>CM034148.1:768226412-769681412 GCA_019776745.2 Taxus chinensis | reverse complement strand
TGGAGCTCTTAGATTCCTTGATGGATGCAACATTATGTTGTGATAGATAGTGCTTAGTGCTTGGTACCTTATTATTATCACATAGCTTTATATTTATATGATTACTTCACTTGAATTTATTAATTAACCTTGAAAAGGCAAACTAACAAAAATATAAGATGCTCAAATGGCTAGAAAAGATCCAAAAAGTGTGAGTAAATTATAAAGGTGAAAAAGGTGACCAAAGGGGATGAGGGCACCTTGATCTGGCATCCTGGCTATGTGCTGGTGTCTAGGATGACAAATTCTGAAGAGTAAAAAGGAAGACTGAGCAAGTAAGGGTGTAAGAATGAAAGTATCAATAGAAAGCGAAGAAATGTGGCCAAATACATTTGTTGATTAGTACTTTTCTTACTCAGGAATCATGTGAATAGTAGTATGTAATTTAGACTAGATAATTACCCGAAGTACATGATTGTGTGTTGACACAAGTTAAGATTATTCATGAGAGGATGAAAGAAGATATTGATAGGAAAAAAATATACGTTGATTTGAAAATGACTTACAAAAAAACTTGAGCAAGGATACAAGGTCTTTTTGAGGGGATGGCCCAGAAATATCTCTATTTCATTTGGATAATTTGCCAAGTTATCTCCTAGATATGTAGGACAATTTGAATTCCTATAAGTTATAAGTATCGTGGCTTAAAGATTAGACTTACATCTCACATTGTCAAGGATGCATTATATTTCTATTTATCTTTTCTTAAAAACTATGTTTTGCATTTATCACATATTATTAATTAGAACTCATTACATGTTCATGAACTATGAATTGTCATAGTTAAACCAATAAGAGTGTTGGAAACTAAAAAATTATGTCTCAGAAACTGAAAAGTTTCTCAATGTAACATCCAACGGGACCAATATTATGAGAAAAATGTAACTTGGAAGAATATTAATGATATGATGAATTCTTTTCCATTCTTGTTCAAGTAAACAAAATTTTTGGTTTGTATAATGTGTGATGGATTTACTTAAAACTATTATATAGATCCTATAAATAAATGGTAATTTTAGCCTCACTAAAGATATTTTGGGAGTTAGATGCTGAGATAAGGTTGATAGAGGCGAGTTTTGGAACTTTGATCGGTTAAATTCTCTAAAAAAATTCAATTGATGAAAAAAATAAAATTATATTCTCCACTTTTAATTATAATTTTTTCTTATGATTGATTTATTTACTAGTTATTATAATCGAATCCTCAGAAAAGGATTATTTTTAGATGGGAATTAAGTAACATCCCAAACATAATTAAATTCATGTGTTGAATTATTAACATTTCTTTTACAAAAAATTTACCATTTTATGGACATTTTTGTAACATGGTGTTTGTTGACCACTAACCATTACGAAGGCAACAAGTATTGTGAATTAATTCTACTAGTTAAGTTCAATCTTTCAAATTTTAGAAAGATGTCATGGAATTTTACCAGGTATTGTGAACTATAATTTTTAATGATATTATCAACCCCTTTCTAATCAATGTTTGATATGATTTTTGTTAATACTTGTCTATTAAAGATATGTGTTTAGTGAGTATTAAATGAAAAAATAATGTGTGTGTGTGTGGGTGTGTCTGTGTTTGGGCATTGTTGGTATATTAATTGTCATGAGACCACATATGATATGTGTTTATGGAGTTTAGTTTGGTTGTTACATCGAATTTTTAGCTGGTTAATGAAATTGGGTGAGGTGGAAATTTGACCCAGCCCACCATGCCCTTTTTCTTGAAGGTTAAAGAACTTAGGTTAAAACCTAAGTTGCATGGAATCATATTTTGTAAGGTTTGAAATTTTTTAATACGCCATGAATAGGCATGGAATTTAAGGATGCTTTGTGCTAAATTTATTATATACAGAAGGGTCACCTTGGTAAATGTTAGCATCCTTAAGAATCTAGGCCATGAGGTAATCTCATTATTTCAAGTTCGGTTGTTTTGGAGCTTTGTTTATGTTTTTTCAATGAAGTTTTTAGGAAAATAGATATTTTTGACTATTGCATGGATATTTCATTGTTGTTATCTTGGAATATTATGGCATTTTTATTATTTGAATATATTTTTTTAAACATTTAATTTGAAACATATTTTTTAGAAGTTTTCATCTTGAAAACTTTCATAGAAGTTTCGAGACAAAATATGCAGGCATGTGTTTTTCTACTTTTACTCTTTGTTGTTATTTTAATGATGAACTAAATAAATTTTAATTTTTGATTATTATGTGAGAACTAAAAAAAAAATAACGAGTTAGGGTGAAATAAAAACAAAATCGATTAGTATTACCGGTCCTTCCTAGAGCATTGATGTTATCATTAATTTTTTATTATGATAAAATGGTGGAGGTAAACCTTTGTTGAGAGAATGGATTAAATGCATTTTACATTATTGTTTTAAAATTGTTTTTGGTTTTGGGTGAATCTAATTATATAAAAGTATGGATTGTTTGTTGATGCATGGAATCCTCTCCCTCATGGATGTATTGGAGTTAATTTACTCTTTTTTTATGTGTTTAAAACTTAGGAAAATAGTATTTAGAAGTTATGGGATTATTTTTATACATTTATTGTCTATTTGGAAACTTGAAAAGAGGAAGGATATGGAAAACATAAAATACTTACATTTTAGTTCATTGCTTCTTTCAATTTTTTAAAATGGGACTTTTAGGAACAACGTTCAACTCCATTGATTGTTAACAATAGTGAAGGAAACGATCTTTTTAGTCTTTAGTTTCACTCAAATGCTATGTACGTTGGAACCTCATTTAGAAGTATTTGAACACTCACCCAAAGAGCATGCAACTACTAGGTCTCTCCTTTGCAATGTTTGATAGTATTAAAACATAATATTAAGCGTTAATAATATCTATTTTATAATTAAATAATATAGAATATACTTTATATTTGTTTCTATTTGATATAAACTTTATATTAGGTTATTAGTTATTAAGTAACCAATCATTTATTAAATCGGGGTGTACCTCGTTACTTAATGGTTATAACCCTTCAATTTATTTGAATATGGTAGTATAATCAGAATTATGAAATCACTTGAGTTAAAAACAAGGAGTAACACTGAGGTAATTGAAAATGGAAAATTCTTTATCCTTGGTTTTTAACCCCATTGGGGTTTTCCATGCTAAATTTCGTGTCAGTGTTATTTTATATATTTTATATAAATATTTATCCCCTACGTCCTAATGTGGTACAAGAGTGTGCATATTTAATTAGTTTGGGGTGGTTGGGTGGTTACTTGTTAGAAAAATCAAATTAAATTCCCTCCTTCCCTCAAGACATAGGTTGGTGAATTGTGTGTGTAGTGAAAGCGGTGAAAGGGATCTTGAATAATATTTTACCAAGGTGAAAGGGGTTAAGTTCTACATGAAAAAATTTCTATTTTTTTTTATAGTTTCAAATTTTTGTAGGTTAAATATTTTCAAAGATAAATTTAAAAGTGAATGAAAGAGACAAGTTTCTTGAAAAATAAGAAACTCAATTTATTTCATTGGATGGGTGAAATTACTTCCCCGCTTTGTAAATCCTGAGGTTAACTTGTATTCACATGTGAATTCAAAATCTTTTACCCCTTGGTAAAAATTCAAGTTAATTTTTTTTAATCTTGGTCTATGTTATTTGGACCCCATTAATAAGAATTGCATTCCTTCTTTTTTGAAACTATATAATACCATAGTTTATATTTTTTTCCTACAGTTTAATATAAACTATATTATAGAAACCTTATTTTAAAAGGTTCAGTAGTATATACACTATAATTTATATAAACTTAATTAAACTAGATAAGCTAAGTTCTTAAACCCTTTACTCGAGCCACATTTATATTAAAATTAATTCAGAAGTTTCTTTTTAAAACCTTTTAGTTTGTGATATCATGACATGATTTATAAGTTTCAATCCCTATAAAATTGGATGGTAACTGCAGTTTATAAGTTAAGAAAAGTAGAATCTAAAATTCTTGCTTATATTTTCATGTTATTTTATAGATTTCTACTTGGAGAATTAATAGACAAAAATTGTAGGAATCTCTGAATTAGTTAATTTTCTAAATTCGTTTTGGGCTCCTCATATGTTTTCGATTTGAGTAGTTTTAATTCATAAAGATTTTTTTGTTGTTATTTAAACATCTTATAGAACCATACAATTTCCTAATCTTTGGATCTTTTTCAAAATTTATTCTCATATGAGGGATGATCTTGAAACGCAAAAGTGGAACATGGTACAGGTCTTGTGGTTATGGCGGTGAAGAAATTTATATTCCATGGTTGATGCAAAGTTTACTGTGACTTCTATCAAGATTTTTTTTCCCTGTACATACATTTTAGGCGAGGTTACCATGTGAGTTATAGTCAACCTTATCTTGATATACTTTTATATGTGCCACGTTACCATTGCAATGTGGTTGTTTGAACTATTAAAATAAATTTATTTGTAATATTGTTGTAAAGTTTCATTTCTTCATTACTTCTCAATTCGTATCTCAATTACAACCTAAAGACTTCACAATTTAAGTGGATTTCCAGAATATAGAATAAATTAAAACACATTGAAAATGAATTATTGTTCCTGTTAAAACCCCCCAAAAAGTTAGGGGTTTTTGTTTCCTTGCCCTTGAATAACAAATTGCGTAGCAACAAATTTTCCTGGTTTAGAATCATAGCTCACCTAAAGAAACTATAACCATCATCTGGAAATGTTTCCACGTCGGAATCTAGATTAAATATATAGTCCCAATGCAAAATAAGCAATGAGCCAATAAAAAAGGTTTAAATTCCTGTACTTGTAATTTCTTTAAAAAAAATATGATGAAGAAAACAAGAAATCCTGTCACATTACAACAAAATTCCAATCAATACCTCTGCTAACCCAACAAGAAGGCTAATCAAAAGTCCCTGTCAAAACAGAAATCCGCTTATTCTTTTATTACCCTCTGATCGTTATTTGCAAGTTCTCTGCCTCCCCTCTCAATCAGTCATGGCAACTATCATATGTAAATACGTATGCCACCTCTTGATTTGATGACTTGGGCTACTTGGTTGGAAATTTCTCTCCAGTTTCCATGAGATGCGCTTAGGCATTTGTACTGGTTTGACCACATTGGTGTGGTTAATGTGTGACATAATGGTTAAGGGCCAAATTGTGGCGGACAAGGTTAATGGGTATTCTAATTTATTGGTAAGGAATGAATATTGATAGGTGCTTTAAACCCACATGTAACGGGATGAAGATTATTTTAGAATATAAAAAATCCATAGTCACAAGAAGAAATTCGTAGTTTAAAGCATGCATATTCGATTTTTGTTTGACGGTGAGATGTGCATTGGAATCGGTCTTTGACAAGCTAATATGTTGGTTTTTTGTCACAAAGTGTTGATTTTTCTCAATTTCAAAGGAAGATTAAATTATAAATTGTGCTTTGTATTGAGGGGCTCTACCCCTTGACCACGCCTTGTATCACAACAGGGAGCATGCCCGGGGCACTACCTCCAAACCTTGCGAGGGGTGCTACCCCTCAACCCCGCTGGGGGTTGGAACTCGTAGACTCCTGCTCCTTATTACTATGTTTTTAACCTTCTCTGAACACAATCTCAACGTTTTGTATGCAAGTATATTCTTACATGATTTCGTTATCTGCTCAGAAATATTTTCTATCAATCTTATCACTCTTCTAAGATCTTATAATAGATAATGAACATATATAATTTATTAGTACATGATTACTAAAATATTATTACTTGCATATCAAATGACACTTTGGGACACCTTTGTCTTTGTATCGGAGACGTCCAATACTGATTGCATCTATTATATTTTTTACAAGAGTAATATATTGAATTTTTTAAACATATTTTCACATGGTTAGTTGTTAAGCATATTTTTATGTTAGTTTTTATACAAGTGTTTAAGCCATTTAGATTGTTAAAATTGAAATCAATAATGATTTATACTATGCTTATTATGATGTCTATATGGATATTATGACTCTACTCATGTTGATGGTGTCTTGGAAATAAAATATACATTTGGATTTATGTTCATCTTTTTTGGTGTAGGTATCATTATTTGGAACAACAAAAGTAATCAACAGTCTCCATTTTTTGTATCGAGGTAGAGTATAGAAGTGTAATGGAGGCAACAAAGAATCCATGTGGCTGAAGTAGCTATTGGAAGTGATACACATGGAAGCTAAAGGAAGCATTCCTCTTCTATGTGATAGCTATAGTTGTATTTCTCTTGCGAAAAGAATCTAGTTCAACATTAGAGAATAAAGCATATAGATGTGCATATGCTCCTTTATCTGAGAGAGAATTCCTTGCAGTGATATATATCTCAAGTACTTCTCGTCTAAAGATCAAGTTATAGACAAGTTTACGAAGCCATTGTGTGCTATGAATTTATGCAAGTTCCAAGAAATGCTTGGTCTTTTAGAGTTGCCATTGAGGGGGAGTGTGCATGGAAATGCCACTTCCTAATGGCTAGCCTATTATTGACTCTTGCTCCTCTATACTTCTTCTCAGATATAAAGCATTATATAAAGATATTTTATGATCTATGAAAACTAATAGAGTTTACGGTAATACAATTTAGTGTTTTTCATCTATTTGGAAAGGAGGTCCTTTTGTTATAAAATGATCCTAAAGATACAGTTTTAAGAAATTTTCGATGAGAAATGGTGGGGTGTAGTCTCACAAATAATTCTTAGCCTAAATCATACTTATGATTTATAAATTTTGATGCGCCAGAATTAGCAGGAACTTGACAAGGTCATAACTTGAGTTCCGGGTGTCCATTTGAGTCTGTTTTTTTTTTTGAAACCAGTTGGGGCAAGTTTTCAACACGTTTTCGGGCCGTAAATCCACCATCTTGAGGCCGAAAATTAGGATTTAAGTTATAGTTCGATTTTTTCCTATTTTTGAGCATTAGTTAATTTTAGTCTATTAATTGCATTATGAGTTAGAAAGTTGGCAATTCCTCTAATTTAGGGATGTAGAAGATCCGTGGCAATTTCTGTACCTGTAGGAATAAGCATGCAAACTTACTAAGAATAGCAGGTTTTAGTAAACTGCTAAAAATAGTAATTTCCGCCAGCTAGAGTAGATTTAGTCAGAGTTAGTTAGAGTTTACTTGGCAACTCGAGTTGGGAGTTGTTTTCCTATTTAGGAAACATTGTAATTCATTATTTGATAACAAAGAAGGAGATCTATTTTCTTTTGGATTTCATAATATTTGTAGCATATCTGGTTTGTTCTTAATTTGGCTACATTAGATTCAAAATCCTTTTCTACTAAAAGGTGCATTGAGCATGATTAAGGTGTTATAATTTCTTCAAAAAGTACATATGCTAGCCTAAATTTTATCTAATGGTTTATGGAATTGTAAATCATGTCATACAAACATTGTACAAACAAGTAATGTTGGCATATGGATCCCCAATTAATATTGAGGGGGAGTGTTTGAGCGAAATATTAAGTGTTCATAATATTTAGTTTATAATTAAATAATATAGGATATAGTTTATATTATTTATTATTTAATATAAACTCTATATTAAGTTATTATTTATTAATTAACTAATAATTTAGTGAATAGGGATGTACTCCATCACTTAATTGTTATAACCCTTTGGGTTATTTAACTATCGTAGTGGACTATAATTAGATATATGAAATTACCTCGGGTTAAAAATACAAAGCAGAAGTGAGAAAAGGAGTCACTGGACTGTGTAAAAGTATCTAAAATATGGAAAATTCTTGATCTATGGTTTTTTACCCCATTGGGGATTTCCACATTAAATCTGGTTTCACATTGTTATTCATTTATTTGCTTTGTGAATGTTTCTTTATTAATGTTTAGCTTAATAAATATTTTATATAGTTATTTATCCCCTCAGTCCTGATAGACAAGAAGTTAGCATGCATATTCATCATAGTATTTGTCCAATAAATTATTAATGCATACATAACCATTACATACATGTCACCTTGGAAACACATATAATAACGAAAACACTTAATCCAAACAAGCCATAACTAATATCAATTGCACTGTTAAATCGTGACATACTCTGATCCTTGAATAACAAATATCCATCCAAAATTATCAAATATAATAATAAATCAATACATAATAAGGAAACTAAGTACATAACAAGTCAGTACCATAATTTACAAATCCATCTACAAAATCCCAATAGAATAACGACTCTCTATCTCTCTCTTACATACATCGCATCATTTATAATGGATATATCACATGTATTTATAAGGGTGGGAAATTTATATTGACAACCCATACCATCTCCTAAAAATTGGTGTGCTCTAAAAAATACACAACATGCACTACATTAAAAAAATAGCCATACACACAAAGTGTGCATGGACTTTACAACAATCACTAAAAATAGACTAATCTAAAGATAAATATTAATTTTAATCGTATTATTAGGTTAAACCATGCATGATATTATTTTGGCTCCTGCATGTAGTTTTATCTATGATCCACATGTCCTTTTTTCCAAAAAATATCCTTTACTTGACCACCAAGTCATCTAGCTTTCATCTTTTTCTTAGTTCGCATTGTAACTCCACTTTTCTATTTTTAGCCACATAAAGAAAAAAATTTCTATGTGTGAAATTTTTCTTCTCGAGCATTAACATTTTTGTTTTGTTTCAACTTGCTTGTGTGCTTCCCTTTTCACCTCCCTTCCACATGGCCCCAAATACTTCCATTTCTCCTACTCAATATTACCCCACACTAAATTCATTGTTCTCCTTGGTAATGGGTTGCCCAACTTATATCTCCAAAGAATGAATGAATAAAATAATATCCAAAGATTAAATAATAAAGTTAGCATATATTATCCCTAAAATAAATTAGTCTTCACCTATACATCAGTCACATCATGCTTCAGGATGGTGGTGGAGGTTTGGAAACTCTACAATCAACTCTCCTACAAACGTTTTCCACTCTGCAAGATCCTTTGTGGCCTTTCTTTACATTTTCTCTACAATAACTGGGCTATTATAAGGTGCTAGCTTATACACTTGCTCCTTCAATTCTTTTATCACCACAGTAAACTTAGCACTTACTCCTTCCAGCATCTCCATACATTCTAGAACAAAAAGCTGAATTTGTTGGATCCGGAGTTCACTGTATTCCTTATGGACTTTTTAAAATATTTCTGAGCTACTACTTCTTCCATAACCTTTTTGCAATCAACCTTATGTTTGGGGTGCTTGGCTTGAATGACCTCGAGATCTTACTTATCCTTGCAAATGTGTACTATAAAAATGGAGTCACTCTATTGGCATCTATAAAATGAAAATTCTTCCTTGCTGATGGCTTCCCTAACTTATGTGAATATGGATTCAAGATCAAAAATATTTTCCTCCACAACCGCTTTGTTCTCTTCCTTTTTACTATCCAACTCCTCATCTCATGGCACCATGCCACTTTTGATATTAAACAATAGGATTCCCATATGGTCCTTGAGATACTCCACCACATCATTGTACTAAACCCAAGCTTTATTTACAAGGGAGGGGAATATGCCTATTATTTTCTTGACCAGTTCTCTTGTCCTATCATATGCCTCCTTAGTGTACCTCTTCTCCCCCTTGAGGTCATTCTTTAAGATTTCCAATTCACACTCCTTTTTCCTCGTTTCTTCTACAATGATTGTTTTCCCAGTACACTTGCGCTATCATATGCCTCCATGGTGTACCTCTTCTCCCACTTGAGGTCATTCTTTAATATTTCCAATTCATGCTACTTATTTCTCTTATCCTCTACAATGCCCCTCATGGTAGCCACCAATATATATTTCTTCGTGTAACATCAAAAGCTATCTTGTTTAAGGCTTTACGCATTTGTTCATCAGTTAATTACATGGGGTCTACATGCTTGTACTTTTTCCTTGGCTCCTTTTTTATCTCTAGAGTGGTGAGGGATCTATTTCTTCTTTAAACCTCCCTCTCCTCCACACGCTTATCCATATTCCAAGATAACATCTTATTGGTGTGTGACATACCTCCTCTCTTTTCCATCATGTTCCATCAATATAATTTCTTTGTGCTAACAGTTATTTTGAACCTCGCCTTTAACAACTTTGTAGGGTCATCAAAAAAATCCATGTTTGGGGTCTATGGTGGTGATATCTTCCTTATCGCCTTGGCCTTCGTTATTTTCTTTCTTGGTGTAAATGGACCTATACTGGTTTCACCTTCTGCTCCCTTATCCTCATTTATCACATAGGTACTATTAACCTCTTTAGTCTCTTCATGCTCCTTCTTGTGCACTACTGAATTTTCCTTGGTCAGAAACTTATGTTGTTCTCCATTTTTTGGGTTGGGCTTGACATTTATAGGTGGTTTCTTATTTGTTTCCCACATGGAATTGTTATTCTCCAACTCATCCTCCACCTTCTCCTCGTCTTAATCACTAGAGACTACTTGAGTCTCATTTTTCCCCTTCTTAGTCTTTAATGGAGTCTCTTAGATTGGATGAGAATTTCATGCACCATCATCATGCTTACTTATTTTGTATTACATTTCCATTCTGCATGTTTGATTAAGTATACACTCCTATTATTATTCTTATTCTTCTTCTTATGGAGACTCCTCGTAACTCCTGTTAGGCCAGGGTATAGTTTTCTTCTTAGGTTTTGACAAGAAAGTATCATGAACTTCTATCTCCAATCCAACTTGTTTCTTTGTCAAAAATACCACAAAGAACCTTCATATCATATCTTTAATTGTGACATTCAACAGTGGGTTTAGGTACAAGGTATTGTTAGAGTAGGTATTTACCTTATCTCATGTTCACCTAGGAACTTTATTTATCTTTATTGTATTTATCCTCACCCACTTATGTGTGTGGATATTTCCTTTTATTTATTTAGATATTAAGGGGATATTATCTAGTTGTTAGGTATATTTATTTCCTTGATCTATGGTATTGTCTAGATCCTTGATGTCTAGTTCTCTCCTAAATCTATGGTCTTGACTAGTTTTTTCTTTGATTTATGGCTTGATCTATGACCTTGACTGGCTCTTAAATTGTTATTCCTTTCCTATACAAGAAAGAACCATTCTCATTGTATTTCATTGAGTTCTATAATAATATATGATATTACTACTCATTTGTTTGCAAAGGTTTATTTAAAGTCATTCTAGTGAATTAATTTCATCTTATTGATCATGATGT
Organism: Taxus chinensis; assembly: GCA_019776745.2. NCBI lineage: Eukaryota > Viridiplantae > Streptophyta > Pinopsida > Cupressales > Taxaceae > Taxus > Taxus chinensis. The sequence goes on along the minus strand of CM034148.1, from coordinate 769,670,156 downwards.
TTGATTAACATGTATTTTGTTGGCTCGGTATGATCTGGTTAACATTCATTTTATGGTATCAGAGGAGGAGATTTCTTTGGGCATTCGTCTCTAAGTTTTATTTTGCAAATAAGTTTGTTGTATATTCATATATTCAATATTTGTTTGTATTTTATTGTTGTGTGCAATTTTATGTAAAAAAAATCCTTCCATTAGATTCGAGAGGTTTCAAAACTCTAAGATCGGCTCTAAACTCGACCATTTATCGAGGCTGTCAGTTTTTGAGTTTTCTTTTATGGTAGAGGAAGGGAGTTCCTTGTGTTGGAATCCCTGTAAGTGAGGAACAAAACTCAAAAAAAAAAGTGGCACACCCCAGAATAATAACCCATTGAAATCCTTATCCCCTAGTTATATGAGGGCTTAAATCTTTTTATTTCTGCTAATAGGTGCTTAACTCCCACCCCTTTCAATTTTATTTTTGTGGTGAAAGCAAGAAAATTTTATTTTGTTTTAGTGGCAACTAAAATAAATAGTAGAGTATAATATTGAAAAGCTTGTAACTTTTGATACGTAACTCAATTTTGAGTGTCATTTTTCACAAAAGTGTTTTTTTTTTCGTTCTCTTTCCACTGGACATATTTATTTTCAGAATTTCACTGTAATTATAAAGTATAATATTGTAACACACACTCATTATAAAGTGCCAAAATCTGGGGGATCTTGTTACATTGTTTGGGGTTCTTGTTGCATTGCTTGGTTCTTACATTTCTTTTCATGATTTTATGAGGATGACATCTTTATATAATTTTAAATTAGACCATGTTGAGCCATTAACAACACATAATTAATATTATCTCAATTTTTCTCCCTGAAAAAATTGATCAAACATGACCCTATGCAGGAAGAAATCCAAGGGATGGTTCCATCGTGCAAACCCACGTTTCAAATCTAACCAATAGGTTGCAGACGGGCTAAAAAATGGAGAAGAAGGGTTGGGGAAGGAGAAAATAGTGTCAAAGAAAACTAGAGGCTCAAAAGAGAGAAACAGAGAAATGCTCAAAGGTTTTAGAATTCACAAATGATTAAGAGTGAGACAAAATTGCCTAAGTATGGAAGAATCAGCGAAAGCTACCAAGTGTCTCAATAGTACACATTCAAAAGCGGGACCCTGAGTAAAGACTCAAATGAGCATGGGTTTGCCACATGTCCTAGGTCTAAAAAATGGATGGAGTCAAGGGTTGAATAGTAGAAGCAAAGGTAGGCCAAAAGATGGAGCTAAGTGTTAGCACGATGCTACTTTAAAAGTAAAATTTTGAGTGTGCTTCCAAACAAGCACGAAGCCTCAACATGTCATGGGTCATACTTATGGCACCGCCAAGAAAAAAAACTTATCAAAAGAACACAAGGAAGCTGAGCAAGCCACAGAATGTGTAATGTGTCTCCTCAGTGCACCTCAAAAGATTGAATCCAAAAGTGGTCCCCAAACTAGCACCGACTCAACACGTGACCATCTTGAAAAGTCAAAGTGGGAAGGCAGGTCATCAGAGGCAGTTTGAACATTTTTCCCCGAGAAGGCATAAAGTGAAGAAATGAGCCACACCTCCACTGATGCCGAAGGAGCCACATGTCAAGCCTCAATTGCATGCAGGCTGGAGGCCCTGGGAGAGACTTTTTGCCCAAATGGATAAAGTAGACCATCAAGCCCGAAAGTATTTTATTTTCCAATAGTGAAAAGTGGGGCTACAAGGAAAATTTTGTACTTTTTTTGGTGCCAAAAGGCACAAAGTAAATTTCGGGCCTGTGGATCCATTCTGCTCACTGGTTTTTACCATTTTGTATGGACCCAATTCAATCATTCAAATGAACATATCTTTTGACCTAGTGCTCGAAATCCAAAAAAAATAGCACCATTGGAAAGGTCTTGACCTCATCTATCCCATGGAAACCTAAAACTTTAATTGTAAAGAGGTTTGGTGGGTGAAAAATGGGGAAACGTCTTCAGACTATTAATATACTGAATCTGATTGCTCTAACCACCAGATCCAATTTGATTTGATTTGCCACTCCCCATTCTTCAACATGCCAAGAAGACATAAAGCGGTAGACATGACAGATTTGGGGTGAATTTACATAGGCATTTATGGCCAGTAGTTGAGCTTCATATTAATTTTCCCACCTCTCTCTCCATCTTCTCTCTGTGCTGAATCTCTAAAAGAAATGGTGGGGCTCATTGTAAATGGTTGGACATTTATATTTTTCACCCCCCCTTATCCTCTAGTGCGCATATGAGTTCATGGAGTCCTAACCTCCCCATTCAAGTTGTAATGCTAAGTTGTTTTTTCCTCTTGGCCTCTATAATGTAGTGTATCAACTTTAGAGCAATAATATATGTCTATGGATGATTTTCAACCATCTAATGTGTTTCATTATTGCCTTTTGATCTCTCATTATAGTTTTATTACCTATGTATGATGTTTGTATTACATTTATGTGGTTTGTGTTAAATTTCAAAACGAGTGTCTAACATTCCTTTCGTGCATCACCTCGTTAGCTTAGGTTTATTTAATTGTATCTTCTGAACCTTGCCTCTTCGGTAAGATTGAGTAGGCTTAGAGTAGATCCTCTGCAAAATTTTATTTACATGTGCCTAAATAGAGGATTTGGAACCGGCCTTAATATGGAGATCTCTCTCAACTTGCAAGGTGCCACACTTTGAGAGATTCTCCACGTTGTGAAATCATACTAATAGTCTCAACCCATCTAGTTGTAGACATTCAGGGGTTCTGCGATTTTGCAGTAATAGTTTTGGCATGCCCGGTGGGACCAAGAAGTCTGCATCTTTATTGTAGTAAAATTGATGTGCACTTGCTGTGATTTTAGATTTTAAGAAGCTTTAAAATTACACATCTCTAGACTCCAAAAGAATCATAATCTACTGATTTCATTAGTCCAAGGTCAAGTTTTTCAAGTTCATGAGAAGAATACAAACAAGGTCAAGAACCAAAGAGGAGGGATTATTTTTCTATCTACACTTGTCCCTAGATAGAAGGGGAAGAGGGAGAAGATGTCAGAGGTATCCATCTCCACCAAACAGAACCTTAACAACACCTCCGCTTGGTCAGTTATTCATTCCATCAATACAGGTTCTCAGACCAATTAGGATAACACAACAAAATCCTTATGTTAATTTCACTAGTAGCATCCCACTCGCCCACAATGCACAAAATCCACTCCCAGTAGCAGTATTAAAAAGCATCCCATATTTCACTAGAGAAAACCATACTTCTCCTAGTGACCACATTCAAGACATTGCAAATGTCTGTGTAATTCACGAGATCACTAAGATGGACATTGCAGTCAAGTTACTAGCCTCTTCACTCAAGGGTAGAGCTTGAAAATGGTTCAAGAGTCTAACAATAGGCTCTATTCAAACATGAGACCATCTGTGTAGAGCTCTTCATGATCAATTTGGAGATAAGGGAGATAATTTATCCCTATTGGAGCAACTGATAACAATCAAGAGGGACCCTATCGAGCTGTTGATAGATTTCTACCTTAGATTTAAAATGACATGCGACAGGATTCCATTGGATGTAAGGCCCAAAGATGAAGGTGATTTCTTATACTTTCTTAAAGCTCTAAATTATGATATTGCTTTACTGATTCAATAAATGGGATGCATCACCTTACCTGTAGCCTATAACATTTCCATAAGAGCTAAAAAATATTTAATTTAGGTCGTCAAAATTTCTCCTAGGCCACCCATGTCTCTATACCCATAACTAGAAGATCCAAGTACTAGTCAAACACCCACATTAGCTCCTATACCTACTCTTAGAAATTAGAATTCAGCTGAAGCCTCCACCTCATCCTCTTACACATAAAAAGAGCTTTAAGAAGCTATGAAACAACTGCAGAACCTAGGGAATGAGATACTAGCTATCAAAAGGTGGTAAACATAGAGTTCTAGGCCATACTAGCCATAGAATCAGTATCAGGCTAGACCCTCATATCAGCAAAATAGACCACCAGCTCAGGCAGAAAATTAGAACCAAAATCAAGGATATCCTCAAACTACTAGGCCTTTCTATTCATATGATCTAAACGTAGCTTCAACTTCAGGGGCCTTGGTTCCAACACCAAACAATATGATTGGTGTTTCCCATGTAATCAATCCCATAACCAATCAATGTGTTTTAATGGTGCACTAAACTAGGCCTTGATGGTACAGACCATTGGTGTGTCACAAGAGTCTAGCCAAGAAGAAAATCAGTAGTAAGGAGCTCAACAGGAAGTACCTCCAAGTGATACTATGCTTGTCAATTGGCACGTTGAAGACTTCTGTGGGATGAATCAAAAACCTTCTCAAAGTGTAGCTAAGAATACATGGTCCAAGAAAAGGAATATTGGAGAAGGACAATTACCAAACTCGGGTAATCCTCAACCCTCGATTACTCCACAAAGTATTGGCACTCAGAATGCAACTCCCAATATGCAGAGTCAGTCCAAGCTACCTTCCAAACCCACTCAAGAACTGGTTGTAACAACCTATGTGCAAGATAAAAATGTACCAGGTAAGGGGTAGTAAAAGGATAGTTCATTTGACATCATTGAACAAATGAAGAAGAAAAATGTTAACATTTCAATATGGGAGTCACTAGCCATTCCATGATAGAGAGATATTTTGTAGACTAATATGGCCAAATGGTCGAGCTCAAATCATCCCCCCCTTACTAGTAAGAGAATGTGTTTGCAAATGCAGCCCAAACTGGGGGAAACCATAGAGGATAAAAAGTTAAGAATCTGAGGCCCCCTCAATTCTATATTTCAGTTATCATTGGGGACAAATTGGTACATAATTCAAACATTGATTCTGGGGCAAGTATCTCTATAATGTCAAAAAAATATCCGATCAACTAGATCTTCAATACAAAGTAATCCCCAAGGGAGTAGTGTAATTGGATAGGACGCAGTGAAAACTGTTGGAGTGATCAAGGATTTGAGCCTCACACTACACACATGCCCCAATGTGATTGTATTGCAAAATGTATCAGTCATAGACTTGCCACCACATTTTTCATTGTGTTTTTTCAGGGACTTCACTACCAAAATTGGAGGCTATTTGTCTATTGATTGGTCACACATGCTTTTTAGAACAAGGTATAGAGCTAAGGTCACATTCAGATCTAAGCCCATTACAGATTACCATATTTAGTCTTATGTACCCAGCTTGATCAATGCCAATTGTTCAGCCTTTGATAAGGAGGATCTCTGAAGCACTTGTGAAGAAGATACTAAGGTGGGGTGTAACCCAGAATTGACCCTCAAAGAGTGGGTGAACAAGAGTCATGCTTTTCACCCCTATAAAGGGATGGAGGAATGATATTTGGGGGTCTATTGTCTGCATGAGGAGGATCATCTTCTTGATATCATTAAGCTGAAACGCAAAGATGATAATGAAGTATGGAAATTATTCTTTGATGGCTCAAGAAGTTGGCCCGGAGCTAGAGGAGGGGATATGCTTGTTTCACCTCAAGGTATGAAATAATACTCAGGTTTTGATTTCTAATTTTCTTGTTCAAATAATACAATAGAGTATGAGGATTTGGTCCATCGACTGCATTAGGCAAGGAAAAGAGGAATAAAAAAATTGCAAGTCTTTAGCCATAGTGAGCTAGTTGCTAATCAGGTCGAAGGAAAAAATCCTACCAAGAATGACCTATTAAAGTGCTACAAGAACCGGGTATGGGACCACATCAAGGATTTCGAGGCATTCAACATCAATTCCATCCCAAGGAAGAAGAATGAAGCAAAAAACAAATTGGCAGTAATTGGGGTAGCCTTTGATGTTGTGGAGTGTATTAAGAGTGATAAATATCAACCCTATATCAATTTGGTTGTGAGGCTAGCCATCCCAGACAACATCACAAGTTGGCAAGTCTTAAAAAATGATCAACAAATTTTCAACTTCCTACAAGAAGAAGTCGATTTCTCCTCCAGAAATAGAGAAAAATTGGAGCAGCAGTATGGTGATCAAGTGGTGCAACTGAGGACAAACAAACTACAAAAAGGTTTTGTCACTTTGGAATCAATCTTCAACCAAAATAACCATTTCCAAAAGGAGAAGGTGAATATTTAGGTAAAGGTGAAGATTTAGAGCCCATTTCCATAGAAGAAGGAAAAAAATTGCGGATTGGCAAGGTAAGAAAAATCTGAATTTATTCAACTTTGTCAAGAATTCCCATATGCCTTTTCCTAGACTCACAAAGATTTAAGGGGTATCAACCCAAAGCTGCTACTTGTACACACTATTAAGTTGGACCCAGGATCTAAGCCTTTTAGACAAAAGCAAAGGCTGGTAAATCCTCACATTAAGCCTATCATGAGAAAAGTGTTGAACAAGCTAATCGAGGCTAACATCATCTTTCCTATCAAGCATTCAAGTTGGGTTGAAAACTTGGGGCCTGTGAGGAAAATAAGTGGAGAGATCAGATTGTGTGTGAAATTTCGTGACCTGGACAAAGCATCACTCAAGGACCACTATCCACTTCCATCAATGGAACATATCCTATAGGTTGTAGCTGGTTCTGAGAGGTTTTCATTGTTAGATGGATACTCAGGTTATAACAAGATAATGGTGAAAGAGGAAGATCGGTTCAAGACAACCTTCACCACCAAATGGGGAACATATGCTTATAAGAATATTCCATTTGAACTATAAAACACCAGAGAAACAGTTCAGCAAGCTATGGACATGAAATTCAAAGGCCTAATCAATAATATTGTCCTAGTGTATCTAGATGATATCAACATCTTATAAAAGAATGTTTTAGATCATCTCTTCCACCTTAGGCATGTGTTTCAAAGGTGTAGAAGGTTTGGAGTATCATTGAACCCAAAGAAGTGTGTGTTCCTGGGTCATGAGGGGAAATTTTTTGGCCACATTCTCTTGAGATAAGGGTTGATAATTGATCCTGAAAGGATGGAAGCCATTCAAACACTTCCATTACCACAACTCAAAAAATCTCTCCAAAGCTTCTTGGGGAGGATAAACTTTATTTAGTGGTTTGTACCTGATTTTTCCATTCTTATGAAGCATTTGAAATGTATGTTAAAGAAGATTCTTGCATTTAAATGGAAAAAAATAGGAAAAGAAAGTTTTGAGGCCTTCAAGCTTGCAATATCACAGGCTCCAACTCTTATTAACCAAGACTTCCCAAAATAATTCATGTTATATGCTTTCGAAGGCTTAGACACCATCTCAGCTATCATAGTCTAGCCCAACCATGAAGGTTCATAACAACCCAGAACCTTCTTCAGCTAGAGCTTGGAGGACTACGGGGTAAAATATTGTTTCATTGAAAAACACGTCCTTGCTATTATTAGGATCTTGAAGAAGTTCAGACACTTGGTCTCAAACAATAAGATTCAACTACTGGTATCCCATATTTTTGTTAAGGATTTTCTCCTAAAAAATGACTCAAATGAAAAGAGAGTAGGTTGGATCACTCAGGTAGTCGAATGTGACATTGAGATCAAGGTGACCAGACTGGTTTGAGGTAAGGGTTTTTGTGAACAACTTCCCTCTAAGAAACATGATGAGTCAAGATGTTCATAGCCTTGGTGCATTACCTCCAAACAGGTTTATAGCCCCTAGAATGGAATAAAGTAAAGAGAAGATACTTTAGGCTACAATCCATTCCATATTTTCTTGTTGGTGGTGTCTTGTGTAAAAAGGATATCAATAGTGTTCTATTGAGGTGCATTGGGACATGATAAATCGAGAGAGTGTTACATGAGTTCCATGATGGAGAACCAAGCGGCCAATTTGCTCCTCAAGTAACAGCTGCCAATCTCATGATAGCTAGTTATTATTGGCAAACAGTGTTCAGGGACTACTACTCATGGGTCAAGAAGTGTAAGAAGTATGCATTACTCATAGGAAAGGAGAAGCTAGCGGCCCTGTGCCTTCATCCCATTTCATTGGATCAGCCCTTCATGTAGTGGGGACAAGACTTGATTAGGATGATTAATCAAAATTCCAGCCAAGGCCACAAGTGGATACTTACTGTAACAAACTATTTCACCATGTGTACTGAAGTAGTGGCACTTAAAAGAATAAAATCAATCCAACATCTTAGATTTATATGAAGGAATACCCACCATGTTTGGAGTCCCTGCCACAATTATATCAAATAATGTATTGGCATTCCTTGGTACAAGGATCACTTAATGGGAAGTCAAGAATGGTGTGTACCTAAGCACTTTATCAAACTATTACCCTCAAGGTAATGGCCAAGTAGAGTCCACAAATAAGAACCTGTTAAGGATTTTTAGAAGGAATCTTGATGAAAATCAGAGAACTTGGCATATAAAGATCAAATCAGCCCTATGGGCTGATAGGATCACATCTAAAATGTCCACAGGAAGCTCCCCATACAAGCTTATATATGGAAAAGAGGCAGTATTTCCCATATCATTGGAGTTTCCCACTTAGGAGCTCATGAAAAAGTTGGAGCTAGCAAAGTTTTAACCTATGGCAATCAGGTATGCAGAGATGATGGAAGTAGGAGAGGCAAGAGAGAATGCAATGCAGGTCATGGAGAAGGATCAAGCATTGATCAAGAAGACCTTAGATAAGAAAGAAAGAGCAAGGACCTTTCAAGAAGGGGACTTAGTTCTAAAATGGGATGCCGATTGGGAAAAACAAGGAAATAATTCCAAGTTTGATGCCATTTGGAGTGGCCCATACATGGTCACAAGATGTACAAGTAGTAATGCCTTCCAACTGGCTAAGTTGGATGGAAAATAATTGTAGATCCCAATCAGTGGGATCTACCTCAAATAATGCTACAAAAAGGTAAAATTCCTTAGCCTTGTAAAATATTAGCCTAGGTTTTGTATTTCCCTAAGTGCGTATACACATTTTTTTGTTGTAGTGTGAGTTTTATTTCCCTAAGTGATGTGGCACTAGTTTTTGTGTTTCTCTACGTTTGCGTAGTTATACAGTTCTATGTGCCTCTAGATGAATGCACCAAGCCCTTCAGAATTTACAATAGGGAGACCCATGGTCACCATGACAATTGCTAATTTTTAAATAGAAAAAATACAGAGCAACCAGAATTAGGTCTCAAAGGGTCCATTTCCAGAATAGCGGGGTAGGTTCCAGGTCGCCTAGAGTAAATGTCAGATTCAAGATTCAAATTATGATCATATCAGGCTATAAATTTTGATTCCATGCCTAATGGATTCTTCAATAATGTGGTTGATCTCTCCATCTAGCAGGAAGATGTCACTACAATTCACCAAATTGTTATCTCAATTTTTCCCCTTGCAAAATTGATATAACATGACCCTGTGTGGGAAGAAATCCAAGGGACGGTTCCATTGTGTGAACCCACATTTCAAATCCAACAAACAAGTTTTACAAGGGCTGTAAAATGAAGGAGAAGCGTTGGGGAAGGAGAAAATAGTGTCAAATAAAACCAGAGACTCAAAGGAGAGAAACGAAGAAAGACTCAAAGGTTTTGGGCTTCACAAATGATTCAAAGCGAGCAAAAGTTGGCTAAGTATGGAAGAATCAGTGAAAGCTGCCAAGTGTCTCAATGACACACATTCAAAAATGGGACCCTGAGCAGAGACTTAAATGAGTGCGGGCTTGCAAGTTATCCCAGGTCCAAAAAAGGGACATATTCAGGTGTTGAATAGTCAAAGCAAAGGCAGGTCGGCGAAAGGAGCCCAGTGTCATGACAGTGCTACTTCAAAAGTAAAATTTAGATCGGGCTTCCCAACAAGTGCGAAGCCTCCACATGTCTAGGCTCAGACTTATGGCCCCACCAAGAAAAAGGACTTAGCTAAAAAACACAAGGAAATTGAGAAAGTTGCAGAAGGTGCCATGTGTCTCTTCGGTGCACCTCTAAAGATTGAATCCAAAAGCAGTCCCCAAAATAGTGCTAGCCTGACACGTGGCCATTTTTAAAATTCAAAGTGGGAAGGTTAGTCATCAAAGGAAGTTTGAAATTTTTTGCCTCGAGAAGGCGCAAAGTGAAGAAATGAGCTGCACCTCCGCTGATAGCATACCGTTGGGCCCGAAAGTGATTTTTTTTCCAAAAGTGAAAAGGGGGGCTACGGGGAAGATTTGGTAATTTTTTTAATGCAAAAAGGCACAAAGTGAATTTAGTGCCTATGGATCCATTCTACTCAGTGGTTTTCCCCATTTTTGTATGGACTTGACTCAAACATTCAAATGAACATATCTTTTGACCCAGTGCCTGAAATCCAAAAAAATTGGCACCATTGGAAAGGTATCAACCTTTTTATGCCATGGAAACATGAAACTTTAATTACAAAGTGGTTTGATGGGTGAAAAATGGGGAAACGTCTTCATGCCATTAATATATAGAATCTGATTGCTTCAAGAACCAGATCAAATTTGATTTGATCTGCCACTCTCCCTTCTTCAACATGTTGAGTAGACACAACTAGGTGAACATGACATATTTGTGGTGGATTTGTGGAGGCATTGATGGCTAGTAGCTGAGATTAAAATTACTTTTCCCACCTCTCTCCTTCCTCTCTATGTGCTGAATCTATAAAAGAAAGGGTGGGGATCATTGTAAAGGGTTGGACATTTCTATTTTGCACCCTCTCTTCTCCTCTAGTCTACAGACGAGTTCGTGGAGGACTAAACTCCCCATTGAAGTTGTAATGCTAAGTTTTTGGCCTCTTTACAGCTATAATGTACTATATCAACTTTGGAGCAATAATATATGTCTGTGGATGATTTTTGACCCTCTCATGTGTTTCATTATTTCCTTCTGATCTCTCATTATAGTTTGATTACCTATGCATGATGTTTGTATTGTATTTCTATGGTCTGTGTTAAATTGTAAAATGATTGTCTAACATTCCTTCAGTGCATCACCTCATTATCTTATGTTTATTTTATTGTATCTTCTTGACCATGTCTCCATGGTAAGATAGAGTACGATTAGATTAGATCCTTTTCAAGATTTTATTTGCATGCACCTGAATTAAGGAATAGGAACTAGCCTTAATCCAGGGATATCTCTTAACTCGCAAGGTCTCACACTTTTAGAGATGCTCCATGTTGTGTAATCACACTAAGAGTCTCAACCCATCTGGTTGCAAAAATTTAGGGGTGCTATGATTCTACACTAACAATTACCACACATGAAAACCAAGAATGGAAACAATAATTAGGTGGAAAGGATTATGGGATTTAACTTCTCCAGAACAACTAGTTTTCACTAGAGAATATAAGAAATTTCAGTAACAATTAAAATTTGATGAGTGTATGGGTTTGATGGGAACTTATGTAAGTCACAGTATTTTTTTTTCATTTGGAAAAATTTGACTTGCCTTTCAAATAATGGGAGAAATTGGAGGATTTATTTGGTAAGGTGGATCATATGAGAGCAATGAAACTTGAAATTGAGATCACCTCTTTGAATCCTGAAGATTTTTCAACAATTATAGACTATCTTACCAATTTCAATCATTTGTTGATATAGTTGAAGGGGAGTTGAAGAGATTATAAATATGAAGAGTTTGTTTACTTAATTCTATCCAAGTTAAGAGGAACATTTGAAATATTTGTTTCTAAATTTTTCTCTAGCATGGATGCCTTAGGTGACACATTCATAATGCCTGAATTAGAATTTTTTTGTGAAATCCTTAGTAGGGAAGAATCAAAATTGTCTCTCCTTGAGTCTTTCACCTCTCAAAAGGAATTATTTTCATCTAATCCACCTCTTCTCCATCTAAAAGTGCTCATAAACCCAAATAAAACAACTCTAAACCTAAGGATTCTTCTAAATCGAAGAATAAGTCTAGCCTTTCATGATTTTTTTTGAGGGTAGTGGTCATGAAGAAAATATGCGTTATAAGCGAATGCAAGCCGTAGAGGATACAATCAAGAAACAAAAGATTTCTACCTCCACTCCACCTCCTTCTAATTAGCATGAAAAAGAAATTAATTTTGTTGGGATATCTCAGTCAGCACTTGCAAATAGTTGGGTTATAAATTCTAATGCTTCTCATCACATGAATTCTTCTAAGGAGTCTTTAGTTTCTCTAGGTTTGAGTTCTACTTCAAAAATTGAGGTTGGATATTCTTCCTTTCTTTCCATTAAAGGAAAAATTGATAGATAGCTTGATGGTGGAAGTATCCAAGATGCATTATATGTTCCTAACATTACCACAAATTTTCTTTCTGTATATCAAATTTTTCATTCTGGTCAAGGTAAAATAGTGACTTTTACACCACATGGGACAGAAGTACGAACTTTGTTGGAGCCTCATTCACTTGTTTCTCAAGGTATTTCTGATCACATTTCTAGACTATATTAATTTGAGGGTTTTGATGACACTTCTTCTATAGGGAAAAAATTGGTTTCTCATGTAGATTCAGAGAGTAAGCTTTGACATAAAAGATTTGGATGTCTCAATTATAGATATTTGAAGGAGTTGAGAACTCATGGTATGGTACATGGTTTTTCTATATTTCCTTGTCTTGAGAGAGTTTTCTCTATCCATGCATTAGGAAAACAACACCAAGATCCATTTCCTAAGAATTTGTCCAAGAGAGTTTCTTCACCACTTGATCTTCTGCATAGTGACTTGATGATTTTTCCTACTCCCTCTTTTAATGGAGCTAAGAATGCACTTACCTTTACGGATAATTTCTTGAGGTGTACTTGGGTTTATTTTCTTAATTACAAAAGTGATATTTTTTCATACTTCAATTATTCAAGGCTTTCGTTGAGAAACAATCTTCTAGTTGCATAAAGAACCTTCCCACTGATAATGGGGTGGATTACTTCAACAATCAATTTTCTAAATTTTTGGCAACTAAAGGCATTATTCACTAACATTTTCTTCCTCATAATCCCCAACAGAATTGCTTAGCAGAATGGAAGAATAGAAATTTGAATGAAATGGCTAATTATATGATGCATTCTAAAGATTTACCTCTTATTTACTAGGTAGAATCAGGTAATAATGCTAACTACATTTAGAATCACACACCAAATAGAAAACTTGAGCATTTGACTCTAGAGGAAGCTTGGTCCAACACTAAGCCAAATATCTCATTTTTTTGAGTATTTGAGAGCCATGCTTGGGCCTTTGTGCAAAAGAAGAAAAGGAAAGCTTTGGATAAGAAGAGAAAAACCCTTGATCTTTTTAGGGTATTGTGAGAACATGAGAGCTTATCGAATTCTAGATTATGATATTTATGATGTTATTTTTTGAACACATGTTCAGTTTAATGAGTACTTCACTCCTCATGATTCTTCATATTCTTCCATGCCTCCTTCTTCATCTCATCTTGAGGATCCTTTCTTTGAAGAGATTGATGAGGAGGTTATATATGTCATTGAGGATCTTATTCCCAATGATGTTGTCATTATGCCTAAGTGGGCTTGTACTATAGTTAGTGAGGCAAAACCTTTCATACAGGATCTTCCACCCACTAGGAATCATCATGTGCATTCTACAGGTTCTGGAGTTTTATATTAGTTAGTTTTTGAGAATCCATAGTCTTTTTAAAAAGGCTAATGGGATAGAAGAGTGGGATGATGTGATAGTATATGAGTATTATTCGTTGATGAAGAATCATGCTTTGGATTTGGTATCTCTTCCTAAAGGAAGAAATATGGTTAGGTGTAAGTGGCTATACCAAACCAAATATGTAGCAAATGGGTCCTTATTGACAAGTATAACACTCATCTTGTTGCAAAGGTTTTTTACCAAGTTGAAGGTATTGATTACTCTAAAACTTTTGAACCCACTCCCAAGATTGATTTTATATGCCTTGTACTTATTATTGCTGCATCACAGGGGTGGCCCATATACCATATGGATGTGAAGAGTGCCTTCTTACATGGATATTTACAAGAGGAAATATACATGGAGAAACTTGCTAGATTTGTTGAGGATTCTTCTCTTGTTTGTAGGCTCCGAAGGTTTATCTACAATCTCAAACAAGCCCTTTGGGCTTGGTATGAGAAGATGGATTCCTTTATTCTATCTAATGGTTTTTTTTTTTGCCACTCTAATCATACAATATATATCAAGCATGTTCATGATGATGTCTTGATACTTGTATTGTATGTTGATGATATGTTACTTACTGATAGCTCTTCTTCCCACATTTAGAGTATTCAGAGCGATATTTCTACACAGTTTGACATGAAAAATCTTGGGTTATTGCATTATTTCAATAGTTTGTGTATTGATCAGAGAGATTCAAGGTTTTATTTGAGTCATAAGCAGTAAACCCATGATCTTCTTCAGTACTTTGATATGGTTGATTGCAAGCCAAGTCAATCTCCTTTTCAGTCTGGGATTACTCATACATTTACATGTACCACACAACTTTGTGATCCTACATTGTATAGGTAGTTAGTTGGGAGTCTCATCTAATTGAACCATACTCACCATAATATTTCATTTTCAATAGGGCTTATATCTCATTTTGCACATTCTCCTCATATTAGTCACTGACAAGTTGGTAATAGGATTTTGTGCTATTTGCATGACACTTCCCACTTTGGCCTGCACTACACTAGGGGTTCTACTCATTTGGTTGGGAATATAGATTTAGATTGGGTAGATTCTATTGATGACATGAAATCCAATACTTACTATCATTTTTGTCTTGGTTAGTATCTAGTTGCTTGGGCGTGTAAAAATTAACAGGCTATTACACTTTCATCTTTAGAGGTAGTGTATAGGGGAAACAGTTACAACGAGTCGGTAGTTTATTTGGATTGAAAATTTATTGACAGAATTTGAATTCCCACAAGATTCACCAGTTGTAATTTTTTGTGACAACCAAACTGCAATTTAAATTTCTCACAACCCAGTTGAGCATTGATGGACCAATCATATTGAGAATGAGATACGCATCCACTTCATTCGTCAGCACATTCAAGATGGATTTATTTTCGTGGAGTTCATTTTGACTCAGTAGAATTTTGCAGACATCTTTATGAATTGTTTTGCATCCTCTCGCTACCTTGAGTTGTATGGAATTCTTGGGAATTTGGGATTTTTTCTTGGCGGTGTTCGTGGAGAACATCTTCCTTCTTATTCTTCTTTCTCTTCCCTTCTAGCAGGATTATTTAATTCTTTTTTTCTGATATTTCTTCTTGGATATATTGTACATGAGTACCTCATCTGACCTAGTTCTTGAGACTCATACTGTGGACATGCCACTTGTATTTTTTCCCCTAGCTTCACTTGAGGGGAGGTGTTTGAGTAGGTATTTTCCTTAGCTCATTTTCACCTAGGTACTTTATTTACTTTTATTGTATTTATCCTCACCTACTTATGTTTTAGGATATTTGTTTTAATTTATTTATATATTATGGGGATATTATCTATTTCTTAGGTATGGTTATTTCCTTGATCGAGGGTATTTTATAGATCCTTGATGTCTAGTTCACTCCTAAATATATGGTCTTGACTAGTTCATTGATGACTAGTTCTTTCCTTGATTTATGGCTTGATCTACGAACTTGACTAGTTATTAGATTGTTATTCCTTTCCTATATAAGCAAATCCCATTCTCATTATATTTCATTGATTTCCATAATAATATATGATATTATTGCTCATTTGTGTTACAAAGTTTTATCTAAAGTTATTCTAGTGATTTAATTTCATCTTATTGATCATTTTGTTTGATTAGCATTTTTGTTCTTGGATCGGTATGATCTAGCTATTGTTCCTTTTAGGTATCTGGCTTAGTGATTTTTAAGTATGCATCTCTAGTTTCGTACCCATAGGTGGTGTGAAACATATGCCATTCTGAGTCTACATTGTTTGTATTAAAAATCATCTTCTATTAATCCCTTACTCATTTCACTACAAACTTGAAGTACTTAGGTGTGAATAGAAACCAAAGTTTACACCACGTCCCGATTTCCCCATTCACCATTTTGAAACACGCAAGGAAAAAGTGTTGCATTACAAAAAAAAAATTCTCTCTCTTTCACCTCCTTAGGTAATTCTTGTGCTATACACCATTCTTTCTCAAACTTTGTATGCATCATGGAATACCACTTATCTAATCTAGCCTTGTATATATTGTTTAATCAATCCTTCACATTTAAATCCTGTAAACTATGTTATGGGTGTTTTTTCTCTATTTGGTGGACCCACATGTAATCCTGAGACCCATATGGGACACCAATCTTCTAGAAAAAAATCAGCCAGAGGATTGAGCCCCACGTAATATTTTTTTCATTCTTCATTATGTGCCATCGCCTCTTTAATAATACCATAAGGGATGAATTGTGCAATGTTATACTAGATATTATGGGCCATCTTGTGTGTAATTTAAGGAAATTTCTAATTTACTTTAACCCATCATTCTAAAGTGCCTATTTTGTAACTTACGAGCCTTGACGCTACCGTAGACACAGGGTATGCAATCATCTCTACATTAATTTCACTACTCCATTTTTCATACTGCAATTTGGTAGTTAATTCTTCAATTTTTGTATTATTGCGGTGTTCCATTTCTATGTTTTCTTCGCATATCTCACAACCTTGCAACCTATCAAATTAGTCGATTCGTAATCATCATTCTTCGTCCCATGAAGTAGAAATAATCCTCATGTACCCTTGACAGCATCCATTAGAAGAGGTGTGTAGGTTTGGAAAAGAAAGGTAGTTTGAACAATTTGAGGACTCCCAGCTTCTCAAGGGTTTTTCTTAGTAAGTCATCTACCATCACATTTCCCTCTATGTTGTTGTCTGGAAACTCTCGTAACATCTCTACATTCAATTTTTCCTAATTTCCTGGTTGCCTTTGATTAAAATATATTATTTTGCACTTCACGTGCTACGATTTCCATGTCCCTGCAATAATCAAATTAGTAGGATACTATATTTCTGAAGATATCCCCTTCCAATTGGTCTTAAACCTCAACTCTCTTTGTTCGACCCTTTTCTATGCCCTTAGGAGATTCCACATTCTCTTTCTTTGGTTACATTTTTCCCACTTCTTCACTATAAAATTGTGACCGAGGTATTACAATATTAAATGTTTCCCCTTTTTGATGCAACACATGAACTCTTTGAATGTTAGTTTCTTGACTTTATATCCATGCAAAGGCTACTCCACTTCATACTTCCACTTCTGCTCAAACTTATCACAAGGATCTCTACCCTAAGGTATTCTACACATCGATTATGTTTTTCTCATTACTCAATTCTCTTTATCTCACAAAATTTCTTGGTTTCTCAATTCATTTCCAATGCAAGGTGACAAATGACTTGATTTTTCATCTTTATAGATTTTTTCATACTCTAATATTTTGACCGCCTTACTTTTTCACCTTTTAAAACACGTTTTCTCTTTGAGTTTAAAATTAATTTTCCAATATTTAAAACACCTTTCACATTCTCAATCACATTTTACTTTCCTCCTTTCCTTTCCTCCGTACGTGCGGCAGTCATAATCTTGCGGTGCACTTACTACTCCCCAAGACTATAGACATCCATGCACACACTTCTTTGCACAATAATTCATCTTTCATTTTTCCATATCCCAAGTATATTATCTTGTTCTTTCATCAATCGTGTTATATTGTGTGGTATTTTATTTCCATATATATCCTTCTGATAAACTATTTTTGAGAGCCATTCTATACATAAACGTGCAACATCTTCTTCTACCTTCGCGCCTTCTTGATTATTATTTACTAAGTACCTGAATTTGCACCAATATCATGCACATCTTCGTATTTTCTCCAGGGTACCCCATAACATGTATTGTTTCATCTTAAATAGACACCTAATTCCATCCCATCCTAAAAGTATTTACAGTCCTCTGCACATGAAAACAAAATATAGTAAAAAGTTTCCTCCACATAAGCACACTTATTTCAAAAAACAATAAAATAAATAGTAAAACATGAAAGGTAAATCTAATCTAAGTGGAAATATTGCCTTATTACAAACACCAAGAATATTATTTATAATAAGGATTCAGTGTAATCCCAGTGATGTAACCAAGCAACATGGTGCCATCAGGCACTTATATTTGACTTGTGCCTAATTCAAGTATCATGGTTACTACAAAAGGTCCCAACTAATCCACCTTCAAATTTATTAGTTGGTGCGTGAACTTGGATTCATAAAGAAGTTCCATCTTTCCAATTACAAATGACTTGATCTTAATGTGACTATAATTCTAGGTCTTCTATCACACCACCTCATTCTTCTGACTCATACGTGTGATGGGGTGACACTCATGTACTTGCATTAGTTTCTCAATACACTCTTCTACATACTTTTCATCTGATAACCCTCCTCCACACACAATAATTAGGGATTATAGATAAAAATCCAAAGGTAGTACTTCCTCTATGTCAAACACCAACTGAAAAAGGTGTGGCCTTGTTCAATCTTTTATATGTGGTCTTGTAAGCTCATGTACATCTGATACCTTATCATCATAATCCTTTCTTTGAACATCACAAATATTCATCATAGTTTGTCCTGGGATCTTGTTGAAATATTGTATAATATGATTATCTTAAGGTTGATAAGTGGTAGTTTTATGGTGTTCCACCATAAACTATGCTAATAGAATTCTGATTGTCTCATTACAGAAATGATTTCCTCTATCACTATTCAAGCTTAATGGGAAAATCATACTTGTTAATAATGTTTCTCAAAAGGAAGCTTGATGTTATGGATGTAAAGAAAGCCTTCATAGGCGCATTCTCTTACCATCTTGTTAAATAATCTATGAATGTAATTATGTAATGAAATCCATTCCTATACATAGGTGTAGAACTTGGTCATACAAAATAAATAGCCATCTTCTCAAAAGGTTCCATGCTTTCTATGTCAAGGATTTCCAAGTCAGTAACAATGATCATGTGCCTTCACAAAATCCATTGTATCATTTTACATTGTCTCCCAACATAATCAAGATAGAAGGATTTGTTGATGCGTAAACATAAAATCCCTGAATGTCTGCAAGTCGATGGGTTGAGATCGTTAGTGTGATTACATAACAAGGAGATTTTCCCAAAGTGTGGGACTTTACAATCAGGAAATATCTCTGGATGAAGGTTGGTTCTTATTCCTATGTTTATATGCACATGTATTCAAATTGTAGAGGATCTACCCTAAAATATATTCTAACTTCCCAAGTAGACATGTTTAAGAAGATGCAAGAAAATAAACTTAAATTAACAGAGGTGATGAACCAAAGGAATATTGAACACCTGCTTTGCAATTAAACACAAAAAATTAAAAATGTAATATAACCACCATGCACAGATAACCAGGATTACAATGAGAGATTAGGAAGATACAATGAACATAAGATATGGTTGAAATCATCCATACACTTATTTTATTGCTCTAAGAATTTGATACAGCCTATTACAATTGTTAAAAGGAAAGATTACATTTTTAGTTGAGATGGGAGGTTTGATATCCATAAATCCACTTACATACAAGAGAAAAAGGGAAGGTGAAAATCCAAATCGTTGAAAATTTTGAAATAATTCCCCTCCTTATAATATATAGGAAGAATACGAGAGAAGGGGAAGAGAAGAATTATAATTCTTTCTTTAACCACCCTAGAATGAATTCAATTCACCTAAAAAAAATGATGGGTTCCATGAAAATACCCATACCTCCATGTAATATTTCTTATGGGGCAATAAAGGAATCCCATACCTTCATTATTGGGGTAGGTGAGAAGCCTAACACACTAAAAAATGATGGACTGTATTTATTTATTTTTGAATAACTTAGTCTCACTTAAATTTAGATATCCTATCATTAGTTTCATAGAGGAGACTATAAGCTTTCCAAAAAGTTATTTCTTTTGCAAATCCGAGGTCATAGTCAAAATTTATGGTCATCTGAAGGTCAAGGTGTCATTTTGGAAAAATGGTAAACTGTTGATCTTCCTTCTCAGAGTCCAAAATGCATGCAACCTCCAAAACCCCAAAATTCAGAATTTCAAACATTTCCATTTTTGAGATTGAAACATTGTTCATCCACCAAATTTTCTTGAGATTTCTGAAAGTATGAAACCCAAACCTCTAAAACCATGAAACTCGAAAGTCTAAAATTTTAGACTTTCAGACATTTTGCCTTTTTCAGAACCTTTTCACCATTCATCACCCCGAGAGTTCCATAAGTCTAAAAATCAAAACCAAAAAAAAATTGAAACCTAAAAAATATCACCACATTTACCTTGAAACCTGTGTTGACTTCTAAAATCCGAAGCCGGTCGAGTTCTGGGGCTTTAGGATTTTCAGACTGTTTTTTGTCACTTTTTGGATTTTCTCGCAGAAGACTCCAAAACCCTGAATTTTATATCTCTGAAAATCTAAAACCTGAAAGTCTAAAATATCAAAATTTTGAAATTTCAAACTTTGGCATTTTTTCTCTTTTTTCATTTTTTTCCCATCGAGATCCTTGAAGCCCGAAAGTCAAAAATTTTAGACTTTTCGAGTTTCAAGTTTTTGTAAATTTTACTCTATTTTTCCAACTTCATGCTCCAAGATATCCGAAACCCTGAAACTTGAAATTCTAAAATTTTAGACTTTTGGAGTTTTGGGTTTCAGAAAAATTTTATCATTGCTGAGTACTCAAAATCCACCTTAGCCTACCTTTGAAAAGCTCCACCTCTAAAGTTCAAAACCTTAATTTCGGTCTTCTTATTTTCTTGAAATCTCAATGACTTGCTTGGGCCTGCTTCAACCTTCTAGGACAACTCTGAAATGCTACGCTCTCTTGATGGATTAACCCCAACGGCTTCACTGCACTCAAGGTCATGTTTGTCTATTTTATTCGAGAGGAAAAATAGATAACATGATCTTACACATAGTTGTATTTGATGCATAATTTCCTCCTTTGATATATCCATGAGCTTCTTCCATAATAGTTTCACCTTCATGGTCCAAAAAATCTTGCTAAGACTTCATGATGACCTATCTTGTACAATTTTCCTCCAATGAGATGATAAGGTGTCATGGAAATAGGAAATTGTTTCTTTTCTTACATTTTCATCCCCTCTGGAACCATTCCACTATGAAGAAATAATGTGATATCTTCAAGATATGTGGGTGCACGATTCAACTTTACTAACTACGCATCAGGCACAGTTTCATCAATACTTGTTGCGTCCTTGGTAGATTTGATCCTTGATAAATTATCTGGCCATGAATTGATCTTGCCTATTTTTAAAACAACTATGAAATCAAAGTCTTGACAAAGAAGTATCCACTAGTATATGCACCCTTGCAAAATAGGCTTGTTAACCAAGTACTTTAATTCCATATGATTTGTGTACAAGATAAGTAGGGTAACCAAAAAGTAATGTTGAAACTTATGAAGTACGTAGATCATATACAATGCATTAGACTCAGTTTCCTCGAATGAACTTATAAGGTGTCACACGAATAACAAGTTGCTTCTTTTCTAACATTTTCATCTTCTCTGGCATTCCACTGCATAAAAATACTACTATATCTTCCAGATCTATGGATGTGCAATTCAATGTGACAAGTTATGCATCAAGAATTCTTTCCTCAATACATCTCACATTATTTCTATAGTTGATCCTTGATAAATGATCTAAATCTTAATTTATCTTTCCTATTTGAACAACTGTGAAATCAAACTCCTAAAAAAATGTATCCACTAGCATATGCACCCTTACAAAATAGTTTTGATGACCAAGTACTTCAATTCCATATGATTTGTATAAAAGATAAATAGGGTAACTAATAAGTATTGCTGAAACTTATGAAGTGTGTAGATCATAGACAACACCTCGTACTCATTTGTAGTATAATTCCTCTCTACTAGTGTTAACTTCATTCTTGCAAAACATATATGATGATCCACATTACCATATCTATATTATGCCAAGAGCGCACTAATTTCCATACTATAGGCATCAACATGTACATGAAAGAGTTTATTCCATGAAGGAAAGTGCAAGATCGGGGAACTATGCAATCTTTCCTTCAATGTCTCACATGCCTACAATTACACATCACCCAAATGAAGATTTTATTTTGGATTAAGAAATTATTCCAAAGGTGCTGTAATATTCACATGTCCCTTAATAAATTTTATATAATATCTTGTATGGCCCAGAAATACATACACTTCAATCTGATTGGTAAGCTCTTCCAATCAAAAAATTACTGTTATTTTCATCGGATCTACCAACATCCCATCCCTGTAAATTATGTGCCTAACCAAAGTGTCAAAAGGTGTAGAAAATATACACTCCTTAATCTTGAGCGAAATTCTCAACTACTTACACCTCTCAAACATGAGCCTTATATCAGCATAGTGACCTTTAACCAATCCATACACAGTTCAGTGATCTAGGTACACCTATAAAAACATAGAAATGATGTCATGAAAGGCCTGCACTTTGATGCATGACAATACTGATATAATATTATTTAATCGAAATGGTATAGAAGTATATGAAAAACATTTTCCATTTAGAAGTGAAGGTTGTATTTTCCTAGTCCTTGGGCACAATGCACATCTGATGATAGCATGAGAACCCATCTATGAAAGAATAGATATCATGCCCTATAACTCCCTTAAGGATTTATTCTTTGAATGGTGTAGGAAAATGATCTTTGACACATGAAACATTGAGTTCCTAGTAATCCGCATAGAACTTGATCTACCAATCCTTCACGATATTAATAACCATATGGCTAACAAACTCAAATTCCTCAATTGCTTAGATAATTATATACTTAAGAAACTTATCAATTTCCTCCTTCAACATCACTTGCAGGTTTGGATTCATCCTCTAATTAATCTTACGAACCAGACGCAAGCTTTCTTTCAATTTAATCTTCATCTCACCGAATGAGGGATGCACCTCTTGTAACTCATGATAGCCTCAAAGAAATAACTCTAGGAAGTCACACAAGAGCTCAATTATGTTTGATACCTTTTATTTTGAGCAATAATCCCCAATGATGGATTCATTAGCTACACCCTCAGTACCAATGTTAACTTTATTTTCTTTCATGGGTACATGGTATACACATGTCATTTCATCTATAGTTTCCATTACTTCACGTGCGCAACTTCTATATGGATAATATTAAAGTTGTCTATATATTCATCATTAATGAGATACGCCATTTTACCCTTCTCCCTCTCCTTCCATGTATGGCCAACTTGTATCTCTTTTGTATCCTCTGTATCCATGTGTACCTCAGAACTAGGTTCTACAAGTAACTTAAGCATGAGCTCCTCCACCTTCACCTTATCCATTAATGAAATGTGCTTCATGATATTTAGGGCCTCATGTAAAGGTAGCTTATTTTAAAATTATTCAAACGTTTGAATAATAGCTATAGTTATGTCACACTAGCTTACAGTCTTTCTTTTGAACTCAATATGGACATACCATACATGTGTTCATATGTTTAGAGTGGAGTATAACTTATCCAACAATAGATATGGTGGTAAATCCTCTAGCTATTATGACCATTGTCTCTTATAGTAATGAATATATACCAAAGTAACAATATTCCCATCATACTATAGACATGTATAGGCAGAGTACTCGTATTTAACTTTGTTGAGATGGCAATTGTCACTTCTCACCAGGTCAACATGTTATCTTTATGTATCACCCACTAGAACGATATTGTCCCACAAAAGGTATATAGCAGTATGTTCCTTCGATCCAATTTATTTTTCCACTATCTCTCTATAGCATGTAGAAATATATCGGGCTTCCTATCACTAGTATACCATAGTAACTGACTTACACCCATCCGCTTAACCATATGTAGCCTAATCATTCTGGTTAATGTTAAATTCATATTTCACTTGACCATATTATATGTATGATGGGCCCAATTATTAAAGGCTACACTGATTTGTTCATTGACTGAATGTGTCTCTTCCAACTGAAGCATGCCTTCCTTAGTCAGTTCTATAGTCGCAGGGACTCACACAACGTATGCATAAATCTTATTCAACTATTTTTCACTTAAAGGGTTGACGTATTGTTCATATTTTACTTCATCAAGAGTTATGATCATGCACTCACACTTATTTTAAAATCTGATATCCCCCTTTTTGAAATAGAGGTCTACAATATTCGCATAACACCAGGGTCGTCCAAGTAGTACTACAAAGTGTTCTGGTTCAGCAAGCTTTAATACCTTAAAGTATCTAGTAAACTTTTCTCCCTGAATGATAATTGAAGTATTTTTAAATATCCTAATAGGAATAGCCATAGTCTTGTTCTCCATATGCAACACATTAGAAAATGGCTGCAATGGTTGTCTACCCATCTTATTCCATGCATCCATATTTAGCACAGTAAACTCAACGTCTATTTCTATCATAATATTTCTTATTAACAATATATTGATCAATGCATCCAAAGTGATATATTTATCATACTCATGGTTTTGTGGTGGTAATCTTACATGTAGTATTTATTCTTCACACTCAAATCCATCACCCAGTAACTTTTCATATAGCCACTCTCCTATTAGTGGGATGATAGTCCTTTTTACTAACATCTTACATACTTATTTTAGATAATCCTTGTCCTTCTAAGGGATATCCACATTCTTCAGACATTATTTCTCATGCTCTTGCTCTTTCAGGAACTATATCTCACCCTGAAGATATCTAATGAATCTGATGGTATATTTTTAGAATTCCTTCTTAGGAGAAAAGTTTGGATACTTGGCATGAATCACCTCTTAACTCTTGATGAGTGGTTTTTCCTTAAGAGGCTCATGTGCATGTGCAACTTCTACTCATGTGGTTACTACCATGGGTTTTAAATCAGGATCAAGATTCTTTGACATTTGTTAGTCCATCCTTGAGTGTTGTACCATGATGATCACCATGCCTTTATCCTTCTTATTTTTGTTACACATATGCTCATAAATTTCGGGACGATCTTCAAGCTTATGATTTTTTCCAAAATATGCACATACTATATTATGGGGACAATCACAATTGTAATGTTTAGGGGTCCCACAAGTATAATAAGTCCAATTTGGGAATATACTCCTACCACCATGAACTCTCCTCTTATATCCTCCACATGGAATCCACCTTTATTATTATATTATTTAGAAGACTGAGCTTCCTATACCTAAGAGTTGATTGCCATCGTAGTTTGTCACAATCATGTGTCACATGGCTTATTAATTTTAACTATCCGTTGACAATAATTTTTATCAATATGTGAATCACAAATATTAAACTACATGGATACATTATTCATCGTCACGTTTTGTAAGAGAGGGAAATTCTAGATGTCATGATTATTATGAAAGATATCATAGGACTATAGTAGTGTGCGTACCATTCTATATGGGCAGATATCCTTAGTATATCCTTCAACCTCACAATATTTACACCATATACCACTACGTGTCTCATCAACTGAATTAATATAGATCTTCTCCAATTGCTTAGCCATTGCTTCTATCCGTGCCTCCAAAAATGGGCTTACGCTAGTATCGACACTCCCAATCAATTTAACATGCAATGTTTCTTCCAAAGCCTCGTGTTAATTCATATATGTCTTATGAGATAGATCCCTTTGAAATGGTGTTAGAAAACCCCCAAAAAATCACTGTGTGCATTGAATTTTGAGGATATCATAAGACTTTTTGGATAATAGTTTCTTTCAAAGTGTATCACACTCTTTAAAACTTTCTCACAAGGCCTGCTTGATTTTCATGACTGCACTACTACGTTTTTGTTCAAACTCCAGAATGTTGAAATGAGCCAAAAAATCTAGATGCAGATCATGGTATTACACTACAGTCTGGTGTAGGTCATACTTTCTGTACCAACTATGTGCATGCCCTAGAGGCCTATTGGAAAATTGACTTTACTTTTTGTCTGGAGCTATGATTCCATTCTTGTAAAATATAATATTAAACTTTCTTCCCAATATTATATTGTTCGATTAAAATAAATAAATATTACAATAAGATGAAAGAAGAAAAACAATATCACTTTCACCCTTCTCTAATTATTTTATTTATTCTCATACCTTGCTTTTACCAAACAATTCTAGCATCCATGTTTCTTGCTCACTTCTCTCCATCAAATATTCAATAATCCAATTCCACATGCACATTTTTCTTAAATAAACTATTACCCATGTCCTCCCGTGCATTGTAGAATACGAAGAGTCATCCAAGGAAGAGACAAAATCAAGATGTTCAAAATACGTGATTATTTGTGGATTAATTTTTTTGTTTTCATTAGTGACAGTACTACCAGTAAATGTAGACTGACGGTTATGCAACCTTTAGTATGTGTGGAGGGGTAGTTATATAACTACCACTCTACACAGAGAAATGATTCTATAATTAACCATTTTCTCCTTCTTCTTCTTCTTTTTCCTTCTTATTCTTATTTCTCTGATGAAGTGGTGTCTTTCTAGATCCCTAAGGATTACTAAGTATCATTCAGTGAGTAAATAAACCACCTGAAAAGCTTCTCAATCTTTCACAAGGTAAGAAACCCAATGGCTACATATTGATATTCAAAAAAAAAGTATAAAGAATATGGGAACATAGACAAATACAAAGACATAATTGTAGTTTATGGATATACAAAAAGGAATGCATAAACTATGAGGATAAATTTTCTTCTACATCTAAGATCAAAACCATCAGGATGATCTTATCTCTAATAACCTAGTTTGGTTAGAAATCCCATAAGATGTATGAAAACATTTCCTTTCAGAATAGATATCTACAACAGGAATTCTAAAAGACTCAACCTAAGGGTTTTGTCATACTTGGTGAAGAATCAAAGTTATGTAGACTCAAGAAATATTTGTATGGATTTAAACAAGACCCAAGGTCATGGTACATCAAAATTGATGAGCCTCTTATTCAGCATGGATTCATTAGAAATGTTTATGATCCTAATATCTACCTGAAAAGGAAAAGAGGAGAGATTGTGATTGTTGTTGTATATTTTGACGATCCAGTAATCCCTGCCAGTATAGTGAGGATGATCAATGCTACAAATAAATATATTAATCGATCATTAGAAATGATAGATCTCAGGCTCAATTACTATTGTCTTGGATAAGAAGTATGACAAAAATAAGATCAAATATTTGTTTCTCAGTTAAATTATAGCAAGATAATTCTCAAGAATTTTTGGATGATAGAATGGAAACCCATCCCTACACCCATGGATATGAGACTGCAGTTATCTCATTTAGATCAATCAACTTTCATAAATGTAACTCTTTATCGACATTCGATTGGGAGTTTCATTTACCTAACATATACAAGACTTCATATTAGCTTTACACTTAGCTATATTTCCAGGTTTATAAATTAACTAAGAGTTTTTCACTAGAAATAGATAAGGCTGATCTTGAGGTATTTCAAGGTTACTATGGATCCATGTCTAGAATACAAGAATAATGACCAATTTTTCTTAACTGGATATTTAGATTAAAATCATGCAAGTACTACTAATGATAGGAAATCCACTTCTCTATTTTTATTCTTATTAGAAGTATGAAAGATATCACAGGGAAGCAAGAAATAAAAATTTGTTTCACACAATTCTACAGAGGCCGAATATCATGATGTACGTGGAGCTATTTGCGAAGTGATATGGCTGTGTTGTATACTTGAGAGACTTAGAGTATCACAAGAGAAATCCACAACCTTTTATTTTGAAAATAATGGTATTTTCAAACTTGTTATCAATCTCTTTTTTCCTGAAATAACCATGAATATTGACGTACATGTTCAATTCATATGCAGGCATGTCTTGAAATACAATATACAACTTTATTTTTTCCCAACAACTAAACATCAAAAATATATCTTCGCGAAGTGAATTTCACATGAAAATTTGGACTTGTTCTAAAATTTCATTTCCTCATCTCTTGAGGCAATTGTTTATGGTCATTTTATGTCAGTTAATTATATGATAAAACAACAACTTGGAAGAGAAGAAGGTTTAACGATCCCTATGCCAATAATTCATTCTCAGAATAAATGGGTACAAATGCAATGCAGATTCCTCTTTCAAGCAAGTGAGATAACATACATGTGAAGACAACTAAACAATCAGTCAACAAGGGGTGGTCCTTAGAACTAATGGGATTCCTTATAAGGTTTCATCTCTCTTTGATAATTATGTGGTAATGATGATAAAATGCTTACTTATAACCACAAGGACTAACGTTAATTCTAGAGGATAAATAGATCTTGTTCTGCTTGATAGGTTTCCTAAGTGAGGTCTATAAGTAGATTGAAGTCGTGGAATTATCCGAACTATAATTTTTTAGTAGTGTCATTTTCTTCTTGTATGTTTTTGAGTTGGTCTTGTACATGTATTCGATTTCATGTTTCAAGGTGATGGTGGAAAGGATTAACTCATGTGTAATTCCAAACTGTTCCCAAATGAAGGGTTGTTGTATGATTAAAATATCATAGATGTTAGTACTGGGATGTGATTTAACTAGAATTGTTATCTACATGAGGAAACATCTTTAAAAAAGGATAATTAGATAGAAACACAGTGATAAAATTATTCAAAGTATGCAAATATGATAAAATGATAAAATGACAATAATTTTTGGTGACTCAATTATAATCACTAGCTATTGATATATAATCGCTAAAAATTACTTATAGAATGATTAATTCTTTGATAGAATGCAGATTCGATGTAAAACAATTAACATAAAGGTTTATTTTGACTAATAATTGATGATTAAATATCTTGGAATTTAATATATATATGGGGATACTTACCTTGACTATGTAAACATGTGTACACAGTAGAGGAATCCTTACTAATATTTGTGGATGTTGCAAGAGCTTGATAGAGTTTTGAATGTTTCTTGACATTCGTAATGGTGTCATCTTGGTCTTCAATGCAACATAAATGCACTAAGGATGGTTAAGAATCCATTTCAAAGAGGTTTGGTGTTGCATTTATAGTCATTGGTGATGTTTTATGAAAAAATAGACATCCCGAAAAAGTAGGGAAACTCACTTGGAAGTTATTTTAATCACTTCACAATAACGTTTCTCAGGATTTGATTTGATTGTAAATGGTTATAGAGGTTTTAAAGGTAGCTAGGAGGTTTGGTGACTAGGATAAAAATAGGTTTAGATGGTTTAACAGTTGTTAGAAAGGTTTAGGATAGTTAAATTAAGTTTTATAGGTGGTAAAATGTGATTTTATAGGGGTATTTCATGTTTTAAGATAGTGAAATGGGTGTTAGCATTTTTGAAATGGGAGAGTGAGGGGTGGAGCTAGGAAACAATTGTCTACATTTCCCGCTTTTGTCAAGTAGTATATGATGAGAAATTTATTAGACAAAAACAAAGAGAAGAATATGATTTGATGTTAAACAAGAGGTCCCCCTTAAACTAGGGGTCGTTGTGATGAATTGAAATGATAATGATTTTGAGAAGGTTACTTGATGAGATAAGTTTACATGATGGTTTATTTTTATTTAAGATGCCACAAGACTAGACATGAAAACAAATTTCTATAAAGGTGGAATTCATTTAAAATGAGATTCAAGTGATAGGTGAACCAATGGGTTCTCGATGTATAGATGTACGACTCATAGGAAGTAGTTGTGGAAGATGATCTCGGAGGCATATGGTATCCACAATCTATTGGGAGATGTATGCTCGATAAAGGATGTTGCCTCAAAGGTGGGATTAGATGACAATAAATTTAAGTTATAAGGGAACCAATGGGTTCTCAACCTATACACATATGACTTAACACCGGCAAGGGGAAAAGTTTCCCTCAAAGGAAGTGAAATTTGAAATGGATTTTTAAAACGTATGCTTGTATAGATTCATTTATTTTGATTTCAAAGGGTCTCCATGCCCCAAAGACAAATCACATACTTGAAATCCCTAAGATATTTGATTTTATAGGGTCTTGTGGATTGTAAAGATTGATTGATTTTTATTTTAAAGGATACTTTTCTATTTAAGAACTTTAAGAGACATAAGAACCATTATTTGATGTATTTTTTCTAATTTGATTAAGATGGAGGTAATTGGAGTTGTGTAAAGGAGACAAAGGTGGCCACATGTTGAGGTAGGTGATGTACTTTATATATATATATTGATTTTTTGGTTTTTTCTTAAAATTTGAATTCACTTAGAAACCACTAGAAATTTTGTACGAAATGAAAGGTGATTTAGTGGTCCCCGATGCTTTTAATGTGGTCGGTAGGGATTTTGGGAGAGTAGCTTGCGATTCTTATCAAGTTAAGATTTATTTTATTGGTTTTTGATGGATTTCAACCGATTTAGGATTGTTTTTTTATGGATGTAGGCTTAGAATAGGTTTACTGCATGGGACAGGATAGTGAAGATTGTAGATGATGTCTTTTCTTTATTATCAAATGAGAATTGGGCTCATTTGGAGGCGGTTGGATCAGATGAGATTTTTCACTACATGCGTATCCATAGGTAAATGCACATTTTTTTGCATTATTTGAGAGGTTGAAACATGTTACAGGAACGTTTTGGATCCCTACTTGAGAGATAGGTTTCACTTTATAAGATGAGCATTGGATATTGGGATGTCTAATATAGGGTCCGAAGATTTATGTGATTGATGAGGTAGGTCGGGGTACGGTAATGCCAACTTTTTATAGTTATGACGGGGAGATGTGCATACAGTTCAGGAAATTTTTAATATGGAGCCATGTTCAGAGATGATGAGGAGGGCAGAATTGACTATGATAATGATAGGGATAATTTGTTATGCCCTATCGGATTTAACTAGAGGGTTATTTTCATTGATGGTGATGGGTGGTTATAGATATGTTTGATCAAAAGAAAATGTTTCCTTCATTCGCTATGTTGTTGGCACATGTGTAGAAGGAATTATTGTCCTACAGTATGAGACGTGGATTTGGAGTAGAGGTATCATTTTAGCTGGAGTGTTCGACATATAAGCACCTTGCAATGGCTCAGCTACGAGGTATACCGTATATGAGATGGGTGTATTTTCTGTATCCTGTGGGATTCATGACATGGAGGTACAATTATGCAACTATACAATCTATTCAAGGAGAGGATTATTTTAGAAAACTCCTAACCAAAATATAGGATAGCGTTGTCACATGGAGACTATATGTAAGCTTCCCAACATGACCTAGTTTAGAGGATGAGTGGAGTGCCTTGGAATACAAGATACAAATGCGTGGAGAGAGGAAGAATAAATGGGATATAATCCATTTTGGTCGTGTTAGATCAAAATACTAGTGGCTTAATCCAGGATGTGTTAGAGGTACCAGTGTCCTATCGAAAGGATTATTCAGATACTGATATAGAACGATCGCTTGTTAAGGAGGTAGTGGATATGCCAGATTCATGTGGATATATCAGAGACTAAGATTAATACAAGGCCACACCTTAGAAGGCTGGTGGTGATGGTGGTGGTGGTGAGGGTGGAGATGAGGATGAGAGTGTGACCTTATTGAAGGCCATTGTAGCTAGTTTGGAGCTACAGAGGACCATACTATTAGCTGAGAGGTCTTCTTTGATAGAAGATAGATATACTATGATTGGGGAGCATGATGGTTTGATTCATTAGCTCACTAATATATAAGAAAATATTACCGATGTGAGATCTGAAAGATTTATATACCAACATAACAACGAGGCCTTGCGAAAGGCCATCGGTGTGACAGTTTGGTCGATTTTATGTGAGGAGATATATACTTCTCAGGTTATGGTTAGAAATCAGATAGGACCTCCTGGTAGTGTGTACATGGCCAGGGCCGAATTAAAGTTTCAGAGTGCCCTAGGCAGTACTCAGAGAATACGCCCCGCCCTCACTCGACACTAGCAACCCAACTGCCTAGTGCTTATGCATGTTTTTAAAACAATTATAGTATAACTTTTAACACATTCAATTAAAGTTATAAAAAAAAAATTATTGCCTTTTCCATAGCAAAACTATCAATGACATCATCATAATTTATTGTTGTAGTGAAGTCACATTCAATGTAGTTTCACCCATTGTTCACTTTAAATAACTTTTTAAATTTGAAAAATCGACATTCGTATCTTGTTTTGGCGTATTTAAAATTATAGATTATATTGTATCTTTTTCTATTACCCATTTTGTAAGATCAGGAACTATAATGAAATGTTCATTAAGAGTGAGTTTAATAATAGTATTTTCATTGTTCTCCTCAGACCTTTTGTGGTGTGTTCTCCTCTTCTTGTGTTTCTCATCTCCTATTGATTCTGATTGTTTATTTTTATCACTAACCTTATTCTCATTTTCATTAAAAACTGCATTTGACTTTAAATTTTCATTTGATGCACTTAAAAATATATTTATTTTAGGTATCTTTTTCAAAAAAAAAAATTCCTTCCCAATTTCTTGTTTAATTTTTTTCCGAAACCAAACATCACTTATTTTTTTAGTTTTATCCATTCGAACTAAAGTCTAAACAATTGTCCTATATAATAATCCTACACAGACACTAACCACTAAGCCGGCAAAGAAAAAAGTTAACCTTATGACATCAATCAAATAAGCTAGCCTCTAAATCAAGATCTCACCAACAAATTGAAATAATAATAACAATAAATTATAAAATCACCTGACTCCAAACATACTGTGTGTGGCCAAGATGGGTCGATAAAGATTTAAATGTGGCCGAATGACTCTGAGGAGCACACTGTTAACAGCTGCCTGCACAAGAATAAGGTATTATTAATTAAAATTTAAGGGTAAAACTCTAAATAGTAAAGCTCCAACATTCAAATGAAATTAATGGCTGCTTACACTCCTGTTAGTCTATATGCTACAGGTAACAACCAATAGACATATTGTTAAAACAATTGAGTGAGATAAAATTTGAAAATAAGATATCATCCAGACTGGGCCACTCATAGACTCGGACCGTGGACGTCAAGATTCAACTGAAACTTAAATTATTTTTCACTGGAAGTGTAATGAGTATTGAAATTTGAGTTACTGAGTATGAATTGTGACTGTAACTACAGACTATATGAATGATTAAAAATTTAAATTGAAAAGGCTAAATCAATCCATATCCTCGTCGCTCAAGAGTCGAGCTTCATCGCTTGTTATATATATGTCAATAGTCACATGTTAATGGGAAAAGCAAATATAATGGCACCGTTTTAACTTGTTACTATTATAGCTGACTGCTGGTCTACTTAGCCGACTTAATTTTTTTTTTTCTAAAATTAGGCCGCCCCTCCCGATTGTATGCCCTAGGCAACTACCTAGGTTGCCTAGGGTGGGAAACGGCCCTGTGAATGGCCAACTATCAAGCTTTGTATGATAAGCTACGATATTATAAGGACATAATGTGATGTAGGCCACCAACTGAGCCTTGATATACATGTTTTTTTCATATAGACAGGTGGATCTGTCAGGTAGTATTGTGATTATAGGCCAACCAGCATGAGGTGTAAAGGGTAGAAAATATAGAGGGTCGAGTGATCATCTACGCGGATCTCAAGGGAGAAGTGCATTTTAGAGTGTTCATTTGATGAAAATTTAGTTCGCTTAGTAGTTTTTTGTCCATATCATATTAATGTGTGAGGCTCTTTTCAATCTTTTCTTGATGTCTAGATGTATATTTTTGAAATGTAAAGCTCTCATGCCTCTTCATGATGTACAATGTTTTTTTGATATATAACATTTTATCACTCAGTTATATTCTGTGTCATGATTATGATTACAATGTGATGGATTTGTATATGATTCATGATGGTTTATTTGATGATGTTCTTTGATATGATGTGTATAATCTAGATTTCTGTGCACATGTGTTATGATATAATTTGGTGATGTTATATGATTTTGTAATACTATTTTTTCTCACCGAATCATAACACCCTCTGGTTTGCAAAAGTGTGTGTGTTTGATCTCATGGTGTCACTAGGTAATATGGGTACTATCTCCAACGTGTGGGACTTTCTGCTTGAGATAGAACTCTAGAAAAAGATGGTTCTTACTCCTAAACTACTTTCCAAAATCTACTCTAATGCAGGAAAAACTATCTTATCCTAATCTAACTTTCCAAGGGACCAGGGAGAGGAGTACATGAAAGTAAACCCTACACTAACAACAATGATACACCAAAAAAGGATGGTATGAGAACAATATTCCAATGTGTGAAAAAAAGAGGAAAATTCCATACTATAAGGGGTGATGACAGTTCTCCACAGTCTAGCAACTGAATTCACAACAAGGTTTCATGAAAACAATCATAATGAATCCCTGAAAGAGAATAAATAGACATAATATATTTTCAATGAGTTTGAAAGGGCAATAATAATGCAAAGAAACACATCATGGGAAGATACATCCACAAAATAGCATCTATTGCTTCGTTGATATGCAAAGGTCAATCTATTACAAAATAAAGTCCTAGATAAGCATGCAAGGAGTCAACTACAAGGGCTTGCACCTCATTGGCTTCACAAAACCAAAATTACAATGTTTTGCTACTCAAAAAGCATCTCTCCTTTTACAATGATCCCAACATTCTTATTTATAGAGTTCTGAGAGGAGAGAGAAACAAAAAAATGAAAATCCAAAAAGCTTCCTTCCAACCATTGAATGATTTCATAAATGAGATGAAATGATGTTTTGTTTCTTGTAAAAGGTTCCCCATGCTATCCCATGGCTTGCAACAACAAAAAATGTTTGCTCTTGCTACATTAAATGCATCCCAACTACCAATTAAAATATTATTCTGAACAAGGAAAGTTTTTAGAAAAATCAACATCAAAACTTCATTAATTTATGAAATTCCTAGTTTCTTTGCATTGGGATTGGAATCATGATTCCAATGAGACCAATTTTGTTCAATTTTGTTGGGAATTTCAAAATTTATTGCTTTTTGAGTGTGGGAAGTTATTTTGAGTTTGCCAGGGATTTCTTGCATTTTATGGGAAGGAGATTCTAAGTTTTTTGTAGATGGATATATTTTTTGAGGATGTCGTGCCCTTTCTAAAAATACAAATTTTATGAAAAAATGGAACTCTGGGTCAAAAGTTATGACCGTTTGAAGTTTTGGGGTCGGTCGTTGACTTTTCCTTTGTATTACAGGTATTGCTAGTTTTCGGGGAACTCATGTCCCTATGATACTCAGACTATCTAATTCTCCTTCTTCTGTATCACTTGATTTGGGTATTTCTATCCCTTACATTGGTCATTGACCAGGCCATGAGGGCCATTGAATTCCGCTCCACCCAATTTGTAGTCACTTGCTTCCATTTCAGGTTTGCGGGTCCCATGCATTACTTTGTACCAAATTTCCCATGGACAGTGTGAGATAAAAAAATTCCACCTTTTCTACATTTCCCTTGCTTATGGATATTTCAAAGGTTTTGGGCCCGACTATCCCAGAAATGTTTTTCCAGCATATCCACAATACAATGACTTGCGACAATTTCAAATTTATGGGTCCCTCATGTTCCTTCCTCCCAACTATCTTACAGACTGCATGGGAAATTTTAATCCACTTTATTTGCATATCACTACCTCTTTAGAATTTTGGATCCAAACTTGCTATGATGAACCCTGGTACGATCCGCATTGGTCCCATTCGCAGACCCCAAACCCGCAATGCACTAAAATAGGTCCTTCAGTTCAGTTTTCTAGATTTTTGCAATCTTTCCTAACTCCTTGGATTTTTATTTAGAAAGGGAAGATAGAATAAAGCCAAAGGGGCCCTCAAACCATTTATGTTTTCTCAATCCTAAAGAACTGTGTAAGTTATCAAAAATCACCGTGGGTGTGAATTTTAGATAACAGTAATCTTATTATATGACTTACACACTTATACAATGGATAAGATCTCATTATACAGTGATTTATTCTTCAGGTTTTTTGACATATATAGTGTATAATGGTAAACTAATTTCTAAGATGATATGAAACATATGGCCTTATACTAGACATTAATGTATGACTCACAGTTATTCATACTAGGATCATGGGTAAATATGAGATAGTTTTATTATATCCCCTTTCAACACGAGAATATTTTTTTGTGTAGTAAGCACATGGAAATGGGTTGCTCTTGATAGTTCCCAAGATTTTTCTAGAACATTATTGTATTTAATATGAGTTGATAGATGTGGGAATTTTACATTTTGGGAAAGCTTATCAATGTAGGAATCTTTCCCAATACGGTTTGATATATGATATTATGTATGAGGGAAGATCGATGTGGTAATCCCCTTTTTGATGTAAGGACTACTCAATATTGGAAGTCCTTATTTTTTATTTGATCGGTTAGGCATCCTTCAAGGGAGTGGTCTACAATTTTATGGACTCTTGATTTTCATGGTATCTATCGTTCGAGGGAGTTGTCTATAGCTTTATTTTGTGTGATTTTATTTTGATAGTCATCCTTTGAGGGTTTAGTCTATGTTTGGTTGGGTCCATCCCATATATATTTTTATTTTTCAGCTGAGGGAAACCCTATTTTAACAACATAGAAGCGGAAACGATAAGCATGCAAGTTACAATTGTGTCCTTACTGTGTTGATGATGATTAAATAAAGTGATGGTGAAGGTAATGATTGCGAGGTCCCCTAATTGTGAGTAGGGAAATTTCCCATGAGGAATATGTTATGAG
This sequence comes from Taxus chinensis, assembly GCA_019776745.2. Classification (NCBI taxonomy): domain Eukaryota; kingdom Viridiplantae; phylum Streptophyta; class Pinopsida; order Cupressales; family Taxaceae; genus Taxus; species Taxus chinensis. The sequence goes on along the minus strand of CM034148.1, from coordinate 769,633,465 downwards.
TACATCCATGGAGCCCATATTCTCGGTCATGATGGGTATAGTGAAGGGAAATAACACATGTTCAAAATAATTATAAGAATGATGGGACGTGTTGGTTGAAGGATGGAGGGCATAATTTGACTAGGATCTAATGAATTGATGAAGTAAGAGTACAAGGAATGCAAGTGTAGTGCATTAAGGGATCCTTCTTAGGTTTACCATCAAGGGTGGCTAAACGATAATCCCCGAACCCATGCTTATGAGTGATAATATATGGTCCAAGCTAGTTTTGAGTAAACTTGCCACATTTACCATTTTTGATGTTAGTGACATGTTGGTTTTGTTTGAGAAAAATATCATTAATGTTCAATTCAAATTGTTTAAGATGTTTTTTGTAAGTGTGTTTTATTTGTTATTGATATATGTTGACGTGTTCAATTGCAACTAGACATCATTCATCTAACAATTATATTTTTGATAATAGTTCTTAATGGTAGTCCTCATCAGGGATGAAATCTTTGTGAGAAACATAGAAAGATGGAATTTTGAATTTAAGTGGAAGGAAGGATTGGGTTTCGTATACTAAGGAGAAGGGTGTAGCACCCATACGATTTCAAAAGCTGGTGCAATATACCCATAGTGAAAATGGGATTTAGAGATGCTAATTTTTACCAATATTTTCAACACATTTCATGAGGATTTTGAGTGTTTTGTTAGATGTTTCTGATTGAGAATTGTTTTTGGATAGTTAGTGTAGAAAAGATAAGTTTGATGTTGTAAGTGATGTAGAGTTTCTAAACTTATTTTTTAAAGGACTTACAATCATTTTTGATGATCTTGTTAGGAATGTCAAAGCTAAAGATAATTTGATGATGGATGAAGTAGATGATTTTATCTTCTTTAGTCGAAATGTTGGGGACTACCTCCACCCATTTAGTAAATTTTTAAGATATCGTGATGATAAATTATTCTATTGTGATGAGAGAGGATTGATGAGACCAATAAGGTCAATTCCCCATGATTAAAAGGGCTAGAGGTCTTGAATGGGTTGAAAATTTGACACATTTCTTGATGTAATAAAGAAAATATTTATTAAGCATAGTGTAATAATAGCCCACGTGTAGGATGCATTTAGAAACACTAAACAATTAATGTCTGCCACATATGTCATCATGGACCTCTTGGATGGATAGAAAAGCTCGTAGTGTTTTGAGACATCGGAGGAAGATGCCTTCAAACCCTCTTTTTTGAAGGATTAGGATGACATAGTAGGATTCACATTATTTAAAGGATATTTTTCCATTTCATGATAAATCTGGAGGTATTTTTCTAGTGGAAAGATAGTCTTGTGTTTGATTCTACCAAGTATCAGAATTTTTATCTCTATATGATTAATGTTTGAAAGATTAACGCTAATGTAATATGGTTGATCAATTTTGTGTACGATGCAAAAAAATTTGGAATTGTTAGATGGTAATAGGATAAGGAAGGAAAGTGATTCCATAGTGTCTACATTTTTTTTGGATGAAGGAGGTGTGGTTTGAATTTCATAATGGTCAAAGAGTTGTAGTAAATATTCAAAAATTGTTGTGTACTTTTGAAGGATATCATTTTTACATTGATAGATTTAATTCATTTGATTTATGATATTTTTTGATTTATCATATATTTAATTTATGCGTTGAGGAATGTGGAAATCTAGACTCTCATGATAAGATCTTTGTATTCTACTACATTTTACTTCATTCAAAGTTTTTTTTGAAAGATAATAGGATAACAGTGTCCCAAGGGGCAATTTTGACTATATTATCTCCTCCCCCTACCAGTATTTTGAACTTTAGAAGAACAAGGTCATTTTAAGGGGTGTGTTGTCATGATCAAAATTGTTAACTGACTCGTCAAGGAATTGTTTACTGGGTAATTTTTTGTAGAAAGGGGAGCTTTTGTAAGCATATCAACAATGATCTTCCCCTTATTGGTTTTTTGAGAGATGAATTCAAGATAAAAATCACTCATGATCATGAGCCATCTAGTGATGTAATCATTGTGATACATTTTTTAATGTATATATTTCAGTGGATTAAATTTAGTTGAAATGTTAATTTTTTTATTACGAAGGTAGTGACAGAATTTGTAAGTTGCGAAGTACATTGTAAAAAATTACTTTTCAAATTATGAATAACAAGTTTCATACTCATTAAAGGTTTGGTTTACGTAATAGAAAAATTTTTCATTACCTTATTCGTCGTGATGAGAAAACATGGCTCCCAAGGCATGGTTATTTATTGATATATATAGATAAAAATTCTCCCCTCTTGAAAATGTATGAGCATGAGTTGTGATAATAGATTTTTTTTTAGCACATCGAAACCCTATTGAAAACTAACATCCCACTTGAACTGGATGTATTTCCTAAGAAGATGGTTGAAAGGGAGATAACGTTCTAATAATTGAGAAATAAAATGAAGGATGGACTAGATATTCCCTTGAATATTGTGGATCTATTTGAGATTAGATTGTGGGGGAATTTAGATGATGGATTTGAATTTAGAAGGATCAACCTCAATTACTTGAACAGATACGATAAATCCAAGGATTTTTCTTTTGAGAACTCAAAAGACACACTCAACAAGATTCGGGAGAAGAAAGAATTGTATGAGACATGAAAATTTCATGTCAAGAAAGGCTAGGTGGTCTCTTCGGTATTTGTATTTACCTAAAATATCATCAAAATGGTCTTTCATGGTCTTATGGATGAGATCATGGATGGTATAAGTCATAACACGTTGATATGTGGCTCCTGCATTTTTCAAGCCAAATTTTTTTACTCTATAGTAGAAGATTCCCCATGGGTGATGAATGATTTCTTGTATTCATCTCATAGTGTAATAACAATTTTATTGTAACTACAAAAACCATCGATAAGGGATAACATATCATAGCTTGTTGTTAAATCAATGACCTACTTGATATTGGTTAGAGGAAAATCATCTTCATGGAAACTGAGGTTGAGGTCTTGAATATTTGTGTAGATGAGTAATTTTATAGTGTTTTTTTTTATAGGTACAATGTTGAAATCACATTATGGATAGCCAATATGTATTATGAAGTTAGTTGAAAGAAGACATTGAAGTTCTTGCTCGATTAGTTGTGCAATGTAAGGATATATTTTATGATTTTTTTTCTTCACAATATAAGCATCTAGAACTATTATGGTGTTTTGGAAATGATCTAGGATCAATAATTGACATGTCACTATAGTTCCATGTAAAGGCTTGATTATTTTCGAATAGGAAGCTGTTGAGCTCTTGGAGCTCACATGAGTATAAGGTTTCACCAATTTCAAAAATGTGTGGATCTTATTGTATGTTGATATTAACATTGATGGTTGATTCATTGAGAAGTGTTGATACATCAGGGCAAGGTAATTTTAAAGATGGTGGTTTCATCTTCCATCTACATCAGGATTGTGTCATCATTGTGGTAATGAAGAACGTCAATGACAGAATTGTCTTCCTTTATCATGTACATAGTAATGTTAGGGGAATGGTTTCAATTTTACTATTGGCTTGATAGGTTTATGGTCCAAGTGTAATAGTATTGACTAAAAAATTAGGAGTGATAGATATGATGTGGTCATTGTCATAGGGTGGATTGGAATATGGTGTGGGAGGTTTTTTTGTTGATGATGATGGATCTAAAGGATGTTTTTTGAATCAAATACCACATGTTTTTAATAATATCTCATTTCATCAAAGGGTAAATCATGAAAACCCTTCTTATAATGAACCAGACCAAATCCATTCCATGCACAATGATGAAGGTAAGTCTAGATGAATTGAGGCTTATCCAAGAACGAGAAGTCCAATGAGTATGGTTTTATGTTGGGTTGAGTTTCCAAATGGGATGAAGGACAATAAATTCCTCAATAAACTATGTGCTAAGGAAAGGGGGCCAAACGAAATGATATTTCATACATTGTGATCCTAGAGAATTTATTTTTTAGGTCTCTCATATGTTTTAGATTTAGGGATTTAATTTAGGGATAGAAGGTGATACTCTTCCAATGGGATACATTACATAACATCTTTGAAGTATTGTTCGTCTAGTAGCTTTGATGAAGTGATGGAAGAGATTGTTGAATGCTGATTTCAGGATGTATAATTTTGTAGTTGAAGTAGTACATTGTCAGGCATGTAAGTCATGTGACATGCTTTGGATAGGCAAGGACTGTGAATGTTTTAACCTCATATTCATACTTTAGACAAGTATGTAGTGTTTATGGGATACAAAACATAGTGTGTATCGAAGGGCATCCTAGTAGTATTTTATAATGGAACTCTCCTTCTACGAGATCGAATAGCTCATGAATATTTTTAAGGCCTATGTTTTATGGGTAAAATAATTGTGTCTAGTTTAGGGGCATCAATGTCGTTTGAAGAACACAATACAATAGGTGATTGTGAAACTATGATATTGGGAAACTATAGTTATTTGAAGAAATTGGATGATATGATGTCAAAAATAGCTCCTTTATCAATCACAACTCTCTTAATGAGAGTTTTGTATATTTATGTAATGATAAAAAGTGGAAGATCGTGGTCTTCTAGTTGTAGAGATGGGATTTCAGAATCGACAACAGTGATAACGGTAGACATTTTAAGCATTAAAAAACGTTGTAAAATGGTTGTGTGGCATTTAATGGTACTAAGATGGATTGAATCACCTCATCATAATTTTTTGGTGTTGTGGAAATTTTTTACAAATTTCTTAGAGAGACATCTTGACAAGAGGTAGGTGTAATTTCTTAATAAGAGTGTTTAGTAAGGATGTCATCGACTTGGTGTGTGGGATAGAAATCATGAACACCTTCATGTCACAGGAAGATATGTTAGATGATTAATAAGGAGTGACGGAGATAGAGAATTGAGGCCCATTTGAGGACTTCAATTCTTGTGCACATTCTCTATTTTTTCTATGAATGACATTATTTGATGAACCAAGGCTCTACTAGGACAATCCTTACTCTTGTTTTATGTGGATGTGGTTTTGTGTTATGGTTTAGGAGGGGTTGGTTACAATATTTGATGGGTTGTCTTGATCTAATTATGATATTTGATTATATATAGATCAGATGGAAAAAGATGTCTATCTATGAGGAGAAGTCTTTTATTAACAATGATTCAAATTATTACATGGTGGGACTTACGGTCCTCAGTGAAGTTCCCTGGTATTTGATGATATGTATAGAACACCATATAATTATACCAAGAGGGATTCCACGCTCAATAATCAGATGGATTAGAAGGTGGTAATGTTATGATGGATGATCGGAAAAGCTTCTCAAGGATTCTAATATAGTATCATGTTGTAGTTGACTGAGATGATGATGATAACAAAGGGGTTTGTACATCTTATAATGATTAGTTACCAATGGAGGAAAAAAATTATGTTCTGTAACAATTATTTCAAAATGGGACAAAGAATGAGACTCTAAAGTTTAGAGCATAGGTCGCGTACTTTGTGATAAGGTTCTCTAATAAATGTTTGAGATGGTTTCTATTTTTCAGGATGAACATTTTGAGGATTGTCTTGTTGGTTTTTTAATATATTTGACGTGATATTGGGTAATGTGGTATCCAAAATAAATCTATAATATTTTAATCACATGTTTTTGTTATGGAGCTCTTAAAGAGACATTGGGGGATAATGAAGATGACGTGATACATTCTATGTTTCATGATGTAACAAGACTCGTGGTCTTCGTAGTGATGAGACTCGAAGGGTCACACAATTGTTTGATTGTTTCAATTGTAGAAATACTGGGCATTAAGGATGTAAGTGTAATATTGTTGACAATATTGATAGTAAGATTGTATTTGATGACATTAGATTAGGGTTGACTACGATACTGGGAATGTTTAGGGAAAGGTTGTTTAAACAAATCAAAGCTTTGGTTTGGAGGTTCATTTGGGTTATCAAGTTACAAGTCCCCTTAGTCAATGATATCCTAATGGATGTTTCTGAATGAAAGAAATGTTTCAATTTCACTTACTCAAACTTGATGGTATTTATAATAATCATTTCCTTTGTACCATGATGGTTTGGATGTGGATATGTCAAGAGGTTGGATGGGAGGAAGTTTAATCGTTCAAGTTGCAAGATTTTTATCAAATAAAATGTTATAAGACTCACCTATGGGTGAGTAATTATGTTGATGTTTTTTCCATTTAGAGTTTGAATTATTTTTAGATACATTTCTCACAATAACCGCATTTTTCAACCCTTTAGATTTGTATTTATCAGAAGAATTTTTAAACAAAGACCAAGGTTTTTGTTTTATTAAATGTAATTTTAACCTTACTAGCCTCAAAGGTGCAAAGTTGTAGTTTTCATGCCATGGTAAATGATTCATCAAATGTTTGAAAGGATTGGATTTAGAGAGTCAATGTTATGTTCTTGGAAAAGAATCGAGAAAACAACTCCATCAACTTGGTTTATTGAAGAGAGAATGAAATTTGGTTAATAATCCATCACCATCTTGCACCAAAATTTGCAACATAATCATCCATGAAATATTTAAAAGTGTAGAGGTCAGTGATGGATATTTACGGGTAATTTTGATTGAGAAGTGTTCTATAAAAAATGCATGAGTTGGGAAAATGAAAAGAGAGAATGTTTTGGGATTCCATTATACCAATCAAAGGAAGGGACATCTAACGACATTAGGAATATCCTCAACATAATGTATTTTTCATGGGTAATGAGAAATCATCCATGATATAACCTCTGATGTGCTATTTATGTTCCTCCTTACTTTAAAACCTAATGAAATTTGTGGGTTCCAAGTATGGGTGATAGGATTTTAAAGTTACATATGGATGGATAGGCTCATTGGAAATTTTTTCATATCAGAGGTTGTTCTTAAGTCCCATGGGGTAAGCTTCAAGGATGGCTATTCTTCTTAATAAGTCATGCATGGGATCGATCTGAGGCTATTTCATGTTTAAAGGAAAGGGAAAGTCTTGATTTTAAGAATGGGGATTTAATTGATAATATAAATGCTCTGGTAATAATGATATTATGATGAAAAGTGATCTGAAAAATGGGTGAGGTAATTTTTCACTTTCTAATCATCTTCATAGATCTAGGAACTCAACATCAATTTTATGGTTCAATTTTCAAATATTGATTAATTCCCTATTAAAATTTACACCTCAGTCTGAATTAATATCACAACATATAAAAATGCATTTGTGGATTATGGATACTAAATTTAAAACTCAATTCCATTTTTTCCATTTTTAAGATGAATTACTTAATCAAATAAATAAAAAATTTATATGACTAATTTTATCTAATCTAAAGCTTCACCAAAACTAAAAAACATCCATAGAATATAAATTGATAATGAAGTTCACCTAAAGGACACATCTCTAGATTTACGAAAAGTTAAATGATGAATTATTTCTAACGAATTACAATTACCCTTCAATAATGACAATAGACCTTTATACCTCCAAATCGGTTGATACCAGACCTCATGGAACTCTTTAATTTATGAGAAACTATTTCCAAGTCCATCCGTGGCCCTTAAAGTGTCTTCAAAGTGTGATCCACCCTACATCTGTGTTGGAAAAACAAATACAAATTTAGATTTTTAAACACTGCATGAAATAAATTACATATTTGGAATCCTCTTTGAATTTTGAACATTTTTTCCTTTTTAGATTATGGCCTAATTTAGCCCTAACTCCTCCAAATCTAAGGGTTTCCATAACCGCCCCCTGGCTTCTTTATACACACTCTACTCACTATGTTTATAAAAAAACCTTTCATTTCATTTGTAATTTCTCATTTCCCACAATTACCTATGAATAGTGGTCATTGGTATTTAAAATGGGATCAACAACCCAATGTATACATGACTTTGGTAACACATTGGCCTTTTTTATTGAACACATCTATCTATTGGCTATAGATACCCAATCCACTCACTATCATCTCTTCCTTGAAATTTTCACATTTTATGTGGCTGCGTACAAATGCATATCGATCTGGGTTGGGGGCTAAGTCATCTAACTGCCACATTGTGCAAATTTTGATCCATTATCGAAGTGTTGTTCAATAAATAAATGTCAAACTGTATGGTTTGTTTGATCCATACCACATGTTATGTGGTCAGACTGATCAACATGAATAAGAATGAGATATATGGGCCAATTTGGAATTATTATTACATTACACCAATAATTATGTTTCGAGCTTTATCTTGATCCAATACCAATTCATAAGAAAATTAACCACTGTGGTCACCAAATTAATAGTGATTCGCCCAAGCAATATGGAAACAAAGTGATCATCATGGTGGGGATTTGATCACCCTACTGAGATAATAAAATAGCTAGCCTAAGCTACATAATACAAGGAAATATACATATGTACAATGGAAAATTATCTCTCCAATAAAAAATAGTCCCACATTTGTAAAGTTAGAGAGATATATGGCATATACAATGGAAAATATGATAATGACAATAAGAAATAGGAGGAAAAGTCACCAATCCTACTAAAGAGTGTGCCAAACCTAGCTGAGGGCCATGAGCAAGAAAATAGAAGGGCCCACCAAATTTTACAAAAAATTTAACCTATTTCACCTTTTTCCAAAACTACAACATGTCAATGATTTATTCACTAGGTGACCATTGTTGACCAGTTTTCAATCAAATATTTGACCTGTGATAACTTCTTCATCTGGACTCTGTTTTCGGAGTCCTACATACTATTGGAAAGGTCTCAGAATGTTGTACAACATCATCATAGTTTAGGGAGTTTTAGGAAACTTGCAATACCTAAAAATCATCTAGATCTCTCCTTCAAAGTGGGAATGATTTTTGTCCACAAAAAATTGTTTATCATTCCATCCTATAACTATTATCCAATTTCACCCGTATGGAAAAATTCAGAAAACATGACCTTGTATTGAGAGAAAATTGAGGGATTGATTCATTCTTGGGAGCTGACATTTCAAACTCAATCCAAGTGATTTTAAATTGTGAGACGTTGAGTATCAACATGATGTTTTTTTGAAGAGATATTTATGAGTCCGAAGGATTTCAAATTTTAGATGTAGAAGTATTCAGATTCGGTGGGAAAATTTTTCCAATCGGCAAGTGAAAAATTTCAATTAGACATCAAAATATAAATTCAGAAATTTGGACTTCAGAAATTTGGGAGTTCAGAGATGGCAGCAAGGTTGACAAAGTGAACAGTTCCATGCAGGGAAATGCAAATGTCTTGAAACCTTTACATGAATTTCAGAATACGGGGCTTTGGCATTTCAGAGGTTTCACAAGCTCATGGTGACTAGTACCACACAATACATTTTCAGAGTTCGAAACATGAAGTATGAATTTTAGACTTCAGGGTTTCGGAATTATAAAAATTTCATGAGCTAAGGGAGATGAACACTAAAATTGATATCCTAAGTGCAATATTCTAAAGCTACGAATCTTGAAAGTCCAAAATTTTAAATTTTGGAGGGTGCGATGTAATTTTAGAATGTGAAAAGGATGGATCCAATCACTAGCATTTATTGCATTATGCCACCCTCATCTTCAGATGGCCATAAATTTTGATTGGGAGATTAGATTTTCATAAATTTCTCACCTACCCAAATGATGAAGGTATAGGCTTCCTTTCTTCTCCAAGAATGCAAAGAACATGCAAGTATGGGTTTTGTAGTGGCAGCCATCAATTTTGCAAGCGATTTTAATGCCTTTTAGGGTGGTTTAAGCAAATATTTCAGATCCTTCTCACTTTGTTCTCTCATTATTTATACATATTGTAAGGAGGGGATCATTTAAAAAAGGTTGGAAAAATTGTATATGCCTCTCCCTTCTTTTTTGGCTGTAAGAGATTTGTGGAGATTTCAAACCTCCCATTGAACATTGGAATGCAAAACTTGTGCCTTTGGCACTAAATGTGATGTACTGCATCAACTTTGAGAGTAATAAAATAAGATTTTTTGATGCTTCAAACCCCTTATGTATTATATTAGAACTTTATGATCTTTCATTGCATGCAGGGCTTTTGAGTATTTTTGTTTTTTTCATTACAAGTTTCTAGAAGTGTTGTGTTTATTATGTAGGTTGTTAAACATCCTTCTTGGTGCATTACCTTCCCTTAGAGTAGGTTTTAATTTTCATGCATTTTCTCTAACTCTGTCTCCTTAGGAAAGCATTAGATTAGTGTTAAATCTGTAACTCTCTGCACTTTGGAGTAGTTGGCACTAGGATAGGTTAGGATGACGGCCTTCTCTAGAGGGTTATCTTGATTGCAAATTCCCACAGTTTGGGATAACTCTATGTTTGAAGAATCACACTGACTGCCTCAATAATTAACTTGTAATCAATCGCGGGTGCTGTGATTTCACCATAACAATAACTGTAAAAACACATAGAGGAAATCAAAAAAGTATTATAGGTTAATCAAATGAAAAAAGTTTCTTAATTGGGTACATAAACTGATCACATAATAAAACCCAATTAAGCTAGTGTCTAACTGATACACTACAACTCTGTCAAATCTCCACATAACACTAAACTATAAAATCCCACTGGAATTCCATCACAAATAATTGATTAGATAATAACAACCATTCATCAACATAAAGATAGTGTTCAATTGATACTATGTGATTAGGTTGATTCCTCAATTTATAATTGCATAAATATAGATCAGTATTCAAATAGTCAAAATGCCCACAATTAGGCTAGTGCCCATTATCCATCGAAAACTGTAAAAATTTAAATATTCATTATCGATAATGTTTAATCTAATTCCATCAAAAACAATTTGTCAGATAATAACACCCAATGTATTAAGGAAGATAGTGTTCAATTATGACTTTGTGATATGGCTAATTACAACTGCAAATATTCACCATCCAAAATAATTAGACCATCAATGCCCAAAAATAGCTATAGTCAAAATATAAATCAACGTGAACCTTCAAAAGGATATATGAAAGTGTAATTGTGCTTACCCAAAACGGTGAACTTTCATCTACTGCAAATGATCACCAAGCATACCTGCACACCAGTTTATTAGTACAAATAATGTACACATAAATTCTAACTACATGGGGTAGATACAAATACACGGCCTAAAAATAAGGGTCGTCATGAATGTGTAATTACCCTATATAGACACAAAAAAATTGTATATTACTCACAGTATCATACATGTGTCATAAACTTGCACAATGACATTTGAAAACAGATACTGAAATGTAAATTTCAAAGAAAAAACATTTACGACATGGCATCTAAAATTGAATAGTGTTTCTAAAAATAGAACATGGTATGATGCCATCCTTTAAAAAGTAATAAGTTAAATATGAGAATTTTAAACCTGTCTCCATGATCCTCTTACATTTTACCCCATTTTCCAATTTAAAAGTAATTAAAACCCATGTGAATTTACCCTAGAAAATCCACAAATTAGTTTAAAAATTTTGCATGTGTTTCGACAAATATTTTTATACAAAACAAACCTATCTAGCTCAGAAGAGCCTACATTCTCTATATCAAAACAAAATAGAATCATCGATGGTTTCACAATGGATACCTTAAAGGTTGATTTAAAAATTGTGGTTCAAAAATTCCTTTACCTTGACTCCAACATGTCTTACAATACATTGGATGGTTTGTTGGATGAAGTTTCCAATAGTTATCAACCCAATGTCCACTAATTCGATAGCAAGTATAATAATTCCTCTTTTTTTCCTTCTTCTAAGGTAAGGAATCAATTTTACCATTTCTCACCAACGTAGTACATGATCGGTATTCATCTTATCTGCAAATGTCTAAAACTACCCATAATGCACATGTACATTTTCAACCACTGAACTAAATACAACAACTCAAGGAATCATTGTTAATCAAATTAAACTCGAAGAAAAATAGTAAGCTAAAACTAGATCTGATACCAAACTTGCTTGGAGATTAGCAAGTTTGCAATTGCGATCACCTTCTCTGATACCAAACTTGATCACAAAACGAGTGAGGTAAAATTTCACTTTGTAATCATCTTCTTGGATCTAGGAACTTAATATATATTTTATGGATCAATTTTTCATAATTTATTAATTACTTGTTAAAATTTGCACCTCAGTATAAATTTCAATAAAAAACTAAAATCTGCATTTGTGGATTATGGATATTGAATTTGAAACTCTAATCCATTTTTCACATTATTAAGATGAATTTATTAATCAAATAAATAAAAATCCATATTATTTATTTTATCTAATAAAAATCTTCACCAAAACTAAAATTAAAATTCCATAGAACAAAAATTGATAATGGAGTTCACCTAAAAGTTACATATCTAGATTTATAGAAAGTGAATCAATCTATCAAGTCAAAAGAAGTAAAATTACACTTCCATAATTACAATATACCTTTATACCTCCAAATCGGCTGATACTAGATCTCATGGAATTCTGCAATTTACCATAAACCATTCCCAAGTCCATTTATTACCCTTATAGTGTGATCCCCATGTAATTGTGTAAAAAAATAACCTAAAAATTCATATTTTTAAACACTACAAGAAACAAAATTACATATCTCGAATCCCCTTGGAATTTTTAAAATTTAATTTTTTTACATTATGGCCTAATTTGACCCCTAAGTGCTCAATACCTGAGGGTTTTCCATAACTCCATCTGGCTGGTTTATACACATAGTCTACTCCCTGTGTTTATACAAAAACTTCCGAGTTCATTTATCATTTCTCATTTCCCACATTTACCATAGAATAGGGGTGACTGGTGTTTAAAATGGGCTCTACCACCCAATGTATACGTGACTTTGGTAACACATTGGCCTTTTTTCATGAACACACCTATCCATTGGCTATAGATACCCAATCCGCTTATTATGAGCTCTTCCATGAATTTTCCATGTTTAATGTGGTTGCGTACAAATGCATATTGACCCGAGTTGGGGGTGAAGTCCTCTGATCACCACATTATGTAAACGTTGATCCATTATTGCTATGTTGTTGGATAGATAAGATCCGATCTGTATGGTTTGTTTGATACCTACCCTATGCTTTGTGGTCAAACCGATCAACATGACTAAGAATGAGACATGAGGTCCATGTTGGAATTATTAGTATGTTGCACTAATAATTAGGTATTGAGTTATATGTTTATCCAATTCCAATTCATAAGAAAATTTACCACTATGGTCACTAAGGTAATAGTGATTCCCCCAAGCAATATGGAAAGAAAGTGATTAACTCGGTGGGGAGTTGATCACCACATGGAGATAATAAATTAGCTAGCCTGAGCTGCATAATAAAAGGAAATATACATGCCTACAATGGAAAATTAGCTCTCCAATGCAAACATATTCCCACATTTGGAATGTTAGAGAGATATATGGCATATAAAATTGAAAATATGATAATGATAATATGAAATATGTGAAAAAGAAACCATTCCTAAAAAAAGTGTTGTGAACCTAGTCGAGGGCCTTGAGACTCAAAAACACCAAATTTAACCTATTTCACCTTTTTCCAAACTTCCATTTGTTAACACTTTACTCACTAGGTCACCACAATTGACCTATTTTCAACCAAATATTTGACCTGCGATAACTTCTGCATCTGGACTTTGTTTCTAGAGTTCTACATAGTTTCGGAAAGGTATCAAAATGTCATACAACCTGGTCATAATTTAGGGAGCTTTAGGAAAATTGCAAGACTTGAAAATCCTCTAGATTGATCCTCTAAAGTGGAAATGATTTTTATCCACAAGAAGATTTTAATCAAGCCACAAAACATTGTTGCTTATCCTGTAATGGTTATCCAATTTCTCCCCTCAAGAAAAATTGGGAAAACATGACCTTACACTGAGATAAAATTAAGGGATTGAGGCATTGATTCAGTCTTGCGAGATCAAATGTCAGGCTCAAGCTAAGTGAGTTGAAGTGCCTAGATGTTGAGAATCGGTATGATGCACACTTGAAGATACAATTTGGAGTCTAAAGGAATTTGAATTTCAGATGTAGAAGTATTCAGATTCGGTGGGAAACAAATTCAAATTGGCAGGTGCAAAATTCCTATTGGGCATCAAAGTATGAAGTATGAAATTCATACTTTAGATGTTTGGGAGTTTAGAGATGGTAGCGGGGTCGACCAATTGAACAGTGCCATGTGAAAAAATACAAAGTTCCTAAAACCTGAAGTTCAAAATTTGGACTTCAGGATTTTAGGATTTCAGAGATTTCATGTGTCAGATGGATAATGGAAGTCTCGAAACCTTAAGTCCTAAAACCCTGAAACATGAAGTCATAATTTCAGAATTTGAGGTTTTATAATTTTGAAGGTTTCACGGGCTCACAGTGAGTAGTGCTGCACAATACAATTTCGGAGTCCCAAACTTGAAGTCTAATATTCAGACTTTGGGGTTTCAGAATTTAGAAGGTTTCATGAGCTCAGAGCGATGAACAGTAACGATGATTTCTGAAGTTCAAACTCCCGAATCTCTAAATCTTAAATGTCTAAAATTTTAGATTTTGGAGGGTGCGATGCAATTTTGGAGTTTGATAAAAATAACGCCAACCACTAGCATTTTTTTTAATATGGAACCCTAATCTTCAAATTTCCATAACTTTTGACAAGGACCTCGGATTTGGAAAAAATTATCATCTACCCAAATGATGAAGGTATGGGCTTCCATTCTTCTTCAACAAGGTAAAATACATGGAGGTATGGGTTTTACAGTAGCACCCATCATTTTTGCAAGTGATTTTAACGCATTTTGGGGTTGTTGAAGAAAGATGTCAAATCCTTCTCTTGCCCTTCTCTCATTATTTGTATATATTGTAAGGAGGGGCTCATTTAAAAAAGGTTAGAACACTTGTATATTCCCTTCCCTTCTTTTTTATTTGTAAGAGATTTGTGGATATTTCAAACCTCCCTATTGTACATTATAATGCAAAAGTTGTGCATGTGGCCCTAAATATGATGTATTGTATAAAATTTGAGAGCAATAAAATAAGATTTGTGGATGCTTCAAACCCATTATGTATTATATTGCAACTTTCTGATCTTTTATTACATCTAAGGATATTGCATTTTTTTTCATTACAAGGTTTTTACAGTGTTGTGTTTATTAAGCAGGGTCTTCAACATCCTTATTGGTGCATCACCTTCCCTTAGAGTAGGTTTTAATTTTCACGCATTTTCTCTAACTTTTTCTTCTTGGAAAAGGAGTAGATTGGTCTTAGATCTACAATTCTCAGCACTTTAGAGTAGTTGGAACTTGGATACATTACAAATATGGCCTTCTCCGGAGGGTTATCCAATTACAAAGTCCCACACTTTGGGATAACTCCATGTTTGATGAATCACATTGACTACCTCAACTATTCATTTGCAACCAATCAATGGTGTTGTTATTTTGCTATAACAGTAACTACAAAAACACATACAAGAAATAAAAAAAGACTTATAGGCTAATTCAATGCAAAAAGATGAATATATAGGCATATAAAAAATCACATAATAACACCCAATTAAGCTAGTGTCCAACTGATACACTGTGACCCTCTCAACTCTGCACACAACTGTGAATAATAAAATCCCACTATAATGCCATTACAAATAATCGATCAGATAATAACAACCATTCAAAAACATAAATCTAGTGTTCAAATGATACTTTGTGATTAGGATGATTACTTAATTTACAATTACATAAAAATAGATCACTATAAAAACATTCAAAATTCCCACAATTAGGACAGTTCCCACTATCCATCTGAAACTGAAAACATTTAAATTTGAATATCAAGAATGTTTATTCCATCAACACCAAAAATAGCTATATATAAGACTGAATCCATGTGAATCTACCTAAAACCACTATAATGCCATAAAAACAATTGGTTAGATAATAACACCCATTCTTTTACAGAAGCTAGTGTTCAACTAACACTTTGTGATATAGTCGATTACAACTACAAATATTCACTATCCACAATAATTAGACCACCAATGCCCAATAATATCTATAGTCAGAATCTAAATTAATGTGAATCTCCAAAAACACAGATCAAACTGTAATTGTGCTTACCTAAAACGGTGAACTGTCATCTACTACAAACGATGACCAAGCATACCTACACACTAGTTTTTTAGTACAAATAATGTACACATCAATTATAACTACATGGGATAGCTACAAATACATGCCCTAAAAAGAAGGGTAGTCATGAATGTGCAATTACACTGTATAGACTCAACAAAATTTTATATTACTAACAATATCATATATGTGTCACAAATTTTCTCAATGACATTGAAAAACAGATCTTGAAATGAAAATTTAAAATAATAGAAATTTACCACATGCCATGTAAATTTGCATACTATTGCTAAAAATAGAAAATGGCATGCTTCCATCCTTTAAAAATTAAGAAGTTAAATCTGAGCATTTTAAAGATGAATTTCTTAATAAAATAAATAAAAATTCATATAATTGAATTTATCTAATCAAAAGATTCATCAAAACTAAAATAAGACATCCACATAACATGAATTGATAACGGAGTTCACCCAATTGCCCACATCTCCATATTTATAGAAAGTTAATCGATCTATTAAGTCCAAATAAGTACAATTACCATTCCATAATGACAATAGACCTTTACACCTTTTAATCGGATGAAACTAGACATCATAGAACTTTTCCATTTACTAGAAACCATTCCCAAGTCCATCTGTGGTCCTTACAATGTCTTCACAGTGTGATCCCCTATAACTATTCTTGGAAAACACCTAAAAATGGAGTTTCTTAAACACTACATGAATGAAAATTACATATATATAATCCTCTAGGAATTCTAAACATTTTTCTTTTTTACACTATGAACTTATTCAGCCCCTAAGTGCTCCAAAACTGAGGGTTTTCATAACTGCCCCTAGTTACTTTATACATAGTCTGCTTACTGTGTTTATAATAAAATATTCGAGTTTGTTTCTCACTATTTCCTACTCCTTAGGAAATCTAGTGAGTCACACTGGTTTGTTTCCGCATGGTCGAGGGTTTGAATCCCGCCTCCTTTTATGTCGCGGGCTATCTGTATAATTACGGGAAAAGTTTCTCATTTACCACGAAATAGTGGGATTGGTGTTTAAAATGGGTTCAACCGCCCAATGTATATGTGACTTTGGTCATGCATTGGCCCTTTTTCTTGGCCACAACTATCCATTGGCTATAGATAGCCAATCAACTCGGTATGATCTTTGCCATGAATTTTCTACATTTCAAGTGGTTGAGTGCAAATGCATATCGGCCAAGGTTGGGGGTTGAGTCCTCTCACTACAACGTTGTGCAAACGTTAATCCATTATTGTTGCATTTTTGGATAGAGAAGTGACGAGCTGTATGGATTTTTCTTTCCCTACCCTGGGCTATATGGTCAGAATGATCAACATGAATAAGATTGAGATATATGGTCGACTTGGAATTACTGATACGCTACACCAATAATAAGGTTTTGAGCTGTATGTTAATCCAATGACAAGTCATATGTAAATTGACCAATGTTGTCGCAAAGGAAATATTGATTCACCCAAAAAAATTAGAAACAAAGTGATCAGCTTGCTGGGGAGTTGATCACCCCACCGAGCTTATAAAATATCTCACTTGAGCTACATAATACAAGACAATATACATACCTACAATACAAAATTAAATCTCCAATACAAACATAGTTCCACATTCGGAAAGTTAGAGAGATATATGGCATAGAAAAATTTAAAATATGATAATGGAAATATGAAATTATTGGTAAAGGCACCCTTCCTACAAAAGAGTTTGTCGAACCTGGATGAGGGCCCCCAACTAGAAAATAGTGGGGCCCACGTAAGTTTTTCATGGATCGAATACCGGAGGCTCAAAAATAAAAAATTTACCCTTTTTAACCTTTTGTCAAACTGCCACATGTCAACACGGTATTCACCAGTTGACCATTGTTCACCCATTTTCAACCAAATCTTTGAGTTGCGATAACGTTTCCATCCAGACTTCGTTTCTAGATTTCTGCTTACCATCAAAAAGGTATCAAAACTCTCTATAGCATTGTCATATTTTAGGGAGGTTTAGGAAACTTCCAACACCAAAAAATCCTTTCGATTTAAGAGGTTTAATTATTGGGATGTTTATACATATATTGAGATACTAACAATTGTGAGAGTTGGATATATTCATAAAGAAAGGAAATGGAAGTGTTAAGAAGAGGTTAGGATGGTCTATGCCTATATTGAGAAGAGATGGTGCTATATATTTTAAGATAGTGGATGTGTATGCTTGTGGTTAAAACATGTGAGTACAACTAATAGAACTTGTATTGACATGATGTATATTTGTGGGGATAAATAGTACTATATTTTGGATTGAAGATGTAGGTTGTTGTCATTGAATATGTTGGGATGTTATAAGAAGGGTTGTATTGAGAGAAACACCAACCGAGCTTGTGGGAGGTTGAAGGGGAGCAATGGAGGAAAGGGGATTGTATGTGGATAGGGAGGTTGTATTGTGGGTTTGTGTGACTGATGATCTTGATTAGAGGGTTGATGACGTTGGTGAGTTTTTTTTGGACATTTCTTGTGATGATGTTCCTTCATCACTAGTAGAGTGGTAAGGGGATAATTTCTCTATGATGAATTGATAATCGAGATAATGGAGTATTGATTAGTTATAAGTGGTGAGTTCACAAGTTAAAAAATGATATAAGGAACACGTAATACACATACCTTTAGCAGAAAGGTTGCTAGAATGGGAAATCAAATTTGTCTCTAATATTTTTATAAACAATGGGTCACTACTATGGAAAAACTGTGTAGGATTGAGACAAAGAGATTTTGATGTTACATATTTAGTAATGGGAGAATGCAGAGGCTCCAAGTTTGTTTCTAAGGGTGGATTTGTCATGCTTGAAATATTTTGAAGATGCGACTGAAGTGAGTCTCACATATTTGAAATATTTTGAAAGTGAGATTGTAGTCTAGTTAGGACCACGAAATAAGAAAACTGATAATAAAGAAACGAAAGATGGTTTTTTTTGAAAAAAAAACATCACAATCTGAAGAAAATTTTAATTATCTTGATTCACTTAAAAGAACCTTTAAATAAAAAAAGATAATATGGAACTAGGAAAATTCTAGGTATGATTGGTTTCAGGTGCATTAGGGTCAGAGTACTCAATATACCAAAAGGCACATGAGGTCTAAATCTGTGTTGGTATTGGTACAAGGCATGTTATTAGGGCCTACCCATCACTTCATGGTCCCATAACCATAAGAGTGTTGGGTGCTTAGCTAATATAAAACTCACCAATTGTTTATACTTGGAAAGAACATCGAGTTATCTTTTCCCCTTGGTGATGAAATCCAACTAGGTCTTCCTAAAAGGGAGATTTTAGATGCAAATTTGATTGGATACGTGATTGGGTTGGGCATGAGGGAATATTTTCAATATAATCATCTAATCCCCTTATAAATCTAGATCAGAAAGTATATATGAGAGTTCATTTTAAGATCTAAAAGGCAATGTAAATTTTGATTAAAAAATAGATTACACAAGATGTAATGCTTGAAAAAAAGGAAGCAAAAGTAACGTACCTTTATTTGTTATTCCTTTTTTTAATGAATTTTTAAAAAATTTATAGGAATTTGCCTCAAACTGAAAAGTTAGATGATATTACTAAGAATTAAACATAAAGAGATAAAATCTATTAAAAAGGGGGACTTGGTCCCACCGGGCATGCTAGAATGTTTCTGGTGATTTTTGGTTAAACAATTATATGATAAAACACCAAAAACTTTAAATAAAACAAGGTTTAATGATATATGCACCAAAATCACACAATGTTTGGATAAATGGGTGCAAAATAGATGAAAATTCTACTATTTATTGAGTGAGAGAAACTACATGCAAAGACAACTACACAAGAGATATATTAACGAAATATTTGATTGAGTTGGTCGGCAAGGGTCAATCCCAGAAATTAATGGGATTCCTTAATGGGTGTCAACTTGCTATTAAATATTAAGTGGTAATGATGATAAAATGGAAATTAATAAGTAAAAAAAAAACTAAAATTATATGGGGATAAAGAGATATTTTTCTTCTTGTTAGGTGGCCTAGGCAAGGGCTACGACAAGCTCGAATTTGAGGAAGTAATCGAACAAGAACTGTTCGATAGCATCTCATTATTCTTATATGATTTAGATTTTTTCTTCTATGTTTTAAATTTCAAGTGTCAAGGTGATGGCGTAAAGGTTGAGCTCATGTGTAATGTCAAATTATTCCCAAACGAATGGCTATTGTACGATTGGAAGATCATAGATATTCTTAATTGGATGTGATTCACTAGGCACCCTCTTCTATATGGGATACATTTTGAAAACAAGATGATTAAATAGAAATAGAGTGATAAAATGACAGAAATTATAAAAGTATTAGAATATTGATCAAATGATAGTAATCATTACCAGTTCAAGTAGAATTGCTAGTGATTAGTGATAGATTGATTAATTCTTTAATAGAATGCAGATTAGATGCAGAATGATTAACTTAAAGGATGATGTTGACTAATAATTGATGCTTAAATAACTTGTAATGTAATTTAGATGGAGATACTTACCTTGATTGTGTAAACAAGTGGACAAAGTTGAGGAATCCTTACTAATATTTTTGGATGTTCCAAGAGCTTGATAGAGGTGTTGATGGTGTGTGGAAGTTCATAGTGATGTCCTCTTTGGCTTGAACAAAAGATATATTCCCTAAGGAGGGATCATGATCCTTGTCAAAGTGGTTTAGTGTTCCATTTATAATCGCTGGCTATTTTGTTAGAATCATTGGCAATCAGGGAGAAGTGGAGATTTCAACCACTTCCAAATAAGGTTTTTCATGTTTTTATTTAACTGTAAATGGTTAGGGAGGTTTTGAAGGGAGGTAAGAGGCTAGATGACTTAGATAAAAATGGATTTAGATGGTTTAACGGTGGATATGGATGTTTAGGATAGGTAAAATAGGTTTTAAACAGGATAAAATGTGATTTTATTGGGTATTTCCTGGATAGTGAAAGGGTGTTAGTATTTTCAAAATGGGAGTGTGAGGGTCGTATCTACAAAACAAGTGTCTATAACAATGCAAAATTAAGGGGCGAATATTAGGTAAAACTAGTTTACTAGGTTAGTTATGCATTCTATTTTATGTTTACTATAGGTAATATGTTGTTATATTTACTATTGGTGAATAGTTATGTTAGTATGGTAACAGTTGACATTTTTTGCACTTGTGCAAAAATGGGCAACTTGAAACATTGTTACGATCGAAGGAATTGGTGAAGTATACCTAAGCTAAGGGAGTTTTGATATTATCATTACTGTTGAATTATTTAATGATTAAATGAAATATGTAGCTATGTTTGCTATTAAAAAATATAACAAATCACATAGTCTGAAATTTCATTACTATCTTCAACAAAAGAACGCATGGCCTCGAGGGACAGTTGTGTTGTCTTGATGAAGATATTCAGTCACAGAATAGGTGAAATGTTGAGTTTTGGGACAAAAAACATAAGTGCAGATTGCAGAAATCAGAGTTCATTATTGGATTTTACAGATTTTCCTAAGTTTCTTCCTTCATGATTAAGACATTCAATTATATTATTTAGTTGTTTAGTTCATCATACAATCCATACAAGAAGCTGTAATGCAGAAAGAAATACACAACTCATTTTTAGAATTCAATGTTTTATTCATAAGGAATTTCAAATGTTCCCACACAAGCCGTGGGATGTAGCTAGAAAGTAAAGTACAACTACTAAAATAAGAGGCACACATACATGAAAAAGAAAGTAAATGAGTAGGAGTGAACCCATCATTTCCTTGGGGGTCTTCTTCATTACTCGAGGCATCTCCATTCCAGCTTTTGTTTCTTCTTCATCTTCATTGTAGAAGTCACTGTACCTTAAAAGAATAAAAGAGAAAATTGTCAGTTATGAGCTCAGGAATCAATTTATATTCCTATACTGTCCAAATTCGTGCATACGGATCTCTAAAAAGATGAGATATAATTTACATGAAGATCAAACTACATACATGTTATACTCCCTCAGAGAGAAAAAGAAAAGAAAAAAAGAAAAATGGACACAAGAGAGGCAAAAAAGCCTAAGTATTTTTCAAACTATTTTCTTAAGTGTGCAGGTACAAGCTGCATCGAAGAAGAAATAGAAAAGTCATAAGTACATATTGGAAAGAAGGATTCATGTAACTCAAATTCAATATTTTTTGTAAATGGAAGAAGTTACAGTATAGAAGAGGGACTGACACATAAAAGTATATGTTTCAGTTTCCAATTAAAGAAGAAGAATCAGATTTCAAGAAGCTGAAGTTAACTTGAAAGAAAGGGTTATAGCTCAAACAAAATGAAGAAATGATTCTGGGAAAAACTTTAAAGGGCTTCACCATGAAAAATCAACATTTTAAATTTCCCAGCATGCCAAAAATAGTACTTTCAAGGAAATAAAGCATCTAAGTAAAAGAAACAAGATTATACTGTACCAACAAGTCAAAAAATCATCATCAAAATCAAAGTATGCAACCACCATGGTTACAAAAGATCATGACTGAAGGTGAACTACAGAAATATAAAAGAATGCAAGTTTCAGAATTTCATTTTATAGTTTTAGATAAAACTTAGAGCTTTCTTTTTGTATCTAAAGAAAGAAAGTATTTTAGACTGTCAAGGGTAAGAAAAGTGAAGCATACATTCTTCATCTATCCTCAAATAAAGAACCCCATCTCAAGTTACATAACCAATTTCAGAGTTCAAAGAATATGCAATTACAGGGTGCAAAAGATCAACCCCAAAGTGAACTTCTCTAGTTGAGGAAGAAGGAGAGAATAGAATTGAAAGTGAAGGCAACTATCAAGTGTAACCACTCTTCCAGTTCTAAAGAATAGAAATGAAAGTTTTAAATTAGAACAAAGCTCTAGAATAGAGGAATTATAAAATGATATCTACCATTTACTCGAAGAAAACATGAGATTGCAAAACTCCAAGAAGATAACATGCAAACTAGAACTCATATCTATGAACAAAATGGTGAAAATGAAATATGTAAAGTTTG
This sequence comes from Taxus chinensis, assembly GCA_019776745.2. Lineage (NCBI taxonomy): Eukaryota > Viridiplantae > Streptophyta > Pinopsida > Cupressales > Taxaceae > Taxus > Taxus chinensis. The sequence continues at coordinate 769,610,265 of CM034148.1, read as the reverse complement.
GTTTAGCTTAAGAGTATGAATCTGGATATGAGAAATTGTAGAAATAGAAAAACAAGAGATCCACATCTCCTCATTTTAGAACATTAGAATTCATTTAAGCATTTAAAATATGTAGAGATCACAAATCTCAAACACAAGATTCAAACTCAGTGATTACATGGTTGAATAGAAGGAAGTACAAAGTTTTAAAAGACACTATGTGAAGTGGTTTTTAACCTAGGTCATCTAAGTTAAGATTTTGGAATTGAAATTTGAGATCATATACGTACAGATGAAGGAAAGCATTTAGTTATTTCCACACATTATTAAAAATATTTGTTACAGGGGTTCCAAAATTTCAAAATGAGCACAAGGTTTGATCAAGAACTTACCGGTTGGAGTCGATGTCAGAAAACCCACCAGCGATGGTCAGATCAGGACTAAAATGAAGGAACCAGAACAGGTTTTGGCTCAAATACCAGGGTTGCCTCAGAAATCACATGAAAATGAAAGAAAAGAAATGATCATTAGTGTTTTGAAGCTGAAATAGCAGTGATAAGTCAATAGTGATACTTAGGAGGTCTAGAATTACCTTATCTCATCAAACAAGTGATACCAATTACACATTTCCGAGCTCGAAGGACTTCAATGATGGTGGCCATGAAAGAGGACAAAGACCTTTTTGAAGAAAAGATGAGCTCTAAGATAAAGACAACTGGTGAAGAACCAACATAATCTCACTCAGAAAGTTCAAACAAAGAAGAAACCACAAAGGTATAGACTCACTCGAACTCAGATATGGCAGCCATAAAATTGGTACAGAGACCCGAGCTCGAAACCAATGCAAAAATGACCATAAAATGCTCGAACTCAAGATGATAGAATCCTCCAAAGAGCTCACATAAGAACTCATAAAAAATGAATATATGAACACTTCTAGAGCTCTCAAGCAAGAGCGACCAGGTTAGAAATTCACAGAGACCAAATGGTGCAAAAGTCAAGCTTCACAGATCAAAATGGTGGTCTACACAAAATTTTCCATGGCTTCGCTGCTCTCTGCAAGTAAGCCAAAAAATGACCAAAATGATGGAGCTCAAGAATTTTAAACTCACCCACCTCAGTCAGTTTAACCTAACTCATCCAATGTTAGCGATCAACGTTCAGAGATTGATCCATGCAAAAATCAAAGTTTGAAAAACATTCAACAAATTTCAAAGCAAACCACTAGGATCACGGTGTCACCAACCATATTCAATGCAATCCTAGAAACCCTAACCACAGGTTCAAGATCAATGGTTTGTGATTAGATAGTACAGAAATTGACATCCTGAAATCATAACCAATTGTCAAAGCAAACTCAACCCAGGTTAACATATCACCGACAAAATGCATGGAGTGGTGACTCATCATCACGAAGGGGATACCCCTTATGATTTCAAAATTATTTACATATTGACTTATCGATTATAGTCCAAGCTTCAAATATGTAAAAGTTGACAAAATTATGTGGTACAATGATCACCGAAAAGGGGGATCTTTTAAAACATACATTGTCTAATATGCAAAGGCCTAAAAGTTCATACATGCATGTATTAATCAAAAGGTGATGAAGACTATAGTGTCATGTGCAAAGTAAAAATGGTTGACCCTTTTATGTTTGCTAAGTCTACAAAGGTGGCCAAACCATGGTGGAGTGCAAAGGTGGTCCCCACTGTTGGAGGAGTGAGAGATAATTTGTAGTATATCACCCTTGTGACAATTAGAATATAAGAGATGTCAACATCAAAACATGTGCACATGGACAAGTGGTCCCCACAGTGGATTTTTATTTTTTGAAAATATTGCAAGTATTGCAATTATTTTTTATTCACAAATAGAGTGTTCATTTTTTGCATGCTTCAAAAGAGGACATAACAGACAAGAAGATGAATTCACATTCACAAGGAAAGATACTTGCTCAGCAAACAAGCTTATTATTAGCAAATTATTCACCTTTGTTTTCTTAAAAATAGGATAGTCAACTTAAGTTTGACTGTAATGTGATCAAAGACTATTAATGTCTATTTGTAATTGCATGTTATATTGTATTCCTTTATCTATTATTAAATAAAGGATAAAAATAGGATGCATGGGCGAGTACAAGCCTTAGGCTATTTTTAGGAAGAAGATAAATTTTTATTTGGCTATGTATTGTGTGTCTTTGCAAAGCACAAGAGGAGAACTTTTTAGATATAGGAGTAGTGAAACAATTTTGTCAGTTTTTCCTTCTAAGTGTGAAGTGTTTTCTGTCTTTCCAATCATTTGTAGCCTTTTGTATCTTTCTATTAGTCTTGTGAATACAAGTTCCCTGAACAATTATCTTACCCTGCTGCAAAAATTCAGTATTTTCTGCATAATTTCAATGTACATGTTAACTTATAAGTGTTGTTGTGTTATTTTCCCTCAGTACAACAAGTGTTTGCCCTTAATTATTCTGCAGAAAGTTTTTGGTTTGTGCACTAAGAATCCTTCCCATATCAATCGTGCATATACTCAGTCAAAGCCCTCATATAAATTTAGTGTATTACCTTAATTTTAATTCATTCTTTACAGCCATTTTTTACCCTTAAACCCTAGAAATCAGTTTAGAATACATCAATAAGGAACCGGCCTTGATACTAGAGACTCACCTCAAAATAGGTATACCCACAGACCTGAGGTGTTTCCATTGTATCTACGAACCCCTGCAACCATCTCTCTACAGGGTGCACTTCCCAGAGATAACAGCAACTTCAATAACTAGTATTTGTAATTTTGTGTAGTCACGTATATTTATTGTCGCATAGTTTGAACATCTTGTTTGTTAGTTTATGACTTTTCAATGCATATATACACTCCAGCCCTCATTCTCATGTAATCTACATTTTTCACATTAATAAAATATCATAGGCTGCCTCCCTGTTTCTGGTCCACAGCGCAAATTTAATACTTGTGTGATATTTATTTCTGGCCAACTTGTGCCAACTTACGCATGCATTACTATCTCTAAAAAACACTCTCACACAAAGTTATGGTAGAGAATATTTATAATTGTTTATACAAATCCACCGCATCTTGGGATTTTTTGTTTAACAAAATAGCATTCGCCACTATCTATGAAGTTATCTTTGACCCATGTATAAATAAAACTGAAGATGCTTGTTTCCCAATCATGAAACAATACTCTACAAAGTAATTAATACGCATGTTATTTTTTTGGACGTTTTTCTCCAAAAATTCCACCAAAGTTCATATAATTTGAATATAAGTTTGAATGAAGAATGGCTTGTAATGATAATTCACTAACGACTTGCAATCGAGACAGCGAACGGAAATTTAGCTGGTTTGTCAAAATCTACGGGGGCGCTCTTTTTAGAGAATTCTAAACGTGCATATAAATGTATTTTCAATGGATTACACTTTTGGCTGCATAACGAAGACCAAGCACAATGTACTGAGTAAGTTCTGTTACGTCTATGACCGGAATGAACAGAATGATATATGTGGTCCAGACAACAAAAACACCACGTTGAAGATCATTTCCATTATACCATTTTCCCTCGTTTTCAAAATTTAAACATGCTGTTCTAAAGCAAGATGCAGAAAATTTAGCAAAGATTTAAGATTAAAGAGAAGAATGATCTACAACAGTTGCACGAAACGATTCCAAAAGAGTTTTTAGCCGCTATCCTTTTTTCCTCCAAATGCTCGGCATTTTTTTTAACTCCCTAAATCCTCGGTTTTCTTTTTATTTGTCAGACGATCACATCACTATGTAAGAATATTCGAGGAATAAGCTTATATATTTACAAACAGTTTTTCAACGATGAAAATAATGTTGGGATTACAGCGATGATTATACGACTTTTTGAAGTTAATTAGGTTGCATTATTAATGTTCAGATGTCCTCTCCCCCAGGCTTGGATTTTGCAAGGTGTTTGGACGTTTTTAGTCATTTTAGATGTCGAAATACAGTCACTTTTAAAATATGACCGCCATGATTGACATGCAAAAATATAATTTGACCGTCAAAATGACATGTATATAACAAATTTGACCGTTAAAAAAAATTTGTGTGTGTGTGTGTGTGAATTGAATTGAATTTATAATAATTAAGAAAGTTAATAAATTAAATGTTATAGTATATATATAAAAAAATTGAGATTCATGAAAAATACAATATAAATAAAAATAGAAATATTGAAATATAAAAAAAAATAAAAATAATAGAATCTTAAAAATTAGATGTTCTATTTCATAATCAGATGTTTCTATAAAACTAAAAAAATAGAAAAAATAATAATTAGTTTTGTTTGATTTCTTTTTTAGTTTTATTTGAATTTTTGTTTAGTTTCTTATATTGATTTTGATTTGTAATTGTTATTTGTTTGATATTTTACAAAAAAAAAATCAAAACTCGAATTATTGCAAGAAATGTGAAATTTGAAGATTGAATTTGTTGCAAATTGGAACTTGGAATTAAGAAGGTAGCAATCATTTTTTTCATTTTCTAAAATTGTACTTTGAAATTTTATTATTTGCAAAAGTAATAAATTTAGAACTAAGTATACACACATGAATTTGATGCACTGCAAAATATACATTAGCTTTCTAATTTACAATATCAAGGAGGATATGAGTATCATTTACAACGTGCAGATATGTGGAAGCCACCAAACCATAAAAAATAGAGTTTTTTAATGTTGGGAACATCTCTCGAGATATACTATTGTGATTAGCATATCCATGGATGTAAAAAGAAGTCGATAAATGTATTTTCAATCTTGTAGATGTAAAATTTTACTCAACATTTGTATTTTGTAATAGTTGATCAATTTTGTCGGGGAAAAAATTGAGATAACAATAATTATTATAAAAATAAATTTGACGTGCATATTATATTTTGCATGTCAAATGACATCCATATAATTTTTTAGACCGTCAAATAATATTATTGTGACATGTAACATTGAACGTCAAAATCCAGCACTGCTCTCCCCAAGCATTGAACCAAAGCTGTAGGCATGTTTTTGTTGAACTAGTTGACTCGTTAATATTTAACACTCGGCAACATTAAAAAGTGCAAAACACTCTTTTCTATTATATCTTCTCTATAATTTGGCTATAAAACAAAAACCAAAACAAACAACCGTGATTTGGTGGTAATGCATGTTGTTCTCTATGGTTCTCATCACACCGCCGATCAATTAGTTGATCTAACCAAGAGTTTTTATTTCTCTACACATTCATTGCACTAAGTTATTCCTCTCCTCATCACACATTGGGTGGCGTAAATATTTATTAATGGCCATCTTTTTGGTGGTTGCATAATTTGATGGAAATATATGTAAATGTAGAATAATAGAGAATCCCTGACAAATATTATTGATTTGAATAATCATGTTACGAGCAAAAAAGGGCTGCAATGCTTATAGGTATTGAACAACCACATACAAACAAAGAGATGGTTACACACGAAGAACCATCAAATAACTATGCATACGTGAACACAATAAAATAACTAGTAATCGCATGTGTACAATGCAATGTGAACGCCAAAACGGTATATGTTATTAGATTTAGAGTGATAGTTATTACTTTTGTAGTTGATGTTAATAAGGAGGGATAGTTATTACTTTTGTAGTTGATGTTAATAAGGAGTGTGAGTGTTAGAAAACTTACATATTTTAGACCATGTCAAATAAAAAATAAATTAAAAAGTGTTTTGATTTCGTGCAAGTAACGAGGTATTATGTTATCCTTGGAGGTTGATCAGAGTAAGAAGATTTGTTAGGAAGTCTTTGCCAACATGAAAGGTCATATAAGAAAAAAAAAAGTAGAGGTAATTCTTGTTATATGCAATCAGGTTGCACATATGAGAGCTTTTGCATTGCAGTGATTTGGAGCTCATTCTACACCTTTTGGATATCTTAATTTGAGAAAGGAAGACGAACAGTTGGCTTGAAATCTATTTTCTCAAATGTACATGCCTGCAATTCTTTTGGCCAGATATTGTAATGAAGAAATGGCTCAATATCAAGCCGAGGCAGGATGAATTTGGTGATGATGAAAGAGACATTGAAAGCGACTTCGATGATGAAGGTATGTTTTTCTTATTTCTACATTCATTACCTAATGCATACGAAAACAAACTGCAGTACAAAGGTATGCTTGAAACCCGTGAAACACCTCACTGTGTTGAATCATAATGACACTAGAAATTCTTATTTGATCTACTCTACACAATGTTTGTAGAGGCAAATTTTGTTGAGAATGAACCAGCTAGCAAGAGTGGCATCAACCAAACTGTCTTGTGCTTTCAAGTTACTGTTATTAACTTGTTAAAGGTTTGTTTTCAACATGTTAGAAGGGATGCGTTTTGTGTAATGTCATATAGATGAGATTCTCAAACTGTTGTTCTGATCTTTGGTGAACTTAAAATCAACTTTCGATTTCAAAATTCCACATGCGAAACTTTCTACTTTAGTTTTAGCATGAATTTAAGGACCATACAGTCTTATAGTTTTCTTCTTTCCAGATTGTTGTTTTTCTTGTTGAATGTGTGCACCATTGCACATCTTCATTGTTACTGTTTGTCCTTCTTTGCTATGTTTATTATCTTAAAGTAGCAAATCCCTTCAGTGCATCTACATCATAATCTATGTAATCTAGTGTCGAATAAGTGCACGACTCATCTAAAAAAAATCCTTTTTCTTTTTATAAATATAGTTTTTCCCCTGTAATTATCGTATTTCTTTAATTTTGATTTATCTTTCTTCTTTTTTCACTATGATTATCATATTTGTGTAATTTTTCAAAAAATAATCTCAACCAAATTCCACGAGCATCGTATAAACAATCTTTATACCCATGATTGGATTTAGTCCCATGTTAATACCCTCTTCCTGCCATATAAGTTTGTTTCTGTATATGGTTTTTTTTCTACCTAATATATATATTGGATTAGAATGTTTGAAGCATCAAAAAAATGATATTGAAGGTTTGCAGGGGTGATGATGAAGCGAAGCACAGAATAGGAAACTATGAGTTTATCATAACTATTTGGTAGGGAGCTTTTACTAAAGTGAAGTTGTGCAGGAACAGAGAAATAGGAAAGCATGTGGCCATCAAGGTCATAAAAAAAAACAAGGTACTCCACAGAGGGAAAGTGAACCAAATCAAGAGAGAAATTTCAATAATGAAATTAGTGAAACATACAAATGTGGTGGAGCTGTAAGAAGTCATGGACAACAAGTCAAAAATATATGTAGTCATGGAGTATCTACAGGGAGGAGATCTGTATGACCTGATAGCCTACCAGAGAAAGCTAAAAGAAGAAGAAGCTACAACCTATTATTCACATGGAACCTCCCTAATCACATCCCATGAATATGCGAATGAATCATACAATTCAATTGATGCTTCATACCCATTTCCATTGTGATATCTCCCTCCTGCTACAATTACATGAAACCCATTGTAATTAGAATTAAATCCTCTTTCAATGACAGACATGACATAGTTTGATTTGGGCTTGTGCAATGGAGGAAGGCTTCTCCAGTACTTCGAGATTGGATTGCAGACTGCAAGATGATGAGATACAGTTGAAGTTTCCTTGACAAGGAGGAAATCCCCAATTGTTGCTTCCAGAATACGCAAATCAGAGATCAACAAAACATTTGGAAGTCTTTCAAAGCTGTCATTTAGATAGTAAATTTCTCTCCAAACACAATTCTTAATAGCCTATTGGAAGTATAACCAAAAAAGAAAAAATAACTAAACTCGTAGTGTATCTAAATTTATAATATATCCCAACTCTATCAGAATAGCTACCTTAATTGTGTTTGACGACAGATTCCTGTAAAAGTGATAACATAATATTGATAGACTCATTAGACCACGAGTGTATTATATATGCATGCTTAATGTCCTTGACAGAACCCTTCCGTAATCATTATATACATGATTGATAACAACACAAAATATACATGATCGAGCATTCAACAAACTTCCACACATGTTGTTTATTACCCTGCAGTTCTAAATTCTCAAGCACAAGAGAGAGGAGGTTATATGAGAAGAAGGAAATCTCTTCTCCAATAGTGGGGCATATTACTCATGTAGCCCATCCAAGAGAGGCAAAGGCAAATGGAAATCTCAGAAGTGTAGAGGCTATAATGGAGATTGTTAAAATAAAGCCAACATGCATCCATGTTCCTGCATATCATCCACAACTTCTATAGAGAAATTTAGCTTTCTTCATTACTGCAACTTCTATATCAAATGGAAATCTCAAAAGTGCAGGGGCTACAATGGAGATTATTAAAATAAAGCTAGCATGCAGCCATGTTCCTGCATATCATCAACAACTTCTACAGAGAAATTTAACTTTCTTCATTGTTGCAACTTCTATATCAACAGTTTCCATGACTGTGTTGTTGTCTGATTCATCTATATTCCTACACATTCAGCATTCGCATTGCATTGTACACATTAATTTTATTCATGGGTGTTGCCAATAGTTTGATTGGTAACCATAGTATTCATAATAGACCAAATCATAATACAAAATCCAAAAGTTCATAAAATTATATAAATCCTACAACAAACAACTTGTTATATACAAAATTTACATGTTTAGACCAGCATGTCATGCTCAACTCAAGCACTACACACATGTACATTCTCATTCTCAGTCCACCCCAAAAAATAATACACATTTCCCACTCATCTTGCACTCCACAAAATGCAACCTGAATTTAGCCCCCAATGAATCTGTTGACACCATATTTCTATTCAGAAGTTAATATTAACAAGGGAACACATTCTCATTACTGTCGTTAATAATAACGCAGAACAAAGCAGGATAGATAGTGATTGAGAATGTGCAATGTGAGCGACTACACAATACAACCATACCATATTGGATTAATTAAACTCACAGAAAGTATTAATTAAAATTAAGAGAAAAGTTTACATTTATCATACCTGCTTTGCTTATTTAGTAAAGCTTCTGCAATTCATCTCTTAGAAGACTCTCTTTCTAAAAGTGTATGCTACAAAATCAGCAAAATTAGTTACATAAGAACAATAACCATAAGCTCTCACATGCAGAAACAAATTGAATATGATGCCCTTTAGCTACATTAAACCGCAAGACTATGGCTTTATAGTAGGTCGGTTGTGAAATGGGAGCCGATATTATTGGATACAATCTCATGCCATCATAAAACAACATTATAAGAGGAGATTGAAATTTGGATACACCTAATTTCTTTATATAAGTCAAATAAATATTTAAAGCATCTAAAGACATGGAATGCCATACCTTGGCTTTTGTTCCTCCACCTTCCAATGTATATGTTTTTCCTGTACCAGTCTCACCATAGGAAATTGTGAAGTTATATCCATCTAAAGCTTTATTTATAATCCTGGATCCATCAAAATTAGTTTCAAAAACTGTCGAACTTACTTCCATCACTTGATGAATTAGTTCTAGAACATACATACTTATCTTCAAAAACAATAGTAATTTCAGGCCAATGTAAATAATCTCACTCTGGAAGAAAGAGATTTCTCGTGGGGAGGGGACAAAATAGCTATAGAATCACGAGCTTTAGTCTCAAAGGTATCAGGGAATGGTGAGGAATTATTGGAAAGAAGAAGTGACGAGGAGTTTAACCAATAAAAAGATAAGTATCATAACTCTGCTTATTGTCCTTTGTCCAATATTATTTCTCAATGGAACTTTAGAGATGTTGTTTCGAATCATATGTTGTTACCACATTCATGTCTACTAAACACCGTAAAGGCAACCTTTTTAACAAATCAGTTCATCACACACTAGAACCCAAAAAAATTGAGATTCAACCCAGGTAAAATTTCGAATATTAATAGCTGGTTGGAAAATGATCGAGAAGCTAAATATTTTGATGTTTTGAAAAAAACATACTAGAGATTTTTTATTGCGACTATACAAATATGAAAGGAATTCATCCAAGTATTTGTACTCATCACATTTACACTAAAAATGTCAAACCAATTTGGAAACCTTATAGAAGGATCAACCTAGCCTTAAGAGACATAGTCAAGTAGGAAATTGAAAAACTATTGTGAGTAGGATTTATCTACCCTATCTCAGATAGTCAGTGGGTGTTTCATTTTGTTGTTATGCCTTAAAAAGAGTGAAAATGGATGATTTGTGTAGATTATAGGGAATTGAAAAAATCTACACTTAGAGATTATTTTCCCTTACCATTCATAAATAAAGTTGCACCGACAACCTTTCAGTTAAACATTAATTTTCCTTCCCGTATGGTTTTTAGTGGATATAATCAAATCAGGGTGGCTACTGAGAATCAGGAAAAACTAATTTTACATGTGCATTGGGGTACATTTTTGCTTACATGGTATTGCCATTCTGACTATGTAATGCTCCAAAAACCTTCCAAAGGGTTGTACTAGAAATTTTATTATATCTAACCAATGATTGTGTGGAAGTATACATGGATGATTTCCACTATGCATGGAGAAACATTTGATGATGCTTTGAAAAATATGGACAGGATGTTAACAAGATGTGAGCAACACACCATTTTTTCTCTTAGTCATGAGAAATGCTTGATGATGGTCGATGAGGGTATTGTACTAGGACACCACATTTCAAAAAGAGGATATCAAGATGACCAAAACAAAATTAGGATTATTTTAGACTTACTTGTTCCTCAAACCCCAATAGATATCAAGTCATTATTAGGGCATGTTGGATTTTATAGGAGTTTTATTAAAGATTTCAGTAAAATTGTTTCCCCCATGTTTGGTTTACTTACCAGGGATTGTGAATTTTGTTGGGATTAAAAGTGCGAACATGCTTTTGAAGAAATTAAATAAAAAACAATCACTTCCCCAACATTGAGAGGACCTAATTGGGATAAACTATTTCACATCATAATAGATGCCTTAATTAACTCAATTCCTACATTTATGGGATAGAAAGAGGAAGAAGGAAAAATGTATGCTATTTACCTTACCTTAGCAAAAATATTACTTCCATTGATAGAAATTACACCACCACTAAAAAAATATTTCTTGTTGTGATTTATGCAATTAATAAGTTCATGCATTATATTATAGGTTACAAAATATTTGTACATACAGGTCACTCAACAATTAAATACTTAATGAACAAAATGGTGGTTGGAGCTAGGATAATTTGGTAGTTATTACTTTTACAAGAATTTAATATTACCATTATGGATAATCCAAGAAAATATAATGTGATAGATGATTTCTTATCAAGATTAAACACTATAGGGGAGAAAGATCTAGTTAAGGACAACTTTCTAGACGAACAATTATTTGCTATTTCAGCTGGTACACCATGATTTGCTGATATGGAAAATTATCTTGCAATAGAGAAGTTTCCCCCCTTATTTTACTAAGAAACAAAATAAAAGTATTAATCAAAATTAGTACACAATTTAAATTTTTGAATGGAATGTTATTTTAAATGCGGTCCTGGTTTGATTCTACGCAGGTATCTGAGAGAAGATGAAATCTTTCACATACTAAGGCAATGCCAATATGAATCAAGTGGAGGACACTTTTGAGAGAAAAGTACAACACACAAAATATGTACACTGGCTATTATCATCCATATATGTATAAAGATATGAAGAAATACATCAAGCAGTGTGATCCTTATCAAAGGATGGGACAACCAAATTTCACAAATGAAATCCCTCTACAACCTCAAGTAGTGATTGAACCATTTGAAAGGTGTGGGATGGATTTTGTTCTGTCTTTTAGTCCTCCTTCACAAGGAATGGAGCACATTATTTTATGAATTTATTATTTGAGAAAGTGGGCAGATGTTTATGCTTTAACAAATGCTAATGAAGATGCAGTTGTTGATTTGATGCACCAAAATTATCATGAAGTTTGGTGCACCAAGAAACTTAGTTTTAGTCTAAGGTCCACAATTCATGGCCAATATTATCTAGGCTTTCACAATGTACTATCATATCAATCATAGGAATTCATCTCTCTATCACCCAAAATTAAATGGGCAAGCAGAGGTGACAAAATAAGAATTGGAAAATATCTTCACCAATACAGTTGAAGCAGGTAGCAGAGATCGGGTAAAAACGTATTCCTGACGTTGTATAGGATTATAATAAAACTTGGAAGACTATAATAGGGTTCTCACAATATGAGTTATTTTATGGGAAAATTCCATTGTTACCTATTTAATTTGAACTACAAATATTGAGAATAACAGATAAATTGGGTATTGAATTGGATGCAACACAAAAGGAAAGAATTATACAACTCAATGAATTGGATGAGCTGAGATTGGAATCACTTCAACAGAAAGAGATAATCTAAGACTAAAGGAAGTAGTGGCATGATACACATATCAAGTAAATACAATTTAAGGTAGGTGATTGGGCATTACTGTTTGATTCCTAGTACCAACAATTCAAAGGCAAAATGAGAACCAGGTGGTTAGGACCTTATCAAATTGAGAAGATACTTGATAATGGATGTATTCAGTTACTTCCCATTGATGAAAGTAGAAGGAAAATTGTGGTCAATGGAAATAGGATGAAATTTTATAGGAATCCTCCTACCGAGGATTAGTTCTTAAAGTAGATTGAAATAGACAAGAAATTTGATCATATGGAAGAATCTAGTTCTTCCAAAATGATCAAGTAATCAGATGTTTAGATCCAAGATAAAGGGAAGAGAATGAAAAATAGTAAATGGCGTTCGCTTCCCCCCCCCCCCCATATATATATATATATATATATATATATATATATATATATATGGAGGGAATGAAAACTAGTAAATGGCATTCCCTTCCCAAAACAAAATTAAATCTATCAAAGACCAATTGAAAACTGTAAATTGTGGTTGGTATCCTCAATAAATGGCTAATTCAAAATAAAAGGATTTTCTTTGGAATTCTAGCTGTCTTTTTCTAACTATTTTTAATTTTTCACCTTTTTTAGAATGATGAGTCATCAAGGCAGATAAATTAAATTAGCAAGGACGGTAATTATTTCTTGATCTTATTAAAGTTTAAATCAAAAGTTCGTATGTGTTATTAGACTTGATTTAAGTAGTTCGGTATGATGAGTCATTTATTGTACATTATGATTAAAAATAAGTAATCATGGGGGTGATGTCGATTGAACAAGTAAAAGGGGTGGCATATTAATAATAATCTATCATTTGGGTAGAATAAAGGAAGTTGAGAAGTAGTTGCAAAAACAAATAAGGAAGAAATAGTAGAATTATATTTGAATTCCACAGCTAAACCCAGCAGTTTCACATCCAAACCCCATATTTCTTAAACTAGATACAGAAGTTCTATATCTATCTCGTGACAGAGTAAGGATTTGAAATAAGGAAGAATTTGAATCGTCCTCTTTTCCATGGGGATCAAAAACAAGTCAGAGCTAGAGGATGATATCCAAATTTTTGTAGATGGACAAGTGGTAGCCATTTTTGGACAAGCAAGGTGGCTAGAGTTCCTGAAGAAATTATCAAAGTATAATGACGAATTAATAAGAGAATTTGTTGTAAATATAGAAGAATCCATAACTAAGTTTAAAATCATTATAATCCCCTTTACTGTAAATACTATGAGCAATGCATCTGGGGTACTAATTGTACATGTCCCAAAATCCTGTTGAGGGGACCCTAAAATAGTTGGTGGAAACCTTGATACAAGATGGGGAATCTGAACCCAAATATATTTATAACACTAAGAAAATAATTGATGGGGGTAAGAAGAGACAACTTTCCTAAACCTTTTGACAAGGTATCATTTTGGGTAGTTAAGTACCTAACATGCGATGGAAAATTTGGGACTGTGGGAAGAGATATTCTTAAGATGCTAATATATCTTAGGTATGGGACTCAAAAACTAGAATATATAGTAAATCTTATAAGGTTCCTTTTTTACTCCATCTAGACAATGGATCAAAGGTATTCTTGGGGAGTTGTGATAATTAAACATCATGGATTATTTCATCTGATCTTTTAGCACCACTTTCTCTCAAAGAATAATGGAGAAGAGGCATGGTAAAATTTCCTTTAAAAATTCAAACAATGCCCTGATATTATCAGAAGGGGAATACCAACCTCTTTCTCCCATAAAATTAATTTGGATATTGATCCTCCTACAGAGAAAAAGAAGGAAGTAGGTGGAGTTAAATTCCCAAAGATTAGGCAATCTGAAAGAATTGATCAAAGCTACATAAATTATTGTCCCTTCAAAATAAAATCCTTCCTCTACAACAATAACACAAGAACTAATATCTATATTTAATAGTGATAGTTCAACTAAGCTAGATCATGAAGTAAAAATCAGAAGAAGCTCTAAGAGGAAGCCCACTTAATGACATTTTGAAGCTCATCAAAGAAGAAGAGTTCATAAGAGGTATAGGGGAACTCTAGTGGATACTGGAGAACATGATAGTTTGGAGAAAGAAACTGCTTATATTCTAGGAAACAAGGAAATGTTCTCCTCCTTGACCAAGTTAAACTGATGTGAAGAAAGAAGATGAAATATTTGAAGAACAATATTTTCAGGAGATGAGTGAATCAACAACACTATCACATGAAGAAAAGGAATTGGCATATTGTAAACGAGAAAGGGAAAACCCCTTTTGTGGAAGAGGAATACTCATTTACGAAGGAAATTTTAGAAAAAAGAGGAGAAACAACAAGTTAGACAAGCTCTATTTCTGTCTAGAGCATAACTTATCATTAGGGAAAAGGATGAGGAATTAAAATTCCTCAAGAAAAAATTGGAGCATAGGGAAATGGTCATTGACAAAATAAAAAATCAGCTCATAGATAGGATTGAATAATTGACATTAGTCAAAAAGAAAATCATAAAAAAGTGAAAGAATTCCAATTGGATAGTAAACCAGAATGCTATGTCAAAGATATCTTCAATGAATCAAGTTTTACAAACCGAATTGACTTATTGGCCACTTAAGAAGTTGTGGGATGATACCTGCAGAGAGCTTAAGGAATTTAAAGCATCAAATGAGGAACTAAGAAGCAATATGGAAGAGGAAGAAAAAGGAAAGGAAGGAATAGGAAGAAAAATTTTACAAATGGAAGAAGAACAAATTAATTTTTTGGTAAAGATACAAATGGTTTGCATAATGAGTGAAAGATTACTCATGTGCAAGAGACCTCCTCCTACATATGGTGTCTTTCTAGAATAATAATTTATTCGCTAGCAGCTCTCAAGAATTGCATGTGGCATTCCACATGAAATAAAAGATGAATCTGAGTTCATGACAACATATTCCTCAGCCAGTGCTATCTATATCTCTGTAATTTTATGCTGGAAAAAAATAAAGGCTTAATGTATCAATTTTTATGTAGGTGATAGCAAGCTGAATGCATTTGTTTCAATCCTTCAAAATCAGATTGGATGGAAAGAGACGGATTCTAAACATTTATTAAAAGCTAGTTCATCTAGCATCTGCATGAGAGCTCACTATGGAAAACCATTTACCTTTTTTTATACATTTCATATCTCATGCCTTTGATATTCAATTCAAGGCACATTATCTTGTTAGTTTAAAGAAAATTATGGATGCCTTCGCCTCTTATGAGGAGAAAAGCTTTGAAGATATTTTTTATGGATGCTTGAAGAGATGGAATTTTATCACATTTGCATTGAGGAGAAGAGAAGTGATATCTCCCACAAACTTAATATGGAGTCTAGAAAGAGCTAAAGCTTTGTGTACACTAATTCCTCAAGTCAACAAAAAAACTAGGGGCATATAGATGGGAATAAGAACCATGGCCTCCTCTCCTTCTCACCTCCATGTCTCCATGGAAAAATAGAGAGCCTCAAGATACCACTGACTTTAAGGAGTGGCTGAGAAAGATAGAATAAGGATTAGGGTATAGTACTTCTGAACTAAAGAACAAGGATATTCAGTTTCAGCGATTTGACCTAAGAACTCAATTAGAATGCAGAATTCACAACAAAATTTTTTAAGAGTAAATGTTTGTAAGGGGACTTACAAATAATTAAGTATGGGGGAGATTATAAGTCCAAAATATGCCTCACCAATGTGCAATAAATAATCTTATTTTACTCTCCTTTTAATCAAATATTGACTGCATTTTGTGACTTTTGTTTGAGCTAGTATAAGTTAGGATGTAAGTGTCCATATTTTTTGGGATCTATTTATAACATATAAAAACTCTGTAATTCTTTAAAAAGTGTGTGGAAATTCATTTTTTGTAAAAAAAACAGGTCACAATCAGTCATACGAAGAAAGTATGAAGCAATCAAACATGTTTTTTGGAGCATTGGCTTCGATACAGCTTAGCTTCAGAGCCTCCGGTTTAGTTCCATAACTCCATCACACATCAAAGGAACTCTATCACTTAGTTCTAGAACCTTCAAAATTAGTTCAATAACTCTAAACAATTAGTTTCTGGAACTCCTACGCTTAGCTCCAAAAATTTCGCAATTAGTTGTAGAATAGTTCCCTTTGGTTCTATAATTTCTTTAAAGTTCCAAAATGAATGGGAATAAAATTATTTTGATAACATCTAGTGAGAGAAAAATCAATGGGCCTTCTAATCAGGAGAAAATAAATAGATTGTCAATTCTTTAGACCCCAGAACTAGGTATATATGATCACATAGCTATCTGTCTAGCAAGGTTCCTAACTTCCACATCTACTTTGAGCATTATTTTGTTTCATGGAAGACTATTGATAGATGGACATGTATTAATTACTTTTTATTATAAATTCATCTTTATATGATAAAATATATATAAGGACTTGCATATAGATTAGAGAGGATATATATATGACGGACATATAGTAAATTTTGTAAGACAGAAAATTTTCAGTAATAAGATAGCCATTTTTTTAAAGAGAATCATACTTTGTCAACTCCCAATTAAAGGTGGAGAAAGGGCCCAATCCTTCAATGAGCAAGGGCCCACTCCTAATTCAAGATGTAAATCTGTTAAGTGTTAATTTTGTAAATGTTTTTGATTTTTTAGTTAAATTATGTCACGTCTTTGTCCCTGCAGGTGGGTCAAAGCACAATGTTGTGTCCCACTTCATGGCCCAAAAACGCGAGTAACAAGTTGGGCGGGATCGGAAATCGAGGGTGTTCGCGCGAACAACCCTTTCGCGTGAACCCCCTTCGCCTGAACTGCCACGCAGGATGAAGAAACTAGTTCGCGCGAAAGGGGGTTCGCGCGAACACCCCTTCGCGCGAACCCCTCGAATTCAAATAATTTTGGCGGCAAAGAGTTATATATAGATATTTATATAGTTTTGGGCGGCGGATTTAGGGTTCAGGGGGGTTCGGGCGAAGGGGGGTTCACGCGAACCCCCTTCACGCGAACCCCCTTCGCGCGAACCCCCCTTCGCGCGAACCCCCCTATGTGGCACCTATGTGGCACTTATGTGGCACATTTTGGCGCCAAATCCATTTGGAGGATAATTTTATGCCAAAATGTGCCATTTAGGTGCCACGTAATTAGGGTTAACGAATGAATAAAATTACAAAATTTTAACACAAAATGCAGAATTTTATTAGCTTTCTAAAAATATAATTTTCATTTTTTAAAAATATGTTTTACTATTTATTTTTTATATTTTGCTAACATATGGTATTTTAGGACAATCGATCGTACACAATCAACCCAATTTGAAAAATAGCAAAAAGTATCAAAAAAAATTGAAAAAATTAAAATTACTATTTATTGAAGTCTTCTTCTTACCTGTGAAAAAAAAATTCAATTTCGATATAAATCTTAAAATTTATTGGTATAAACATTTGTACGCCATTTATTTGAAAATATTTTTACTAAATAATTAATTAAAAAATATATATAAGTCCAAAAAATATGAAAATTTGATAGCACCTCAAAATTCAAATCTTGAACATATATCTAAAATTTCATGGTGAAAAAATAAATTTTCCTTCAAAAAAACCACCCGAGGACAGTCATTCCTCTTTTATAACATAAGAAACAACGTATGAATAAAATTAAGAAAAATACCTTTTCTTTATGCAATTTTAAAAAAAAAAAATTGATATGTATTCTACACTCTAAATACAACATTTCGTTAGTTTGTGGAATTTCATGAATGTGTACAGTTTTATGGCTATTACCTTTAGAAAATCAATGAAACTGAAAATTGATGTTTATAATGGTACAAAACATACCAAAAAGTGGGACAGTTTATTGTGCTTTTACCCAGGTGTTATAGGTTAAAATATTATTTCTTTGCAAACATTTTCAGAAACATTTTCAAACATGTGTTTATTTCTAGTAATTTGTTTCATTATCCAAGAATGTGTTTAATTCCATTAATTTTTTTCATTTCACAAAAGTGTGTTTCATTTCCAACATGTATAATTTTGAAGATTTATTTTTCTTAGCAACGAGTGTTTATTTTAACAAGTTTCATGTATTATAGTTTTAATAATTCTTTGGCCGAAAAATCCTAAGGACATTGAAAAAACCCCATAGAAAGTATACAAAATAATAAATACCTACAACCAATTACTAGATCACTAAGATTCTTCTTGTTGCATATAGCTTCATACATATCCCTAGTCTAAATATGACATTAACTAAGAGTTGATTAAATAAAGGGAATAACAACACCAATCAAAAGGGAATGAGGTAAACATAAATAAATTATTCCTTATAAATTTTTTGATTGGGAATAAATACAAGGATGATGTATTGTATGATGTTATCCCAATGGATGTATGCTATATATTACAGGGGAGGCCTTGACAATACGATAGAAAGTTTATACATGATGGATGGAAATATATATATACTTTTTGGATGGATGGTGTAAAGGTGGTTTTGTTACCCTTCAAGGAAGAAGAGAAGAGTGAGAGCTTGTTGGCTACAAAAATGTTTGTTACAGAAATGGAATAATTTGGCTGGTGTTATGCACTAATCTGAAAGAAGGTGGAAATAGAGGATTTTAATATACCTGTTACTATGACAAAGGTAAGAAACAAATACAAATATGTCCTACTAGAGAAGCTACGAGATGGGTTACCTCTGAAGCAATATATTGAAAACCATATGATTTTACCACAGGATCGTCCCTTCCAAACCAAGAAACCTATCGAATGAGTCTAATACAGAGTGAAGAGTTGAACAGACAAGTGATATATCTAATACAGAAAGGGTTAGTGAGAAAAATCATGAGTCCATGTGCAAAATCTAGCAATATTGAATCCAAAAAATTATGGATTCTAGAGAATGTGTGTAGACAACAGGGCCATAAATAAGATCACAATTAAATATCGATTCCCAATTCCAATATTGGATGATATGATGGATTGATAGCGGGAGTCCGATATTTTAGCAAGATTGACCTATGGAGTGGGTACTATCAGATCCGGATCCATGAAGGGGATGAATGGAAAATGGATTTAAAAAAAGTATTGTATGAGTTGATGGTGATGCCATTTGGGCTATCTAATGCACGCATTACATTGATGAGGCTGATGAACAGAGTACTCTGAGAATACACTGGTAAGTTTGTTGTTGTTTATTTTGATGATATTTTGATATTTAGTAAGACAATGTAAGAAGACTTGTTATATATGAAATTGCTGTTTGACTTGTTACGTAAAGAGAGTCTATATGCAAACTTTAAACAAGTGTAGATTTCTTCAGAAGAGTTTTATTTTTTTTTGTGTTTTTCGTATTGAAGGAAAGGGTCAGGATAGATGAGAAAAAAGAAAAGGTAATTTTAGAGTGGCCTATTCCAAGGAATGTGATATAGGTTCATGGTTCTCATGGATTGGAAACTTTTTTATAGAAAGTTCATTAGGAATTTCAGTAGCATTTCTGCACCCATAACAAAGTGTACAGAAGGGGGGGAGTTTGTATGGACCAAGGCATCAATATATAGTTTTTAATTGTTGAAGAAGAGAATGTTACAAGCATCTATTTTGGTATTTCTAGATTCTAGCAAGGTCTTCGAGGTTGATTGTGAGACCTCACATGTCAAGATTAGAGCTATAATGAGTTAACAAGGATGACCTTTGGCATTATTAAGTAAAAAGTTAAATGAAGTCATGAGGAAATATTCTACTTATGATGTGGAATTTTATGAAATTGTTCAAGCATTAAGGCACTGGAGACATTACTTTGTAGAAAAATAATTTGTACTCTTCACTCGACCATAAAGCCTTGAGCTATGTAAACAAACATAAGAATCTCAAATAGTAGGCATGCAAAATGGAATTTCGTTTTTGCAAGAATTTATTTTTTTCTTAGACCATAAGTTGGGTAAGCATAATCAAGTTGTTTATGCATTGAGTAGGCATCTAACACTTATTAAAACAATGGAAAATAAAGTAGTAGGGTTTGAGGCAATTACAGAATTGTGTGAAGGTGATCTAGATTTTGGTGATGTTGTGAGACAACTTAAGGAACCTACAGTAGGTAGTGGTTCTTATGATTATTTGATGTAGGATGGTTATTTTTTTAGGGGGAAATAATTGTGCATCCTAGCTAGTTTAATGAGAGAAAATATTATAAGAGAATTGCATAGTGGGGGGTTGGCTTGACACTTTGGTCTAACTAAGAAAATTACTCTTGTTGTAGAAATTTATTATTAGCCAAAGGTAAAGAGATACTTAAATAGGATTGTAGAAATATGTAGAGTGTGCCAAATGGATAAGGGCCATTCATAGAATACTAGGTTGTATATGCCATTACCTATGCCTAGTGGGCCATGGATTGATTTCAATATTGATTTCAATATTGATTTCATGTTAGGATTTCCTAACACACAATGAGTGATTTATTAGATATTTTTTGTAGTTGATAGATTCTATAAGATGGCACATTTAATTTCTTGTAAATCAAAAAATGATGGTTCTAGAGTTGTATATTTTTTTTAATTTGGAAGTGGTCAGATTGCTTGGAGTTCCAAGAATGATGACTTCTGTTTGCAACACAAACGTTTATGAGTCACTTTTGGATAAATATGTAGATGAAACTTGAGACACAACTGTAGTTCAGTAGTGTATATCACCCCCATACTGATGGGCATATGAAATTAGTGAGAAAAAGCTTGGGAAATCTCCTACGTTGTATAGTTGGACAAAATCCAAAATAGGAACTTAGCTTTACCACAAGCTGAGTTTACCTATAATAGCTTGGTAAATAGGTCAATAGGGAGGTCTCCTTTCCAAATTGTATATGGTAGGAATCCCAAGGGTATCCTAGATCTTATTTTTCTATTATGTGAAGATAAAATTAGTGATGATGCATAAGTATTTGTAGAAAAAATTCTACAGTTGCAGGATTAAGTGAGAGAAAAGTTGAAAGTGAGTAATACACAATATAAAGAATATGTAGATACTAGTAGGAGAGTAAGTTTATTCAAATAAGGATATATGGTGATGGTTCATATTCGAAATGAGAGGTTTCCAAAAGGGACATATAATAAACTCAAGTATAAGAAGATTGGGCTTCGTAGGATTCTGAAGAAGATGAGTGATAATGCCTAAAAGGTGGAGCTACCTGAAGAAACTTTGCTATCTCACCAGTTTTTAATGTTTTTGATTTATATAAGTTTCCAAGTCATGATAAAAAATGTTGTGGAGGAGGAATAAATAAATTGGGAGTTAGAAGATGTCGAAGAAGAAAAATGAAATGGTAATGTGTGTCTTGGACCAAAGGATAGTCACTACTAGACATAGGAGCTACAAAATTAGTTGGTATAGTGGTAAGGTTTGCAGCAAGAATAAAATAATTGGATTCATGTGTGGCAGTTGAATCATATTGACAAGGCAAAATTAGATGATTTCCCTCAACTGAATTTGCACAATCTGGATTCTTTTCAACTAGGGGAGAATGATGCAGGAACTTAACTTGCAGAGACCATGACTTTTGATCCGAATGTTGGATGGTCTTGAAATTTTACAAGGTGGTAGATATACATTAGTACTATACTACAATAAATATTTTTGTAATTTTGTGGCAAATTTGGCACATTTTTCATCCTGGATTCCTTCATCTAGTTTCCTAAAATTGGCTCCGAATGTTTTTTTTCGCTTTTGAATAGGTCTTAGAAATTTAATAAATTTTTTTGTAATTATTAGAATAAGTAAAAATTTTGCATGAGAATTAATTTATGAAGGAATATTTGGCACACAATGTTTGGGGTGCATCAAAGTTGTGTTTACGAGCTTTTGGGAAATTTAGGGTTTTTTAGAATTTTAGGGTTTTTAGAGTAGACGTGAAAGAAACGATGGATTGTAATGATGTAAAATATTAGTTTGGATTCTAGATTGAGAATGAATATATTTTTTAAAATCCTTTTTATGTATTTTCAATGTTGTTAATTTGTGTTTTAGAAGTATTTCAACTTCTTTTAACTAGATTCACATAAAAAAATTGGGTTCCTACATGAAGCATGAAACATAGTCGATCACAAATATCATATCTATCCTACTATAGGTTAGGTAAATGAGAATCTAGATCAATTGTCAATAGAGAGTTACATTTACAAGTTAAGATGGATATGTATGAAACAACTGAAGTCTTGTGTCTATATGTTTGGCAATGGTTATATAGTCCGTCATCTGAAATTTATCAATTGTTGTCTTGACATATTTGAACTAAGAAAGAATGATATATTTCTATTTCTGCCATACATTTAAATCAGGAGAGTAGTACATCTTGCCAAGATCTATTATCTCAAATTATTGATTAATATATTTGTATCGTTGCATTGATTATCTTCATTGTTTTTTCATTGATGACTAGATCATCGATGTACACAATAAAGATGAAAATATCCCATCCTCCTCCTTATTTTTGAGTTCCCTCTTGTTTCCCTCCTCTCTTTTTCCCATTATAATATATAATGTAAAATCTCTCATTTGTAGGGAGGATTTTCTAAAATGTAAAGGGGACTATGTCAAAAAATTTCCCTGAGTAGATGTGAGTTATAGACCTCCATTTAAGTTTGGAAATGTGTTTTTGTGCCTTATTCTTCACATGTAATGGTCTGTGCATACTTTGAAAGGAATAAAATCTTTTTTTTTTTGGTCAGTTTCTCAACTGTAACTTATGTTTATTTGCATTTCCTTGTCTCTCCATTCTTTTTGTTGTATTTTGTGCATGAATTTCTCCTTTGCAAGTTCATTTGCTTGTGTCTCATAAATAATAGAAGGTAAAATGTTGTTTTAGATCTATGTCACTCATATTTGACCTCTCCCTTCTCCATTTTCCTTCTCCCTTCTCCCTCATTAGAGTGTCTTCACTGTTTTTCTAGTGTTATCACCTCCCTTTATCTTAGGATTTCCTTTCCATGCACCTCTCTCTATCCCTGGTCCCTGTGAATGCTTAGATTAGGCTTGGATAGTTTTTCTTTCAGTTTTAGGTGTTGACACCAAATTTGGGTCACACTCCCTTTTGTTCCCCTTTCGAGAAGTTAACATAGCATATTCATATAACCATGACCCCTTTCCCCCACATTCATATTAATTTAATTACTTATAATTGAATTAATGCTCATCCTCACTTTATCTATTAATTTCTGTGATCTCAACTTAGCTTGCCCCAAAGACGACTTTCCTCTACTTAATATTGACCAACTAGTTGATCTTATTGCTGGTAATAAGATTTTATCACTCATGGATGGTTTCTCAGGTTATAACCAAATATTACTTCCCCCAAAAGATCAACGAAAAACCACCTTCATCACTCATTGGGGAACCTTTTGTTATCGAGTCATGCCCTTTGGCCTTAAAAATGCTGGTGCTACATATCAACGGGCTATGACTTATATCTTCCATGACATCATGCATCATATATTGGAAGATTACATAGATGACCTTCTTACCGAATCAAAATATCGGGCTGAACACCTTACAGTCCTGGAGGTCATTTTTTATCGTCTCATCAAATATTGTGTTCACCTTCAACCAAAGAAGTGTGTCTTTGCTATTCTCTCAAGAAAACTCCTCAGTTTTATCATTTCTTTGAGTGCCATAAAAAGTCGATCCCACTAAAATCAAGGCTATTCTCGAAATGCCTCCACCTACTAACCTTTTTCAACTTCGTAGTTTGTAAGGTAAGTTTTCGCAACTTTCAATCTATTCGTTTTTTTATTTCGCAACTTTCCGACCGCTGTCACCCATTTCATCATCTCCTAAAAAAGAAATTCTCTTTAAAATGGGATGATGAATGCCACAAAGCCTTTGAGACCTTAAAACAGTACCTTCTCCAACCACCTGTACTCGTTCCTCCTAAGGATAACCAACCATTTTACCTTTACATTTCTGCTACGGATCATTCCTTGGGTGCCATGCTCGCTCATCGTGACGAACAACATAGGGAACATATAGTATATTATATAATTTGTACACTTATGGACTATGAAACCATGTACACCCACGCCAAAAAACTCTTCTTAGACTTAGTTTTTATCACCACTAAACTTCGTCATTACCTACTCAATCATGAAACCTTTGTCATCACTAATACTGACCCCTTACATTACATGTACACCAAGCCCTACCAACACCAACGTGCTACACATTGGCTAATGATTCTTACAAAACTCGGCCTCGAATTCATCCATCAAAAATATATCAAAGGTCAGACAATCATCGCTGACCAAATTACAGACGCACCCCTCTCCAAAAATCAATCCTCTAATTTTGATTTCCAGGACGAATCCATTGCTACTCTCTCTTTGGATGATAGTGTTTACCAAATGACCTTATTATTTGATGATTCTAAATGTCTGTTAGGTTGTCGATCTTGTTTTCATGTGAGAAAGTGTTGAAGACTGTACACTAAGAGTACTGTACACTTTCCACAGTTGTCTCGCCGGGGTTCCGGGGGCGCAGTCCCCGAATTTTTTTTTTGGGCCTTAAAATGTGCCCGATTAATTAGGAAACGTGCTTTTCTCATATGGGTGGGATTTTTGACCCATAGGTTTATGGGACGGTTTTGGCCCATGGTTTTAATACCCACGGTTTTGTAAAATTACTTAAGCAGTTGTCTACTTATATGGTTTTATGCATATGGTAGGCATAATGTAACATTGCAGATGTGTTTTGAATTCAGGTGTGAATTCTGTAGAGTTTGTTGAGCATAGCTCCAAACAGATCTGGGTACTGTGTTGTGTTATTTTATTCTGCAATTTTATTTGAGATCTGTAATATTTTTCTGCGTATTAGTTTCTACTGTTGTGATTATGTGAGGGATTGTTCCGCATATTTTATCCCTTATTTCCTGTCAATTGGTATCATAGCATGGTTTGGTTTGTTGAAGTGTTGAATCGCAGGGAAAGTTTTATCTTGAGTGGGAGCTATAGCAGATGATGGAAAATCTAGGGTTGATAAATTCAATGGGTAGAATTTCAGTCTTTGGAAGATGCAGATGGAATATTACCTTTATTAGAAGGATCTTTATATTCCGCTATCTGAGAAGGTGAAAAAACCATCGAGCATGATGGATGCGGAATGATATTTGCTAGATAGGAAGGCACTTGGGATAATCCGGTTGTGTTTTGCATCTTCACTATTATTTAATGTTTCAAAGGAAAAAACTACAAAAGAACTGATGGATGCATTAGGGAAGTTATATAAAAATCTCTCTGCCTCTAATATGATATTTTTAATGAAAAAATTGTTTAATATGAAGATGTCTGATAATGGTTCAGTAGCAGATCATCTAAATGATTTTAATACAGTTGTAAATATGCTAGCTTCGATTACAATAGAATTTGATGAAAAAGTTAGGGCTTTATTAGTTCTGTGCTCTTTACCTGAGAGTTGGAATAGCCTGGTAAAAGCGGTAAGCAACTCAGTTCCAACTAACACAAAATTAAAGTTTGAGGATATTGTAGGGGTGATTTTAAGTGATGAAATGCAAAGAAAAAGCTCTGGTAAATCTTCTACTTCAAGGAATGAGTTAATAGTGGAAACTAGAGGGAGACAGAAGAATAGAGGAAGCCGTGGAAAATCAAAGGATCAGGAAAGGTCAAAATCTAAAAGCAAGATAGTATGCTGGCACTATGGAAAATCTGGGCATGCAAAGAAAGACTGTTGGGAGATTTGGGACAAGAAGAAACAATAGGAAGAAAACAAGGAGGAAAATGTGGTAACAGGCAATGTATGTCATGATGCTTTGATTCTTTCTTTGCACAATATTACTGAATCTTGGGTTTTAGATTCGGGGACTTCTTTCCATGCTTCTCTACATAGGAATTATTTTGTTGATTATGTTCAAGGATATTTTGGGCATGTTTTTTCGTGGTGATGATGAGACTTGCAGCATAGTTGGAAAAGGTTCTATTCAGGTTAAGATGCAGAATGAGAATACTTGGCTATTGAAGGATGTTAGACATGTGCCTATATTAAGATGTAATTTGATATCGGTAGGGCAGTTGGGAAGTGATGGTTGTACTGTGCTATTTACAACGAACTCTTGGAGGGTTACCAAGGGTGCTCTTGTGGTGGCAAGAGGTAAGAAGGTTGGAACCTTGTATTTGACCACTTATAGCACTAATGTTTGTAATCTTGTGGCTTCAGAAGTAGATACGACACTGTGGCATTATAGGCTGGGTCATATGAGCCATAAGGGCATAGAGATCATAAAAAAGGATTTACCTGGATGTATAGAAATAGGTTTGGAGTTCTGTGAGGACTGCATATATGGAAAACATAAGAGAGTAAGGTTTCTCAACGTTGGACCTACAAAGAAAGAGAGTAAGTTAGAGTTGGTGCATTCTGATGTGTGGGGGTCGGCTCAAGTATCATCTCTTAGGGGTTCAAGTTATTTTGTTACTTTTATTGATGATGAAACAAGGAAAGTTTGGGTTTATTGTATTAGAAACAAATTTGATGTATTTGACACTTTTATTAAATGGAAATCCTTAGTAGAGAATGAAACAGGTCTTAAGCTAAAATGTCTCAGGTCAGATAATGGAGGGGAGTATTGCAGCAATGAATTTGATGATTTTTGTTCTAAGAATGGAATCCGTAGGTAAAATACAGTTTCAGGAACTCCACAATAGAATGGGGTGTCAGAAAGGATGAACAAAACAATAATAGAACGTGCTAGGAGCATGAGGTTACATGCAGGACTGCCTCTTTCTTTTTGGCCAGAAGCAGTGAGCACAATTATGTACTTGATAAACAGACGACCTTCAAGTACTTTGGATGGAGGCATACCTGAGGAGGCTTGGTATGGTAAGAAAGTTGATTATTCATTTATTAAAGTCTTTGGATGTGAGGTGTTTGTCCATATAGACAAGGATGATAGGACCAAGCTAGAGGATAAATCAAAAAAATGTACTTTCATCTGTTATGGTGGTGATGACTTTGGATATAAATTTTGGAGTATTAATGACAAGAAAATCATTCAATCTAGAGTTGTGGTATTTAATGAGAAAGTCATGTATAAGCAACAGTTGCAGGAAAACAAGGAAGAATCCAAGAAATAATATGCAGCGGTAGAGGATCTTCCGAATGGGAAAGTGACACATGAAGCAGTTCAGGAACCTCCTCAACATGAACCCCAAACTCCTATATTGAGAAGGTCTTCTAGGGTAAGAAGAGAACCTGAACATTTTTCTCTTTCTCTTTATTATTTATTACTCACTGATAGTGGAGAGCCAGATAGATTTGATGAAGCAATGCAGGTAGATGCCAAGAAGAAGTGGGAGCAATCCATGAATGAGGAGCATCAGGTTCTCATGGAGAACCAAACATGGGATTTGGTGAAGCTACCCGAAGGCAAAAGAGCATTACAGAACAAGTGGGTGTTCAGAGTCAAAGAGGAAGAAGGAGGCAAGAAAAGATACAAGGCCTAGTTGGTGGTCAAGGGGTTTGCATAGAAAAAATGTATATATTATGATGAGATTTTTTCTCCTGTAGTAAAAATGACTTCTATTAGAACTGTTCTAGGAATAGTTACGGCAGAAGACTTACACTTAGAACAGCTTGATGTAAAGACTGCATTTCTCCATGGTGATTTGGAGGAGGAACTATATATGTAACAACTAGAGGGCTATGAAGTCAAAGGTAAAGAGGAGATGGTGTGTAAACTGAAGAAGAGCTTGTATGGCTTGAAACAAGCTCCACGTCAATGGTATAAGAAATTTGATAGCTAATGATGGAGCAAGGTTATATTAGATGTCATTCTAACCATTGCGTGTATACAAAGAAATTTGAGGATGGCAGTTATATTATCCTTTGTTTGTATGTGGATGGCATGTTGGTTGTAGGTAAAAACATGCAGGAAATAAAAGTACTCAAGAAACAACTAAGTGAATCCTTTGCTATGAAAGATTTGGGGGCAGCCAAACAAATCTTGGTATGAGGATATCTTGGGATAGGAAGGAACGAAAGCTGACTTTATCTCAGGAAGAGTACATTAAGAAAGTCTTAGAGAGGTTTAATATGCAGGATGATAAACTGGTTGGAACTCCTTTGGCAGGTCATTTCAAGTTATCAAAGGAGCAGTATCCCAAGACAGAGCAGGAGAGAAACTATATGTCCAAGGTACCTTACTCGTCAACAGTTGGCAGTTTGATGTATGCCATGGTGTGCACTAGGCATGATATTGCCCATGCAGTGGGAGCGGTGAGTAGATTTATGAGTGATCTAGGTAGAGATCACTGGCAGGCAGTAAAGTGGATCCTTTGGTATTTGAGAGGGACCATGGGGACAGTTTTGTGCTATAGTGGATCAGACACCACATTGTGTGGTTATGTAGATTCGGATATGGTTGGAGATATAGATAGCAGGAGGAGCATGACATGTTATGTTTACACTGTAGGTGGGACAAAAGTGAGTTGAATTTCATGACTACAGAAGTTGGCGGTTTTTTTAACCATGGAGGCTAATTATGTTGCTGCCACAAAGGCAAGAAAAGAAATGACTTGGTTAAAGCAATTACTTGAGGAGTTGAGGCATAAGCATGAGGACGGAAAGTTACATAGTGATAGTCAAAGTGTTATACACCTAGCTAAGAACTCCACTTTCCACTCTAGGATGAAGCATATATAGTTGAGGCACCATTTCATCAAGAGAACTTTTGAGGAAGAGAAATTGAGGTTGCAGAAGATTCATACCAGTTAGAATCCTATAGACATGATGACCAAGGTGGTCACGAGGGAAAAAATGAAGTTGTATTCAGCTTTGGTTGGTCTTCATGGAAACTATTGAAGGGTTGAGAAGCTTTCTCAGAGGAAATCTAGTCTCAAAGTGGGAGATTGTTAGGTTGTGGAGCCTATTTTGATGTGTGAAAGTGTTGAAGACTATACACTATGAGTATTGTACACTTTCCACAGTTGTCTTGCCGAAAAAAAATTGGCCTCAAAACAAAATGTTCTCGATATATTGGGAATTTTTTTTTTCCCATATGGGTGAGGATTTTGACCTCTAGATTTATGGGATGATTGAGGTTGCAGAAGATTCATACCAGTTAGAATCCTATAGACATGATGACCAAGGTGGTCACGAGGGAAAAAATGAAGTTGTATTCAGCTTTGGTTGGTCTTCATGGAAACTATTGAAGGGTTGAGAAGCTTTCTCAAAGGAAATCTAGTCTCAAAGTGGGAGATTGTTAGGTTGTGGAGCCTATTTTGATGTGTGAAAGTGTTGAAGACTATACACTATGAGTATTGTACACTCTCCACAGTTGTCTTGCCGAAAAAAAATTGGCCTCAAAACAAAATGTTCTCAATATCCTAGGAATTTTTTTTTTCTCATATGGGTGAGGATTTTGACCTCTAGATTTATGGGACGATTTTGGCCCATGGTTTCGATACCCACTTTTTTGTAAAACTACTTAAGAATTTTTCCACTGATGTGGTTTTTTGCATATGGTAAGATGATGTAACATTGTAGATGTGTATGAATTTAGGTGTGAATTCTGTAGATTTTTTTTAGCATAACTCCAAACAAATATGGGTATTTTATTGAGAGAGTGGTGGCTTGTAATAAAATATCAACAAGTGATTCTTGGTGGATGTAGCCCAAATTAAGTGAACCATGTTAAATAATGTCTCTTTGTATTGTGTTATTTTATTTTGCACTTTTTGATATCCCAAATTCACCCCTTGAGGTAATTTGGATAACTTGCATGATTTTCCCATGATAGAGCAAGAAGAAGATATGTAAAGGAAAAAAAATCATGTTTTAGGGGTCCCTTCGTCTTCTCTCTAACTTCCCCATCCAAGGAAAAAATCCAAGAAGTTGAAAAAAATTTAAAAATGAAAGAAAATTCACCCTGTGCTAGTGTATTGAAGAAAAATCAGGTTTTTAGAGCCTAGGCTGCTTAGGTACGCTTGGGACATTTGGGACATGAATTGATGAAATGTCTGATTTACAAATAAATTGTCAAATTCATGTATATTCATTCCACAAGACATAGGGGCATCTGAGACGTGCATCGCCAAAACGCCGCAGGTAAACGAAATCAGATAAAGTAGAAGTTTTTATCCCACGCAGTCTGTAGGAAATCTAGGATAAATGTACATGCAGGATGGGAAAAGGATATTTTTCCAAAAGTCAGTGCATTGCAACAAAACATGATTTTTTTGAAATATTTGTAATAGAAAAGAAAAATTCAACATTTGACTCCTGAAGTTCAAATGGCCATAAAGTTTGACCCCGAGCTCTGATTTTCACAAAATTTGACTTTTCAGAACGGGCACGATGTCTCCTACCTAAATTATTTTTAATGAGGGTAGATATATAAAAATTAAGGAAACATATACAGCTCTATTGAATTAAATGTTCAGTCCCGTTAAATGACAAAGATACCTGACAGACCCAAAATAGTTACCTGCACTCAGAAGGCCATAACTTTTGCATTTCTCATTGAAAATGTAGAAAATTGTTACCGTTGGAATTGTAGATCTCAAATTGATGCACAGTAATTAATAAATTGATAATTTTGCAAGAAATTGATTGTCATTTTGTAAAAAAAGTTTACAATTCGAAATAATGATTTTATTTGGTAGCTTAGATGCATTAATGAAGCATGAGCTAACATTTCTCACTGCTGCAAGTTATGGGACAATATGGGGAGCCTTTTACAAGAAACAAAACATCATTTCACTTAATTTACTACATCTTACAAGTGGTTGAAGGAAATATTTTAGGATTTTTATTTTTCCTCTCTCTCTCTCTTCTTAAACATCTATAAATTAGATTATTGGGCTCATTGTAATGGGAGATAGTTTTCGAGTAGCAAAGCTCTATCAAAATTGTTTTGTGAAGACAATGTGATGCAAGCCTTTATAGTGGACTCCTTGCATAGTGATCTAGGCCCTTATCTTATAATAGATAGAACTATGCATACTTATGAAGCAATAGATGTAAGTTTGTGGATGTATCTTCCCCTGTTGTGTTTGTTTGCATTCCTCTTGCCCTTTCAAGATTATTACAAATATATTGTATCTACCTTCTACTCTGAAGTGATTTATTCTCATTGTACATGTATAGAATGTTTTTGTGAATGCATTTCCTTGAATGTGGAGGACTGTTATCTCCCCCTCCAGTATGCACTTTACTTCCATTTTCCACACATTGGAAAACTATTCTCACACTCTTCTTTTTTGGTGTATCACCGCTTTAGTGTGGGATTTGTTTTCATGCACTCTCTTTCCTTGGTCCCCTGGAAATTTAGATTAGGATAGACAGTTTTTCCTGTATTAGAGTAGATTGTGGCAGCTAGTTTAGAAGTAAGAACCATCTTTATCTGGAGGTCTATCTCAAGAAGCAAGTCCCACAACTTGGAGATAGTTCCCATGTTATCCAATCACACTGTGAGCTCATGCATACACACTTGTGAAAACCATAGGGTACTGTGATTTGAAGATAGCACTTTTACTTTAGATTTGTAATATTTTTTGCATATTAGTTTCTACTATTGCTATTCTGTGAGGGATTATTCTACATATTTTATCCCTTATTTCCTAACACTCGGAATATTACATGTTCTTTATGTGGAAAGAACCATAACTATGAGGAGTTCCTAGACTTGTATGAACATCTTAGTAAGCAACATAAATAAGAAACCAAAGGCACATGGATGGTTAGGATACTATGCGCTATGGAAAATTAGTGGATGCCTAAGTTAGAAGCAGAGTCCGAGGTGTTGCAAGTGAAGATGATGACCCGTGATAAGATGGAATGCACTAGAGAAGCATTGCAGAGGAATCCTACCATCACTAAG
The DNA here is from genome assembly GCA_019776745.2 of Taxus chinensis. Taxonomy (NCBI): domain Eukaryota; kingdom Viridiplantae; phylum Streptophyta; class Pinopsida; order Cupressales; family Taxaceae; genus Taxus; species Taxus chinensis. The sequence goes on along the minus strand of CM034148.1, from coordinate 769,577,993 downwards.
GAGGAGGTTCTACATGCACGATACCCAGATCCTGACCATCAAAAGGAGGTTTACCAGGAGACCATGGAAGTTCTAAAGAATCTTTAGGGTGAGATACAATACCTAAAACAATAATCACAGAAGATGGAGAGAAATAAAGAATTAGAGATGGTCCAAAAAAATAAGGATGACTTGAGATAAGTGTGTAAATTGTTGCTCTAGGAACATATCATTCCACTGTTACGGAGTTGGTTAAAAGGAAACACTCTGCACGCAAGTTTTGATACTGGAGAAAAAATCCTTCTTGTAAATCTTCCCCCTCATAGCCTAGATTATGACAAGGAAATAACTCTTGATGTTATTGTGGATGGGTGGATATTGGGTAATATATTGATAGATACATGTGTGAAATTTAATTTTCTTACTTTATATGCATGGGTACAAATGGTGAGACCCCCATTACAGCCATCCTCTCATGTATTGTTCATCGATAATCAGACTAAGGCCACTCCAATTGGAGTTTTGAAAGATACATCCATTACTATATAAGGAGCCAAGTTCACTAGAGATTTTGAGATTTTAGTGTTGACAGAGTCAGATAGCTTCTCAGCTCTATTGGGTCGTCTTTGGTTCTATGCAAATAATGTTGATCTTCAGTTCAACATGGGTTATATTAGTTTTGAAAACAAGGAGGAAATAGTTATTATCCCTTTAAGAGATAGAAAAATTGTGCCCTATGTTGAGCCTATAAGTGAAGAAGATCATAATAGGATTTATGTATGTGTCATCCAAGATCCAGAGAGGCTTGAGCCAACTAAATAAGGAATAATTTAGTGGGAAGGTGCATAGTCTATTCATGATACTACAAGTGTTGCTTGTGATAATTGGGCTCATGGCACTTATGATTTGGTAGGGTGAAAATTCAAGAGCATATTTCATAAGGGAAGAAAACTGCGATATGTCAGGAGGATAGGTAACAACTAAGTACCTTGTTACACCAGAGAAGGAGATCCTATGGTAGTCTTGTATGCCATGGAGGAAAAATGGATATAAACACTGGAAAGAAGAAATATGCTATCATATACACTACGTGGGACAACAACATGTTAGTGGGTGGCCCATGAGGATAATATTGTATGATGGAATGAAATTAGGATTTCTCTTGCTACTAGGTTCTTCAGGAAGAATACACCTACTCAAATCTACACTTATCATGATAATCAACCTGTTTAGCACCACGTTAAAAAGTGTGACAGACTATGGACAGAAGGGTAGGAAGCTTTATCACCTTTGCTATGGGTGTAAAATTTTTATTCCACTTGACAAGGATACATACCTACTTGGTATGTATATACAGAACCCCATACAAAGACTAGAAATTAGCAGGATTTAATTACAGGAATGGCTTAAATGTTTGAGTTCTTCTCTACAAATCCTTCAGTTGAAGAAGCATTAAAACTCATAAAGCACTTAACTATGGAAGATAGTTCCAAGGCTGAAGAATTCCTTCAGGAGTTATTGGATGAAGGAAACTAAAGAGCTCGTCTTATTGAAGAAAAAGAGGTCGATACCAAACTACTTCAACGCGCTTACCTTGAGAAAGGAAAAGGACAAATGGTCTACATAGTGGATGATGAAGAAGTAGAAAATTTTGATGTAAACCATTCAATAGGTAGGCATGAGGTGTTGGATAGTGCAGATAAGACCACACGTGCCTATCATGAACCTATGAAGACAAAGAGGGTGAATATTGGGTTAGATGTTGAGCCTAAAGAAGCCATTATTGGAGACTATTGCTTAGACTCTGAAGTGGAAAAAATCATAGATTTGCTAAGGTATTATCATGAGTTATTCCCTAAGGGGTACCATGAATGTAAAGGTGTGCATGAATCATTAGGGGAGATGAAGATAAATCTTAAAGAAAGTGCGCACCCAGTTAGAAAGATACCCTACAAGATGAAACCCAGCTTACGCAAAAATTTCAAAGATGAGATTGAAATAATGTTGAAGTCTAGGATTATCAATCCCCTTGATGAGTAAGAATAGGTTAGTCCAATGGTGATTAGTATCAAGAAGGATGGACGGATTTGGATCTACATGGAGTACAGGGAGCTTATTGTTGTATGTTTAAGGGATCCCTTTCCCACGCCATTCACTGAGTTAATACTAGAAGGCGTTGCATGGCGTGAAATACATTCATTTACCGATGGGTTCTTTGTGTACCATCAGGTTTGGATTACATAGGAAGATCAGCAAAATACGACGTTTACTAGTTAATGGGGTATCTTCACCTATATTGTAATGCCTTTTGGTCTTAAAAATGTACCTACTGTATTTGTACGCAATGTTTTTCAAGCATTAAAGGAATTTATTCACAACTTCTTACATGTCTATTTAGATGACTAGATGGAGTATGGATTAGTTAAGGATCATTGTGACAATATGCGCTTGATGTTTGAAAGATGTAGAGAGTTGAATATCTCTTTGAACATGAAGAAGTGCATATTTTCTATGTCATTTGGAATACATTTAGGAAACATAATCTGAAAGGAATTTTTGTTGGTTGACCCAGCTAAGGTTGCATTCATTATAGGCCTAAGAGATCCTACCAGTTAGAGTGAGGTGCATGTATTTTTAGGTCATATAGGATATTACAGAAATTTTATCAAAGGGTATGCCAAAGTATCTGCCCCATTATAGGAGTTACTAAAAGGGAAAGGTACGTTCTACTAGGGAAACTTATTCAAGACATTAGAGGAGAAACTTACTTCTGTGCCTATTCTACATTTTCCTTCATGGGACCAACCATTTCATGTACATGTTGATGCCTCTAGCATGACCATTGGCATGGTATTGGATCAACCAAGAGAAGGTCTTTTAGATCATCATATATGTTTTGCTAGTAGAAAGATGACCCCTACAAAACAAAATTAAACAACTACAAAGCATAAAGCTTTGTCAATGATGTATGTGCTACATAAATTCTGACAGTACCTACTAGCTACACCATTCATATTTTACAAATATCACATGGCCTTGAAGTCTTTGGTAAATAAACTTGTTCTACAAGGATGAATATGAAGATGCGTACTCTCACTAGAAGACTTTGGGTTGTGTATCCACATTTTTTTCACAATTTATTTGTGAATAGTGAGTTCAAAATTGTGAATCCAAATTTGTGGACTCCACCCATAATTTTGTTGTGGAAACAAAAAATGTGACAAAACATGTGGATGTTTTGTCACATTTTTTGTTTCCACAACAAAATTTCGGGTGGAGTCCACAAATTTGGATTCACATTTTTGAAATCACTATTCACAAATAAATTGTGGACAATTTAAGGATGAATAATTATATTATGGGAGGCCCCAATTTTTTAATCAAAAAATAAATAATTGTAGTGTCTTATTTAAATAAATAAAAAACTAATTATTATTTAGATATGATATATTAAATTTATCCTTTTTTGTTTATAAGTATCAAATTAATAATAAATTTGCTTTAATTTTGTGCAAATTACATACGAACAATAATAATTTATAATTTTTCAGATTTTTTTTATATCATTAATTATAAAAAACAATAAATTTACTAAACATAAGACTGCCACTTTATTAATAATATCACATAAACATGTAATTAGAGAATTAAAGAAACTCTAATAATTTTTCCATGTTGAGGAGATAAAGGAAGTATTTGAGATATCATATTATAGCTTAAATATTAAGGTATCATAACTCATCATAAGAATAGGATTTAAACCCTCATTAACTTTTTTTATTTCCATGGTAGGATTTATTTTATCATTGAAAATACTCTCTCTTAAAATAGTAACAATTAACTATTGTGTGGTATTCGAGAGAAACTTTAAATGGAAAACCGAATATATCCAAAGATTCCAAACAAAATATTTTCCATGAAATATAATAATTTTGTAGAGTAAACTATATACTTCATGGTTTATGTTTTTCAACTATTTTTTGTTCAAAAATATAATATACAAAATACAACATAAACAGAATATAAAGTGTTTTCGCAATTATTGTAAAAGTTGTAATTTTGTAGCTATGTTAATTATTGCTAAATTGTAAAAACAACACTGTGAATGCCTACATTTGAAACAAGATTTAGAGAATTGTTACTTACTGTAAGAAATTTTAAAGAAGTAAAAACTTTACAAATCATTTATTTTAATAGATAATAACTCTTAAAACTCTATTTTAAATCATACATTTATAAAAAAAAATTGCTTTCATGTCTGTGAATCGGTTTTGAAAAAAATCATGTTTTCCAGATATTGCACAAAAATACAGATAACTCTCAAATCTGTCTTTTTTATTATATTTAAATCTAATATGGGTATTGTGTGTTTAAATCCATGACTACAATTTCAGAGCTATTGAAGTTTACTAGTAGCATCTTAAAACTCTCCATTCAAACAATTTTTTGAATGAGTTTAAATTGCCATAAATAAATTTTTTATTTCAAAAACAATATTTACAATAAAATATCGATACCATTCATTTTGAACAACTAATCATTCTATCTCTCGATGTTTATCTGCAGCTTATTTTTGTTTCTAACCTGCAAGAGAAAGAAATGTTTAAAAATTAAAATTAAAAAATGCAGAACTGAAGCTAAAAGTTCGTATAAAAAATACCTTTCAATAAATTCTATTGATTTTACCTTCTGAAAACATCTACTGATTTCGGTCTACACTCTCTATGCTAAAGTTTATAAAATTTGAATTTTACTTGATAACATAATGTGCATAATTTAAGCCGTAATATATTCTTTGAGATAGAAAAAGTCCATTCATGCATAAATATATGCCAAAATCAAAGGCAGCCTTAAATGTATGGTTAGATGGACTACCAAATATAGTAAATAATATATAATGAGAACTCCTTGTTCAATCTAAAAAAACGTTATCCTTATTTTATAAATATTTTTAGTTTTGAAATAATGGCAGCCGAATAATAACTGCCACATTTTTATTGCTAGTTTAGTTTTTCAATATTTTCCATTGATTACGGAAATTTTCAATATTTTTATTTTATTTTATATTTTTTCTTCAAAATTTATGATATGTCTATATTTATTATAATAAATAAATTTCAATAATTGTGAAAAATTCATACGAGTGACTATAATTTTATGTTTCAATATCAATTTAATATTACAACAATTAAATTAATAGAAGATTATTTTATTTATTTATATAAATTTTTACATATTTTTTTACATTAATGAGTTGTAAGTTATGCATATAGATTTTTGTTACTGATGATATGAATAATATTGATAATATTTATTTCTTATATAGAATAGAATAAAAATATATTTTTAACTATACGAATTATTTATATTGTTATATTAAATTTAAAAATTTATCTATGATTCTTCTGAATAATATGTTATAATTTAATATTTTATCAATATATTTTTTTTTATATGTGATATCTATTATTTATCTTTTATTGCATTTATTATTTTTTAGAATGTTTATAATTGTTTTAAAATAATTGAAACTAACACTAATATGACGTTTTCATAATTGACGTCATAAACAATCAATGAATAATTTTTTAATATTTTGTATAAATGTTCAAAATATACCAGTGTGGATTTTAATGATAGGTATAGTTTTAGTTTTTTTCATTTCCAATATGTGCATTGTATAGTGTCGATTATCAACAACTAGATATTCTTTTTTTCAATTGTTTAAAGTAAATATTTTTTTGCATTTAATGAAAATTAAGAGTTTCATATAGTATTGTTTTTTGTTTAAACCTTACAATAGTGTATAAAATTTAAACTATGCTATAATATATGTAAGTTGTGTACATTATTCATAATTGTAATTTCAAAAGTCTATTTTCTTTAAACCATAGAAAATGTGATTTATCCACAAAATGGTTCTAAGATTATTGATATTCCACAATTTGAAATTTGAATTTCATAATTGTGGAATATCTACATTATATTTAGACAAAAAAATTACATAATGTTGATAATTCACATTTCATCTACAAAACTAATATTTTGTGGATAACCATGTGAATAAATGATCCTACTTCTAGTAGTGTCTTATTTCAAGAATTTTATTTCATAGTTTGTAGTAAAACAAGGGAAAACTAATTATGGACCAGACCATCTATACAAAATACATTTAGGAGAAGAAACACATACAATTGAAGATACCATGCTAGATGCACAGTTATACAGGTTACAATGAGTGCCATAAGAACTATATGACATGTATGTCTTTCTACGAATGGGTATGGCACCAGAAGGAATTAAATCCTTGGAGAAGAAACAACTTTCTATATGCGTAACCCCTTATATTTTAATTAGTGGCAACCTATAAAAATTAGGAAGGGATGAAGAATTGTGCCATTATGTATTGGAACATTAGCACACTGATATTATGGAAGAAACTCATGGTAGTATTGCAGGTGGCCTATATGTCGGTGATGCCACTACGTAAGATTCTACTCATTGGATTACAGTGGGAGACCCTATATAAAGATCGTGAGTAATTTTGTAAGGCGTGTGATCATTTCCAATGTCTTGGGAAACCAGGTCAACAAGATGAAATGCCTCTAAGAACCATTACTAGTGGAGAACCATTTATGAAATGGGCTATAGATTTTTTGGGTCCTATTTCAGTAGCTGCGTGTAGAACTAGATCATGCTACATCATAACTTGCACAAACTATTTGACAAGGTGAGAAGAAGCATTGCCTATAAAGGATTGTACAAAGCTACAACACCCAGGTTTCTTTTGGAAACTATTAGTACAAGGTATGGATGTCCTTTAAGTTTGACCATTGATAGGGGCACACATTTTATTAATGAGATAGTAAGAATTTTATTAGATGAATTCATGATTACACACCATAAGAATACACCCTATCATCCTTAGGAAAATGGGACTACTGAGAATTTTAAAAAAAATTTAAGCTAGACATTGACAAAAAATTGTGATGTTAGAAGAAAGGATTGGGATGATAAAGTATCTGCAGTACTTTGGGCGTATCAGAAAACATATAAACGGTTGAACAAATCCACACCATTTTAGTTAGTGTTTGGCACAGAAGCAGTTCTTCCTATGGAATTTATGTTACCTTCTTTGTGTATTACATGCACTAGAGGTCTTGCTAATGAGCAAGCATTAGATAAACGGATTAAAAAGTTAATCAAATTAGATGAGCTACGAGCCATAGCACATTGAACTCAAACAATATAGAAGGTCAGGTAGAAATCATGGCATGACAGCCACATCAGGGATAAAAAAACTTGAGATAATATAGATGGTGCTCCTTTATGATTCTCAATTTTTTCTCAATCAAGGAAAACTCAAGGTACAATGGTTGGGGCCATATGTTATCATTCACATACAATGTTTGGTGCTTGTCAGTTAGAGGAACTTGATCGAATATGGTTACCCAGTTACTTCAACGGGATTAGGCTGAAGCCCTACTATAGATAAGTATTCTTGAGGTTTGTAATAAGGTAGTGTTGCCATTCAGGTTAGGTTTCCAATTCTTATTTCCCTTAATGTCTTTCCTTATTTGTTGCTATGTTTTGTTAAATCAGTTGGTGTGTTTTTGTAATAAGCGCGTTTATGCGGAAGAAGCTAATTACTATTTGAATAATTTTTATGCGCAGAGGATTGCACATACCCTTAGTGTGAGGTAGGTTTTTGATATCCATGTACAAGAATGATGGAAATAATTCCACATGAAAGGAACTTTATACGGGTGCTATTAAAGGTTAGAGAATTGAAAAACAAAAGAGAGAAAAAAAAAGAGATTTCAGACAAGGTAGATTGTGAGTACCACACTCTGAGAAAGAAATATGTATATCCAAGGCAGAATGCCTACATTGAGAGGCTTATTTCAGATATTATAATCATGAAGCCTATAAGCTTGGCAGTTGGGGACACCAGAGCAATGCTTGTGTACCTACAACTCAAACTCAAGTTGGAGAACACTAAGTATGTGGAGAATGACTTTGCTCTCCAAGGGCCACCAAAAGGTAAGCATACAATGGAAAATGTTCCAACACCTAAGCCCACAGAAACAATTCAGGTAGATGATGAAGAAGAAGAGCATGATGATAGTGGTGGTTTGGAACATAGAGGAAGAAAACAACCTCCAAATAGGGAAAAAGTTGAGCGCCCGACTACACCACCTCATCCACAAGAGGGAGATGATGAGGGCTTAGATGCAGTCTAAGGAGAGTGTCATTTCAAGAGAGTATTTAGGAGAACAAGAACCTAATGTGCTACTCCATAAAAAGTAAGTAGATCACCTCTACCCTCTCCGCAAAATGAGACAACTAAGAAAAGAATAAGGAAATTGAAGTTGAATGAGGAAGAGGATGAGTCTGTCGAAAGTGCACCCAATTATCCTGCACCTCCAAAGAACGTGGAAGAACAAAAAGATGATGAAATGAAGGATGGAGAAGAGGGAGAAAAGGGGGTAGATGAGACAACAACTAAAACTGCTTAGGACACAACAACATAAGTTCCAAATCTTGAATCCCAAGTTCCTAAGTAGCCTATATCAAGAAGAACAAGTGAGGAATACATTCCACCAACCATGGGCTACTCCGAGGACACAAGTAAAATTGTCCCCGCCCATTTTTAGAGCACTATGACATAAAATGAGTTGTATGGCTGGGAGTTAATGGATGACGATATGGCAATAGTCTACACAAGGAAGAAATTGTCATGGTCGATGCGCACACACATGAATGAACCAGAATTTGATGTGTGTGAGGATTCATGTGTATCAAGGAGGATGAAAAAGACACCTTAGGATAGACACATAACAGTAAAGTGTATTGTTATGTTAGATGAGAAAATACGCAATGCTTTAGTGAAAGTCCTGACAGTGGTGGCACGTTGGAATATGGATAAAAGCTGTAACAATTAGGGGGCTATGGGAGCAGATCAAAACTAAGGATGAGGAAATAGCGTGCCTAAAGTGTGAAAGCGACTTGGCATAGAAAAAGAATGTTGTGTTTATCAGCATGGTAGAGGATATTGGTGACAATGTCATGAAGGTTAGGCGACACTTAGAGCCTAAAGTACCCAAAATGTTTCGTTTGGAAATACATTATGTAAGTACATTGGTGGACTTAGTGCTTGAAGACGAACCTCTGCGCATGTCAGAACCAAAGGATCTAGAATAGGAAGCAGAGTGGGAAAAGGCTTCAGTGATGCTGAATATTCCATCATATGAGGGGTTGCTTCAGAGCTTACAGGCGGAACTAAAGAAGGAAGATCAAGCATTGAATATTTGTACAGCGCCAAAAGCTATTATAAGAACCAGGACCATTTTGGAAGACAATGTATAAATAAAACTGAAGATTCTTGTTTCCCAATCATGGAACAATACTCTACAAAGTTAATACGCATGTAATTTTTTTGGACGTTTTTCTCCAAAAATTTCACGAAAGTCCATATAATTTGAATATAAATTTGAACAAAGAATCGCTTGTAATGATGTTTCATTAACGACTTGCAATCGAGACAGCGAAGGGAAATCTAGCTGGTTTGTCAAAATCTACGGGGGCGAACTTTTTAGAGAATTCTAAACGTGCATATAAATGTATTTTGAATGGATTACACTTTTGGCTGCATAACGAAGACCAAGCACAATGTATTGAATACGTTCTGTTACGTCTATGACCGGAATGAACAGAATGATATATGTGGTCCTGAAAACAAAAACACCACGTTCAAGATCCTTTCTATTATACCATTTCCCCTCGTTTTCAAAATTTAAATATGCTGTTCTAAAGCAAGATGCATAAAATTTGGCAAAGATTTAAGATTAAAGAGAAGAATGATCTACAACAGTTGCACGAAACGATTCCAAAAGAGTTTTTAGCCGCTATCCTTTTTTCCTCTAAATGCTCGGCATTTTTTTTTCCTCCCTAAATTCTCGTTTTTCTTTTTATTTGTCAGACGATCACATCACAATGTAAGAATATTCGAGGAATAAGCTTATGTATTTACAAACAGTTTTTCAACGACGAAAATAACGTTGGGATTACAGCGATGATTACACGACTTATTGAAGTTAATTAGGTTGCATTATTAATGTTCAGATGTCCCCTCCCCAAGCATTGAACCGAAGCTGTAGGCATGTTTTAGTTCAACTAGTTGGCTCGTTAATATTTAACACTCGGCAACATTAAAAAGTGCAGAACACTCCTTTCTATTATGTTTTGTCTATAATTTGGCTATAAAACAAAAACCAAAACAAACAACCGTGATTTGGTAGTAATGCATGTTGTTCTCTATGGTTCTCATCAGACGGCCGATCAATTAGTTGATCTAACCAGGAGTTTTTATTTCTCTACACATTCATTGCACTAAGTTATTCCTCTCCTTCACACATTGGGCGGCGTAAATATTTATTAATGGCCATCTTTTTGGTGGTTGCATAATTTGATGGAAATATATGTAAATGTAGAATATAGAGAATCCCTGACAAATATTATTGATTTGAGTAATCATGTTACGAGCAAAAAAGGGCTGCAATACTTATAGGTATTGAACAACCATATACGAACAAAGAGATGGTTACACACGAAGAACCATCAAATAACTATGCATACGTGAACACAATAAAATAACTAGTAATCGCATGTATACAATGCAATATGAACGTCGAACAATATATGTTATTGGATTTTGAGGGGTAGTTATAAGTTTTGTAGTTGATGTTAATAAGGAGGGATAATTATTACTTTTGTAGTTGATTTTAATAAGGAGTATGAGTGTTAGCCAACTTACATATTTTATAGCATGCCAAAAGCGAAAAAATCATTTTGATGTCGTGCAAGTAACAAGGTATTATGTTACCCTTGGAAGCTGATCGGAGTAAGAGGATGCCTTAAGAAATCCTTGGAGGTTGATCAGAGTAAGAAGATTTGTTAAGAAGTCTTTGCCAACATGAAAGGACGGATAAGTAAAAAAGTAGAGGTAACTCTTGCTATATGCAATCCAGTTGCACGTATGAGAGCTTTTGCATTGCATTGATTTGGAGCTCATTCTGCACCTTTTGGATATCTTAATTTGAGAAATGAAGATGGACAATTGGCTTGAAATCTATTTTCTCAAATGTACATGCCTACAATTCTTTTGGCCAGCGATTGTAATGAACAAATGGCTCAATATCAAGCCTAGGCAGGATGAATTTGGTGTTGATGAAACAGACATTGAAAGAGACTTCGATGATGAAGGTATGTTTTCTAATTGTTGCATTCATTACCTAATGCATACGAAAACAAACTGCAGTACACAGGTATGCTTGAAACTAGTGAAACACATCACTGTGTTGAATCGTAATGATACTAGAAATTCTTATTTGATCTACTCTACACAATGTTTGTAGAGGTGAATTTTGTTGAGAATTAAACATCTAGCAAGAGTGGTGTCAACCAGATTGTCTCGCGCTTTGAAGTTACTAGTTTTAACTTGTTAAAGATTTATTTTTAGCATGTTAGAAGAGATGCATTTTTTGTATTGCCATATAGATGAGATTCTCAAACTATTGTTATGATCTTTGGTGAACTTAAAATCAAATTTTGATTTCAAAAGTCCACATGCCAGACTTTCTACTTTAGTTTTAGCATGAATTCAAGGACCGTAAAGTCTTATATTTTTCTTCTTTCAAAGATTTTTGTTTGTCTTTTTGAATGTGCCCACCATTACACATCTTCATTGTTACTATTTGGACTTCTTTGCTACATTTATTAGCTTAGAGTAGTAAATCCCTTTAGTGCGTTTTCATCATACTCTATGTAATCTAGTTGCAAATAAGTGCACTACTTATCCAAAAAAAATCTTTTTTTCTTTCTATAAATATAGTTTTTCCCCCATAATTATCGTATTTCTTTAATTTTGATTTTTGTTTCTTCTTTTTTCACTATAATTATCATATTTGTGTAATTTTTCAAAAAATAATCTCAACCAAATTTTATGTGCACCGTATAAAATACTATTTATACCCATGATTGGACTTAGTCCCATGTGAATGCCCTCTTCCTGCCATATAAGTTCATTTTTGAACATAGTTTTATTTTCTACCTGAAATATATTGCATTAGAATGTTTGAAGCATGCAAAAAAATGATATTGAGGTTTTCCAAGGGCGATGATGAAGCAAAGAACAAAATAGGAAACTATGAGTTTATCTGAACTATTGAGTAAGGATATTTTCCTAAAGTGAAGATGTGCAGGAACATATAAATAGGAAATCATGTGGCCATAAAGGTCATAGAAAAAAGCAAGGTACTCCTTGGAGGGAAAGCGAACCGAATTAAGAGAGAAATTTCAATAATAAAATTAGTGAACCATAAAAATGTGGTGGAGCTATATGAAGTCATGTCCAAAAAGTAAAAAATATATTTATTAATGGAGTATCTATAGGGAGGAAATCTGTATGACCTGATAGCCTACCAAATAAAGTTATAAGAAGAAGAATCCACAGCCTATTATTGACATGGAACCTCCCCAATCACATCCCATCAATATGCGAATGAATCATACAATTAAATTGATGCTTCATACCCATCTCCGTTGTGAGATATCCCTCCTACAATTACTTGAAACCCCTTGCAATTAGAATTAAAACCTCTTTCAATGACAGAAACGACATACTTTGATCTGGGCTTGTGTAATAGAGGAAGACTTCTCCACTACTTTGAGATTGGATTACAGACTACAAGATGATGAGATACGATTGAAGTCTCCTTGACAAGGAGGAAATCCCCAATTGATGCTACTAAAATATGTAGATTAGAGATCTCCAAACACAATTCTTAAACGCCTATTGGAAATATAACCATAAAATGAAAAAAACTAAACTCATAGGGTATCTAAATTTATAATATATCCCATCTCTATAAAAAATGCTACCTTAATTTTTGTTTATGAAAAATTCCTATAAAAGAAATAACATAATATTTTTAGAATCATTATACCACAAGTGTATTATATATGCATGCTTAATGTCCTTGACAGAACCCTTCCATAATCATGATAGACATGATCAATAGCAACACAAAATATACATGATAGAGCATTCAACAAAACTACACACATGGTGTTTGTTACCCTACAGTTCAAATTCTCAAGCACAAGTGAGAGGATGTTATATGAAAATAAGGTGATCTTTGCTCCAATATTAGGGCATATTATTCATGCAACCCATCCAAGAGAGGAAAAGGAAAATGGAAAGCTCATAACTGTAGGGGTTACAATGGAGATTGTTAAATGAAAACCAGCATGCACCCATGTTCCTGCATATAATCTGTAACTTCTATAGAAAAATTTATATATCTTAATTTTTGAAACTTCTGTATCAAAAGTTTCCATGACTATGTTGTTGTCTGCTACATCTATATTCCTACACATTTAACATTCACTTTGCATTGTACACATTGATTTTATCCACATGCGCTACCTATAGTTTGATTGGTAACCATAGTATTCTTAACAGACCAAATCATAATAAAAAATCCAAAAGTTCATAAAATTATATAAATCCTACAACAAACAAATTTTTATATAAAAAATTTTACATGTTTAGACCAGCATGCCATGCTCAACTCAATCCCTACACAGATGTAAATTCTCATTCTCAGTCCACCACAAAAAATAACATGCATTTCACACTCATCTTGTACTCCACAAAATGCAACCTGAACTTAGACCCCAATGAATCTATTAACACCATCTTTCTGTTCAGAAGTTAATATTAACAAGGGAACACATTCTCATTATTGTCTTTAATATTAACAAAGAACAAAGAAGGATAAATAGTGATTGATAATATGCAATGTGAGCAATTGTACAATATAACCATAACATATTGGATTAATTAAACTAAAAAAAAAACATTAACGAAAATTAAGAGAAAAATTTACATTTATCATACCTACTTTTCTTATTTAGTAAAGATTCTGTACTTCATCTCTTGGAAGACTATGTTTCTAAAAATGTATACTAAAAAATCAGCAAAATTAGTTACATAAGAAGAATAAGCATCAGCTCTCACATGTAGAAAGAAATTGAATATGAACCCTTTAGTTGCATTAAAATGTGAGACTATGGCTTTCTAGTAGGTCGGTTGTGAAATGGGAGTCAATATTATTGGAAAAAATCTCATGCCATCATAAAACAACATTATAAGAGGAGATTGAAATTTGGATACACCTAATTTCTTTATATAAGTCAAATAAATTTTAAAGCATTTAAAGACATGGGAGCCATACCTTGGCTTTTGTTCCTCCACCTTCCAATGTATATGTTTTTCCTGTACCAGTCTCACCATAGGAAATTGTGAAGTTATATCCATCTAAAGATTTATTTATAATCCTGGATCCATCATAAAATTAGTTTCAAAACTGTCGAACTTACTTCCATAACTTTATGAATTAGTTCCAGAACATACATACTTATCTTCAAAACAATAGTAATTTCAGGCCGATGTAAATAATCTCACTCCAGAAGAAAGAGATTTCTCTTGGGGAGGGGATGAAATAGCTATAGAATCACGAGCTTTAGTCTCAAAGATATCAGGGAACGGTGAGGAATTTTTGGAAAGAAGAAGTGACGAGGAGTTTAACCAATAAAAAGATAAGTATCATAACTCTGCTTATTGTCCTTTGTCCAATATTATTTCTCAATGGAACTTTAGAGACGTTGTTTCGTATCATATGTTGTTACCACATTCATGTCTACTAAACACTGTAAAGGCATCTTTTTAACAAATTAGTTCATCACACACTAGAACCAAAAAAATTGAGATTCAACCAGGTAAAATTTTGAATATTAATAGCTGGTTGGAAAATGATCGAGAAGCTAAATATTTTGATGTTTTGAAAAAAAATACTAGAGATTTTTTATTGGGACTATACAAATATGAAAGGAATTCATCCAAGTATTTGTACTCATCACATTTATACTAAAAATGTCAAACTAGTTTGGAAACCTTATAGAAGGATCAACCTAGCCTTAAGAGACATAGTCAAGCAGGAAATTGAAAAACTATTGTGAGTAGGATTTATCTACCCTATCACAGATAGTCAGTGGGTGTTTCCTTTTGTTGTTATGCCTTAAAAAGAGTGAAAATGGATGATTTGTGTAGATTATAAGGAATTGAAAAAATCTACACTTAGAGATTATTTTCCCTTACCATTCATAAATAAAGTTGCAAACAACCTTTCAGTTAAACATTACTTTTCCTTCCCGTATGGTTTTAGTGGATATAATCAAATCAGGGTGGCTACTGAGAATCAAGAAAAACTAATTTTACTTGTGCATGGGGTACCTTTTGCGTACATGGTATTGCCATTCTGACTATGTAATGCTCCAGAAACCTTCCAAAGGGTTGTACTAGAAATTTTATTATATCTAACCAATGATTGTGTGGAAGTATACATGGATGATTTCACTATGCATGGAGAAACATTTGATGATGCTTTGAAAAATATGGACATGATATTAACAAGATGTGAGCAACACCATTTGTCTCTTAGTCATGAGAAATGCTTGATGATGGTTGATGAGGGTATTGTACTAGGACACCACATTTCAAAAAGAGGATTTCAAGATGACCAAAACAAAATCAGGATTATTTTAGACTTACCTATTCCTCAAACCCCCACAGATATCAAGTCATTCTTAGGGCATGTTGGATATTATAGGATTTTTATTAAATATTTTATTAAAATTGTTGCCCCCATGTTTGGTTTACTTACCAAGGATTGTGGATTTTGTTGGGATTAAAAGTGTCAAAATGATTTTGAAGAAATTAAAGAAAAAACAATCACTTCCCCAATATTGAGAGGACTTAATTGCGAGAAACTTTTTCGCATCCAAACAGATGCCTCAATTAACTCAATTCCTGCATTTCTTGGACAAAAAGAGGAAGAAGGGAAACTGTATGCTATTTACTACCTTAGTAAAAATATTACTTCCATTGATAGAAATTACACCACCAATGAAAAATAATTTCTTGTTGTGATTTATGCAATTAATAAGTTCATGCATTATATTACAGGTTAGAAAATATTTGTACATACAAAGCACTCAACAATTAAATACTTAATGAAAAAAACGGTGGTTGGAGGTAGGATAATTAGGTGGGTATTAGTTTTACAAGAAT
The DNA here is from genome assembly GCA_019776745.2 of Taxus chinensis. NCBI lineage: Eukaryota > Viridiplantae > Streptophyta > Pinopsida > Cupressales > Taxaceae > Taxus > Taxus chinensis. The sequence continues at coordinate 769,561,819 of CM034148.1, read as the reverse complement.
TTATTATTACCATTGTGGATAATCCAAGAAAATATAATGTGATAGATGATTTCTTGTCAAGATTAACCACTATAGGGGAGAAAGATCCAGTTAAGGACAATTTTCCAGATGAACAATTATTTGCTATTTCAGCTGATACACCATGGTTTGATGATATGGAAAAGTATCTTGCAATAGAGAAGTTTCCCCCTTTTTTTACTAAGAAACAAATAAAAGTATTAATCAAAACTAGTACACAATTTAAATGTTTTAATGGAATGTTATTTAAATGTGGTCCATGTTTGATTTTATGCAGGTATGTGAGAGAAGATGAATTCTTTGACATACTAAGGGCATGTCGAGATTAATCAAGTGGAGGACACTTTTCAGTGAAAATTACAACACAAAAAATACTTGACACAGGAAATTATCATCCATCTCTGTATAAAGATGTGAAGAAATACATCAAGTAGTGTGATCCTTGTCAAAGGATGGAACAACCAAATTTCACCAATGAAATGCCTCTACAACCTCAAGTAGTGATTGAACCATTTGAAAGATGAGTGCTGGATTTTTTTGGCTCTTTTAGTCCTCCTTCATAAGGAATGGAGCACATTATTGTATGAATTTATTATGTGAGAAAGTGGGTAGATGTTGAGGCTTTAGCAAATGCTAATGAAGATGCAGTTTCTAATTTTCTTTGGCACAAAAGTATCTTGAAGTTTGGTGCACCAAGAAAGATAGTTTCAGACCAAGGTCCACAATTCATGGCCAATATTATCTAGGCCTTCACAATTTACTATCAGATCAATCATAGGAAGTCATCTCTCTATCACCCAAAATCATATGGGCAAGAAGAGGTGACAAACAAAGAATTGGAAAATATCCTTACCAAAACAGTTGAAGCAGGTAGCAGAGATTGGGTAAAGCGGTTTGTTTGACACTGTATAGGCTTATAATAAAACTTGGAAGACTACAACAGGGTTATCACCATATGAGTTGGTCTATGGTAAAATTCCATTGTTACCTATTGAATTTGAACAACAAATATTGAGAACAATAGATAAATTGGGTATTGAATTAGATGCAGCGCAAAAGGAAAGAATTATACAACTCAATGAATTGGATGAGCTGAGATTAGAAGCACTTCAACAGAAAGAGATAATCTAAGATTAAAGAAAGTAGTGACATGATACACATATCAAGGAAAGAAAATTTAAGGTAGGTGATTGGACATTACTGTTGGATTCCAAGTACCAGCAATTCAAAGGAAATTTGAGAACCAAGTGGTTAGGACCTTATAAAATTGAGAAGATACTTGATAATGGATCTATTCAGTTACTTCCCATTGATGCAAGAATAAGGACACTTATGGTCAATGGAAACATGTTGAAACTTTATAGGTATCCTCCTACCAAGGATGAGTTCTTAAAGCAGATTGAAATAGACAAGGAATTTGATCATATGGAAGAACCTAGTTCTTCCAAAATGATCAAGTAATCAGATGTTTAGATCCAGGATAATGGGAAGAGAATGAAAACCAGTAAATGAAATTCTCTTCCACCCCAAAAAATTATATATATATATATATATATATATATATATTTTAAAAATATATATAAAAATGGAGGGAATGAAAACCAATAAACAGCGTTCCCTTCCCAAAAAAAAATAAATCTGTTAAAGATCAATTGAAAACTAGAAAGAGTGGATGGTATCCTCAATAAATAGCTAATTCAAAATAAAAGGAACCTTTTTGGAATTCTAGATGTCTGTTCTAACTATTTTTCATTTTTCACCTTTTTTAGGAATGATGAGTCATCAAGGTGGAGGAATTACATCAAAAAGGATGGTAATTATTTCTTGATGTTATTAAAGTTTAAATCAAAAGATCGTATGTGTTATTAGACTTGATTTAAGTAGTCGGTATGATGAGTCATTTATTGTACAGTATGATTAAAAGTAAGTAATCATGAGGGTGATGTTGATTAAACAAATAAAAGTGGTGGCGTATTAATAGTAATATATTATTTGGGTGGAATAAAGGAAGTTGAGATGTAGTTCCAAAAAAATTGAAGGAAGAAACAATAGAATTATATTTGAATTCCACAGCTAAACCCAGTAGTTTCACATCCAAACCCAATAGTTCTGCAACTAGATCCAGTAGTTCTGAAGCTATCTTGTGACAGAGTAAGGATTTGAAATAAGGAAGAATTTGAATCGTCCTCTTTTCCATGGGGTTAAAAATGAAGTTGGAGCTAGAGAATGATATCCAACTTCTTGTAGATGGACAAGTGACAGCCATTTTTGGAAAAGTAGGGTGGCTAGAGTTCCTAAATAAATTCTCAAAGTACAATGACGAATTAGTAAGGGAATTTTTTGTAAATTTATAAGAATCCATAACTAAGGTTTAAATCATTATAATCCCCTTTACTATAAATACAAAGAGCAATGTATTTGGGTTACCAAGTGTACATGTCCCAAATCCTGTCAAGGGGACCCTAAAATAACTGGTGGAAACCTTGATACAAGATGGGGTATTTGAACCCAAATATATTTATAACACTAAGAAAATAATCAATGGGGTAAGTGTTATGTTTGTGGAGCTTGTTTTCATGTTAGAGTTTGGTACACCTTCCATGTGTTACACTCGGATATTTTTATGGCAGTCCCACTCGTTGATGAGTGGGTCAAGGGGGTTTGGAGGCAAAGACCTCGAAGAAAATTTTCATGGGTGGTTTATTAACCCATGGGTAATGGGTAATCGTTATGGGCTGTTGGCTTTTCGGTTTCCATTGTTTTGTAAAACCCCCTCTTTGGCTACCTATTGATGTAGTTATAAATAGATTGACATACAATAGGATATACATCAGTGTGTTTTGTGAAGGTGAATAGTGTGTGTGAATTCAAGTGTGAATTCGTGAGGGTTTGTTGAGCGCAACTCCAAACAAGATCTGATTATTCTAATTGTGAAGACTGGCGGCTTGTAATAAAATTTGAGCAAGTGTTCTTGGTGGATGTAGTCCACATTGGGTGAACCAAGTTAGATATTTTCTTCGTGTTGTGCATATTTCATTTCTATAATTCTATTCATAGTTTTTATTATTGTGATTCTAAGGAATTATTCCGCATTAGATTCTATTAGTTCCTAATAATAAGAAGACCTAGATTTTTCAAATCCTTGAATAGGTTATCCTTTTAGGTAGTTAAGTACCTAACTTGCGATGGACAATTTTAGATTGTGGGAAGAGGTGTTCTTAAGATGCTAATATATCTTAGGTATGGAGCTGAAAAAACAGAATATATAGTAAACCTTATAGGTTTCCTTTTTTATTCCATCTAGACAATGGATCAAAGTTATTCTTAGGGAGTTGGGACAATTAGACATCGTGGATTAGTCCATCTAATCTATCAACACCACTTTCTCTCAAAGAAAAATGGAGAAGAAGCACGGGAAAAGTTCCTTAAAAAATTCAAACAAAGCCCTAATATTATCAGCAGGGGAATACTAACCCCTTTCTCCCATAAAAGTAATTTGGATATTGATCCTCCTATAGAGAAAAAGAAGGAAGTAGGTGAAGCTAATGTCCCAAAGAGTAGGTGATCTGAAATAATGATCAAAGCTACAAAAGTTATTGTGCCTTCAAAATAAACTCCTTCTTCTATAACAATAATAGAATAACTAATATCTGTCTCTAACAGTGACAGTTCAAGTACGCTGGATCATGAAGTGAAAATCAGAATAAGCTCTAAGAGGAAACCCAGTTAAGGACATTGTGAAGATCCTCAAAGAATAAGAGTTCAAAAGAGGTGTAGGGAAATTCTAGTGGATACTGAATAACATGATGGTTTGGAGACAGAAGTTGCTAATATTCTAGGAAACATGGAAATGTCTCCTCCTTAACCAATTTAAACTGATGTGGAGAAGAAAATGAAATAATTGAAATACAAGATTTTTAGGAGATGAGTGAATCAACAACACTATCACATGAAGAAGAAGAATTGGCATCTTGTAAATGAAAAGGGAAATCCTCTTTTGTGGAAGAGGAATAATCATTTACCAAGGAAATTTTAGAAAAAGGAGGAGAAATAACAAGGTAGAAAAGCTCTATTTTTGTCTAGAGAAGAACTTATCATTAGGGAAAAGGATGAGGAATTAGACTTCCTCAAGAACAAATTGGAGCATAGGAAAATGGTCATTGAGCAAATAAAAAATCAGCTCATAGATAGGATTGAATAATTGACATTAGTCAAAAAGAAAACCATAGAAAAATATAAAGATTGTCAATTGGTTAGTAAACAAAATGCTATGTCAAAGTTATCTTCAATGAATCAGGTTTTACAAACTGAATTGAGTTACCGGCCACTTAAAAAGTTGTGGGATGATACTTGCAGAGAGTTTAATGAATTTTAAAAAAAAATGAGGAACTAAGAAGCAATATGGAAGAGAAGAAAAAGGAAAGGAAGGAATAGGAGGATTTTTTTTTACAAAATGGAAGAAGAGAAATTTAAATGTTTGGTAAAGATACAAATGGTTTGCATAATGAGTGAAAGATTACTCACATGTAGGAGACCTTCTCCTACATATAGTGTCTTTCTAGAAGAACAATTTATTCGATAGCAGCTATCAAGAATTACATGTGGCCTTCCACATGAAAGAAAAGATGAATCTGAGTTCATGACAACATATTCCTTAGCCAGTGCTATCTATATCTCTACAATTTTATGCTGGAAAAGAATACAGGCTTCATAATCAATTTTTATGCAGGGTAAAGCCAGTTGAATGCATTTGTTTCTATACTTAAAAATTAGATTGGATGGAAAGAGAGACATTCTAAACATTTATTAAAAGCTAGTTTATCTAGCATCTACATGAGATCTCACTATGTAAAACCATTTTCCTTTGTTATACATTTCATATCCCATGCCTTTGATATTCGATTCAAGGCACATTATCTTATCAGTTTACAGAAAAGTATTGATGCCTTCACCTCTTATGAGAACAAAATATTTGAAGATATTTTTGATGGATGCTTGAAGAGATGGGATTTTATCACAGTTACATTGAGAAGAAGAGAAGTGATATCTGCCACAAACTTAATATGGAGTCTAGAAATATCTAAAGCTTTTTGTACACTAATTCCTTAGGTCAATGAAAAATGTAGGGGCATATAAATGGAAATGAGTACACAACCTCCTCTCCTTCTCACCACCATGTCTCCATGGAAAAATAGAGAGCCTCAAGATTCCACTGACTTTGAGGAGTGGTTGAGAAAGATAGAAGTAGGATCAGGGTATAGTACTTTTGAACTAAAGCACAAGGATATTCAATTTCAGCCATTTGACCTGAGTAGTCAAATGGAATACAGAATTCACAACCGAATATTTGAAGAGTAAAGTTTTTACGGGGACTTACAAACAAGTAATTATGGGGGAGATGGTAAGGCCAAAATATGCCTCATCAATGTGCAATAAATGATCTTATTTTACTCTCCTTTTTATCAAGTTTGACTATGTTTTGTGACTTTTGTTTGATCTAGTATAAGTTAGGATGTAAGTGTCCATATTTTTTTGGATCTAATTATAACATATAAAAACTCTGTAATTCTTAACAAAGAGTGTGGAGATTCTTTTTTTGTAATAAAACAAGTCACAGTCAGTCAAAAGAATAAAGTATGAAGTAACTAGCATGTTTTTGGGAGCATTGGCTTCAATACAGCTTAGCTCTAGTCCCTCTAAGTTTAGTTCGAGAAATCCATCACACATCAAAGGAATTCTATCACTTAGTTCCAGAACCTTCAAACTTAGTTCCAAAAATCCGGCACTTAGTTCCGGAACTCCTACGCTTAGCTCTAAAACTTTTGCAATCAGTTCTAGAATATTTCCCTTTGGTTCCATAATTTCTCCAAAGTTCTGGAATGAATGGGAATACATTTATTTTGATAACGTCCGGTGAGAGAGAAATCCTTGGGCCTTCTGATCAGGAGAAAATCAACAGATTGTCTATTCTTCAGACCCCAGAAATACGTATGTAGGATCACATAGCTATGTGTCCAGCAAGGTTACTAACTTCCACATCTACTTTTACCACTATTTTGTTTCATGGAAACTTGTTGATAGATGGATATGTATTAAGTACTTGTGATTATAAATGCATCTTCATATGATAATATATATATATATATATATATATATATATATATATATATATATATGATGGACATATAGTAAATTTTGTAAGACAGAACATTTTCAGTAATAAGATAGCCATTTTGTTTTGAGAGAATCATACTTTGTCAACTCATGATTTATGGTGGAGCAAGGGCCCACTCCTCCAAGAAGTAGGATTCCTTGTTTTATTGGTATTTATATTTCTAAGCAAGTCGTGTAAATCTGTTAAGTGTTAATTCTGTAAATGTTTTTGATTCTTCAGTTAAATTATGTCACATCTTTGTCCTTGTAGGTGTTATAGGTTAAACTCTTATTTCTTTGCAAAAAATTTCAAAAAAAATTTCAAACATGTGTTTATTTCTAGTAATTTGTTTCATTATGCAAGAGTGTTTTTAATTCCTTTAATTTTTTTCATTTCAAAAAAGTGTGTTTCATTTCCAATAGCATGTTTAATTTTGAAGATTTATTTATTTCAGCAATGAGTGTTTATTTCATCAAGTTTCTTGTAGTATAGTTTTAATAAGTCTTTGGCCACAGAATCCTAAGGACACTGCAAAAACCCCACAGAAAATTTTAAAAAACAATAAATACCTACAATCAATTACTAGATCACTAAGATTCTTCTTGTTGCATATAGCTTCATACACATCCCTAGTCTAAATACGACATTAACTAAGAGTTAATTAAATGAAGGGAATAACGAAACCCATCAAAAGGGAATGAGGTAACCATAAATAAAATATTACTTCTAAAGTTTTTTATTGGGAATAAATACAACGATGATGTGTTGTCTGATGTTATCCCAATGGATGTATGATATATATTACAGGGGATTCCTTGACAATACGATAGAAAGTTTATACATGATGGAGGGAAAAATATATATACTTTTTGGATGGATGGTGTAAAGGTGGTCTTGTTACCCTTCAAGGAAGAAGAGAAGAGTGAGGGCTTGTTCGCTACAAAAATGTTTGTTACAGAAATGGAAGAGTTTGGCTGGTGTTATGCACTAATGTCAAAGAAGGTGGAAATAAAAGATTTTAATATACCTGTTACTCTGACAAAGGTACTAAACAAGTAAAAAGATGTCATACTAGATAAACTACTAGATGGGTTACCTCTAAAGCAAGATATTCAAAACCTTACTGATTTTATTGTAGGATCGTCCCTTCCAAACAAAGTAGCCTATCAAATGAGTCTAAGATAGAGTGAAGAGTTTAACAGACAAGTGATAGATCTATTACAAAAAGGGTTAGTGAGAAAAATCATGAGTCCATGTGAAACTCTTGCACTATTGAATCCAAAGAAATATGGATATTGGAGAATGTGTCTAGACAATAGGGCCATAAATAATATCACAATTAAGTATCGGTTCCCAATTACAATATTGGATTATATGATGGATTGATAGTGGGAGCCTGATATTTTAGCAAGATCTACCTGTGGAGTGGGTACTACAAGATCCGAATCCATGAAGGGGATGAATGGAAAATGCCTTTAACAAAAAGGGATTGTACAAGTGGATGGTGATGCCATTTGGGCTATCTAATGCACCCATTACATTCATGAGGCTGATGAATAGATTTCTTCGAGAATACAATGGTAAGTTTGTTGTTGTTTATTTTGATGATATTATGATATTTAGTAAGACAGTGTAAGAACACTTATTATATATGAAATTGGTGTTTGACTTGTTATGTAAATAGAGTCTATATCCAAACTTAAAGAAGTGTAGATTTCTTCAGAAGAGTCTTATTTTTTTTGGTATTTTAATATCAGAGGAAAGGGTGAGGATAGATGAGAAAAAATAAAGGTAATTTTAGAATGGCCTATTCCAAGGAATGGGATATAGGTTTGTAGTTCTCATGGATTGGAAAATTTTTATAGAAAGTTCTTCAGGAATTTCAATAGCATTTTTGCACCCATAACAAAGTGTAAAAAAGGGGGGGAGTTTGCATGGACCAAGGCATCAATATATAGTCTTGAATTGTTGAAGAAGAGAATGTTAGAAGCCCCTGTTTTGGTATTTCTAGATTCTAGAAAAATCTTCGAGGTTGACTGTGAGACCTCACCTGTCGAGATCAGAGATATACTGAGTCAAGAAGGATGACCTTTGGCATTATTTAGTAAAAACGTTAAATGAATTTATAAGAAAATATTCTACTTATGATGTGGAATTTTATGCTATTTTTCAGGCATTAAGGCACTGGAGACATTACTTTGTAGAAAAATAATTTGTACTCTTCACTGACCATAAAGCTTTGAGGTATGTAAACAAAAAAAAATCTAAATAGTAGGCATGCAAAATGGATTTCATTTTTGCAAGAATATAGTTTTTTCTTAAACCATAAGTTAGGTAAGCATAATCACGTTGTTGATTCCTTGAGGAGGCGTCTAACACTTATGAAAACAATGGAAAATGAAATAGTAGGGTTTGAGGAAATTAAGGAATTGTATGAAGGTGATATAGATTTTGGTGATGTTATGAGACAACTTAAGGAACCTATAGTAGGTAGTGGTTCTTATGATTATTTGATGTAGGAAGGTTATTTTTTCGGGGGGAAATAATTGTGCATCCCTGCTGGTTTAATGAGAGAAAATATTATAAGAGAATTGCATAGTGGGGGGTTGGCTAGACACTTTGGTATAACTAAGAAATGTATTATTGGAAAAAGGTAAAGAGGGACATAACTAGGATTGTAGAAAGATGTAGAGTGTGCCAAATGGCTAAGGGGCATTAATAGAATGCTAGGTTGTATATGCCATTGCCTATGCCTAGAGGGCCATAGGTTGATTTCAGTATTGATTTCGTGTTAGGACTTCATAACACACAACGAATGAATCATTATATATTTTTTGCAGTTGATAGATTCTCTAAGATGGCACATTTAATTTCTTGTAAAACAAAAAATCATGCTTCTAGAGTTGCAGATTTTTTTTGTTTGGAAGTAGTCAGATTGCATGGAGTTCTAAGAATGATCACTTCAGATCGTAACACAAAATTTATGAGTCACTATTGGATAAATATGTAGATGAAACTAGGGAAAAAACTACAATTCAGTACTGCATATCACCCCCATATTGATGGGCATACAAAATTAGTGGGAAAAAGCTTGGGAAATCTCCTACGTTGCATAGTTAGAGAAAAACCAAACAAAAAGGAACTTAACTTTACCACAAGATGAGTTTACCTATAATATCTTGGTAAATAGGTCACTTGGGTGGTCTCCTTTCCAAATTTTATATGGTAGGAATCCCAAGGGGGTCCTAGATCTAATTTTTCTGTCATGTGAAGATAAAACTAGTGATGTTGCAGAAGTATTTGCAGGACACATTCTATAGTTGGAAGATTAAGTGAGAGAAAAGTTGAAAGTGAGTAATACACAATATAAAGAAGCTACAGATACTATTAGGAGAGTAAGTGTATTCAAATAAGGATATATGGTGATGGTTAACATTTGAAATGAGAGGTTTTCAAAATGGACATATAATAAAATCAAGTATAAGAAGATTGGGCTCCGTAGGATTCTGAAGAAGATGAGTGATAATGCCTAAAAGGTGGAGCTACCTAAACAAAATTGCTATCTGACCTATTTTTAATGTTTCTAATTTATAAAAGTTTCCGGGTCATGACAAAAATTTTGTGGAGGAGGAATAAATAAATTGGGAGCAGAAGATGCCGAAGAAGAAAAATGAAAGGGTAATGTGTGTCTTGGACCAAAAGATATTCACTACTAGACATGGGAGCTAAAAAAAATATTTGGTACAGTGGGAAGGTTTGCAGTAAGATTAAAATAATTGGATTTTTGAGTTGGAGTTGAAGAATATTTAAAATGTAAAATTAGATGAATTCCCTCAACTAAATTAGCACGAGCCGGATTCTTTTCAACCAGGGGAGAACGATGTGGGAACATAACTTGTAGAGACCATAACTTTTGATCCGAATGTTGGATCATCTTTAAATTTGACAAGGTGGTATATATACATTAGTACTATACCAGAGTAAATTTTCTTGCAAAGTTATGGAAAATTTGACACATTTTTCATCCTTGATTCCTTCATCTAATTGCCTCAAATTAGCTCCGAATGTTGTTTTCGCTTATGAATAGGTCTTAAAAATTTAATAACTTTTGTTGTACTTATTAGAATAAGTAAAATTTTTGCGTGAGACTTAATTTATGAAGTAATATTTGGCACACAATATTTGGGGCCCATCAGAGTTGTTTTTAGGGCTTTTGGGCAATTTAGGGTTTTTTGGAATTTTAGGGTTTTTAGAGTAGATGTGAAAGAAACAGTGGATTGTAATGATGTAAAATATTAGTGCGGATTCTGGAATGAGAAGAAATATATTTTTAAACTCCTTGTTTTTTATTTTCAATGTTGTTTATGTGTGTTTTAGAGGTATTTCAACTTCTTTTAACTAGATTCACATAAAAAGATTGGGTTCCTAAATGAACCATGAAACATAGTTGATTGCAAATATCATATCTAACCTAGTATAGGTTACGTAAATGAGAATCCAGATCAATTTTTAATAGAGAGTTACATTTACAAGTTGAGATGGATAAGTATGAAACAATTGAAGTCCTGTCTCTATATGTTTGGCGATGGTTATATAGTCCATCATCTGAAATTTCTCAATTGTTGTCTTGACATATTTTAACTAAGAAAGAATGATATATTTCTATTTTGACCATACATCCAAATCAGGAGAGTAGTAAATCTTCCCAAGATCTATTATGTCAAATGATTGATTAATATATTTCTTTATTCCATCGATTATCTTCATTGTTTTGTCATTGATTACTAGATCATCGATGTACACAATAAAGATGACAATCTCCCCCCCCCCCTCGTTATTTTTGAGGTAGAGATTAGGATTATACTATTTCTTCTTGAATCCATGCTGAATGAGATGCTCATGAATATCTATATACCATTCTTGTGAAGCCTATTTATTACCATACAATAATTTGATGTGTTTGTATACATTTTCTTATTCTCTAGGTATGACAAAAACTTCTGGTTGATTCACATAAACATTTTCCTATAAGTCTTCATTGAGAATTTTGTTTTACATCTATCTACTGAAATTTCCATCCAAAATATGTAGCTAGAGCAATGATCATCCTAAACTAAAGAAATATTGATCATCCTAATTATTGATCAGTCAGAATTTGGTATTTAGCGAAGGAAATACAGAAGGTTCGCGTAAGAGAGTGGAGCACATTCAAAGGCACATAAGTATTGGAAAGGATCGTGTGTGAAGAAGAGAGACAAATTCATGACTTATCCATTTTCATGATGAGGATATATTTTTGGAGATAACATGTGGAGCACTTAAATAGATTGGAGAGTTACACGATATGCATTGGCTATTTTTGGAGGATCAGCTACAGAGCACTTTGCATGGACACGGGCCAGGAATAGATCTATTATTATCAGTTGACTAAGAGAGATCTATTTGTAGCATTCTTGCATGTAAGCCTATTTTTTGTAATGGTGCATGGATAATAATAACATATAGCCTATTTTGGGATTAGATAAGTGGTGAAGGGAAAGTCCCCACCCTTATAAATATGTAGTAAATTGTGTAGCAAAAAAGAGGGTTTATAGGTATGAGAATTGTGTTATAGTGTGATTATGATGACAAATCAGTTACATGCATGAGCGTATACTACTGTTATTACAAGGAAGATTATGTGTATTACTATATTTAATATAATGGAGATTATGGACTGAATCAAGGTGTTATCATGGTTAGAGTTCAGTATTGTATGCTTGATTTCATCATGGTCATCTTTTAATTATGTTATTTTCTAGATCTAGATCTGAACATGAATTGTTGAAGGATATATTAGTCATAGATTTTAATGCTTAAAGTCTTCATTATGTTATCATCCTACAACAAAAACCCTAAAGAGGGGCCTTGTAACTTTTTGCACTTTGGGTGAGCACTCAATCTAGGCTGAGTGATGTGACAGCGTGCCTAGGCTTGTATTGGTGAATTCTAGGTTGCATCATTGGTTCCGTTGCCATGACCTCGTTTTTTAGTTGTTTTTAGGATGGTTCGCAATGAATACATACCAGTTTACCTTAGCAAATGTTGAGGATTGGATACACAATCTGGAAGAAGAATATGCACGGTGGTTAAACAATTGATCTGAGTTTAACACATGCATGTGGGTGGAACAAAATCTATATGATATTTTATATGATATATTTTTCACTATCTTTCTAGTAGAATTATACGAGTGGTTGATTAATTATGCATCTAAGTGGAATCGGAGGTATCACAAACTTGTTTGGATGCGGGAATAAGTTAAGGCCCTTTATGATGTTGATATGATTTGGAATCGCATTATGGATACTTGGTTTCATGGTGTTTTGCAAATTTATATCTTGGAGTACTCAATTCCCACTTATTCATTCTCAGAGGTAGCTGAATTCTAGTTTTTATGATATCTAAGGGGAATTTAGTTACAAGGCATTCCACTAGAAATCAAGATCCTGATGGTAACTTTGAATTTGTAGAGTAAACTGATGACTAACTAAATCCCACCATGCACAGGGGAAGGAGTGGGTTTTTTTAAGAATGGAAGACCTAGTAGAAGAAAGGAAAATAGAGGAAATGTGTCTTGAGTATAATGAGATGCACAAGAGGGAGGCAGAGAAGCAATGTGACATTGCAGAGTGGATGACATTTAGGAGAGAGATGAATCCTTAAGGATTTGGAACTCACGTAGGAGACATGGAGTTAGAGCATCAAGAACTCCCACATCTGGGAAAGCATGACAAGGATCCCTCATTGGATTCACATAGAAGCACTCTAGAAGAGACAACCTGGACCTTGGGCATGCATTTGAACCCACATGACAACCTTTCCCTTTTACATGGTTTTCTAGCATATAGTATAATAAACAGTCAACAAGATAATTAAAGTAGTGGGAGAGTAGGGGTGAGTCTTATGAAAGGAACAAGAAATGGCAGCACAAATGGCTTTAATGTTATATGGGAGTACCTTTTTGGGTGTATCATCAGCGTAGAATTTAGGCACGTAAATTTTTAGACTAACTTCTGGGAGTGGTAATTCTTCACAAACTATCGGGGGACACATGGAAGTACATCTTCTTGTTTGACCCTAGATACAGGTTTACGATTAGGAGGCATAAGTATCTCTAGTTCCACTGGATTTGGTGGTTCTGGAGGTAGAGGAAACATAGGAGGTTATGGATGAGGTGGGAAAGGTCCTCACCAACCCAAAATATTTACATGGAGATGTTTCTTCATCTCTCAGAGTATAGGGGTAGAAAGGATGTTGTTGGACATGTGCATATGTGTGAAATATTGTGGCACTCATAAGAAATCACGACTTCTAGGCATATGGTAAGTCAGTTTTCTACTACGTTACAAGGGCACGCATAGAGCTGGTACATACATTTTAATGTTCAAACTTGTGTAGACTATATAACTTTAAGAGATGCACTCCTTAAAGAGTTTCACATCCATAAGTTTGAGAAGAAGAGTATAAGTGAACTCAAGGATATCAAGCAAGGAACTAATAAATTTCTTAGAGAGTATGATGGCCATTTTAAAACATTGCTATCTAAGATTTATTATGACACACATGCAAGCCAACATGCACAATAGTTCGTTGGGTGTATGATAACCCCTTTTAGGAGGGCATTATCAGATAAGAAATACACTGATCCGTGTGAAGCACTTGAAGAAACATTATGCACTAATGTAGTTAGAAGCATAGATACTGGGGTGAGCCCATTTTTAGAAGAAAAAATCATAGCTATGACAAAATAGTTAGAGAAACTATCAGCAAATTCAACACATGAGATGCGCATAGGGATTTCGTGCATAGATTATGAAGTAAAAAGTCACACAAAGGATAGTTTTTCTCACAGATCAGTGTGCTCATTGTTGTTGGATTGTGAGATATGCCATTTAAACCATAATGTTAGATGGTGCCCATTATTGCAATGCACGATAAGGAAGAACGTTTCAAGCTACAGTAAAATTTGCAGGTCCACGACTCACGACATAGAAGACTACTAGCTAATGGGTCCGATCCATGATGCTATAGATATTGGTGTATGAAAGACAGGAGTCTCAGATAACTCCAAAGGAAAGAGTGAGCATCACGACTGGGATCAGAATCAGACATGTTATGTTTGGAATTAAGGGTGTTTTGAAGGTATTCGTGGCAGAGCTCAAGGATACCGTAGTGGTGGAATAATTGAGTTCCCTTGCGGAACATGTTATAGATGCAGATCTCCTGACTACTACATGTGTGAATGTCCTTAGTGTTAGGTTTTGGAATAATTTTTCATGTGTGAAAGTGTTGAAGACTATACACTAAAATTACTGTACAATTTCCATAGTTGTCTCACCGAATTTTTTTTGGCCTCGAAACAAAACATGCCCAATATACTGGGAAATTTTATTTTTCTCTTATGGGTGTGATTTTTGACCCACAGGTTTATGGGATGGTTTTGGACCATGCTTTGGATACCCACTTTTTTGTAAAACTGCTTAAGCAGCTGTCTACTTATGTGATTTTGTGCATATGGTAGGATGATGTAACATTGCAAATGTGTATGAATTCAGGTGTGAATTATGTAGAGTTTGTTGGGTATAGCTCCATACAGATATAGATATTGTATTGAGAAAGTGGTGTCTTGTAATAAAATATAAGAAAGTGATTCTTGGTGGACGTAGCCCAAATTGGGTGTACCGTGTTAAATACTCTCTTTTTGTTGTTATTTTATTCTGCACTTTTTTTAGATCTGTAATATTTTTTGCATATTAGTATCTACTGTTGCGATTCTGTGATGGACTTTTCCACATATTTTATCCCTTATTTCTGAACAATTGGTTCATAGATTCGTTTGGTTTTCTAAAGTGTTGAATTGTAGGGAAAGTTTTAGCTTGAGTGGGAGCTATGGAAGATGATGGAAGATCAAGGGTTGATAAATTCAATGGGAATAATTTTAGTCTTTGGAAGATGTAGATGGAAGATTACCTTTATTAGAAGGATCTTTATATTCTGTTGTCTATGAAGGTGAAAAAACCCTCGAGCATGATGGACGTGGAATGGTATTTATTGAATAGGAAGGTACTTGGGACAATCTAGTTATGTCTTGTATCTTCGGTATTATTGAATGTTTCAAAGGAAAAGACTACAAAAGAACTTATGGATGCATTAGGGAAGATTTATGAAAAACCCTCTACCTGTAATAAGATATTTTTAATGAAAAAGTTTTTTAATATGAAGATTTATGAGAATGGTTCAGTAGCAAATCATTTAAATTATTTTAATACAGTTGTAAATTTTCTAGCTTTGGTTATAATAGAATTTGATGAAGAAATTAGGGCTTTATTAATTTTTTGCTCTTTACCTGAGAGTTGGAATAACCTGGTAATGAGAGTATGAAACTCAGTTCTACATAATTCAAAGTTGAAGTTTGAGGATGTTGTAGGCGTGAATTTAATTGAGGAAATGAAAAGAAAAATCCCTAGGGAATATTCTACTTCAGGGAATACTTTGACAATGGAAACTTGAGGGTGACAGAAGAATAGAGGAAGCCATGAAAAATCAAATGATGAAGAAAGGTCATAATCCAAAAGCAAGATTGTATGCTGGTACTATTGAAAGTCTGGACATGTAAAGAAGAATTGTGGCAATGGGTAATGTATGTCAGGATGCCTTGATTCTTTCTTTGCACAATATTACTAAATTTTGGGTTTTAGATTTGGGGGCTTCTTTTCATGCTACTTCACATAGGAATTATTTTGTTGATTATGTTCAAGGAGATTTTAAATATGGTTTTTTGAGTGATGACGAGCATTGCAGCATAATTGAAAACATTTTTGTTTGGGCTAAGATGTAGAATGGGAATAATTGGTTATTGAAGGATGTTAGACATGTGCATACATTAAGAAAAAATTTGATATTGGCAGGGAAGTTGGAAAGTGATGGTTGTAATGTTATATGTACATCAGACTCTTGGAAGGTTACCAAGGGTGCTCTATGGTGGCAAGAGGTAAGAGGGTTGGAAACTTATATCTAACCACTTATAACACTAGTTTTTGTATTCTTGTGGCTTCAAAAGTAGATACAACACTGTGGCACTATAGGCTCGCTCATTTGAGCGATAAGGGCATGGAGATGATAAAGAAGGATTTTCCTAGATATATAGAAACAAGTCACGAGTTCTGTGAGGGCTGCATATATGGGAAACATAAGCAAGTAAGGTTTGTCAAGGTATGACCTACAAAGGAAGAGAGAAAGTTAGAGCTAGTGCATTCTAATGTGTGGGGGTTGTATCGGGTATAATATCTTGGGGGTTCAAGTTATTATGTTACTTTTATTGATGATGGAAAAATGAAATTTTAGGTTTATTGTATTAGAAACAAATCTGATGTATTTGACACTTTTGTTAAATGGAAAGCCTTGTTAGAGAATGAAATAGGTCTTAAGCTAAAATATCACAGGTCAGATAATGGAGATGAGTATTGTAGTAATGAATTTGATTATTATTATTCAAAGAATGGAATCCATAGGAAAAATATGGTTTCAAGAAATCCACAACAAAACAGGGTGTCAGAAAGGATGAACAAAACAATAATGGAACATGTTAGTAGCATAAGGTTACATGTAGGACTGCCTGTTTCTTTTTTGGCAGAAATGGTGAGCATACTTATGTACTTGATAAACAGAGGAACCTCAAGTGCCTTGGATGGAGGCATACCTGAGGATGATTTTGTATGGTAAGAAAGTTTATTGTCCATTTTTAGAGTCTTTCGATGTGATATGTTTGTCCATATAGACAAGGATGATAGGACCAAGCTAGAGGCTGAATCAGAAAAATGTACTTTCATTGGCTATGGTGGTGGTGAATTTAGATATAAATGGAGTATTAAGGACAAGAAAATCATTCGATCCAGGGATGTGGTATTCAATGATAAAGTCTTGTATAAGCAATAGTTGTAAGAAAATAGGGAAGAATCCAAGAAAGAATATACAGTGGTAGAGGATATTTTCGATGGGAAAGTGACACATGAATCAATTCAGGAACCTCCTCAAGAGGAACCCCAAAATCCTGTATTGAGGAGGTCTTCTAGGGTAAGAAGATAAGTTGAACATTTTTATACTTCTCTTTATTATTTATTACTCACTGATAGTGGAGAGCCAAAGAGATTTGATGAAGAAATGCATGTAGATGCCAGGGACAAGTGGGAGCAAGCCATGGGATTTGGTGAAGGTATCCGAATGCAAAAGAGAATTATAGAACATGTGGGTGTTTAGAGTAAAATAAGAAGAAGGATGAAAGAAAAGATACAAGACCCGGTTGGTGGTCAAGGGGTTTGAACAGGAAAAAGGTATAGATTTTGTTGATATTTGTCTCATGTAGTAAAAATGACTTCTATTATAACTATTCTAGGAATAGTTACAACAAAAGACTCGCACTTAGAATATATTGTTGTAAATACTGCATTTCTCCACGGTGATTTGGAGCAGGAACTATATATGTACCAAACAGAGGGTTATGAGGTAAAAGGCAAAGAGGAGATGGTGTGCAAACTGGAGAAGAGATTGTATGGCTTGAAACAAGATCCATGTAAATGGTATAAGAAATTTGATAGCTTCATGATGGAGCAAGGATATATTAGATGTCATTCTAATTGTTGTGTGTATACAAAGAAATTTGAGGATGGCAGTTGTATTATCCTATGTCTGTATGTTGATGACATGTTGTTTGTAGGTAAAAACATGCAGGAAATAAAAGTACTCAAGAAGGAACTAAGTGAATCCATTTCTATGAAGGATTTGGGAATAGCCAAACAAATCCTTGGTATGAGGATATCTTGGGATAGGAATGAAAGGAAGATGAATTTCTCTAAATACATATCTTGATAGATTTCCAACTCATAACACAACATTTGTCAATCACTCTCTTATGATAAAAAATATTACATCTGACAACCTACCTAAGTACATTTCAAGTTTATAAGCTTGATCAAAATCCTTCTTTCAATAAATAACAGTTACATTAAATAGCAAGTACACTCTCATATATGGAGAGGAGTATTTCATTTCAAGAGAACTAAAACAATCATAACTTCAGACTTTCCTTGATCAAAATCTTAGTTGAAACTAAATACTTCACCCTTCCTTCTCTACGTTTATCTACAAAAATTGTTAGCACGAGTCAGTTCACATGCACTGAGCATGATAAGCCTCAAATCATCATAGCAACATACTCTAATTAATTATTCCATGAAAATAACTTATATTATTTCTATAAATCAATATTACATAACTCAATAAGATTATAATTCTCTCTATAAAATGTTAAGAGTAAGAACTTTCATGAGCCACAAAAGAATCAATTTCAAATTACATTTGAATACAACTATTTTAGTCACTCAGAATAACCACCTAAATTATAAGGTACCTGATAATCATAAGTAATCAAAATAATACTCATAAGAGTATCCAGATTCCACTTATGCAATCCCATAATTGCATGCCTAGAATCATTTTTACTTATAAATTAAGTAACCATAAATATAACAAGAATCACATTCAAGTAATCTCTCAAATGTTCTTAACAGATCCAACAAGGATCTCATACACCCATAAGGTTTACTAAGGTCCATATAATAATACCAAGACATCAAGCATATTTAGTTAAATTTACGATATTAGAACGATTAACTTCAAGGATGAGAGAGAGCATTCACGGCATCCTGCCATTTAGCAAATAGGTAAAATTTGAGTAATAGGTTACATAGTCAATACATACCTCGACTTAAACATTTATTAAACATAACAAAACTAGGAAAAGGAATATAATTAAAATTTTTGGTATGGTTATCAACTAATTGGTACCAAATGACACTTAGATCATTTCAAATCCCCTAAGTGCGCAGTTACCCAATGTAGTCTAGATAACATGATTGTTACTTAACCCAATCAGTTGAACTGGACATTCCTTATCCTATGAACTTATTCATGACAAAAATAAGGCTAGTACAACTTGTCATTCCACGGTGGGTCAAGACTCCATTATAATATATTAAAATGACCTTGTATCCCATTCTACTAAACAAGGTTATATCATACCACTTTTAACCGAACCTTCTATGTTTAGGTAAAGGATTTAATTCCATACCTTAGTATTGTTATCAACATATCATTATTTTCTAACCACAATAAGATTTTTGTGGTGTTTTAAAATGAAAGGGAGTCATGATAAACACGACTATAATCAATCAATTAGTCCAATTTGTCATTCATTAAAGCATGAATTTTCTCAAAGCAAAATTGAAATGAAAGGTTTCATTACTCCACACTGAGTCAAAGACTCAATTAGAACTATGAAAAGATCTACCAAACCATTCCACTGAACAAGGTTGAAGCATACAAAATTATTCATGACACAACCCAAAGAAAACAATAAAGGAATTTTTAAAGGTCAAGAGAACTCTGTAATCCCCAAGGGAGAATAAAATACAACTAGATAAGATTTAAGTAGTCATGTTTTTCCAGCAAACTGAAATAACACTGAATCATATACATGAGCTTACACCCATCAAGGATCTAGCACTTCAAAACATCTTTGTTATATAGTTAACCTGAGATATCCTTAAGAGGAGTATGTTACTTAAAATATTATGATCTTAAATGGGTTTCAACTAAAACTCAACACATCCTATTTTTCAATTATATACCAAAGTAAGGTCATCTAGTCAATCATGTTTTAATCTGCAACGATTACAATGAAAGGGAAATAACACCCAATTTTAACACTCTTGTATTGTTCCAGATAGTTTTCCTAAACCTACTATCATTTGATTAAATGGTAATTCAATACCATTAACAACTAATCATCATAGCTTCAATACAGATTTTTAAATCCAAGAAGAAAGTTATCAATAAGAAACCAACTAAGCATGGTCTTCCAAATATTTTGCAATATTTTCTCTAGAGCATATATATATATATATATATATATATATATATATATATATATATATATATATATATATATATATATATATATATATATATATATATATATATATATATATACTTTTATCAAGGATCTATGACTAAAACAAATCCATTAAAGTGTCATACTAGTTGGGATTTCTCTTCAAAGAAACCAACTCTATAACATAATATTTCACAACCTCAGAAGAACCCAGAAAGAGTTGAATACTTCCAGAGTTAATGATGGAGTAACAAAGATACAAACAAACTGATGAGAAACTAAGGAACCTGGTTTGCAAACAAAATGCAAGAATTTGATGCTAGTAACAAAAACTCAGCAATAAGTCGAGCCATGCTACATGGCTCTAAAGTTAAACGTAAATGTCATTCCAGGATGAATGTTTGAGGGTCGAATAGGCTGACTTAGTATTTATTGCAGCTTCCCTCACTTCCTATGACTCAAAATTAAATGCTAATAATAATATTTTTTCCATAACTTGCTTCCTTATTAACTTAACTAGATCAATGACAAACACACTCATTGTCTCCATCAAGACAACACAAGATTTCTTTAAAATTAGATCAAACCCAATTACATAAATTGATGTATATCTAAAATGGAAAGTCATCTACAACCATAACCACACAATACCAACTTCTAATTTTCCTCATTGGCTTGTTAAATTTTTAGATAATCCCGAAGGAGATGGATAGAGTTTAAACTAAGTTTTATAGTACTGATAAACACAAAATATGGCTACACAAATATTTCAATATAACACTGGTGTATTGAGCCAACAATTGACATCCATTACAGTCACAACACTCCTTCCAATCCAGAAAAACTTTATAACTTAACCAAAAGAAACCATATACAAGCATACACCTAGAAAACAATTTTCCAATAGCATATATCACAAATTAAAGGTAAACCACATTCTATAGAAGAAAAGGATTAAATTTATTTCACATCACCAAAGATTTAGAACACAACTTTCAATCCAGGTAAAGTTCTATTTGTGAAATTACCAAATAGAGAAAGAAATCGTGACGGGTTAGAGCATATCATGCCTGTTACGCCTTCCTTTATTTCCTTACAAAGCTTTCATGATTCTTCAAAAGATCTCAAACTTGGAAGCGAATTCCTTCATCCCCCGAAACACAATGCTTTCACAATATATATGCAGTCTAGGAACTTTTTGAACAATCAACTCAACTAATGTTTTCTTCATGCAACTCGCAACAACACATAGTTAAACTTCCTCCTTACATGTAGAGCTACTACGAGTTTCATTCCATGAAATGAATTGATACCAAAACCAAACTCATTTTCCCCCCAATCCATTCACACACTTCCTGAAGAATGTGACCATTAAAATATATTTAATGCAGAGTTAATGGAGCTTGCCACCAACTATTCTTAGCTCTTATTTTAAATTTATAAAACTCCTACTTCATGCCATGCAAGACAATTTGGACAACTACAGTACTTCACTCCAAAATCAGTTGGCAGAGTCAATCAATAAATAATTAAGGAACTAAAGTACATATATTAGGCAGTGGTTTCCACTTCACCAACCATTTGAATTTGGTAACATTATATCCTTTTCAATGACCAAACAATATTTTATTCCATAGAAAATCCAGATGTCATTCCATTATATGCCTTAAGGCTTCACAACACTAAATGTTTTCACTCACCCTTTTCAAAGAGAAAAGGTTATGTTCATTTCTAGCTTCAGAAGTAACATGTTTGCATGTTAGGTTTAGAACTATCCCCTAGGATTATATTGTCTCCCATTTTGAAATCTATATATATGTATATGTATATATACATATTCACATGTATATATCTATAAAAAAATATATAATGTTAACGTTGATCAAGAAATTTGTTCATGTATACTCGAAGGAGTTCATGCACTTTAATTCTTAATAAGTAAGTCCTTAACTAACAACTATAGCCCTTTTATCCCTGGAAATACGATCATGATGGAATTAGTCATCAAATGGGAAAATTATGAGATGGTTGGTTTAAGACTTACTAGAAACCAAAAGGAAGTATTGATCACATTCCAAATTAAGTCTTTAAGTGAACTATCAAAATTGTCAAAATCCTCAACATAACTTAGTTATAAAACTATAATGTTAACAATTTAACAGAGATAAGAAACAACATCACAAATCACTTTCAAGGCTTAAATTTACACCAAGGATTTTATGACATACAACACTACAAATGACGTAATGTCACCATAGTGAATATAGTTCATCACTAAAATAGTTCCTCAATTAGCAGGGTTCTTTTCTAAGGAGATTATCCCTAGCTTATTCACAATACTGAGATTACATGTTCATATCAAGTTTTCATTTAATTTTTGATATGAAGCGTTCCAACAACATAGGATAAAACCATTTTTCCTATCATTACTTTGACAACAGTAAGGAAAGCACAGGGCATTACATACCTCCCCTATTAAAAGCATCATTGTCCCAATGATGTGGTCCTTGCTAAATGAAATCAAACAATTCCTCAGAGGATAAAAGATTAATTCCTGTAGAATAGTTACTATTTCCCCAGAATTTTATGGTTTTCATATTCGAAACTTTAAATTCAGTAGTTGCATCAGCTTATAAAGTTGGAAATAGTCACACAGTATTAATTATTTCATGATTAATTCACGAAAGTAAATCATTTTTGTACAATTTATATATCTGATATACAAAGTATATAGTTAAAACAAGCTTACCTGGTACCCTTTAAGGAAAACTATTCCTTTCTGATAGAATTACAATGTATGGATCTGTGGTAGTTCATTTAGACAGATCACTTTCCTCAGCTCTGTTAAGGATTTTTGATTTGAGGTTCCAAAACTCTACAAAATTAGGTCAAAAAGATAAGGTACCAACATTCATTCACTCAATTAGACTTGAATATTTCTTGTTTGAGTTATCAACTAACTCAACCTTTTTTACACTTTTTATCTCTTATAGCTAGGCCAAACAAAGAATGTTGTCAATGTGGTTATCCAAGCTTATGGATCTGCCAAATTTGTTTATTTAATTTTTCTTCTTAACAAATATTAACTCATGACTGAGTACTTGACAACATATTTTCTTGTCCTCACACAAGAGGTCTTCAAGTTTACAATTTTTTTCTTCAAAAAATACTTTACCGAAACCTCTCAAGTGTTAAGTAACATATTTACCTTATTAAATATAGTCTTTGTCATCCACAACATTTTTTTTTACGCTGTTAAATCTCCTCAGTGGATTCACATAATCGATACTGATCCTATTATTACCAAGGTCATACAAAATTTCCTCTTGGTTTGCACGAGGGTTTCAAAATAAGTAGTGTATTACTTGTAAAATCTTTTACTTTAATACAAAGAAGTGTGTAAATGACTTACTTATGTTATTCAACGACTTACTAAATTCTCTTGGAAGCTCAAGACAGTCCTCCAAATTACAATTCGGCATATCTTTTTCCCAACATAATATAAAGCATACGAGTTAAGTCTGAAACTCTATGGGCTCAAATACACCATGCAGAGTTACATAGAAACTGTCACAAGAGAGGGATTTCACAATACATCCCTTGATCCTGAACATGTAGATTTCTCTATCAGGGTTCATATTAGTGAAGTATGAATTCCCTTATCTGTGTTCAACTAAAAATACCCGAATCAACCACGAAAACCCACGAAAGTTCATAGAAATTCATAACCAAAATTTTCACATAGCTATAACACATCATGATAGGTGAACAAAAGGGAAATTCATGTCGTGATAGATAACATAAAATAATTCTTGTCTCACGAGGTACAAGATATTACCAGAAGCTAAATATAACCTCATTCTATCTATGCTTTTAGATGATTCGACTCAGAACAAACCATCATCAAACCCTTTTGAGTATACTAAGTGATAGCTTGCCAAACTCCCAGGTTCAAAACTAAGATCCTCCTTACAACATGATGATACTCCAAAAAAAACTTTGGGTACTTGAGTAATACAACCCAGAAGCAACATATACCAAAATAAATATATATATTATATAATAACATCCACTGTTAAGAGTCAATAGACAAAATATAATATTTTTAGTTTCTCAGAATTGAAATATTAATTATCAAATATTTTGATAGAATATAGAACAATCACTCAAATCAATGCTACCTAACTAGACATAAGATGAAAATTGAGCATTTTTATTCCATATTTCCAGAAAGAGTTAGGCTTCATATTTGTTGACCATTTTTTTTTCATTGAGTACATCAAATCCATATTTTCTTTCTTTTAGTATTGAAGAATACTAATCTCGTGGATCTCTTCACACTTTCTCCGTCTCCTGTTAGGGATACATATTGTTTTCCCATGCTATCTACTTTTGCAACATGTTTCATTATCTGATGTTTGTTCCTCTTCTTTAAAGGACAATGGTTGGCATAATTCCCATTTCCACACGTGAAACATCCACCAACAGGTCCTAATTTACTACCTTTAGCTTTTCCATTCGCAACAGTAGTATGATTTTTCCTGCAGGTTATCACTGCAAGTTTTCAGGAAAATTTACTATTGGCAGAACACATTTTCTTACTATGCTTTTTCCACCAAATTTTCTTAGCATTCCGAGATGAAGAAGAATAATTACTTTTATGACCCTTTTCATTTTTATGAGTGGGAGTGTCTAGCATATTTGGTTTTAGCCCACTGGCTTTTCCAAATATTATCTGATCGGAAGAGGATCCATGTTTACCCAATGCTTCCCCCAATTTTAGGTTTAGTTCATCTTTGGATTGGTAAGTCCAAAACTTTCCATCAATGATCATTTCATCATTTAAATAACTCTTTTGATACTTATTAGCAATAGACCTAAGTTGTCCTTTGTCCAACTTATCACTTTCACCCATCACCGGCTGCTCCACTATCCAATTCCAAGTATATTGAAGGATTTCCAGAATCTTGTCTAACTTTAGCACTATTGAAATAAAAAAAAAATAGACCTTGTTCTTTCTTCTCGGTGCATCCTTCCCATTTCCATTTTTATTCTAATTTTTTTTTTAAAGTTTTAATTAGTGTAAGGACCCAATGAGTCCAAGAGTTGCAACCTTCAACTCTGATACCAAAATGTAACATCCACTTTTTTTCACTTCGTCTCTAGAATTTTATTTATTTATTTAACTTTATGCAACTAATTTAAATACCCATATATTTAAATCTACATAAACCTTAATGCTATCCATTTCTGAAAACATTCATGAACCTTGTGCAGTTGTATGAGAGAATGCTGAACCTACTCATTCTCCCTCAATGCTCTATACAAGACATTAAAAGTATCCCTTTGGTTCCCCTTTAACAGGATATGATATATAAGTGAAAACCCCTAAGTGTGTATCTGGGTTCCACTTATGAAATCCACATGCATCTCACATCTTAGATAATGGTGAAATCTCGACAGTGTAATCAATAGCTTACACTACTTTGCACAAAGTTTCTGAGTCATATATGCCATGCTTGATTCTATGAAAACACACTCACCATTGAAATCTTTTCATCTCACCTAATTCAATTTTTCAGTTATATGGATTCAAAAACATTAATTTTGTAAATAGCTATAAGACTTGAATGAGGTACAAAATAGTTTAACCTACACGAAGACGTACCTCTATGTCATCATGTGATGCCTATGGGAAGAAAGTGTTCTCGTAACAATTCACCTTGTTACTCACCCACATATCTACCCATAACCATCATAGGTTGATATAGGGGTACGTACCCAAGAGGTCCAACATGTCTTGTAACTCTATCAAGGTTTTTACTTAGGACAACACCATACTACAATCCAGTCTCTTGGTGAGACAACTCATTACAGATGCTAAATGAAAGTATCCTAATGGTGACAATTGTCACCATAGGGATATGATTGTGTAGTATATGCAGTTAGTTCACCTACCTAGAATTCTATATTGGTGCAAGGTGTTTAATGTTTTCAACGTAATCATTATAGAACAACCTAGGGATTACAAAACCTTCTCTAGGAATGGGTCATACCTAAGGTCAGGATTGAGTTGATCCCAGGATCCAAAATCTCCATAACATTTTAATTAACTTTCAATATCTCATACCTATGTTAACCATTGATGGAAACAATACTATCAATGTCAATGACTATTATTACAGTCTCAAAATGTCACGTCTTTAACATTTAGGCTAATGCTTCTTATTTCATATTCTAGGGGTATGTACTTACAAGAAGCTAAGTAATTAGGTATGATTCGTTCCTTAAATTAAGTGCCATAGACTATCAATGCCAACTGTCCTTTCAGTTTAAGAACATCACTTTACTTAATATCAGCTCAGTAAAGAGTGTTCATTTATTTTACTATCAATGACAAGTAAGATAAATATGACGTATCCTATATGATATATTTTATGATCCACTTACCCATTTATCTTTTCTTGTCATATCCTTTTATAATATCACTCTTTAATTCTCTCAAGGAATATTAACAATATTGGATAGGGATGAGATTTTTAATACTATGTTCTTTTTAACTTAGTACACATGTTCCTATCTTACTTCCATTACATCCGACATGCTTATGTGCTCATAATGATGCATCATGGGACATCCCCTAAGTAAAAACATTTCATCCCAATGAGAAAAATATTTGATAACTCAATTTAACACAATTATGCAATTCCTGAATAGTGGAACCATACTCAATATATTTTCTTATTAGATTACCATGAACCCTTTCTCTTATTAATTTTGTGTGTTATCCTTGCATAGGAATTAATGTTGATTTCACTTAGAAAACAATATTAAATTATCATTTCTTTATTATGAGCTAGAATAACCTGAGTTTATAAAAAAAATCATAGTACATCAGTGCCTGATTATCGCAACCTTACCATGGTTTCATGTTAATCCAACTGCTTACTTAGTAACTGCCGTTAAGATTAGGTGGTCTTAATTATTGATATCTTTGACTAGTTGAGTACACCCCTATACAAACCTTTTGATAAATTAACACAACTCTACACGTAGGTTGATATATTGCATTTATAATTAGGAAGTTATTCATTAGCAACCTTAACTATTTCCCAGTATGCTTAACGTTTGGTTGATTAGAAACAAAATATTCTTAGGAAACAATCCACTCATAGTTCCTTATATGTTACCTAGCATTCACACGTATTTTGTGTGTATCCCTTACTACTTGATTTATACTAATGTTTATTAAAATAGTATTGAAGGCACTTAAATACATATCTTGATAGATTTCCAACTCATAACACAACATTTGTCAATCACTCTCTTATGATACAAAATATTCCAACTGACAACCTACCTAAGTACAATTCAATTTTATAAGCTTGATCAAAATCCTTCTTTTAATGAATAACAGTTACATTAAATAGCAAGTACAATCTCATATATGGAGAGGAGTATTTTATTTCAAGATAATTAAAAAAATCATAACTTTAGACTTTCCTTGATCAAAATCTTAGTTAAAACTAAATACTTCACCCTTCCTTCTCTACGTTTATCTACAAAATTGTTAGCACAAGTCAGTTCACATGAACTGAGCATGATAAGCGTCAACTCATCATAACAACATACTCTAATTAATTATTCCATAAAAAGAACTTATATTATTTTTATGAATCAATATTACAGAACTCAATAAGATAACAATTCTCTCTATAACATGTTAAGAGTAAGCACTTTCATGAGCCATGAAAGAATCAATTTCAAACTTACATTTCAATACAACTATTTCAGTCACTCAGAATAACCACCTAAATTATAAGGTACCTGATAATCATAAGTAATCAAAAGACTACTCATAAGAGTATCCAGATTCCACTTATGCAATCCCATACTTGCATGCCTAGAATCATTTTTACTTATTAATTAAGTAACCATAAATATAACAAGAATCACATTCAAGCAATCTCTCAAATGTTCTTAACAGATCCAACAAGGATCTCATACACCCATAAGGTATTACTAAGGTCCATACAATAATACCAAGACATCAAGCGTATTTAGTTAAATTTACGATATTAGAACGATTAACTTCAAGGATGAGAGAGAACATTCATGGCATCTTTCCATTTAGCAAACAGGTAAAATTTGAGGAAAAGGTTACATAGTCAATATAGACCTCGACTTAAGCATTTTTTTTGAACATAACAAAACTAGGAAAAATAATATAATTAAAAATTTTGGTATGGTTATCAACTAATTGGTACCAAATGAAACTCAGAGCCCTTCAAATCCCCTAAGGGAGCAGTTACCCAATGTAGTCTAGATAACACAATTGTTACTTAACCCAATTAGCTTGATCTAGACATTCCTTATCCTATGAACTTATTCATGAAAAAAAGTAAGGCTAGTACAACTTGTCATTCCACGGTTTTTCAAGACTCCATTATAATATATTAAAATGACCTTATATCCCATTCTACTAAACAAGGTTATATCATACCTCTTTTAATCGAACCTTCTAAGTTTAAGAAAACGATTTAATTCCATACCTTAGTATTGTTATCAACATATCATTATTTGATAACCATGTAATAAGATTTTCATGTGGTGTTTTAAAGTGAAAGGGAGTCATGATAAACATGACTATAATAAATCTAAGTAGTCTAATTGGTCATTCATTAAAGCATGAATTTTCTCAAAACAAAAATTGAAATGAAAGGTTTCATTACTCTGCACTAAGTCAAAGACTCAATTAGAACTATGAAAAGATCTACCAAACCATTCCACTGAGTAAGGTTAGAGCATACCAAATTATTCATGACACAACCCAAAGAAAACAATAAAGGAATTTTTAAAGGTCAAGAGAACTCTGTAATCCCCAAGGGAGAATGAAATACAGCCAGATAAGATTTAAGGAGTCAAGTTTTCCAGCAGAACTGAAATAACACTGAATCATATACATGAGCTTACACCCATCAAGGATCTAGCACTTCATAACATATTTAGTTAGATAGTTAACCTGACATATCCTTAAGAGGAGTATGTTACTTAAAATATTATGACCTTAAATGGGTTTCAACTAAAACTCAACACATCCTGTTTTTCAATTATATACCAAAGTAAGGTCATCTAGTCAATCAGCTTTAATCTGCATCGATTACAATGAAGGGGAAATAACACCCAATTTTAACACTCTTGTATTGTTCCAGATAGTTTTCCTAAACCTACTATCAGTTGATTAAATGGTAGTTGAATACCATTAACAAATAATCATCATAGCTTCAATACAGATTTTTAAATCCAAGAAGAAGGTTATCAATAGAAACCTAGCTAAACATGGTCTTCCAAATATCTTGCAAGCTTTTCTCTAGAGCATATATATCTATACTTTTATCAAGGATCTATGACTAAAACAAAGGCATTAAAGTGTCATACGAGTTGGGATTTCTCTTCAAAGAAACCAACTCTAAAACATAATATTTCGCAACCTGAGAAGAACCCAGAAAGAGTTGAATACTTCCAGAGTTAATGATGGAGTAACAAAGATACAAACAGACTGATGAGCAACTAAGGAACCTGGTTTGCAAAAAAAATGCAACAATTTGATGCTAGTAATAAAAACTCAGCAATAAGTCGAGCCATGCTACGTGGCTCTAAAGTTAAACGTAAACATCATTCCAAGATGCATGTTTGAGGGTCAAATAGGCTGACTTAGTATTTACTGCAGCTTCCCTCACTTCCTATGACTCAAAATTAAATGTTAATAATAGTTTTTTTTCCATAGCCTGCTTCCTTATTAACTTAACCAGATTGATGACAAGCACACTCATTGTCTCCATCAGGACAACACAAGATTTCTTTAAAATTAGATCAAACCCAATTACATAAATCGATGTATACCTAAAATGGAAAGTCATCTACAACCATAACCACACAATACCAACTTCCAATTTTCCTCATTGGCTTGTTAAATTTTTAGATAATCCCGAAGGAGATGGGTAGAGTTTAAACTAAGTTTTATAGTATTGATAAACACAAAATACGGCTGCACAAATATTTCAATATAACACTAGTGTATTAAGCCAACAATTGACAACCATTACAGTCACAACACTCCTTCCAATCCAGAAAAACTTTATAACTTAACCAAAATAAACCATATACAAGCATACACCCAGCAAACCATTTTCCAAGAGCATATATCACAAATTAAAGGTAAACCACATTCTACAGAAGAAAAGGATTAAATCTATTTCACATCACCAAAGATTTAGAACACAAATTTCAATCCAGGTAAAGTTCTATTTGTGAAATGACTAAATAGAGAAAGAAATCATGACGGGTTAGGGAATATCATGCCTGTTACACCTTCCTTTCTTTCCTTACAAAGCTTTCACGATTCTTCAAAAGATCTCAAACTTGGAAGTGAATTCCTTCATCCCCCGAAACACAATGCTTTCACAATATATATGCAGTCTAGGAACTTGTTGAACAATCAACTCAACTGATGTTTTCTTCATGCAACTCACAACAACACATAGTTAAACTTCCTCCTTACATGCAGAGCTACTACGAGTTTCATGAAATGAAATGAATTGATACCAAAACCAAACTCATTTTTCCCCCCAATCCATTCACACACTTCCTGAAGAAGGTGACCATTAAAATATATTTAATGCAGAGTTAATGGAGCTTGCCACCAACTATTCTTAGCTCTTATTTTAAATTTATCAAACTCCTACTTCATGCCATGCAAGTAAATTTGGACAACTACAGTACTTCACTCCAAAATCAGTTGGCAGAGTTAATCAATAAACAATTAAGGAACTGAAGTACATATATTAGGCAATGGTTGCCACCTCACCAACCATTTGAATTTGGTAACATTATATCCTTTTCAATGACCAAACAATATTTTATGTCATGGAAAATCTAGATGTCATTCCATTATATGCCTTAAGGCTTCACAACACTAAATGTTTTCACACAGTTTTTTCAAATAGCAAAGGTTATGTTCATTTTTGGCTTCGCAAGTAAAATGTTTGCATGTTAGGTTTAGAACTATCCCCTAGGATTAGGTTGTCTCCCATTTTGAAATCTATATATATGTATATGTATATATATATATACATATTCACATGTATATATCTAGATATAGATATATAATGTTAACGTTGATCAAGAAATTTGTTCATGTATACCTAAAGGAGTTGATGCACTTTAATTCTTAATAATTAAGTCCTTGACTGATGATTATAGCCCTTTTATCCCTGGAAATATGATAGTGATGGCATTAGTCATCAAATGGGTAGATTATTAGATGGTCAGTTTCAGAATTAGTATAAACCAACAGGAATTCTTGATCACATTTCAATTTAAGTCGCTAAGCGAACTATCAAAATTGTCAAAATCTTCAACATAACTTAGTTATAAAAACTATAATGTTAAAAATTTAATTGAGATAAGCAATAACATTGCAAATCAATTTCAAGGCATAAATTTACACCAAGGATTCTATGACATACAACACTACAAACAATGTAATGTTTCCTTAGTGAATATAGTTCATCACTAAGATAGTTCCTGGATTAGCAGGGTGCTTTTCTAAGGAGATTATCCTTAGCTTATTCACGATACTGAGATTACATGTTCATATCAAGTTTTCATTTAATTTTTGATACGAAGGGTGCCAACAACATAGGATAAAACCATTTTTCCTATCATTACTTTGACAACAGTAAGGAAAGCATAGGGCGTTACAACGGAAAGTTGCATAGTGATAGTCAGAGTGTTATACACCTAGCTAAGAACTCCACTTTCCACTCTAGGATGAAGCATATACAAATTAGGTACCATTTCATCGGGAGAACTTTGGAGGAAGAGAAATTGAAGCTGGAGAAAATACATACCAGTTAAAATCCCACATACATGATGACCAAAGTGGTCACAAGGGAAAAAATGAAGTTGTGTTTAGCTTTGGTTGGTCTTCATGGAAACTCTTGAAGGGTTGAGAAGCTTTCTCAAAGGAAAACTAATCTCCAAGTGGGAGATTATTAGGTTGTGGAGCCTATTTTCATGTGTGAAAGTGTTGAAGATTGTACATTAAGAGTATTTTACACTTTCCACAGTTGTCTTGCCGAAAAAAAAATTGGCCTCAAAACAAAGCATTCTCAATATACTGGGAAATGTGTTTTTTCCCATATGGGTGGGATTTTTGACCAATATATTTATGGGAAAATTTTGGCCCATGGTTTTGATACCCACTTTTTTTTAAAACTAATTAAGTAGTTGTCTACTTATGTGGTTTTTTGCATAGGGTAGGATGATGTAACATTGCAGATGTGTATGAATTCGGGTTTGAATTCTGTAGAGTTTGTGGAGCATAGCTCAGAATAGATATGGGTATTTTATTGAGAGAGTGGTGGCTTGTAATAAAATCTCAGCAAGTGATTCTTGGTGGATGTAGCCCAAATTAGGTGAACCATGTTAAATAATCTCTCTTTGTATTGTGTTATTTTATTTTGTACTTTTTGATGTCCCAAATTCGCCCCTTGAGGTAATTTGGATAAATTGCATAATTTCCCCATGTTGGAGCAAGAAGAAAAGATGGAAAGGCAAAAAAATCAAGTTTTAGTGGTCCCTTCATCTTCTCTCTAACTTTCCCATCTAAGGAAAAAATCCATGAAGTTGACAAATTTGTAAAAATGCAAGAAAATTTGGCCTGTGCTAGTGTATTGCGGAAAAATTAGGTTTTAAGAGCCCAGGCCACATAGGTATGCATGGGACATCTAGGACATGCATGGCTGAAATGGCTGATTTTGCAAAGAAATCAGAAAATTCATGTATATTCATTATGTGCGGTCCGCAAGACATCTGGGACATGCATCACCGAAATCGCCGCAGATAAAGGAAATCATAAAAAGTGGAAGTTTTCGTCTTGAGTGGTCTATGGGAAATTTGGGACAAAGGTACGTGTGGGATGCAAAAAGGATATTTTTCCACAAGTTAGTGCATTGCAGAAAAATCTGATTTTTCTGAACTACCCATAATAGAAAAGAAAAAGTTAACATTTGACTCCTAAACTTCAAATGGCCATAACTTTTGACCCCGAGATCTGATTTTCACAAAATTTGACTGTTCCCAATAGGCACGATGTCTTCTACCTATATTATTTTTAATGAGGGTAGATATATAAAAATAAAGGAAACATATTCAGCTCTAGTTGCTCACACTCAGATGGCCATAACTTTTGCATTTCTCATTAAAAATGCACAAAATTGGTACCGTTTGAATCGTGGATCTGAGAATGATGCACTGTAATGAATAAATCAATTATTTTGCAAATAATTAGATTTTAGTTTTACAAAAAACGTTTCTAGTTCAAAATAATGATTTTATTTGGTAGCTGAGATGCCTTAATGAAGCATGGGTTGACATTTCTCACTGCTGCAAGTTATGGGATAGTATGGGGAGGATTTTCCAAGAAACATAACATCATTTCACTTCATTTACTAGATATTACAAGTGGTTGAAGGACATATTTTAGGATTTTCATTTTCCCCCCCTCTCTCTCTCTCATCTTAGAAATCTATAAATTAGAGTATTGGGCTCATTGTAAGGGGAGATAGTTTTTTAGTAAGAAAGCTCTATCAAAATTGTTTTGTGAAGCCAATGTGTTACAAGCCATTATAGTGGACTCATTTCATGGTGATCCAAGCCCTTACCTTATAATAGATGGAACTATGTATACCTATGAATCAATAGATGTAATTTTGTGGATGTATCCTCCCCTGTTGTGTTTGTTTACATTCCTCTTACCATTTCAGGATTATTACAAATATATTGTGTCTACCTTCTACTCTGCAAAAATTTATTCTCATTGTACATGTATAGAATGTTGTTGTGAATGCATTTTCTTGAATGTGGAGAATTGTTATCTCCCCTTCCAGTATGCACTTTACTTCCATTTTCCACACATTAGGAGACTATTCTCATACTCTTCATTTTTGGTGTATCACCACTTTAGTGTAGGATTTTTTTTCATGCACTCTCTTTCCCTAGTCCCTTAGAAAGTTAGATTAGGATAGATAGTTTTTCCTATATTAGAGTAGATTGTGACAGCTAGTTTAGAAGCAGGAAGCATATTTCTCTAGAGGTCTTTCTCAGGAAACAAGTCCCGCAACTTGGAGATAGTACCCATGTTATCCAATCACACTGTGAGCTCAAGCACACACAATTGTGCAAACCATAGGGTGTTTTGATTTAAATATAGCACTTTTATTTCAGATCTGTAATATTTTCTATATATTATTTTCTACTGTTGCTATTTTGTGAGAGACTGTTCTGCATATTTTATCCCTTATTTCCTAACACTCAGAATATTACATGTTATTTTTTTGGAAAGAATCATACCTATGAGGAGTTCCTGGACTTGTATGAGCATCTTAGTAAGTAGTATAAATAATAAAAAAAAGGCATAAGCATGGTTAGGATACTACGTGCTGTGGAAAATTAGTGGATGCCTAAGTTAGAAGCAAAGTCTGAGGCGTTGCAAGTGAAGATCATGACCCATGCTGAGGTGGAACATGCTAGAGAAGCATTACAGAAAAATCCTACCATCACTAAGGAGGAGGTTCAACATGCACAGTACCCAGATCTTTACCATCAAAAGGAGAATTACTAGGAAACCATTGAAGTTCTCAAGAATCTTCAGGGTGAGATACAATACCTAAAATAGTAATCACGAAAGATGGAGATAAATAAATAATTAAATACAGTCCAAACAAATAAGGATGACATGAGATAAGTGTGTAAATTGTTGCGCCAGGAACATATCATTCCACTATTAGGGAATTTGTTAAAAGGAAACACTCTGCACGCAAGTGCTGAGACTCGACGACAGATTCTGCATGCAAATCTTCCCACTCATAGCCTAGATTATGACAAGGAAATAAATCTTAATGTTGTTGTGGATGGGTGGATATTGGGTAATATATTGATGGATATAGGCGCAAAAGTTAATTATCTTACTTTATATGCATGGGTACCAATGGTAAGACCCGCATTACAGCCATCCTCTCATGTATTTTTCATGGCTAATTGGACTAAGGCCACTCCAATTGGATTTTTGAAAGATACATCCATTACCATTAAAGGAGCCAAGTTCACTGGAGATTTTGAGATTTTAGCGCTGACAAAGTAGGATAGCTTCTCAGCTCTATTGGATCATCTTTGGTTCTATGTAAATAATGTTGATCTTTGGTGCAACATGGGTTATATTATTTTTGAAAACAAGGAGGAAATAGTTATTATCTCTTTAAGAGATGGAAAATTTGTGCCCTATGTTGAGCCTTTAAGTGAAGGAAATCATAATAGGATTTATGTATGCACCATCTGAGATACAAAGAGGCTTGAGCCAACTAAATAAGGAATAATTCAGTGGAAAGATGCATAGTCTATTAGTGATACTACAAGTGTTGGTTGTGATAATTTGGATCATAGCATTTATGATTTGGTAGGGTGCGAAGTCAAGAGCATATTTCCTAAGGGAAGAAAATCACGTTATGTCAGGAGGATAGGTAACAAATAAGTACCTTGTTACACTAGAGAAGGAGATCCTATGGTATTCCCGTGTGCCATGGAGGAACAATGGATAGAACCATTTGAAAGAAGAAATATGCTATCATATACACTACATGGGACAATAACATGTTTGTGGGTGGCCCATGAGAATAATCTTGTAGGATGGAATGAAATTAGGATTGCTCTTGTTACTAGGTTCTTCAAGAGCAATACACCTACTCATATCTACACTTATCATGATAATAAACCTGTTCAGCACCACGTTTAGAAGTGTGAGAGACTCTAGACAGAAGGGTAGGAAGCTTTACCACCTTCACTATGGGTGTAAAATTTTTATTCCACTTTACAAGGATGCATGCCTGCTTGGTATGTATATGCATAAATTAGCAAGATTTAATTGCAGGAATGCTCGAACTGTTTGAGTTCTTCTCTACAAATCCTTCTGTCGAAGAAGCATTAAAAGTCATAAAGTGCTTAAGTATGGAAGATAGTGCCAAGGCTAAAGAAATCCTTTAGGAGTTATTGGATGAAGGAAACTCAGGAGCACGTCTTATTGAAGAAATAAAGGTCGATGCCACACTACTTTAATGCACTTACCTTGCAAAAGAAAAAGGACAAATGGTCTACTTGTGGATAACAAAGAAGTAGAAATTTTTTATGTAAACCATTCAACAGGTAGGCATGAGGTGTTGGACAATGTAGATAAGACCATGTGCGCCTATCATGAACCTAAGAAGATAAAGACGGTGAATATTGGGTAGGATGTTGTTGGTCGTCAAAAAGGACTTCAAGAAGAGCAAAAGTTAGGGGACAAGAAGTCCCTCCTCTTTAATGGGAGTGGTTCCCTTATTCAGAAACGAACCTATTTACACATATACAAAGTATGGTTTTCTTGTGGAACTTGGATATTATGAAAGTATTTTCTATAAGGATCATCAATTACAAAAGGACTGAGGAATGAAAATGTGAGAAAGAGCAGAAAGGCACCATTCAGAATTATAGATGACAGAGTAATTCCTTATCCATGCGAGGGTACAGCGAATTGGAACAATATCATTTGTATCATATTAAGAAGATGAAATTTGAAAAGACACAAAGTTCTGTAAATAACATCTGTGAGAATACAAATCTTCTCAGCATAATAAAGAAAAATGATCTAATAAAAGTAAATGAATAGCTTGGGAATAAAGGAAAACGGATAGACAAAGAATGAAACGTCTTTCTGTATTGATTTCTTTATGATTTCTTTACACTTTCAGAAATAAGCCAAGTTCTTCCTCCTTCAAAATGGTGAGGAGAGGCCATTATATGGTTTACAAATTAGTTACTCTTGGTAATTACTTCTTTTAAATAAATATTAGTTAAAGGGTTGCTAATCGCAATACCCCAACTGATTACAAAAAATCCGAGAGAAAGAAGGGGAAGAGAAGAGAAGAATTAGGAGAAGAAGACAGGTGCTTATGACTGGGAGGGACCCACCGACTTTAAGATCCATTGTCTAAATCTCTTCAACGCCTCTACTATTTCTCTGCCACGTGGAACTGATGTGTTGGCAGTAGACTGAGTCCAAAATCTGAGGCACTTCTCCATTTCTTTATCGAACTTGACATGAGTATGATAATCCTTGTTTGCTTCCTCTATAGCCGATTGAAGAGAGAAGATCTCCTTCATCTTTTCTTTGGAAATGGAACTCTCCTTGAATAGATCACCCTTGACAAAAGCTCTGAATTGAGCTTTGATTTCTTGTCAGGAGAGAGGCACACCAGAAGTCTCATCCTGAAAATGGCAAGCAAAGTCTTCGAGGATACAAATGATAATTTTTCAAAGCCTTGGGTCTAAGTTTGGAATGGAAGATCAAGGTCCTAGAGGAGGCTTTGGGAGAATTAAGGAAACCACCAGCAAAATAGGGAAACCACCAGCAAAAGCTAGACCACTATCATGAATCATCTGTGCCATCGGTGAAGGGTTCACGTCTATCATCCTTGTCTAAAAATCTCCACAGTCAAGGTGGCGAACTTCACTATCCTCGATATCGGGAACGGTGGACTCGAGTGGTGAAATTTTTTCCTGCCCCTGGAATTTGATCTTCACGTTTATTGTAACTCGGAGAGCAGAGCTGCAAGCTAGACTTGGGATGGAATTGCAGGGGGAATGGATACGCGTGCAAGAATTTTGGTTGCAAGTGTTTGAGCAATAGATAGCATGAAAGCAGTGTGCAAAAACGCATAGGGGGAAGTTTCATTATATAGCCATTTAGGAGAGAGAAAGGTAATAAATGTCGTATTAACTACATATCTACCAAATTGAAAAGCAAGATATTCGGGTAGAGCGGGAAAAATTAGCATGAATGGCAGTTGGTTCATTTGGGACATGAGGGACGTGAAAGTGTGAAGTATGCGGTTTGGCCGATTCGGGTGATGTGAGGAAAAGATGCAAAAATGCTTTTGGGACATGCGGGACGAAAGTATGTGGAATACGTGAATCGGGTGAAAAGGGAATAGTGGGTCCGGAAGAACTTTGGACAATTGGGACAAAAAGTTCCAACGGGCCCAAAAAGAACGGACTTCAGGTAAACCGGCCAATCGCGGAACAGAGGGCCTAATTGAACTTGGGACTCGCAGGACAAAAATGTCCGACAGGCCCGAAAAACACACCAAATGACCCAAAAACGTAGATTTTCCCAATTTCTTGACTTTTCACATTATCAGTACAACAGAAAAGACACTTAACCTCAAAATTATATATTTTCAACTTCTTAAAAGTAGGGGAATTTTGAGTGGACAACAGCTGGCTCCTTCTGGGGATGACTTGGCATAAATTCAAAGAATGAGACAAGGCAAGAATTTAGACAAACTCAGGGAAGTAGACCAGTACCTTATCCATTGGGCCACGGAGTCAAAAAGCAAACCAATATAGAGGACAACACACCAAAACAAAGAAAAACAAAACGCTATAGAGAATATACAAAAAGAATTTCTAATCACCTATGACTTAAACAACTTCAGGTATTGCCCACTATAAGGAAGTAGGAGAGAAGAACCATCCATATAATCCAGGTAAAAAGAATTCTTACCAGCGAAGTTCCTGATCTTGAAAGGTCCGAGCCAAAGGGAATCAAACTTTCCATGGCTACCACGAGGTTCATGTCTTTTATCCCACAACAAAACAGTGTCTCCAACTTGGAAATCTTTGAACCTAGTTTTCTTATCAAACATGACCTTTACTTTCTGTTGGTGACCAGATATCCTATCAGCAACTTCCAATCTGTCCTAATTCAATTTGTGAATATACATTATTCTCTTATCCAAAGAATCATTGAAACCGGTATCTTCAATGGCATTCATTAGATGCAAGGCTGGTAGCTCCACTGTTACTGGCAATTGAACTTCTACTCCATATACTACCTGAAAAGGAGACATCCCAATGGGTCTCTTAGGTGTGATCCTATCTACCAAAAGAGCATCATAGAGTTTCTTGTGTTAGTTTTTTTGGGACTCATTGACTAATTTCCTTATTATGGTCACCATATTTTTATTTGTGGATTCTGCTTGTCCATTTCCCTGAGGATAGTAATCTCAGGAGTGATCCAGAGAGATGCCATATCCATAGTAAAAATCCATCATCTTGGTTGAAGAAAGAAAGTGGTTTGGCCCCACCTGCTTCTTCCTCCTCCTCTTTTGAATGGGTACAGCCTCTTGTTGATAGTAGGAAGAGAAATTCTTCCTCCCAGATCTCAGGACCAAATCTTGATGTTGTGGCAGCCTTGTTAGGCACTACTCCTCCTTCTCACGCCAAAAAATCTAGAGTTACCTCCAGGATAGTGTCTGATGCTCAAGGCCAACAATTCCTAGAGATAGCCAAGCCTAAGACAGATAAGCCAGAGAAATATTTGCAATCGTCCAACCTGGAACTCTCAAGAATTCCCATGGAAGAGTCTACTCCTGAAGGTGAGATCCAAAATCTTCAGGAGACAGTTACCAGAGTCATTGGAAGGGTAGAGAAAGGGCAGCAAACCATTGAACAGTTGGAGGAACAAGCCCAGATTCTTACAAGTTTCATCAAGTTCCTGTTGTCCAAGAATAAAGTTTTGGATCCTACCCCATTCACTACTCTTCCACCACCTGTATTTTTGAGCCAGGATGAAGTACAGAGTATCAAAGATATGCACAAGTATTCCATATATGGAAGAGCTATGGAGGCCATGGTGGATGATATGCTGGTTGCAGGATTAAACTTTATTGATGAAGTCTTCAAACTTCACGGGAAGGTGAGTAATTTGCAACAAAAGCTCTCCTCCACTATTGGGAGCATTGATAAATAACTTAAACTTTGGAGCAGTTGCATAGTAGACCTCTGCCTCATGGGACAAATAGATGAAAATATTTTGATGGCAAGAAAAGTCTTTGAGGATACAAAGGATAATTTGTCAAAGTCCTGGGTCTACAGTGTGGAATGGAAGATTAAGGTCTTGGAGGAGGCTTTGGGAGAATTAAGGAATAACTGGCAGAAGGGTGAGGCTTTCAAAACACTAGTTGTATCTGCTTTCAAAGATATACATTGCCATCTTCAGGATGAGACTTCTGGTGTGCCTCTCTCCTTACAAGAAATCAAATCTCAATTCAGAGCTTTTGTCAAGGGTGATCTATTCAAGGAGAGTTCCATTTCCAAAGAAAAGATGAAGGAGATCTTCTCTCTTCAATCGGCTATAGAGGAAGAGAAAAAGGATTATCATACTCATGTCGAGTTTGATAAAGAAATTTAGAAGTGCCTCAGATTTTGGACTCAGTCTACTGCCAACACATCAGTTCCACATGGCAGAGACATAGCAGAGGCATTGAAGTTATTCAGAAAGTGGATCTTAAAGTCGGTGGGTCCCTCCTAGTCCCTCCTCTTTAATGGGAGAGGTTCCCTTATTCAGAAACGAACCTATTTACACATATACAAAGTATGGTTTTCTTGTGGAACTTGGATATGATGAAAGTGTTTTCTATAAGGATCATCAGTTACAAAAGGAATGAGGAATGAAAATGCGAGAAAGAGTAGAAAGGCACCATTCAGAATTATAGATGACAGAGTAATTCCTTATGCATGTGAGGGTACATCGAATTGCAGCAAGATCATTTGTATCTTATTAAGAAGATGAAATTTGAAAAGACACAAAGTTCTATAAATAACATCTACGAGAATACAAAGCTTCTCAGCATAATACAGACAAATGATCTAATAAAAGTAAATGAATAGCTTGGGAATAAAGGAAACCAGATAAACAAAGAATGAAAAGTCCTTCTGTATTGATTTCTTTATGATTTATTTACACTTTCAGAAATAAGCCAAGTTCTTCCTCCTTCAAAATGGCAAGGAGAGGCCATTATATAGTTTACAAATCAGTTACTCTCGGTAACTACTTCTTTTAACTAAAGATTAGTTAAAGGGTTGTTAATCACAATACCCCAACTGATTACAACAAATCTGAGAGAAAGAAGGGGAAGAGAAGAGAAGAATTGGGAGAGAAGACAGGTGCTTATGACTGGGAGGGACCCACCAACTTTACGATCCATTTTCTGAATCTCTAAAACACCTCTGCTACGTCTCTGCCATGTGGAGCTGATGTGTTGACAGTAGACTAAGTCCAAAATCCGAGGCACTTCTCCATTTCTTTATCGAACTCGACATGAGTATGATAATCCTTGTTCGCTTCCTGTATAGCCAATTGAAGAGAGCAGATCTCCTTCATATTTTCTTTGCAAATGGAACTCTCCTTGAATAGATCACCCTTGAAAAAAGCTCTGAATTGAGCTTTGATTTCTTGTAAGGAGAGAGGCACACCAGAAGTCTCATCCTGAAGATGGAAATGTATATCTTTGAAAGTAGATACAACTAGTGTTTTGAAAGCCTCACTCTTCTGGCACCTATTCCTTAATTCTCCCAAAGCCTCCTCCAAGACCTTGACCTTCCATTCCACGCTATAGACCCAGGACTTTGACAAATTATCCTTTATATCCTCGAAGACTTTGCTTGCCATCAAAATATTTTCATCTGTTTGTCCCATGAGGCGGAGGTCTACTATGCAACTGGTCCAAAGTTTAAGTTCTTTATCAATGCTCCTAATAGTGGAGGAGAGCTTCTGTTGCAAATTACTCACCTTCCCGTGGAGTTTGAAGGCTTGATCAATAAAGTTTAATCCTGCAACCAGCATATCATCCACCATGGCCTCTATAGCTCTTCCATATATGGAATACTTGTGCATATCTTTGATACTCTGTACTTCATCCTTGCTCAAAACTTTATCCTTGGACAGCAAGGACTTGATGAAACTTGTAAGAATCTGGGCTTGTTCCTCCAACTGTTCAATGGTTTGCTGCCCTTTCTCTACCCTTCCAATGACTCTGGTAACTGTCTCCTGAAGATTGTGGATCTCACCTTCAGGAGTAGACTCTCCCATGGGAATTCTTGAGAGTTCCAGGTCGGATGCTTACAAATCTTGCTCTGGCTTATCTGTCTTAGGCTTGGCTATCTCTAGGAATTGTTGGCCTTGAGCATCAGACACTATCCTGGAGGTAACTCTAGATTTTTTGGTGCGAGAAGGAGGAGTAGTGCCTAACAAGGCCGCCACAGCATCAAGATTTGGTCCTGAGATCTGGGAGGAATACTTTCTCTTCCTACTGTCAACAAGAGGCTGCACCCATGCAAAAGAGGAGGAAGAAGCAGGTGGGGCAAGAGGACCAAGAGACAGAGAACTCATGGCGCCCAAGGTTTGCACTGCTGTTTCCTCGAGTTGAGATATGAGTGGAGCGCTTGGGGTTCCTGGTGCAGAGGTATCAACAGTGCTTGGAAGTTCAATGCTCTGGACTTCTTTCTCCTTATCCATTGGGGCTTCAGAGGAACTTGCAGGAGTTGGTACTTCACTTTCTTCACTTTCACTGAGAACAATAATGTTCTCTGTTCCTGAAGGCAATTCTGCATGCTTCCTCAGGAGGTCTTTTTCCACAATTTCCTTCTTAACTTATTTTAATTTCTTCTGATACACCTGGGTGGATGAGGAAGGAGTAGAGACTGTAGGTCCTTGAGTTGACGAGGCTAGAGGGGTTTACACAGGTGCTTCAGATCTGGGTTTCAATGCTTCCCTCCTTGTTGTTGAAGCATCCTTGGAGGAGGATTCCCCTGAGTGCCTCCTGAGCTCACGGATTTTTCTATCAAACCAGATCTTGGTCCTGACTAAGACCGGGGCTAGGATTTCAGCCAAATCATCCTTTTCCTTCTTGAACCAATCCAAGTCCTCCATGGAAGTGTGTTTGACTACATTTTCATACTCATATGAGTATAGGTCAGAATTATCATCTTGAAGCCCTGTTATCCAAAATTCACCCCTCAAGGTAATTTTGATAACATGCATCAAATTCTTTAGTCCCAAGCTAATAGATTGATTTAAGGCCCAAAATCATGTTTTTGGGGCCCCCTCGGCTTCCTTCTAACTCTCCCATTCAAGAAGAAAACCCAACGAGTTAGAAAAGGTAAAAAAAAAAAATTTGCAAAAAACCAAGCTTGGGGCCGAAAAAATGAAGAAAATCGGCTAATTCCTAGTCCGCGTAGCAATTGGGATAGTTGGGACGTCAGGGTGCGAACTGGCTAAAAAGCTGCCAGGCAGTCCGCGTAGCAGTTAGAGCAGCCGGGACAAAAGTACGCGTGGGACGCGAAAAGCCGAAATGGCCAAAAGAAAGAAAAAATGTCTAAGTCTTTGTTTCACGCGG
This sequence comes from Taxus chinensis, assembly GCA_019776745.2. Classification (NCBI taxonomy): domain Eukaryota; kingdom Viridiplantae; phylum Streptophyta; class Pinopsida; order Cupressales; family Taxaceae; genus Taxus; species Taxus chinensis. Next base: position 769,518,324 of record CM034148.1, on the reverse strand, counting down.
TTTGGGACATCTGGGCCATAGGAACGTGCAGGACGTAAACTAGCCGAAACATTGAAAGAAAGTCCATTTCGAGTGGCTCGGAGATATTTGTCCCAGGAAGTTCGAGACAGTGGGGACAAAAGTACGCGCGGGATGCGAACCGGCCGAAATAAGAGTTTTTCATCCGGGACAGCTAGGACAAAAGTACGTGAGGGATGCGAGGGATACGAAAAGCCGAAGCAGCCGACAGCAAGGAAGAAAAGTCAACATTTGACCCGTGAACTTCAAATGGCCATAACTTTTGACTCTGAGCTCCGATTTTCATAAAATTGGAATTTCTGGAACGAACACGACGTCCTCTATGCCAAAAAAACTGGATTTCTTATTTTTAATGAGGGTAGATATATTTAATTAAAAGAAACATATTCGGCTCCAGTCAGTTAATGCTCATTCCCGTCAAATGATAGAAAACGTCTGCCAGACCCAAAATAGCTGCCCGCACTCAGAAGGCCATAACTTTTGCATTTCTCAACAAAGTCACACAAAATTGGTATCGTTGGAATTTTGGCTCCAAGCCCAACGCATAACAATCAATAAATTCCATATTTGATGAGATATAGATGGATATTTTTTATAAAACATGTCTAGGTTCATAACAGTGTTTTATTTAGCAGTTGGGATTGCAATTAAGAGGCATGGTCATCATTCTTTCTCTGCTGCAGCACCTGGGACAGTATGGGGAGCCTTTTTCAAGTAATATATAATCATTTTACTCCATTTAATGCCTCTTACAAGTGGTTGAAGGATAGATTTCGGGATTTCCATTTTCCCTTCTCTCTCTCTTCTCATTTTTTTCTATAAATTGGAGTGTTGGGCTCATTGTAAAGGGAGGTAGTTTTTATAGCAAATCTCTACCAAAATTGCTTTGTGAAGATAATGTGTTACATGTCCTTGTTGTGGACTCCTTGCATGGTGATCTAGGCCCTTTTCTTGTAACCGATTGAACTGTGTGTATCAAGAAGCAATAAAATATAAGTTTTTGGATGCATCTTCCCCTGCTGTGTTTCCTGCATTCTTCTTGCCCCTTCAACCTTGATTACAGGAATATTGTGTCTATTATTATGCTCTTGCGGGGATCCATTATCATTGTGTATGTTTGAAATATTTTTGTGAATGCATTTTGCTAGATTGTTGAGAATTGTCATCACCCCTTCTAGTGTGCACTTTGCTTCTGTATCTCACGCATTTGAAGACTACTCTTACACCCTCCTTTTCTGGTGTATAACCACTTTAGTGTAGGCTTTCATTTTATGCATTTTCTCTCCTTGGTCCCTTGGAAAGTTAGATTGGAATAGTTAGTTTCCCCTGCATTAGAGTAGATTGTGGCAGGTAGTTTAAGAGCAAGAACCAACTTTCTCTGGAGGTCTATCTCAAGTAACAAGTCCCACAACTTGGAGATAGTACCCATGTTATCCAATCACACCGTGAGTTCAAGTATATGCACTTGTATAAACATAGGGGTGCTGTGATTTGGTGATAACACTTACATAGGCTAAAAACCAACTTTTGTTCATTTGGTATGTATGACAATTTCTCAATGAATGTCATGCATATTATATTTCACAGACACCTTAGGTTCAGTAGATGGTGACTTGTATTCCTTTCTCTCTCCCTATATGGTTATCATATTGGTTCAACCTAAGTTTAGTTACCACTGTATTGAGCCTTGTAGAAGTTGTGGATGGATTATTTAGATAGAGATAACGATAGTTTTATTATTTTATATGTTATTTTACAAGATGAGTCTCAATGTCTGAGTGCTAGCAACAACTTGAGTACCCCTTTGGTGGTTGTATAAGGCCACATAGTTATCGTAATTTTCTATTCCTATATATGTATTTAATTCGTAAAATGAAAATTCTCTCTTTTCTTTCAAGAACTAGTAGTTTTCTTCATTGATATGTTCTTATATTTTGGGAATTTTATATTGGTTGTTGCACTAACATGTGGATTTTTCACTAATTATGGCTATTTGGCCATTTATTTTGCATAGATTTAAATTTTCTTTTTTATTTTAAAAGTTATATAGCCTAGCCCAAGGCTTGATATTTCTGCCAATTGGCATCTGAAATGGATTGTTATGCTAGATATAATCTCATAATGTGTTGGAATAGGGTCATGGGATTCACTATGGAGTGGTGGAACCTATGGACCCACTTTGTTGTATGGGGGTGTTGATGCTCAATTTAATCTCTCCTTGTTTGTTCAAAATTTCTCAGTCCAAATGGTTTAAAGTATTCTGTCTCCCTGTATGGATGCGTGAAGGCTTTCTCCTTCAATTGGTTTCCATTGTTAGTCCTTTCCCTGGGTTGTGGATCACATTTAGCCTAGGTATTATTTATAGCCTTCTCTCTGCGGGGAAAACAATTGTTGTTTGGCATCTTCCACGATTGTGTCTCCTCTGTAAATCCCGTCCCAACATCCATGGATACATGGTCATCTTTAATTGGACTCAGAATGATGAACTAGTAGTTTTCTTGATTGATATGTTCTTATATTTAGGGAATTTAATATTGGTTGTTGCACTAACATGTGGATTTTTCACTAATTATGGCTATTTGGCCATTTATTTTGCATAGATTTAAATTTTCTTTTTTAGTTTAAAAGTTATATAGCCTAGCCCAAGGCTTGACATTTCTGCCAATTGGCATCTGAAGTGGATTGTTATGCTAGATATAATCTCATAATGAGTTGGAATAGGGTCATGGGATTCACTATGGAGTGGTGGAACCTATGGACCCACTTTGTTGTATGGGGGTGTTGATGCTCAATTTAATCTCTCCTTGTTTGTTCAAAATTTCTCAATCCAAATGGTTTTAAGTATTCTGTCCCCCTGTATGGATGCGTGAAGGCTTTCTCCTTCATTTGGTTGCCATTGTTAGTCCTTTCCCTGGGTTGTGGATCACATTTAGCATAGGTATTATTTATAGCCTTCTCTCTGCGGGGAAAAAAATTGTTGTTTGGCATCTTCCACGATTGTGTCTCCTCTGTAAATCCCATCCCAACATCCATGGATACATGGTCATCTTTAGTTGGACTCAGAGTGACGAACTAGTAGTTTTCTTGATTGATATGTTCTTATATTTTGGGAATTTTATATTGGTTGTTGCACTCACATGTGGAGTTTTCACTAATTATGGCTATTTGGCCATTTATTTTGCATAGATTTAAATTTTATTTTTTAGTTTAAAAGTTATATAGCCTAGCCCAAGGCTTGAGATTTCTGCCAATTGGCATATGAAATGGATTGTTATGCTAGATATAATCTCATAATGAGTTGGAATAGGGTCATGGGATTCACTATGGAGTGGTGGAACCTATGGACCCACTTTGTTGTATGGGGGTGTTGATGCTCAATTTAATCTCTCCTTGTTTGTTCAAAATTTCTCAGTCCAAATGGTTTGAAGTATTCTGTCTCCCTGTATGAATGTGTGAAGGCTTTCTCCTTCATTTGGTTGCCATTGTTAGTCCTTTCCCTGGGTTGTGGATCACATTTAGCCTAGTTATTATTTATAGCCTTCTCTCTGCGGGGAAAAAAATTGTTATTTGGCATCTTCCACGATTGTGTCTCCTCTGTAAATCCTATCCCAACATCATGGATACATGTTCATCTTTAATTGGACTCATAATGATGATCTAGTAGTTTTCTTGATTGATATGCTCTTATATTATTGGAATTTTATATTGGTTGTTGCACTAACATGTGGATTTTTCACTAATTATGGCTATTTGGCCATTTATTTTGCATAGATTTAAATTTTCTTTTTTAGTTTAAAAGTTATATAGCCTAGCCCAAGGCTTGAGATTTCTGCCAATTGGCATCTGAAATGGATTTTTATGCTAGATATAATCTCATAATGTGTTGGAATAGGGTCATGGGATTCACTATGGAGTGGTGGAACCTATGGACCCACTTTGTTGTATGGGGGTGTTGATGCTCAATTTAATCTCTCCTTGTTTGTTCAAAATTTCTCAGTCCAAATGGTTTTAAGTATTCTGTCCCCCTGTATGGATGTGTGAAGGATTTATCCTTCATTTGGTTTCCATTGTTAGTCCTTTCCCTGGGTTGTGGATCACATTTAGCCCAGGTATTATTTATAGCCTTCTCTCTGCGGGGAAAAAAATTGTTGTTTGGCATCTTCCACGATTGTGTCTCCTCTGTAAATCCTGTCCCAACATCCATGGATACATGGTCATCTTTAATTGGACTCAGAGTGATGAACTAGTAGTTTTCTTGATTGATATGTTCTTATATTTTGGGAATTTTATATTGGTTGTTGCACTAACATGTGGATTTTTCACTAATTATGGCTCTTTGGCCATTTATTTTGCATAGATTTAAATTTTCTTTTTTAGTTTAAAAGTTATATAGCCTAGCCCAAGGCTTGAGATTTATGCCAATTGGCATCTGAAGTGGATTGTTATGCTAGATATAATCTCATAATGAGTTGGAATAGGGTCATGGGATTCACTATGGAGTGGTGGAACCTATGGACCCACTTTGTTGTATGGGGGTGTTGATGCTCAATTTAATCTCTCCTTGTTTGTTCAAAATTTCTCAATCCAAATGGTTTTAAGTATTCTGTCCCCCTGTATGGATGCGTGAAGGCTTTCTCCTTCATTTGGTTGCCATTGTTAGTCCTTTGCCTAGGTTGTGGATCACATTTAGCATAGGTATTATTTATAGCCTTCTCTCTGCGGGGAAAAAAATTGTTGTTTGGCATCTTCCACGATTGTGTCTCCTCTGTAAATCCCGTCCCAACATCCATGGATACATGGTCATATTTAGTTGGACTCAGAGTGACGAACTAGTAGTTTTCTTGATTGATATGTTCATATATTTTTGGAATTTTATATTGGTTGTTGCACTAACATGTGGATTTTTCACTAATTATGGCTATTTGGCCATTTATTTTGCATAGATTTAAATTTTCTTTTTTAGTTTAAAAGTTATATAGCCTAGCCCAAGGCTTGAGATTTCTGCCAATTGGCATCTGAAATGGATTTTTATGCTATATATAATCTCATAATGTGTTGGAATAGGGTCATGGGATTCACTATGGAGTGGTGGAACCTATGGACCCACTTTGTTGTATGGGGGTGTTGATGCTCAATTTAATCTCTCCTTGTTTGTTCAAAATTTCTCAGTCCAAATGGTTTTAAGTATTCTGTCCCCCTATATGGATGCGTGAAGGCTTTCTCCTTCATTTGGTTGCCATTGTTAGTCCTTTGCCTAGGTTGTGGATCACATTTAGCCCAGGTATTATTTATAGCCTTCTCTCTGCGGGGAAAAAAATTGTTGTTTGGCATCTTCCACGATTGTGTCTCCTCTGTAAATCCCGTCCCAACATCCATGGATACATGGTCATCTTTAATTGGACTTAGAATGATGATCTAGTAGTTTTCTTGATTGATATGTTCTTATATTTTTGGAATTTTATATTGGTTGTTGCACTAACATGTGGATTTTTCACTAAGTATGGCTATTTGGCCATTTATTTTGCATAGATTTAAATTTTCTTTTTTAGTTTAAAAGTTATATAGCCTAGCCCAAGGCTTGAGATTTCTGCCAATTGGCATCTGAAATGGATTTTTATGCTAGATATAATCTCATAATGTGTTGGAATAGGGTCATGGGATTCACTATGGAGTGGTGGAACCTATGGACCCACTTTGTTGTATGGGGGTGTTGATGCTCAATTTAATCTCTCCTTGTTTGTTCAAAATTTCTCAGTCCAAATGGTTTTAAGTATTCTGTCCCCCTGTATGGATGCGTGAAGGCTTTCTCCTTCATTTGGTTGCCATTGTTAGTCCTTTCCCTGGGTTGTGGATCACATTTAGCCCAGGTATTAATTATAGCCTTCTCTCTGCGGGGAAAAAAATTGTTGTTTGGCATCTTCCACGATTGTGTCTCCTCTGTAAATCCCGTCCCAACATCCATGGATACATGGTCATCTTTAATTGGACTCAGAGTGATGAAATAGTAGTTTTCTTGATTGATATGTTCTTATATTTTGGGAATTTTATATTGGTTGTTGCACTAACATGTGGATTTTTCACTAATTATGGCTCTTTGGCCATTTATTTTGCATAGATTTAAATTTTCTTTTTTAGTTTAAAAGTTATATAGCCTAGCCCAAGGCTTGAGATTTCTGCCAATTGGCATCTGAAGTGGATTGTTATGCTAGATATAATCTCATAATGAGTTGGAATAGGGTCATGGGATTCACTATGGAGTGGTGGAACCTATGGACCGACTTTGTTGTATGGAGATGTTGATGCTCAATTTAATCTCTCCTTGTTTGTTCAAAATTTCTCAATCCAAATGGTTTTAAGTATTCTGTCCCCCTGTATGGATGCGTGAAGGCTTTCTCCTTCATTTGGTTGCCATTGTTAGTCCTTTCCCTGGGTTGTGGATCACATTTAGCATAGGTATTATTTATAGCCTTCTCTCTGCGGGGAAAAAAATTGTTGTTTGGCATCTTCCACGATTGTGTCTCCTCTGTAAATCCCGTCCCAACATCCATGGATACATCGTCATCTTTAGTTCGACTCAGAGTGACGAACTAGTAGTTTTCTTGATTGATATGTTCTTATATTTTGGGAATTTTATATTGGTTGTTGCACTAACATGTGGATTTTTCACTAATTATGGCTATTTGGCCATTTATTTTGCATAGATTTAAATTTTCTTTTTTAGTTTAAAAGTTATATAGCCTAGCCCAAGGCTTGAGATTTCTGCCAATTGGCATCTGAAATGGATTTTTATGCTAGATATAATCTCATAATGTGTTGGAATAGGGTCATGGGATTCACTATGGAGTGGTGGAACCTATGGACCCACTTTGTTGTATGGGGGTGTTGATGCTCAATTTAATCTCTCCTTGTTTGTTCAAAATTTCTCAGTCCAAATGGTTTTAAGTATTCTGTCCCCCTATATGGATGCGTGAAGGCTTTCTCCTTCATTTGGTTGCCATTGTTAGTCCTTTGCCTAGGTTGTGGATCACATTTAGCCCAGGTATTATTTATAGCCTTCTCTCTGCGGGGAAAAAAATTGTTGTTTGGCATCTTCCACGATTGTGTCTCCTCTGTAAATCCCGTCCCAACATCCATGGATACATGGTCATCTTTAGTTGGACTCAGAGTTGTAAACTAGTAGTTTTCTTGATTGATATGTTCTTATATTTTGGGAATTTTATATTGGTTGTTGCACTAACATGTGGATTTTTCACTAATTATGGCTATTTGGCCATTTATTTTGCATAAATTTAAATTTTCTTTTTTAGTTTAAAAGTTATATAGCCTAGCCCAAGGCTTGATATTTCTGCCAATTGGCATCTGAAGTGGATTGTTATGCTAGATATAATCTCATAATGAGTTGGAATAGGGTCATGGGATTCACTATGGAGTGGTGGAACCTATGGACACACTTTGTTGTATGGGGGTGTTGATGCTCAATTTAATCTCTCCTTGTTTGTTCAAAATTTCTCAATCCAAATGGTTTTAAGTATTCTGTCCCCCTGTATGGATGCGTGAAGGCTTTCTCCTTCATTTGGTTGCCATTGTTAGTCCTTTCCCTGGGTTGTGGATCACATTTAGCATAGGTATTATTTATAGCCTTCTCTCTGCGGGGAAAAAAATTGTTGTTTCGCATCTTCCACGATTGTGTCTCCTCTGTAAATCCCGTCCCAACATCCATGGATACATGGTCATCTTTAGTTGGACTCAGAGTGACGAACTAGTAGTTTTCTTGATTGATATGTTCTTATATTTTGGGAATTTTATATTGGTTGTTGCACTAACATGTGGATTTTTCACTAATTATGGCTATTTGGCCATTTATTTTGCATAGATTTAAATTTTCTTTTTTAGTTTAAAAGTTATATAGCCTAGCCCAAGGCTTGAGATTTCTTCCAATTGGCATATGAAATGGATTGTTATGCTAGATATAATCTCATAATGAGTTGGAATAGGGTCATGGGATTCACTATGGAGTTGTGGAACCTATGGACCCACTTTGTTGTATGGGGGTGTTGATGCTCAATTTAATCTCTCCTTGTTTGTTCAAAATTTCTCAGTCCAAATGGTTTGAAGTATTCTTTCTCCCTGTATGGATGCGTGAAGGCTTTCTCCTTCATTTGGTTGCCATTGTTAGTCCTTTCCCTGGGTTTTGGATCACATTTAGCCTAGGTATTATTTATAGCCTTCTCTCTGCGGGGTAAAAAATTGTTGTTCGGCATCTTCCACGACTGTGTCTCCTCTGTAAATTCCGTCCCAACATCCATGGATACATGGTCATCTTTAATTGGACTCAGAATGATGAACTAGTAGTTTTCTTGATTGATATGATCTTATATTTTGTGGATTTTATATTGGTTGTTGCACTAACATGTGAATTTTTCACTTATTATGGCTATTTGGCCATTTATTTTGCATAGATTTAAATTTTCTTTTTTAGTTTAAAAGTTATATAGCCTAGCCCAAGGCTTGAGATTTCTGCCAATTGGCATCTGAAATGGATTGTTATGCTAGATATAATCTCACAATGTGTTGGAATAGGGTCATGGGGTTCACTATGGAGTGGTGGAACCTATCGACCCACTTTGTTGTATGGGGGTGTTGATGCTCAACTTAATCTCTCCTTGTTTGTTGAAAATTTCTCAGGCCAAATGGTTTGTAGTATTCTGTCTCCCTGTATGGATGCGTGAAGGATTTCTCCTTCATTTGGTTGCCATTGTTAGTCCTTCCCTGGGTTGTGGATCACATTTAGCCTAGGTATTATTTATAGCCTTCTCTCTGAGGGGAAAAAAATTGTTGTTTGGCATCTTCCACGATTGTGTCTCCTCTGTGAATCCCGTCCCAACATCCATGGATACATGGTCATCTTTAATTGGACTCAGAATGACGGTTCTATTTCGAGAACTTGTCACGTTTGTTACATTTGTAATAAATGCCAAATTGGTCCCGCGGCCTTGATAGTTTCTAATTGGCTATTCAGAAATATGAAGTAGCGAAGAAAATTTATTACTTTTACCCCAATGATGGACACATGATGGTTTGAAAAGTGAAATGCGGAGAGGCAGATCATCGGATCATTTTGAAGATTTTTCCCTTTTTTTGAAAAGGAGAAAAGTTATAAAATAAGCCGTGATTCCACTCGGGACGAAACAATGTCACATGTTTGAGTCAGCATTGAAAAGTCAAAGTGGAGAGGTAGGTAACCAGAGGAATTTGGAACTTTAACCCTTGTTTTGAAAAAAGGGAGTAAGGTATAGAAGTGAACCATGACCCCGAAAGTGCCCACATAAAGCCATGTATTGAGTCTATGTCAAAGATGGAAGGGCAGGTCACCAAAGGTATTTTAGAAATTTCTTCTGAGTGGCATAAAATGCAAAATTCCCCCAGGCCCACCTAAAACTAAGATATTTTCCACGTGGAGGTCTTGCGTTTGTTTGGGGACCTGTCCCTAAATTTTACTTTTGAAAGAGTGCTAAGGAGACACAGGGAGGTTTCCGTTGGCTCTATCCATGCTTAAAATTTTTCACAGCTAGTGTAAATTTGTTAGAGCATAGAATGGTGGAGATCCTATGCTTTTTTGAGGTCCCATCTCTGGTTTTTACCTTTGGAGTTTCACCAAGGAGACACGTGGAGTTTTCTTCTTGATCTTCCCATACATAGACTTTTCAAGTGTCCGGTGCAACTTTGTCAGACCCTAGACATGTCGAAGTTCCGCACTTGTTTGGGAGTCCTTCTTTTGAACTTCATACCAAAAACATGCCAAAGTGACACGTGGAATATTTTTCTGCTCTACCCATACTTAGACTTTTTGACGGCAAAGGAAACTATCTCGGACCCTAGGCACATGGCACCTTCCACTAGTTCTTAAATGTTTTCAACTAATTTTCTAAGCCGAGACACTTGGAAAGCCCATACTTGTTTGGGGTCTTTGATTTTGGGAACCATATCAAAAAATGTGCCCAAGAGAGATGTGGATGCTTCCAATAGCTCCTCTTTATATGAAGACTTTTTCAATGACCGAGGAAACTTTCTTTGGCCTAGAGCATGTGGAGAGCCTCTGCTCATTTGAGGTCCAGCCTCTAGACTTCATCTTTGAAGTTACGTCAAAAAAATACATGGAATCTTCCGTTGGACCTTCCCATGATTGAAGTTTTCAATGAACAGTGTAACTCTCTCGGGTTTTGGCATATAGAGGGCCTACGCTCATTTGAGGAACCTGCCTCTGGACTTCATCTTTGCAGTTGCGCTAGGGAGAAACATGGAGGCTTCCGTTAGCTCCTCTTTACACTTGGATGACTCGGACTCATAATGCGGATACATGGTACAATTCATGTCTGGACACTCATTTATGAGAGGCATGAATGCGGTTATCTATTCCTAAAGGTGTATTCTCAAAGGTGAAAAGGATTGCTTTTTAGATCAAGCCATATGGAGACACCTATGAATTATTAAAAATGGGATTTCTTGCATGAAAAAATAAAATAATGATTAAAAATACTATTAAAATTTATGTTATAGCATCCCAATCATAGTTGAGGGACTTAGAAACATGATCAGTTCATGATTTATCTTTCTGGTAGCTTTTGGGTGTATATTTGTTATACATCACTTTCTGGAACAAAATTGTAACAAACAAAGGATTCCTCAAATATTCTTATTTTGGGGAGAAAATTTAGGATGAATGATTTAATGCAATTGTATAAATGCAATGAGAATACTCTTGCATACGGGGGGTTAATTTTTTCGCGAAAGTTTGAGACAAACCATTTTCCCAAGAGACCATTTAAGAAACCTGTTTATTTTCCTGTGTTTTAGATTTAATCACGTCAAGATGGTTACAAATGTATAGGCATTGAAAATCTCTAAGATTCTTAAAGAAACTCTCCTCTCCTAATGAATCTAATTAACATATAATTGAATTTGTGTTTATCATGAGCACAATTGTGTTTGCTCTTATTTCAGAATGTTTTCAAATAGTTTTTTTTTGTTTCTCTTGAAATCTTATGTTGAAATCCATACTAAATAACAAAAAGATATTAATCCCTATGGTAGTATTCTAGCATTTGAAATTTCATTTTGAGAAGATATTTCATCTTGTAATGAAATAAACAATTTAAAATCACTTTACTTTCACTAGGTTGACAAAGATTATTTGTAAGCCTATTGAGTGTATCTTAGGCATGACGAATCAAGTAATTTCAACATTTAATCGAGTCTTTAGCAGGAGCCTTTATGTTGAATTCTAGAAGAGTGTATAAAACCGTGAATCTCTGGGCATCCATTGATACATAACTTCTGGTTGAATTAATATTTTGGCTATTTTGCAGCATTTTTTCTTTGAGTTTTATAATATTTGAAAAGGCTCTCAAAGATATAGTATAATCAACTTTATCTTAGTTAAATTCCCACCAAAAACTTCTCATATGATAAATCCTACATGAACTACCCCTATTTTTACTGTGTATCCACAAAGGTTTAACAATTTCCACTGCCAAAATATGTAGAAAAAATCAACATTCAATTAATTTTCTTTAGTAATCCAAACCTTGTCCAGGAAACATCTCCACTCTCTAGTGTGAAAACTCATGAAAGTTAGATTGTGTTGTATTGATCATATTTTCTTAAGGTTCTCATGAAAGTTATGAAAAGAAGGATCTCTTGATATCCTTCACCAACATGGATTATTGAATGGGTCCTCTCACGCTGGTTGAAGGCACGACCTAAAGTAGTGAGGGTAGGTCAAACCCTCAATAAGGTGCTATCCATTTCTCCAACTCCTAAGTGAAAAAGAGTCAGTTGAATCCCCTCCTCAACTAAAAAATGAATCATATCATGATTCTTCTATCTCTAAGCATCCTGTTAGTTTCATGATGTTACTCAGGCCATTGCAAGAGAATCAATTTAGATACCAACAATGAAGTGGCACCGTTGTCAAGGATTATTTGAACACTAGGAAATATTTGTCCAGAACCAACACCGAAATGGTGCCATTTATGAGGATTATTTGAACATCAAGATCTATTTTTGTGGCAACACCACCCAAATGGCACCGTTACCAGGGATTATTTGAACACCGAGACCTATTTGTGTGGCAACAACACCTAAGTGGTGTTATTTCTAAGGAATTTTTTTATAAATGTGTACACATACCGACCCTGGTAATGCTTTTTACATGGTTTAAGTAAAAAAAAGTTGTTTAAAACATCATCCTTTGTAGAAATTTTGTAAGATTTGTGCAAGACTACAAGTTTTATTGTGCAATATTTTGTAGTTTCTAGTGCTTATTGCACTAAATTTGCATCAATAGTCATAAATATGGGTGAAGGAAGGTCGTATCTGTTAAGCTTTGTAGAAACTACGCATTGATAGACACTTGGCAAGTTACTTATATTACATCTGCACAACTAAGGTGACAATCCTTAGTGGCAACTCCATGTTGAACTGAAATTTTGATGATTACCAATGTCTTACCCTGTATCAAATGAAATTTATCATTAATATTTGTAAAGATGGAGGGAAGAAGGTCTTTATTCACTAGGGATCCTACTAAAAAGTTATTTCCAAAACTAGAAAAATTAAACTCAGATGGAAAACAAGTCTAGAAATTAGTTGGAAATTACCATACATATTCAAGTGATTTTTCACCAAGTAATATTTATATAAATTTTAGTTCTTCAACTGGAGAGGGGCCATCATTTGTGTCTAAAAATCCTTCCTCTCAGTTTTCCCTTGTTTCTCCCAATGTTGATAGGATTTTCCAAGAAGCTGAGTCATTAGAGAATATCTATTTTGAAATCTATACTCCTATGCTCCAAAGGACCCTTGTTCCCCGTCATTTTATTTCTCCTGTAAATTCACCGCAAAACCTCCACCTAAACCTCCTTTTGTTTTCAAAACCTTTTTACCTATAGCTATTAGAGGTATTGATGGATATCCTAATATGGTGCCACAAGATGTCAGAAATAGGTTGCCAAAATTTTAAGGGAACAATGCCATCACTGGTGACCACCATTTAAGACTCTTTGTTAATATGATGGAAGATTTTGAAATTGAGTTTGAAGACATGTATGTAAATTTAATTATTCATACTCTTGAGGAGGATTCATATGACTGGTACAAGGCTTTACTAGATAATTCAATAGATTCAAGGATCGAGATGAAAAATGTCTTTAGATTGAAATATGGGGATAAGTCATATCCTAGGTTCCTTTTATCTGAATTTTAAAATATAAAGAAAAATTGAAATGAATTTGTCCATGATTTCAATACTCAGTTCAATAAGACCTTAAACAGTCTACCTATGATCTTAAGGTCATGTGTTTATCTATATTAGATAAAATATTCTGATGCTTTTGATAAAAAGGCTACTAATTACTTGAGAGATAAGAACCTGGGAACATTGAGGTGGGATTTCACCATGGCCTTAAAAATAGAGAATAACATCAAAGTAGTTGGAAAGGCTCCTAAAAGAGAGGGTGTCAAGTTAATCAATACGGAGATGCCTTAATTAAACAAAGTTGTGGATCTGGAAGAGGTTATAAAAACTTTGGCTAGAGGAGTTAAAGAGATATCCTATAAACTGGAAAAAGTAGAAAAAGGGATAGGACAAAGTTCTTAGGTTTAGCATAAGCCACATGGTCAGGAGAGATTTTGAAATCATCCCAGAGGTGATCATAGACCAAATGATAGAGGGAAAGGGCTCATGGGATCAAGTAATACACAACCTCAACCTAGGGAGAATATATTGGTTCCTACTCCATTGACTTCCAGGGTTGCTATTGTGGAGGAAACTAATGTTATTGAGTGGTGTGATAGGTGTTTCTTACATCACTTCCCATGTGATGTAGATCAAGAACTTGTGGAAGAAGATGATGATGAGACATATGATGATCTATGCATGATGGATAGCCCTACGAATGCACATCAGGGGGCAACGTCAACTGAATTGATAAGTGCTAGAACTATTGAAGATTTATGGGATTGTGTCCACCAGGTATTACCTCTTCCTCCCATTAATGATTTCAAAATTGATATAGTGTAAGAATGTTAATCTTCCTAATCATGAATTTGAATACTTAAGGTCCTTTGATGATTAAAAATTATGATGGAGGGATCCCTTCCAAAGAGGGCAGGTAACTGTTGATGAATGTAGTAGTTTTTCAGGAGAAAGAATATAACACCAGAAGTAAGTTTGTGAAAGGGGGAGGACCACAAACCAAGAAAAAAGTTCCATTTCTTACCAATATCCCAATGGAAACCCCTAAGAAAGATTCATCCGGTAAAGGCCTAACTACCCCAAATGAAACATCTTCTCCTGCACATGCCCAGACTCTAAAAAATCCTATACTATCAGAGAAAGTGGTGAATATCCCTCCTAATATTGCCCTACACAAATATGTTCCTTGTGGCATAGCCTAAATCTTGATTCAGATCAAAGTAATTGTTCCGATTATTGAATTACTCAGGATCCTTGAACATAGGAAAAGGTCATTTGAATATTTGGGATGTAAAGAATAAAAAATTACCCAGAGAAAGAGTCTGAAAACTGTAGAGGTTCTTCCTATTATTACAGAATCAGAAATACCACAGGTATTGGAGGAACCCATAGAATCAGTTGAGGTGTATTTGGGAACTTCTCTGGTTAAATCTCAGCTTAATATGGATTCAATTTTTACCACTTTGATTATTAAAAATAGGCTGGTACATAACTACATGTTTTATTCAGGAGCCTCATGTAATGTAATGCCTCTTGAGGTCATGAATGAGTTAAATTTCAAGGTAACAATAGATTTTGGGAAATACACTACTTTGGATTCAAGAGAAGTGCCAATAGTTGGGTATGTCAAGCAATTAGTAGTGCAGTTGGCAAATTTTCCAAGAAAGTGCTTAACCATGAATGTGGTTACTGTGGACTGTCTTGCCAAATGGGGGATGTTATTAACTAGAAAGTGGGAAGCTAGTGTGGATGGAAGTGTGAAAATGAACATGTCTTATGTAACCATACCAATTGATGGGAACCTTGTGAAGTTATACTATGAGAAGAACATGTTACATCTCATTGAGGACCCTGAAAATGCTTCTTATGAAGTATTGTATGCAGATGTCGATGTCAAAAAATTTGTGGGTTATTCTTATTTTAAGGAGCATAAAATTGATGAGTGCAAGTATCCTGAGAAGATTGGTTCTCCCTGGAATCTGTTGTTTGATGGGATTTTTTCTAGATCTAATAAAGGCACAAAAGATAAACCTCAGAAAATATGGCTAGGCAACAACTTGGATAGAGAAGGAAAACAAGCATATGTCTAGATGTTAAAAAGGTATCAAGACTTCTTGGCTTGCTCGTACTCAGAATGGTAGGAACTTGAAACATCTTCTTGATTTATTTCTCATAATCAAGGAACACATCATTATACAGTGTACAGTATTTTTGTTCTTTTTTGTTTCTGTGTTTTTCCTTTTGGTTCATCCTGGTCCTTGGTGGCTTGTTTTCTTTTGTTTCTCAGATTGTTCTTTAGAGGTTGGAAATTATTTTTTTGCTTTACAAGCTTGGTCTTCACTCCATTTCCCAATGGATTATTAACACATGGTCTGTTATTTTTTTCTTGCAGCACTCGCAAGGAGTGCCCATCCCTGAGTCGGACCTGATATTAGTGGTGAATTTAATCTCACCCTATTTGTTAAAAATTTCTCAATCTGTATGACTTGAAGTATTCTCTATCTCCCTGTATGGATGTGTGAAATCTTTCTCCTTGATTTGGTTTCCATTCTCAGTCCTTTCCTTGGGTCGTGGATCACATTTAGCCTTAGTAATAGTTACATTCTTCTCTTTGCGGGAAAATTTTTTGTTGTTGGGTGTCTTCCATGATTGTTTCTCCTCTATAAATCCTATCCCAACATCCATGGATATATGGTCACGTTTAATTGGATGTGGCACAATGGGTCTATTTGGTGAACTTTCCACTTTTGTTACATTTGTTAAAAATGCCAAATTGGTCCCATGGCCCCGATAGTTCCTAATGTGCTATTCAACAATATGAAGTGGTAAAGCAAATTTCTTACTTTGACCCCGAAGATGGACACATGGTGGTTTGAAAAGTCAAAGACAGAGAGGTGGATCATCAGAGAATTTTGAATATTTTTCCCTTTTTGTGAAAAGGATAAAAGTTATAAAATAAGTCGTGATTCCATTGGTGACCAAATAATGTCATGTGTTTGAGTCAGCATTGAAAAGTCAAAGTGGGAAGGCAGGTCGCCAGGGGACTTTGGAACTTTTAGCCTTGTTTTGAAAAAAGGGAGTAAGGTATAAAAGTGAAGTGCCACCCCGCAAGTGCCCAAATAAAGCCACGTGTTGAGTCTACATCAAATACAGAAGGGTGGGTCACCAGGGGTACTTTAGAAATTTCTTCTAAATGGGTATAAAATGTAAAAGGACTCCCATGCCCGCCTTAAACTAAGATCTTTTCCATGTGGATGGCCCGCGACTGTTTCGGGACCTTCCCCTGAATTTTACTTTTGAAAGAGCACCAAGGAGACACATGGAGGTTTTTGTTGGATCTGCCCACACTCATATTATTTCACGGCTAGTGCAGTTTTATTAAACCATAGACTCATAGAGAGCCTGCACTGATTTGAGGTCCTTCCTCTGGGTCTTACCTTTGGAGTTATGGCAAGGGGACATGTGGAGGTTTCTATTGGATCTTCCCATAATTAGACTTTTAAAATGTCTAATGCAACTTTGTCAGACCCTAGACATGTGGAAGGCTCGTGCTTATTTGGGAGTCCTTCTTTTGAGCTTCTTACCAAAAACGTGGTGAACAGAAAAGTGGAATATTCTGCTGGCTCTACCCATCCTTATAATTTTAAATGACCGATGAAAATTTCTTGAACCTTAGGCACATGGCACCTTCTGTTGGTTCTTAAACGTTTTCAACAAATTTTCTGGGCCAAGACACGTGGAGATCTCGTGCTTGTTTGGGGTCTCCACTTTTGGGGCACCATATCAAAACTACACCCAAGAGACACGAGGAGGCTTCCAATGGACCTTCCCATGCTTGGAATTTTCAGTGACCAATGCAACTCTCTCAGGTTTTGGGCATGTGGAGGGTGTGCACTCATTTGAGGAACCTTCCCTTGGACTTCATGTTTGTAGTTGCACCAAGGAGACACGTGGATACTCCCACTGTCTCCTCATTACAATTGGCTGACTCAGACTCACAGATCATATATGTTGTATAATCCATGCGAGGACACTCATTTCTAAGAGGCATGAATGCATGTATCTATTCCTCAAGGTGTATTCTCAAAGGTGAAAAGGATTTCTTGTCAGATCAAGCCATATGGAGCCACCTGAGAACTATTAAAAAGGGGATTTATTTCATGATAAAAAATAATGATTAAAAAGACTGTCAAAATTTTGATATGGCATCCCAGTCATAGTTGAGGGATTGAGAAACTTGATCAATTCATGATTTATCCACCTGACAGCTTTTGGGTGTAAATTTGTTAAACATCAGTTTCTAGAACAAACTTTTAACAAACAAAGGATTCCTCAAATATTATTCTTTTGGGGGGGAAATTTGGGATGAGTGAGTGAGTGAAATTGTATAAATGCAATGAGAGTACTTTTGCATTGGGGGGATAATTTTTTTGAGAAAGTTTGAGACAAACTAGTTTCCCAAGAGACTATCTAAGAAACCTATTTATTGTCATGTGTTTTAGATTTAATCACATCAAGATGGTTACAAGTATACAACCATTGAAAATTTCTGAGATTGTTAAAGAAACTATCCCCTACTGATGAATCTAATGAACATTTAAATGAATTTGTGTTGATCATGAGTGAAATTATTTTTGATCTTATTTCAGAATGTTTTAGAATAGTTTTTCTTGTTCCTGTTGCAATCTTACATTGAAATAGCTCTGAATAACACAAGATCTTATCCCTCTGGTAGTATTCTAGAATTTTCAATTTCATTGTGAGAAGAGCTTTCATCTTGTAATGAAATAAAAAATTTAAATTCACTTTACTTTCACTAGGTTGACAGAGATTGTTTGTAATTCTATGAGTGTATCTTAAGCATGACGAATCAAGGACTTTCAACGTTTAATTGAGTCTTTATCATGTTCCTTTATGTTGAATTATTTAAGAGTGTATAAAACCATGCATCTCTATGCCTCCATAGATACAGACCTTCTGGTTGAAGGAATATTTTGGCTATTTTGAAGCATTTTGTCTGTGAGTTTTCCAATATTTATAATGGCTCTCAAATATCTAGTATAATCAACTTTATCTTAGTTAACCTCCCACCAAAAGCTTCTCAAATGATAAATCCTACATGAACTACCCCTATTTTTACTATGTATCCACAAAGTTTTAATAATTTCCACTGCCAAAATATGTAGAAACAATCAAGATTCAATTATTGTCTTTAGTAATTTGAACCTTGTCCTGGAAACATCTCCACTCTCTAGTGTGATAACTCATGAGAGTTAGATTGTGTTGTATTTATCATATTTTCTTAAGGTTCTCATGAAAATTGTGTAAAGAAGGATATCTTGATATCCTTCACTGACATAGATTATTGAATGGGTCCTCTCACCCTGGTTGAAGGCACAACCTAAAGTAGTGAGGGTAGATCAAACCCTCAATAAGGTGCTATCCATTTCTCCAACTACTGAGTGATAAAGAGTCGGCTAAATCCCCTCCCCGACTAAAAAATGAATCATATCCTGATTCGTTTGTCTCTAAGCATCCTGTTAGTTTCGTGATGTTGCTCAACCCTCGTCAGAGAATCAATTTGGATACCAACATGGGGTATGACCCAAAGAGTTACAAATAACTAGCCGGTTTTCAAACTAGGAGTTATTACGTCACTTGGGTTAGAGGTATCTGGACTCTATGTGCCTAGGGATATAGGGTGACCAACCTCTTTTGGGGAGTGAAAAGGAAACATTATCTTTATTTTTTGCTTGAGGGAGGAAAAAGAGACTTGAGGGAGCCATAAGAGATTTGTGTGGGTGTGATTGATACTTTTTGAGGTATATGGAGTTGTCCGATAATTCTTTGAAGGTATATGTATTTGTTTTGTGATGATTTGGGAGGTATATGTTGTTTTTTTTTTATGCTTTGGGATATTTATGCAGATTGTTTCATGATGTCTTATGATATGTGGAGACGGTATAGTGAGTTACGTGTACTCTTGTGAGTCTTGTTAGACATTTTTATGTTTGAGGTTTGACGCTCCCCTTGGTTGATATGGACTATTGGATATTGTATTGGCACTTTGTTGGTACACTCATGTTTTTTTTGGCTCATGTGATACCAGTGGCATATATATTAACATCATTATTCATTTTTTTTTAGTCACTTATGTGTGTTGAATCTTGTCTTGTCACATAATTTTTGGAAATTATTTGTTATGGGGATTACTTGTTGTCTTTTCATGTTCAAATCAGAGGCCTTGTGATGTGATATAGTCATGGAAGTATGTAGAAATATGTCTTGTGGAACATTAGTGTTGTGCTTGGTATTTGTGTGGCATTGTGATGTCAGTTCTGATGGGCACCCATGAAAAATGGAGAAACTAAAGTCCTAAGAATTGAAATGTTAAGAGCTTAAAATTGATGAATATTGTTAAAAAATTAATTAGGTAATAATGTAAGATGAAAACTATCAATCTTTAAATAACATTAAAATTTAAGATAATTAAAAATTAAGTTTTCTTCCTTATAGTCACGTTGTACTGACAAGTTGATTTTTAGTAACTTTTGACTTTCTTTCCTACGTATCCTTCAAGTTTTGGTATTTTTTCGCATATAGGATGATCCTATTATAAGGGGAGGGAAATGTAGTACTAACTATAATTAACATTAAAATAAAATTATATATATATATTAATTAGTAGAGAAGTGTGTGAATAGCATGGGCAAGTCGAGGAGTAATTAAAGATTGTGGAGGCATGTGGAAGTGTGTTGAATGCATGTGAGCATTTGTATAACCTATAATACCTTTCTCCTCCCATTATATAATGAAAGTGCAATTTATTTTAGATCCAGAGACTCTATCGAAATCTTGTTGGTCGCCATAAATTTACTTAGAGGATTTGGTTTTTGAATTGGTTTCCTAATTTAGGCACCTGATTTTGATGATTTAGAGCTCTGATTTAATTGGGCACAATGGGTTTGTGTTTGAGTTTCTATTTTTCTCATCCTTGGCCTCCATTTACAAGTTTTGCAATGGTTAATGTGTTTGCTTTTCGATGATGGATTTGTATTTCCAACAACAAAAGCTCTAGTTTAATCTCTTTAGAGTTCTGTGAGTCACCATTTTCAAGCTCTAGATCTTTACATTCTTCTATTCTTGATTCATGGCTGGAAATTTTAAAAGATATGAGTTGTTTTGTTGTATTTCTTCTGCATTAGAGGTCTTTCTGTCTTAGATCTCTTTGTGTCTTGATTTTGGGATCTACTTTGACATTTTGTCACTCTACTAGCTGAAGATGGGGTTTATGCCTTGATGTTAACTCTTCAACTTCGCCATGTCTGCCATGATTTTTTGTTGTTTTTTGGAGCTTCATTTTTGTCTACTTAGATGTCTATGTTTTGGAAATATGTGAATTATCCATCGCCCATACATCTATACAAAAAAAATTTTGTTCTCTTCTCTCTACGCTAAAAAAATGTGAGCTTTAAAATAGGGTATGGACATCCATCAAAGAATAAAAGATAAAGGAATTTTGTTAGATGTTGTAGTTGAAATAGCTTTGGTAGATGTGTATGCAAAATATAGAAGCACAGAAAGGAATATGAATGAACCTGAGGAGTTGGTTGGAATAACGATTATTTTGGTTGATCCTGAGCATGAGTTGGTCAATTAGAGCTTGAGATTTGTGTAAATTTGGACCAGATGGTGAGTTGTTATTAAATATATTTCAGATTCCTAAGGCTATGAGGTAGCATTGTATATGAGGTTGGTAACAAAACAATGTTTAGATAGAAAGACTACTCATGGTGATCTATATGGTTACCTTTTGCAAGGCTTGATTACCGTAGAAAATATCATGCTCTCAATAAAAATTGGTCCCAATCCCAAGCAAAGAAACTCAAGGGCATGTATAACGATGAAAATACAATTCGATCAAAAAAAGGGATAAAAGATGGTGGTTGTAAGAACTTATCACATAGATTTAATCCTCAACCTCTGGTTGCTCACTACTTGTTTGTTTTTGTATAGGCTACTCCATGTGCACTATGGAAAATTTTATAATTGATGAGTTAACAAGTGAGTGGAAAGTTTGGAGGATTTTGGTGTAAACCTCTTTGTTCTTAGTTTGGTTGATGTGGGGCCTTATTGGATAACGTTTATGTGGCCTTGGATGTTGATCCCCACTAATAATTGGAATGTTGGTTGAGTTCTTGGTTTGTTTCACTACTACAAGGGGGGCTCATTTGATACATTAATAAAGACAAAATTTGACTAAATTTTCTCAAATAGAGATAATAAAAAAGTTTTATATTGTCTATATTTATTGTCTCTCAAGAGACAATAATGATTGATACATATTTCTTTTATCTTGAGAGACAATATAATTTTTGTCTCTCTAGAGACAATATCATATTCGTCTCTCTAGAGACAATATCAATTTCTTCTCCTTAGAGACAATACCAAATACTAACATTTTGTCTCTTTGGAGACAATACTAATTTCAATATTTATTGTCTCTCAAGAGACGATATGAATTTAAAGAATGAAAAATATGAATTTTAGAACTACATAATAACCAAATATCATATAGTGGAATCTGTAGAAATTAATCTAATCTAATACAAAGAATCTATGAAATAGCTACAGACAATAATTGAAATCAACAACTCTATATATATTTTTTATTATATTCATTCACTATTACACTCCATTATATAGGAGATGTAAAATAACAATCATTACAACAACATTTGTCTTCATATACAACCATACACCCATATGGTTTCAACCTCTCACCAATATAATAATAGAAAAATACTAATTGTTTTATTATTCTAACTTACTAACTTACTACATACTAACCACATTTTACATTTGCTATTTACATTTACATAGTAAATGTACTTTCACTAATTTACCATAATAATAATTACACATGTAATTATTATTCACCCATACAAATGGAGCACTAATATAAATTTCCTAACATTCCCCCCCTTAGTGCGAACATGGGGAAAACCTGCCTTATACTTACATCTGCTCATGATCTGATGATTTTACAGGATGATCATAAACCTAATGGATGGTTTTTCATAGGGTTGACCATAAACCAAAAATGATGGTTTTGCAACTGGTTTACCACAAACCAAAAGGGTGATGGTTTTGCATAGGGTTTACCAACAACCGAAAATGGTGGTTTTACAACTGGTGTACCACAAACCAAAAATGAAGGTTTTCAGGTGGTTTACCTACAACCACATCATGATATGCTAAGTAATATTATTAGCCCTCATCACATCTCACTGCAGGGAATAACATAGGAAATTCTGCTGAAGTCCGCTGCATATATAGAAAATACCAGAAATGTAGAAAACTAGAAATGGAACATTGAGATCATGTTCCCCCCTCAATGTGAAATTTCCTTTATTCTGTAAACCACAATAGGAACACTACAACCAAACACTCTGCTAGAAATACAAAGAAACAACAAGAACGCACTGTATAAAAAAATAATCACCATAGCTGATATGGCCCCACCGTTGGTGACTGACGAGAGGTCGTTGAATGACCTCCAACCTCCTGTGCCTCCTTCCTCCAAGAAATTCACTTAGTATAGAAATTCTTCATATTTATAGTCAATTTCATCTGTTATTTTTTCATCTCTAGCTTCCCATTCTACAATTTTGCTTACATCTGTAGGTGCTTTTTCTTTTCCATCTACTATCCTCCATAGATTTTTATTCATTAACTGCATCTGGATTTTTACTCTCCATGTATGGAAGTTTAGCCCATTAAATTTATCTAATGGTATATCCATTTTATTGAATCTAAATATCCAAAAAAAAATTGAATGTAGATTTGAATTACCTTTGATTCTCTGATTTCTTCAAAAAACAACAGTGATCAATGTGCTGTATAGTAAATTGCACGTTTCTCCCAAACTACGAACTGGGTTATGCTGAAATTTCTCCTGTAGCTTCCTTTATAACAGATCGTTCCACACACAAATTTTGGAGAAACAAAAGTTACAAGATCATCTTCGAGACAGATTTAACCTGCTCTGATACCAAATGTAGAAATTAATCTGATCTAATACAAAGAATATATGAAATAGCTACAGACAATAATTGAAATCAACAACTCTATATTATATTTTTTATTATATTCATTCACTATTACACTCCATTATATAGGATATGTAAAATAACAATCATTACAACAACATTTGTCTTCATATACAACCATACACCCATATGGTTTCAACCTCTCACCAATATAATAATAAAACAATACTAATTGTTTTATTATTCTAACTTACTAACTTACCACATACTAACCACATTTTACATTTACTATTTACATTTACATAGTAAATGTACTTTCACTAATTTACCATAATAATAATTACACATGTAATTATTATTCACCCATACAAATGGAGCACTAATATAAATTTCCTAACAGAATCAATGAAGTTATATATCATCTATGATGTGGGAGTGGTCTGGTAATTAATATTATAAATTAACAAGAATTTGATTTACATATTATGCCCAATAAATGGGTCCACAAATATTTTATTAATATCAAATAAGATAAAATACAAAAGGGTGTCTGAATTCCTCGAACCCTTGAAATACAATGATAAAATACAAAAGGGTGTCTGAATTCTTTTAACCCTTGATATACAATATTAACACCTTCCCTCCACCACCAACTTCAAGTGATCCATATGATGCCCTAGTGCTACTTTGAGGTTATTTTTCTTAAATTTAATTTTGAGCAACTTCATTTTTGAGCAATTGCCTCTCCATTGGCAGCAGTCATCTTCATGTTCTTCGCTTTGATGTAATTCTCTACTATCATTACCAACGAAGGTGCATTGGATTCTAAGAAATTATGATCACATATTTTACTCAAATTCTGCCAAAAGTATTCACAAATTACATTTAAATTAGGAAAATACTTAGATTTTAGTAAATCAACCTGGTCTTTACATTTTGTTCTAAATAATTAGTTATCACTAACTCATTACTGTGAATCCATTACATCACTTATATCAAGTACTAACCTCAGACATTCTAATACCTAGAATTCCACACTTGCCTGGTGAAAATTTTCTGATATAAGCCTGTACAGAAAAACAAAAAAGAAGCCATTATTCATCTATTTTTTTCTTAGTGGATATTCTACACTAAATGCATGAAAATTGAGTAAAAATGTACAAGCATTATATATAAACAATGCCCAATGAAACCATTGAGGCACAACACTCACCAATAGACCAATTAGAGCTACACTGCTTCAAAGCAATTTCAAAGTAGATTGATGAGAATGCCCCTGTATAATAGAAAATGATTCAAGATAATCCACAATAAACATGAATAATAGTGATCTTTGCTCTAATTTCCATTTTGCAATTTATACTTTTATGTACTTGGTAATTTTCTTAAGTGATTGATTCTCTCCTTGTGGACATATGGAACATCAAAGCCCCATTTTCAATAAAATTATATTATATTCAAGTACGTGTTTTGTTTTGTCTTTAGATCAGTTTCTTTGCATGTTAGCTTTTTGTTGGATTTTCCTAAATTCAGTAACATGGAGGAGTTAAAATTGATAACAAGCAACATTCTTAACTATGCAGAAGGAAGGGGTTTCATAGGGATTGCATGTCACAGGAGTGTAGGCATTTAGTGAATGTTTAAGAATCTCTTTAGTATGGATTGTGGTGGTACATGAAACTTAAGTGAGTGAGAATAATAGAAATACAAAGACCAAATATTCTCTTAAATGATTAATTAGGTAGGTTTTTGGGATAATCAATCATCTTCAGGTGATGGTTTGCATATTAGTAAATATGGTAATTGGAAACTACGAGGTGAAAAGGGCATTAAGAGTTGTCAAGTATGAAAATCTATTAAGTAACAAAAATTGTTAAGAGATATATTAGTAGAATATGGAACATAAAAGGTTGTGATTAGATAGGCCACCTTTATAATAAATTTTTTTATGTCAAGCAAATACAATTGTTCTAATATAACATTTAATAAAACATGTTTGAAACAAGTAAAAGGAAACTAAATTCCTTGACATGTGCAGACATGCAATTGGTCATACCTGAAAGCCTTGGAGACGTATTTTCTCCAGTAAAATTTTATTTATAGACTTCTCTTCATAGCTACAACGTATGGTAAGAAGTCTCCATATTATAATCTGATATTCTATGATAACAATTTGAAATTTGAAATCAAGTATCATAAAAAAATTTAAGAATGATTATTTCCAAGATATTCTATGAAAATGGTGTCAAAGACTTTAAAGACTTACTTCACATCCAATGCTTCAGGGGTGAGAATACCAAAATGGTCAATAAATTCATAAAATGTTCTCCTTGTGGGGTATCCAGCACAACTAATCCTGATTGCTTCCATGACACCTTATAATGTAGATGAGCCACACATTCTAATCAAGATTCTATGTTTCTGTATACTAACCTTTTGGCTGAACTAGGAAATTTCATAAAATTCATCAAAAAACTTGAATTGAAAATGTAATAATCTTAGGCCAAAGGCTGCTCAACATGCAACGTAGTTGTTGTAAAACATTGTAATTCTCAAAAATTCCTGCTTTAGAACACTGTTTGGTTTCACACATATTATGTAGTGAGGCTCTGTTGAGATCAATGTTTCTAGGAGAGATCACAGTTGTTGCTACACAAAATTTTAAAGGAGTTAATAATATCACAAACCTTTTGAATAGTATTCATGACAACAAAATTTTACAAGCATCTATCACTACCTATCATAATTTTCAGAAAGTGAATATTCAAACATTAACAATATGATAGTGGTTAGAAGAAAACAATTACAAAGATTAAATGAAACAATGGCTTAGAAAATAAAGGGTGTATTGCGCCACCTATGTAATTGAAAAAAAATCATATACCTTGAAGTGTGTGCCAATGGATGAGAATTTTTATGACTTAGAAAATTCCTAAGGCAAAGCAGGAAAGATACTTACAACAAAGGAACATTTTGAAAAACTTAATAGATCTTGATGCTCTACAACAACATAATCCTTTTTCTTTTCAAGGAAAATATTAGTTTAATATGTAACCTACTAGATACATAAGAGAAAAATCATAATTCCCACGATACAAAAGGCACTGCTGGTAAGAATAGAGGGATTACAAATAACAAGTCAATCGAAGCAGTTTCTCACATCACCAACATAGTGACAAATAGTGAAGTTGGTAAGTGAAAGTTTTGGTTTGCTGAAATGTTTCTTATTCTTAAAGGTTTGGTAAATATTTTGTGTAAATGTTTCATGGGTTGATCTTGGAAACATACTGCAAGGCGAAGAGGGAGAAAGCTATTAGTGACATAAAACTTTATGCTCATATGTATGGCATGAAAACTTCACAGCATTAACATCTATCTCTTTATAATTGTAATTACGTATTGGCATATCTTGCTCATAAATCCTTTCATATCCGCCTCTAAATTGATGCACACACAAAACATCTAATACGATGTAAAACTCTCACTTTTATGTTAAACATAATAAACCTCCATTTGATCATCTCCAAATAATTAAGAAAACAATTTATGTTATCGCAGAAGAAAAATCAAAACCAAAAGTAAATTATGTTTGCCAACTTTATTCAAATGTAATATTACTGAACTTAGCTCAAGTCCACTTTAAGTGTACTTTCTTCTAGTTGATTGACACAACTATTATATTCCAATTAATATTTTCCTCTAACTTCTAAGCGTATAGGAAAAAAGTAGCTCTATGTGTGTCACAATACTCCACAAATTTTGGAGTATGTGTTATTTGTGTTCACTACTTTAATTCAAATGTCATTAAGCCTTCCTGGTAATCAAATGTGAGAACCAGTTATGACCTAAAAAAAATTTCATAGCACAGGGTCCAATGCAAGCCTTCATCTATCCTCAACTTCCATTGAAATGAAAACCTCCTATCATTGGTACTCAAAAATCACAATTAGAAAGTAGGTCTAAGCCTTTTATGAGATTCATTTTTTGTTGAACAAGTGAATAGTTACTATTCTTTCACCATGTATTATCCTTGTAACTAACCAAAATGCACTCTTAATTTGGAACAACAATAAACAATAACCCATATGTGACTTCTATTCACTCACTGAAATAAAAAAATGATAGTTCCAGGGCAATGGTAAGATCATATAATGTTTAAGGAACATCTAAAAGTTTGCAAAAATAAAGGGAACATATACATACCAGGCTTCATCTAAAAGAGAAACAATTCCCCTAGGTTTTTGTAAATATTAAACAAAATATTATTAACATCGTGGCCCTGAAGAAACCAATTTTTATGTCTAGGAAAGCATGGACAAGATGTTTATCAAGATCCAACATAATGACTCACTCAATATATGTTTAACTATGCAAACTCTATTTGTGTCTAAAAGGAAATAACATAGGAAAGAAAAACTAGAAAAAGACCTTTTCAATTAGATCCAGAACATCTTGATTGTCAAAAAATAAAATATATCTCCAATCAATTTATTCTTTTGTGTATTCATCTTGCTGCATCTTAAATACATGTTGAACATAAGAACGAAACTTCAAGAAAAAGTAAACATTTTATGCAACAAAATAGAGTTTTAATTTTTAATCAGTGAAAATTAAATTTTGATAGTCATCAAACTAAGCTAGATAGATATATTAACAAGTCTATATTTCAAATTTTCATGAATTTAATTCCCTTCTATTATGCATAGAATAGACCATTTAGAATACGCCATTCACCTAGAATTGTTATTTCTAATATTTTTTGCATTTCCAAAGGCTTCCAGAATAGGATTTGACTATAAACCATGAAAACAAGAGTTCAAATCATGATAATGAAATAACAATAAAGAAATGTAGTAGTAAAATAACCCTATGATTTATTAATTGCTAAAGAAAAGTCATAATTCTTTCGACTCTATTTATAATCAAGAAGATGCTATTGTTTCTTACCGTAGACACTAAAATTAGGTCACACTCCCCTTTTATCCCTCGACATATAAGCACCCTTTATTACATTTACCTAGCCATGACCCCCCCCCTTCACCCTACTAATACTAATTTAATTAATTTAATTAAATTAATGCATTATCCTCACTATATTTATTATTTAAATATCTTATTTGAATAATATCCCCACATACAGTTCACTTAGAAACCTCACCAAGCCAACTCAACCTAATACATATTCTTAGCAAGTTCCTATAACTAGCTAAGACTTATCCAAACCCTAAAAATCAATGCCTACATTCCCTCTAACCACATTCCCGCATGCTCACAAGAATCTCCCAGTCTAATCCACGGGATAACGACACGAGATCCAAGGAAATCGGGAGGATCTCCCTGTTTTAGTAAACCTAGGAAATCCTACCTTGACCGACGTCGGTTACCCCTAACCGTTGCCAGTTAAGTTGGACCGCCATTGTTTACCCCTTTTAACCCCTAAACTACCTTACTCTCAAGGTTGGAAAACATTAGGAGAAAGTGGATGAGAAAGAACACATCTCAGAGAGATAACACATCTTTAGAGAGCCAATTCCATTAAAAACTCACATCCGGGGAGGGAGATTGAGCATCTTCTCCTACAAAGCCATCCCAGCCATGATCCGATCTATCCAAGAAAAGAGGAGTGTACATACAGCCCATACAGAAGCTTCTCTTCAGTTGGTGATCACTTACAACCTTCAAACCCATCATCAACACCTCCATCCCTCACACAAAGACATTTAGGAATGAAATCCAAGTAAGTACAACATCATACTTTCCTGGTTATTTCATTTCATCATCATTTTATCATCCATTGTTTATCTTGCTCCCTATTGACCTTCTCCACATTTTCACCTCCGTATACCCATTGAAACCTCACAAAATCCTACTCCAGTCACCCAATACCTCATCCCGACCAACCAAAGTGCTTTGTGAAATCACAAAAGATACCCCAACTTGTTCTGTGACATTTCCATGTCTTATAGTAACCAGCACTGGTTACGCCTAACCGCCATCAGTCACCCCTGACCGACACCAATATCTATGTTTTCCCACACAACCCTAAATAGAGACCTACGCACCTAATTTTAGCTCACCCTCTTTCACCTGTGATCTAGCCGAGACCCTTTATCAGACCTGTAGAGACTCAAAACCAACCATTTGACCTTTGGATTCTATTCTAGCTTAGCCTGTTAGATTATATCTATTTCTTATTGTGTTTTCAAGTGAGATACCTAAATCATTTTTAAATAACAATAGGATTTACTTTTTTTACAGCATTGAATTGTTTAAAACGGTGGACTGACAGCCATCTAGGAAGTATCACACTTCCTAGATCTAGCATAAGCTAGGTAGTTCACTGCCCATATTGTTTAATTCCTTCTGGTGGTCTTGTTTTCATTACAGGTATTTCCTCCTAGCCAAAAGGAATCTCTCATGATTAGCTATGGATTCAAAAGTCATACGCGTGCAACAACCCATCAACTAAAATTTGAACAGGTATTCCTTCTACACCCGTTACCCTATCTATTTCATCAACACTTCAAAGGAAAAATCTATTAAATATTTTGAAACACTTACTTCTAGCAATTCCTTCTCTAATAATATTCCCTCAGTTTCTACTCAGCCCCCCATATAAGTAAGATAATGCATAAGCATTTTGGTGGATTCTGTTTCACCTAACCCACTTTCTCCACTGACTAGAATGGACTGAATTATCCCCTCATTGATCATCACCTTGTATTCATTGAAGGATATTTTTTGATATATCAATAAGAGTATCTCATCTATAAAACATCACTTGAATAAGATAAATCACATAGGCATACCTGTATGCATCATCTGCCACAACAAACACATGAAAATCCAAAAAAAGAAAGAAATGGCAAAAAAGGAAAAAAAACATGATTCGAGCAGAAGAAAATAGGTGAAAACACCAGATAATCTAGAAATGATTCAAGAAAGTGGGAGGGAAATGTGTTGGCCTCCCAATCCCTCGTCACTTGAAAATAAGTTTACAACTTCAAGCAATGCAGGACCCAGCATCCAAGTAAGGCTCCTAGATCCAATAACTACATGTTTATCTTTTAAATGCAAACCATCCCTGAGTAGTGCTACAACATATGATGCTTAAAAACAATATTTTTCTACAAATGGCTGTCCAACCACACTTCTTGCAATATCTTGCCATGTTTTTGAACAGAAATACTGACCTTTCTCTAAGATCTCATTGTAGTTAGTTGTATACGTTAGATTAAAAAACTTGTAGATAAAAAATAATCTTGACAGTGCATAGATTAAATGTTTATTAGGGTGGAGTCTGTGCCACATGCAATGGCATAGAGAAAAGGGAAAGGGTCATTCCTTTTTAAGGAGATGGATCAAGTAGTGTATTCCACAAACCTACAGTGAAGGACCTTCCAACCATCCTGTCTGTCCTACCTGTCAACTGGAAAACTATTAAAACAGAGTCAATCACATGTAATGGCACTAAGAGGGGGCCAATTATTCATGGGAAAGAGAGAACAAAGTCCTATCTAGTCCTATCTGATAATCACCAAAAGAGACTGGATTATGCACTATTGATCCACACAAATCTTGTTGTATAACAAGACCCATATTATACCCTGGAACGGTATTAAATATACCTAGTTACATCTTGTAGAAAAATACCATGAGCATTGACCTTACCATAAACATCATCTTCTATTGAATTGCATTTCTTGACAAAAGCATTGAGAAAATGAAGATGGGGATCAGAAGTTGCATTCGAGGTTAGCATGGATTTTGTTGTTAATGGCTTTGCAGTCTTATGAGTCTGATCCAAACTTCCCTAAAATTCTATATAACCTATCTGATTAACAATTGTGTCCATTTCTAATAAATCCAAGGGCCTGTCATCAAATAGAATTGATCTTCGAGATATTCATCAAATAGACATTGATCTAAGGACTTGTATACTCTCACAGAGATAGTACCTTGTAACAGTTGAATACAGTTAATGAAATATTCATGTAAACTCATAATATACAAGATTTGGAATCACCAAAATTATTTTCATGGAATGAAAACAAGTCGTCTATGATTGAATTGAAAGGAGGATCAAGGATTTTCTCTTTCTTTTTCTTCTCTCACACGAGGATCAATTACTCCAAAAATATAATATGCTTCCAAGTGTTGAGCTTTAAATCCAACATTCAATACACAGTTCATTGGTATACTTAAAGTTCACTGGTAATGAAATAGCCAATAATTCACAAAAAAAATAGTCATTTAATTCTATTTAGCCAAATATGAAAAACACCTATTCTTTTTTGTCCTCTTTTGACGAGGAACTATAATAGATGATGCAACATGATAATCATGTTGAACATCTTCATCATCCTGAACTATTGTCTACTGGATCTCTGGATTGTTTTCCAAATGATTTGCAAGAAGGTCAATCAATTCATTTTGTCCAACAACAAAAGCATCACATCCTTCCATGGCCTCTTCGTGTTCACTATTAGTTGCACCCATTAAGGAGTCTGATTGTTGCACATCCTCTTAAAAACCATACTTTAGTTAATTAAATTATTACAACATCGATACTTAAATTGTTTATTATGTTATAAAATACTAAAATAAACTTACCACTCAGATTCATGCTCAATGACCAATTTCTCCACTCGATCTATTATATGTTTTCCGGAGGCCTTGGGAACCATGCAATAAAGCATATTTTAGATCTTCATTTGAAGATTCCTTTCGAAATTGGTGAACCTAAGTGTACAAAGATATTTTAATTTATCAACTATCATTTCTCATTCAATACATTCAACTCACCAAAAAATATAAAAAATAAATGAAATTATTCACTTACTAAGCTCCCACGAATACTATTATACCTGCTTGACCCCAATTTATGGGACCTAGTACTTGACACCATAGATTGGGTAAGCCTTTGTTATATCTCAAAGGTTTCTTTTACCCTCCTTCTCATGTAGATGGCATGTAGTTTGGGTTTTTGAAGGAATTTCTCTTGAATTAGGCATCTTTGATAAGCTCATCCCATGTTGTTTGATTAGTGATCCAAGATGGTTGAGGATATCTCAGGTCATTTGTTATCTTTGACCTTATTTTGTCTCTGTTAGAATGAATGAATATATGTGCATAATCCATTATGAAATCCTTGTTAAAACTAGGATTTCCAAACTCTTTTATGACATCTTGAAAGAGTCATCTTTCTTAGACTTGGCTTTCTTTCTCCAATTCACTTGGATAGTATTTCCAAATAGGCATTCTCCATGATGAAATAGAAATTGGAAAATTTTTGACCCCATTTCATCTTTTAAGTCAGTTCCATTTGAGGTTAACAAGATTGTAACCTCTTTCTTTGCTTTTGTGTTCACCGTGGAGATTTTTGCAGTCATAGGGGTGATAGTAGTTTCCCCTATAGGTACATCAGGGGACATGCCATTTTCTTCCTGCATTTATAGAGCATGAATGTTTGTTAGGACTATTGTAAACCATGGAATATGCAAAATTGTAGTTGTGAATGTTTTATAACACATGAATGATAATTCGGACTATTGTTATGATTGTTTTAGTAATAATTAATAAGCATACTTGTTTAGGTGTAACAAGACCTATACTTTCCAACAATTTAGACTCAAATGCATGAATTTGCTTAATTACTTCCTATCTAACTCATAAAATTCAGGAGTATCTGGTAGGATAGTTAAAATTTTGTCTTGTGATTCTATCAGACTTGTCAAGGAAGCATGTTGTGGTGTTGGAGGGTGAATTCAAAGAGAACCCACACATGAAGGGTTACTCTTTAACTTTGGTGTTGTACTATGTGTTGGCATGCATGATGGAATTGGAATACTAAAAGTTTCATTGTTGGATGTAGAAATTATGGTACGGGATTTACTTCTTGGCAGCACTGTCATGTTAGGATTTTCTAGTGCATATGTAGAGGGTATACCACGATCAGTTAATCTTCCAAGAGAACCCTTTAGACACATTTTTGAAGAAGCAAAAAATATCATAAAACAAAATTATTACTAGTAAAAAAAATTTCAAAGTTACATGTAACATTAAACAACTTCACTAACAAATGAGTAATAACATATGCAATACTAAATTTCCATTTCATTTCATGTATCAAAAAATATATATTTGAAAGGACCAAAATGTGTGCATCTTCATATATTTGCAATAAGGAAACATTTAATGAAACAATGAAACATGTGAAATGTATGCATTGACATAGAGAAAAAAACATTAGCAATCCACTCATAAATTATACGGTATGTTCTAAAAAATAATAATGCATAATACTCTATTTCTAGAAAATATATCAAATTGTGCTATGTCCTTGTAATAATTTTTAGGTTTATGTTTTGATTAAATAAAATCATCTTCATGACATTACAATTTCCTCATCTAGAGGCATGAATACACCATAATTAATGGGCCCCAGATCCAAAAATAAATCAATACCATGGTTCTTTTTATCTTCGTATCCTTCAGCCATAGGTAAATGATGATCAATAAACTCATCATGTTCATGTATTTGATCACAAAAATGTTGTTCTTTTCCTTTTGGAACTTCATCTTGTTCATATTCA
This sequence comes from Taxus chinensis, assembly GCA_019776745.2. NCBI lineage: Eukaryota > Viridiplantae > Streptophyta > Pinopsida > Cupressales > Taxaceae > Taxus > Taxus chinensis. The sequence goes on along the minus strand of CM034148.1, from coordinate 769,484,404 downwards.
TCATCAATAGTCATGTTATCAACATCCTCCCCTTGGTCATCTATGGCGTGAAGTGGATCTTGAACCTCTTCAAGTACATCATGGCCTTCTACATCTTCAGAAAAGGATACTCTTCATCCTCTTGGATCATAATCTATCACAAAGGACCAGCCAGGTTGTTCTAAATTTTGAATAAAAAATATTTGACTGCATTGGTTTGGAAATACATAATGTTCATAAGTAGATTAAAACCTCGATGTATTTATCATATTGAATCCATTCTCATGCAACAAAATAGTTTTTTCAGGGCCCACTTCAATGAGCCTATACCATTCAACACGAAAAATAACTATTTTAAAAGATGTGAAATCAATTTTTATTATATCCTCCAACACTCCATAATATCAAAGTGTACTTGCAATTATATTTATGTCATATGCATGTGAACGACACTCCACTTCAAATGGTGTTGAAAGTCCACTATCATAAGTTTTCCGCTTCTCATTGATCTTCCTGATTTGAAAATAATGACCGATCCACATTCCTTTGTAATATGTTACCTAAATGCATATGTACATATTATCCAATTAGATTCAAGGATAGAAAAGGTTAACTAAATAGTTTCAATGATAAAAAACATTTATATTAAACAATGTTTATCACAATACTTTATTTTTATATTACCTCCCCATTTATAGATACTTTAATGAAATCTACTTGTTTTTTTGTCACTCCTTTCATTCCCTTGGTTTCCTTGTTTCCAATATTTTTATTTACCACATGCCATTAGTATCTATCTAGCCATTTTATTTTATGTTATGCAGGAATTCCTCTATTAGATTTTTGACCATGTTTATTATATATATAATCCCATGCCTTCTCATCTTCTATTTTCTTTTGTTCAACATACTTATCCATCCATTGTAACATAAATTTAGAGTTGTATGCAACATAAAAATTTAATGACTCCCACTCCTTAGCATATACAATATAAATTATAACCAATCATTGATCTAACCATTTTTTAAAGGATACATCATACAATACTTAAGATTTAAAAACTACTACTAGCATTTAAGAGTAACTTTTATCCTCTATGAAGTTATTTGACCCTTTAGTTTTCTATCTCCAAAGGATTGAGGTTGTTGATCACCCCATAATATTGGAGCCTCCATATGCAATTGAGACAAGTACTCAAATAAATGAACCATGGTTTGAAAAACCATGTACCCTTCAACCATGGAACCTTCAGGTTGATCTCTTTGCCTCACAAAGTGTTTTAGAACCTTCATATATATCTCTACAAGTGACATTGTCCTAAGATGGATGGGCCCAAATTTTTTAATCTCTTCTCCCAGGTGTATAAGGTGCTCTTGAGAATTGAAGAAACTTGTAGGGAAAAAAATTTGAATCTCACTCATCAAAAGTGCAATATTCCTCTTCCAATAGTTCAACTCATCTGAATGTATCTCTTTAGATGGGATTCCACCTATAAATTTTAGTAACAAGCATTAGCATATCACCAGCTATAATATTTGAAAATTTTATGTTAAAACATTTATAAAGACATTGGAAATAATATTTATAGAAGGAAATAAAATTAATTATTGAATAAAAAAATGTTGGTTTAGAATACCTCAAATATTTGGACAATTTATAAACTGTTTGTGCAACGAAATGGTTGAAAGTGCTTTGTATTGTTGTAGGAAGCACATACTACACCAACATTGAAAAATAGTGTTTTAAACTATATATTATCTTGTACATTACTAATATATTGAAAATTGTAATTATATGACCAAAAAATATAACATATCATGAATTACCTTTATCCGATTATGCCAATCCTGAGTTTTCATTATAGAAAACTCTGAACCATCTCTTTTGAATATGGTTTTTAGTGTCGCACCAAAAGCTATTGGAAATATTGTGGAACTCATAATATTAAACATATATTGTTTCTCTTCTGATGTAAGAACCCATGGTGCAGGATCAAATGTGTTATTTTCATGTAACCACATGTATGGCATCATATTGACCGCTTTGAGGTCCTTCCTTAATTTTATTTGGTCTTCATTATTGGCTCCCTTTAGATGTTTCCCATAAGAACTCTACAAAATTTTTTCCAATATGCATTCTATCAAATAGATGAGCTATTGGGAGATGCTAGTAATAATCTAACTTATAAAACTTAGATAGTCTTTTCATTCACAATGGATAACCTCTCCCTTCCTTTTTGTCACATGTTTGATTTCCACTTAAAAGGGGTTCATTCTTGTTGGCCACATCCTTTCCTCTTTCTTTCCATTGAATTTATTTTTCTCATGCATGTGATAACAATGGTTTTGAGGTAAGAAGTGCCTATATTCATCATACATAGTTGTGTTAAGATCCTTTGATTTCCTAGACACAGTTTTTGGCCCACATGATGGACAAATATGTTTCCCTTTAGTCTGTAGGCCTTTAAAATTAGTATGGAAATCATATTTAGTTAATGGGTAGTAACATAAATAGAATTATTACAAATGAATATGATAAATAGATTACCACAATAGACATAGAACCCTGGAGCATCATGAATTGTCTAAATTAGTATTACATGAAAAAGGAAGACCATATCATTGTTAGGTCCTAATACATCACACATATTGACACCCTTCCATAATTCACATAGATAATCAATGAGAGGGTCCATGTATTTGGTCCATATCTTTCACCTGGTGTTTTCCAATGAATAAAATGTGAATTAAAATTTAAATATGTTCATGTAAATGTACACCATCTTCAAGAGAACATAGCACTAAGAAATTAATATACTGGTATTATTAGAGTCAGCAATGCATGCTCCTTTCTCATTTCCATCCAAGGGGGAAGATTATTGTTAATAAGGAAAACTGGCCAAACAGAGTATGTTGTTCTAAGATCTCTGAAACTATTGACACCATCCATTGCCAATGAAATTTTTACATTCCTTAGTTCATTTCTTAAATCAGGCAATTTTTCTTCAAGCTCCTTCCAATCTTTTCTATCAAAAACCATACACATGACACCATCTTGGCTCCTTCTTAGTGCATGATAGTCCATAAATCTTGCCAAATCCTTACATTTGAACATCCTCTCAAACTTTGGTGCTATTTGGATGTGGCATAAAACCTTATAGGTAACTTTCTTAGACACTTCATCTTCACGATATCTACTAGTGTGACATATTGGGCATTGTTGTAAATTATCATTTTTGCCATCGTATAAGATATTGTCATTTGGACATGCATCATACATTTTGTACTCCATTCCAATGCCTTTCATTGCTGAAGATACTTCCTTTTGTGAACGAGGGCATATTATTCTCCTTTAGAAGTATCTTACTTTCCAAGAGTCTACATAAAACAACAAAATATCTTTATATTATTCACCATACACAATATTCAAAACTTGAATGACAAGGAGAGATATAGTTTATAGAAATTTAAAATATACCTCAAGATATCAGTAAATCATGTATTCATTCTTCCATGTATAACCTTCAAGTTCAAAAATAACATAAGTGTTGCCAATATAGAAAAATTTACTTTTGGGTAAAGAGGTGTCCTAGAGGGTTGAGTTAGGGGTGAATCATCAAATTCTTTAGCATATGTTTAGAAGTATTATATAAATTCATTCACCCCATCCTCATTTAATTGAGAGGTGGTATCACCCATATGTGTGTCTTCTCCTTTATTGTGAGAGTCACTATAATCAGTGCCATATTCTATTTCATCAACATTATTATGAACTTGGATTGGCTATACATTACGATGTCATTTAAAATAGTTAATAATAATGCGATATAAAAATTTCATATTTTCTAATAACAAGTAGTTTTGAATTATCATTACATTATACCTCTTCTGTATAAGCTCCATACTTCAACCTATGGATACCAATGAGTTAATGCTTCTTTAATTTTCTATTTTTGCACTTTTCACAAGCGCAATATATCATTTCATTAAAGTATTCACTTGTCCCTGAAGTAGGTCTTGGTATTTTTTCATCTAAATATTCAGATGAAGATATATTATTATCCTATATGAATCATATACTTTAAATAATGAGCATCTACCTCTCAACTTGAGACTTACATTTTTATGGTTTGGAAATGAATAATTTTGTTATGATGTTTACATAAAATAAAACATCATTATTCTAGAATATGAGGTCATTTGTGTCATTATATATTTCATCTACTCATGAAAAATATGGTCCTTGGCCCTTACATACCCATTTTTTAAAAGTCAAAAGAGGGTCTGTTATGAGTGTTATTTAAGATCTAGGTATTATTAAAAAACTCATGACTATGATAATACTAATCTCCATTGAGATTCAATTCATTAAATAAATAATGTAGGTGACAGAAAATAAAAGTACCTGACTCTCCATTCTATCCAAGTATAATGGCTAATCGGGTAATAGAGTCCTACATAAAAAGTAACACTCATGATAGTAATATAGGAAACTATTTAAAGTAAATTAATAAAACTATCTACACGTTCTAACTATTTACCAATATATATATAAGAATAGAATGTCATCTTATCTTACCTTCTTGCACTAAAGCCACTCCACACCAACTAGAGCAAGAGAAGAAAATGAAACCTGTAAAAAAGGAATAGTCAAAGAAATTAGACAAGGAAAAGTAATCTAATCTATTAAAAATGACCAATTAGTAGCATCCATTAAAGTTCATTATACTAATGGACCAGAAAGAGCTGCAGTTATCATCTACAATCAATATATGATCTCCCTGACTGTATTATAGACCCCGTCTATAAGCATGGATCTCTAAATTTCAATGATGTCCAATGATAGGGAAACAATTTATGAGAGTCGTGATGAACTATTGTAAATGAATGATGATAATACAAGATCAAAAGAAATGTTATATTAATGTCCACTATTAATCAAAACAGGTTAATTGATTTATGAAAGTTGTGGTGAACTTCATCCTGGTGGGAATGTTTGCAAAGTGGTTGATGAGGATCTCAGTGGGTTTAAAAATTATCAGGATCTTTATTACTCTCGTTAAATTAATCTCTACTTTGGTTGAATAGTTTTTTTATGAATGCTTGATTGGATTTGTGCATTGAATGCTTCACTTGAAGGAGCTTTTGTTTTGGTACTACCAAGGTGAGCCTAACACTCTTTCCATATTTTATATGTACTTTTTCCTTACAAAGATTATTGGTCCAATTGTTGCATAAACTAGAATTCATCTTGTGCTCTTGCAAAAATTAGATTGCTATGGTGTAGAGTGATTCATGTCTTGTTTAGGTTTGGACTAACTATCAACATGCAAGACTTAAAGTCTAAAATTAATTTGGGTTCATGCATAAATGTTGTATATTTAAGGTGGAAATATATTAAGGTGTGCTTTTGATATGAACAGATACAATTTTATATAGACAACATGGGATTGGTATCACATGTAATCCTCTCAATGCATATTTCTATATGCATCCTAGGGAATGACATGGGCTTACAAAGTGGTGGCAGATTTTTATATCCACATTGGAAGAAGTGAGAGTTGTTATCTATGGATTAGTGAATTAAACAATGGACAGTTGTAGTTGAGGTGGAGTAGAGAGGTTGAGGACACCTAGGTGAGATAGATGTGCAAATATTTTGTAGAGGTTGCGTTGCAAGGCTGATGATGGTGTAGCCAAGACTATAGAAGAGTCACTAAGGAACCAGACTAGTGAGGAGTTGGAAAACTATGGTGGTGATATAAGAGCTCTGATGGCATAGTAGTAGCAGAAAAGCCGCAGTGGTGGAAAATACTACATATAATTAGACAACACTACCAATGACCTTTCTTCGTATTCTCATTTCACATCTAAATTATGTTCAAAGAAATGCCAAAACAGTTGTCCCGTTGTTGTTAATCTCTATGTCAATATCATTATATTTAATGGTAAGTGAGTCCCTTGCAAGATTCAAAAGAATTTTTTTTTCTCCCAAGGTTATTTTGTGACGAAGCCTAATCCTAGAAGCACATTTACAAAGGAAGTCACCTCTACCTCATGAGTTAGGGTCTAAAACTTTAGGCTAAGGATATATATAATAATGGGTGTCTAGAAACCATTGGTGTAGGCCTTGAAACTTCCTAAAAAGGAAAATGTCCATGAAAATAGGTGAAGAATGACCTAATGAGGGTTTGGAAACAAAATGCAAAAGGAGAGCTACAAAGAGTTGTATGCTGAGTTAAGCCTTGAGATCTTGAAGGCATATCATAGGAATGGAAATCTCACTATAGAATGTGATAGCTCCTTATGGGTAGTGCCTATACCTGAGGAGCTGAAAAAATTGTCATAACAATGTACCAAAGCCCCAATACCCAAACCCATATCAACTACCAAGTTGTTATCCCTTAAATTCATATTTTAACAAAAAAGAGAGATGCATTGTTTTCATAGTACCTAGTCTTTACCTAACAGTTATCCTATACTTCTCTCCCACATGAGTTTGTGTATCCAGGGTATTACAATCATCAATATCATCTGAATAATTTCTTCCCTCTAAATAGCTCCATTTGGATTAAGTCAAATACAAGGTTTCAAATTTCAACTTACAATTACCACATAAATGGAAATAAAATGGATCACCGATGGGAAAAATTCAAACACCACTATCAAAAATTAAAAATCTATTGTGTAATAGTCAATTGCTATTTCAAATATATTAACACTAAACATTTCAATTACAATGTTACCGAATATTTGACACAATTATTCTAATTGTTTTGTGTATCTATCCTTCTTTCATATAGATTTTTTTTCTATGGTACTTTTCTTTTGGTATTTAGTCTCAACACATAGAACATGCATTTGTACATTGTCACATTACTTCAAAGACGGTTCACAACATTGTTCTGTTGTGTTCGTCTATGCATAGTACCATTCAAAAGTTATAATCCATGGGACATTTTACATATTTTCTTAAGCCTTCAACCTTGAAAACATAATTAGTAGTTCACCGTACAAACACCATATAATTAATATAAAAGGAGAAAATTGTCGCAAGAGACACCTCAACTTGATCTCATGTCTCACATAAGGCCTACCACATACAAATAAATTATTTATAACTAAATGAATGAGGTATACCTGTTCAAAATAAGATAGATAACTGAATTGCTAAGGAGTAGCTCCTTCTCTTGGGATGCTTCTTCTAAAGTTTTTCCCTCCAAGGTTAGAATTTATTAAGGTGAAAACAAGCAGCTTGCAACAACCTGTGGCATGTGTAAGGCCCAAATAAAGCATTTTATTTTCAATACAAACAAAAGAACATGTGCCAAATCAATATCAAAGCATCAATCTTATAGATGAGAAATAAATATGACTTCCACTAAGGCACCCAATTGAGGTTGTGATGTGTGAACCATTATTATATTCAATAGCAGAACCTCAATTTCATATTTTACAACAAAAGCATACACTGTCAGCTATATTATGGACATCATTATAGTTTTGATTTAGTATGATGTTAGATATTTGATCATGGATTATTGTTGAATTTAATTCTTATATGATGCATGATGATTATTAGGGACACTTTATATGTTGATGATGTTATACTGTTGGACATGGTTATATGATAGATTTTGTTCAGACTTGTGATATTTAGATATTGTGAGTATCCCTACAAATGTAAAATTATTGGATGATGATATAGCTGTTGATAAAACTATAATGATATTGTTAAATTGCCTTGATGTTGTTGTGATTTATATATCTAGATGATTTTTGAAATTTTATTATATTTATATTATTTTAGGTGTTCTGATATAGCTACGAGGCTGAAGGAGGTATTTGTGTTTTGCAAGTTAAAATATCACAACAAACATCGGCGGATTGGAGACCAACCACATTAGAATTCTGGATGAATTCAAAAAGGCAACCATGGAAACTAGTTTTGTTGTGTGTGTGGTATTTTATTAGGGATTCCCATGGTGGGGATTACCTTTGAACGTGACCAAAGGGTTATGTGTCTTTTATTATGTGGTTCCTTTTTATTATTGTTTGCATGTGTTTATTTTGTGATGCATTTACCCCTTTCATTATTTTTTTAATTGTGGAGAATTAATGTGAGTAATAATATTATTAAAATAAATAAATAAATTAAATTTGGGATATAAAAAAGTAATTATATAATTTGTTGGCTCTTGTATTAAATGTGTAAGTGATGTGTAAGTATGTGTAAGAGTTGTGTAAGTCAGATTTTGGAGTATGAAATATTCCACCTCCTTAGAAATCCAAATTTGTCCTTGGAGGATGATTTTGGAGGCTTGTGGGAAAAGTTAGACTTATCCCATACCTCTTAATTTTCATACCAAACCTAATTGGAGGGTTGAATTTAGACCTTCTTTATGCATTTTGAAATGACAAATTGTAAGTTTTAATTGCACTCTTCTTACATTTTACTAATTTCAGTCCTTATGGGGTTTGGAATTTTTGGAGTGTGTAATTAAATTGTCATATTATCCACCCACCTCTTTATTGTGCATTGGAGAATGAATTTTACTTTTGTGTTGGAGTCGCAGGATGTGTGATGTGGCATCCTACATGGATCCACCTCATCCTCTTCTCTTCTCTCTTTTATAAAAAGGTAACTCCTTTCTTTGTTTTGGGTTGTTGAAATTTTTGGAATGCTTCCTTGGGGTGAATTTTATTGTTGATTGGAGCTCTTTCCTTGAAGGATATTTTTGGAAGATTGTTACATTTTTGTACTTGGCTGTTTCGGATTTATTGCATTAGGATAGTGCTCGTTGTTTTGGAGCTTAGACAACTCCATCACAAAGAGGTAAGATCTTGCCTATTGAAATAATCCTTTTCTTTATGAATGTACATGTTATTGTGTGAATGTTTTAGCATGTTTGTGAGATGGTTGGGTAGATGGCATAGGAATGGTGTAGGATAAGACTATGGAGTTCATTTTCTGGGAGGTATAAGTGTGGAGGGAGTTGGGATTTGGGTTCCACCTTAAAAAGAAATAGCTTGGATTTATTTACTCATTATGGGGTGCCATAAGAGGTTGAGGAGGTATAAGGAAATGTGAGGAATAAGGAGTACATGGGGGAGGTATAAGGAATGTCAGGGTTTTTGATACACTATATTGGCAATTTGAAAATAGATGGTGATACCCATTTCCCCTTTGGGAGGCATAAGTAGCATCCCGCATAGTTTCTTTGTCGTTTGGCTTACTTGATAAAGCCTTAGTATTGTATGTGATGTTTATAATGTAGTGCAAACTACATTCTCTTTTGGACTATTTTTTTATTGTAAAATCTACATGTGTGTTTGTGGAAGCCTGTTGTTGCCATGAGTTGAATCACATCTTCTATTGCTTTGTGGTTGGGGCTCGGGGGAAAATGAAGAACGATGGATTCTCCTCTTCATTGGATGTCTTGGTTTGGTGGAGAGCGTTGCCTTTCCCATGCCTTTCTTGTGATCAAAACTAGAAGAAAGAGAATTCTGTCATGTTGTTGTTTTAAAGCAAGGAAAAAGACAGTTTTGGCAGCCATTGTTGAGATGAATTTCATTGTAACCTTTCCCACTTGCGTGGATGAATTTGTAAATGTTTTGAAATGAAAAGATATGGTATGCATTTTGAAAGCTGGAAAGTGAAATGAAAAGGAGATATACTCTGTTTTTTCTTTAGAAAGAATGTGAAAGAATGATACGTAACTTGTAAAGTTGTATATTTGAAATCAATAAAATATTGCACTAGCTTTGTCAAATTTGTATTGTTGTATTGAAATTGATCATCAAATTGTGATTTGAAATCTCTGTTTGGAAAATTGAAAAGAGGAATACGTATGAAGGAAACATATGTAAATCTGTTCTTTTGAAATATGTTAAAATTGGAACTCATACATTGCATTTTAGCTATTAAATGGTTTGTTTGAATCAACTAAATGTATTATAATAAAAGGGAAGTCAATTTTCTATAATTGGAAGATGAAAAATGATAAACACATCCTATAGAAATTGACCTATGTTTTGGTTTTTTAAACTGGAAAATACTTCCTCTAAAATGCACAATTCAAACCTGCAAACAATAAATAATATTGAAACTTTAAAATATAACATGTTATGACATAAATGAACTCAATTGGACTAAAAAAATTAAGGAAACATCCTTCAAAAATTGCAAAATTGGGCCCAAACCTTTCACAGTCTTTTTGCTGTCAGAAGTTGTAAAAATTCGAATTGGAAATCAATAAAGAAAAATTACCTTCCAATACATCCTAAAATTATTCTTAGAACAATCCTCCATGTTCATTTGACATGTTAAAGGAGAAATAATGACAAAATTGAACAAAATTTATAAGTTAAATTTACTAGTTTGCTTTTAAAAATCCTGCAGGTTATTTTCTTAAACTTAACCCCTTAAAATTTATCAAAATCAAAAATTAATTATCTCACTGCAAAGAGGACGTCGAGAGATTTCTAGAATGTCCTAGTTTTCCAAAAACCAAGCTCTCTATCAAAAGTTATGGCATTCTGAAGTTTTCTTCACTTGGTGTTAAAATTTTGGGAAAAGTTTCCTTAGCGGGCCCGCGGCCCGAATTTTTTTCCCTTAGACACAGGAAAATTTGTGGGAAAATTTTTCAAAAATTTCTCCACCACCCCACCCACCCATAGCCAATCATAGGCTGCCATGTGGCACCATGAGGTGCCAGCAGTGGGAGAGATCCCCCTTTTAACTTAGAGTTCTAGGAAAATTTTGGGAAACTTTTCCAAGTTTTCTCCGCTGGCCCACAAACAATTAGGTGATGCCACATGGCATCATGAGGCATCAGTAGGGGAATGAGCTCCTTTTTTTCCTTCACATCTCAAATTTTTTTTTGGAAAATTTTCCAAGTTTTCTCCTCTTCTCCGCCGGTTCACAGCCAATCAAGGGCTGCCACGTGGCATCGCGATGTAATGATAGAGGTGCGGGTCTCTATACCCTCTTAGCCCTTCGGGGCATTAAGTCATTATTCTTCTCACCACCTCGCTTTCCCCAAATTGGCCTAGGAAATGCCACATGTCCTTTATGGACTCACGGGAGCATGGGTGCAAAGATGAATTTTCACCTCGCGTGGGAAAATTTGTAAATGTCTCCCGCCGCCCCGCCTTTCCCCACCTTTCCCTGCGGTGCCTTAGGGAGCGCCACGTGTCCCTTGTGGACTTGCGGACCCATGGGAGCATGGGCACAAATGTTATATTTTCCCCGCATGGTAAAAATTTTTCCCAAGGTCTCCCCGCGGCCCGCTAACCCACCCTTTAGGAAAATTTTCACCCCTGGGCCCACACGTCCACTCTTCGGGGAAACTTTTCACCCCAAGGCCCACTGGCCCATAACTTGAAAAATATGAGGAGTTAGAAGGACTTATTTATATCAATAGAAAGTTGAGGACATTTCCTATCCAATGGAAGTAATTTAAGAAAATTTTGAATGCATTAAGTATGAGAAAAATCAAGTTGAAACTTTAATCCTGTTAGAGAATGGGTATGATGAGGAATTTTTCCCTCTGAAACTAATTGTAACTTATAACCCCAAAATTTTGACCTTATGACCTCTAATAATTATTAATAAAAAGGAAAGTATAATCTAGTAGATTTGAATTGTTCTGGAACCTGTTAGTGACAACTATTGCCTTGTAACATGATTGTAGATTCTTTTAATAAAGAAAAATTATTCCATAATTTTCTTAACTAATCCTAGGTTGTTTTTGGGTCTCCAGTGGGTTGTTTTAACGGGCATTACACTTGGTATCAGAGAATTGGTTCAAAATATTGGACCATTGGGCACACTAGAAAACTGGAGACATGAAACTTAAACCTAGCACACTTTTAAATCTAGAAAATAACTTAGTTCAGAAATTGCATATTTTAGTTAACATGGAAACTGAGTAAGACCTAGAATAAGGAACTAACTCTCGTTTTGTTTTGTGCAGGAGGCATAAACAAGATGAGGAGCCTTTTCACATAGACTTAGGCTTACCAACAATAGATCATTCTGTAGCAGCCATCCTACCCTATATTTTACAGACTCTTCAGGATGTTAATGCCACTCTACGTGGACGATCAAGAAGAGGACATGCAGCCAGACATGACACAGTCCCTTCCATTGAGGGTCAGGTATCTCCTCGACCCAGTCAGGAGTATGGAGGAGATAACTCCCATGTAGAGTCAGCTAGGGTAGAATCACCACAGAGGGGATAGGGTGACTGAGTTTCAGAGAATATAGAGAGGTCTTGGAGCCCTAAGCTTAGGGATGAGTAGGCAGAGAGACCTAGAGGCCGTTAGACCACAGCTGCAAATCGCATCAGGGAGATCCTAAATCTTTGACCATCACATTATTTTAGTGACATTGGTGGATTTTAGGTAGAGGCCTGGTTGGTGAGCTTGAGCAGATGATTCAAGCTCTATCCTTGTTCTAGGAACATGAAAGCTCGTGTTGTGATCCATCTACCGAGGGATGGAGCTGGTGTCTGGTGGAGGATAGAGGATTAGAAGATCCATGTTGATTATGAGATACCTAGGAGCTCTATGAGGATGATTTTTAGAGCAGATATTTGTCACGAAGGTTCATATAGTAGTGGATAGATGAGTTTTAGGACCTCCGACAGGCATCTCTTACAGTGGCAGAGTATGAGAGTAGATTTCTGGATCTACTCTAGTATGTTGAGTACATGTAGGATGAGCAGGTGTGGATCCAAAGGTTCATCTAGAGCCTGAATCTAGACATTGGAGGTGAAGTGTGGATCCATTGTCCACAGACATTAGCTGAGGTCATTGAGAAGGCCTATATAGCATAGGAGACTTGGGGAAAGACCCAATAGGATAGAGATTGAGTCCAGAGCCACATACAATAGATGAAAGACACTAGATTGAGGGGATCAATACCTCTTTCTCGTGGTGGACAGGGTTCAACACAGTCATCTTTTAGACCCCAGTAGTAACAATCTCGCCCACCTTATAGACCTCCTCAGAGATTTGATGCACAGAGAGGTCAAAGTATGGGGCCTCCTCCTAGGGGTCCCATCAGGACACAGGGTGCCCAAAGAACTTACTCAACAGGAGCTCACCAATAGAGACCTCAATAGACTCTAGCTAGATCATCAGGATCCATACCATAGACCTCTAGAGTACCGAATGGACCTGATACATAGGGGAGACGATCAAGCAGTTTGTTTTGGTTGTGGTGTTACTCGACATTTTTGGAGAGACTACCCACAGAACCCTAACAACAAGGGTAAGAGATAGATCTTAGAGCCTACTGTTGGTGATATGAGGAATACTCATAGGATGTATGCAACGGTCTATAACTACTAGGAAGAGCATCAGAGTATAGTTATTGAGACTGTAGGTAGCATTCGTGGTATTCCTACCTCTATCTTGTTTGATTCTAGTTCTTCTAATTCTTTCATTGCACCATCTTTAGTAGAGCAATGTGGGCTGGTGGTAGTTAGGCAGGGTCATAGTTGGGATGTTGAGATGGCTTTTGGAGCCAAGATCTCTATAGAATCCTTATTTAAGGAGAGTGGTATATTTGGTACCTTTCACCACTACCACGGATCTCTGTATCCTTCCATTGGTCTCCTATGGAGTCATTTTGGGTATGGAATGGTTATCTGTAAACAGGGCCAGGATGGATTATTACCACAAGATTATATCTTGTGTGGATGATTTGGGAGTTGAGTCAGTGATTTTAGGGGTCAGGAGACCCATTTCTATTTGTACCATCTATGCTATGCAACTTAAGAAATATGTACAACGGGGTTGATTGTTGTATACTGTTACACTCAATGACAGAACAGAGGATGGGTCTAGTGGACCATCGCTAGATGATAACCCCATTTTGAGAGATTTTTTAGATGTATTTCCAGTGGAGCTATCGGGGTTACCACCCCCATGTGAGATTTATTTTCATATAGACCTAGTTCCGGGAGCAGAGCCTATCTCACAAGCACCTTATCAGATTACCACACTAGAGCTCTGTGAGCTCAAGTTGTAGCTTGAGGGCCTCTTGGAGAAAGGCATTATCCATCCTAGTGTATCCCCTTGGGGTGCACCAGTGATCTTTGTTAAGAAGAAGGATGGATCCTTGTGGTTGTGTATTGATTACTGCCAGTTGAACAATGTAATGATCAATAATCATTATCCCCTTAATTACATTGATGATTTGTTTGATTAGATGAAGGGAGCCATGGTTTTCTCTATGATTGATCTCAATTCAAATTACCATCACCTAAGGATTTCAGAGGTGGACATTCATAAGACCACCTTCTGTATGAGATATGGCCACTATGAGTTCACTGTGGAGCCTTTTGGTTTGACTAATGCCCGCGCAGTTTTTATGAGTTTGATGAATGGGGTATTCAGAACCTTCTTAGATCGCTTCACGCTCATCTTCCTTGATAACATTTTTGTTTACTGACGTACATGTGAGGAGCACAAGGGGCACCTTCGCTAGGTTCTTCAGTGTCTTCAGGAGTAGCAACTTTACGGGAACTTGGAGAAGTGTGCATTCTTTCAGATGGAGGTGCAGTCTTTGGGTCAAATAATTTCTGGGGAAGGCATCACCGTCGATCCTTCCAGGATTAGAGCTATTATGGGTTTTCCAGCACCCACTACAGTGACTGAGGTGTGCAGCTTCATGGGATTAGTAGGGTACTATCAAAGATTTGTTCAGGACTTCTCTCGGATTGCACACCCCATAACTTCCCTTCATGGGAAAGGGAATAAGTTTGTTTGGTTGGAAAAATGTGAGTAAGGCCTTTAGTACACTGAAGGGATGCCTCACCAAAACACCTATTCTTGCATTTTCAGATCCATAGGGTGAGTTTTTCTTTTGTACGGATTCTTCTTTAGTAGGGCTTGGAGGTGTATTGATGTAGGAGGGCAAAGTAGTGGATTTTGAGTCTCAAAAACTCAAGGATTATGATCTCAATTATCTGACTCATGATCTTGAGCTTACAGTAGTTGTGCATGCATTTGTTCAATGGAGACACTTTCTTCTTTGTCCGAGATTCACACTCAGGACAGGTCACCTGAGTCTTTGTCACATCTTCACACAACCCAATCTTAATGCTTGTCAGTGGCATTAGATGGAGTTGCTTTGTGAGTATGATGTGGAGATAGAGCATGTGAAAGGGAAGGATAATGTGGTGGTAAACACTCTCAAGAGACAGAGACATGTGATTATGGCCACCTCAGTGAGCATAAATTTGTGGAGCAAGATTCTTTAGCATCTTCCTCTTGATAGCTTCTACATTGTAGTTCGAGTAGAGATCGAGTCTAAGAGACCCCTCGAGGGGATGTTTGATGGTTTTTCATTAGAGGTAGATGGCCTTCTTAGGCATAGAGGCTAGATTTCTGTTCCCAGAGAGGGAGGTTTGAGGCAGGACATCTTGACAGAGGCACATTGTGCACCCTATTCAGCCCATCAAAGGGTGAAGAAGATGCACGCCACCTTGAGATAGTTATATCATTGGAGAGGACTTCACAGAGATGTGGCCCAATTTGTGTCATGATGTTTAGAGTGCCAGAAGTTAAATTCTAGCATCAACATCTAGTTGGCCTTCTTTTCCCTCATGCTATACTGGAATGGAAGTGGGACACCATTTCCATGGACTTCATTGTTGGGCTACCAATGTCGAGATTTCACCATGATGCCATCATGGTCACGGTTGAAAAATATTCAAAAGTGGCTCACATTTATCTAGTGAAGATCACTTATATAGATAGAGTAGTTCCATGGGTAAATTTAGATAAGATTTTCAACTTGCATTGGATTCCACAGAAGATCATTAGTGACCGCGATCCTTTGTAGATTTCCAATTTTTGGACTACCATGGAACATGCCTTCGAGACGAAGATCAATATCAGCACAACATATCACCCTGAGATAGATGGATAGACTGAGTGGGTGAATCAAATTTTAGAGGAAATGCTCAGGATGTATGTGATGGATTATCAGTCTAGATGGCAGGAGTACCTGTACTTGGTGGAGTTTACCTACAATAATAGTTTTCAGAGTTCTATAGGCATGGCTCCTTTTTAGGATTTGTATGGTAGAGAGTGCAGGACACCTCTTAGCTAGGATAGGCTAGAGGACATGTTTTCTCTTGGACCAACTTTGTTGCACGACATGGAGTAGCAGGTGGTCTTGATCAGATAGAGACTGCAGGAGGCTCAGGATAGGCAAAAGAAGTATGTAGATCATCATAGGACCGACCATAGTTTTAATGTGGGCATGAAGGGGTTCCTTCATGTCAGACCACATAAGAGCCCTATCCATTACGGAAAAGGTTATAAGTTAGCTCCTAGATTCATGGGTCCTTTTGAGATCTTGGAGCGTTTCGGTCCTTTGGCCTACCATCTAGCTTTGCCACCCACCATGTCTCGTGTACATGATGTGTTTCATGTTTATGTTCTTAGGAGATATGTTACAGATCCTTCTCGTGTGATAGATTGGACATCATTGCAAGTGTAGGATCAGGGGTAGGGGATGGTGGATCTCATTTGAGTCCTAAATCGTAGGACCCTGGGCCTTCGACGCAGAGAGGTTAATCAGGTTCGGGTGTAAGGGGACAGATATGATGAGACTGCAGCTACATGGGAGGATGCCACTTTATTACGAGTTCAGTTTCCACATTCTTTCTAGTGACATACAAGAGGAAGTCGAGTCTGAGGGAAGGGGGATGTAGTGCTCACTTCCCTTTGACACCTTTTGATGCTGATCATGACACTATCAGCTATATTATGGACATTATTATAGTTTTGATTTAGTATGATGATAGATATTTGATCATGGATCATTGTTGAATTTTATTCTTATATGATGCGTGATTATTATTAGGGACATTTTATATGTTGATGATATTATACTGTTGGACATGGTTATATGATAGATGTTGTTCGGACTTGTGATATTTGGATATTGTGAGTAGCCCTAGAAATGGAAAATTATTGGATGATGATATAGCTGTTGATAAAACTATAATGATATTGTTAGATTGCTTTGATGTTGTTGTGATTCATATATCTAGATGATTTTATAAATTTAATTATATTTATATTATTCTTAGGTGTTTTTATATGGCCACGAGGCCAAAGGAGGTATTTGTGTTTTGTAGGTTAAAATATCACAACAAACATCAGGGGATTGGAGACCAACCACATTAGAATTCTAAATGAATTCAGCAAGTCACCATGACAACTAGTTTTGTTGTTTGTGTGGTATTTTGTTAGGGATTCTCATGGGGGGGATTACCTTTGAATGTGACAAGGGGATTATGTGTATTTTATTATGTGGTTCCTTTTTATTAATGTTTGCATGTGTTTATTTTTTGATGCATTTACCCCTTTCATTATTGTTTTATTGTGGACAATTAGTGTGAGCAATCATGTTGTTAAAATAAATAATTTAATAAATTTTGGGATATAAGAAATTAATTATAGAATTTTTTGGGTCTTGTATTAAATGTGTAAGTGATGTGTAAGAGTTGTGTAAGTCATATTTTTGAGTATGAAACACTCCACCTCCTTGGAAATCCGATTTTTTCCTTGGAGACTAATTTTGGAGGCTTGTGGGACAAGTTCGTCTTGTCTCATACCTCTTAAATTTGCATACCAAACTTACCTAAGGTTGGAGGGTTGAATTTAGACCTTCTTTATGCATTTTGAAATGAAATTTTGTAAGTTTTAATTGCACTCTTCTTACATTTTACTAATTTCAGTCCTTATGGGGTGTGGGCTTTTTGGAGTGTCTAAGTAAATTGTCATATTATCCACCCACCTCTTTATTTTGCATTGCAGAATGAATTTGACTTTTGTGTTGGAGTCGAGGATGTGTGATGTGGCATCCTATATGGATCCACATCATCCTCTTCTCTTCCCTCAAAATGTTACATGTTTGTGCTTGGTTGTTTGGATTGATGTGCATTGGGATTTAGCATGTTTTGTGACAACTCCATCATGGTATTTTTGGTAGATGGCCTAGGAATGTACATAGTGAGAATATTTTAGCATATTTGTGGGATATTTGGGTATATGGCCTAGGAATGGTGTAGGAGAAGACTATGGGGTTCATTTTGTGGGAGGTATAAGTGTGTTTTTTTTAGGGAGGTAAAAGTGTGGAGGGAGTTGGTATTTGGGTTCCACCTTAAAAAGAAATAGCTTGGATTTATTTATTCATTATGGGGTGCCATAAGAGGTTGGGGAGGTATAAGGAAATGTGAGGAATAAGGGTTACATGGGGGAGGTATAAGAAATGTAAAGGTTTTTGATACACTATATTTGGCGGTTTGAAAACATGTGGCGATACCCATTTCCCCTTTGGGGGGCATAAGAAGCATTCCCCATAGTTTATTTATCCTTTGGCTTACTTGATAAAGCCTTAGTATTGTATGTGATGTTTATAATGTAGTGTAAACTACATTCTATTTTGGACTGGTTTTTTATTGTAAAATCTGCATGTGTGTTTGTGGAAGCCTGTTGTTGCCATGAGTTGAATCACATCTTCTATTGCTTTGTGGTTGGGGCTCAGGGGCCAATGAAGAAGGATGGCTTATCCTCTTCACTGGATGTTCTATTTGGGTGGAGAGCATTGCCTTTCCCCTACCTTTGTTGTGATCAAAATTGGAAGAAAGAGAATTCTTCATGTTGTTATTTTAAAGCAAGGAAAAAGATAGTTTTGGTAGCCATTGTTGAGATCAATTTCATTATAACATTTCTAGCTTGAGTGGATGAATTTGTAAATGTTTTGAAATGAAAATATGTGGTATGTGTTTTGAAAGTTGTAAAGTGAAATAAAAAGGAGATATGCTCTATTTTTACTTTGGAAAGAATATGAAAGAATGATACGTAAGTTGTAAAGTTGTATATTTGAAATAAATAAAAGATTGCACTACCTTTGTCAAATTTGTATTGTTGTATTGAAATTGATCATCAAATTGTGATTTGAAATCTCTGTTTGGAAAATTTAAAAGAGGAATACGTATGAAGAAAACATAGGTAACTCTTTTCTTTTGAAATATGTTAAAATTATAAATCATACTTGGCATTTTAGCTATTAAATGGTTTTTTTTGAAACAAATAAATGTATTAGACTAGAAGGTAAGCAAATTTTAAATACATGGAAGATGGAAAATAATAAACAAATCCTATAGAAATTGACCTTTGTTTTGTTTTTTTAAACTGGCAAATACTTCCTCTAAAATGCATAGTTCGAACCTGCAAACAATAAATAATATTGAAAATTTAAAATATAACATGTTATGATATAAATGAACACAATTGGACTAAAACACTTCATGCAAAATCCTTCAAACATTACAAAATCGGGCCCAAAGCTTTCATAGTATTTTTGCTATCAGAAGCTATAAAAATTTGAATTGGAAATCAATCAATCAAAATTACCTTTCAATACATCCTAAAATTATTCTTAGAACAATCCTCCATGTTCATTTGACATGTTAAAGGAGAAAGAATGACAAAATTGAACAAAATTTATAAGTTAAAATTTACTAGTTTGCTTTTAAAAAACCTGCAGGCCATTTTCTTATAATTAATCCGTTAAAATTTATCAAAATAAAAAATTAATGACCTCAATGTAAAGAGGACATCGATAAATTTCCAGAAATTCCTCATTTTACAAAATCTGAGCTCTCTATCAAAAGTTATATGGCCTTCTGACGTTTTCTTCACTTGGCACTAAAATTTTGGGAATATTTTCTTTGGTAGGCCTGTGGCCCGAATTTATTTCTCTTAGGCACTTAGGAATTTTTTTGGGGAAAATTTTAAAAAATTTCTCCACTACCCCACAACCAATCATAGGTTACCACATGGCACCATGAGTATCCTACGGTGGGACGGATACCCTTTTTAACCTAGCATGTTTCGGAAATATTTTGGAAAATTTTCAATGTTTTCCCCTCTGGCCCGCAACAAGTCAAGTGATGCCATGTGGCATCCTGAGGCATCGGTGGGGGGAATGGGTTCCTATTTTTTCCTTGTGTCTCAGAATTTTTTTTGGAAACTTTTCCAAGTTTTCTCCACTACTCCGCCGGGCCGCAGCCAATCAGGGGTTTCCATGTGGCATCGTGAGGTGTCCGACGGAGGCACGAGACTCTGTACCCTCTTAGCCCTTCGAGGTGCATTAAGTCATTTTTCTTCTCACCACCCCACCTTCCCCACATTGGCCTAGGAGACACCACATGTCCTTTACAGACTCACGGGAGCATGTGTGCAAAGATAAATTTTCACACTACGTGGGAAAATTTGCAAATGTCTCCTGTGGCACCGCCTTTCCCCGCCTTTTCCCACGCTACCTTAGGGAGCGCCACGTGTCCCTTGTGGACTTACATGGGAGCATGGGCACAAATGTTATTTTTTCCCCGCGTGGTAAAAATTTTCCCAAGGTCTCCCCGCGGCCTGCCAACCCGCCCTTTGGGAAAAT
This sequence comes from Taxus chinensis, assembly GCA_019776745.2. NCBI lineage: Eukaryota > Viridiplantae > Streptophyta > Pinopsida > Cupressales > Taxaceae > Taxus > Taxus chinensis. The sequence continues at coordinate 769,463,938 of CM034148.1, read as the reverse complement.
TTTCACCCCTCGGCCTACAAGCCCACTCTTGGGGGAAAATTTTCACCCCAACGACCACCGACCCATAACTTGAAAAATATGAGGAGTTAGGAGGACTTCTTTATATCACTAGAAAGGTGAGGAAATTTCCTATTCAATGGGAGTAATTTAGGAAAAATTTGAATGCGTTAAGTATGAGAAAAATCAAGTTGAAACTTTAAGCCTGTTAGAGAATGGGTATGGTGAGGAATTTTTCCCTCTAAACCTAATTGGAACTTCTAACCCCAAATTTTGGACCTTATGACCTCTAATAATTATTAATAAAAATGAAAGTATACTCTAGTACATTTGAATTTTTCCAGAACCTGTTAGTGACAATTGTTGCCTTATAACATGATTGTAGATTCTTTTAATCAAAAAAAAAAATTATTCCATAATTTTGTTAACTTATCCTAGGTTGTTCTCGACGTCTCATGTGGGTTGTTTTAACAGGCATTGCACAAAACACAACCCAAATCAATTAGGAGCATAGTCGCAATATACTTTTAGGATTAAAAAGTTATTTTTACCTATGATAAGGGCTTTGCAACAAATTCTAACTTTAGAACTAGAGCATTACTCCATCAAGGCCGGTAAACAGTTATGTCAAGAGATTTAATGAGCCACACAAATGAAGGGCTCTAATATGCTCATATCAATCTTAAAAATGATTTTAGTAGTTCTGGTTGAAAACTACATATATGATAGCTGAATACATAGGTAAGGCTAAAATGTCACTATACAATTAATTATTTGAAACCAGATTATGAAATGGCTCCCCACTCGATTTGTAGAAAATAAGAGAGGGTCAGTTTTAGAACATTTCTTAAGGGATTTTGTTAAACAACTTGCATACCTTGTGCATCCTTCCAACTATTGCAAGCCTACAATCCTATTCTAGATCTGCTCTTCTGTTTTCTCAAAATGATATTGTCCAAACTTTCTTTAGGCATGTTTCCATATACCACCTCCAAGAGTTGGACTAAATTTTGATGTCAAAGATGGGTGATTTTGGATATATCTGGAGGATATAACCTCTTTCCTTGCTTTGATCCTATAGATATGTGCTTCACTTAAACTACTTCCTCTGACAACACCAAAATTGTTTCATAGACTACCCATTTCTGCTTGCTAGTTTTCCTCTTATGCACAACGAAACCATTGAACTCCAAACTATACTAGAACACTTTTAGTCTATCCATGTGCATTTCCACAAACAATCTTCTAAAAAATACACTTATCAACATGTATGACAAATGTGGATGTTTTTTTGGATGCCCACAAGGTGTTTCAACAAAATGACTAGCCCAAATGTTTTCTCATGGGACATGATAATGGAATCTTTTAAGAAAAAATGGGCTTTTGGAGAGGCATTGAAACTAATTTTCCTTCTTACCAACAATTCTATTGTTGCTAAATTAGTTAATTAGATGCATATATATGAGCACTAAATTACTAAAACTTATGATAATTAAGATAGGTAAAGATGGCGGACCCAATAACATGGTTACCTATGAAAGAGAGGAATACAACATCAAGAGGCAGCTCTAGTCTCAATGATTGCAAAACATGAAGAGCATCAAATTAGTGGAATTAATTCTATCTTCTCTTCCTTTGATACTAGGTGCAAAGCCTACAAATCAATTTCATCGAATCTGAAATATAATGACAAGATCCTTGCCTTGACAAGAGGTTTTCCTACCATCCTTTGGTTTGAGAAAGGAATTAAAATATTTAATGACATGTACAGATTTGGAATAGATAGACCTTAAATCTTTCTATAAGCTTCATCAATCTTGGTTCATAATGTATACAATGCTTTAAAAAAATTCACATCTCCCTCTACTGGAGTTATAATGGAGGATGAGAATGAGTTTTGGGATATTATGAGGTGGCTCAAAGGGACCCCTCTCCAAGAGGGTTCCTTTAAACAAATCCCTAAAAATATTGCCTTCCCCCAAACCTTTACCTGGGCCTTAACAATAAGTGGAATGTTTGTGAGCCCATTTGCAGATGGACTCATATATTTAATGTGTTTTGGTCTTCCTATATTCAGTTAAATAAATCTTTCTTTAGATGGCTTCAAATTCATAATAAGCTTATTGTTGGCTTCTAATATTTATAAAATGTAAGAAATGAGCTTATTGTTGGATTCAAATATTTTTAAATGGTAAGAAATATAAATATATGAATTAGAGGCCGTCTATAGAAAGGTTTCTTTGAATGAATACAAGAAGACCACAAAACATTAAATATATGAGTCCTCCTACTAATGGGCTCACAAACATTCCACCTATTGTTAAGGCCTTGGGAAAAGTTTGGGGAGAAGACAATGTTTTGAGAGAGTTGTTTGGAGGTAGCCCCTTGGAGATGTGACCCTTTACGCCACCTCATAGTATCCTAAAACTCATTCTCATCCTCCATAATTAGTCTAGCAAATGAGCTATGAAAACATTTTTGAGAATTGTATACATTTTGAACTGATATTGAGGAAGCTTATATGAAGCTTTAAGGTCTATCCAAGAATTCCAAGCTTTTGTAATGAAGCTTCAAATCTACCGATTCTATACTTTTTTATCAATGAGGAAGGTGATTAAAACATGGCACTCCCATGCAACAATAGCTTTCATTCCTCTTAATCTCCTCTGGATTTCTACAATTTCATAACAGGGTACTACGTAGTAAAATTTAGGAGCCCTTTTCCACAAAAATAGCCCCAGTCAAATATGAAATTTTCATCTCTGCTACATCTTTGAATGGAAATTATCTCCAAATTCAAATATAACAAATGTTGCACTTTGGCAATGCCAACACCCTTCTCCTCTCCTAGTAGCATATACTGATAACAGTAGTTTGGAATTTTCTTGAAAATATTCTCAAATTTTGGAGTTTCCTACGGGTTCTTGTTTGATGGAACTAATTGAGGCATGACAATTCTAGTAGCCACCTTCATGGTACCCCACCCTTAGTGCTATAGTTTATAACTATATATATATAACAAGTGTGGTCAAGGATGGGGAGTGAAATGTGTAATCTTCTCTCTTATACTCTTTTTAGAATTCTTGAGCAAAGATACATATCTAGTGTATGTTTTTTTAACTGTTATGTGCTTTTCTACAGTTGGGATGGTTTATATTCATTTTTCATTTCAAGGGGATTGGAGCACAAAATAAATGATTGGATCACCAGTTATTTGAAATCAAAGTAAATTATCTGATGAAGCTATTCACAAATAGTTATGTGAAATCAAAAGAAATTATCGGATAAATACAAATAGTTTGTCTTATTTCATTTACAGTGTTTTGATTTTTCATTGTGAAGGTATTGACAAATTGTAGATGGGTAGGTCAACTAACTTACAACTATGTTGACTATTCAATTTGAAGCTTAGGATTTGTTTGGATGTGCAAGAATTGAATTTACAAGACGAGCATTGGTTTTTTTGACAGACATTTAAGAAATTTCTCTTATTTCTGATGGACTGCTTCCCAGTTGTATTCATAATGATAGTGGGACCATTCTCTTAAATTGAAGGCTTCCACCAAAAATCTAATTAGATTCTACAACTCATTATATTCTAGAACTAATCTCATCAAAAGTCTGATGTAGGCTAGTGACAATATTTCAACAATGTATATGACACCTCATGATATCGTCATGAGTTCTTGAATGCTTCTAATATATCATCTAAATTCTATAGTACATTAGCTGCATGTGAAATGCTTTATGGTTCTCCATACCTATGAATACAAGCTAAGTCCGTATTAACATGTTCATAGTTTTGGGTATAGTTATTAAATACGATGGATTTTGTAAAAAAAAATTATATTTTTGTGATTTATCCTATCCACTGTATTGAACAAGGTATACTTCAAGGTTTAATTAATTACAATACATTTTTTTTTTTAAAAAGCAGTTCAAAATTTTCTGAAAAAAATCTTTAACTCCTACATCTCATTTTTTTGTTATAAAAATCTAAAACTCTAAAAAACTCGATCTCAAACTTATGTTATTATTAATTAAAGACATAAAAAATGTCATTTCGATATTTTTAATCTATGTATACGTTTTAAGTTTAATCCATTATTCTCACTTTAATAATGGATTTTTTTTTATAAAAATTATGAAACATTTTTTTCGAAATTTAAGATCAACCATTCAATTCCCTCTATACAAAAGTTTCTACCTTGGATATGATGTCCTATCTAAATTGTATACTACAGTAGCTAAATTTGAAATGATTTGACATGTCTCATATCTCTAGAAAAATTAGTCTATATTGGCATGCTCATGCAATTCGAGCCAGTGTTGCTAAAGTGCACTTCCAACTAGCTGTATAATGCAACTGGATGTTTTAAATGATGCATTCTTTGTTTGATGCTATGAAATTTTACACTAGACTTAAAAAAAATGAAATTATATTAGTTATTTCCAAATCTTAAGGATATCAAATATCATCTAACATGACAAAAGCATTGGGTTTAATTATTCTTTCCTAATGTTCTAAAAAAATTTTAACAACATTCAATACAGTAATTTTATGCTAATTGTTTAAGAATGTGACATATAAGATCAATAGCTATTGGTTATTATCAGTAAGCTTCCTTTTTGGATCGGTTATTTCAAAATAATGATACTAAAACACATCCTTTTTGGATTGGTGGATTTAAATTGAACATGGGTTCAATGATTGCAAATATACTTCCAAGCTGAACAGACAATGATATCAAATATTTCTGGAATACTTACATTAAGATGTTGATTAATATGGGGTGTTGATCCTAACAATCACATACCTGCTCATTCTCTCACTGATTCCCATATCAATAAATTGTTTACAAATTACAACAAACAGATGCACCCTAATAATGATACTAAAATCTATAGTATTTTTTTCATGCAAACAGATCTATGAACTATTAATCCAGAGATTGGAAAGGAATCTTGTTATCCTATTTGGAATTTTAATGAATTAGCAGTAGTAAATGAACTTCTGGGACAAAAATATGATACTTGTTATCTGACTGCATTATCAGAAAAAGATATGAGTTGTTATATAAAGGCAGAGATGTCAGTTTCATCCGAGTTTGGGATACATAGTGAAGCTGAATGAGATACAAGAAAAACATTACGTTGGGAAGAATTTGACGATCAATGTGAAACATTGAATTGGGATTAACTCCTTGCATTGATATAAGAAGAAGAATTTACTACACTCAGATCTATATTCATTCTCTTTATCAACTTCCTCCAAATATTTTGTTGTAACCGTTAGGGATTCCATGGACATATCTACCAATCTACCACTACAATATTTAAGCACACTATTTTCTATGAAATACTATGAATTTGAAATATGAAAATTTATCTAATACTTCTCATAGAAAGTAAGAGTTGTCTACTGTTTAGGAAAACAATGTATGGATTAGAAAAAATCTTTAGGAATAAACTTGTGTGGGATTTAATTACTAGAAATTTCAGATAACAGTATGTGATCAATCATTAGTATAAGAACATAATATTTTTTCTAATTCCCACGGACTCTAAAAATACTTCCATAATTAATGGCTTGATTATTTGTTCACCTAATCATGGATCCACTAGTGGGATCTGAAATGCGACATTTTTACCCAGATGAATCTAGAAACACTGCAAAGAAACCAAGCTTAAATCTAAAATAAATGATAAAGTTCTTAGATATTCTTAACATGATGGGATGAAAGTATTGCTCAAACTTAATATCCTCAGGTAGTTCCATTAAATTTAGTTATTTATTTTTGAATGGCTGTTATGCAAGAGGAGGATTGCAGTAGATTTTAGAAAGGAGAAAGTTTTGCAGCAACTAAGTAACATATCTATGACGTTTATTCTAAATTTTATTATAAATTCCATAAAAAAATTAATGATTAATTGAGTACCAATTCATGGAACTAGTCCGCCATGAGTACCAGCTCATTGTTTCAGGTACCCACAATAACAAAGACCAATTTGTAGAAAAAAAATAGTATCTCTACCTATTTCAGAAAAACAAAAGCATATACCCACTTAGAACTTTTTCATGACACACCATTCCCAACAACACACTGTTGAAATCTCATCGATAAAATAGTTACATTTTATATGAATCAAGGAAATCAAGTTTAAAAAAAATGGTGTTCGAGATAGAATTGTTACCTATAATACTACATGCTAATTTGGCTTAATGAAGATTTCTAAGGCAAGGATCAAAAAGTGACTATGAATTTGTTACAAGTTTTTGATAATGCTTTTATATAACAGAGTATCACTATACAAGGATCAAGGAAGGCTTTAAAAATGGATATCATGCAGCCAATAGAGACTCACTGGTACCCTCTTCAACCATATCCTATTAACGTTTTTTTTAGAATAATATTTTCATATAAATATATGTAAGATACATAGTTAGTTATGCTTTAAAAAGGAACAAAATCCATTTCTAGATTAAAATAAATAACTAAGTTTGCAGTGAGTTTTCCCAAGTGGTATATATTGTTTATTCATGTTCCATCCGATTAGGTTTGCAAGATAATGTTGGTCGTTTTGAATTTTATCCTCCTTTATTGTAATTGATCTTTCAGGTATTTTTTAAACATCCTCAAGCATTATCCTTGAAATAGGTTCTATTTTTTATTTCCATGGCCAATAAAAAAGTTGTAGTCTTATCTTTTGTTAAATTTCGATTTGGGTATGCTAGAAACATCGACATTTATGTTTGAAACATTTTCTTGGTGCTTTAAGGAACAAATAAAATCCTAAATATGTACTTACCTATTTTCCTTTGCTTCTATTCTTAGCTGTCTAAAAAAATTTCATTGAGATTAAAAGGCAATAATTTTCTTGGGTTCAATAGATTTCCATCTAAGAACATTCATTTCTTGAACCGTCGCAATTCTGGAACTTCCATAATAAATTTATGTAAAGGAAATACAATCTACATTATTATATCTTGAAAAGATTAATACAACAAAAAATATGGAGCAAACTCTGATTGGAAAGAAAGACATTTTGGATGTCAGGTGGATTCAAGAGGGAAAATGTGGTCAAATTTGGGAAGGCCACATATACTCTATGTTGTAACCCTAAAGAACTGATGTCATTCTACTGAGGGAGCCTATTAAATGTTTGACAAAATGACAAGATAGAAAATAGGGAAAAAAGAAATAATGGAAGCCATCCTGATAGGAATGAGGAGGTGATGGATGAGGATGATTAGGAAATATCATAGGCTGAGCTATCCCTTTGAAAATGTGGTGTCTGGGTTAAGAAAAACCTAAGTCTGTGGAAGACAACGTGCTAGTCACAAAATTGGAAGTTGGACTAGATTCTCTCCAGCTGGAAGCTTCAAGGGATTCTAATGAGGGGCCATTTCTGGCCACCCAGTTATCAGTCATCCGCAATGATAATGTGGTTAGATGCTAACTCTTTGACAAAATGTTGGAATGTAAATTTACAGATAAAAAGCGTCATACAAGGCATCGATTAATGATTTGATCCATCTTTGGAAAAACTATATGTTTTCAACTATTAGGTCTACTAGTGGATCTTAAACAGCAATTGGAGGTCTCTATCGGGATCCTGTCAGATCATCAATGACTTATATATGAGAGATCATCTTCAGAGACTAGGTCCCCTACTGGATTACAACATATGCAAGGATTCCATCATTTCATTGGTACTTTGATTATGTGGAGTGTTGCGGAATGGTTTAGGGAGAAACAATTTTACAGACATGGAAAAGATAGACACTTTGGATGCCTTGCTCTTTTATGTTCTTCTGGTGTTGAATTTAACCAAAAAAGACAAAACGTGTATACGATTTGGCCCCTTCCATGATCCAATATCTCACTTTGATTGGCTCTTACAAGACAAATTATTTTGGGACTTTTACTATACTCATCGTGCACAACCTGTATGTGCCCAAAAATGTAGAGGTCATGGGGGATTTTCCCTAGGGTTTTTCAGCCAGGAGTCAAGAACCCATCATGCCAAATGATCAGAAAAAGATTATAAAAGGCAAAAGATTTCGAAAACAAAACCATCATCCTGAAAAAAAAAATCTAAATAGAATCTCCCTTGAACAAAAAACATACAATATAGGTAATCCATGTATAAACGGTGCACATAGGGATTTACCCATCTCAAAAACAAATGATGGGCAAGAATGATACCTACAAAACCCATAGCCTTTGATCTGCCTATGGCTGCTTCAGATGGGAACACCCAAAAGTGGTTTTGTATTATCTGAAAAGCAAAGAAGTCTACTCTGGTGAAATTTGGATGGCATAACCATAAAACACAGCTTGGGATGAAGTTATTTTTCTGGATCTTAGCAACATTGGGAGGAGAAACCGCTTTCACACCACCATAGATCTCCGTGGAGCCACTGTACACATGACAACATACAGGAAAAATATCTCAATTTCTTAAAGAGTGCATGTGTTGCTAAAGAATAGAGTAGGGAAAATGATGAGAAATCAACAGTGCAGGAATCAAGGTCTTTAAATGCCCTCACAAAAGTAGCATAGTATAAAATGGTGGAACATAACATTTTTATGTAGACGGTACCCTGCCCCGGTCTATTAAAAATTAAAAAGTGGGAAATTTTGAGATGAAATTATATTTTTGAGACAAAATTATATTTTTGTCTCTATGTTTTGTCTCAAATGACCCCCCTTGTAGTAGTGTTTGAATGATTTGGAGAATGTACAGGAGCTTGTAAATGACCTGAAGCCATGAGTACCTAATATCGTTCTCTAATATGCATGGTCTCCTTACATTTTTCTTTTGTAATTTTCATAATTTCATTCTTGATTTGTAATAAAATAGAACATTTAAACCGCTGGATAACCTTACAAATGGATATGTAACCAAATTTATATAGTGTAAGGAAATAAAACTTTACATTGTAATTTTTGCAACCACTTTACGACTTAAACATTAAATGGGTTCACTACCATAAACTTATGAGATGATACTAGAATAACCAAATTAGTTTCTCGTAGGTAGTTGTATTGGCAAGAGTTAGATGATGTCGTCACATCTAATAATCCATTTTCCTACCTTGAAAAGTTACAAAAATGTAATTTTAAAGACCCGTAAAACGACACTCTAAGCCTAGTAAAAGAGATATCAAGCATTGTATGTGTTCGTTAATTTGTAGAGAGTCCTGTCATGAATTATCTCGACCCTGTTTGACCATTTCCACTCTCTTCCCCACTTGTCTAGGAGACTTGTTACTCCATTTTGTACTTTTAAGGAGCTATTAAAACTTAAAAGCTAGCTTTTGTTTTGACCAACCGTTTGGTCCCTGAACAACAAAATGATTTTTTTCCTTCGCAAACCTGTATTACTTTTACTATAAAATTTCCTAGAACCTTCGGTTCAGAAAAATCATATTCCTGGTTAGTTTGAAAAAGACATTTTTTAGGCCTCTAGTTGCAGTTTTTTACTACGTCAAACTAGACCAATTACGACTGATGGCTCCAGAAAACCCATTGTCGTTTAAAACCCATCTACCAGTTCTAAGTTCCGTCAACTCTGACGAATTCTCCATATATGTGGGAGCTTGTAAGAAATTTATCGTTGCACATTCATCCATCGAATGTTAGTTTTGGAGGTCATTTTGTGATCCCTCAAGTTAACTATTGATCATTTACAGCCAGGCCAATTACAACCAATGACCTCGGAAAACTAGCCGCCAATCATAAACCATTCGCTAGTTCTGAATTCCACGGATGCCAGTTCCTATGAATTCTAGGTGTATATGAGGACACGTAGAAACTTACCCGTGGTATTTTTGATCCCCAGAAGACAACGTTTGATAGTGGTTTCTTTTCCTCTGAGTCTTTATTGAATGTTTTTGTAACTAGGAGGAAAATGTAAAAAGAAATTTATAGGACCGTTGTTGGGTTTCCAAACCACCTTGGAAACTTTTTGACACTTGTAAATAAATGTTTTAAACTCTATAGTGTGACTTGTTGTGTGAAATGGAACTTTTGAGAAAATGGTATTTCTCTCTCTTCCCTATCTCTTTCCCTCCTTGGTTTAAAAAACTGAAGTTAAATGAACTAAATATGTCTCCAACACCATCCTTTCAAATGTAAATTATTATTATTATGTTTATGGAAACTAAAAAAATTAATTATAGTAGATCTCGGTGGATGCCATGCCAAAGATTTATCACCGATTTCATGCTCACATGGTTTTACAGGATGGAAGTGAGATGGTGAAAAGGCATGGTGTAATTCATTGTTTATTATTGTTATTTATACATCTTATTGAAAAATGTATATATGTGTAATGTATTACTATGTTACAGAAACTTATATTTGAAATTTGGTAATATGTATGAGATGCTAGTTTTGGGAATACTTTGGGAAATTTACACTGAATCGTAGTCACCATTTTGATTTAGATTTTCATATAGAAAAAAATAGGTATGTTAAATGAATTTGAATGTAATATCTTGTAGTGCATTTTCAGTGTGCAATAGTCAATTAATTAATTGGTGTGTTGTGTTCTTTACATTGATAATGCAATAAAGAAATCAAAGCTAGTTAGTCAACCCTAGTACAAATTGTTTCTATAACTAATCCTCTTGTCTTATTCTTTTTGTATAGAAAATTGAAACCTTAGAATGAACTTAAACCTGTATGCTCGATGGCACCTTCTATCTTAACTAAATAAGATCCCTAGTTAAGTTACCTTCATAGCCTATATGTTTAGAAACATCGTCGTGAAACCGCCAGTTAAGAATGACTTGATTAAACATTATCTATAGTAAGTGGTCCCCTTTCAGTATTGGTTATCATGTGTGTAGTAAGGAGAATGTGTTCTCTTTGGGTCCAACTTACATGTTAGCTGACAGAGATCTCCCACTACCCTTAAAAGTAACCTTTAGAAGTTGGGGTTATTTGATGAAGTTTATATTTAACACTTGATGTACCCTCCCTCTCATTCTAGCTACATTATTTTGTAAAACACTATCATCATAAAACATAATTAATCCTCATAACTAAAATTTTTGGTACTTCACCTTAATCTGATCTATAATAAGGTATAGAGCCCTAAGTGCAAATTGAAATTTAACTAAACCTATGTTGATTAGGAGGTTATCTTGTGGGTAGAAAATGGTAAGCAAGTCGTGTTATCCAAAATTTACGCCTTGAGGTAATTTTGATAACATGCATAAAATTCTTCAGTCCCAAGCAAGTAGATTGATTTAATGCCCAAAATCATGTTTTGGGGGTCCCCCTTGGTGTCTGTGTAACTCCCCCATCCATGGAAAGAATCCAACAAGTTAGCAAAAAATTGAAAAAATCTAAAAATGAAGTCGCATGCTTGTTTTAATGCATTGAGGGTTTGCAGGTTGTGGATCGTACCAGTGCAGATCTTACCAAGGTTCGTCATACTAGGTTTGGAGCTAAAATACAAAGAAATTGGCTAAATCAGCTTTCTGTGTCCCAGACCGCACAAGTTCAATAGGGACACGTGGGGCGCACATTGCCAAAATCGTCATAGGTAAAGAAAATCAGAAAAAGTTGAACTTTTTGTCGCAGGTGGCCCGCAGGACAGTTGGGACACAGGTACGCGCAAGACACGAAAAGATGATTTTCCCGCAAGTCAGTGTATTGTGGGTGGCACAGAGAAATGTGTACGAGTCGGTTGGGACAAAAGTACACGCAAGATGCGCAAAGGTGAAAAAGCCACAAAAGGAACCCTACGTTGTAGCGAATGCAAAAGTCAACGGCCCTCACGGCCTGGTCAACATAGGTACGGGCGGGACAAGGAAGCTCGAATCGGGTGATGTGGATGAAAGTTTCTAGGATAGCTGGGACATGCGGACCCAATTTTTCTGAAATAGCCGCAATGAAGAGAAAATTCAATGTTTGACCTCCCAAAATTCAAACGGCCATAACGTTTGACTCTGAGCTCTAATTTTTATAAAATTAGACTTTCTGGAATGACCATGATGTCCTGTGCATCACCAAAATAGGATTTATTAATTTTGATAATGGTTGATATATTAAAATAAAAGAAACATGTTCAGTTCTAGTCAATTAATGCTCATTCCTATTAAATGACAGAAAATCCCTGTAGACCCAAAATAGCTGCTCACACTCACAAGGCCATAAATTTTGCATTTCTCAACAAAATCACACAAAATTGGTACCGTTGGAATCGTGGCTCCAAGCCCAGTTCACACCAATCAAGAAATTTGGGATTTGAAGAGAAATCATATGGATATTTTTTATAAAATGGGCTGGATTCATGACAGTGTTTTATTTGGTAGTTAGGAGTGCAATTAAGAGGCATGCTCATCATTCTTTCTCTAACCGCAGCACCTAGGATAGTATGGGGATACTTTTTCAAGTAACATACAATAATTTCACTCCATTTAATGCCTCTTACAAGTGGTTGAAGGACAGATTTCGGGATTTTTATTTTCCCTTCTCTCTCTCTTCTCATTCTTATATAAATTAGAGTGTTAGGCTCATCATAGAGGAGGTATTTTTTGTTGTAGAAAAGTTCTATCAATTTTTTTTATGAAGCCAATGTGCTGCAGGCCCTTGTAGTGGACTCCTTGCATGGTGATCCAGGCCCTTATCTTGTAATAGATTGAACAGTGCATCTCATGAAGTAATAAAATATAAGTTTGTGGATGCATCTTCCCCTGTTGTGTTGTTTTGCACTCTTCTTTCCCTTTCAACCTTCATCACAAAAATATTGTGTCTATTTTTATGCTCTTGCAAGGACTCGTTATTATTGTGCATGTAGGAAATATTTTTGCGAATGCATTTTCCAGACTATGGAAAACTGTTATCACCCCTTCTAGTATGCATTTTACTTCTATTTTTCACACATTGGAAGACTAATCTCACACCCATCCTTTTTCTGGTGTATCATCACTTTAGTGTAGGCTTTCATTTTATGCATTCTCTCTCCTTGGTCCCTTGGAAAGTTAGATTAGAACAAATAGTTTTCCCTACATTAGAGTAGATTGTGGTAGGTAGTTTAAGAGAAAGAACCAACTTTCTCTGGAGGTCTATCTCAAGTAGCAAGTTCCGAAACTTGGAGATAGTACCCATGTTATCCAATCACATCACGAGCTCAAGTATATGCACTTGTGTAAACATAAGGGTGATGTGATTCGGTGATAATAGGTCCTTGTAAATGAAATTGATTTGAAAGATTTTGACTTTAGAGAACCTAGGAATTGGGAATCTTGTTCCCCGTAATCCCTTGTTATACCCTTTAATGACATTAAGACTAAAAGAAATTTCACATGCAGAATCCTGAAATGCAGAAATATGAGATCTTACCTAAAACAAAAATCACTTATGGTTTATTTGTAGTTTATAATGGTTCCAATCTTGTACTTCTTCAAGATCTTAGACAAGTAATCTCGTAACTCTTTTTTTATGAAGTGATGCCAATAATGAGACCATAGTGCAATGTTAGAGTAAAGCATATAAGAGTAAAACAAGATTTGAGATTAGGAATAATGTCACTCTTGGAGTCCTTGTAACTCAATTAGACTTTTACTTGTGTTAAAAAGAATATGAAACCTAAATAGAAATTCTTGATGTGGACGATGTTGAATGAATTCTACATGTTATTGAACTATTTTATCTATGATAGGGAAATAAGGATACCATGATCAAAGAATGTTCATGGAAAAATGCATCTTGAACCTAAATCTTCCTCAAATCCCAAGATTTATTTCTTAACACCACGTCAGATTCACTTGTGTAGCAAGGGTAAAATTTAAACATTGAATAAACATTTGAGAAGCATATTCTTAACATAAGAATGAGATGATTAACAACTTTGTATGCAATTTGAAATATGCCAATTAATTAAATGTAAGTTATGGAGATTGTTGTAAGAGATAAAGAGCCAACTTAAATGGTTGAACTATAAATTGAATATGAAATGAATTTAAAAATCTATAGGTGAAATTATTATTGCACAATAATAGTCTTGGAGAGTTAATCGTAACTAAGATGTAATCATGGTAATGATGTGTTGTGGGTTTGTCAATCCTTGAGTCCCTTTCTTGTGGTTGGGTTATTGCTAGCATTCGTCCATTGGGGAAAGTATGGAATTTGATAAAAACTGCACAATAATATGAGAAATAAACATCGAATAATAATATATAGAAATTAAGAATTCATTCGGGATATCAATTACAATGGTAGAGGTTACATTTTATAATATTTGATGTGCTACAAAGGTGGAGTCAAAATTCATCTTCAATCCCTCATATCGCTCTCCATGAATCTTTCAAACCCATCTCCTAATATCTCTCAAACCAAAATAGCCACATGAGTTGTTTATTCAACAACTTCACTCACACACAACTATTAACTATATTATTAATATGAGTTGTATTAACTCATTATTAATAATGTTACACAATATATTTGTAACAAACATCAACGTGTACATGGTGTTATCATGTGTCTATGTGAGTCGATGCCCTGTGAAAGTGTGTCTTATGCGATGTTGTGTTTCTCTACTTAGAGTCCTTGTGATGTTGTGTACTGAACAATGTTAGTCAAGTAAAAATATCTTGATATTTTTACTATTGTATTTATGTATGTAAAATGTAAACATTAGAATTATCATTGATTGCCCTTGCTAGTCTACATACCACACAACATGAGATCAATTAAAGACAATATTTGAGGGTATCCTTTCTTTTGGAGGTACCGATTGCAACTCTATTAAACTATTCCATAGTCAACCAAAACTAAAAACCCCAAAGAATACGTTGAGATTAGTTACTGCACCGACTTTAATTCCCTACCAAACACACATACGAAACCTTTGCTGATCTTGTTATTCATTCAAATCAATCATTACGAAGATCCTAACTAATAGCCTTACATTCATTCCCCCTTACCTTTTCAAAAAGGTGGCGAAAGTGATTCACACGAATTGTTTCTCAACATTGTAACTTTTAAAACGGTCCACAAATGCAACGAGCCACGCGTTGTTGGCTGCTTGAGGACCACACATGTTACAATCCTTCAATCAAACACGCCGTCTTCTACAATAGAATTTTTGATTACTTTGTATATGGTCGGCAAATACACGTTTATAATTCTCTCCTAAGTGCGCTCGCGATACTATTTGACAATCTCGGATTTACCTACGTTTTCTCGATTTGCAGTCAATTTCGAAACAGCATTAGGTTACCTGTAAAATTAGAATTAGTTTTGTTTATTCGACAAGCGGAAAACCCAAATAGAGTTTTTCCTTTTTTAAAATTTTATTTGAGACGTGGCAGATTTAAGATAGACAAGGGAAGCAGATATATGTCATTTGATGAATGAAAAAGAACACACATGATTCAACAAATATGTGTAAAAATTATAATATAAAATTATACACTTAATTATAAATATAATATTACATTTCAATGTTAGTTTTTTATATTGATAATTCAAAATAATATAATTTTAGATATTATATTTTTTACTAAATATAGGTTTGTTTAAATCTATATTATATTATGTTTTTTTTGCATGTTTAAAATATGAAACTTAAAAGTTCTTTTAGTTATCATGTCTTTGTTTTAAAACATATATCACCTTCTCAATATTTAACTTGAGAAGCAATTATCGTTTCTTAATTTATAGCGTAAATAAAAATAATTTTTTATTAAAACTTCAAAATCTATTTTAAATAAATAATATATATTTTGGAATATTACTATTTTATGTGTAATACACCAATTTAATTATAGTGTTTTTAACTTTCTAATTTGATTTAATATTAAAGATATTATGTTTTTTTAAGTTTCATGTTTTAATTACAATTAGTTTAATCATAGTGTTTTTCTCCTTCTAAATTGATGTAATGATGAATGTTTTGTGGTAAGAAGTTTCAAACTTAAAGTATTTCGACTATGTATGTCTTATATTTCAATTACAATTAATTCCTCTTACATATTAAGATTACAAGAAGGTTTTATATATTATAAACAGCCATTAAACTCAAAAACGATACTATAAACTACCAATAAACCAACACACAAGCATGTAGACCTAAAGATAAAATATTATTATGAAATTTTATATTTTATAAAAAATACAATTAAAATTTTAGTCCTAATTTGATTCAATGATAAAGATTTTATGTTTTTTTCAGTTTCACATTTTAAATACAATTAATTTATTCATAGCGTTTTTCTCTTTCTTATTTGATTTAATGATGAATGTTTTGTGGTAAGAAGTTTCAAACTTAAAATATTTAGGCTATGTATGTCTTATATTTCAAATACAATTAATTTCCTCTTACATATTAAGATTAACACAGACATGCAGACCTAAAA
The DNA here is from genome assembly GCA_019776745.2 of Taxus chinensis. Lineage (NCBI taxonomy): Eukaryota > Viridiplantae > Streptophyta > Pinopsida > Cupressales > Taxaceae > Taxus > Taxus chinensis. The sequence continues at coordinate 769,447,557 of CM034148.1, read as the reverse complement.
AAAAAATATTATTATGAAATTTTATATTTTATAAAAAATACAATTAAAACTTTGGTCATCAAAAATCCATGAGTGCCCAAAAAATAGATATATTATTGTAAATTAAAATCTACACATATCTCAATCTTAAATATCTAAAGTGGCAATATAAATAAATTCTTAAGATTAAGAGAGTTTCCATTCAATCATGCTTTTATCTCCATGTGTAGGAAAATTCACATATTTGTCTCTTAGATATTCGACCACATGTTTTTCTTTTATTTCATCACGAACAAATATCCCAACAGAATTAGCAAATGTTCAACCTATTGTTTTTCAAAATTTCAGCCGACTTCATCACTTTCAGTTACATTTCTCCTGTAGAGAATTCCATATCTGCCACGTGAGAAACCCGCCAATTCAAAATTCTGGTATGATTATGGCTAAGTCAACTGGGCCACAAACAATGCTTATGTGTAAACCACCCAGAAGTTACTTGTCTATGCATATATCTTCTCTGTCCTTGAATCGTTTTACAGACGTGGAGAGCCAATGATATAAATAGACATAAAGAGTAGTTTGTGACAAAAAAAAATCAGGGTCCGAATCGTGGATAAGTTCCAAATAAGCGAAGATAAATTTAAATAATAGTAGTGGTCGTAAACGCCAGTTAGTGTATATATAATGTATGAGTACGAAGAGGACCTAAGGAAAGGTCCATGGACCGTAGTCGAGGATATGATGCTCATTAACTATATTGCTCTGCACGGAGGAGGTCGTTGGAATTATCTCGCCAAAGCTTCAGGTAACACCTTATTCCAGGCGAATCAATGGTCTTGATATTCATAACTGGATGTCTAAAATAATTACTAATAGTCTTGCCAATGTTTAAATACTGAATATATGATGCATGTGATTTACTGAATAAAACAAGATGGGTTGTACCTTTCCTGATTTGTAAATTTTATTTTGGAAATAATCTAATATAACCAGTGTTACATGGAGACTCAATTCTTATCGAGAAAACAATGCATCTCGAAGCTTGATGTTTGTTCTCAAAACTCGGATTTGTTAGTATTCATAGGCTTGCACTTTTTGTCTGTTCTTTAATATATGTTTTGTAGTTTTTACTTGGATAATAATGAAATCTCATAGATAATATCAACATAATTAATTGTTTATTTTTTCTTAAATATAAAAATTCTTAAGTTTGAGAAAATTATTAATGTTTTGTTAAAGTTAAATTATAATTATTTTTTTATATTTAAACATATATATATATATATATATATATATATATATATATATATATATATATATTTGGATCCTTTAAAATATTAATAACTTTTTTTAAAATCCTTAATCCTGATACCAGTAGTGTATTCACCTCATGACAACTATATACGGTATAATTTATGACCTTAACAATGAAAGAATGTATCTTCTTAAAAATCAATTATATTAAACATTTTTTAGTATTAAATTTTGTATTTTAAACACTTTTTAATATTAAATTATATTAATTTAGAAACACTCAACAAAACAAAATGTTATACATCTCCAAAATCTAAACTCAGTATTTTTTCAAAAATGATGTACCTGTTTCATCCCCCTCATAACTGGTATCAATAGTGATCCATCTCCTCAAAACTAGATATAATATAGTGATAACATTTTATAATTTATAATTTTAAACAATGAAAGACCATATATTAACTCTTAAAATTTTTATATATTAACATTTTTAATATAAATATTTGTATTTCAAAATAAAATAAAATAAAATAATTGGTGTTAATTTATGTTCACTTGTAAAAGCTAAAACAAAAAAAAAATGGTATGTTTTTTTTTTCCGTCTAACACAGTGTGAAAAACAGCGTGAATATATATATATATATATATTTAAGTATTTCTTTGACAAATAAAGACATGGATAAGTTCTCAACTGAACAGGACTGAGGCGAAGTGGGAAAAGCTGCAGGCTGAGGTGGGTAAACTATCTACGCCCCAGATCTCAAGAGAGGAAACATTAGTCCAGAAGAGGAACGTCTTATCATTGACCTTCAGAGCCGCTGGGGTAACAGGTTCGAGATAGTTTTCTATTTTTAATTAGGCTGTTCTCTTTGATGATTGATTATTCCGTGATATATAACGGGTATTTTTGTAACCCACAATAAGGAATGCGAGTATTGGTGATTTTCAAATTCTCTATTAAAAGTTATTGGTTTACTGAGACGTGGGTGCTTTACAGGTGGTCTAAAAATTGCACAGTGTTTGCCAGGCCGCTCAGATAACGAAATTAAGAACTACTGGAGGACAAGGATTAAAAAAAAGCTTCAGGATAGAAATCTATTCTCACAACATTCGATTTATTCAAACTGGATGCCAAATCCATTTCTACAAGAAAATAGCGCAGCAGAAGAAGATTGGGTATCACAAGATTCAATATTTTCAAACTGTATGCCTGATCAATATTCCATGCTGCAAGACAGTGGAGCAGAAAAGGATTACCTCCAAGAAAGCTTGCAGCTACTCACCAATACAGTGGCAGATTTTGATGAAGAGGCAAGAACAGAGTTTTCAACAGCCCCTTCAAACTCAAATACAATCTCAGACGGAGGGAATAACTTTGAGGAAAGTAGAGATATAGTGGAGACTATGGCCATGTCTTTTCAAACGGAATCCTTTGATGCCATGTTACCTGAATTATATGGATTTCTGATGGACGATGGACCAGTATCACTGTTCACTTGGATGATGATTCTAAATGTAAATTTCGTTGCTCCGAGCCTAAAGAAATTGAGAAAAGTTTAAGATAGAGATCGGCGTTTAAGTGTTGTTAGGAAATAAACATCATTGCCTTTAGAAAAAGGTGTGAACGCTCCGATTTCGTTGTCAATGATTGCAGGTACATGCATGAGACTTGACAGAGATGGATATGCTCACTAGGGCCAGGATCCCATGTTGAGATTTATATGGGATATTATTTATGTGTTTGACAAAATTATTGCGTTTAATAACACTTCTGTGTATATCGACCTTTTTCAACGCCTTAAAAGACGATTTATTTTAAAAGAACTTTGGCTTTTGAGGAGGAGTTCGAAGAATAAAAGCCTGCAAAAATTCTTTGTAGCTTTGTATAATTTTACGTAATCCTGTGTTGCTTGGTATAAAAGAAAAGATTTCCGAAATGTTTTAGTTTTTACACTATCGAAGGAACACTTTGTTTTGAAGATTTGTGCATTTCGTGCTTCTGTTAACATCGCCACAGTTAGATTTAAATATGTGGGCTCAAATCCGTTTTGTACAATAAGTTGTAGATCAAGTTACTAATTGGCATGTTTTAATCAGATTAAGATGCGCTATAAGTGATTACCCACAAATAAAATAGATGGAGTCACGAATGATTTAATGAGGTTATGATATATATGTAAAGGTATATTCATTTACAAAGTATACTTTTGTTCGCCAGACTAGATTCTATAAATAAAGGAAGCAATAGATGCAAAAAGGGAGTAAGGAGTAGTCATATGAGTCAAAACACTGAGTTGAGAAGTAGGTAAGTACGTTTAGGAGTGAATTACAAATAGCTTCGAAAACGTTTGCTTCATAAATTTATTGTCGAAGGAATTGATTCTAGTTCATTTGAAGCCTTTCCTATTGAAGAATAATTAGGATAGGATTGACTCTTTCTAATATTTGTGTAGCTCACTTATAATGAATATTGAAAAATTAGAATGTATTGTGCCCAGGTCTTAAATCTTTTCCATTTTTTAATAAGGAAGTTTCTATTGTTTCTTCTAAGCTACATAGTGCTCTTGCTTTGGCAAGATCTTACTCTTATAATACACGTGGGTTGTAACGCCTAATAATTGACACACAAATAAAACAATAAAATTAATTGAATAATTTATTTTTTTGTTTGAAATGCTCACCTACACAACACCACATGGACTCCAATAGATAGACTTAACATCACATAAGACACTTACACAAAACTTCGACCCACATAGACAACATGATAATACCATATATACATTGAGGCCACATGTCCAAAAATGACAAGGTAAAACAACTACCCCTTACAATATACACTTACTCATAGGCATTTCCCACAACACATCGTTTGTTCATTATGAAAAATTTATTACAATCATATTTTTATTAGTTGACTATATTTATTTGAAGAATAAATAACATGGGACCCCTCATTCCTCTACAACTAGGCTACATGTTTTTGTTTAACATTTGACATGTAGTGGTTCCTTTAGAATTTGCTCATTTCTCTTATGGAAATAACTTTATATAACATGATTGTTATTAGGAATGTATATACACACATCCATCTTCTAATATTTACCTTAAGGGTTTGTTTGAAAAGGCCATGTTTACTTGGTTTGGATGAAGTACTCTCGTTACAAGGAGGAAAATTCACAGGAAAAAAAAGGAAGGTTACTGGATCAATAGAAACCTATCCCGTGTTCATTTCATTGTATTTTTTAATACTAACAATAAACTCTTTTCATCTTCTAGTTATTACAACCAACTACGTAGGTTAACTAATTAAGTTGCATCATCCTTGATTCACAATTCATTGCTCCAAATAGGAATTTGTATTTTCACAATCATATTGCGCATAGAAGGATACATTACACCCGTGTTCCCATTATAGATTTTTTTCTTTGAATTTAAGTGACAAATTTCACATTTCAAACTACTTACATTTCATCATCTTAAGGATTTACTCATAATAGCAATGGGTTAATTACATGTTTCGACCACAAATTCTATTTCCTGAGTGATCCTAGGTTTAATATATTCCTATCTACACCAAGGGTTCTTCTAAATTTTACAAGTCCAACTAGAGTAAAATTTCCTTAACTTGTATTAACTTGGCTACCACTGAAGTTATCCCGATTCTCAAGGCTAAATTTTATTATTTCATTAGCATCATTGTTTAATCCACATTTATGTAAAGAAAGCAGGTGATGTAGTCTTGGTTTACCTCTTGCTTCACCAATCAAACCCAAAACATGTCGGCACATCATCCAGACTGGTCTAGAAGCTCACCTGAGGTGTGCGTAGGCATCGATCCACTCTTTCATGTGAGCTATGTGAGAATGTTCTCCCTTAATAAGGGGATGTTTGCAAAAACAGAGAATGAGAAAACCCATTTTTGGAATCAAGATTAAGAACTAAATCTTAGTCTAATGCACCAGAACATGAAATAACATCATCATACTACAATATAAATAGAACTAAATCATGATTAGCATTAAGAACTCTGGTATTACACCCATGAACATAAAAGAAAATGCACTGATCAAGATCCACCACACAGATGTTAAGAACCATTCCATTATATTCATTCATCATATTACAGTAACCAAAAGCACATCAAAAGATTTCCATGGATGGAGATATTACATCAACAAAGGTTTAACATGCTCTCTATTATTGCTTAATTACAGAGCTTACAATAACATATTACACATCTTCACTAGTTTTATCTCTCTCGCTCGTACTCTCTCTCTAATGTCATGTAAGACCATCCATAAAGAGGAACTCGAATGAATCTCTTCTAACTGCTCATCATTACAAGAGAATGCCTAAAGGAATATTTCCTGACTTTCCTACCAATACCCAAGAACATGGCAAATGTGATCATGCGTTTCCTCAATCGAGTATCACTTAGCATGCAAGTTCCAGCTAATCCATAAAAAAACTTGACTTGTTATCCTTTCATGATAACCGTATTGCTGCCACACTATGTGACCAATTAGAGGAGTTCATGGAACTCCGTGTGTATGTCATCCTTTAGCTTCACCTAAGCCTTTAATTATTCTAAAGCCTTCCCTAGTGTTTCTCCTATGATGCTCGGCACTTGGTCTGGGGTGAATTCCTTCACCTTCCCCTTGATTGCATTAATGGCTACCACCAACTCCATGTATATAGCTTTGAACTCATCCATCTGCTCAGTGATGGTATCTCGTATTTTGCTAATCCTGAAATCCAGCATCTCAAGTTTGGTTTTTATCTTATCTTTTCTAAGATGTGGTTTAATAACCAACTACGTGCGCTCAACATTGTTGGTGGGGATCGTCTCCTGTAAAGCCTTGAGGTAAGCCTCCTCCTCTGTCAACCATGCATCAATTATGGTCTTGCATTTTCTTCAATTGTTGAATTCCCTATCTACTAGTATGTTCGCATCTTTGAGTTGAGTGAGCAAGTCCTCCAACTCAATGATCTGAGCTTTAACGATGAATTTTTTTCTTCTTTCTCCTTGGCGAGCTCTACATCTATGGGCCCCATGCCATCCTTAATGTTTGTGAGAAACATCCCCACAAGGTCTTCGAGATACTCCATTATGTCCTCATAATCCATCCTGGACTAGCCCATCAACGCCGAACATTGTCCCAAAATGCTCTTGATGATGGTTCCAAATCAGTTATAAGTCTCCTTCATTTGTGCCTATTAGCCCCTTAGTCCCGAGCACAATTAGTCTATCTCCATTTCCTTTTCCTTCTTTCTCACGACTAGGGTTCGAACAGTGGCCAATACATCTAAGGTTTGTTGAATCACCTTTGAGGAATATTTTGAAGCACATTGCATGCTTGCTCATCTGTTAGGTGGCTAGGATCCACCACCTTATACATCTCTCCTCCCTTCTTCTTCAAGTGAATGGTCTCGATCGCATTATCATTGAACTAAAATTTAGGATCTTCGGAGTAGTAATGCATGTTTCAGCTTAATATTTTTCTAGTCCTAGGCATGTGACCTTCTTGATCCATCAGATCCCAACCATGTATTGTTTCTGGTGGGAGAGCTTCTTGGAACCTTGAATGTAATAACTTCGTGGGGTCATCCAAGAAGTCAATGTGTGGTGACATAGGTGTCCACGTTTTTCCCTGTTACCTTGCACTTTTTCCGCTACTTCTTTGATCTCGAGTTGAATCCTTTATCCTCCTTTATAGTAAAGGAGTCACCTCTATTTCTTTCCCCTAGGCTGGAGGTTTGTGTTGGGGAGGCCTCACGCACTCGACTCTTCTCCAGGTCGTATAGAATTCTCCTATTTTTCACATGCCCTTCCTGCATCTATGGCTTCACCTTCAACTCTCTCCTCTTCTTAAAGCTATGTTTCTAAATCCTCCTTGAAAGTGGTGGCATCCTCCTCCTCTCCTTCTATCAAGCATGTTGCGCAACTCGATGCATCATGTGTCTTCTGCTTCTTCACTTCTAGATCTTCCTCCTACTTCTCCTCCTCATGCTCTAGTAGTGAAGCCTTGGCACCACCTTATTGTGAAATGTTGGCGCCATTACTACCATTGCGGTGTGTGAATACTTCCTTTTCCAGGAAGTGTTTAAGTTTCCTTCACTTTTTTCTTCTTCTTCCTCTCCTTCGACCTGTACCACTTTCATGGGCAAGATTGATGCCTTCCATGGCTTTGGAAAGGGGAGTTTCTAACCTACACTTCAATCCCCCTTGTGTTTTGGGGTAAAACTATACAAACTCCCTATGGATGTAACCCTTGATGGTGACACTAACTTGTGGGTGCAAGTTCAAAACATCTTGCTCCAAAACCTCAACATAGGTTGGTCAAATTCCATACTTGTATATCACGTGTAAGGTATGGACATCAATGTCAATTTTTTCTGCATAAAAAACTAGCTTCAGTTCATCTTTTATTCAGTTCATGGTATACTTCATATAATTAGAAAAAAATGCGAAGGGGAGCTTTCACAATGGCCCCATCTCTCCCTTAGCCATCATAAACTTTGTCAAGAAAAAGTGTTGTGTAAATGTGAACTTAACTCAAGATCCTCAACAACTTGTGGAAATTCATGGGGGATGCACTACTTGTTTTCAAATGCCTTGCATAAGTGTTCATACCACATGTTCATCCGAGCCTTGCAGGCATTTGAGATGGTCCCATCACAACTAAACTTCGTAAATTGTAATGTAAGGGATGAGTGCATGGGTGGGTGAACCCATATGTTCCCATCTAGCCCATATGGGACACCAATCTTACAAAATATGATCAAAATAAGTATGGAGCCCCATGTGATTTTCGTTCCTACCTCATTATGCATGTGTCTTCTTCAACAATGTCGTTTGTGCTAAACTATGTTAAATTACAATGTGCCCTTTTTGACACTTTATAGGCCACATATAATAATCTCTTATTGATGTTTGTCCTCCTCTCTAATGCCCCCAAATTTGTAACTATGAGTCGGGAGGGGAATCTCAATGCTAGTTCTAGGAGATCCACAATCACCTGAGCCCTTATTCATTTCTCATATTTCAATTTCTTCATTAGCTCCTCAATATTTTCAGTGGCACACAAGTCAAGTCTCATGTCTTCGCCGGTGTTCTACATGCCTATAACTATCCTAATCAAGTGGCATGTAATCCTCATCCTCATTCCTAGAAAGTAAAAGAAGACCTCATGTACCTGTGACATCAACCACCTAAACAACAGGGTATGTTTCATAGAGAACGGAAGCTCCCATAACTACAAGACTCTAGTCTTATTTAATTATTTTTATACTGAGTCATCAACCTTAGGGTTTTGGAGCTCATCTACCGTTGGAGTTTCTCAAAGCAGATCCACCTACATCAGCTTCTTGTTGTCACTTGTTGTGTGGTTATACTCACTAATTTTGCACTTGTACAACTTTGAACTCCACTTCTCAACCTTAATGACCCCTGGAGGGTACTGCATTTCTAATTAAATCTCCATGGATTCTTCCTTTCCCACCACAAGTCTCTTTGTTCGATATTTCTTGGGAGCCATGTCATTTCTTCTTCTTTCTTTAGTGTCATAGGTGCTTTTATTTTCTCATTCACCTGCCTAAAATTTGACGAATTTCACACTTATCCTTTATGTAACGCCTTCTTGCTCTGTTGTCTTCGTTCCCCTCTTGTTACACCACAAGATTACACCACAACTCAAAACATTTCACTAGTTCATGACAAGTTCCTCGCTCCTCTTCACTAAACCTTCTTTGCACTTCAATTTGGGAGCACAAAAATTTGTTAAGTCAAAGTAGTCGAAATGGCCAGCTTTACCCTTATATTTATACTTTTTCAATAACTTAAAGTTCCTCCAACCACATGTCTTAACGTCTATTTTTAGTAAATCACATTATTTCAATTAACTCAAATTTCACGACTTTCCCTTCGTACTCTATAGTTATAAACTTCTTGCACTCTAACACTACTTCACTTCCACATACCTCCTTCACGCGTGTTACCATGACGAAGTACATCTAGTTCCATGACCCATACTCCATTTTTGAGGGTCTGAATCTAAAATGCACCTCACATATTTCTCTCTTCACATTCTTGTCCACCAAGTTGTTTCTTACCTTATGTTATAGTACGCGATCTTTCTCTTCTACATTTTCTTTAAACATTTATCAACACACCTTTATAACCACATGAATTCAAACACCTTAACCACCATACCACCCATTCTTCTACCATTATGCTAATCATTCCCAACAACCCATTTTCTAAATAATTTGTCAAACATATTTGAAAATCCACCCCACACAAAATATATCCATGGTCCTCTACACATATAATCACTTATAATGTAATTAGTTAGTGACACACCAACGTGCAACACAACACCAAAAAATGACTACAAAGGAAAAAAATGAAAGGGAAAATCATTAAAGGAAACCTAATATAATTGGCAATACTTCCATATTTAGAGACACATAAAATCCTTATTTATTATAGGGCTTAAGCCTATTGCCATTAAAATCACCTGACAACCTTGTCACATCTAGTTCTTACAAATGGCACGCGCCTGAATCAAGGATGTAGGATATAATAATATGTCCCTAACCAATGGAATTTGAGTTTCCCACAATGGTGCAAAAAATTAAAATCATAAAGTAAAACAATCTTTTGAACCTCAAATTGTTTATTCTTAAAGTGGTAATTGTGCTATGTTTTTTGTCTTGCCTTTTTATTCTTTTGAGTCCATCTAGCAAGTGATCACCTTTCATCCAAATGCATTAACTTAACCATGCACTCTTGTAATGATTTTTCAGAGAAAATTCTGCATGCATGCGCAATAGGCAGAGACTGTAGCATAAATTATACCGGAAAAACAACTTTCGTGCCAAACACCAATTGAAATGGTCTGGATTTGTTCAATCTCTTGTAGTTTTTTCTATGCACCCATAATACGACTGAGACCTTTCAATCCCATTCATGTCTCCCAGCATCACAAATCTTGGTCAACATGTGACTTAGTATCTTGTTGAAAGCCTCGGCTATCCCATTAGCTTGAGGGTGGTAAGGAGTATTCTTGTGATGAGACACCATGAACTCTCCCAACAAAATTGTAATTGTCTCAATCAAAAAGTGTGTACTCCTATCACTAATCAAACTCAAAGGGCACCCATACATGTTGATTATATTTCCCCACATGAATCTTACTACTATGGTTGTTGTGCAATCTTTCATAGGCACTTCCTCTGCTCACTGTGTTAAGTAATTAGTACAAGTACTTATATAGCATGGACTAGTCCTTCATGTGGAAAGTGAAATAGGGCCTACAAAGTCAACCAACCACTTTTAAAATAGTTGAGTGTTATCTATTGGCCTCAAAGGAATTTCATCACTTCTTCTTGGCTTGTCAAGGCACTTACAATGATCACAAGCCTTGCAAAACTTGATACAATCATGGTAAATTGTTTCTGACCAAATACCTGCTAATAAAATCTTCTGCGTGGTATCATTTCCTATATAGTGTCCTCCTACAATTCTTCCATGTGCTTCCTCCATGATTACAATGTGCTCATGCTCCAACACAAAACTACAGAATATCTCATTTTGGCCTAACTTTTATAGGTATCCACCAATTAACATGTAGGGCACAATGCATATAACTAACTGTATTCTTTCCAAAGTCTTCATTCCCTCTAATGTCACACCCATTTTAAGAAACAAAGGAATATCCTCTAAGTTAGAGGGTGTGCACTACAATCTTAACATTTGTACATCTGGCATTGTATTCTCAATGCTCTACTCTCATCTCTTGAGCCAATCCTTCATAAATGGTCACATCCCAAATTACTCTTACTTGGTTTCACAACAATTGTAAACTCAAACTATTGAAATAATAGGACATACCTGTATATGCGCCCTTATAAAATAGGTTTATTCACCAAGTACGTCAATGCCATGGTGTCTGTGTAAAATATAAAGGATGTTTCCAATATATACTTCCTTAATTTGTGTAGCATTTAGATCATCAACAATGCCTTAAGCTTGGTATTAGTATAGTTCCTCTCTACTGGAGTCAACTTCCTGCTTGCAAAACAAACAACATGATCAATAGTCTCCTCACCAAGTTGTGCCAATATTGTTCCAATTGTCATTCTGGAAGCATCAACATGTACATGGAATGGCTTGTCCCAAGACGGACAGTAGAATATGGGTGAAATGATAAGCCTATTCTTCAATATATCAAATGTCATCTATTGTGCCTCTCCCCAATGAAGTTTACTTCTTTGCTTCAATAATACCTCCAATAGTTCATAGATCTTGGCATATCCCTTAATAAATTTCTTGTAGTACCACATATACGCAAGGAATCCGCGCACCATGATCTGCCTACTAGGTTTACCCAATCCCACAATAATGGTAACTTTTTCAGGATCTACCAGCAAGCCTTCCTTATGTATGATATGCCCCAACAAGATTCTAAAAGGAGTAGCAAAAACACATTTCTTAATGTTGAGAGATATACTCAACTGCCGACATCTGTCAAACATCAACCACAAATTTTCACAATGGTCTTTTAATAGTCCATAAACCATCCAATCATCAAGGTACACTTGAAGAAAATTATAGATGAAGTATTAAAACACCTAAACCACAATAAGTAAAAAATCAACAGGCACGTTCTTCTGTAAGAAAGGCATGACCATGTAGGAAACACTTTCCCATTCAATGGCGAAAGTTGTCTTTTTTTGGTAATCCTTTGTAATTATAACCTAATGAAAAACTATATCTCATGCCCGACTACTCCTTTCAGTATCTCCTTAGTGAAGGGGGTTGGAAAAGAATCATTGAAAAATACCAAATTCCAATCCTTGTAATCAACATAAATTCTTATTCTCCCATCCTTCTTAATGTTGATGACCATTTGAATTGTCCATTATGATTCCTAAATAGCCTCAATGATGCCTGATGTGATCATATTTTCAATCTCCTCCTTGAACCTGAGTAAATTCAAATTCATTTGGTAAGGTATCTACCTGATTGGAAACGCACCCTCATTAAGTTTCATCTGCATGTCTCCTAAAGAGTTGTGAACTCTCTTAAGCTCATAGTACCTGTGAGGAAAACAAATCATGAATTTCACACAACATATCAATAATATTTAAAACCTCTCTTTCTAATTAGTAATCCCTAATAGTATCCTTCTTAGGCTTCCCATCCGAGCCAACGTTAAACTTCTTATTTCCTAGCAGTTCATTATAGGCACACACTTTCTCATCAACACTATCCATAACCTCGCATGTACCCATGGTATGGTTAAAATCCAATTTCTTCACTTCTTCACTATCGATAACGTATAAAATATTCCCTTTCTCTTTTCCCACGCAAACGTGCTCAAGATGTAATTCCTCTAGCTATTCCTAATCAACGCGTTCTTCCAAGTCAGGTTCTCCCAAAAACTCAAGTATTTTATTATCTGCCATGAAACTATCCTCCATAGTTAGGCGTTTAGCAATGTATAGCACCTCATTCACCAATGGCTTTATAATTCGATACTCAAAGGTTTGAATCAAGTCATTTTTCAACTCCCACTAGTTTTTTATCTAGCGACATAGTTTTGAATGAATGTACCATGCTTGTGTGCAGCCTTGAAGTGTGGAATAAAAATTGGGCGCCCATAAGGAAGGGGGTAAATCTTCCATGCCTTCCATCCATGTCTTCTATCATTCCCAAACATGATCTAAAGTGAATCCCCTTCCATCATACCTAAAAAATTTAGTACGCACATTGCTCTGGAGAAAATTAACAGAGAGCGCAATCTTTACTTCACGCCACTCTAGAATATTATCTGAATGTGTCACCCACCAACGTGTTTTTTTCCCTTGTAATGTATATGTTAACATATTTCTCCTGATTAATCTAGCGGGTCCACTCGACTTCCATTTCCCCTAGAAAGATATAAGTGTGTCCTTCCCCAGTATAATTTGGTACCTTTTTTCCTCACAGGCACCTGAGTAGGTGCGCCTTTGTTACTTTTATAGAAAATCCTCTTAATTTCCTTCTAATTAACTCATATGTCTCGTGTGCCCAATTTTCACATGCCAAAGTAGTGGTATCACTTACAGATTGAGTGTCTTCCCACTGAATAACTCCTTCTGTTCGATACACAACCTCAAGGTCTTTGATAGTGATCACATAGATTTTGTCTAGGTCTCCTTATCCCAAGGGTTCAATATAGGGAATTGACTTTCCATTTTGTTAAAGGTATGATAACACGTTCCTCCTTGTTCTCAAAAATTTTATATCCCTTATTGAAACGTTATTCAACATTATCCTTATAGCACTAGGAGCACCCAAGTAACATTGGTAAGTTGTCCGCCTTAGCAAGTGACAAGAGTTAGAAGTGTTTAGTGAATTTCTCCCCTTGGATAGTGACATCAACATTTTTTAAAACACCAATGGCATCACCTTTGTCATTTTATACATATACAACACATTTGAAGATGGTTGTAATGGGGTCCTTCTCATCTGATTCAATATGTCCAAGGTGAGAACATTAACTTCTGTTTTTGTGTCAATTAGGACTTAGAATAATCTTGAAGTTTGTTGCTTGAATATTGAAGGTTCCAGCAATGGCAAGGTACTGTCTTATACCTTGGATTTTACTTTCTTTTGTTGTATAGAGTATTGGATTTTGGTAATTTTGACCTTAAGGATGGTGTGGGGAGAAGGAAAATCGATGCCTTTGAGGTAATGATAGGAATTTTGGATGTGCATATGGAGGTAATGCGGGTAAGGTGTTCCACCTTGTGAAGGTAAGGGATATTTCTTGGTTTATATTTATATGTTTTACATGAGAGAGTGATAAGAGATTTGAGGGAGTGATAAGAGATTGATGGAGGGATAAGAGTTTTGTATGTGTGGATGGAACTTTAGGAGATTTCAAGATGAACAATTAAACCACTTGGGAGGTATAACGGGTTCCCCTTATTTTTCTTCTCATTTGGATTAGATTTTAAGCCTATGTATTTGGAAATTTCTATTTAGTTACTATTCATTTTATTGTGCTTGTATGTGTTACAATTTTTTTGGCATGAATTTATGTATTTTTGAAGCCTTTATGAAGAGTTTCCATGGTTGTAAACATTCCCTATTTCTCCATTGTTGGGGCTCATGGGCCAATGAGAAGGTAGACTTCACATTCTCATTGGAATAAGGTTGGGAGGTGAGTGTTGCCTATGCTCCCTTCCTTATTGTTGTGTTGAAGATGGAGATAAGATTATGGACATGCAAATAGTTCTTCGGATGAAGACATGTGTTCAAGGAAAAGGAAATAGGATATTGTTGTAAATTTTAGCATGTTGTCTTGACCTTTGAGTGGAGGGCTTTTGTTACTTATATTTTAAAGTGAAATTCTTGTAAATGAAATTATCAAATCATATATTGTAAATGGTTGAAAGAAATAAATTTTAAGTGCATTTTAAATGGAAATGTAACTCATTTAAATCTGTAACTTAATCAAGAAGTTTGTATTTTATTTTCATTTTGAAAGTGTTATTCTTGAATTGGAAATACTTTGAAGTATATAATTTGTCTCCCTTTTTGAAGTTTTCTTGTCAATCTTGGTTGTAAAAGGAAAAATGAACTTACATTTGATCTATGTTTATACTAATGATCCTCTTTCAAATGAGTTTTAAAATAGTGGAATTTTAGTATTGTTGTTCTAAGATACAAAAATTTTCAAATAAAGACAAAGTAGGTATTTAATTACTTTTAAATCAAAAAAATACTCCCTCTCTATCCTTGTAATTTTTCTAAATGTAAATAATATTAAGTTCAAAAACTTAGCAAATACACACACACACACACACACACACACACACACACACACACACACACACACACACACACACACACACACACACACACACACACACACACAGATAATATATATCTTGGTTTATTTTCTTAATATTTATATATAGATGTGTGTGTGTGTGTGTGTGTGTGTGTGTGTGTGTGTGTGTGTGTGTGTGTGTGTGTGTGTGTGTGTTTGATATTATAAATAAACTAATTAAAAATATATATGCATAGGTTTAAAACAAATAATATAAAAAAGAGGGGGTTGTATTTATTTACGACCTGTTTGGGTCTACATGGCCACTGTACATGAATTGGTGGGAAGGGAGGGTCAACCTCCCATAAATATTATATTAAACAGAGGTTTGAGGGAGGAGTGCCCCCTACCGAAATTGAAACTCTTATTACATGTCATGACCATGGCCATATATAAACACAACGCCCAAATACATGGGTCGAACCCTGCCTCTGCTGACATATAAAAAATTGTGTGTCTGTGTGTGTGTGTGCTCGCATGCACATGTGCTAACAAACATTTACCCTCGTATATGTCTTGATGCATGAGGTTTCTAACTCAAAAAAAAAGAGAAAATTGTGTGTGTGTGTGTGTGTGTGTGTGTGTGTGTGTGTGTGTGTGTGTGTGTGTGTGTGTGTGTGTGTGTGTGTGTGTGTGTGTGTGTGTGACTATACACCCTAAATTAGAACAATATGGAAGTAAAACCAGTAATTAAATACACCCATTTCTTTGTAAACCCTAGAAGGGAAAAATGAAATAAATCAAGGATGTATTTGAAAGAAATCTTCCCATCCTTCTAGATCTAAAACCATGAAAAATATCCATGGCTTTTCTATTTCCTCCATGGCCTCCAACTCGTCTAACCTGAAAAATCCAAATGATAAAATGAAACGGAATTAGGGCAATAATAGAAAAAAAGAGAACATAAACAAAAACTAGGGATTATTAGCCAAACCTAAATCTAAAGGCTCTCAATGATCTAATCTACGGGTTGAGATTTGTCCCTACACATTTTAAGTTGTGGGTAATTTTAAGGGAATGGGTATTTTAAAATTAAGTGCATGGGAATTTTTACTAATTGGGTCACCTAGGGTATGTTAGACTTTTAGATAGATTATTGAATTGGGTTTAATTAATTAAAAGTAGATGTATAGATAAAAAACTAATTGAGGGGTGTGACTGTTAATTATCTGGAGAAGTAAAGTTTAAACCATCTTATGAAATAACATTTATAAATTGAAGTGGATAAAGTAAAAGAAATTAATTTAGTCAATATTCAAATATAATTTATGGAACTTATGAAGTGGGGTTCCCTCCATAATTATTTTTGGGAACTAATTAGTAATATTTAATTATTAATTTGGTACCAACTACCTTATGAATGAGTAGAATTTATTAAATGGGAATTAATTGATCGCAACTAATGATTATCACCCGTACAACAATTACAAAAAAATTCTATAACTTTTCCCTAAGTAATTAGTGAGGTTTGACATTGTTTCAGTGCGTTGAAATGTGGGCATTACAGGAATTCAGCAGTAGGAATTAAAAAATGAGATGATAACATTGGTATTCAATTTTCTCTTCTATATGATTTAACAGAGGATAAAACCTTTGAGAATCCCAAGATATCTATTTACACGGCCAAGTGTCAAATTTTTAGTTAAAAATTATGCATGCAAATAGTGATTGAGTATGATATGTTGACAATTAGCGAATGAGAGAAGGTCACAACAAAAAAGAGTATTTTACATGTGGCAAGAAAATAAATAGGTCACATGATGAAAGCTATACAGGGCATAAAGTGGTAATTAATTAGAGTTCTAGGAATTATTAATTTTACTTTCAATTTCATCATTACCTTATCTACCTAAAATATGAATATTTGTTTGTAAAAGATTTAAATTATTCTGAGTAAATATAACTTTCTAGAATATAATTCAATTCATTGGATTTTTCCAATATTCTACCTTTAATTTTAAATAATTCTTCTTAAAATATTGTTAAAAGTTTAAATTTTGAAATTTGTGTTCTTTGGATACTATTTAATGTGGTGTTTTAATATTATTATATCATTTTCTTAAAATTTTATTTGTATAAGTATGAGTCACAATTCATATATATTTAAACTATTTTGGGGGGTAAAGAAGATTTTCAATGAGAAAGGGTTAGAGATGTGTATTCTCTACACATTATTAACACTTTTTAAAATTGTGGAACATCCACAATATTCAAAATTGGAAAAATTGAATTATCATAGAGATGTTACAAATATTCTATAATTTTCTCAAATTGTAGATTTTTTTTAGAATAGTTGTGGTAAAAAGAGCTTGTTCGTTGTAGTGTGGGATGGGGTCCTTAATGTCTACCAACTGATCTGTATTCGAAGCGCCCCGCTATGTTCCTCTTGGTCCATCTCGAGAAGTTCGATCCCTACCTCAATGTGTTCACATGGCCAATTAATGAAAGTATCTAATGAACTTAATGGGAATGGAACTTGGATTGATTATTACAAATTACTCTTAACTCACCAATAACCCAATACCTTGAGTTCAAAACTTTGGTGTTAGACACTTTTAATAAACAAGAGCTATGAACTAGACTGGTTGGAGGAACACTTTCTCTAAGTGGGACATGAGGGTGGGCTTATGTCCTTAATTTTCTTCGAGCAATCAACATTCAGAGTGCCCCGCTATGTTCTTCTTGGTCAGTCTAGAGAAGATCAACCCTACATCAAGGTATCCCCATGGCCAACTATTGAAAGCATCGAATGAACTCAATGAGAATTGAACTTGGGTTGATGATTACAAACTACTTGTAATTCAAGTCAATAGCCCAAGACCTTGTGTTCAAATTTTTTGTGTTAAACACTTTTAATAAACCAAAGATATGAACTGGAGTGGTTGAAGGAGCACTTTCTCTAAGTGGGACATGGGGCTGGGCTTAGGTCCTTAATATCCGCTAAACGATATGCATTCGAAGCACTGAGATATGCTTCACTTCATTCATATGAAGAAGTTTGATCCCTACCTCAAAGTGTCCCCATCGCCACCTACTAAAAGCATCGAATGAGCTCAATGAGAATGAAACTTGAGTTGATGATTACAAACTACTTGTAACTCACCAATAGCCCAAGACCTTTCATTCATAATAAATAACACCAATATATATACATACATATATATCCACAAATATACATACATACATACATACATACATACATACATACATACATATAATTTCTATGTCATCTAATTTATAATATAAGTATGCACTCATCAATAATGACTATGGATTGTGTAATATAGGTAGACACATTAAGAAAAGTCTTCTTGCTCTCGCTTCACACTATCTATTATGTTTCATATTTAGTTTTAAGAAATAATTGATTGGCGCAAGCTAAAGCTTTTGAGGCATATTATGGTTTCCTCATTTGAAATCTATTTTATACCCAAAAAAAATTTGTGTGCATTCAGATTAAAACCATATCTATGAATATGATTAAAAGAAACTAGTGATGTGTTTGTGAGATCACAAAGAATTTAATTATTTGTTCTTCAACTTTAAGTAGTGTAGTTTTAAAATTGTTAGATACAACTAACAAGCACAAAAATTAGTGGGTACGTTCCCCTCTTTACCAATTAAAAAGAGATGGACACAACATTTTATACAAACTTGTATCATATGTTTTTTGATTTTTTATTGTACTATGACACAGGAAAACATGCTTGAGCAGTATTGTTAGATAATTCCAGGCAGGGATGAGATTTAACGTTTGATTCCACTTGTCAAACCAAAAGTTTATGATGTTAAAAGGTTTTAAATAACTTATCTATTTATGTTAAATTATTTTTCGTTATTTAATAATTTAAAAATATACAATGATTTTTAAGTTGTATTTACAAGTGTCGGGTAAGTTTGACCAATTATATGCTCAATATAAACATATTTTCAATAAAATATGTTATTGAAATATCTCTGTAATGCTAATCTTATATTTATATTGAATATGTTCATAGTGATAATGATGACTTTACTAAAAAATTAAAAAAATAATTAAAACAGTAAAAAACATCCAGAACCGGCATCAAATCTCATCTCTGATTCGAAGTTGCTAGCATCCTTGGGAGACTTATAGATTTACACGTGTCTTTCTTGATAAGGTTGGAGTTTTTAGAAAATAAATAAAAGATTCGTTTGTAGTTACCTTCTAGATGAGAGACGAGCATATCTTACTGGTGAATGGATCATAACTAACATCAAAATCATGGTTGATGGAAGGGAATGTTTGAGTGTTAAAGTACAGCGAGGCAACGACAACATCAAAATCGTTAATCCTGAGGTTATATTTGACGGACGTTTAGACCTTTTTCGCAATTTTAATATTTGTTGTAACTTTCACACCAGAAAAATGTTTGACATGCAAAGGTGGCCGTCAAATTTAACCAAATACAACAGAACATGAATAATGCAAGGTAATTAAGTTTAATAAGTCGTATAATCATCTTTATAATCCCAACCGTCATTAGAATTTAACGGAGACAGAGTAGTAGGTTAGGCCAATGTGCTGCTCTCATAGAGATGTCATCTCATGACGTGCGGAAATCTAATGGTTTCTCGTCACAGTTGTAGATCAATCTCTTCTTTAATCTGAAATCATAACTTTGTTTTCTTGCATCTTGCTTTTGAACAACGTGTTTAAATTTGTATAAAGGAAACAACTCTGAACTTGATGTTTTTGTTGTCAGGACCACATATATCCTTCAGTTCATTCCAGTCATAGACGTAGCTGAATTTACTCATTACAATCTGCTTGGTCTTTGTTATGCATCCAAAAGTTAAATCCATGGAAAATATATTTATACGCACGCTTAGAATTCTTTCAACAGTGCGCCCCAGTTAGGATTTAACAAACCTGGATTGTAAGTCAATAATGAAATTTCATCATAAGCGAGTCTTCCTTCAAATTTAAATTCAAGTTCTATGAACTTTCATTAAAGTTTAGGAGAAAATCTTCCAAAACATTTATACTTGTAACGAATGTGCGATCACTTTGATAATCTCTAGGGTAATCCATTATGTCTATTTGAGGTATAAGTGCAAATAAACATATAAATAACAACGGTTGGATATTTCATAGAAAATAGAGAAAGTTAATAGAAAACATATTTTGTTTAATTTTAATTATTTATGAAGAAAGGTGTATAGGAGAACCAAATAGTGTAGATGTAACCTAGAGGAATGAAGAAGAGAGGATAAGGAACCATCAACGGACTGTACGGAAGAATCTATATATCATGTAGGTTAATAATGTTGAAATGCTGATCAATTAATAGGTTATTTAGAGTTTTTTGGTTGGTATTTTACAATGCTTGGTTTACAATTCTATTTGTTAACATATGTGAGGTTTACATAGAGCAGCATTGTATAAGAGGATATGAAGCTCGATAATAATATAAATCTGAATGTTAAAAATAGGTTGAATTTTCTAGAAAAAGTGGTGGGTAACTCCTCAGAATAAACAAAAGTACTATTAGTGTTATAAAAATGCAGTCTTGTATTTATAATCTTAAAACTAGGTTAGTTTTAACAAAGTCTATTTTTAAAGTTACACTAACTGGTTCATGTGTAAAATTAACTACTTAGTGTTGAGGAGAACTAGGAAGAGCTGCAAATAGAAGTGGATAAATTATCTTTGGATAGATTGAATTGGCTTTAATCGTATTTTTTGTGTGTTCTTTATGTACAATGTTTATATAATGCACTCTCACTTTAATGTAGAGGACTTTTTAAAATGATTTTTCAATTTTCTTTATACATGGATGAAATATAGTAACTTCATAGATAATGGTAAATAATTTTTTAAAAAGGATATTCAAGATGTTTTGATTTCATCTTCAACAATTATAAGTCTTATCTTATTATAATGTTATAATATTATGCAAACACGAATCTGTGAGAAATATTCTCTTCCAAAACTTTGAGCTACAAATTTTTAGGAGACAATAATACATGTGTAATTAGGCACACGTTTTCCCTCAAGTAATGCCATGTACCACTCTACTCTCACATGTTTTGAATTATATTTCGTGTATAAACAGGTATATTGAAAGGAAAATATTATTTCTTGTACTGACAAATATATATATATATATATATATATATATATATATATATATATATATATATATATATATAAGGAGAGCATATCACATGGTTTTGTATATTAGTCAAGTGGTATATACAAAAACAAACCTATAAGACTGATAAAGAGTCAATCCATCTCCAATCATTAGTAAAATGCATTTTATCACATCAATAGTTTATACAACTCTAATCTAGAAGGATAATTAGTTATATTGTTCATGAAATGTTCAAAATAATCTCATCTTCAATGATTTTCTATATGACATTTGTGATAGAGACACACATTAACTAGCTGAACTGGCAAAAGAAATACAAATATGGAGGCATTAAATTTCATAGGTGGCTGATTTTATAAGGTCCTCAATCAGCAAAGAATCCTTTAATTACATACAAGGGTACAAGACAACATGAATTAAGCACTACAAAATTTAAATAAATTTTATCATTCACATTGAAAATTGGAATTCATATAGTGTTAATAGAATTTTTTCATTATATAGTTAAACAACGTTGATGTAATGAATTCGGCTTCCTAAATCTATAAAATCAAGCATGATGTTGATTTTGTCTAAAATTGACATATATATGAGCACATTCATAAATTCTCTTTTTTCCATAGGATTTTAGAAATATATTTATATTATTTGCAAGAAAGAAGTAAATTTGAGTCACTAAATTTTGATCGCTTATATTGAACGAATGTCAAAAGAGAGAATTTCTTTGAATGAAAGAGTTTTAAAACCATATGATAGTCTATTTACCATGATCATAAAACTAAAAATTAACCAATAATCCTTCATCTCCCAAGAAAAAAAGAAATGTCGATATAGGTAAAATGATGAGATAGAGGACAAGGAGGAAATACTAGCATAGAAAATGGTCAACATTATTAAAAGAAAAATGATGGGCAAATATTGTTCTTCAAATGATGTTGTAGATAAGGGATTCATGAGACTCATGAATGAAAAACATGTGGGATAAATAGGAAATGATGGAAAACTCATAACAAAAATTATCTCAATTTTCAATTGATTGTGTCATTTCCCTATTAGAAGATGTCAATTATGTGTTAATGAAATCAACCTAGTATAATAATTAGGTCCTATCATGAGGGGTTCACCTTGAAAAGGTTGAATTTAACACTTTTGATCATAAAAGGAGTACTTTTTTAACATTATTGTAACTTGATATATTAGTATAAATATGGAGTACTGTGAAAGGGATCCCCTGCAATAATTAGAGTAACATGTTATGATAAATCCTAAAAATATGAATAAATATTTAAAATCTCAGGGATCACATGTTTTTTTAGAAATTTCATATTGAGTGACCCAACCCTAATTCCTAGAAATGGTGTCACACAACATGAATTTCTAAACTAAATTCTTGGAGGAGCTTCATAAATAGAGATATGGTGTTATATATTTGGTTGATAAAGGAAGTGTGGGACATTAAATAATAAATGAAAACTCTAATCAATTCATAAGGACTTTAGAATTTCATTCTCCACAACCTCCTATACCATCCTCAAATTGAAAAAAGTATTCGTCCCTATTGCTCATTTGAAAACAAAGCTATTATATCTTGCTTGATGAAGGAGAGGTAAACCTTAAAAAGAAAATATGATAATATAGTTATCTTGATTTTATTTAAGAACAAAAAACTCTTCAAGGTCATAGGTAAGCCATGAATTTCTTGTAAGTTTTTCAACTCTACACTAAACAATTGAAAAATATTCAAAATGCATCTTGGCCAATAAAAAATATATTGTACCTTCAAATATTAAATTAGATAGATGAAAGGAAATTGTACTTGATTTGGACTAAGATTTATGTGTTCTATGACCAATTCCTTCTATTGGTGGTAATATTTACTTCGTGTTGCACATTGATGCATAGAGTAGAATGGATTGAATCTTTATTTGAAAAGGAAAATCAGAATCTTTTGAAAGTCTTACACAATGACTGAAGAGGGAAACTAATTCCATATTACTACACAAAGGAATTGTAATTGTGGTGTATTGATATAAATAGTGTCTGGATCCTATGACAAATAAAATTTGATCAAGTTGCACCATCTCATATTCCCTCACATGCCTCTATTAAAAAAATGGAGTGACTGATTTGACATGTAATTGGGATATGTTGAAGAAGAGCTTCCTAAAAGATCATAAAGAAAGAGTATTCAAACTTAGAAGTAAGCATGTGGTCATAGCTTGTTGTGAATATTTTATCTAACTAAAAAAATTATCTAAGGAGCGAGTTCTAGTTATGTAGTTCCTTGGAAGTTAGAAAGATTAGCTAGAATAGGTCTTACGATTGAAATAATTTTTTGGGGAATTTTAATATACTTTTTTGAGAAGACTTAGAAAAAACAAGAATGTGAAAATATGTTAGGCTATAGTATTTTCATGATTAATTAAATATATTGTTTTGTTTTTTCTTTTTTTTTTTTTTGTACAATTTTTATTCTAATCTTAATTTTGATAAGGTCTATGTGGTGTAAGGAAATATTTTTGGGACAATGATCAAGAGTATTTTGTATATCAATCTAATGTGGTAGAAATTTGCAATTTCAAACTCATTACCATAATATTTAAGCTCTAGCACATTTAATATCTTCATATAATGGTTGAATTGCATGTTATTTGAGAAAATGTAAACAATGAATGTTGAAGAATGCATAATTTCAAAAACACATCGAACCACGTAATAGTGCAATCTTTTACATGTTGGGCCAAGATGGGTCTCTATATATAGCATACAAAAAACCACTAAATCTATATTGAACATAGATGAATGATTGGTCAACAAAGTAGTTGCCTAGGGTTCTTGAAATTTTACACTTGTACACAGGATGGAGAGGATATAAAATATTTAAATGGAAAATAAAAGACACCAATTAATTAAGGTTTATGGGAATAGTAATTTGAGGTGATTCCAAAATCAAATTTAACAACTCCCAAAACCTATCTTCAAATAAAAATTCATGGGGCAACACTAAACAATAAAATTTTTGGTGTTTGTAAGATAGGTAGGTACCTTAAAGAACCTCTTATGGCTTCACATATCTTTTAGGTTTTATACTAAGATTTAAGGCATGATTGAGTGATGGAAACTAATATTTATATTGAGTTATATTATGGAGTTCTCATTTAAAATTCTTTTTACTGATGAATTTTTGTGTGCATTAGTGTTAAAACCCCAACAAGTATATGTGCATGTTTAAGAAAACAAGTGATGTTTTTTATTAGATCACTCAGGATTTAATTAGTATATATATGTTTTTTAGCTCTCTAATTGCTGGACAATACTAGCAAACATACTGGTGATATCTACACTCTATCAATTACAAAATCTATACGAATAAATATTAAATATAAAATAAATTATGATGGGTGGAGATGAACACTACCACATTACGGTGACTTGTATCACACGTTTTCAGTTGTTGTGCAGTATGACAAGAAAAAATGCCAAGATTATTTACTGGCACCATCTTCCTCGAATGTGCGTAGGATAGCTAGTCTCATGATATACGGTTAAAAGTTTTTGACTAATAGTTCTTGTTTGGATTTGTTTTTCTTTCACAGTTGTAGATCAATTTTCTCTTTATTCTTAAATCATTACTAATTTTGTTTTCAATATGTTGGATTTTGAAAACGAGGGAAAATGGTATCTGCATTCTCCATGGAAGCTTATTCCTCGAATAAGCTTACATAGACTATATTGATGTCATCGTCTTGCGGACCACCAGTAACCCAATCGACCAGAAATATATAGACAAATATAAAGAAAGCCGATGATTTAGGGTGGAAAAAAGAATGCCGAGGATTTAGGGGAAGAAACTCTTTTGGATCGTTTTAACCACAGTCGTAGATCAATCTTCTTGCTAAATTTTCTTGCATCTTGCTTTCGAATAACATGCTTAATTTTTAAAAATGAGGGAAAAAAGATCCTGAACGTGGTGTTTTTGTTTTCAGGAACACATATATCATTCTGTTCATTCCGGTCAATACATTGTGCTTGGTCTTCGTTAGGCAGCCAAAAGTGTAATCCATTGAAAATACATTTATATGCACGTTTAGAATTTTCTACAAAGTGCACCCCCTTAGATTTTGACAAACCATCGAGATTTCCCTCGCTGTCTCGATTGCAAGTCGTTAATGAAACATAATTACAAGCGATTCTTCATTAAAATTTATATACAAATTGTATGAAAATTACATATAAGTAACTATAGTGTTGTATCTATCATCTTAAAACTAGGTCAGTTTTACCATATTATCTATTGTACTTAAGAAGCTTTTCTTATAACTATATTGTAAAATTAACTAAGCATTGTTGAAGAGAATAGCGAAGAGCTGCAAGCTGAAGTGGGTAGACTATCTCTGGTTAGAGACAATAGACGTTTGTGCATGTTGGCTATGTAGTGCCCACAGCTTCTATACCTTTCTTATGTTTTGTTGACTTAGTTTGATCAATTTATTATTGCATACGGAGACATTGGACACGTGCTTATATTTGATATTGCTTAGATACTTTAATGTTTTATCATCATGTTGATTATGATACTCTAACACTTGGAAAGGCACTTTTTTGTTAACCATGTTATAGATGATCATTGTGATTTAGAGATGATGATATGGATGATTATGTGATGAGACGGACATGATTTTATATTGGATGTATCTTTGATTTTTATCATGATTTCTATATTAATTGATAGATACATGTGGCTTAATTATATTCAGTTGATACAAAAGTTATTTGATAATCATGTTTATTTACATTACTTGTTTATTATATTTTAGATTGAGCAGGTATGCGGTTTCACTTTGAGTGTGCAAGATTATAGGTTGTGCCATAAGGAGAACATGGACTCAGTGGTAGCACTACCAAGATGCTCAAGCCGCCTAGTCCGAACCCACCCTTGCCTTGCTACCTTGTCATTTTTCGATAATGAAGAGTTTGATATGATCACCTTATTTTTGTATGTTGGTCACATTTGTAATGTTTCACCTATGGTCACTTTGTAAAATGATCTTATTATGAACCCTCTTTGTTTAGGATTGTTTATCTATTAATGGTCATTTGATCACATTTTTGGTTAGTGGATGTTTTATTAGTGATAAACATGTTTAGTGGTGTCTTGGGATCACCTAAACTTGTTTTGTGGGACCGCCGAAAACGTTGGATTATTCACTTTTTAGCAAATCTCGGATTTGAGTAAAAAGTGGAAATTTGGAGGCTTGGATAAAAAATATGGGTCCCTATTACATTAAAACATACCCTTTAGACCTAACCTATGGATGGAGGGAGCTTTTGGGGAACCCTTAAAGCTTTTTCCCCTTTGAAATCATCAACATTTTCTCCTGTGAATGACTTGGGATTTTGTAGCATGTTTTTTCGGAGATTGCATTTTGAATGTTTTCTTTTTGGCGTCGATTGTGGTGAGGGTACTTGAATGGGGACTTGGATATTTTGGATGTGCCTAATTGGTATGGTGAGACTTGTCATCCTCCCATGGGCTTAGGGAGGTGGAGAGATTGCTCTACTACTACCCCCATTTTTGAATTGTTAGAGGATTTTTTGGACGAGCTTTTTTCCTTTGGATTTAGGGATCTCTAAGGAGAGTTTTTGGAAGAAAATTTGGATAAGGATTATTGGATTGCTTGGAGAGATATGTTTTGTGGAGTCTCTAGGAGCATTCAAATCTTGAGGATCTTGACTAGATTGTGAGGTATGCCTCACTCATCCTTTTCGTTTTGATAAAAATGTAGTGCTTGTAAACTTCGTTAGATTTGATGTTTATTGGTACTGTTGTGTTGGGCCTAGGTGTAAATTTTGTTGGTTTTCCTCATTTTTGTGGTTTCATTATTTTTTTCCATCACCCCTAATCGGGAGTGGATTCGGGATGCATTTTGGAAAGGGAATGGATCATTTCTTCATCCTCATGAATTTTTGGGAAGCCATGAATGTTCTTTACGCTATTATACACGCTTCCTTGGGGGAAGTACAAGGGATTTGTGTTTGGTTTTGAAATCCCCTCCTATCTGTGCCAAAGAAGCATCCAAGGTTTCAAAATCCTTGGAAAAGAGAAGAATATAGAGTTATAAGTGGTTTGAAGGGTGATATGTAGTTATGGAGATAAGAAATTTGGAGGATGATATTGGTCTATACTATTCACTCTTGATCTTTGGGATACATTCTTCCCCTCTTCCCATTGCCTTGTTTTCGGTTCCCTTGGTGTTTTAGTTTTCTTTTGTATTGATTGAAATTGGCCCTTCCCTCTTATTCTCCTTTTTGGTTTTGTTGGAGTCTTCTTTTGTTTGGTATCTTGGTGGCATACTATTTCCATCACCCATGTTCTTTGGGGAGGCTAGAATGCCCTCTCTTTGGAGAAAATACATGTAATCATGCTTATAGTTGGTAGGATTTCAAGCAATCTTTGTGGTGGTGCTTGGGTCATTGAAAAAGTTGAAGTTGGAGTTAAGTTTTGAAGCACACTTGGAATATTGAGTAGCTGGTCAAAAGTTGAAAATATTGGCTTGTAAACTTCTATTATTAAGTTCTTGTGTATTGTAAACCTGTATTATTAAGTTTCTTGTGTATTGTAATCATGCATCATTACATTCATTATTGTGTTTATGAAAGAACTAAATTATTTTGGAGCTATAAATGAATTTTGTTGAAAAACCACAAATATATAATTACAAATGAATTGCGAATTTTTTAATTTAATTATTAAAATCTATTGAGATATAATGATATTTCTTATTTTGATTGAATACAGGGAAAGAAAATGAATCAAAGGAATTGTTGTAGGTTTGATGTTTTCTTGCCTAGTAATTGAGTTTTATGTATTATTTAAAATCACAAATAAATGTATATACTTAATTTATTAAAATGGCATTCTTGAGACATCTCATCCCAAGAAAGGAATGGTCTTTATATACGAAACTTGTCCGCATTGCTTTTAAAATGAAAGAGTCTTAATGAAAAGTCTTATATGTATATAATAATGAACTGTTTACTTTATTATTTTTGAATGTTTCTTATTTTATTCACTTGACTGTCTGACTCAAACACGTATTGGAAAGAATAATATAGCCGTAATATTCCTAGAAACAAATCGTACTGCTTCATAATAATGTATAGTTGTATTTGTATAAACAGTTATTTATGCAAAACAATTTAAATTCGTGTATGTGTTCGCTAAAATCATACTTATTATCCTTGAACGAGATAGACGGGTAAATACATTTATTTGTGTTATTCCATTTACTTAAAAGAAAAAAATAGGGGATGGTCAGACTCGTTTGGTTTTATATTCTTGGAAATAAAGTGGTATGCCAGGTAGCATGATTCACTGCATATGTTTACTCTATATATTATCCACATTGCAGGATATAATGTAGTGCACACACTAAATTAATATGAAAATAATTATTTTTAAAAAAAAATTATTTGTTTAATCAGAGCTCTCAGCTAGATGCCATCCTAAACTGTGTTTCATTTGGACAAAAACACCCCTTTGCAGGTAGGAAGATATGCAAATAAATGGTTTGTTTATCAAAGGCACCAAAGGAATGTTGTAGTGCCCACTTCCCTTCAACACCTTTTTGGATTGTTGATTTCTATACTGTCGACTACTCTTATGAATATGATTATGGCGTTTTGATTTAGTATGATGTTAGATGTTAGGAATATGAGAGAGTTGATTCGATTCATATATGATGCATGTGGATTATTAGAGACATTTTATATGTTGATGTTGATATACTGTTGACATGGTTATTTATATATATTTCTGACATATGATATATTTCATCATATTGAGTAGACCTTTGATAATTGAATTAATGTTGTGATCATTTTGACATGGATGAAATGTTGGATAGAAATGTTGCTAGAAATTGTAAATGATATCATAATTGCCTAGATGATATTTGATTTGTATATAGATGATTTTAGATTTATATTGTATATTTTATCATAGATGTTTTTAATGCGGCCACAAGGCCGAAGGAGGTATTTATGTGTTTTGCAAGTAAATTTATTCACAACAAACATCGGGGGGATTGGAGACCAACCACATTGGAATTCTAGATGAATTCAACAAGGGTCACCATGGACAACATGTAATTGTGTGTGTGTGTTTGAATTATTTGGTTAGGGGGAAAATTGTGACCAAGGGGTCATGTGTTGTCTTTTATTATTAGTTCCCTTTTATTAATGTTAGTATGTGTTTCTTTTAGTGATGTAATTTACTTGTTTTTTATTTAGATTTTGATGTACGTATGTTTACCCCTTTATTATTAATGGGTTGTAGTGTCTTATTTAAAGTTAATATAACCTTGTCCTAAACTAATTAAATATGTGACCAAAGGAGTTCATTTATTAGACTTGATTTTCTCTTGGATTTTGTGTTGTGTGTTGAATGCTTGAGATCTTGAGTGTTGTACACTCTACCCTTCATGGGAAACTCGAATTTGGCCTTAGAGGCCAAATTTGGAAGCTTGTGGGACAAGTCAAACATGTCCCACAACTCTTAAATTACTATGCCAACCCTACCTATGGGTTGGGGGGTCAAAATTAGACCCCATTAGGTGTTTTGGGAAGATAAAAAGGTAAAATGTTTATTGCACTTTCTTTCAAGAAATTAATTTTTTCCTTAGGGGGTGTGGGCTTAGATAGTGTGTGTAAGTAACTTGTCATTCCTTCAACCACTTATTAATTGTGCTTTGGAATATGAGGTTGACTAAGGTGATGTGGAGTGGAGAGGAAATGAGGTGGCATCCTACTTGGAGCCACATCATCCTCCTCTCTCCTTTTTCTATTTATTGAAATATTTTTTCTTGTTTGGGGGTTACTTCATTATTTTGTGCTCTTGTATTTTTTGAGAGAGTTAGAGAATTGTTGAGAGTGCTTGTGGATTGTTGGAGCTTGTGGATGCTTGTTTGGCTTTTAAGGAGCTTGGAGACTTACTCTTGGAACAAGCTCTACTATGGAAAGGTAGGAGCTTTCCCTTGTTATGTTATGCTTTATTTTGTGTTTATATGCTTGTGTTGAGTATTGTTTTCTTTGGAATGCTTGTTGGTGTGGGTAGATTGCCTAAGTTTGGAGTAGGAGGAGACTATGGGGAGTTTTCATGTAGGGAGGCATAAGATTTTACCTTTTTGTTGGAGGGATTTTGGGTTGGATGCCCCACCTTGTACAAGGAATGCTTGCATTTCTTTCTTGTTTCCTTTATGAGGGAGGCATAAGAGATTGGGGGAGGCATAAGAGTATGTGGGAGGTATAAGGGGTACTTGAGGGAGGCAGTAAGAGTATGTAAGGGATTTTTAAGATATGCATTGGAGGATTTAAAGTGGGTATCCATTCCCATTGGGAGGCATAAGTGGCCTCCCCATAGGTCTTGCTCCTTTGGCTTTCATTTTAAGCCTTGTTTTGTTGTTTTGTTGTTCTTATTTCTTGTGT
This sequence comes from Taxus chinensis, assembly GCA_019776745.2. Lineage (NCBI taxonomy): Eukaryota > Viridiplantae > Streptophyta > Pinopsida > Cupressales > Taxaceae > Taxus > Taxus chinensis. The sequence continues at coordinate 769,416,827 of CM034148.1, read as the reverse complement.
TGTAATGTTGATTTTGAATGTGGTTGAAATGGTTGTGAAATATTTGTTTGTGTTGGAATTGGAATCTTGTTGTTTCCATGTGTTGGAATTATCTCCCATTGTAATGTGGTTGGGGCTCAGGGGCCAATTGAGAGGATGGCTTCTCCTCTTCATTGGATATCTTGGTTAGGTGGAGAGCGTTGCCTCTCCCCCCATTTTTTTGTGAATCAAAACAAATTTGGAGGAGCTATCTTGTTGGAGTTAGGAAGCTTGGACGATTTGTGGTGGAAAGAATATCCTTCTTGTAATTAAAATATGTTATTCCCACTTAGAGTGGAGGAAACTTGTAATATTGTATTTTATTTTAGCTTATATTATTGCTATGATTTTCCCACTTCAAGTGGAGGACATTGTATTGATCTTGTGAAGGAAAATTGCTATTCAAATAGTTGATATTGAAATTGTATTGTATGTGGATTGAAAAAAATAAGGAAAGAAAGAAGAAAGGATTGTGTATTATAGAGTTAGTTTTGCAAAAAGAAAAGAAAGTAATTCTCTTTATTTGAAATCTTGGTTGTATTGAAAATGAGAAAATTAGTTCCTTGTGTTGAAAGAAATGATATTATTAAATGGAAAAGAAAATATAACTTTCATTTGTGGGAAATGTGTAATGTTAGAAATGGGAAATTAGAAATTTAAAATATTAGAAAAATTGGTTAATGGAAGATAAGTTAATTTGCTATAGGTTAGTTTTGAAATATGTCATGTTTAATTAAAAATGTAAAATATAAGGGAAATGTTGAAGTCTATTTTCCTAATATTTAGAGACAGTGATCAAATTGTAAGTAATAAAATAACAATTCTAAAAGTAGATTTTAGGATTGCTAACATTTTGCTCATGGAATTTGAAATTACTATTTGAACAATTAATAGTAATTATCCCTTCTATACCTATATAACTAAAATATTATATAATACTTTATAGAACAATATATTTAATATTATATAATAGATATATATATTAACCCTTAACCTAGAAATTTTAATACATAAAACATTAGTTAGATAAAATGTAATTAGGATCTTGTAGTATATATTATATATATTGGTTGTCAAATGATTGGATAAAGGTTCTTTTAACGTTAAGTGTAACCAAAAATGTGCTAAGAAGACACAATTTTCAATGGTTAACTGTTAGGTTGCATAAAATCAAGTTCCTAGAATGTCATTTTTGTGGAAATTTTGTAAGTAAAATCTCGCATATCAAAGTTTGTGGGCTTCAAAGCTTGGACCCTTGGGCACACCTAGAAAGGTGGAGGTGAGGTCATGAACTTTTGACCTAGTGTCTAAATTAGTTTCTTTTAATCTAGAAAAAACCACAAGTGTCTGATAATTGGTCCATAAATTTAGAAAACATTAGAAAATTGAAATAAGGCCTAGAATCACTTATGAGCTAACTCTCACCTTGATTTGTGCAAGAGGCGCATGATTTAGACGAGGGGTACTTTCACCATAGACCTAGATATACCACCTCAAGATCAGGCTGTAGCGGCCATTCTACCTCAATTTTATAGATACTTCAAGACGTCAATTCCATATACGCAGAGGGTCCCTAGTAGGACGATGAATTGCTAGACATGATATGGAGCCATCAGTTGAGGCCCATGTGCATATCCTCGATACAGCACGAGGAGCATTATAGGGCAGAGAACTTAAAACCCATGGATTCAGCTAGGGTAGAGTCACCACAGAGAGGGACATGGAGACAAGGATTTTAGGACATAGGGATAGATCTCAGAGCCCTAGATAATTTAGGGAGGAGCATGCAGAGAGACCTAGGGCCCGTCAGAATGTTAGCTATAGACCATATTAGGGAGATCCTGAAGCTAAGACCAATCTCACTATTCTAGTGATACAGGTGGTTTTCAGAAGAGGCCTGGTTGGTTAGCTTGAGTGGATGCTTCAAGATCTTCCCTTGTACTAGAAACATGAAAGTGATCGTGTTAACGATCCATCTTCTGAGGGATGGAGTAGGAGTAATTGGTGGAGGACCGAGGAGTAGAAGCTCCATGTTGACTCAGAGATAGTTACCTGGGAGCTTTCTGAGGAGCATTTTTGCAGGAGAAGGTATTTTCCTAGGAGGTTTATTCAGCAATAGATAGATGAGTTTCATGACCTATCGTTAGGCATCTATGACCGTAGCCTGAGTATGAGAGTCAATTTCTGGACGTACTCTAGTACATGTCGACTATATGCAGGATGAGTAGGTACAAATTCACAAGGTTCATTCGGGGCCTGAATTTGGATTTGGGTGGCGCGGTGCGCATTCACTACCCACAAACTTAGGTAGAGGTTATGGAGAAGGCCTATATTGTAGAGGAGACACAGGGGAAGTCGCAACAGGCTAGAACAAAGTTCATACCTGTATCATAGCAGATGCAAGATGGCAGATCAAGGGGGTCAGTTCCTCCTCCATGTGGTGGATAGAGTTCAAGATAGACTTCATTCAAGCCACCATAACAGCCACCTCAGTAGTAGCAGCAGAGCAGACCTGCCCACCTTATAGACCTCCTCAGAGATTTGATGCACAGAGGGGACGGAGTATGGGGCCTCCTCCTAGGGTCCCATTAGAACACAAGGTGCACCAAGAGATGATTCAGTAGGATCTCGTCAGAAGAGACCTCAGCAGTCCATCGCTGGATTGTCAGGATCCATAGCTCAGACCTCTAGAGTACCGGCTGGAGTTGCATCTCACATAGAGAGGAACCAGGTAAGTTGTTATGGTTGTGGTGTTGTTGGACACACTCATTGAGAGATGCGTCATGGCCCTAGTAATAAGGGTAAGACGTAGATCTCAGAGCCTACTATTGGAGATATGGCACAAAGCCATCAGATCTACGTAGCAGTTGAGAACCTCTAGGATGAGCACTAGAGTTCTGTGATAGAGACGACAGGTAGTATTGGTGGTATTTCCACCTCTATATTGTTTGATCTATGGATCTTCTGATTCATTTATTACACCATCCTTAGTAGAGAATTGCAGGCTAGTGGCATAGTTAGGTAGGGTCGTAGTTGGGACGTTGAGATGGCTTCTGGAGCCAAATTTCTCTAAACTCCTTAGTTAAGGAGTGTGTAGTGGATTTGGGACCTTCACCACTACCTCGGATCTTCCTATCCTTCTATTGGGTTCTTATGGAGTCATCTTAGGCATGGACTGGTTGTCTACACATAGAGCTAGAGTGGACTGTTACCATAAGACTATTGCTTGTACATATGATCTAGGAGTGGAGTCAGTAATATCAAGAGTTAGGAGGTTCATTTCCATTCAGTACCATCTACTGCTATGTAGGAGTTAAGCGGTGTGTGCGATGAGGTTGTTAGCTGTATGATGTTACGGTTAGTGATAGATCCGGGATGAGTCTAGTGGACCATCCCTTGATGACCATCCCATCTTGAGAGAGTTTGCTGATGTTTTTCCATGGGAGCTACCAGGGTTACCTCCCCCACATGAGATATATTTCCACATAGATTTGGTTCCAGGCACTGATCCTATCTCATGAGCACCATATTGGATGACTACTGCTTGAGATATGTGAGCTCAAGTTGTAGCTTGATGGCCTTCTGGAGAAAGACCTAATCCATCCTAGTGTATCCCCTTGGGGTGCACAGGTATATCTTCATGAAGAAGAAGTGATGGATCTCTTTGGTTGTGTATTGATTACTGTCAGATTGAGCAAAGTAATGATCAAGAATCGTTACCCCCTTCCACACATTGATGATTTATTTGATCAGATGAAGGGGGCCACAGTTTTCTCCAAGATAGATCTTAAGTCAGGGTATCATTAGCTTCATAGAGGTAGATATTCATAAGACCATGACTTCCATCGAAGATATGGCCACTACGAGTTCACAGTGGTACCTTTTGGTCTGACGAATTCCCCCGTAGTGTTTATGAGCTTGATGAATGGGGTGTTTAGGAATTTTTAGATCACTTCATGCTCATCTTCCTTGATGACATTCTTGATTTACTCACGTATGCATGAGGAGCATGAGGAGCACCTTCACCAGGTTCTTCAGTGTCTTCGTGAGTAACATCTTTACGGGAAACTTGGAGAAGTGTGCATTCTTTCAGACAGAGGTGCAGTATTTGGGCCACATCATTTCTGGGGAAGGTATCACAGTCGATCCTTCCAAGATTTGAGCTATCATGGATTGGCTAGCACCACTAGTGTGACTGAGGTGCACATAGCTTCATGGGTTTAATAGGATATTACAGGAGATTTGTTCAGGACTTTTCTTGGATTGCGCACCCCATCACTTCCATTTTGTGGAAAGGGAAGAAGTTTGTTTGGTCAGAAAGATGTGAGTAGGCCTTCAGTACACTGAAGGAATGCCTCATGACAGTGCCTATTCTAGTAGTGCTAGATCCTCAGGGTGAGTTCTACATTTGCACAGATGCTTCTTTGGCAGGACTTGGAGGTGTGTTGATGCAGGAGGGTAGAGTAGTTTCTTTTGAGTCTCAAAAACTCAAAGATTATGATCTCAATTATCCAACTCATGATCTTGAGCTTGCAGCAGTTGTGCACACCTTAGTGGAGTGGAGAAATTTTCTTCTTGGACTGAAGATTTACACTCAGGACTGATCACTTGAGTCTTCGCCACCTCTTCACACAGCCCAATCTCAATGCTCATCAGTGGCGTTGGATGGAGTTTCTTTGTGAGTACGATATGGAGATAGAGCATGTGAAGGGGAAGGAGAATGTGGTTATAGATGCCTTGAGTAGATGGAGACACATGGCTATGGCTACTTCAGTGGGCACAAATTTGCGGAGCAGGATTTTACAGCAACTTCCTCATGACAGTTTCTACCTTGCAGCCAGAGCAAAGATTGAGTCCTAAAGACCCCTTGAGGGGAGATTTGATGGATTTTCATTAGACTTAAATGGTCTTCTCATACACAAAGGTCAGATATATGTTCCTAGAGATGGAGGCTTGAGATAAGACATTTTGACAAAGGCTCATCGTGCACCTTATTCAGCCCATCCCCGGGTGAAGAAGATACATGCAACTTTGAGAACAGTTGTACCATTGGAGAGGACTTCGAAGAGATGTGGCTCTGTTTGTGTCACGTTGTTTAGAGTGTCAGAGGGTGAAGGCCAAGCATCAACATCCAGCTGGCCTTCTCTTTCCTCATGCTATACCGAAGTGGAAGTGGGACACCATTTCCATGGACTTCATTGTTGGGTTACCAACATCGAGATACCACCACGATCCCATCATGGTCACTATGGATAAATTGATGAAAGTGGCTCATTTTTCCCTTATGAAGACCACCTACACAGCCAGTGCAGTGGCATGGGTATATCTTGATGATATTTTCAGATTACACGGGATTCCATAGAAGATCATTTACAACCGCGATCCTTTGTACACTTCCCATTTCTAGACCACCATGCAGCATGCTCTCGAGATGAGGATCAACTTCAGTACAACATATCACCCTTGAGACAAATGGACAGACTGAGCAGGTGAATCAGATTCTGGAGGACATGCTTAGGATGTATGTTATGGATCACTAGTCGAGATGGGAGGAGTATCTATACTTGGTGGATTTTTCCTACAATAATAGTTTTTAGAGTTTGATAGGCATGGCTTCTTTTCAGGAACTTTATGGCAGAGATTGCAGGACACCTCTTAGTTGGGATAGGTTAGAGGACAGGTTTTCTCTTGGGCTAAGCATTACTATAGGATATGGAGCAGCAAGTTATCTTGATCAGACAAAGATTGTAGGAGGCGCAGGACAGGTAGAAGAAGTATGTGGACCAACATAGGATATATCATAGTTTTGAGGTAGGCATCAAAGTGTTTCTTCATGTCAGACCGCATAAGATTCCTATCCTGTTATAGAAAAGGTTCTAAGCTTACTCCTAGGTTTGTGGGTCCCTTCAAGATCTTGGACCACATCGGTCCCTTGGCCTATCGTCTAGCATTGCCACCTAGCTTGTCTCACATCCATGATGTGTTTCATGTTTATGTGCTTAGGAGATATATTTATGATCCTTCTCACAGGCTAGATTAGACCGCATTTTATGTGCAGGATCAAGGGTAGGTGATGGTGGAGCCCGTCCGCATTATAGAGCGCAGGACCATGGGCCTTCGCTACAGAAGAGATTGACTAGGTTTGGGTCCAATGGGATAGATATGATGAGACTATAGCTACATGGGAGGATGCTACATTGTTACGAGTTCAAGTTTCCACACCTGTTCTAGTGACTTCTAGGAGGAAGTTCGAGTCTAAGGGGAGGGGGATGTAGTGCCCACTTCCCTTCGACACCTTTTTGGCTTATTGATTTCAATACTATCGACTACACTTATGGATATGATTATGGCTTTCTAATTTAGTATGATGTTAGATGTTAGAAATACGGGACTGTTGTTGATTCAATTCATATATGATGCATGTGGATCATTAGAGACATTTTATATTGATGTTGATATACTCTTGACATGGTTATTTATATATATTTCTGACATGTGATATATTTCGTCATATTGAGTAGACCTTTGATAACTGGATTAATGTTGTGATCATTTTTGACATGGATGAACATTGGATAGAAATGTTACTAGAAATTGTAAATGATATTGTATTTGCCTAGATGATATTTGATTCGTATATAGATGATTTTGATTTATATTGTATATTTTATCATGGATGTTTTTAATGGGCCACGAGGCCAAAGGAGGTATTTATGTATTTTACAGGTAAATTTATATTCACAACAAACATCAGGGGGATTGGAGACCAACCACATTGGAATCCTAGATGAATTCAACAAGGGTCACCATGGCAACATGTAATTGTGTGTGTGTTGTGAATTATTTGGTTAGGGAAAAATTGTGACCAAGGGGTCATGTGTTGTCTTTTATTTAATTCCCTTTTATTAATGTTAGTATGTGTGTTCTTTTAGTAATGTAATTTATTTGTTTTAATTATTTTGATTTTGATGTATGTTTTACCCCCCTTTATTATTAATGGTTGTAGTGTCTTAATTAAGTTAATTAACCTTGTCCTAAACTAATTAAATATGTGACCAAAAAGGATTTCATTTATTAGACTCGATTTTTTCTTGGATTTTGTTTAATGTGTTGAATGCTTAAGATCTTGAGTGTTGTACACTCTACCCTTCATGGGAAACTCGAATTTGGCCTTAGAGGCCAAATTTGGAAGCTTGTGGGACAAGTCAAACTTGTCCCACACCTCTTAAATTACTATGCCAACCCTACCTATGGGTTGTGGGTCAAAATTAGACCCCATTAGGTGTTTTGGGAAGATAAAAAAGTGTAAAATGTTTATTGCACTTTCTTTCAAGAAATTAATTTTGTCCTTAGGGGGTGTGGAATTAGATGGTGTGTGTAAGTAACTTGTCATTCCTTTAACCACTTATTAATTGTGCATTGGAATATGAGGTTGACTAAGGTGATGTGGAGTGGAGAGGAAATGAGGTGGCATCCTACTTGGAGCCACATCATCCTCCTCTCTCTTTTTTCTATTTATTGAATATTTTGCTTGTTTGGGGGTTACTTCATTATTTTGTGCTCTTGTATTTTTGGAGAGAGTTAGAGAATTGTTGGGAGTGCTTGTGGATTGTTGGAGATTGTGGATGCTTTCTTGGCTTTGAGGAGCTTGGAGACTTACTCTTGGAACAAGCTCTACTATGGAAAGGTAGGAGCTTTCCCTTGTTATGTTATTCTTTATTTTGTGTTTATATGCTTGTGTTGAGTATTGTTTTCTTTGGAATGCTTGTTGGGTGTGGGTAGATTGCCTAAGTTTTAGAGTAGGAGCAGACTATGGGGAGATTTCAATGTAGGGAGGCATAAGAGTTTACCTTTTTTGTGGAGGGAGTTTGGGTTGGATGCCCCACGTTGTACAAGGAATGCTTGCATTTCTTTCTTGTTTCTTTTATGAGGGAGGCATAAGAGATTGTGGGAGGCATAAGAGTATGTGGGAGGTATAAGGGGTACTTAAGGGAGGCATAAGAGTATGTAAGGGACTTTGAGATATGCATTGGAGGATTTAAGGTGGGCACATCCATTCCCATTGGGAGGCATAAGTGGCCTCCCCATAGGTCTTGATCCTTTGGCTTTCATTTTAAGCCTTGTTTTGTTGTTTTGTTCTTCTTCTTTCTTGTGTTGTTGTTTATTTTGAATGTAGTTGAAAATGTTTGTGAAATATATGTTTGTGAAATTATGTTTGGAAGCTTTTTGTTTCCATGTGTTGGAATTATCTCTTATTGTAATGTGGTTGGGGCTTGGGGTTCAATGGAGAGGATGGATTCTCCTCTTCATTGGATGTCTTGGTTAGGTGGAGAGCGTTTCCTCTCCCCCCATTTTGTTGTGAATCAATCAAATCTTGGAGGAGCTATCTTGTTGGAGTTTGGAAGATTGGAGCTTTTGGTGGAGTCCGTAAAAAGATCCTTCTTGTAATAAAATTCCTTTGTATTATTCCCACTTAGAGTGGAGAAAACTTGTAATATGATATTCTATTTTAGCTTGTATTATTGTATGATCTTTCCCACTTCAAGTGGAGGAAATTGTATTGATCATGTAAAGGAAATTTGTATTCAAATAGTTGTTATTGATATTGTATTGTATGTGGAAAGAAACAAATAAGGAAAGAAATAAGAAAGATTTGTATTGTAGAGTTAGTTTTGCAGAAAGAAAAGAAAGTAATTCTCTTTTTGAAATCTTGGTTGTATTGTGAGAAAAGTTAGTTCCTTGTGTTAAAATAAATGAGTTACACTCAATGGGAAAAAGAAAGTCTAATTTGATTGTGAAGATTGTTTTATTCTAAATGACAAAGTAAGAAATATAAAAGTTGTAAAATATGTTGGAAGTGAATGCATAGTAAATTTGAATGTAAAAGAAAATTGTTGTAGTTATTCTTAGATATTTGAGTTGTAGTGAAAATGGAAGAGACAACAAATTTGAAATAGGAAATTATTGAATTTTGTATTAGAAAAATAACAATGTGAGAATTACATATCAAACGTTCATATTACCCTTGGAATTTTGTTCTTGGAATTCTAAAACATTAGTTGAATAAAATTGAATAGATCTTGTAGTTGTTATTATTACTGTTAGTTTTCAAATGTTTTAAATGAGTAATTTTAAATAAAAAATGAACAAATGAGAATAAATCACAAAACTGGAGACTTTAGGTGTGTAAAAATAAACTCAAAATGTATTTTAGCACATCTTAGTAACTTTAAGTTTTTTGTGAAAACTCGGAATTTTAGGTTCCTTTTCTGAGAAAGAGGACCGCCATTGTATGTAGAGCGGTAGTCCCATAACCATGGCTCAGACTAAGGAGGTGGTCTCAAAACTGCCTCTCTGGAGGGTGGTGGTCTGTGGTTTTCCACCCAGGTAAGGTGACGGTCCTAGGACGCCCAGTTTTTCTCTCGGCGGAGGTTCTGTCACTTGTGACATAATGCCTCGGATCTGCACATGTACATAAAATTTAAATAGTTTGTACCAATTTCTAAGTTGTAAAAATTATACTTACGATCGCCAACAATTAAACAAGGAGTAATCCCATGGATTGAGCAATAAAATAATACAATTTGTAAATTAAAATCATTCCCTTAATTTATTCCTATGGGACTAGGGTTTGACCAAATAGAAATCCCCAAATACACTTAGTTTGGAAACAAAACCACACTGGTTGAGAAAATCCCTCCCAATCCTTGAATGAAATAGATTTTATTAATAAAACTAAAACTAAACTAAGTCTAAACTAGATTTCCAAGTAGAATCCTCCATAGCTTATTTTTCTCTTGCTCCCATGGCTTCGTCCTCACTAACATGAAAATTTTAACAAACGAAAAATAGACAAAATGTGGAGAAAGGAATAAAGAAAATATTTAATAGAAATTCATAAGGAAATTTCGGGCCAGTTTGGAACCCTGGGATCTAGTGGCCAAGATTGATTTGATCTAATGGTGGAGAATTCACCCTACATTTGTTAGGTAGAAATGTATTTTAAATGTTTAATGTAAAATCCTCAAGGGTATGTGTAACTATGGAATGGGGCCATTTAAATTACCTTAGAGTGCTAATCCTTTGTTAGTTCTTAGCAATCCTTGGGAAGTCACAAAAAAGATTCTAAGTTAATGAGATAATGAATTCAATAAACTAACATAAGGTTAACCTTTCTAGGATTGAACATTATCTAAAGAGAAGAAACTATTTAATTATGTAAATTAATCTTTGGTACCTCCCTAATGAAAAATTGACTAATGGACCTTAGAGATAAATTTGAAAATATGTTAACCTTTTAACAAGACATAGTTCTTCAATCATAAAGCTGAGTTTCATGGTGTAATTTAAATTAACGAACCCTAAGGGTTAAACGTCCTTGTAACCTTCTTTTAACTTAAACAAAACAAATTGGTCGCAATTTCGGGTTAAGTGTTAGGTTGAAGTGAGTTTCTAGAGAACATTTTTTTTGCGGGTGTTGCAAATGTGATCTCATGGAATTATTTGAATTAAGGATATGCATTTTTGTAATTTTTTTGACTTAATGCCTGAAATGAATATGTCCTACTAGTGGTAGGTGGTTGGAATAGGGTGTGGACATCCACCTAAGCATAATAGATATAGGAGTTTTTATCATATTTTATAGTTACAAGTGCTCTGATATATATGTAAGTAGGTGTGGAAGCATGCCCTTGGAATGTGAACTATGATTGAATCCTTAAAATAACTGTAGCCTCATGGACTGCAATGGATGTAGCATGTGCATGAAAGTGATTTGTTGGAAAGACTTTAGACGCAGTATGTGAATTAGTTTTTTAATTGACTCTTGTTAAAAGAAATGACATTTACCTCTAGGAAAATCATATAATGTAATCAAGAGCCAAAGACATTGATTCTTATATCACTGGTAAGTAAGCTGTGAAGGTTTCAATGCCAACTGTCTCATCCAGAACAGAATCTATAGATACTGAAGAGAATAATACACTTGTTGCGAATCCAGCTACCAAGTAACCTTATATTTCTAATAGCTTGAGGCAAGGTTTGTTTCAACTCAATTTAAACCTGACTTGTGACTCTTGTGATGTTGCCAAGACTCGGTGGAAAAGTCTTGTTATTCTAGACATCATAAAGATGCGAAACAAACCTATTGAGCCACTTATGATGCAAAAGATGTCTCCTTTCTACTTTTAGTCATTACCTACACTGTTGGGAGAAAGGATTGTTTTCAATATCTCCATTAATTACTGTGATGATAATATGAGACAGTTAATAAAAAAATATTTTCCCAATCAAGAATAGGGGATTTACACAGGTAGTAGCACTGGGAATAAATGGCAATGCATGTATAGTTTTCCTTCCTAAAAGGTGTTAATAAAAGGAGGAATTGTAGTTAATGCTAAGAGTAAGCAGTTGGCAAACATTTATATTGAAGATGGAATTATTATTGCAATCCAACCCAACATCAATGTTGCAGATGAAGTGTGTGTCCTTAACGCTACCTGTAAATACATCATGCCAGGTGGCATTGATCCCCATGAACAATTGGAGATTTCGTTCATGGGCCAGGAGTCTATTGATGACCTTTTTTTTATTGGCCATGCAGCTGCATTAGAAGGAGGAAAAACGATGCAAAATTGGCTTTGTGATCCCAATTAAAGGGGACCTTGCACATGGTTTTTGAAGACTATGGAAACAAGGTAGAAAAAAATATTGCATGGACTATGGTTTTCATATTGCTGTGACAATTTGGAATGAATTTGTTTCTAGACACATGGAAATTCTTGTTAAGGAGAAAGGTATCAATCCTTTCAAGTTTTTTTTCACGGCTTACAAATGTTATCTCATGGTAAATGATGAGCAACTCTTACAAGGTAAAAAAAAGTGCAAGTATAGCTACTCAAGGAATACACACACATACACACACACACACACACACCAACACACACACACACACACACCAGTTGTCGTGGGGCTAGTTGCACTATGGAATAAACTAACCACCATGCAGCACTGAGACACTACTTTTTTCACTCACATTGGAGGATCAATCTACTCTTGTATTCCCAAACTACACCTTACACCCACCATCCATTCCCTACGCAACTCCATCCTTATGCACAAGTGAACTTCTCAAATAGCTTTCACAGTTGCACATACAACTACTCCGAAAGACAACTCACCTAATACCTATGACCACCCATACAAACCATTGGTAGCTCTTTATATATCTTCTTAGTTCACCTAAGGGAATGCACAACTCCAGCCTCCTTGACCCATCACTGGGCCAGCTCTCTGCATCGTCGTTGGCTGCCCCACTATTGAACACCCAACTACTCTGCACAATACCACAGAATAACACAAGTCCTTACTGCCATCCATCCATGATTTTTCCTATTTATATCCTCAAATGTATATACCCTACAAGTGAAAAAAATGAATATTAAAAAATATTTGTTTTGAATGAATTAGACAAACATGTAAATAAATACCTCGACCTCCATGTATGCTCTCACACAAGGTTGGATCTTCCCTTACGCAACCTAGGCAAAGTTGTAGGGAACTCGAAGGTAGGGGGCAGTTTAAAAAAAGTTACACTCAAGTTTTGTGCATTATTTATAATTCAAACAACTATATTCAATACAATTTGATGAACCCAATTCACTCAATATGAAAAATACTCATTTTCCAAGAGTTTTCCGGAATTCCAAAAAAAAGTGTATGACGAAATTTTGATGTTTAAGAAGGGTTGTATTCAAACAATTTATAATTTTAGAATATTATGATTCTTATTTCATTCTTATACTTTTTAATATGTATGTGGAAATAATATTTTTGAAACATAAATTATTCAGGAGGAATGTACAACGATTATCCAGGAAGAATCAACATGAACTATTCAACAGTAATCGCACAATTTGGGCGAGTAAAAAATTTTATTTATTTATTATGTGATGTTCCCTGTCAAATAATTTAATATATATTTGTTAATAAAGAAGGCAAACATTATGTGGGAGTGCAACTTTACAGCAGTTTCACTACTTGAATAATTCTATTTGTATTTGGCAACACAAAATTCACAAATCATGTGGTGAATGTGAAGCAGAAATTTACGATAGTTTCACCAGGGTTCGGCCCACTCTCTCAATTATTAAAAACATTCGGGAGCTTGGGAAACATCATATGCCTCTCTATTTTTTAATATATAGTAATAAAATTATTTAAATAGGTTTGAGAAAATTAAGACCCTCAAAAAATCATGGCCTTAATTTATTGGATATGGCTTTCATCAGGGCCAGAAATTGTGGAACTCATATGTAAATTAAAAATCATGCTATTGAATAGCTTGATGGACTCCACACATAGTAGAAATTAAAGAAGGTGTATAGGCTCCTTGTAGTGCATGGGGTGCTCATGACCTTTACTTCGACCCTGCTTTCACAGAAAACGTGTAAGCAAAAACCAAAACAAGAAAGGAGTCGAGGAATGCAATGTAGGTAAAATAGAAATAACTGAAATATAATATTAATTGTAAAAGATTATTAGGGATTTCTTAGGGAACCTTGAGATATAAGGTGTGTATGAGCTTGAACAAATGGCTTAAAAATCAACCCTATACTATGTCTTCTAGGTGTGAATTTTTTAAAAATGGATTTGGGGTTTATTTAAAACAATATAAGTTTGAGTTTAAGGTTTCTAATAGATATATTTGGATAATATATTAATTTGGATACTATCAAAAATGGCATGGGTCCATTTGGATGAGCTAAACATGACCAATGCCTAATTTATAATGATGATGGCTTTATTGATGAGCTTAAATGATAAAATTAATATTACGATCAGGGTTAAAAAACTACAACAAAGTTCATCGCTTTCAAATCAATAAGTTGAAATGACCTCCGTCGGCTCAAGAAAATTTTGGTGTGTCATAGACATCCTTAGTTAGACTTAACTAGTTTCCTACTATGTTGAAATAGCCCCTTGGTGGTAAAAATGTAATAAAATTAATTAATGTTATTAGTGTAAGTAAGGCTATGGTTACGTCTCCGTTCTTAGATAAATGTTGTTGTACCATATTAGTAAGTCATCAAATTTAAGTAATAAAAAAGTACCTAACAACCCTAAAGATGAAAACTATCGAAACCAATATCATCATTACTCCATGTTCATGTTCGACGCTTTGGAATAATGTTATAAAACCTAATTCCTCTATACATAACAAGTATTGGTTGGAGAGGATGGTCTCTTTTTAATCTAGATTAACGAGTGGGATTTTAAAACAACTAAAATAAACAATTGTTCAAGGTCATCTCCATTCACATGTTGTTTTTAACCCTTACCTTTGTTGGTTATAATCCTTAAGGGAACAACTGTGAATTACAAACTCAAATATAGATAACTATGAAATTCATTCCATGATGATATTCTACGCCCTCTATGAACTATCACTTTGGAATAGAAAATTTTCAACAACATTTAACTCTTACCAAATGGTTTTAAAGAAATACTAGTTTTTAAATGAGTAAACTAGAGTAGATTATGGGTTAATTTTTTAGGCACCACAGTTGGTATCAGCGCTTGGTATCAACACCAAACACTCTACGGATTGCGAAAAAAATAATTATGTGTTTTAATTAATCAATCCCTTTTAAATAATCATTTAGGTTACCACTCTAAACCTAATTATTTTTTCCCACACTTGTAAGATATTTTGACATGGTACATGACTTCAATCCATTAGGGAACTGGGACGTAGGTCACCTAAGCCAAAGCTATGTGCAGTAAATTTTGGAAAAAATATATTGGAGACATTACAATAAAATATGGGGGTATCACAGGATTTCCTTAGTATGGCATCCAGAGATGGTAATGGAGGTCATTAGACAAGAGGAGTTTACTCAGCCAGATGAGGGTGTACATTCAACGACACATACAAATCATAGACAAATATGGGTAAGGTCTTCTATCCTTTCCATTCATTTTGAGAGGGATGCCACACTTCTCCAGATCTATTCTCACATCATTGTGGGACCACCATGGTAAAATCATCCTAATTCACTTGTTAGGGAGATTTTTGAGCTTCTTCGGTAGGATCGTGACATTGTTAGTGTTGTCAGGGATATCATCTAGTTATAAATTCCTACATATAGAGGGATAACTATGATTTTGGTGCCAAGTCATGGCTCGTGAGTCTTTACAGCTACTTCAAACTTCACCCCTATGAGATCAATGTCAAGGCACAACTAGATATTCACATCCTAAAAGACTTAACATGCATTTGTTGGAAGAATGAGGATTCGAAGATCAATTTAACATGAGACATAGTTACTTGGGAGAAGTTTGAGAAGAAATTTCGGGATAGATATATGTCTGAGAGTTTTATTTAGAAAAGGATTGTTGAGTTCCACGACCTTTTCCAGGGATCATACACTGTGGCATAGTAATAGTCTTGTTTTCTAGATGAAAAGTTATTTACAAGTATGTGGATTATTTACAAGATGAAAAGTTATAAGTGAATAGGTTCATCACGTGAACTGAATGTCTATATAATCAGGGAAGTTAGGATGTTATCTCCTCTAATATTGGAAAAGGTGGTGGAGAAGGATTTTCTGGCGTACGAGAACAATGGAACGGATCAGGATTAATATGATAGGAACAAGATTAAGATACAAGAGAAGATTCATACATTTAGGAATTAGAGGTCATATGGTGCAGCTCTACCAATGAGAGGAAGTTTTAAGCCTCCACAAACAACCCTAAGACTTTTTCTACACCCACATAAGAATTTGTAGCACCATACACATCAGCAATAGAGGACTAGAGGTACCTAGGATATCCATAAAAAAGAGGCCAAAGAGTCATTTGTTTTGGTAGGGACATGAGACAAGGTAGTCTGAAGGTATATCTAGAATGCACACATCGATTTGTTAGGGTTGGACCTATAGTTTTAATAAACTAGAATACATGTGGTAGTTCCACACAAATGGATCCATAAGGATGTTACATCTGTGGGGCCTATGATCACTATTCTCACCTTTCTCCACACAAACCTTATATTTCATGAAATATAAAAGGAAAATATATCCAAGTATACAGTAGTAGATGTGGAATGCACTCACCGTATTTATGCAGTAGCAGATAATTGTAAGGATGAGCACCAATCCATGGTTATTGAGGTCACATGTACTATCGGGGGTATTTTCATATCTATGTTATTTGACTCTAGACATTTTGATTCTTTTATTTCACCTTTTATATTAGACTAACGTGGGCTAGTGGCATCTAGGCAATCAGATAGATGGTAGGTTGAGTTGGCTCATTATGCCAAACTTATCGTCGATAGCTTCGTAGGGAGTTACATTCTTTATTTAAGAATTCTCCACTACTTTAGACATCTTTTTTTACCTTTGGGATCATACGATGTATTTTTGGCTATGGATTGGCTTGAGTGTCATCAAGGCAAAGTGAATTGTAGGAATGAGACTAGTCAGTGCCCGTATGACTTGTTGAGTTTAACTATGATTTCTTATATTAAGAGGCCTATTCCCTTGTGTATGATCTCTACTAAGCAGCTTAATCTGAACATGCAAAAGGGTTGTCATATATATGTGATCATGATCCATGATCGATCAAACAATGTTTTAGCTAGTTCACTTCTTAATGAGCAACATTTTTTATGGATTTTGAAGATGTTTTACTGAGTGAGATTCCTTGTTTACCACTATGCATAGAGGTGGATTTCACTATAGACTTAGTACTAGGTGAAACTCTAGTTTCTTAGGAAATTTATGGAATGATAACACCTAAGATTCATGTGCTCAAAATCCAATTTGAAAATATGCTAGAAAAAGGTATTTTATGCCCTACTGTGTCCCTTTGGTGTGCACCTTTGATATTTGTGAAAAGGAAGGAAGAATCTCTTTGTTCGTGTGTTGATTTCAGGCAGCTAAATAAGGTGATGGTGAAGAACCTATATCCCCTTTAAATAATTTACAAAAAGATTGAACCCTCCAAGAGTGGCTTGAAACATAAAATGGGTCACTAAGACCAAGTTCTATCGTTGCATGATAAAGCCAAGTTTTCTATAAAAATGGCCTACCAAATATTTTACAAATGCCAAAATGGAAGAAAAAAAATCCAACAAGACATTCATAACCAAGAACTGGATAATAGATCTCGAACTGGAAGAACCTTCCCTCGGTCACCTAATAAAGTTTTTCTTATTGCACTTCAACAATTTTATCGAAAGTGGATACGAAATGTATTTTGAAAACAAGTGTCCATACCTTATAAAAATAATTCTATCAAATCTAATCTATTCTCATATATATATATATATATATATATATATAATCTAATGCAATTTTGATGATGGAATTATGAGAACCATTGGTCAAACCAGGACCTCCTTTCTGGGGGATAATTATTGTGATTGACTCATTTTTTCTTGTGACAAAAAACTAAAGGATAATAAAACACCCTTGAAAGACTATCTTCTGAATCCATTTCATAAAAATAAATGGTTGAAACCAAATGATATGGATAAATACTAGAGGTTAGAAGTGCTAGATTTTGGTTTTCTACCAAAGCTTCCTATAGTACTAGTCCAAATCGAAACAAATTTCCTAGTTTCCAGTTGTTGTCCCATTTAGCAAAATGACCAATTGGGCTTAGATGCCCTCAACCAAATGGTTCATTTATCCAATTTTTTTTTTTTAAACCTTTTTTGACATTATATGTCAGTAAATAACATGATCATCATAACCGATCTCCACTATGGAAGCCATGAAGCCATTTTACACACTTTTTTTGAAAATACTTTTCCTAACTATTACTAAATGTTTTAAAATATAAAATTTTTGAACATCTTGCATTCCAAACACCACCGGTGGTTGCATTTCTCAAATTTTCTCATCTAATGTTTGAAATCAATCGTAAAATACCTCGTGTGAGTAGGAACAACTCTCCAAAGTGATAATTCTATATATGTTGCATCTACTGCCTCATTATGGCATTCAACTGACATATGAGAGAAGAAAATAAATTTAGTGGATACGGTCTCAATAAATGGGTGAAAAAATGAAACCAAAATTGTTTTTTAACACTCGATAATTCTAAGTACACCCAGTGTTGGAACCCAAACTTTGATACCAACTTTCGTGCCCATGATTTCATGACAAAAAAATATACATCCAAAGTCTAGTAAAACAAATTAGGACAATTTTTTTTAGTTAAGAGTTAAACTTGATTAAATAATGGTCAATCCAAATCAGTCTACTTCAATTTAAAAGTATACAACATACTAAACTAATATCAGTACTAGAATCCCATTGTTTTCATGATTGTGTCCAATTAAGTTTGGCATGATCTCCGCCTCTCCTGGGGCATACAAATCATTTCCAGGTTATATTGTAAAGCCCATAATTACCCCATCTCATTAATAATTCAAGTTTTAACTCCAAGTACTTCATTAAGGTGTACTAAGTGTGGATACGAACCACCATTGTCTTATTCTTACAAATTATGATCACTACATTTTAGACCATATAGTTTCCAACATTTGACTAGCTACAATAACATGTATATTCAATGGCTCTAAATCAATGCTAAAGTAGTGTTATAACTCACAAGTCATTAATTTAGTCACGAGAGTGAGTTATAAAGCATGTTATCACTTACACAATAAATTCATCAAAGTTCAAACCAAATATCATTCACATAATTTTTAATGTTATTTATATTGCCAACATAATACTAAACCAAGGATGCTAAAAGGTTTAATAACGCATTTTATTATAGTTATCTCTCCAAGAAAACTAAATAAAAAAGAAAGAGAATTAATTCAAGATTTATATACGCTAAATGAGGTTATCATATTAAATCTCCATCTCTTAGTTACAAACTTATCACCACCAAAAATTAACCATTTAACATTTATAAATCTTATTATACCTTAACATTCTATTTCCTCCATTCAATAAATCCCATTAAAAACTCATACGAAAAAAATTTAAATAAATTAAATTTCAAAAACAAAAGGGACATTTTCTAGCATAGTTTAAGGGTGAAAATCACTCCCCATGTGACATTTCTTTGATTAAACTAGGATCCTAGGATGGTCTAGATCCTAGAAAACCCCTAAAAGGCCAAAATGATGCTCCATATTGTAATATTTGATTTATTATCTATTCATTTCTCTCACATTTGTTTTGTTTTTTACAGTAAATTTCTATAGGTTTATTTTTATGGAGGAAGCTATTATCCAAAATTCACCCCCAAGGTAATTGTGATAGCTTGCAGGTCGAAACAAGTAGAAATCGAGAAAGGAAAAAATTTAGATTTTGGTGAACTAGTTGCTTTTCTCTAGCTCCACTATCCTAGAAAAATCCAAGGAGTTAGTGAAAATTTACAAAAAATTGAAAAAATGAAGTCAAAGGCCTATTTTAGTGCATTACGGGTCTAACGGCTGTGGATGGAACCAATGTGGGTAGCACTAGGGTTCGTTGTACCGATTATGGGTCTGATTTGCAAAGGAAGCAATGTATTGCATCAAAAGCAGAAAAAAAATTCCCAGGAAAAATAATTTCATGCGGTACATTCGGGACTCGAAAAGTTGAAATGGCTGTAAGCCAAAGAAATGTGGAAAAGTTGGAAGTTTTTGTCCCATGTGGTCTGCGAGACAGTTGGGACAAAAGAATGCATGGGACCCAAAATTAAAACATTACCGAAAGTCATCGTATTGCAGATATGGTGAAAAAAATTGTCTTGGATGGCTGGGACATGAAAACTTGAAATCACCGATCGGAGCGCAGGTCTAGTGTATTGTGAGTTTTTCAGAAAAAAATTTCCCAGGTCGCATAGGGACAAGCAGGATATCCAAACCCAAAATCACCGCATGAAGAAGGAATCGGAAAAGGCAAATAAAAAAGGCCTAGATGGTCTAAGTACCACATGGAAATGAGTTCCCCAAAAACCCACCATACCCGCAATAAAAAGGAAAAGTCAATACCTGACCCCCCAACTTCAAATGATCATAAATTTTGAACCAGAGCTTCGTTTAATCACAAAATTTGTCTTTTCAGAAAGGGCTCGATGTCCTCTATGGTCCAATAAATTTAATGAGGGTAGATATGTGAAAATATAAGAAAAATATCTAGCTCCAATGAATTAAATGCTCATTCCCGTAAAATACAAAAAATCCCTGGTAAACTCAAAACAATTGCTCACACTTAGAAGGCCACAAATTTTGCATTTCTCAACAAAATTGAGCAAAATTAGTACTATTGGAATCATGGCTCTGCTTCTAACACACAAAAATCAAGAAAACTAGAATTTGATGAGGACTTCATGGCGATTTCACTGAAAATGTGGCCAAGTTTAGAACAATTATTTTACTGGTGGTTGGGATGTATTTAATGAAGCATGGATAGACATTTTTCACTACTGCAAGTTATGGGACAGCACGGAGAGCATTTTGCAAGCAACAAACCATCATTTTACTCCATTTATGACATCTTGAAAGTTGTGGGAAGGTATATTTCGGGATTTTCATTTCTCTCTCTCTCTCTCTCTCTCTCCCTCCCTCCCCTCAGAATTCTATAAATTAGAGTGTTGGGATCATTGTAAAGGGATATAGTTTGTGAGTAGAAAAAATCTATTAAATTGGTTTTTTTAAGCCAATGTGCTTAAGGCCCTTGTATTGGACTCCTTTCATGGTGATCCACTCCCTTATTTTGTAATAGATTGAATTGTGCATATCATAAAGCAATAGATACATGTTTAAGGATGTGTCTTCCCTTGATGTGTTTGTTTGCATTATTTTTTTCCTCTCCAACCTCATTACAAATATATTATATCTATTTTATGTTGTTGCAATGATATATTATCCTTTTGTGTGCATGGAATATTGTTGTGAATATAGTTACTAGACTATAGAGAACTGTTATCACCCCTTCTAGTATGCACTTTGCTTCCATTTTTCACACATTGGATACTATTCTCACACCATCCTGTTTTGGTGTATCACCACTTTAGTGTAGGTTTTGTTTTTATGAATCTCTCTCCCTGGTCCCTTAGAAAGATACATTAGGATAAGATAGTTTTTCCTACATTACAGTAGATTATGGTAGGTAGTTTAGGAGCAAGAACCAACTTTCTCTAGAAGTATATATTAAGTAGCAAGTCCCACAAATTGGAAATAGTACCCATGTTATCCAGTCACAACGTGAGCTCAAGCACACACACTTGCGAAAATCATAGGGTGTTGTGATTC
Source organism: Taxus chinensis (assembly GCA_019776745.2). Classification (NCBI taxonomy): domain Eukaryota; kingdom Viridiplantae; phylum Streptophyta; class Pinopsida; order Cupressales; family Taxaceae; genus Taxus; species Taxus chinensis. The sequence goes on along the minus strand of CM034148.1, from coordinate 769,395,538 downwards.
GGTGATAACATAAGCTAATGGATGCATATTTCAATAAGGGTTGTGGTACAACAACAGTACCTACTGCTAAGATTGGTTGCATTATAGATAGGGAAGAAAGAGTAGTTAAAATATTTTATACTCATAGCCAATGAGGTTGAGTGCAAGTCAAGTTAGGTAAAAGGCTAACACATGAAGGAAACTTAACAATAAACGAACCAAATGGTGATGACCATCCAACTATCCTGGATTCACATCCATGTTAGAAAGATTAAAATAACATATTAATGTTGACCTTCAACTATTTAACATTTAAATAAAAATTGAAAACACATAGAATCAATTTTGAGATATTGCATTTAAGCAAGTGTTCAAGTTGTTGCCATGCATAAGCTTGACTAACAGCTAATTTCACTGAAATTTCTTTCCTTAAAATAAACATGATTTTTGTTCCATATTATGTAGGCTTTCACTTTTCATTACTGGGGAGATTACGTGGGTACCTTATTCCTTGAGTTTGTAGGCCTTCCTTCCATGACAAGTTTGGATTTCACTATTATATATATATAACTATTTTGAATGTTGCTTATTCCCTCAAATCTATGGCAATTTCAGTACAACCATCTTTTAATTCTCCTGGTAACTTCTTCTTCATGCAAATTATAATAATGTCTACCAATAATGTTCACCTTGTGGTTTTGAAGTTCACTGATCTTTTCGCATGTCTAGGACAATGCCAGGTTTGCTGGTTGTGTCATCCAATCCTTGCAATCATGGAGTGTGTTGCAGGCTTCATTCTCAGATGCAACATTGGCGGAGATTAGAATGTTTTTCTCCACCATTGTTATTAGTAGTGCATCTATTTTCAGAAGGTCGATTCTCGATCCAATGGTTCCGAATAAGATCAATTTGTTTGTCGGCATCTTTACTTGAAAAACTGACCTTAGGTCCTGACCTACTATCAATTAAATCCATGAATTCTCAAGCTTGAAAGAAGGCATTCACACATCCTCCCACCTTATCATAGTTATGATTAGGAGGCACACATTTGTAATTTTCCAAGAAGATAAAGAAGAACATGATATGGATCAAAGACACTTCTGTCATCTTGCATGAGAAATATTCTACGCCCCACCCAACTTAGAAGAATTACTGGCTTCACCTTTTTCTGTCAATTTGATAAGATTCCACCCATCTCTATTATACTATGAAGTTTGCACCATTAATTCTGTAGGAGTTTGTGACGTGCACCCGTGCCTTGTCTTAAATATTTGTTCATGTGATCCTCTATCTTCTTGATGGCCTTGGCATGTGTGCACACTCCAGAATGGCCTTTTCAACGGATATGAATGACAAGGAGCATGTTCTTCAAATTATTAATTCCATAATGGTGGTGAAGACCAATATACCCATGCAAGAATCCCCATTTTACAATGCAGAGCAGAAGGCAAATTGTGACGACCAATCTGGTGGATGAGCCCAACACAGATCTAACCATATTGTCATTAGGTTAGCAGGAGGTGTTGTTGTTGTAGAATAAGTTGTTTATCAAAAGACAACATAGCTATTCCAACTTCAAACCTTGTGTTGTTAATGCTTGTGTAAGGGCAAGGGCATCTCGGGCTGATGGCGGTGACAAAGGGTTAAATTTGACAGCCGCTTAGACGTTTTTCATGATTTTACACTTAAAATATTTGCAAATATTTAAAACGGCTGTCATATGCGACTTGAATATTTTAGGTATTACTGTCACTTTTTATATATATTTATATAAAAATTATCTATAATATATATTAAAAATAGTTTAATATATATTAAATAATCTCTTATGTACTTTATTAACATTTAACAATAACACTATTTTATATTTTGAAGGGCAATATTCAAAAAGTACTGTCACCTAAAAATTGTTTGACAGGAATAGGTGGCCGCCAAATTTAATCCTTGACGGTTGACGATGCAAATGGCAAGCTTATAAAGACCTTTCAACTAGGATCGCTCTTTGGCCTTTGGATCTCTTCAATATCAATTTCGACATTTATAACAAATAAGTACCCTTGCTATTGTGCTATTAGAACATTACTTTGTTCCATTTTTAATGTAATGAGACGCAATTACGATAGCAAGTCTAGCTAGCGATGTTCATCTATCACAATTCGTTGAATCGCTTCTCTGTCACATTGATTATCATTTACCCATATAAACTCAATTTTAATTTTCTTGGAGATTAAGATGCCCAAATCTATTAAAATATATTCATCCATCACATTTGTCGCAATCGATCCTCTGTTAAATAGATTAGCATAAAACCAAATAAACTCATTTTTTATATCCTCGAGGTTTAAAACACTCAATACTATTGAAAGATATGGCATTGTTGCTACACACCGCCAACCACACAAGCTTCATGCAAGAATCCAAGTGTCAGACAACTAACAACAATAAGGATGGAATTAAAAACCATTATAAATCCACGTGTGTCTGTTTAATGGGTCAAGAAAACTTTAAGGAAATATGTCTTATATGCCGGAATCTATGGGTCCAAAAAACTTTACGTCAGACCAATGAGAAGAATTGCAGAGTAATTTTCTAAAAAATTCCATAGGTACAAACAATTTTTTTTGAAATATTTGTTCGAAACATTAGAATAGCACTGGTATGCGTGTAAAGTAATTTCAATAGAACAAAACAATAGTATACTTCATGAGGATTTGAACGTACTAATAAGGGGATCATCCATTCCAAAGTAGTATGCCCTCTTGGTTGGATCTCAAAGAAGAGTTAGTAAAGGGAATTTGTAAATAATATTTCCTTGTTATTATTTTATATTCCAAATTTTATAATATCCCAAATCTGGGTATTCACTGTCCTTATTCTATATGAGTTGTTCTATTATATATATATATATATATATATGTGTGTGTGTGTGTGTGTGTGTGTGTGTGTGTGTATGTATGTATATGTATATGTATGTATGTATGTATGTATGTATGTATGTTTTTATTTAATGCAATAAGATTTTTTTTTAAAAATCCTGATAGAGATATCAGATACCGAAAAAGGGAAGTTACACCAAGATTGATAGATATATATATAGAGGCATATGGGTTGAGTCGCCCAACATAGAGGATATGTCCCTTTTATTTATTTAACTTCCAAACTCAATCTAGATCGACCCATTTAGGTAATATTTCCTTATGTATTTTTCTTGTAGACTCAATATGTGTGTGTGTGTGTGTGTGTGTGTGTGTGTGTGTGTGCAATTGTGTCTATTTTTTTTCTCATGCCCTGATATGGGTGGCCAAACCCCATAGATACCAATCCGAAGGATTTTAATGGCCTATGGGGGAAGCTGTAGATATGCGTGAAGGAGTAGGTTAAAGTGGCCACATAATGTGGTAGAGGAGGTTTCGGACCGTGTCTAATGCCAAGGGTTAGGGACGCATACATTTATACATTTTTAATTAAAAAAGGAAGGTACCCAGGCCTTTCTGGTTGATAAAAATGTTATATTTTTTTGTAGAGAAGACCAATAAATAAAATAAATTCCACTGTGATATTTTTAACCTTTGTTTAAGATCTATTATCATAAAAATATGCACTTTATTTATTACTTTCATCAATAAACAATCTAACCATTTTCTTCCTTTTTCTTATTCATAATGAAGTGAATTAAATGGTTAGATTCACAAACCAATTTCTAGTTGCATTAGGTAGAATTCTAGTTGTGATTTTATAAAATGATATGTGGGGAAAGGTAGAAAAGAGAGGGACCTTTCGTTGTGACCTTTCATAAGAGCTTCATTTGGTTACAAAAGAAGTGTAATTATTTATCTTTCTTTTGGTTCCAATAATATCTTCATATATCAAAATGCAAAAATGAAATATTTGTTTTTAATTCAAAAACCTATTGATCCCTATTCTAAATCAATTCCCAATTAATAAGGTCATTTAAATACTCATCCACTGACGAGGAGACTTACAATTTCCAGCAATTATGTATATAATGAAATGTAAGTATAACTATTTTTACCAATTATTTTCAATGATAATCATATCATAATGAACCAATTAATCCACTTCTTATACCAGGTACAATATTTACCCAATAAATATCCTCTTTTTTCCAGCAAACACAATATTTCTCCCATAAGTAACAATGAAAGGAAAATTCTTCATCTTTCTAAATTATAGTATAATAGCTTATGACTTAAAATGATACAAGGAACTCTTTTACATGGAAAGAAAATTTCATAAGCCTAAAAAAATGAGAAACAATAGATATTCGAAGAATGAGACAAGAAGACTTTGTATTGATGTACTTGTTCAAAGCAGAAAACATGAATATATGCATGCACAAAAGAATGGTTCGACTCAACCACAGAAGGAAGAGGAATAGAAATCATCAAAAGTGGAATGGCCATCGATGGAAGAGGAATGGACAATGTATTAGTTTTCTAACATTCCCCCCCTTAATACATTGTTTTTACAAATGTACCCCCGAAACAATTCAAATTTCACCTTGCCAAGACACTTGGTGAGTATATCTATAATCTGAACATATCTTCGGCAGTAATGGAGATGAGAGTGATGGCTTAAGACATTTTATCGAATGTAATGACATTCGACCTCAATTTTCTTTATTATCTCATGAAAAAATAGGATTTTCACAAGCTTCAAAACAACTTGATTGTCGTAGTGAATGATGGGAGGATTTTCTTTAGGAATTACATATCTACAAAAATGTGACATAACCAAATATTTTCGAACACATAGCCTTATGTGGCATGATACTATGCCTTTTTGGATGAGAAAGAAACCACAATTTTCTTCTTACTTATCCAGGAGATAGGTCCAAACCCAAGATGAAAAATATTACCTAAATTTGATTTTATGTCATCAACGGATCTAGAATTTTCTGAGTCTATATATCATTGTAAGAAGAACTGAAAGTTCTACTTATACTCCAAACCATAGTCAATTGTACCTCAAACATATGTCAACAAATGCTTCAATGTTACGTACTAACATTTCTTCGGATCCTCTATGAATCTGGAAAGATATCTCATGGAAAAGCACAAGTCTGGTCTGGTGTATGTCAAGTACATGAAATTTCCAACAAACTATCTATAGATTTTACCATCTACTTGAGGTGAATCCTGTAACCTAGAAAGTTTCAATGCATTTTCCATTGGAGTAAACACAGGTTTACAATCTGACATACCATACTTTTCTAGGATTATCATGGCATATTTCATCTGAGAGATAAAAATATGATTCTTCTTCTACCATATCTCCAAGCAAAAACAATAGTGAATTAGCCCCACATCTGTCATGTCAATGGATTTTTTCAAATCAATCTTCACATATTCGATGAGATAATGAGAACTCCCTGTAATGATAAGATCATCTACAATTTCTCTACCTATTTTTTTAAGATAAAAATTTGAGTCCGAGGGGCTATGAGTGAATCCATACTGCAATAGGTGATCATATATTTTTATGTACCATGCCCTAGGTACCTATTTAAGTCCAAAAAGAGACTCAACTAGACAACATACCTTATGAGGATGTTGCTCATCGAAAAATCCTTGTGGATGGGTCATGTATACATATTCTCTGAGATCAACATTCAAGAAAGCAATTTTTATGTTTAGCTACTGAAGTTTCCATCCATTTTGTGTTAATTCACAAAAAACTCTGATGGTTTTTATCGTAGCAGTGGTTGTAACGGTCTCATCATAGTTAATTCCTTCATGTTGAGCATAACCCTTTATAACCAGTTGTGCTTTTTTACTTGTCGATAGATCCATTTTACCTACATTTTGTTTTGAAAATCCACTTACAACCAATGTATTTCTTACATGCAAATAGATCGACAAGTTCCCATGTTTGATTTTGTATCAAGGAGTCATATTTTGCATCCACGGCCTTCTTCCATTCTGGTTGATTGAGTGCCTCACGAACTTAATTAGGTTCAGTGTTATCAACTAGTTAACTCATGGGTGGAAGATTTACCTCATTTCTCATTTGTGTACACTCCTAATGAAGTGTCTGGAAGAGATTTTAGGTGGGATTCTCTTAGGGTGATTTGGATCCACTTAATATGATGACGCTTCTACTGATGTGAGGAATTATTTTCCAAATTACTAAGATTAATGAACAACTCTCCTTGCATCTCATCCTTCTTCTCTTAAGAATCTTCATGCTCATCATCGGGATGTGGTCGGTGTTGAATCTTCCTTCTGTGGAAATGAATTAAATGATGACTCATCACAAACAACATCTATTCTCTCATATATCTTCTTTGTCTTATGATCTGTGAGATGATATCCTATTGAGTTTGTACCCCAAAAATATGAACTAGCATGTTTTTGGATCAAGTTTCTTCCTCTTCATATCTGAAACATGCATATATGCAGTACATCCAAATACTCTCAAATGAGAAATAGAATATTTATGATTACTTCATACCTCTTCTAGTGTCTTTTCCTTCAAGATATTTGTAGGTACTTGATTCAGAAGATATGCATCAATATGTAATACTTCCACCGAATTTTTGTTCTCTGACTTCGTAGTGGAAAGTATGTAATAAGCCATATCCACGACAGTAGGATTGCGACGTTCTACAATTCCATTCTTCTTTGGATTTTAGGGGTAAATTAGGTTTTTTGTGATGTCGTACTCCTTAAAGAATTCCAATAATTCTTTCAATTTGAATGCCCTCCCTCGATATGAGTGGAGGACAAACAGGGATGCCCATTCTACTGAACAAATATCTTATAGAAGATCTAGAAATATTCAAATGCTTTTCTCTTCTTTTGGATAAAGAACACCCAAGTCTTGTGGGAAGAATCATTAGTGAGTAATTGCAAGTACTAAAACCCCTTAAATAAAATAGGAAAGGGTCCCCATAGATCAGTATGCGTGACCTCGAGATGTTTCTTGACATGGAGTGTACTCAACTCGAATGGATACAGATGTTGTTTTCCCACTAGACATCCAAGAAAAAGAGGTAATGAGTGACAAAGAAGAGGAAGTCCTCATACCATATCCTTTAAATTGAGTTGATAGAAGGATCTGATAGAAATATGTCCATACTGATAATGTCAGAATGTAGTGGATTTCACTATGAAGGTAGATAATGCAACTACATTTAATGCAAATAAACTATCCTTGAAAAAACCTCTAGCAACTATCATACCTTCTTTAGATATCATACATGATTTGATTCCATTCTAAACAAGGAGCTCCACCTTGAGCTTGTTATTCAATAGTTGAGAGACAAATAAGATATTTTTGATCAATCCAGGGACATAGAGTACATTCTTGAGAGTACATCTCATTCTGAGAGGAATGATCGTATTTGTTATTGCTTCTACTACATACTCCTTGTTGTTTACAATTTGGACCTGATCTCCAGTTAGTCAATCAATAAATGAATGAAACAACTTTCTATCACTCGTCATATGCTTATTAGCACATGAATAAATCAACTAGACATTATTTGATGGTTGCGATGTTTGGGAGACTAGAACAAAATCAACTTCGTGTGCACCACAATATGCTGATTCTGGGACATCTTCGCCCGAGTTATAATCTAGCTGGGTTATGATATGTCCTTTATGATTATTTCCATGAGGAAACCACTAGGATTTATTTAAATCACCTTGGCTAGATGTGCTCTCTTCTCCATAATTGCACTGTGTGGAACCATTATACCAATAGTTCACATTGTCATGTGTATTCATGGTGCAGATATGAAAAAATAGATTCACCTTTTGAGAATTTTCCTTATTTTGTGGCTTCTGTGTGTACTTCTATTTTTGTCCCTTGCAAGGCTTCTGAATCTTGTTATTCCTTGAGATTAATGTCTTTTCCTCAAACTCTTCTTGTACTGTCTGAATGGCTTCTTCCTATTGCAGGAAGTTCACTAGAACAAAAAACCTTGCCTCCTTTTATGTGATGGTCAATCTGGTAATGAATGTACAAAACTAGGAAGGAAGAGCTCACAGTGTGAGAGGGACAAACAACTTATATTCAACCACTTCTCTGAGTGTACAAAGCTCTACTCATAGTTTTTCCACTCGACGCAAGAATTATTCCACTTTCTCACCTTATTAAATACTCATGGTATGAATATTTGACTAGAGAAGTAAATTTTTTGTCAAATTATTTGCTTCATAGATCATGGAAAGAGTATCACATGAATTCTTTGATGTTTTCACATTCCAAATGAGTGGTTTCACCTCCTTAGATATGCTTAGATTGATCAACATCAATGCTTTTGCATCATCCTTGGTGGGGAAGAGTGAGTGTGCATGTTACGATCTCCCAGAGATCTTCAAAGATGAGAATGGTCTTCATCTTTGTCTTCCATTCAACAAAATTTGTCCCTTTCAAGATCTAGGAATTGGAAAAACATTATTTTTTAGAGCCTACATGATGTATCCCACAATGTACCATGCACATGAACTCAATAAGCTTGTCTACTTAGACGTAGTTTCTTGTGAATGCACTCCTTTCAAACAACATTATCTCTATTAGACCTTCCTCTGAGTCAATGTCTAAAAAATATTTCAATAAAATACATTGACTATATGAGAAATATTACTTCTTTATAGGTATGGGGTGACTTTCACATAGGAAATGCTACATGTTTTTCCCAAAATGATAGAAAAATTTCATGCTCCAATAAGATTCTTAGGTTTCCAACAACTGCTACCAAAAATGTCACTCCACTTCAATGGAAATATTTTCACAGTTATCCTTCACGCTACCACGCTAATCAAGTCACTGCCAAGGTGAACACATTTTTTGCAGGTCACTTTTTCTCATAATAGTAGCCACATTTTGAAACGTCAAAATAGAACTTAGACAGGTCACTTTAGTCTCTAAGAAGGTAGAGGACAAGAAAATAGCTCTAATTACTCCTACACACCATGCCAAATAGACTTACTGATGTCAAGTTTCCACGTACAAGATGAGAATACGATAGGGTTCTAATACCATTTATATTCAAAGAATGGGAGAAGAAGACTTTGTATTGATGTATTTATTCAAAGAATCAAACATGAATATATACATGCACAAAAGATTGGTTTAAATCAACCATAAAAGGAAGAGGAATAGAAATCGTCATAAGTGTAATGGTAATCGATGGAAGAGGAATGGACAAGGTATTAATTGGATACCAACAACACGCCAACATTTTTGGGGTAACCATCTAAATATATAACCCTCCAAAGAAGTCCACAAGTAGCCCAAATCATTTCATTCAAGATACTCAAAGCACCACCAAAATGAATGCTTGATATACCTCTCAACATATAATCATCATCACATTCCTTCTCCCCTAAGGAAGTACATGTGAGCCTCCCCCAAGCCCATGGGAAATAGGTGTAGCATACTACAAATAATTCCAAGAAAAAAAATTACAAGCACAAAAACAAGCATAGCCAAGACAAACCAATAGGCAACTTAACAAAAATTCCAAATCACCAAAAACACCAAAAACAAATCGGAAAAAGGAATAGGGGAGAATGGTCACATAGTGCCAAGAATATATGATATCAGTAATTCCAATCTATCCTCCAATAATATCTTCAAATATAATCACGAACATCCAAGCCCTTATACCTCCTGTTTCTCCTCCTTTGCAAGGATTTTCAAGTCTTGCAAGATTATTTGGCAAGGACGGAGTGTAACGAACAATTAAAGTAAAACCTTGAGGCGTTAGTGAAATCTACACATGAGGATCATAACATCCCACCATGCTTCCGTAACCCAAACCCCGGGCTAGATTTGCACCCTTATAGCAGGACCCCCGCCCTGCCTTATATGAGCCCCACGAAAACACTGCAATGCTGGCGTAGCTACCCATGCCGGGACTTGAACCTGGGTGGTCACTCTAATACCAATTGTAACGAACCATTACACCAAAACCTCTAGGCATTAGTGAAATCCGCACATGAGGATCATAACAATGGGAGGGGCTTCCCAAACCAAAAGGGATTCCCTCCTACTTCCACCAAGGAAGGAAGTGATAAGAAAACATCCATGGTTTCCCCAAGAATCCATAGAGATAATAAATCCCTCTCCCAATTCCACTCCAAATCCACATCCAAATGGAGTAAATGAATAAAGAAAACCAAAATAAAAATTACAATACAAAGGAAAATCTGAAAAATACTGAAGGATCCAAAAATACAACCCAAAAATTAAACCATAAAAAATTAAACATCCACACACACATTCAAAAATTTATCTAAATAAAAATTCAAAGAGGCGCAAGACCTATCTTACATACCAACCTCAAATCCACAAGTTCCTAGCTCTTTGTCTCCTCAAGTTCCCAAAGCTCCACACATAAAACATCCACCCCAAAAGGCCCCAAAAGAACCAAAATTCCAGCAAGAAATGGGAAAATTATCTAGCCCAAAAACCCATGGGAAGGTGACATGTGTCACCCCTCCAACTAAGCAAATCTATGATGTCATCCAAGTCACTTTACACACAACCTATAATAATAAATGCAAGAGGGGAAAAAATCAAACTTAGCCCCCAAAGCCAACACAAAATCCCAAATCCACACATGTGATAGATGGAAAATAGATGAAGATAGTGACTAGAGAGAGGGTGGAGTGGGAAAGAGGATTTTTTTGATTTATAAACATATTTCCTCACCCATCGGTTAGGTCCCATAGACCAAATTTGAGGTAAAGAAGACCCTTACATTTTTAAACAATCCTTATAAAATTCCCTTAAAGGTTAAATTTGGAATTTTCATTTGAATGAGAGAATCAAGGTGAGGAGTGTTCCCCACTCAATTTATTAGCAACTCCCAACACACCCCTAAAATTAGTTTAAGACACTTAAAACACCCCATAACACAAATCATCCAAAATGATGTTATTAGCACTATGAAATGGAAATTATGTGAGAAAGGAAGTAGTCAAAGTTTTCCATGGTGCTCAGGGTTATGAAATAAATAAATAAATCAATCAATCACATACAAGTGCTAACAAAATTTATCCAATTACAAAAAAGGCCAAAATCAAAATGTTATGGAGAAATCACAGCACCCCTGATTGCTTGCAAGTGGATGGTTGAGGCAGTCAGTGTGATTTATCAAACATCGAATTATCCCAAAGTGTGGGACTTTGCAATCTAGTATAACCCTCTAGATGAAGGAATGTTCCTATTCCTCTTTGTATAGGATCTACTCTAACTTTCCAAGGAGACAGGGTTAAGAATATTACAAGAAATTAAATCTAAACTAACAAAGGTGATGCACCAAAAGGAATGTTGAACACCTGATTTGCATGGAGATGGAAACCACAATCAGATTAAGAAGGATGAAAATACACCACAGATCAATAAACTAATGATAATCCACTAACCATTGAACACAAACCATAAAAAAATGTAATACAACCACCATGCACAGATAACCAAGATTGCAATGAGAGATCAGGAAGATGCAATTAACATAAGAGAGGGTTGAAATTCATCCACAAACTTGTATTATTGCTCCAAAGATTTGATATAACACATTATAATGGCCAAGAGACACAAAATTGCATTACAACTTTAATGGGAGGTTTTAACTCCAGAAATTCACTTGTAGACAAGAGAAGAAGGGAGGGTAAAAAGCAAAATTATCCAACATTAGAACAATGACCCTCCTTATAATATATAGGAAGAATGAGAGAAGGGAGAGAACAAAGAAACAAAAAATCTTGCTTCAACCACCCTCAAATGTATTGAATTCACCTACAACAATTATGGATGCCAATACAGAACCCATACCTACATGTACTATTCCTTGTTGGGAAAGAATCTAAGCCCATACTTCATCATTGTGGTAAGTGAGAAACTTGGAACATCCTCTATAACGGTAGAATATATTTATTAATTTTGAATAAATTAGTCTCACTTAAATTAAGATTTCTTAGTTGCGTAGAGGACACTAATATATTTCCAAAAAGTCCTTTCTTATGCAAATCTGAGGTCCCTGTCAAAATTTATGTCCATTTGAAGATTGGGGTGCCATACTACATTAATGACTAGTAGTTTTCTCTGTTCCTTCAGACTCTGAAATGCTTTGCAACCCTCGAAACTCTAAAATTTTATACCTTTAAAATTGTGAACTTTAGACCTTTCCATTTTGGATATCAAGATACTATTCATCTGAAAATTGGTGTTAAACCTTCGAAACCTCGAAGTCCAAAATTCAAACTTTGGGTTTTAGATCTTTTTCATTTCAGACCCATGACACTGTCCATCTAACCAATCCCACCAAGACCTCTGAAACCCTAAATGTCCAAAGTTTGAAAGTCAGACTTCAGACTTAAGAAAAATTTCCTTTTGGGATTCTCATTCCTTCAACCCCGAAATGAACCTTTGAAATTGGGACCCCCAAAAATTTAAAATCAAGACCTCCAAAAGTCTAAAAATTCCCGCTGTGTTGACGTTGAAGTCAAGTTTGACTCCGAAACCTTAACCCTTTCATACTTCATCATTTCAATATCTTGGGCCATGGCTCACATTTTTCCATTTTATTTTGTGAAGACCCCAAACCTCCGATCCTAAGAACTTCTGAAGTCTAAAATTCAGAGTTCAGAGATCAGACTCAAAAATCCCCCATCCATGGCATCATTGACCCCGAAAGTTGAGTTGACCCCAAAAACCCCCAAAACCTTTCAGACTTTGGGTTTTCAGGACTTTTCTCTTACCTTTTGATTTTTCCCCCACCCTATCTCTAAAATACTAAATACCCGAAGTCCAGAAACTTCAGGCTTCAGCCTCCATGCTTTCGCTTGACTCGCTAAGCAAGTTACTTGTCTGCACTTAGCCTAAAATCTTCTAAGATCGGCCGAGTTGATCTAAATACTTTATTTCTCAAGCTTTGGTCTCCTTCGACATTCCCTTGGCCAAGTTGGGCCTTTTCCATTCCTTTGCCAACCTTGCACTGCCATTGTTGAGCCCACCTACAACCTATTTTTTGGAATTGAAATGTGAGCCCTCATGGCCCCTTCAATTTCTCAGTGTGCAAGGTCATATTTTTTCAATATTTATTAAGCGAAAAAATTGGATAACACAAACAAGGTCAGATAGAAGGTTTCAAAGTCATGGTTTTTAATTGCTTTATAGTCGTATCATTGATTCCTACATTTTCCCAGCTGTGCTACATGTAATCGTACACACTCAATGCAAACCTCAAATATGTTCGACATGATAAAAATATCCATATAAATCAAACTCAAATACTACTATTCAATATAAACTAAATAAAATTTCACAACATTCTTCCAATGATACATATAATTAGGATCTAATATCACAATGTATAACTCAAAATTACAATCATTAGTGAATACCTTATAGAAACATATTCCATCAATTCTAAAACATCAATATATCATCATCACTAATCAGAATGAAATAACCAATTTCATGAATGTCCTATAGTGTCTCAAAAGAGTCTTGTCAAATACTATGTCATATACCATAGGATGGTAATTGTATTAAGTGCAAATAATAATCAAATAACAATGTCTCAAATGTAGTAATCAAGTACTTAGATGAGTCAAAAAACTTTGGGAAGGGATAGAGAATATGGTGAACACTACAATATCCATTTCAACATGTAAATGGGTAAAGTCATATAAGTGTATCCCACTTGGTGGACAAAAATATTTTAAAATCAGACTAGTAAATAAATATTTAAAAAAACTATAATAACTTTTCAAAAAACTAGGTAAATTATTGATTCCCTATACCTTGGTATTTATAATCTCTTAAAAGTACATGTTTGGTCATTTAATATGTGTTTTTTATGTTTTTGTTGTCAGACATATTTTGCTGAAAAGTGAAAAAAATGCAATAAAGTGGGACATATTATGCAACTCTCTATTGCCAATTGATTGATATTTTCATTTGCCTAGCCTATAATAGGTCAGATATAATCTTTGCGGCCATCTATCTTTCATGGTTCATGTTGGAACCCAAAGTTTTTTAGTGGAAAATGACAAGATGTGTCATGAGATATCTCAAGGGAACTCATGGATTTTGGCCTAGAGTACAAGAAGAATGATCAATACTTCTTAAACATATATTCAAATTTAGATCATGTAGGGAACATTGATGTCAGAAAATTCACTTCTATATTTTTTTTATTATTTATATCTAGTCAAATATCATGGGGAAACATCAATTTTGTTTTTCTCAATCTTCAATAGAATCCCAATATATTATTGCAGGTGGCATTATCTGTGAAGCAATATAGTTACGTCGCAAACTTGAGGGACTTGGACTACCACATGAGAAATCTACCTTCTTGTATGTTTCCAATGATGGTTTTTTGATACTTGTTCGCAATCCATTGTTTCACAAGAAAACAAAGAGAATTGAGGTACATGTACATTTTATTTGTGAGCACATTTTGAAACACAACATTTAGCTTAAAATTTTCCCAACATCTATATATTGAGCATATATCTTCACGATATCAGTTACTCATGACCCATTTAAGATGTTCATAGAGTTCCCCTCTTCTCTTAAGGAAATAACAAATTAAAGGGGATAATGTCAGGTAAAACATTTGTTTATAAGTAATTTCATATTATAATAGTGTTTTTACCTTGTTTAACTTTTATCGAGTGTAATTAATTATTTACATGGGTAATTGCTTAATTAGTGTTTATATGGTTATAATCTTATTTTTTGTTTTATTTTATTCATGTATACCTAATTATTGGGTGGGTGTACATGTCTAACCATCTCTTATTTATATATGGTTGTTCAATACCTTAAGTATTGCATCCCTTTCTATGTTTGTGACTTGATTTTTTCAACCAATAATATTTTTTAGACTTTCTTCCTATTTTACATTTGTAGATACTTGCATCACATTATGTAAGCGCAAAAAATGTAACTATTAATAAATATTTTACGTCACTCAAATGGTGAAGGAGAGGAATAATTAGTGCAATAAGTGCCTAGAGATAAAATCTCATTCTTATATCAACTAATTGATCGGTGATGTCACATAAAACCATGCAGAACATCATGCATAACTAAAAATTCGTGTTTTATTTTAAATTTTTTTATAGCTCAATTATAACATAAAGCATAGTAAAAAAGATAATTTTTCACTTTTTAGTGTTGTTGAATTTTAAATATGGAAAAGGCAATTGGTTTCAAGGAAAACATACCTATAGCTTAGGCTCAATGCTTGGGGAGAACATTAATAATATAACCTAATTAACTTCAATAATTTAGACAATCATCATTGTAATTGCAATGCTATTTTCATCATTGAAAAACTATTGGTTAGTAGATAACCATCATTAGAAATCTACCACCTTGTACATTAACAATGGAGGTGTGATAAAACTTGTTTGTAATTCAGTGTTTAATTAGCAAACGAAGAACATTGAGTACATGGACATTTCACATGTGAGCACATTTTAAGACACAACATTTAGCTTCAGTTTTTCCCAACATCTAAATAGCAAGCAGATATCTTCACAAAGTCATTTTCACATGAAAAATTTGAGATGTGTAGAAAGTCCATCTCCTCTTCTCTTAACGAAATGCAAAATTAAGGGGGAGAATGTTAGGTAAACCATTATTTAATATACATAATATTACATTGTATTACTCAATTTACCTTAGTTACAATGTATAGTATGAATTTAGTTATTTACCTGGGTAATTGGTTAATTAGTGGTTATATGGTGATAACCTTATTATTGTTTTATTGTTTTCATGTATGAATTTTTTTTGGGTGGTTGTACCTATGTAACCATCTCTTTGTTTGCATATGGTTGTTCAATACCTTTAAGTATTACAACCCTTCCTTACTATATAACTTGATCATTCCAATCAATAATATTTGTCAAGATTTCTCCATGTTCTACATTTGCATATACTTTTATCAAATTAAATAAGCAATGTAAGAACAAACAGAAGAAAAAATGATTCAATGCATTGATTTGATATTCAATGTTGGCATATATAAACACAAAAGACCACGACATTTTATAGGGGAATCATAGGGTAACAAGAACTTTTGAGAAAGTTTGGGGATGTCAGGAATGCAAGAATAAAAATGTATTAATACTTTATAACATTCCCCCCTTAATACATTATTTCTACAAATATCATATTTCTAGATAATGGACCCGTTATTCAAAATTTGCACCCTTTCAAATTTGGATAACCAATTCACAGTTTTTAAGTGCATGCTTGAGACGTGTTGATGACTTTCAAATTTAGCTCCAATCAGAATAGAAAGACAACTCATGTTTTGGCTTGACTAATTTTCTCTTTACTTGCAAAAACCTAGCTCGCCATGACGAATGATTGAGTTGGTCGTCGGGCTCATTGTGGAAATTTACAAATTCACTAGGTTAGATGGTCGTCTAAAAAAATTGGTTGGTTGAGATGGATGACTAAGGGGTTGGATGACAATGTTATATTTGGGAAGGGTTGGATGGCACACTGGTTAGACACCTAGGTTGGACGAGTGGAGAATTGTATAGAAGAGGTTAGTTGACCAGGTTGGTCAGACAGGATCTGTCAACTGGGTTGGTCAATTGAGATAGACGGTGTACCACCCCCTTAGGTTGGATTTCATAGGGTTAGAAATCATCTAACCCCCATGATGGATGGCACAAAGTTAGATAGCCCATCAAGATGGTCGGGTGGCATAATGTACAGCATAGGATCAGACATTCATCTAACCCCATCAGTTGTACGGTTCATATATAGACAATGTCCAACCTCCAAGGTTTGATGAGCCACTCTGTGAAGATGGTGACTCCCAGGTTGGTCAGCCACCACAAACAGCGTATGTCCTTGTTATCTCGTTTTAGTGATTTCAGCTAAAATTGAGATAACGATAGGAAAATTTTGGAAAAATCTTTTAAAATTCCCTTTGAAAGAGATTTTCGGGTTTTCAGGTTTTCATTACATGAAAACATGTCCCTTGCATGTTTCATGTTCCCAAAAACCTAAAACCCAATTGCCTGAGTCCATTGTTTTGGGATTTCAAAACTTTTGAGCATCAAAACATGCTTTGCTAACTGCATGTTTCATGTCGCTTGTTTCTTGAAACCCGAAACCCGAATTGAATCAAATCCTTTGTATCGGGTTTTCAAACGCTCCAAGAATGAGGACATGTCGTTAATGTCTAGTTGTTTAGTAGTTGGCACACGCATCAAGTGAGGTGTAATTAATGCTAGGTTATTATAAATAGTTGGTTTTCCATGTCATTTGTTACCTTATTCTTTTTGTTGTGTTGGATTTTCATTGATGCTTCTTCTACGTCCAAACCCAATCGAGCTTCTTGATGGATTTCACCATCCGTTTTTTATCATTTTTTCAAGATAGTTGAAGGTACTCTTCTCTTCTTTCTATTTTGAAGCTTTTTGGGTTATTTATGAGGTGTTTTTTTGGGGGTTTCCATTTCGTTTCCTCCTTCATTACTATTTTAGGGTTTTGGGTTATTTTCCTTGTTTCTTGTGTTTTTCCCATGTCAGTTATTATTTGAAATTCATCCCTAGGTTATTTAATTATTTTTCATATGTTACAACTTGTAGATTTCAAAATTATTATGAAATTCCTAAGTGATCATGAGATAGGAATTTCTCATATTCTAACATGTCAGAAACCCAATATACTTGTTTCAGGTTTTATAGGGTGTTTAACATTTCACTTTTTTTGCCTTGCTTTGGGTTTTCCCAGGTGCTGTATATCCATCAAAATCCATAGTGTGGCAATAATTTCTACATGCTCAACATCCTCCAGGTTCCGCCGTGTGTGTATAGTATTCCCACTTGTCTGATGCTTACTCACTTCCGTAGTGTGTCGGGTTTTCAACGATGCTCAACATGTCTTAAGTTTTGATGTGCACTCCATTTTTTACAAATTTCCTAAGGTTTTTTACAAGTCTCAAAAGCATAACAGTGTGGTGGGTTTGTGCAATTGTCTAACAAACTTTCAAGCCTGATTTTTCTTCCAGAATTCATCAAGGCATTTCTTCTTCGAGACTCCTAATTTTGGACCCCGACTAATCTAAGGATAAGTCAGATAGGAAAGGAAATATGAAGTATAAGTATTAGAAGATAGATTCTTCTTCTCACATAAGCTGCAATTATGACATTCGGGACACGGAGCTTGACAATATAGGTATGCAGGACTTGTAAAAGAAAATTGAGGATTCTTTTAAGAATTCTTGGTTGAAGTTGATAGTAGGGAGCGGTCTCCCTCTTGTAGCAGGATTTCCAATATCAGTTCAATTCCCTGAATTCATCCTGGCATGCACTTCCAACTATGACTCATCCTCCCGCTTAGTAAGAAATCAAGCAAGAGAGTCTATAGTGAAATTGGACGGAAGTTACTTTGATCAACTCCTAAGGTTGCCCAACTTTGTGGAATATATTGATTTAAATCTTTAATCAACACAAAAGACTTGGGACAAAGATCAAGAAGACTACATCAAGCATGTAAAAAAGAAGTTCTTGATCAAGGCAAAGCCAACCATTTCTAGGTTTCCTAAGTCGATCCCTAGAAGTGATTTTATTCTCAAAATTAGTGATATCAGCACCCTGTTGAGTCGATTATTTGGACTCCCAGAGTCAAAATATTTCTAAGCGTGGATGTACAAGTTCATGGTCATCATAAAGAAGAATGACTAAGGGATCGATTAGGGTAGCCCAATAAGTGATGAGATAGACTCCCAAATGAAAATAGTCTTGTCTACCAGCAAGTTCTATATGATGTCATACTTCACCTATGCAGCAACAAGCATGACAAACTACCCAGGGCTGGATGTGAAGGGAAACTGAGAAACAAAACACATATATCAGTACTTCCCTCATTTGACAATAAAAGGGTCTTAAGACCAATATAGAAGAGTGAATGACACCTTCTTCTATGAAAACATTTGCAGGTTGGATCTTGATCTGAGGAAAATAAGGGTTTCTGATGAAGCATGGGCTGAAGTGTAAAAATGGGGTTGCATCTTCTTGTAATTCAAGAATTTTACTTATCTTCAGGTGGTAAGGTTCCCAAGTGAAAAACTAGTCCTTATGAATTTAGTCAGACAATTGTTGGATTTCCAAAAATTCTAACAAAGCAGGCACAAAGCCGCCATCTCCTTCCCTATTTCCATTGGAAGGTATACATGTTCTACCGTGGTTAAGGACAAGAACATGGTGCATGAGCTTCAGGACAAATTGTAGAAACACATGAAGCTCAGGGATGGATTTGACATTTGAGGAGTCCTCAAGTCATATGGAACCTTGTATTTGCATGTGCCCAATATGGAAGACATCTGGGTTGATCTTCGGGATGAAGTTGCCATCCGAAGAAAAGACAAGAATAAACTGACACTTGAAGAAATTCAAATGTTAGATCTATTTGATATCTCTAAAGGCACTGTGGACAATGAAAGTGTCTTGGACACTAGGTACGAGTATTCGGATGGAGACCAACATGGATTCCTAGTCATTGATTGGTCTCTTGCTGAAAAAGCTTCTATCACCGAAAGAGCTTCCCAGACTCTTGTATGTAACAAGGTATGGCTCATTTCTTGTGGAATGAGTTATAAGGAAAAGAGTGTTTCAAAAATAGATACTTTAGAAGAGGAACCCTCCAAAGGAGAGAGGGAAGACGATAAAAGCCCTACTTAGAAGAAAATAAAATTTAAGTTTGTCAGAAAAGGAGAAAAGTAAGGAGCCACATCATTTGCCACTCCTTCACAAATAGTTGAGGTACTGGGTTCACCTCCTCCACCAGAATAAGGAAAACTTCCTTTAGAATATGAGGTTGGTCAACCTCTCATTTCTCCTTTTGTTGATTGCTCATCAGAGGTAAGTCTCTCTCTTGCTTATCAAGCTTTGACTTCAAACTCCTTACTTCTTCCCTCCCAATCTTCCTCACCTCATATTTCTTTTCCACTTTCATTAGCCATGGCTAGCATATTCTCCAACCTCTTACCTCTCTCTACTGGACCTAAGATGGCCATAAATATGCCTCCTCCTTCTACATCTTCATTCACTAAGTCGTATCCCCACAGTTACCACATTTGTAGTCATCACTACTCCACAAGTAAACCTTCCTCCACATACAGATGTAACCATAACACCCAAGATAGGAGTAACTTCATCCAATATACCTCAATGGTTAGTTGATTAGACCGCAAGGAAGCGGAAGGGGGTAGTTCCTCTACCAGCCTTTGACTTCAGTTCCCTCAAGGTATCTCCTGCCAAATCAACTAAGAAACCCAAAACAATTTCAAGGGTTTTTAGTGGATGCCTCAAGGCATAAGTTTGCAGAGATTTCAACCCCCACAACCAAAAAAACAAAGGAGGATATAATGGTCATTGATTATCAGATCACAAGGGTTGATTTGGGAAAGTAACAAAAAAAGGAGCACAACAGGAATCCAAGGATTCCATGAACGTTTTGTGCCAGAAGATGATGGAAATGAATGTGAGCAGAGATGAGCTAAAGGAGAAAGTTGAACAGTTGACGGAGGTATTGCTCAAGCTCTCAAATCCTTCTCAGTCAACTCCGTCATCTTCTACCCCTACTCCTATCAGGATCGATTTCTCATCGGTACCTATGATTGAAAAGATCAACAAGAAGGGGAGAACAGTTGAGGAATCGATTCAGAGGCTACTCCTATAAGGAAGAGAGGTCATTGATGACATGGTGGAGGTTTATAAATCCTTAGAGGAAATAAAGAAAGATGGTGATAAAATAGATGATGAATTTTCACAACAGGTTAGGAACGTTGAGTTAACTTTTGAGGCTCTCAATGCATTGAAACAGGTTTCGTCTCGTATCTTGATGGAAGAAACAATCATTCCACATGGGGATAAGCACTTCCAACTAACCAAAGCCATTAGATTTAGAAAAAATATTCTCAGTGAAGCTTACAGAAAGTTGAGGGAATCTAGAGATCAGCTGGTTGATGAAACAAATGACATAGAAGAAGAGTTGTCCAGGATCTTCGCTAAGGTGTTGGATGAAAGCTCGAATATTCTACCTACTGATGATTTCTATAAAAAAATCCCATAATCAATCCAGCATGAACCAAATTTTGTCTTTGATCTGAAAACCATTGATAAATTCATAATGATTGAGAATGTTTTGGAATCACTAAGAAAACTCAATAAGAGATTGAAGAAAATTCCTAGTAATGCAAGCGATACTCAGGAAACTTGCAAGGTTCTGAGTGACTATTCCAATGTGCCAGATGAAGCTGAGATGTAGGGCATAATCTAGAAGTTCTAGGAATTTCGAGACAAGAAGGCTTCATTAGAGGAAGTCAAGGATGATGAAAGAGAATAAGCATAATGTTTCATGTCATTTCCATCTAGAGATTGACATGTCTTTTTCATTTTTCTTTTCGTCACATAGGAAACAAATTTTGAATTGTTCTCCTTTGTGAGAGTCAATCAAAATAGGATTCTTGTTAAATGACTATTTTCTAGTATTTATCCTATTTTCTCTCTACTCTTTCTATTATAAATAAGGGATGCTTGTGTATTCTAGGAAGGAGACATTTATAGAATATTGAGAGTTATTGTGAAGAAGAAGAAAAAATTTTGTATTTTCTTTTAACCATTGAGGAATAGAACAGGTGTTATTTTTACAAACTTTGTGTTGTGGGATCCATCTATCTTGAGGGATTGTTCTTACGTCCAAGATCTTAAGCTATTCTTTGTTTAGTGTTGTTGATTATTTGAATTGTTTCAAATATTACACCCATTATCTAAAACTCGTATAAGTATTTCTTGATCTATGCTTTCTTGAAAGAAAATACATTCCTCTCATTCCCTCTCCTCTTTGTTTCATCTATAATAGTTTCCTTTCTAATCCATTCTATTTCTAAAAATTGAAACATCCCCGTCTCGCGTTGATATGGATTTTGGGATTGCATTCCCAACCTTAATGGTTAGAACAGTGTGAATATTGTATATATTATTTTTGATGTGTTTTAGATCAGTAATAAATAGGCTACTTGACCTCTCTTTGATGAAGGGATTTGATCCTGTGTACTATGGGTTGAACCTTATATTTTAGCCTGAAAAAAATATCCAACCAAACTATTTTTGGTGACTCCCACTGGGGAATACGGATTGATAAGACTAAGCTTATCCCATTGGTGTCTAGTGACTTTGTATTTTCCTTATTTTTAGTGGATTCATTTTTCGGTTCAAGCTATCTAGAAATATTTTCACTTAGTCAAGCCAAGCAAAGGGTGAAATTTATCCATTCTTTGATCTACTTCAACAACACAATTTCAGACTTTCCCCCAATAGTGTTGTATCTAGCCGAGCAAGAAGTTCTTCACCTATCTAAAGAACTTGGGTTCCTCAAGAACAAGAAGCATTCATAACCTAACATTCATTATTCTTGTCTAATACTCAGATTCTTGTTCACACTTCATTCAGAAGGATGGCAGAACAACCTGTGCCTTGTGGTGCGGCTATTGGTCCTCTTTCCATAACTCCACCAGTACATGACTTACCACATGGATCTCGTAAAAATATTCCCAAATTAAACGACGATGGGAAGGAGCACCCTGATGAACACATTGCCTCATTCTTTGTAGCATGCGGCATCCTTAGGGTAGCTCATGAAGATGTCTCTATTTGGCTCTTCATTGAAACATTACATGGTGTGGTAGTAGAATGGTTTTACCATCTTCCAAATGCATGCATTACCAACTAGGCTACCATGAGATCTATATTTTAAGCAAGGTTTTAAACCAGCTAAAGATTCTCATGACTTGTTAGCACTTATTACACATATGAAGGAGTCTCATGAGCCCATGCAGAACTTCGTGGAAAAATTCAACAAGCTGATTCAGAAAATTTCGATGCTAGTCGTTCCCACTCTTAAAAATAAAAGTGTTTCTTCATCAACACTCAGCCCCCTGATGTTAGGTTCTTATTATGAAGGTCTGTTATCCCTGATTTGGCTATTACTAAAGCTATAGCTAATGAAATAGAAGATGATCTCATCTTGGCTAGAAAGATCATAAGAGTATCATCTAATCCTTAAAATCAAAGTTCTTCTCAAAGTACTACTGATCCTAATGATCCAAAATATGGCCAATGACTTGATCACTTTGAAGAAGAAAATGTCTCAACAGACGACCAACGTTCATTATCAGGATATTCCTAGATGGAATTTCAACAATACCAATGGTGATCCCATAAGAGATAGGAGTCATTTGACTACTGCTCCAACAAGGCTAGCTATTGAATCTCTTCCTATCAACGTAACAATGGAAATAATTGAGGAATATGAAGAACTAGAAGATCAAGATCCTCAAAAATCTTTTGAAGCTTCAGGATACGCTGACAAGTCTTTTGACGATTCAGCTGGTGAATCCAACATTGGGTACTTTGCAGTCTTCACTCGAGCTCAATCTCAGAATCCTAGAAAGTTGGTTGAAACCTCTAAGGAGAAGGGAAAAGAAGCTCCTGTGGTTATTGCTAAAAGAGGCTCTCCTATGTCTGCGAAAACTTAAAAGGAGACAACTAAAAAGCTAACTTCTTCTTCTAACTTTCTTTCTCCATCCCCCAAGACTAGTACCTCGGCTCAGGCCAATGTAATCAGAACTGAGCCCACCATCATTTCTTCACATACTACTTTCGACATTATTGATCATGCAAAGAAAACTAAGATCCAAATGTCAGAAGCCAAGTACCTTCAGTCGAATCCTAAGAAATTCGAGAAACTTGCCAAATTCATTAGAAGTAAGGCTGATATCCCTTCATCTTCAAAAGGCATTTTTCCTAGCCCCACTCAGTCTTTATCTTAGAATAATATGACTTTTGTTGCTTCTTTGAGAAATATTGTACCATTTTATTTGTCCTTACTTATAAATGAGTTTAAACTCAACAATTTCATAATTGACTCAGGAGCCTCTGATAACGTGATGCCCGTACAAGTAGCCCATGCCCTTAGACTTACCTTGACTAAATATTATGGGTGGTGTTACTCCATGGAAACCAAGCAAGTCCCCTTGATTGGCCAAATCAAGGATGCACAGTTTTCCTTTGTCGCATTCCCAGAAAAGAGAGTAAAAATGACTATCTTGGTTGTTGATATCCCAGCTACTTATGGTATTCTCTTAGGAAGAGGTTTTTGCAAATATTTTGAAGGAGAAGTCAATATGGATTGGACCAAAGCTAAAATTCCAGTAAATGGAGTTCCTCGTTTCCTCCACCATGAAGCGCAAGTGAAGTGCTTGGTCACTAAATCAGATGACCCTAAAGCTCAAATTCTCTTTGAAGATGCAGGCTTGGGAAATTATTTCATAAAATCAGAGGTGCCTTCTATAGGTATCAAGGAATAATATCCTAAAGCTATTTGTACCCTCTAGTTTGGAAGGATCTATTCAATTACTGGGTCGGGAGCTAGTGTGATTCTTATATCTCCAAATTTTGAGATCTTTCCCTTCACCTTTAAGTTATAGTTTGAGAATACTAATAACACGGCCGAATACGAAGCTTTGTTATTAGGATTAGAAATGGAAAGGTAAAAGGGAATCTGAAACCTAAAAGTGTAGGGAGATGTTGAGTTGATTGTAAATCAAGTAAGGGGGATCTATTAGGTAAAAAATGATCGCCTAAGGCATTACAAGAACAAGGTGTGGGACAACATAGAATACTTTGATGCTTTTTCCATTAACGTAGTTTTGAGAGATTGCAACGATAAAGATGATTCTTTAACTTTGTTTGCATCTCTTCTCCTTCCTCATCCAAAGTTCAAACAGGACACGTATATCATTGAGATTGTGTATCGTCTAAGTGTTCCGAACAATTCAGCACATTGGTAAGTGTTCAATGTTGATCGACAAGTATTGTCTTTTCTTGAGAAAAATGATAATTTTAGCGAGCTTTATTTTGAAGGATCATAATCAGCTTTATGTGAGTCCATATTGAATTCATATCAAAATCAATTAATGGTGAATTCATCCAGCTCAAAGGCAATAAGATTCCGAAGGGATTGGTGTCTCTGGAAGGTCTTTTTGACAAACATGAGCATTTTATTTAGGATAAAAGGCAAGTTGAAGGCACTTCCTCATCATAGGTAGATCAAGTTAATCTGGGCTCTTCTGACCAACCACAGATGGTAAACATAAAAAAATGTTGTTTTCCTAAGGAGAAAGGAAGATTCACTTCACTCCTAAAGAGATATATAGACGTCTTGGCATGGTCCTATGTGGATTTGAATTCCTTCAAGCCCAAGGATGTGCAACATAACATTCCTTTGAAGTCTGATGTCAAGCCCTACAGGCTAAAGCAAAGGAATTACAAACCAAAGATCTTAGGGACTATCCTTGTAAAATTTCAAAAGATGTTAGATGCAAGTATTATCTTCCCAATCCATCATTCTACCTAGGTTGCTAACATCATCCCCATCAGAAAGAAGAATGGTGAGCTACGGATTTTTTGTTGACTTTCAGAACCCTAATCAGTCTTCATTGAAAGAAAAATTACCCATTGCCTATCATGGACCAAGTATTGCATACTTTCATTGGATCAGAAATGTTATCCATGCTTGATAAATTTTTGGGGTATAATCAGATCGAGGTAGCCACTGAGGATCAACATAAAACAACATTCACCACCCCATGGGGGACCTTTTTCTTATTGGAGGATGCCTTTTGGTTTGATTAACACTGAAGCCACGTTTCAAAGAGATATGGACTTAGATTTAAGAGATTTGATGGGAAAATTTATAGTTTATATTTGGATGACCTGATGGTCTTCTCTAAGAAGAGAAGTGATCATTATGATCACCTGGAGTAGGTACTCTTAAGATGCAGGTGTCATGGGAATTCATTAAATCCTAAAAATTCCATGTTCAGAGTAACAAAAGGTAAGTTGTTGGGTCATATCATGACTAAAGAAGGAACTAAGATAGACCAAGAGTAGGTGAAGGCCATCCAAAGCCTTACCCTACCTACAAGTGAAACTGGGGTGCATTCCTTGTTCAGAAAGGTCAATTTCCTAAGAAGATTTGTACCTGACTTTGCCAATAAAACCAAGGATATCCCTGGGATGCTGAAAGGTAAGACTCCATTTCAATGGAGCACAGAAGGGAAGGTTGCTTTTGAATATTTCAAAAGAGCAATTACTCATGCTCCTATTCTAATATGCCCAAGCTTCAAGAAGGATTTCATCATGTACAACTACGCTTCTGCACATATAGTATCAACCATCCTGATGCAGGAGAACGAAGAAGGAATCAAAGCTCCCATTGCTTTCATGAGATTCCCACTAAAGGAAAATTAATTGAAGATGTTGTAAATTTAAAATCATGCTTATGTAGTGGTGAGAGTAGTGAAGCATTTCAGGTATTATGTGTTGAGTTCTCATACTCTTGTTCTTGTTCCTGATATTGCAGTTAAGTCCATTTTGACTCAACAAGAGTTGGGTAGTCAACGGGGTAACTGGATAGCCAAATTCCAAGAATATGACTTGGACATCAGACCTAATAATTGGGTACAAGGAAGAGGCCTATGCCAATTGATCATAGAAAAAAAATTCTGACACAAAATGCGAAGAAATTGAAGGTACTTCTTCAAAATTACCAATGGTGCTTTTTGTAAGCACAACCAATGAATGGTATGCATATATCACTTTATTTTTAACTTATGGAAAATTTCCCCCAAATTTATTTCAAAAGGAGAAGAGGACAGTTAAATTAAGGTCCGCGAGATTCATTCTATGGGATAATGGTATATACAAGAAGGGTATTGATGGTGTATCCCTGTGTTGTGTTGAAAAGTATCAACAGATAAGTTTACTAGAATCCTTCCACAATCTAGCATCTTATAAGATCTCATGGGCCAGGTACTATTGGCCTACTCTCTTTTGAGATTTAGCTAAATGGGTGGTTAAGTGTGAAGCTTGTCAACATTTCGTTGGTTGTCCTAAGCTAGCATCTCTTCCCTTAAAGCTTGTGATAATTGAAGAACCTTTTCACCAATGGGGATTTGACTTCATTAGAGTAATGAATCCTACCTCTAGTTCCAGTCACAATTATGTACTCACTACCACAGACTATTTCACCAAGTGGGTGGAAGTTGTGCCAATCAAGAAGGAAACCTCCGAAGTTGTGTGTAACTTTCTCAAGGAGAATATAATTGTTAGATTTGGTGTGCCTCATAAGATCATTACTGAAAATGATTCAAATTTCTCATCACATGAGTTGAAAGAATTTTGATATGGATTTGGGATCACATTGTCTCATTCATCCAATTATTATCCCCAAGGCAGTGCTTAGGCTGAATCAAGAAACGAAAAATTGGTGACCATAATCAGAAAGATGGTCGATGAGAATCAGAGGGCATGGCACAAAGTGTTGTATGATACATTATGGGAAAATCAGATTACTCGTAAGAGAGCTATTGGAATGTCCAAATTCCAGGTGTTTTATGGAATTGTTGCTGAGATTCCTATCTCTATAGAATTGTCAGCCTTACGGTTTGCTAAAGAAATTGAGAATGAAAATTTTCAAATTTCCATTGAGAAAAGGATAATGTAACTAGCTAGCATGGAAGAAGAATGAAACAAGGTGGTGGATTGCATTGTTGATCATCATAGAAAATTCAAAAAGATATATGACAAAAAATCAAAGCAATGTGATTTCTAGATTGGAGATCTAGTACTACTCTGGGATAAGAGAAGGGAATAGAAAGGGATGCATGGCAAGTTTGATTCCTTATGGAAAGGTCCTTTCAAAAATCATCAATTGAACGGTGAAAATAACTTCTGTGTATCATATCTTGATGGAGAGTTACTCCCTCTAACTTTAAGTGGCCAAAATCTGAAGTTGTTCCATCAGTAATGCAAGATGCTCTCTTGCGTTGTATTATAATTTATTTTTTGTCATGTGTTTGCTTTACTTATTTCTTTGTTTGTTTTGTTTTTGGTTTTTCTTCTCCTGACTCCATAGCCCAATGTATAAATCTTTTTGATGCATGAGTTCTCTTCATTTGATGTCTCAAAGAAAGTCCCCAACTAGAGCCAGTTGTTAACTCGTTTTAGTGATTTCAGCTAAAATTGAAATAACCATAGGAAAATTTTGGAGAAATCTCTTAAAATTCCCTTTGAATGAGATTTTTGGGTTTTCAAGTTTTCATTGTATGAAAAAATGTCCCTTGTGTGTTTCATGTCTCATGTTCCCCGAAACCCAAAACCTGATTTTCTAAGTCCATTGTTTTAGGTTTTTGGAACTTCTGAGCATCGGAACATGCTTTGCTAAATACATGTTTCATGTCTCTTGTTTCCCGAAACCCGAATCCTGAATTGAATCAAATCCTTTGTATCAGGTTTTCAGATGCTCCAAGCATGAGGACATGTAATAATGTCTAGTTGTATGGGTTATTATAAATAGCTGGTTTTCCACGTCATTTGGTACCTTATTGTTTATGCTGCGTTGGATTTTTGTTGATACTTCTTCTACCTTCAAACCTGTTTGAGCTTCCTGATCAATTTTGCCATCTATTTTTGATAGTTTTTTCAAGCTAGTTGAAGGTACTCTTCTCTTCTTTCTATTTTGAAGATTTTTGGGTTATTTATGAGGTATTTTTTTGGGGTTTCCATTTCATTTCCTCCTTCATTATTGTTTTAGGGTTTTGGGTTATTTTCATTATTTCTTTTCTTTTTCCCATGTGGGTTCTTGTTTGAAATTCACCCCTAGGTTATAACTTGTAGATTTAAAAATGATTTTGAAATTCCTAAGTGATCACGAGGTGGGAATTTATCATATTTTGACATGTCATAAACCCGATATACTTGTTTCAGGTTTTGCAGGGTGTTTAAAATTTCACTTTTTCCGCCTTGCTTCAATTTTTTCCAGGTGCTTGACATACATCAAGATCCACAGTGTGGTGATAATTTCAGCCTACTCGACATCCTCCAGGTTCTGTCGTGTATGTCAGGTTTTCCCACTTTCCTGAAACTTCCTCACTTCTACAGTGTGTTGGGTTTTCATCGATGCTCAACATGTCTTAACTTTCGACGTGCACTCCTTTATGACGGGTTTCCTAAGGTGTTTTCCAAGTCTCAAAATATGAATAGTGTGATGGGTCTATGCAATTCTCTAACAAACTTTCAAGTGAGATTTCTCTTCTAGAAATCATCAAGGCATTTCTTCTTTGAGGTTGCTCATGTCAGACCCCGGCCAATCTAAGGATAATTCAAATACGACAGGAAAGATGAAGTATAAGTATTAGAAGATGGAGTATTATTCTTACATAAGCTATAATTATGAAATTCAGGACACGGAGCTCAGCAATATAGATATAGAGGACTTCTAGAAGAGAATTGAGGATTATTCTCAGAATTTCTAGACGAAGTCGATAGTAGGTAGCGGTCCCCCTCTTGTAGCAGAATTTCCAATATTAGCTCAATGCCCTAAATTCATCCTGGCCTATGCTTCCAACTATGACTCAACCTCCCGCTTAGTAAGAAATCAAATAGGAGAGTCTATAGTGAAATTGGATGGAGGTTACTTTGATCAACTCCTTAAGGTTACACAACTTTGTGGAAAATGTTGATTTAAATCCTAAATAAACACAAAATGTCTGGGGACAAAGATAAAAAAGAATGCATCAAGCATGTAAAAATGTAGTTCTTGATCAAGGCAAAGCCAACCATTTTCTAGGTTTCCTGAAGTCATTCTCTAGAAGTGATTTTATTCTGGAAATCAGTGATATCATCACCCTGCTGAGTCGATTATTTGGAATCTCAGAGTCAAAATATTTCCAATGGTGGATGTACCATTTCATGGTCGTCATAAAGAAGAATGACCAAGGGATTGATTGGGCTAGCCTAGATAGTGATGAGATAGATTCCCAAAATGAAAAAAATAATCTTATCTACCGACAAGTTCTATATGATGTCATACGTCACCTATGCAGCAACAGGCATGCGAAACTACCCAGGGCTAGATGCGAAGGGAAACTAAGAAACGGAACACATATATCGCTACTTCCCTCAGCTGATAATAAAAGGGTCTTAATAACATTATAGAAGAGTGAACGGATCCTTCTTCTATGAAAACATTGGTAGGATGGATCCTGATCTCAGGAAAAGAAGGGTTTCTGATTACACATGGGCCGAAGTGTCAAAATGGGGTCACATCTTCTTACAATTCTAGAATGTTACTTATCTTCAGGTGGTAAGGTTCCATGGTAACCCTTTCCATTTCCCCCAGGTTCCCAGGTGATAAAATTATCCTTATGGAGTTAGTCAAACAATTGTTGGATTTTCACAAATTCCAACAAAGTAGGCCCAAAGCCACCATCTTCTTCCCTATTTCTATTGGAAGGTATACATGTTCTAAAGTGGTTAAGGCCAAGGACGTGGTGCATGAGCTTCATGAAAAAATTTAACAAACACATGAATCTTAGGGAGAGATTCGGCATCTGAGGAGTCCTCAAGTTCATATGGAACCTTGTATCTGCATGTACCCAATAATTAAAGAAATTTGGGTTGATCTTCAGGATGAAGTTGTCATCCAAAGAAAATAAAATAGTAGACTGACAGCTTGAAAAAATAAAATATTAGATATAGCCGATATCCCTTGAAGGCACCATGGACAATGAAAGTGTCATGGACATTAGGTATGAATAGTAAGATGGAAACCAACACGGATTCCCAGCCATTGATTGGTCTTTTACTGAAAAAGCTTATATCGCCGAAAGAGCTACTTAGACTCTTGTCCATACCAAGACATGGCTCATTTCTTGTGGAATGAGTTATAAGGAAAAGAGATTTTCAAAAATAGCTACTTTAGAATTGCGGTACCCTCCCAAGGGAGAGAGGGAAGAGGGATAAAATCCCTACCAAGAGGTAGATAAAATTTAATGTTTATCATAAAAGGAGAAAAGTAAGGAGTCACATCATTTGCCACTCCCTCACAAACAGTTGAGGTAATAGATTCACCTCCTCCACAAGAACGAGGAAAACTTCCTTTAGAAGATGAGGTTAGTCAACCTCTCATTTTCTCCTTTTACTGATTGCTCATCAGAGGTAAGTCTCTCTCTTGCTTTGCAAGATTTGACTTCAGAATCCTTACCTCATCTCCTCCTAATATTCCTCACCTCATATTTCATTTCTTCTTTCATCAGCCATGTCCAACATCTTCTCTGACCTATCACCCTCTCTCTACTAGACCTAAGATGTCCATAGATATGCCTCCTCCTTCTCCCATCTTCATTCACTAAGTCTGTCCTCACAGTTACCAACACTTACAGTCATCACTACTCCACATGTAAACCTTCCTCCACCTATATATGTAACCATAACACCTACAATAGGCGCAACTTCTTCCACTATACCTCAATGGTTAGTTGATCAGACCCCAAGGAAGAGGAAGGGGGTAGTTCGTATACTAGCTTTCGAATTTAGTTCCCTCACGGTCTCTCCCACCAAATATTCCAAGAAACGCAAAATGGTTTCAAGGGTTTTCAGTGGATACCATCAAGGCATAAGTTTTTAGAGATTGCCACCCCCCACAGCCAACAACAAAAAATGAGGATATAATGGTCACTGATTATTAGATCACAAGGGGTTGATATGGGAATGGTAACAATAGAAGGAGCACAACAGTAATGCCCAGGATGCCATGAATGTGTTATTCCAGAAGCTAAAGGAAATGTAGGTGAACAGAGATGAGCTAAAGGAGAAAGTTGAATAGTTGATGGAGGTATTGCTCAAGCTCTCAAAGCCTTCCTCATTCAACACCATCATCTTCTACCCCTACTCCTATTAGGATTTATTTCTCATCAGTACTATGATTGAAAAGATCAACGAGAAGGGGAGAACAGTTGATAAATGGATTCAGAGGCTACTCCTACAAGGAAGAGAGGTCATTGATGGACATAATGGAGGTTTATAAATCCTTGGAGGAAATAAAGAAAGATGGCGACAAAATGGATGATGAATTTTCATAGGAAGTCGGGAACCTTGAGTTAACTTTTGAAGCTCTCAATAAGCTGAAATAGGTTCTGTCAAGTATCTTGATTGAAGAAGGAATCATTCCACATGGGGATAAGCACTTCCAGCTAACCAATGCCATTAGATTTATGATAAATATTCTCAGTGAAGTTTGCAGCAAGTTGAGGGAATCTAGAGATCAGTTGGTTGATGCCACAAATGACATAGAAGAATTATTTTTCCAAGATCTTCCCTAAGGTTTTTGGATGAAACATCGAATATTCTACCCGCTAATGATTTCTATAAAAAAATCCAAGAATCAATCTAGGATGAACAAACTTCCATCTTTGATCTGAAAACCATTGATAAATTCATAAGGATTGAGAATGTTTTAGAATCAATAAGGAAACTCAATAAGATATTGAAGAAACTTCTTGGCAACGCAAGACAACACTCAGGAAACTTGCAAGGTTCTAAGAGACTATTCTAGTGCACTAGACGAAGCTAAGATGTAGGGCATAATCTGAAAGTTCCAAGAATGTCGAGACAAGAATGCTTCACTAGAGGAATACAAGGATGACAGAAACAAAATAAGCATAATTTTTCATGTCATTTCCATCCAAAGATTGACATATCTTTTTTTGTTTTCTTTTCATCACATAGGAAGCAAATTTTGACTTGTTCTCACTACGTGAGAGTCAAAAAAAAATAGAAATTCTCATTAAATGACTATTTTCTAGGATTTATCCTATTTTCTCTCTGCTCTTTCTATTATAAATAAGGGATGCTTGTGCATTCTAGAAAGGAGATATTTTTATAATATTGAGAGCTATTATGAAGAAGAATAAAAACTGTGTATTTTATTTTAATCATTGAGGAATAGAACAGGTGTTATTGTGCAAAATTTGTGTTGTGGGATCCATCTATCTTGAGATATTGTTCTTACGTCCAAGATCTTAAGCTATTATTTGTTTAATGTTCTTGATTATTTTAATTGTTTCAAATATTACATCAATTATCTAAAACACGACATAAGTATTTCTTGATCTGTGTTTTCTTAAGAGAAAATATGTTCCTCTCATTCCCTTTCCCTCTCTGTTTCATCTATAATAGTTTCCTTTATAATCCATTGTATTTCTAAAAAATTGTAACATCCCCATCTCGTGTTGATATGGATTTCGGGATTGTATCCCAACCCTAACGGTTAGAATAGTATGAATATTATACATATTAATTCTGTTGTCTTTTAGATTAGTAATAAATAGGCTGCCTCGCCTATCTTATAGGAGGGATTTGATCCCGTGTACTATGGTTGAACCTCATATTTTAT
Organism: Taxus chinensis; assembly: GCA_019776745.2. Classification (NCBI taxonomy): domain Eukaryota; kingdom Viridiplantae; phylum Streptophyta; class Pinopsida; order Cupressales; family Taxaceae; genus Taxus; species Taxus chinensis. Next base: position 769,362,238 of record CM034148.1, on the reverse strand, counting down.
CCTGACAAAGATAGCCAACTAACAGTCCTATAAGTTTGATAGCATCTAACCTTCCTAGGTTGGGAAATAAAGAGGTTAGACAACCTACTCACAAATTATATGGATCATGGTTAGATGGCCACCCAACCTGGCTATATAGAAGAGTATGAGGGTGTAGGAAATTTTCTCAAAGGAGGTTGTATGGTGCAATGAGGATGGACATTAGTCAAAACTAGTAGGGTTAGACAACCAACATAGTTGGACGAGTCACATGCCTTGGCAAAGGTAGGTGGGCGAATGATAGCTCAAAAAACTAGAATTAATGAGGCAAGGTGCCCATGACTACCTGTGTAAGCAAAGTACCAAATTGTATGTCTCTCCATACCTATTTAATGCACCTTGTCAGTTGGTGACCCACATTGCCTATATATTGTAAGATTCACCTCATTTTGAAGGGATTCATTCTGTTTTGCAAAAGGAACTTTGTTAAAATTGTTCCAGAGTTGTTGTGATATAAAGGCCTCAAATTTAGGCATTTTCTAAAGGATGTGTTTCTTGTGCCTAATATTGTAAAGGATTATGCATGTTCTCTTGAGCAATTAAATTCATGTATTGTGTCTATTCTTGCCCTAATTTGAGTTATATTGCATCTTTTTCCTTCCATTATGTTTGTAGGTATATTGTGCCTACAAATCCCTTTACAAGATCTTTACTTTCTTGTGCTTTATGAATCTACAAAGTTTGAATATTGTTTTATCTTGTGGCATTTCTAATCATCCTTCTCTCACTCTTTTTACTCCTTACCTTTCACTCACTAATATTTTATCACTCCCTTTCTCTGTGCATTACCTTCAATTAGAGTATATGTTCTTTTTATGCATCCGTCTATCCCTGTCTCATTGGAAAAACATTAGGGTACGATTATATTAGTTTTCCATTTTATGCACTTTGGAGAACGTGGCACTAGGTTATGAGAAGAAGTTGGATTTCTTTCAGAGGTTTATACTACTTGCAAGGTACCACAAAATAGAATAATCCTATATTATATAGATTACACTGATTTCCTCACTCACATATCAACAAGCAATCAAGGGGTGTTCTAATTTTTTCACTAATAGTTTTGGCACGGCTAGTAGGACTATAACTAATTTTTTTTGGAATTATCAAGATTGGATGCACATCTTGGTTAAGTTCTAGCCTTTGGGGGATTTATAGTACCACATCTGGCTGACTCCCAGGGTCATAATTTCAACTGATTTTATCATCACTAGTGGCCCAAGTTCATAAGAAGGATCTAAACTCATTTTAGAGAAAGAGGAGAAGGTGTACTTGAGTATTTTTAGTTATCCCTGGGAAGAAGAAAGAGAGGAAGAAGAGTACAAAGGTCCCCATCTCCACCAAATAGAACATTATCCATACCTCCACCACCTTGTCGACCCTTCCTTCAAAAGACTAGTATTCAAAGGCCAATCAGGATGACACATCAGCAACCACCGCAAGGACCAGCGAATCCTTATGTCTAATTCATAGGTAGTAGTCCACTTTCCCTTGATTTCCATAACTCTCTTCTAGTTGCATCATTAAATAATATTCCCTACTTCACGGGGGAGAAAAACACGGCTCCCACTGACTGTATTCATGATATCATGAACATATGTACCATTCACGAGATCAATAAAGTGGATGTTGCAGTCAAATTATTGGTTTCCTCTTTCAAAGCAAAGGCCTTGCAATAGTTCAGGAGCTTAGTAGTGGGGTCCATTACAGAGTGAGATCAAATATGCATAGCCCTCTGTAACCAATTCAAAGAAAGGGCGGACCACATGTTCTTATTGAAGCATTTGATAACGATCAATAAGGCTCAATGAAAAAATGATGGAATTTAATTTCTGATTTCAGTGGACCTAGGACCAAATCTCGATTTTTGTAAGTCCAGCTACTGAAGGTGCATTTCTCTATTTCCTTAAATATTTAAATTCTAATATATCCTTTTATGATACAATCTATGTGAGGGATAACCTTACCAAAGGCTTATGCTAGAGCTATTAGAGATGAGAATTATGTAATCCGATCCTGTAAACTAGCACCTAGGTGACTTACGCCCCTATATCTAGAATTGGGAAACCTCTTTACAAGTCAAGCACCTGAAATAGTCCCTATTCCAACCCCTAGAAATCAAATAAATAGTGTGGATTCCACTTCTTTGGTCAATTCACTCGAGCTTCAGAAGCTCATGAAAGTGCTGCAAACTTTTCAAAATGAGTTAGTGCCCATCAAGAGGCAACATGCCCATAATTTTAGACCATTTCAGCCTCAAGCCCAATATCAAGTCAAACCCCCATATCAGCAAAATAAACTACGTGCTTAGGATGCTAATAAAAATTAGGGGCAACCTCCTACTTTCAAACCTTCTGAACCTTATAATCCCAATGTAACATAAACCTCTAGATCTTTGGTACTATTCTAAAACAATATGGCACATGAATATGAATGGTTTCCTCCATATCACTACTATTATGATCAAACAACATAATTTCAAGATCCGCCAAATAGGCTCTAGTGGTGCAGACTAATGGCATGCCTCAAAAGGCAAGCCAAGGGGAAAATCAGCAACAAGTAATTCAACTGGAGGTACCTCTAATGTAAACCACATTGGTCAATTGGCAAGCCAAAGATTTCTGTGGAATCAATCAACCTCCTTTCCAAGGAGTAGGTACCAACACATGATCAAAGAAGATGAACATAGAAGAGGGACAATCATCTAGTCAAGTTGTTTATCAACCCACTCTCACACCAAAAGGATTTGGAAGAAAAAGTGCAGATCCTAGGGCACAAAACCAACCTAAGGCATATGTTGTACCAATTCCAGATGTACATAATCAACCCATGGTGTCAGTCGTAGCCACCCATGCACTAATTCAAGTGCCAAAAATGGTCATGCCCATCAAGGGACAACAAAAGGATAACCTGCCTCCAATCAATATCATTGATTAGATGAAGAAGACTAATGTCAGGATTTCCATGTGGGAATCATTTACAATTCCAGGGCAGCGAGATTTATTACAAGCTGCTACGGAAAATTGGTCCCCTTCTAATGAGCCATCCAAAAATCAGTGGAGGGTTATTACTAACACTACATAACAAGGAGAAGTTCATTCAGGTAAGAATGTGAAGCCTCCACCATTCTGTGTCTCATTGATAATTGGAGATAAGTTAGTGCACTATTGCATTATCGACTCAAGGGTGAGCAACTCAGTAATTCCGAAGCAGATAGCTGATCAATTAGGCTTAAAATATGAGCCGATATTGAGGGGAGTAGTCTAATTAGATGGGACAACCATACACATAGTTGGAGTGATAAAATAACTAAGCCTTATGCTCCATACTTTCCCAAATATCACAATTCTACAGGATGTATCAGTGATTGATTTGCCACTGGTATTTACCTTGTACCTTTCAAGGGATTTTAAAGCCAAGTTTGACAGGTACTTATCAATAGATTTTTCCCACATGTTGTTTAGGACAAGGTACGGAGCTAAGGTTACTATTAGGTCAAAGTCAATTGTACACTTTCACATTGAGCCCCATGTGCCAAGCCATATAAATTCTAATTTTACAGTACTTGAATAAGAAGATTGTTTAAATAGATATGAATCAGATACTAAAGTTGGGACTATTCTGAATCTGACACGTAATGAGTGGACTCACAAAATGCATGGATGTGATCCATATAGGTAAATTGAGGAATATTAGTTGAAAATTCATTTCCTACATGAAGAAAATCCACTCATCCAAAGCCTCACCAAGCCCGATCACAAAGATGATAATGACATATGACAACTACTTTTTGATGGTTCAAGGATAAAAAAGGGTGTTGGAGTAGATGTGGTGCTTATTTCACCAAATAAATTCAAATAATATTCTTCTTTCCACTTCTCATTCACTTGTTCAAATAATACAATGAAGTATGAGGCTTTGATTCATGGATTGCATTGGGCAAGGAAAAATCATATAAAAAACCTGGAGGTGTTTGGAGATAGTGAACTTGTTGTGAATGTTGCTAAGAATTATCTCCTTAAAAGATATAAAAATAGGGTATGGGACCTCATGGAAGATTTCTAATCATTCAACATTCAGGCCATACTAAGAAATAAGAATGAAGCTACATAAAAACTTGCAGCAATTGGAGAGATATTTGACGTGATTGACAGTATTTAAAGAGATAAAATGCAGCCACATATCCATTTCATTCTAAGCCTAGTTGTACCAAACAATAACAATAACAATAAAAATAGATCATTACATTTTCACAGGGGTAGGCTAAGTTCTTAGCTAAAAACTAGGGAGAAATGGAGTAGCAGTATGGGGATCAAATGGTGTAGCTATGGAAAAACAAATTGCCAAAGGGTTTAGTGACTCTAGATTAAATTTTCAACCCAAATAATCAATTTGAAAAAGAGAAGGCCAACATTCAAGTAATAAGGGAAGATTCAGAGAACATTTCGGTCAGAGAGAGTAAAATGTCTTTAAATTGGAAAGGTGAGCACGGATAAAAAAAAAAATTGAATTCATACACCTTTGCCAAGATTTCTCAGATTTCTTCACTTTGGACTTATGAGGACCTGAAAGGATTTAATCCTGAGTTGGAAAAAAACAAAATTAAATTGGATCTAGAGGCTAAGACAATTAGAAAAAACCAAAGACCAGTCAACCCCCATATTGAGCTTCTCATGAAGAAAGAGTTGAATTAGCTAATAAACAAAAGTGTCATATTTTCAATCAAGCACTTGAGTTGGATTGTGAATCTAGTGCCAATTAATAAAAATAATGGGGAAATCAGGTTGTGCGTGGATTTTTAGGACCTAAATAATGACCTCTCTCAAGGACCACTATCCACTACCCTCCATGGAGAAAATCTTATAGGTAGTGCCTAATTTAGAAATATTTTCCCTCTTGAACAGATATTCGGGCTACAATCAGATCTTGGTAAAGGAGGAAGATCAATTTTAAATAGATTTCACCATAAAATTGGGCACTTATGCTTATAAAAAGATGATATTTTCATTTTCAAATGCCGAAGCAACATTTTAGAGGGCTATGGATATGGTGTTCAAAGGGATTATAAAAAAGATAGTGCTTTTTTATGTTGACGACATCATTATGTTTTCCAATAATGCAGAAAACCACCTCTTTCACCTCAGGAAGGTATTCCAAAGGTGTAGGAGGTTTGGAGTTTCTTTGATCCCAAAGAAATGTATATTCTTAGCTCATGAAGGAAAGTTGTTAAGCCATGTTGTGTCTAAAGGAGGGGTTGACTATTGATTTGGAAAGAGTTGAAGCTATTTGAGCATTACCACTTCCAAGGCACAAGAAGGCTCTCCAAAGTTTTTCGGGGAGGATTAACTTCATACAAATGTTTGTGCCAAATTTCACTACTCTCATCACGTCGATAACGACATGATGCTGAAGAAAAGCATGTGAATTTAGGTGGAAAGCAAAGGGAAAATAAATATTTGAATCTATTAAGGATGTTATATCTCAAGCTCTGAATCTCATCAATCGAAACTATTCTGAAGACTTCATGCTCTATGCTTTTGGTGGTTTAGACACCATCTTCATAATTCTCATGCAACAAAATAAAGAAAGACTAGAGCAGCCTATTGCATTCTTCAACCAAAGCTTATAGGATTATGAGGTAAGATACTCCATTGAAAATCATGTCGTCATAGTTATTAGGAGTTTGAAATTTTTTCAAGCATTTGGTCTCAAATAATAGGATTCAATTTCTAGTATCTCATGTAGGAGTTAAATACTTCCTCTTGAATAATGAATTGAATGAGAAGTGGGCAGGTTGGATCACCTGTGTCATGGAGTATGAGATAGAGATTAAAGTCACCAAATTGGTCCATGGAAAGGGGTTGTGTGAGAAACTAGATTTTATTCAACATGTTGAGGTAAGTGATTAACTAGTTGTTTTTTTTATATCACAAGATAATCAACAACAGGTAAATGATAGCATGCATACTACTTGCTGGACTCGAGATATGATATATTTCCTTCAAAGAATTCTACACCCTCCAAAGATGAGAAAAGAAAAGAGAAGGTATTTTAGACTTCAAGCCATTAAACATGCTTTTAATTGATGGAGTTTTGTTCAAGAAGGACGTGCATGTAGTCATTTTTAGGTGTATTGGTACAAATCAAGTTGAAATGATGCTGCAAGAATTTCATAATGAATATGTTGGAGGTCATTTTTCTCCATGAGTGACATCTCTCGAGATCATGAGAGTTGGTTATCATTGACCTGCACTCTTTAGTTACTTCTATGCTTGGGTGAGGAAGTTTCAAAAATGTGCATTCTTCACAGGTTAAAGAAAAGCTAGTAGTGCTTCCACTTCATCCCATTTTAGTATACCAACCTTTCATTCAATGGGGATTGGAATTCATTGGGGTCATAAACCCAAATTCTAGCCAAGGTCACAAGTGGATTGTAATTGTAACAGACTTTTTCACAAAGTGGAATGGGGAAATAGCGGTCAAGGAAGCCAATGAGTCTAGTATACTGGAATTCTATGAAGGGATATCGACAAGATTTAGAGTACCAACCACCATTATATCAGAGAATACTTCGGCATTCCTTGGCACCAATATCTCATAATGGAATGTTAGGAATGGAGTATATTTTTGCGGATACTCAAGTTATTACCGCTGGGGTAATAGGAAAGTAGAGTCCATAGATAAGAATTTATTGAGAATAATCAGGAGGACTCTAGATGAAAATCAAAGGACTTGGCATAACAAGTCAAATCAGCCTTGTGGACTTATAGGATTACTCCCAATAGGTCAACAAGGAACTCTCCCTACAGGATAGTATATAAAAAAGGAGGAAATTCTTCCCATATCACTTGATTTGCTGACATTAGAGCTCATGAAGAAGCTAGAGCTATCTGAGTTTGAGCCCATGGAAGCTAGATATGTAGAGCTCACGGAATTAGAGGAGCTGAGGGACCAAGTCGAGCAAATAATAGATAAGGATAAACCTTTGATCAAGAGGTTCTTTAATAAGAAGGCTAAAAGAAGAACCTTCCAATAAAGGGACCTTGTCTTAAAATGGAATGCAGATGGGGAAAATCTAGGTTGGGATTCAAAGTTTGATGCCATATGGAGTGGTCCTTACATGGTCACAAGATGCAAAAATAACAATGTTTTCCAGCTATCCAAGTTGGATGTAAAAGAAATTATGATTCTGGTCAATGTAATCTACCTCAAGCATTGCTATTGAAAGTAAAATTCTCATCCTTGTACATATTAGGTTAGAATTGTAATTTCTCCAAGTGCTTGCAGCACATTGATCTATTGTAGTTAAGGATTTTTTTTTTGTAATAAGTGTTTGTGCATGCTTTGCATGTTTCCATTTGGAACATGCATGATTTTGTATCTTTGTAAATAGTTGTGCCTTTGTTACTCTTGCACTTTTCATTTTTTAGGAAAGATTTTATGGAAGCTCCAAATCAATACCAATCCATGTTATACTTCAGAATAATTCATGGGAGAGATTTCAATAACAAAATAGTTATGGTTGTATACCCAATCCATGCCTAATGGATGTTTAAAGGAAGCTGGTCTCTCAATCTAGCAGCCAAATATCCCTTTAAGGTCACCAAACTGTTATCCCAAATCTGCACCATTGTAAATTTGGAAAAATTATTCAATATTTGAAGTACATGCTTGAGACGTGTGGAAGACCATCAAATTTAACCCAGTCACAAGAGAAAGACATCCCATACTTTGGCTTTGTTTATTTGGTCTTTACTCACAGTGAGCTAGCTCACCATTGTGAATATTGGAGTTAGTGGTCAGACTCATTATGATAATTGAAAAATTCATCGGGTGGGATGGCTATCCAACTGGGTTAGTCGGTTGATATAGACGGCTTAGGGGTTAGTCGGTAATGTTCTTTACGTGAAGGATTGGATGACATATGGTTAGACATCTGGGTTAGAAAGGTGGAGCACTGTACAGAAGTGGTTAGTCAGCCATGTTGGTCGGACGAGTATGTCGATTGGGTTGGTTGGTTAAGATGGATGGTGTCCCACCCCCTTGGGTTAGATGTCATAGGGTTAGACATTGTCTAACTCCATGGATAGACGACACAAAGTTTGATGGGCCATAGGGATGGTTGGGCGGAACATTGTACGTCATAGGATCAGATGTCTTTCTAACCCCATAAGTTATACAGTTCAGAGATAGACATCATCTAATCTCCCAGGTTGGACAACCCATAGTGCTAAGATAGTGACTCCTCGGTTGGTCAGTGACCATAAGAATATACAACCTAGAAGTTCGATGTCGTCTAACCTTCCCAGATTGTATGGAAAAGAGGCTAGGTTGCCTACTCACAAATTGTATGGATCATGGTTAGATGGCCATCCAAACTGGATATATAAATGAGCTTGAGGGCAATGCAGTATTCCCAAAGGAGGTTGTACGGCCCTATGAGGATGGACGTTTGTCTAACCCATCAGGGTGTGGATGACCAACATGGTTGGATGGGTCACAGGCAAGGCAAAGGTAGGTGGGCGAATGACAACTCAAGAACTAGAATTAATGAGTCATGGCACCCATAACTGCTCGAGCAAGAAAAGTACCAAATCGTATGGCTCTGCATGCCTCTTTAGTGTACCATGCTAGTTGGTGACCTAAATTACCTATATATTATAAAATTCACCTAGTTTTGAAGGGATTCATTCTATTTTGCAAAGGAACTTTGTCAAAATTGTTCCAAAGCTATTGTGAGCTCAAGGATTCAAATTTGGGAATTTTGTAAAGAATTCATGCCTTGTTCCTATATTGTAGTGGATTTTACATGTTTCTGAAGAATAAAATTCATGTTTTTTAGATTTTCTTTCCTTAATTAAGGTTATATTGCATATTTTTCCTTCCATTATCTTTGCAGGTATATTGTGCATACTTATGCCTTTATAGGACCTTTAATTTGTCGTGCTTTATGAATCTAGGGAGCTTAATATTATTTTAGCTCGTGGCACTTCTACTCACCTTGTAATGCCCTGTTCTACGTTACACCTATTCTTCCTGTGGCGATCGAGTACTAAGCATGGAGTGTCGTTGTGCCTTCGTCGACCTTGATTTCTGACCATTATGACTATAATTGATAATTATTTTACAAGCTATAAAATGATAATAATGATAATAATAATGATAATGACATTATATTTGTATTATCGATCAACGAATGTATTTTATTATTACCTTCTTTATATCAAATTTTATCGATGTCATCCTCTGTTATCGTTAAACTATCCTCTTGATTTGTTTGTCACTCCCGCTGATCGATCCTCGTTGCGCAATGAGGAAGAGTAGGTTTTGTGGTGGCACCACGGTTTGGGAGTGGCATTCGCGTAAATATTCCTTTTAATCGCTCAACCCACCCACTTTTCAGGAGATACAACATGGTCACGAGCTGACGCATGGCTAGTTAGTTTGACTGGGTGTTTTAGGCTTCAAGACTACACAAGCAATATTAAGGCTCGTGTAACCATTCACGTATTGTGGTGCCCCTTTCCTTTTACCACTAGGGCATACCTGAGATCCAGAAAAATAAAAATAAAATAGAATAACGATATAAATAGAATGAGTTTTAGAATAAAATAAATAAAAATAGAATAACAATAATAATGAAAGTAAAATTTTTTGAAACAAATAAATTTAAGAAAAAAAGAAATGGAGTTGAGGGCGTGGAAAGGCACGTGCTTTCTTGACAAGGTGCAGAAATTTGGTGAATGAAATTAAGTGTTTGACCAATTGAAAGAATGGGACAGCTTTTTTGAGAGAATTGAAGGCAGGTGGGTGAGAGTTGGGTCAGTTTGGTGGGGGGCGCCCTCAATGGCTGTCACAGTCTCACCAAATGCATTAAACAATTTCCCTAAACCACTCAATGCTGGACCAGCACACTCCTAGCCTATGCCTATACCAACGTGGAGCGTAAAACTGAACTTTTGCTAGGAGAGTGCCGTGAGGAAGTATCTGGCTATTTGCAGCAGCTACAGGGCAGAGAAGTAAACTTATCCCAAAAAATCAGTGGCCTCCAGAGAGAGTTAAGTGCGACAGCTGCTGCAGGGTGATCCCAAGGCACCGTTGGTGTTGATCCTGATGTTCTGGTTGCACACGACCACAGATTTACACATGGTCGGCACTTTCAATGTTAAAAATTCCAGACCAGCGGGCCATATTTTAGCTCATTATTTCAGTATTCATTCAAGTGCAGGGTGTAGAATGTGGAAGCTGAAGGTCGCGGAGGGGGAATGTCCTTGGCTGACTACCCTGAATAATTACGTGGGAAGACAAGTGTGGGAGTTTGATCAAAACGTGCGAACACCCGAGGGCCACCTTGATGTAGAAAATGCCCGTGCACATTTTTACAAAAATAGATTCTCTCCGGCGTCACAGTACAGATCTTCTCATGCGATTACAATTTGTCAGAGAGAATTCATTCCCCCCCCCCCCTCTCCCACCTCAAGTGAAAATAGAAAGTGCCAATGACATCACCAAGGAGGCAGTAAAGACTACACTGATTCGAGCCATACATTTTTATGCAAACATTCAAGCACATGATGGGCACTGGCCTGGTGATTATGGTGGCCCTATGTTCCTTATGCCAGGTTTGGTTATTGTCTTGTATGTAACAGGAGCACTAAATGTTGTTTTAGCGGAAGCGCATCAAAAGAAATGTGTCGTTACTTGTACAATTATCAGGCATAATGAAGACGGTGGATGGGGGTTACACATTGAAGGTCACAGCACAATGTTTGGGACAGTACTAAACTATGTAACTTTGAGACTTCTTGGCCAAGGGTCTGATGGAGGAGATAAAGAAGAAATGGAAAAAGGTCGTGTATGGATTTTGGACCATGGCAGTGCTACTGCTATACCTTCATGGGGAAAAATGTGGCTTTCGGTGCTTGGAGTATTTGATTGGTCTGGAAACAATCCATTGCCTCCAGAGATTTGGCTTCTTCCATATTTTCTTCCAATCCATCCAGGGAGGATGTGGTGTCACTGTTGAATGGTTTATTTGCCAATGTCATATTTTTATGGGCGGAGATTTGTGGGACGTATAACTGAGACTATTATGTGTTTAAGAAAGGAGCTCTATACAATGCCTTATGAGAAAATAAACTGGAATATAGCACGTAATATGTGTGCAAAGTTTACCGGAATTGTTATTGTTTCTTTTGCGTGGTATTTGGGACACCGTGTGGGTGAGAAGCGTGAGTTTGGTAAAGAAATAATTTTGGGACTGCGGGGAGAAGGGGACTGCACGTGCGTGGCCATGAGATATAACGTTCAAAACAGGCATGTTAAATCTACTCCTTGTAATAGTTTTATACCTTCTTTCAGTATCTTGAAATGAATTTTTCTTTCCTATTGAATAGCGCCTAGACAAATGTTTTCGTGGTTGTTTATATCGCCGCCTGATTGTGTTGGTTGTTCCTTTAAATCTCAATCCAATTTCGTTGGTTTTGCTTGGAATGTTCTTTCCTCCCTTATAGCTTACTCTATTTCATATTTGTCTAAATGGGTTTACTACCATTTTGAGTGATGCAATCTAGTTCGTAGGGAAGGAAACATTATTGAGTTTTGTTTGCTTATATGACTCTCTTTTAAAAGAATTCTGTGATGGTAGTTATAACTGAGGGTTACTAAATGGAAGGTTTAAGCCTTCATATCTCTATTTGGGTTGAATATATACGTATTTCTTGTCTAGGGCTCTCCTGTTTTGCTAAATGGTACATTAATAGTGACGTTGTGTTCTAAAACTTGTTTAAGCCTGTGGGCATTCCTTACTTTTTGTTTGATTAGAAAATGGCATTTGGGTTTTGTTTTAGAACTGTACATGGTTGACTATTGTACCTAGTTCTAGAGGATGAATAACTTGACATCTATTTTGGCCTCTACGTGTCGAGATAATTTCTATACCTACTTCCTGGTTCAAACTCTTGTTTGATTAAAGTAAGGGGGAAACATTGTAAGTTTTATTGAATGAAATCTCTACAATTTTATTAAGGGTCGCGAGCAAGCTATTAATAGCTGGACTGAAACAAAAGTTGTAGGTGAATCCATGGTATTGGACTCGTGAACTCGTTTCCTGTTAGATGACAGATGATTTCAATGATAATATAATAGGTGGCTATTATATTCATCTGTTTGATATTTGGTAGATTTTTCCTTGATAAGCCCACATGGATCGGGTAAAATTTTCATCTTCTATACCATTGACAAGGAGCTCATAGAACTTCTAGGCCTGACTGCACTGCGTAACCTTCCTGATGGATTTGTGCGTTGGTTCTTATTTTGTGCTTGTACTTGTGGTAAGGTATTTTTGTTCTGGGTCATCGTCGGTGTATTACCCACCGTGTATCGAATCCCTTTGTTTTCGAACTCGAATATCTTATTCTTCGAACTTGGTTACTAAAATTCTCTTTTCATGGCTTTGTTAAGGAAATCAATTTTTATTTTTATTTTAAAATACTTATTGGCATTGTCGGAAATATATAAAAATTATTAACGACTTTTGGGTTGAGCCTTCCCTTATATTATGTAGAGAAGTTGATGATTAGGATAAGGTTTGTTGGCAGAATAATGGCCCTTCTGTGTCTCTTTTGTACACTTTTGGAAAAGTGGATTTGTTTTGGTTAACTAGTACGACGTTTTAGAAATCCTGTAAGGAGGTAGTGGTAAACTCCTCGGTTAAAACTGAAACTATAGTTGTGTTCTTTTAAGGGCGTCAAACCCATATTACTATGAAGCCCCTGGGAGAATTGGATAACGTCGTTTTGCTTCGCGCCTACGATCATAATTAGTATGTTTTGTCTTCTCTTGGACCCCTTTAGTTGGATGGAGTAAGTTTTGGATTCCAATCATGTAATCCATAGGATTACATGAAGGAGATATCAACACTCTTGACTTCTTGTTCCTAACCCATAAGGTCTTGCCTTGTTTTATGTGATTTTGTTCGTACTAGTATTTTGACTTTCTCCTTGTTGGATGGTTTAGATTTCTTTCTCATGCGAATAATTTTAGAGTTGTGGGTTGTGTTTTAATCCATTTTTGAATTAGAACATTCTTTTCTTGATATTGTTAAACGTTAGCTTACTATTGCAATGTGTAGCCTTAACATGCTCAGTTCTCGCGAACTGATTCTAGCTAGTATTTGTGCAGATGGATTATGCGAGTAGATTAAAGGAAAGAGTTGTAAAGTTTTCATCAGTGAAATTTATGAGGTTCCTTGTAAAAAATGTCCAATGTGAGGTAAATTTTGTAATAGTGCATGCAAAGGAGTTTAGAAGACCTCTTGCCTTGGGTTGTTCTGAAATTTCGTGATGATGTTGTCTTGTCCTTCTGTAGGTAAACTGGTAACTTACCTTTGTGACAAATGGTATTCAATATTTACATTGATATGAGTATTGTAAAACTTTGATTTCGAGAATAAATTGTTAAGTTAAATCCTTCTAAGACTTAGTGGCAATATTTTATAAGTAAAGTAAAATGGGTCGGTTAACCCTTAAAGAAGCTAAACAAAAATAATAATTTTATATTCAACAAATAAATGTAGAGGTGATCTATTTGAAATCAAATAATTCCATGAGTGATCAAAATGAAACCATCCTTTATGAAGTAAATTCTTTTTTTTTATAAATTGATATCCCTAGCTAAACTAGTGAACACTACCCCTTTTGGATGAACTCTTAAACAAGCTTAAGGGAAAACAATGGTTAGTTTCTGGAAGATAATAAGATTTAGCAAGTAGGAGAACACTTTAAATGAACTACTCTACAGTGTATAAGAAATTAACTCAGTTGGTGAGATGAATTTGTGCAAATCATATATTGAATCTTTCTGAAAACATAAGTCATGAGTTAAAGGGTGTTTTATCAAAATAAATAAAATTCAATCATTTCTTATTGTGGCTTTCCGTAAATGTAAGTGTGTCATGTGGTTGGACTTCCATGTTGTCTTGTCAAAAGAAAAGTAAATTGTCCTTGATAGGTGTGAACGTTTCCGTGCTGCCTTTATGGCCATCCTTGTATCAAGTTGTTCACAGTGTTAGTTGTATCCTTTGTGATGGCATGTTGCGTCATGTTATGTGTCAAGCATGTGAAGTAAAAAAAATAAAAATTATCCTGTATTTCACTGTGTTGTTCGTGTGTGTGATTTTTGGGTCGTTACACTTGGTATCAGAGCATAGGTTCATGCTCTCGAACCTATGGGCTGGATTGGTGTTATATGATGATGTTACATGGTGGTGGTGGTGTTACATGATGATACTGCATGATGATGATGATGTTGCATGATGGTGGTAGATATTGGAAGAGTAATGTGCTTTAAATGTGATGTGATTACTATCGTAATTGTGATATTGTGAACGCACGTGATGTGTATGTCACTTAGTGCGTGTTTGTCATCATGTTGATGTGTTGTATGACTAGATTGATGTTAAAAGAAATGAGTTGTATCATGATGTTTTTACCATGTTTTGAAATAATGTGTGTACCACCTTGTTATGTAGCAATGGATGTTATGTTGTGATGTACTATGTTCATCGTATGTATGATTTTTGCAAATATGTAATGCTTCATGTTGTGATTTGGGGTCATACGGTGAGTGTATGAACCCTATCGTATGGTGATTGCGCTTTGGGTGCAGAAAGTGGTAAAGTGATGTGTTACAATCAGTGAATGTATGATCGTGATATATCCTGTATATGTACCATATGTAAGATGTTATGGTAGTTATGTGTGTGCCACCATTATGTTAGTGATGTTGTTGTATGTCATGTTGTGAACCTTACGCTAACCAACCCTAAAGGGAATCGGTAGAAGTGTATGTTGAGAGTGAGGAATGGTGTACCATGGGTCAATAACTTGAGCCGAAACTCGGTTTAGTAGATAACATGTGAATCTTTCCTCTCTCCCTATATGGTTGTATGTATGCAACCTTAGTGTATCTATGACTATGTTTAGCCTTGTCGAAGTCGTGGCGGGATGATTCAGATGGAGGTGATGACAGTTGTATTATTGATATGTATCTTACGAG
Source organism: Taxus chinensis (assembly GCA_019776745.2). Taxonomy (NCBI): domain Eukaryota; kingdom Viridiplantae; phylum Streptophyta; class Pinopsida; order Cupressales; family Taxaceae; genus Taxus; species Taxus chinensis. Next base: position 769,347,145 of record CM034148.1, on the reverse strand, counting down.
CTGAGGCTCGATGTTCTCGAGTGCTAGCAACTCGTTGAGTACCCCTTTGGTGGCTAGATAATGCCACACAGTTATCGTAATGTGACATTATTATAAGTTTATTTTTTTCGTAAATTGAGCTTTTTACTTTATTTTGTAAGGATCAGCAGCTTTTCTTGATTGCCATGCTTTACAATTTTTGGCATTTCCTTGGTTTGTGGCACTAACATGGGGATTTTGATGCTAACTATGGCTATTTGGCCATTTATTTTGCTTGATTTTGGTTCTTCTTTTAAATTTGGAATTTTTACCCGCCTTGCCCAAGGCTTATACTTTGCCACTTGGCACTTTGATTGGATTGCTGTGCTGGTTCTATTGTCATGATGTGTGGAATAGGGTCATAGGACACACCATGGATTGGTTGGACCTATGGACCCACTTCGTTGTATGGGGGGTATGCCCCAAGGAGTTACATATAACTAGCGGGTTGTTGAACCACGCGTTATTATGTCACTTGGGTTAGGAGTGTTCGAACTCTATGTGTCTTGGACCATAGGGTCAACCGGCCTCCTTGAGGGAGGCATAAGAGTTTGAGGGAGGCATAAGAGACTTGAGGGAGGCATAAGAGACTTGAGGGAGGCATAAGAGTTTGAGGGAGGCATAAGAGACTTGAGGGAGGCATAAGAGTTTGAGGGAGGCATAAGAGACTTGAGGGAGGCATAAGAGTTTGAGGGAGGCTTATGATATTTGTCTGTATGGTTGATGTTTCAGGATATATGTTGAGTTATCGTGATGTTTGGTAGTGGTTTTTGATGTATGTGTTACTCATATCAGATGGATATGTGTTGTGATGTTGTGGTTATGTCATTGATTCCCTTGTGGACACTATGTACTTGTAGCATGGTTTGGTGTTATGTGAGTTTTTCATTGATGCAAATTGAGGAAATGTCTGGTGGATTGTAGTAATCTTTTGTTCGATTATTTTGTATGTCATTCATTGATGTGTGACGTGTACTATGTTATGTGGACTGTGCCTAACCCATTCTATATTTGGGTAACCTTTTGTGGTGTAATACAGTCTTGAAGTATATACTTGCATGCTTGTGAATCTGTAGTGTCTTGTGAACCATTAGGGTGTTGTATTAGCAGTTCATGTTGGGCACCCACAATAAGGAGTAAACCAAAACTCTTCAATGATGAAGTTTAAAAAGAAATTAAACTAGAAATAATGATAATGGAAAGGGACTAATGAAATGAGGAACAAGAAAGAACTGCCAATCTTCATAGAACATTGAAAGTTAAAAATTCTACCAAATGTTCCTAAGGCTACCTTGTGACCGTGCTTTAATCAACTAAAATTTTAAACCATAGGGTGTACTTTCTCCTTTACCTATCCTTGGTTGCGAACCATTTACTTTCCTCCGTGTAATGTCACATCGAGGACGATGCTTTCTTAAGGGGAGGAGAATGTAATGCCCTGTTCTACGTTACACATGTTCATCCTTCGGTGATCGAGTGCTAAGCATGGAACATCATTGTGCCTTCATCGATCATTAGTGGCTTCACCTTTATCACATGCAATAATCAGTTGTTCTCCCTCTTCATCTTTCCTGTATATGTCAGTATCGGTGTTCTGTTGCTGGCACTGACTTCGTCTATTGCGTTTTCCCAGATTAAAGGAAAACCGTGTTCTCCAATTGTTGAAATTGTATGTCGGTCCTTAATTTGATTAATAATTATTGTTAAGTTATAATAATAATAGTAATAGAAGTAATAATAATATTACTAATTTAATTATCGATCGACAGTAACTTCATTATCTTATTGTCGATTGTTATCAACATTTTGGTTAATTATTCGTGAATGATTTTAATGTTTGGTTGGTCACTTCACGGACCGAGCACCAGTTTGCGCAAAGTAGAGGGTCTCCTATTGTGACGCCGTGGTCGGTCATTGTCCTGTGTCCATTTTTGAAACTTCTACCACTTAACCCTTCTGCTAGCCGCAAGCACCACCAAGGATGCACATCTGCTACACTTGTTGTTAGGGGCCTCATTAGTGTTGGCTGACTGCGTGGAGGGTTGGATTATTAAATCTAGCCATGCGTAGTTAATGCCTTACAACCAACTTAATAAAGAAAAAAATTTTTTTTTTTTTTATCTTCTCCTTCCTATACGCCAGTCCTTTTCCTGCCTAGCTATGCAGTCAACTAGGTGATTAGCTGGCGGTGGGTGGAAGGACTTGGTATTCCTTTTATTGCTCTTTCAATGCGTATGGGTGGGTGTTGGGCACATTTTTCTTGGGCTGTAGGCATTTCTGAGAGGAGGGAAAACGTGTTTGAGTGATGTTCTTTCCTTTCTGCACAGGGGGTTCCTATTTTCTGCTAAACGAACCCTCTTCCTCTTTTTTTTTGGTTTTCCTCCATTTCCTTGGGCGCTGCAATGTGTTCTGGTCAGGGATCCACATCATAGCCTATGCAAATCTTACCCTGGCGACAGGCACGTTACAGAAAGTGGAAGCCCTTTTGCTAGAGCACCTCCAACAAGCAGGTCGTCCAACTATGTGTTATCTGTTCTGTATCAAATGCATCCTCAAATTTGGGATTCTCCTTCAAGATATTTGTATCGAAATTGACTTTGTGACAGTGGGAATGTTACCAGGAGTTTTGTTGAGTTTAAATGTCGCTGGTTCAGCAGGGGAAGAATAAAGTAAAGGAAATGGCAGCCGTCTCCAACAAAGCCAATCTCAATGGAAACAAAGCCCTCCGATCAATACAAAGCTCTTCTCAGCGGGCATCCAAAATACAGTAACTCCTCTCTCATAGTTATGATGGTGGTGACATGCTTCAGTTTGGATCAAAACGGCCATTGCATTTGCCCTCCTTTTCTTCACGGCTAGGGTTTCGACCTTGGGATTTTTTACAACCCAACTACAGGGTTTTCTTGTCATCATTCTGGGTAATGGGAAAATCATCAAGGGAGTGTCTTTGTACAGTGGAAAGGCATTGGGATCTGATTTAGTCCCCTTGACCTATGCTGGAGACATCTCTATTGGGAATGAGATTCACAGTGCTGAAGTAAATATAATAAACGAAAGTATTATAATGTGGTATCAGCGGTAGCATCTACTGTATTTTGACACAATGATATGACATTTGACATATCTTCTCTTTGTCTGCTATCATGTGTAAATAACATGATACCCCATCATCAGCTTCAATTTTTGTTGGTATCCACTGGCTTACACTAAAATCTAAAATTTGGGGTCCCCTGTGTTTCTTTATGCGGGAAATCTGAGCATGTAATATTATTAATGGAACATGGGGTGGTAGTGGACTCAATCACATCCTGTCTCAATTTCTCATTGTCTTGTCAAAAGGTCGAGTGTTGTCGATTGAATTGTGCTCAAGCAAAGCGAAGGAGCAGGAGGTCCCCTTGATCCCGGCGCTCAAGCATGCATCCTCCTCGATAACCGTGACCCACCATCTTCCTTGGATTCTGTTTTGTGTGCATATGTAAGGTGAAAGAATTTGGATGCCAAGCGTTTGACAAAATGCCTCAACTAGTCTTGAAGCCTCAAAGAGCTTCTCTGGTGTATAGAAGTAAATAGGCCAAGGATTGAGAGGTATGTAGGAATGGCAGGGAACGGGAAGACTGACAAGGCCATCTTGCCCAAGCGGTCAGATCGCGCAAGCTTTTTAGGGAAGCGAGGTAGTGAATGGATCTTTTCAGATTTCCCCAGTCACATTGTCATAGAGGTTGATGGTGTATCCTTTGCATTGCATAAGTTTACCGGAATGGTTATTGTTTCTTTTGCATGGTATTTGGGACACCGAGTGGGTGAGAAGCAGTGAATTTGGTGGAGAAATAATTTTGGGACTACTGGGAGAAGGTGTTTGCACGTACGTGGCCATGAGATATAGCGTTTAAAATAGGCATGTTAAATCTACTCCTTGTAATAGTTTTCTACCTTCTTTCAATATCTTGAAATGAATTTTCTTTCCTCTTGAATGGCGCCTAGACAAATGTTTTCGTGGTTGTTTATATCACTTTCTGATTGTGTTGGTTGTTCCTTTAAATCTCGATCCAATTCCGCTGGTTTTGCTTGGAATGTTCTTTCCTCTCTTATAGCTTACTCTATTTCATATTTGTCTAAATGGATTACTGCAATACTGAGTGATGCAAATCTAGTTCACAGGGAAGGAAACATTATTGAGTTTTGTTTGCTTATATGACTCTCTTTTAAAATAATTCTATGATGGTAGTTATAATTGAAGGTTACTAAATGGAAGGTTAAGCCTACATATCTCTTTTTGGTTGAATAAATACGTATTTCCTATTTAGGGCTCTTCTGTTTTGCTAAAAGGTACATTAATAGTGACATTGCATTCTAAAACTTGTTTAATCCTGTGGGCATTCCTTACTTTCTGTTTAATTTGAAAATGGCATTAGGGTTTTGTTTCAGAACTGTACATGGTTGACTGTTGTACCCAGTTCTAGAGGATGAATAACCTGACATCTATTTTGGCCTCTACGTGTTGAGAGAATTACTTCACCTACTTCCTGGTTCAAACTCTTTTTTGATTAAAGTAAGGGGGAAACATTGTAAGTTTTATTGAATGAAATATCTTCAAATTTTTTTAAGGGTCGCAAGCAAGCTAGTAATAGCTGGACTGAAACAAAAGTTGTAGGTGAATCCATGGTATTGGACTCGTGAACTTGTTTCCTATTAGATGACAGCTGATTTCAGTGATAATATAATAGGTGGCTGTTATATTCATCTGTTTGATATTTGCTAGACTTTTCCTTGATAAGCCCACATGGATCGGGTAAAATTTTCATCTTCTTTACCATTGACAAGGAGCTCATAGAACTTCTAGGCCTGACTACACTGCATAACCTTCCTGATGAATTTGTGTATTGGTTCTTATTTTTGTGCTTGCACTTGTGGTAGGGTCTTTTGAGTCTGGGGCATCGTTGGTGTTTTACCCTCTACGTATCGAATCCCTTTGTTTTCAAACTCGAATATCTTATTCTTCGAACTTGGTTACTAAAAGTCCCTTTTCGTGACTTTGTTAAGGAAATCAATTTTTATTTTTAATTTTAAAATACTTATCGGCATTGTCGGAAATATATAAAAATTATTAACGACTTTTGGGTTTAGCCTTCCCTTATATTATGTAGAGAAGTTGACGATTAGGATAAGGTTTGTTGGTAGAATAATGGCCCTTTCTGTGTCTCTTTTGTACACTTTTGGAAAAGTGGATTTGTTTTGGTTAACTAGTACTACGTTTAAGAAATCCTATAAGGAGGTAGTGGTAAACTCCTTGGTTAAAACTGAAACTATAGTTGTGTTCTTTTAAGGACGTCGAACTCATATTACTATGAAGCCCCCCTGGGAGAATTGGATAACGTCGTTTTGCTTCGCGCCTACGATCTTAATTAGTACGTTTTGTCTTCTCTTGGACCCCTTCAGTTGGATGGAGTAAGTTTTGGATTCCAATCACGTAATCCATAGGATTACATGAAGGAGATATCAACACTCTTGACTTTCTTGTTCCTAACCCATAAGGTCTTGCCTTGTTTTATGTGATTTTGTTCTTACTGGTATTTGACTTTCTCCTTGTTGGATGGTTTAGATTTATTTCTCATGTGAATAATTTTAGAGTTGTGGGTTGTGTTTTAATCCATTTTTGAATTAGAACATCCCTTTCTTGATATTGTTAAATGTTAGCTTACTGTTGCAATGTGTAGCCTTAACATGCTCAGTTCTCGCGAACTGCTTCTAGTTAGTATTTTTGTAGATGGATTATGCGAGTATATTAAAGGAAAGAGTTGTAAAGGTTTCATCAGTGCAATTTATGAAGTTCCTTGTAAGAATGTCCAATGTGAGGTAAAATTTTGTAATAGTGCTTGCAAAGGAGTTTAGAAGACCTCTTGCCTTGGGTTGTTCTGAAATTGCGTGATGATGTTGTCTTGTCCTTCTGTAGGTAAACTGGTAACTTATCCTTGTGAGAAATGGTATTCAATCTTTACATTGATATGAGTATTGTAAAACTTTGATCTTGAGAATAAATTGTTAAGTTAAATCTTTCTAAGACTTAGTGAAAATATTTTATAAGTAAAGTAAAATGGGTCGGTTAACCCTTAAGAAGCTAAACAAATAATAATTTTATATTCAACAAATAAATGTAGAGGTGATCTACTTGAAATCAAATAACTCCATGAGTGATCAAAATGAAACCATCCTTTGTGAAGTAAAAATTTTATAACTTGATATCCCTAGCTAAACTAGTGAACACTACCCCTTTTGGATGAACTATTAAACAAGCTTAAGGGAAAACAATGGTTAGTTTATGGAAGATAATAAGATTTAGCAAGTAGGAGAAGACTTTAAGTGAACTACTCTATAGTGTATAAGAAATTAACTCAGTTGGTGAGATGAATTTGTGCGAATCATATATTGAATCTTTCTGAAAACATAAGTCATGAGTTAAAGGGTGTTTTATCAAAATAAATAAAATTCAATCATTTCTTACTGTGGCTTGCCCTAAATGTAAGTGCGTCATGTGGTTGGACTTCCATGTTGTCTTGTCAAAAGAAAAGTAAATTGTCCTTGATAGGTGTGAACGTTTCCGTGCTGCCTTTATGGCCATCCTTGTATCAAGTTGTTCACAGTGTTAGTTGTATCCTTGGTGATGGCATGTTGCGTCATGTTATGTGTCAAGCATGTGAAGTCAAAAAAAAAAAAAATTATCCTGTATTTCACTGTGTTGTTCGTGTGTGTGATTTTTGGGTCTTTACACACCTTCTCTCACTTTGTTTACTCCCTACTTTTCACTCACTCAAAGAAGCTCATTCCCTTTCTTAGTGCATAACCTTTTCTTAGAGTAGATTTTATTTTTATGCATCTTTCTATCCATGTCTCCTTGGAAAGTATTAGGGTAGGATTAGATTATTTTTCCAGTCTCTGCGCTTTGGAGAAGTTGGTACTAGGTTAGGAGAAGAATTCGTCTTTCACCGGAGGTTTATTCTAGTTACAAGGTCCCACAATGCAGGATAATCCCATGTTATGTAGATTACACTTATTACCTCACACAAAAATCACAAGCGTTCAAGGGTGTTGTAATTTTACACTAACAAGACCCCCCCTTAATCCAAACACAGTAAGAATTTTATTACACTCTCCTTGTAGCCTTCTCACCTTTGATGTGGAAATCCATCTTTGAGGATTTTTTGTCTTGGTGACACCTTGGTTTTTCTCCATAGGATTACCAAAAACCCGGAAGTGACCTGAGCACATCCATCCTTGAGAAGACCTCCATGGTTTCTGGTTTCCCTAGATTACCACGAACCTATATGGTTTTTGACTGCAAGTTCACCACGAACTTGGAGGTGACCTGATGTCTCAACTGTACACTTTGGTGGTTTCTCTCATTTCCAAAAACCCTAATTTACACAATAACCAAGGGATGCTTTAGTGCTTTTTCTCCTCACAATGTCCTTCATTCAGGAGGGACCAAATTGTAAAATGCTCTACATATTTATTGAAAAACACACACCAAAAAAACACACTAAGCTCAAAAATAACAAAACTGTCACCAAAGCCATGTGGCACACTATCGTATGTTACTAACAAGAGGACGCCAATTGTCATCCAACCTCCGTGTACCCTCTAGCTTCCAGCAAGTTGCTACTACATACTACACATCACAAGATGTCAAGTGAAGACAACCTCATCATCTGATTCTTCACTTTCATCTGTATTGGATGGATCTTCTACTTGAGCAGCTTTAGCTTCACTAGACTTGAATTTTCCTCTGAGAACATCTTTCTCTCGAACAGTAAGGTCGAATCTTGTATGAACTTTCTTAGATTGTAGTACTAGCATTTTATTTCCTTTTTGTTAGTATTGGATTTTTGATGAAAATTCTGAGAATAAAGTGCATTCTTGTTTTGTGAAATACCCTCATCTTCTGCAGGCATCCTTTAGTCTTCTGCGAGTAGTGCTGCAATTTTATCATTGAGAGATTGTGATTGTATTTGGCTAAGAGTAAATACAATATTGTTATATTTTTATGGCGTACTATTCAATAGAATTCCTGATCCTTAACTGTAGTTTTTACCTCAGTACGCTGTCTAATAAGAGACATCAAATTGTTTATAAGGCTGGACATAGTAATTCCATCATCAATTTTAAATTTATATAATTACAATTTCAATGAAAATTGGGCATTTACTGCTTTTTCACTAAACAATTTGTTAAGCATTTCCCAAATTTCCTTGGATGATTTCTCTAAATGCATGTGATGTAGCTCAGAATCTGAAAACACAAGGCCAATAATAGCTTTTTCTTTGTCATATCTTGTTTTCCACTCCAATTGCTTACTTGCATCAGCATGTGGTTTCTCATCCCCATTTACGATGCCCCACAAATTTATATACATCAATTACATTCGTATTTTAACCTTCCACATATGATAGTTTAAACCAGAGTATTTCTCTATAATTTCCATTTACAATTAAGAATAGAATGAAAGTACGCAACCTACTAGAATTGAAACGATGCTTGAAAACCCACGCTGTGCCTATTATCTCCCACGAACCTCTAATACCGATTCTTAGCATGGAATGAGTTTGTTGTGCTTTTGATTTCACCTGCACGCCTAAGAGAACAAATTTCAAAACTCAGGTCACATGTTCCAACATGTCCTCCTCTTACAGGGAACAGGTCGCTGCTACTTTGATCTGAATTGAAAACGCAGACAGCAAATTGCCACGTTATCAGGATGATCTGCACACTAATGTGGACGCAAACGAAAAATCAAAACGCCAATGAAGACTTCCACGAAGGAGCTCTTAGGCACGTTCTGAATGCCAAAACAATTCCACTGCAAATAGGTCGCTCCAGCAATAGATCTCCACGCCAAAAAAAAATAGCTCTCCAAACATCAACTGCAAGTCTCTCCACTTCAATTTTTCTGCCACGTCCATAGGTATCCACGCACGCCAAGGAAGATAGCTCCAAAACTCAAGTTATTTTCTGCTAAATTTTCACGCAGGTCTTCCACACTTCCAATTCACTGTTTAAAGACTCCAAATTTGCACATAGACCAAAATAGAGTGCTCTGATACCAATGTAAGCACAAACAGAAAACGAAACGATTCAATGCTTTGATTTGATATTCAATGTTAGCAGATATAAATACGGCAGACCACGACAGTTTGCAGGGGAACCGTGGGGAAAGTTTGGGGATGCCACAAGGGCAAGAATAAAAATGTATTAATATTTGCAAACAAGAGACTATAAAATGGCCATTAATAAATGTTTTACGCTACCGAAAGTGTGGAGGAGAGGAATAACTTAGTTCACTAAATGTGTAGCGAAATCGATTGATGGTGTGTCGAGAACCGAACAACATGCATGTCTACCAAGTCACGGTTTTTTGTTTTTTTTTTGCTTTATACCCGAACTATAGCCAAAACATAATTGAAAATAGTGTTTGCACCTTTTTTAGTGTTGGAGAGTGTTAAATATTAACGACTCGACTGGTTTCAATGACAACATATCTCCAACTTAGGCTTAATGCCTCGGGAAAAGACATCGAAATTGTGACATGAAAACATTAATAATGCAACCTAGTTAACTTCTATAAGTCGTATAATCGTCGATGTAATCCCAATGTTATTTTCAGCCTTGAAAATTGTTGGTCAATAGAAAATCATCATTAGAATTTTACAGGGACAGAGTGGTTGGGCGTAACGCCCACATTTTAAACACATAATATAATATAAAAAATACGAGATTTTTTTTTGTTTTGACTTACATTAGACTACACATGACACTACAAGGGATTACTTAGGACTACGCATAACACATGATATGTTTACAAAACATTAACCCACATAGATAACGTGAAAACACATGATACAATTCAGGGCCAGTGTTTCGACAAGGCACAACATAAAGATTCACTACAATATACACTTACAGATAGGGTCTTCCCATTACACGATTTTTTAGGATTACACTTTTACTACAATCATGTTTCGATATTTAACTTAAGTCGTAAAAAGGTTCATAATATGTGAATCATACATTCATGTTTCCTTTTTGCTAGATTTCCTCTATATTGTTTAACATTTAACTTATGGTGTAACTCATCGAATAAGGATCATCCACATTATTTAAATTATTTGTTTAATTCACTCGTTTATTAAAAGGGTAATTAGTTACACATAAGGGTATTTGCATACACACCCGACTACTAGGTCTTATCCCTAGGATTCATTCCTAAGGGCATTCATCTTGATCTTATATCGTACCTCTATTACACAATGGAACAAGTGTAATTCCAAAGGATGAGAACGTCATTGTTTTTGGTTTAAGAATTTAGCGTTACATTTATTTCACTCATTTATTAAATAAAAATAGATTAGTACACAATAAGTATTATAAGAAATAGGTTCTTTATCCATAGTTAGAGAGTTTAATCACATTATAAGGAAGATAATGTTTCCCTTTACAGTGAAATAACATCAAATGATCACACTTCCCAAGGGAAAGTTTCAATTATAATTTTACTATAGTTATCCTCTAATAATTAATTAAGTATTCAAAGGAGCTTAACCTGGAAACATACTTCCTTATTTTATTTTTATCACGTTTCCTGAGTATTGTTTTCTTCCAACTGAAGGGGGTTTTCGATAACTAGGTTCGTATTCATTTTATAATGAGTTATGTGACATATTTGTTATAGGGACACTTTTAATCTCATGAGACTACTAGTTCCTATCTTAGGGGGATTTTTATAGAAGATCATGATCCCATTTTTACATCACACACCCATTACATACTAGGAAAAGTTGGTGAGAAAGATTCAGTAGGCCATTTTTAAAAGTGTTAAGGTTCACATTAGAGTTTACACAACATGGCTCTCATTTCTCATCACAATATGGTTTAAACATGATAAGAGAACGACCTAAATTTCACCTTTATCCAAGCACATCATCTTATGGTTACATTTTCACCAACTAATCATAAATTAAAATGTTTCCCATTCTTCACAATTAACTCTTCTTATTGCACCATAAATCCCAATACTAAATGAGAATGGGTATCGAGTTCATTTATAATCCCAACTCTTAAAGGTTACTTCCAATGTTAGTTGGAAATCTTCTCTAGTTAACATGTATGTCGGTGCAAGAGGAATTTACACCATGTTTAATGTTGGTTTCCTATTGGGCACTACCCCGGGAGAACACATTCTCCTTACTATGCACATGATTACCAAACCTAGGAAGGAACCACATACTCAAGACAAATTTTAACCATGAAGTTTCTAATTTTCAGGTTCACAATGATGTCACTAAGCATACCGGCTATGATGAAAACTCAAATTTGGGCTCTTATTTACCTAAACTAGGAGGTTCAATCAAGTGCAAAGTTCATTTGAACGTCTCAATTTTCAATGCTAAAGGATTAACAAAGGAAGGTTAGTCATGCACTAAATTTTTACTAAGGTTGACTATTTTTTATAGATTTCTATATTGAATATTCAACCTAAGGAAAAAATGATAGGCTAATTATTTAATCATCTATTAGACCCTAGAAATGAACTATAAGATATTAAATTCAAATTCATTTAACATATATATATCAAATATTTTTACCATACGTAAATCATAATCCAAATGACACCTATGATTAAATCCACGTTTCCCGAGGCCTCCCTAAAACTAGCATCTCATACATATTACCAAATTTCACCTATTAAATATTATATAACATAACAATACATTATACATATATATATATATATATATATATATTCTGCAATGGCCTGCAAAAGATATATTGAAATAATAACCAATGAATTACACCATGCCTTTTCACCATCTTTCTTACTTCCTGCAAAAGTATGTGAGCATAAAATCAGTGATAAATCCCTGACATGACATCCACATAGATCTAGAATAAATAATTTTTTTTAGATTCCATTTACATAATAATATTAATTTCCATTTGAAAGGAGAGGGTTAGAGACATGTATCTAAGTTTCATTTCATTTCTTAACCAAGGGGAGAGAAAGAGATAGGGAGAGAGATAAATAATATTTTGCCAAAATTTTAATTCACATAACAAGTCACCGGATAGAGTTTCAAAAAATTATTTATAAGTGTTAACAAGTTTCCTTTGTGGTTTTTTAACCCAATGGGTGTCCTACAACTTTATTTTTAAGTTTTTCTACTAGTTACAAAAACACTCAATTTAGGCTCCACTAAGAAAGTACATTAAAAAACTTTATTCCGATCAGAAAATTCATGACGAGATAATTCCTATGTGTCCACCTATATACCGCGAGTTCACAGGAACTCAAGGAATTTAGAACTTGCAAATTTTTTACGATTGGTGGCGAGTTTTCTAAAGCCATCAATCGTAATTGGCCAAGTTGCAAATGATCATTTACAAGTTAGCTCGAGGGCTCAGAAAACCATGTCCAAAACTAATATTTAATTGAAAAACACCCAACAATAAATTTCCTTCAAGTTCCCCTATATATGGATAATTCACCATAGTCCATGGGAATGAGAAAGGACATATTGGTTACAAACAGTGATGGGTTTTCTGGAGCCACTGGTCGTAATTGGTCCACTTTGACCTAGTCAAACTACGACTGGTGCATTTAAAAAGCCCTACAAAATGCCTTTTCTAAACTATCATGAACAACGATTTCCCCAAACTGAAGGTTAAAATAAATTTTCTATTTCAAAAATTGGAGGTTTGCGAAGGCGGATAACCATTTCGTTGCTCGGGATTCAAACGACGAGATGAAAAGAAAACCAACTTTTTAGTTTTAACATCTTCCTAAACGTGAAAAATAGGGTAAAAAAGCTTTCATTGCTAGGGGAGCATTAAAAGGAGTACAAATAGTCATCAGGGGTCAATCTAAAGCTTTGTGTCACTTTCTCCATAAAAAATAATACATCTGATGCTTTTGTCACTTTTAAGTGGCTTAGAATGTTGTTTTGGACGTCCCTAGAAATTACATTTACCAAAATTTTCTAGGTATAGATAAATGATTGCCCTAGATATCTCACCTAGCTCTCATCAATGCCAACATTCACAAGCACAAAAATTTAGACACCCTAGGTTTATCAATTTTTTTGTTGTAATCCCAGTTGATGCTCAAGGTGTAGCTTGGATAAGCAAAACACAAGGTGGAGTTTTTTCATTTTAGACTAGATAATTTGGTTAAATGTTCAAATGTATAATTATACATGGTATATTTCAAAGGAAACTCTAATTTCATGCATCACTGTGTAGAAGGATTTTCCATGCTCTAACCTTTTCTTTTAGGAAATTAAAGGAATTTGTGAAATAACACATCTCTAGGAAATAAACCGATGCATTTTAAGATAATCCCAAAGACTTGTTCCCAATGTCCTTCAATGAAACACAATTTATACATCTTTTATCTTTCTTTTCATATTCTCCACATTGTCTAATTAAGTTAAAAAATACCACCATGCACAATGAGCTCCAAAACACTAGAAAAAAAATTCCATAAAATCAACCATTCCAACTTGCATACCAATAGATGCCACAAATCGCTATAAACTAAATATATGGGGAGAAAAGCATTTGGACACTATATTTCTGATCACTTAATAGACAATGTTTTTTGTCAGATTATGAATGAGAAATCCCAAGACTTACCTTATCAGGGTTCATGCAAAATAATAATCAGATTTAAAGCCTTAGTAAATTTCGCACTCCGAACCTAGCCTGAAATCATTTGTATTCCATGAAAACACAAAGCACCGTAAAGCTAAAATATCCATTTTCTTAAAATTTAGTCGATTCATCCTTTCAAAATTCACCACAGAGAAATCAAACTTTTGATTCTTCACAACCATATCATATTTTCATGAAGCATGTCCAACCAGACTTGAAATTGAGTCGCCATCATGGTTATTATTATACTTTACCACTAGATCTATACAATGACAACTGTATGACAACTACAGTATGGTGTTGTCATCTATGCTGCTTGAATTTTCCATACATCATCTAGTTTCATTATGGTAGTTTTAATTTAACTAAAAAACTTCTAAGGATTTGCTATGATATCCATCATAAGCATAACTTCAAAAAACAACATTCCGTGACAGTGCACATCTTTGTGACATTTAATCAAATACGTTGCAGACATGGTCTATACTTCCAAATTTTTCATTCAGTTTAATATGCACAAAATACCATGGACCCTTCCAAAGATAACTACACAAAGGCACTTTCAATTGCACATTTACGAACTCCATGAGGAAATGGTACTTTGTTAACAATTCTAGATCTAATATTTTCTAGTGAATCATTCAATGTAATGACTCCATTTCTCCCATAATCATCATCTATATATGCAACAATATATTTCCTATCATGTAAGCCAATCATGGGGACTACTTCCATCATTCTATACATATCACTATCTTTCATGCAAAATAAAATAAGGATACTGATATAATGAGAGAGGTGCATCTATTTCAAATGAAGAAAAGTTATAAGAATTTCACTGGCTATAAGTGAAACAATATGAGCAATAATAGAAGTTTATGGCCTTATGATTGCAACTTTTTCTCTTTTCATCAACTTAAAAGTTGCATAAGCACCAATGAAAGAATTGCAATTGGACTCCATCATTGTGAGCTTTAGTTGGGTTCCATAATCTACATACATGACTACCCTCTAATCATTTACAACTACAACATCTCATAAACTTCCTTCATCTTTTATGCATTCATGGATGTCCCCACCTTCTTCTAGAGCTCATATTATGGCACAAGCTGGGAGCACATGGAAATGTAAATGGATCAGGTTGGAGACCTATTTACTGCATAGATGAAAAAATGTGCCTTCTTAGTGAGGAAACCCATGCCTTCTAAATTGTCGTCACTTCAATTGTCCACATATTTCTAAATTTGCAATGTCAACACAATTTCGGTTTGGTTATTTCGTCTGGGTCTCATTAAATCACTTTCCTTATTATGCAAGGAAAAATTGACAGGTGAGGAAAATATCTTGGGGTGGCCATGCCTTGTCAAGCCACTGCCACATGCCACCACCCACTCCTGCCATCATTAAAACTCCAACTGCCTCCTCACCGCCACTTCCCATTATCCCATCTTTTATTATACTGCCGAAGGAAAGTATATTGGCTTCACCATAGCTATTAATCGTTTTCTCATAAATCAATAATAATATGCCACCTCTCATATTTCTTGTGTTTTGTAAAGTTTATATGAAATATTTGTGGGAATATTCCATTGCCCTTTATTAAAGAATGTTCTTTTTTCTTTGCTTTTTATAGTTTTATTCAAAAAATTAAATTGAAAATTACAATAAAAAGACATGGATTTAATGGATGGATGGTGCAGTCCAACCAAAATTCTAATGCAACATAAATGTTTCTGACAAACAAATTAAATGCTGCAGTAGGTAATTGATGGCTTATTTTTGCATGAGACTATAGTTTTGATATAAATTTTAAAAAGTTCCTTCTAAAACCATCTCCATTTCCATGGAGCATTATATAAAATTCAAAGCGTGATGGCCTATGCCTGTTACATACACTACAAGAAACAAGACCTTTTGCCACAATTTTTCAACAATACTTTTGTGGTAATAAGGTTTTCCAAAAGTTTAAAATGTGGCATTCAAATTGTTGGTCATCCACATTTATACATAATATTGTCATTTTTCTACAATTCATTATATTATAGTTAATCCACAATTTATTAAATTTGTAGATCACCTACATTTTTAATTGTAAATTGTCCACAATTTTTCATGTTTGTTACATTCCTACAAAAAACAAAATTGTGAGTCTTCCACAATTTTACAAAAAATATTGTTTTTCTCCATATTGGTTTTTTATAAAATTTCCACAATTTACAATTTTTTATTACTCATCGATGTTATATTTGTGGAAATTTCAACATTTTTTTCTACAATCATGTTTACCACATTAAAATTGTAGGTGGAAGCTACAATTTGATTTCCACAATAATAAATTGTAGAATTATCTTTTTAAAAAATGTTGAAATAATACTATTAAAAACCAATATCACATTCTTTTAGATAATTTTTTTTAAAAAAAAAATATTACATTACTATAAATTAAAAAATACATAATAAATAAATATTTATCATTCACACAATATCTAAATATAATTATTTACCAATTTAAATAAATTGATGTGTCTTTTCTATATACACTACACTTTTTTAATTTTAATGTTATAGGCATAGTTCCTCTCCACTCAGCACATAAACACTAATCATTAATTATCCTCCAGTTACCCTCGCCTACGGTTGAGGAGCTACATGCATAGCCTAAAACTACAACCACGTGGAGCAACATATGAAATTGTATAATTATTAAAAAAAATTAATGTGAGTAAAATATCTAATAACGCCATTTATTTTGAAAACTTTTATGGCATATGAAACTTTTACCAGATTTCTCTATCGTGGTAGTTTTACTATTTTACAATTTTGCATTCTTGTAAGAAAAATTCTCCCCAATATATAAATTATTTTTGTTAAAAAAACATAATTTAAATTAGATTTTTTATATGTTTTTTGGTAGGTATGATTTATATTATATTTTTTATTTTTTCAATTGGTGATGCCATATTTCTATGGCACGTTTCACAATATTTTAAGTTTAAATTAGTTTATATATAGAGATAGAGGGGGTAATCTACTCACTACCATATATTTAATTAATATAATTACGCCGAAGGCGTTCCCCCTATGGGAAAGGCCCTTGCGGACGTTTCTATGACTATCTTAAATTTGACGGTTTGACGCCCGTCTAAACGTTTTTGCTTCTTCACAGTTTTTGAGGACGTTTTTATTTTTTGGAATTAAAATGAACAAGACAGGCTTCAAGTATAATCACACGATGCCATCCGCTGCCAATCTCAATCTCAATCTGGGAGCACTGTGTAGAGAGGGTCGGTTGAAGGATGTTGTGGACATTGTGCTTTCCACACACAATCCCCCTGTAGACTCTAACACATATCTTCAACTATTGAACACCTGCATTGCCAGGAATGCGCTTTCAGAGGGTAAGAAAATCCACTCTTTCATCATTGACAGGGGATTTGCATTTGCTACACGCACATTTCTCCAAAATAAGCTTATCAACATGTATATCAAATCTGGTAGTTTGTTAGATGCACGTGAAGTGTTTGACGAAATGACAGAACGCGACAGCTTCTCATGGAATGTGATGATTACAGCTTACCGAAGACATGGATGTCCTCATGAGGCATTGACAATGTTTAATGATATGCAACGAACAGATGTCCAACCCAATCAGTTCACCTTTGCCAGCATTCTTCCAGCCTGTGCAAACATGGGTACTTTGGAACAGGGTATTTATATCCATCGAGGCATAATGGAAAGTGGGTTTTTCTCAGATG
The DNA here is from genome assembly GCA_019776745.2 of Taxus chinensis. Classification (NCBI taxonomy): domain Eukaryota; kingdom Viridiplantae; phylum Streptophyta; class Pinopsida; order Cupressales; family Taxaceae; genus Taxus; species Taxus chinensis. The sequence continues at coordinate 769,329,674 of CM034148.1, read as the reverse complement.
TTGTAGTTGCAAGTGCCCTGGTAGACATGTATTCGAAATGTGGAATGATTGCAGGATATGCACAAAATGATGTTCTTGACGAGGCTTTAAAGCTTTTCAAACAAATGCCACAACCAGATGTAGTCTCATGGAATGTGATGATTGCAGGGTATGCACAAAATGGACTTGTTGAAAAGGCCGTGATGATTTTTAAACAAATGCAATTGGCAGGTGTAAAGTCAAACTCCACAACCTTTGCCAGCATCCTCCCAGCCTGTGCCAAAATGGGAGCTTTGGAACAGGGTATCTACATCCATCAAGGCATAATTGAAAGTGGATGTTTATCTGATGTTGTCGTCGTAAGTGCCCTGATAGACATGTATGCAAAATGTGGAAGCATACACAAGGCATGGGAGCTGTTTGACAAAATGCCTCATAGAAATATCATCACATGGACTACAATCATCGCAGGATATGCACAAAATGGTAATTTTGACAAGGCTTTAAAACTTTTTGAAGTAATGCCTGAAAGAGACGTGGCGTCATGGACTGTAATGATTACTGGATATGCACAAAACGGGCTTGTTGAAAAGGCTTTGCAGACTTTTAAGCAAATGCGATTGGCAGCTGTAAAGCCAAACTCCACAACCTTTGCCAGCATCCTCCCAGCCTGTGCCAATATGGGAGCTTTAAAACAGGGTATAGACATCCATCAAAGCATAATAGAAAGTGGATTTTTGTCAGATGTTGTAGTTGGGAGTGCCTTGGTAGACATGTATGCAAAATGTGGAAGCATAACGAAGGCACGTAAACTGTTTGACAACATGTCTCAACGAGATGCTATCACATGGAATGCAATGATTGCAGGATATGTACAAAATGATCTTCTTGATGAGGCTTCAAGGCATTTCAAAAATATGCCTAGCCGAGATGCAGTCTCATGGAATGTGATGATTGCAGGCCACACACAAAATGGGTTTGTGGAAATGGCCCTGGAGACTTTTCAGCAAATGCAATTGGCAGGTGTAAACTCAAACTCTACGACCTTTGCCAACATCCTTCCAGCCTGTGCAAAAATGGGAGCTTTGGAACATGGCATGGACATTCATAAAAGCATAATCGAAAGTGGATTTCTGTCAGATGTTGTAGTTGCAAGTTCCTTGGTAGACATGTATGCAAAATGTGGAAGCATACAGAAGGCACGTGAAGTGTTTGACAAAATTTCTAAACGAGATGTAGTATCATGGAATGCAATGATTGCAGGGATATGCACAAAATGGTGTTCTTGACGAGGCTTCAAGGCTTTTCAAAGAAATGCCTTTACCAGATGTAGTCTCATGGACTGTAATGATTGCAGGGTATACACAAAATGGACTTGTTGAAAAGGCCTTGGAAACTTTCAAGAAAATGCAAGTGGCAGGTGTAAAGTCAAACTCCACAACCTTTATCAGCATCCTCCCGGCCTGTGCCAAAATGGGAGCATTGGAACAGGGTATGGACATCCATCAAAGCATAATCAAAAGTGGAATTTTGTCAGATGTGGTAGTTGCGAGTGCCCTGGTAGACATGTATGCAAAATGTGGAGGCATATAGAAGGCCCGTAAACTGTTTGACAACATATCTCAACGAGATGCAGTCTCATGGAATGCAATGATTGCAGGATATGCAATGCATGGATTTTGTAAAGATGCTCTAAAACTATTTGAACTGATGAAGCACTCAGGAACATACCCAGACCATGTAAGTTTAGTTTGTGTTTTATTTGCATGCAGCCATGGAGGTTTAGTTGATGAGGCCTGTAAATATTTCAATGGTATGAGTGACCCTTATTGCACAATGCCTACAATGGATCATTATATATGCATTGTTGACCTTCTTGGTCGCGCTGGCTATATTGAGGAAGCTCTAAACTTTATTATCAAAATGCCAATTAAACCTGCCTCGGTTGTGTGGGTGTGTTTGCTTGGCGCTTGTAGATCACATAAGAATATAGGACTTGGGATATCTACAGCAACTCTCCTTTTTGAGTTGAATCCTAAAAATGCTGCACCTTATGTTCTCCTGTCAAACATCTATGCAGAAGTGGGCAGGTGGGGTGATGTTAAAAAGGTAAGGAGATTGATGAAAGATAGAGGAACTAAAAAGATACCTGGATGTAGTTGGGTTGAAGTCCGTAAAATGGTACATGTTTTTTGTGTAGGAGACAGGTCACACCAACAAACAAAAGATATCCATGCAAAGCTAGAGAAATTGTCAGGGGAGATGAAGGCAGCAGGGTATTTGCCAGATTTAAGACAGGTACTGAGTGATGTTGAGGAGGAGGAAAAGGAATTATTCCTTGGCCACCATAGTGAGAAGTTGGCAATTGCATTTGGATTGGTAAACACATCCCCTGGAACAACTCTTACAGTGGTCAAGAACCTCCGAGTATGTGATGACTGCCACACTGCAGCCAAGTTTATCTCCAAGATTGTGTCAAGAGAAATTGTTGTGAGAGATGCGAACCGGTTCCATCATTTCAAACAAGGACGATGTTCTTGTGCAGATTATTGGTGATGCTAAGTGAAGCAAACTGTAAACACAGGCTTTCACTATAACAAATTGTATAATATTAAACATGCAGTGATAAGAAGGAATCAAGTTTTATCTTCAGTTTCCAAGAAACGTTTTTGCTGTGTGTTTGGAGAGTTAGCATGATGTTGACTTGATAAAATCAGATGTATAGTATGCATTGCTGCCTATATATTGATGGGTTGTTTTGTTAAAGCCCTATCTTATAATACCATGGAGTAGTCATGACATTGAACTGTTTTTCAGGAAGCCTGTTTTTCTTTGGAATGAAAAGCAAAAGAAAAGGGATGCTTTAAGGAAACGGAAAGATGCATGGCAAGCAGGATTTGCAAGAGAAAGGCTTACAATCAATCTAGTACTTGGAGATGACGAGGAAAGCATCTCTTGATAGTTCTTTACTCCAACCTTTTTCATTTTGTATAGTCCTTTTGTGTGTATTGATTGTACTATCTTGTATCTCATTTTGGCTCGGGCGAAAGGTGTCCACAAAACATTATAGATACAGTTTGAAATGAATTGAATCTGCAGTGGCCGTAGTTATTTGAGTGAGTCCACTAATTTATTTAGCCTACTTATATTTTTTTAGATTTATTTCACTAAATTATTTAGCATTGTTATCTGTAGGTTAGATTATTTCACTAATTTATTTTCCATTATTATTCGTAGGTGGTTCTACTTTGCCTAATCTGCAGCAAGCCCTGTAATATTATCTACATGTTTTTCTAGGATTAAAAAAGGTAGCTAATTTACATATTAGCCAAAGACTTTGTTGTTATCTCGTTTCGTTTTTTTGCTGTATTTTGACAGTTTGGACATGGGTTGTGACATTTTTACCTTTTTAATGTTGTTTTTACTGTTTTTGTCAGGGTGAACTCCAGTTGCATGCCCACTTTTGAGGAGCAATTGATATTGATATTGATTTGTGTTATATCTTAAAAATGAGCCTCGTTTTGTTACTAATATATTTGTTCATAAATGCATGGTTTTGTTTGGTTTTGAGTGTTTTTCTATTGTGAAGCCTCAATTTTTTAGTGGATGGGCCTATATAGGATGCATTTGGTTTTCATCATTTTCATGTAACTATTCATGCTTAACAGTATTGATCCATTTCTTCTTTTGTTCAGATATTCTCTAATTTAATGGTAGGCAGCACCATAATCAAGGCAACAGAATTTCCTTGGCCTTGACTTGAATTGCTATTAAGACAGGTCGTTGCTGCTGATGCATTTGTCTGTTTTCCAATAACTAATTGCTAACCATGATGGAGTTATAAGGAAATTAATACTCTTCGTACTAATCTTCTTAATTCTAGATGAGCTCTAGGACCAATTCTCCTAGGAAAAACTCGTTCTTGTATGCAAAACAATTTGTGCAAATACAAAGGCCAGCATTTTAGTTATATAGCCCATTCCTCCACTTTCATTTTAGTTATATTAGAGTTTAGTTCATTCATAGAGGGCAGCCATGGGTGCAGCTAAGGATCTTTAAGGCTGTTTGGTGCCGAATTACTGTTTCCAGCCTCCTAAATTAATTTGTTGATAATTAGATTTTCCAACAAAAGATATTCTAATGTTTATCCAGTGTATATGTCATCAGTGCCTACCCACACTACAATCACAAATTTTTGCATGGCAAATATGTTCTTCAATTATCAACTGGAGGAATGCCATTATAGAATATTTCATTACTTCACTTTTTTTGGCTGATGTAGCTGTCTGCAAACAAGCCGTATAAATCTGTAGCTAAGTGAGCTGTAAATTTGGCAGATATTCGGTTGTATCTACAGTAGACAGTGTGATAAACATCATAATCCTACCAAATTGAGGCTTCACAATAGAAAAACACTTAAAACCAAACAAAACCATGCATTTGTAAATTAGCTACCTTTTTTGCATGTAGTGGTTTCATGGCGCAGCAAGTCAACTAGCATGGATTTTTTGTGTATTGTGAGTGTTGTTCACAAGACCATTATTTGGCGCTAGAAGGAGACCAACGTGTAAATCAATACAACCAAGGAGGATAAACCATTTCATTGTTGTTTGTGAAGACCAAGGAGAGACTTGAGTGCATTGGAAAGGCTACTGGTACAAACTTGCGTAAAGTATAAATTCCCTTCACGTAGAGCACAACCATGAAGAAGAAAGAACGAATTGCATGCGAAAGATCACAATTGATGCAGTACGAGGTGATATAAGCCATGTCCTCACCCAAGTTGCTTCTCTCCAATGCTCGTCTCTTGAAAGGGCCAAATTATGCCACCTTGAAGAAAAAGACGATCATAAAATAAAATAAAATTAATTTCTTTGATCTTCCCTTTATTGTGTTGTGTTGTGTACAACGCTATCAAGTTTTCTTCTATACCCTTTCAACATATTTTTATTACATTTAAAAGTCTTTTATTTCATTCCCCAAGTAAAGCTTACGCAGGCTTAGGGCATTGCGGCGATGGATTTTTTAAGGTGTACAGGGACTTATTTAAAAAAATATTTGACATGGAGATGGCGTTCGCCGGTGCAAAAGGGCTCGAGAATTTTGTCCCGGCACCATTGTTTGGGATCCTCAGAACTCCATAGAGTTAAGTCTTTGATTTCTATAATTACTGGATCAAGTTTTCCAGTGTGAAGGATTTTTCGTGGGAAGATGGGTTTGACATTACTACTGCCCATAGTCAAAGGGATTGAATTTTTCGTGGGACGAGCTTTTACGGGCTCGAGAGAGTCATAGTGGGTGTGTGCTATAAAAAGCTCAAGGATTTGCAGACACTGGTGAGTGTGTCTGCTCCCTGGAATTCAAGGATCTGAAGAAACATTTGTTATCAAGTGTTGTTGGAGGATTTCAATGATGACTTCAGACACTCTTGTAGCATAACAAGGTTTTGTTCCTGCCATTTCTTCATCAACTAGATTCTAATTTACTATTTGATCAAATTGTATCACACCCCGAGTAGATCTCTTTTTTCTACAACAGGGCTCGTTCGTTGCATCTCTTTGTCAACATCCACTTCTTTGGCTCTTTGTAATTCACACAAATAATTGATAAACACCAATAAAACTAATTTTGAGTATGAAAATGATGGCAGTGTCATTGTGGTAGGAGTAAACTGACAAACAATGCACATTTCCAATGCCATCCGCTTCGAATCTCAATCTCAGTCTAACAATACTATGTAGAGGTGATCTGTTGAAAGAGGCGTTACACATTCTGTTTACCTGCATTTCCAAGAAAACCCTTTCAGATGGTAAGCAAATTCACTCGTATAGCAATCAGAGGGAATTTAAGTTTGCCACAAATAAACTATTACAAAATAACATTATACTCATGTATGAAAAGTGTGGAAGTTTATCAGGTGTTCGCCAAGTGTTTGACCAAATGACCGAACGAGACCTCGTCTCATGGAATATCATAATTGCATTTTACACTAGACACGGGCATCCTCACCAAGCATTGACACTGTTTCACCAGATGCAACCAACAAGGTTTGAACCTGATCAGTTCACCTTTTTTGGCATACTCCCAGCTTGTGCCAAAATAGTTGGTTTGAAACAGGGTATAGATATCCACAAAAGTACAGTGGAGAAGGGATTTTTGTCAGATGTTGCTGTTGCGAGTGCCCTAGTAGATATGTATGCAAAATGTGGAAGTATACAGGAACGTGAACTATTTGACAAAATGCCTGAAAGAAATGTAGTCACATGGACCGCAATGACTGTAAGTTATGCACACAATGGGTTTGTTGAAAAGGCATTCAAAACTTTTAAACAAATGCAATTGGCAGGAATCAAGCCAAATTCCACTACCTTTTCCAGCAGCCTCCCAGTGTGTGCCAAAATGGGTGAACATGGCATGGACATCCATCAAAAAATAATTGAAAGGGGTTTCTTGTGAGATGTTGCATTTGCAAGTGCCCAGGTAGATATGTATGCAAAATGTGGAAGCATTAACAAGGCACGTCAACTGTTTGACAAAATGTCTCAAAGAGATGTGATTTCATGAACTGCAATGATTGCAGGATATGCACAAAATGGGTTTGTTGAACAGGCTTTGAAATTTTTTTAAACGAATGCAATCGGCAAGTTTCAAGCCAAGCTCCATAACTTTTGTCAGCATCCTCCCTATCTGTGCTAAAATAGGAGTTGTAGAACAAGCTATGGACGTCCATCAAAGCATAATGAAAAGTGGTTTTCTGTCAAATATTATAGTTGCAAATGCCACGATAGATATGTATGCAAAATGTGGAAGCATACATGATGCACATGAAGTGTTCGACAAAATGTGTCGAAGAGATGTGGTCTCATGGAATGCGATGATTGCAAGATATGTACAAAATGGGCTTTTTGAAAAGGTTGTTGAAGATTTTAAGTAAATGCAATTGTCAACTATAACTCCATACTCCACAACCTTCGTCAACATCCTCCCAACCTGTGCCAAAATGGGAGCTTTAGAATAGGGTGCGGACATCCATCACAACATAATTGATGACTTCAGACACTCTTGCAGCATCTGAAAAGAGTGACAACAAGTCCCCACTGCTTCCCGAGAGCCACCATGATATACAAGATTCTGATTGCAAGGATGCTTCATTTTCAGGAGCAGTATTCAATCTATGAACAACCATTGTGGTGTATTGCATCTGGCTTTAAATTTGATCAAGTTTTTATGAATGTATTTCCTTGGGTTGTGAGCTGAAAAAGTGGTTGTTGTTGCTCTGTTCTTCCTTGAATTAAAACTCAAGGAAGAAATTCTCTAGGTATCCACAAATACATGCCCTCAATTTCGCATCCACAAACTTTATGAAACATTGTGCAAATGCTTGGGGAAAATTTGGCAAACTCAGCGAGTCTCGTGTCAAGACTCGCGAGTCTCGCATTTGGCCTCGACGAGGCCTATTGTTTATCATTATTTTTTAACATAAATTTTTAAAAAGAACATATTTGAATTTTTTGAAGACTTTTGAAACCCATTCTACAAGAAATAGTCATCAATCATAGCATACCAGGTTATGGGAGCACACTTCAATCTATACAACACCTCTTTGAGGCAGCACATTAGATGTTTTCTGCTCTCTTTTGCATATCCACATGGCTACTCCATATAGACTTCCCAAGTAAATTCATCATTAACCAAAGCATTCGAGACTAATATCACTCAACAAAATCAACCCATCGTAAATACTAGCCTCTACTTTGATAACACCTCCACTACTACCTTACTCAAACTTCTTGTATCCAAAGCAGTATGAAATGTATAAATGTATTCATGTTTAGTGCCAAAATACTTGGCCACAAAAGACTACCACTCATGATATAAAATCTGCAAATGTACGAAAGTTTTCATGTATTCATGTTTAGTTCAAATAAAATAGCCTCCAAAACGTTACCACTCATGATATAAGATTTACAAATGTATATGTACGAATTTGTAACAAATTTCAAATGTAGAGATAGAACCTTTAAATGTAATGCTTCATCTATATTCCAACACTTACAAAATCAATCACGCCCCTTATCAACAACAACTACAAAACTAATAACTATCCCTCTAAAATCAAATAACATATACCGTTCGGCGTTCACATTGCATTGTGCACATGCGATTGCTAGTTTAAAATTTCTATAAATTTTCTTTAAAAGTGTATAAAATATAAATAATGTGACATTTCTAAGTTATTAAATGTATAATTTCAATATCAATATAAATTTATATGATTTTTAAAAAAAAATATCTCATAGAAATTCTACAATTATTTTAGATAATTCTTTCAAATTGTCGAAAAATTGTGGAATAACTGTGGTAAAAAAGATTAGCTATCTAGAGTATAGTTTTAATATTATTATATATTTTTTTCAAATATTTTTTGCATTTAAATATGACCTATATTTTAATTTTATTTAAACTCAATAAAATTGTTGGTTTTCATTGAAAAGGTGTCGTACATGTGAATTAGCTACAAATTATTAACACTTACATAAAATTGTGGAACATCCACAATATTTAAAAATATATTTTTTTAATTATCATAGAAGTGCCACATATATTCTAGTTTCTACATTCATTATTTATAAATAAATTAATAATTTTCTTATGAAAATTATGTATATTAATAGGAATAATAAGAACAAAAATATTAATTATATATTTATTATATATAAAAGAATGAGTTATATTTAATTTTTTTTTAATTACAAAAATAATAAAAAATATTATTAAAATAAAAGGATATTCTTCTTCTTTACATAGGAGGATAAACATATTTTAATATAGTTACATTTCCATAATAGTTTAATTTTAATTTTCAATTTTCTTTATAAAATATGAATATATATAAAACATGGTATTTCAAATTTATTAATTATTGAATTTTATTATTAATCTAATTTTATGATCAATTTTAGTTATATTACTAAAAATTGTGGAATTTCTATGAAGAATGGTTGGATATGTGACTTTTCTATGAGTTATTATCATTGTATGTAAATTGTAGGATATCCACAATACTTAGAAATGGCCAAACGAAATTTTCTTAGAGATGCTACAAGTATTCTACAATTCTTCTAAATTGTGGCATTATTGTGGAATAATTGTGGCATTATTGTGGAATAATTGTGGTTAAAAAGGCTTGTTTGTTGTAGTGATATTCAACAAGATCCAAGTTTTAAGGAAGCTCCCATGCATTTGCTGGGGTCGAGGTGAGATGGGAAGTGTCGGGCACATAACCTATACTCTTAATCTGTTTAGATAAGCTCTCCAACATTACAAATATTTCTTCTGATTCTGGTTATAACCTATCATCTCCAACAAATGTATGAACTCTATAATTCACCTCAATCTAACTGCGCCCTTTCTTCTTTCTTAGTCCCCTATATTTCATCATTTTCCCCACCTTTGCTACACCATCCCATTTCCTTGTTGTGGCATAAATATTTGATAAGAGAACATAGTAACCCTCATTCCTAATATCCAACTTAAAGAGATATGCAGCCACACATTCTCCAATCTCCACGTTGCAATGAATTCTGTAAGCACCCACAAACGCAACCCATATGCCAGAATTAGGTTCCAATGGCATATATGTAATAAAATTATATGCCGCATCCAAGCACCCACAATGACTGAGAAGGTAAACCATGCATGCATAATGTTCCAAACCTAGAGTCATGTTACGGTCATGACTCATGAGATTAAAGTATCACTAGGATTCACTTGCTAGACCAACATGACTTCAAGCAGAGAGTACGGTGACAAAGGTGACGTGGTCTGGCTTTGTACCTAAATTGTTCATTTCATTGAAGAGAGTTGGGACATCGTCACCGCGACAATGCAATCCATATCCTGTAATTGCTGCACTTTATTTAGGAAATCATTTGAATATTTTCTTCCTATTTTTTTCAAATCATCCTAGTCTGAATCCATTTTGGTCGGGCCAAGGTTAGATAATTTTTTATTTTTTTTATTGCAATGTTTTAAGGGAATTATTAGTAATGGCATCTGCAAGGGAAATGACGTAGGCCAATGTTCCTTTGATGTAGCAAAATCATGGCATATATGCAATCCCTCAGGTTGACTCGGCTCATTTTTCAACCGCATTTTTTAAGCCACTTAGAAGCAGGGTTTACACTAAGCATCGTGGGCTTTGTGGGGTTTGTTGCGAGGAAACGCCAATTTGAATCTCATCTGGCACTTTAGAAATCTAACAATGTGTGGTTTTGCAGAAAGATATCTTTGATGTCATCATTCTCTGTATGTACGATTTAAATTTTTGTGTCAAATCTTGTGAATCTTTATTGCCTTGCAGTGATTTGCATATCAAGTATTTCGAACGACTATTCAGTTCACTAGGGGTTGGAGGCCTGTTAGAAATAATCTTGAATCTTGCCTGCTAATTATCTTGAACCGCTAATTATTTCTCTGTGTGTGGTTATGATGAATAGAGACTTTTATCATATTTCCATCACATTATTTATGTGTAGCTTGCAACCATTGCAATACATGAGACCACACCTCTTACTAATTTCATTATTTTTTTAACGGTTATGAACAAAATGGGAACTTGATTACAGTGCAGCACACACAAGAGCCTATTCTAATGACGGCTGCAAATGAAGCATGGAATTGGGGTCAAAAAATTTAAGTGTCGAAAAACCCCTTTCAGATAAAAAGATTAGAGACGAACAATGTTCTTTATTTCAGAAATGAACAACATAATGCTTGTATACTTGAAGTCTATGTTAACACTTGTATACTCAAATTCTATGTTAATGCTTGTATAATCAAAATCGATGTACAGCCTGTCAATATGTAAATAACTAAATACAATTTTCTTTTTGGTACCCCTCAATACATCTCCTTCAGGCAGTAGTTGCCATATCACGGCCTTGTTTATTGTTTTCCTTTTTTAATTTAGAGGGACAGAGTGGTCGGGTAAGGTATCCGCATTGCCCATCGAAGCTTATTCCTCTAATATGCTAATGCTGAGGATTTAGGGGAGAAAATCGTTTTGTGCCACGGTCGTAGATCAATCTTCTCTTTAAACTTAAATCATTGCTAATTTTTCTTGCATCTTTCTTTTAAATTTTGAAAACGAGGGAAAATAGTATAAATGAAGGGATCCTGAACGTGGTGTTTTTGTTTTCAGGACGATAATATAATATTCTATTCATTCCGGTCATAGACGTAACAGAACTTACTCAATACATTTTGCTTGGTCTTCGTTATGCAGCAAAAAGCTTAATCCATTGAAAATACATTTATATGCACATTTAGAATTCTCTAAAGAGTGCGCCCCTGTAGATTTTGACAAACATAGATTTCCCTTCGGTGTCTCGATGGCAAGTCATTAACGAATCATCATTACAAGTGATTCTTCATTCAAATTTATCTACAAATTATATGAACTTTCATGGAATTTTTGGAGAAAAACGTCCAAAACAATTACATATAAGTAACGACAGTCTTGTATCAATCGTCTTAAAACTAGGTTAGTTTTACCTTATTATCTATAGTATTTACGAAGCTTGTCTTAGAGTTACGTTGTAAATTTAACTAAGCAAGGTTGAAGAGAAGAGGAAAGACCTGCAGGGTGAAGAGGGTAAACAATCTCTGCGTAGAGCCAATAGACATCCCTAGTTTGTGGATGATGGCTATGTACAGTTCTTTACAATTACATGCGTATTACCTTTGTGGAGGATTGTTTCATGACTAGGAAACAAATATTTTCAGTTTTATTTATACATGCGTAAGAGATAACTTCATAGATAGTGGCGAATGCTTTTTTTGCTTTAAATCCCAAGATGCGATGAATTTGTTTCAATGATTATAATTATTTTCTACCATACCTTGCAGAGAGAATTTTTTAACAGATAGTAATGCATGTGTAATTTGACGCAACTTCACCTGAAAATAATAGCACACAAGAATAAAATTTGACAACCACAAGCATTTTTTTTAAAGATTTTAATCGTAAAATATTTGTGATTTTAAAAAATAATTGTCACGTATGACTTGTATATTTTGGATACCACCTTCATTTTGTATATAGATTTATGTACACACCTTATAAATATGCTTCTTTATATATTGAAAAAGTTAAATAAATATTAATTTTAGAATATTTTATTAGGAGTGTATTTTTAAAGGATAATATTGAAAAAATATTGTCACATAAAAATTGTTTGATAGGGATAGGTGGCCGTCAAATTAACCCGTACCACATACCACACTACTCTCACTTGTTTTAAAGTATATTTCACTTAGCAACATGTATATTGGAATGACAAACTTCTTCTTTGTACCAATGGGTATATAAAAAGGGAGAACATATTAAATGCTTTTGTATATCAATCTGGTCCTATATCGAATGAAAACCAATTGAATTTTTAAAGAGTTTATCAACTCCCACTATCAATAAAATTCATGCACTAACATTAATAGTTTGTACACGTTAAACCAAGGACAACTAAATATAATGGTAAATGAATGTTCAAAATATTCTCACCTTTATTGATATGTTGTTTGACATTTGTGATGGAGATACACAACTAGTTGAACCATTAACAAAATTTCAAATTTGGAATCATTAAAATTTTAAGGAATTCGATTTTTAAGGGCTTCAATTACTGGAGAAGTATTTAATCACATACAATAGTCCAACACATTTTTGGTATAAATTGACATCTAATATATTTATATTAAGGGAATAGTTCTAAAAATAAATTAAAAATGTCAAAACCATTCAGCCTCAAGTTCACATTCCTCTGAGTTATCAACATCCTACTAGAGGATGGAGGCACCGTTGGTTAAAAGGAACTAAACTTCCTATTGTCATCCACTAGTAATGGGGCCACAAACCATTGAGAGAACTGTTAGTGCAAAATCACAACACCCTTGGATGTTGATCAGATTTCTAGGTTGATCACTCTAGCATCTAGTGTAATTGCACAACATTGAATCCTTTCTTTGAGTGTGGGACTCGTGAAAATGAGAAAGGAATCTCCAGAGAAGGCTGGTTCCTCTTTCTAAACTACCTGCCACAAGCTATTCCAGTGCAGGAAAGCTAATCTAATCCTAATCTAACCATGCCAAGGAATCAGAGAGAGAGAGAAAAGGGAAAAATAGAGCCTACACTAAAACGGTGATACACCATAGAAGGAAAATGTTGAACATCTATCAAAACTGCCATGTAACAAGAAGAGGTGAGCAATGGGAAGGGTGGATAGATGCATCACAGGCCCAAGGATATATTTCACATGGAAAATGTCCCAAAACTCCATGAACACAGCTCCAAACCTGCAATGAACATTCAAACGTGCACAAATACCTGCAATGAAGAGAGGAAAGAAGAGAACAAGCAAAAGAACGAGCAGGGATGGACAGATGCATCACAAAACACATTTTTTGTTGCTCTAGAAGTTTGCACAGAACATCATTTCAATAGTAAAAGGAAAAAATCGCCATTACAGAGAAAGGGAGGAGGTTTGAACTCCATTTTCAACCCTGGAGAAGAAAAGAAGGGAGGGCAGAGTTGAAAAGATGAACCCCCCTTTTAAAATGAGCCAAATCTGGCTTTATACAATGCATGGGTCGATCCCAGGAGAGAGAAACAAAAGAAAACGTGCAAGCAGTCCAACCATTGACCAAAACGCATTCTTCATTAAAATCGGTGGTTGAAACATCAGTTCTGGCCATGCTGACGAAGAATGCGACCCATGTGAATTAAAACTGGTTGTTGAAATGTCAGTTCTGGCCATGCTAAAGAAGAATGCGACCCATGTACATTAAAACTGGTTGTTGAAACGTCAGTTCTGGCCATTACCACGCACCAGAGACGTTTCTTGATTTTTCTCTCTCCAAACTGAACCAAAATGTAAGATTGACCCCGGAATTGTGTCAAGAATTTCACCAGCTTTCCATTGATATAAAGAACATGGAAATCCAAGCTCTGGATCGAAAGATATGGCGATCTGAAGATTTAGGGCAAAACACAGGTCAAAACGGATCAACGGAAAAATATTTGAATTTTTTTCGCGCTCTGCCACTTGGATGACACGTGTCAGGCATTGATTGGCCACGCAATTCTCTCTCCTTCCCTTTCTGTGGGTTCTCCTTGAAAATTTTGACTTTTCTTACACTTTGGAAAAAAATTCATTTTCCCCCGCGCCCCGCCACTTGGGACACGTGTCATCGTTTGGTTCGTTGACAGGGGCACGGGGAAAACCTTTACCTTTTAGTTTTTGGCCAAAACTTTGCTAAGTTTCCAAAGCTCTCCCCGAGCTTCGAACTCCCCTTACCCTTAGGACACGTGTCCTGTGTCACCTGGCTCGGGCCCTCTATTCCATTTTCCCATTTGAAACTTTTACGGACCACTTAGCAATTTTTTCCACTTCTGACACGTGACACGTTCTGATTTATTGGCGGCTCGTTCATATTTTCATGTCCTCCGTGTACCTTGCGTACCTTTGGCCCAGCTGTCCTAAACTGCTTGGGACAAATATCTCCGAACCGCCCGATTCAGGCTTCCTTGTCTCTCTTTGAGGCAAAGACACGTGGCAAGATTTCATTTACTCTCGGCTCCTTCGGCTATTCACGTCCCGCACGTACTTTTGGCCTAGATGTCCTAAACAAAAGTTCCTTGTTTCAGCCGAATCGGCTGGTTCGTGTCCTCCGCGTACTTCTGTCCCAACTGTCCCGGACTGCCTGGGACAAATATCTCTGAACCACCCGAAATGGACTATCTTGCGCCAAACCGGCCGATCTGCGTTCTGTGCATACTTTTGGTCCAACTGTCCCAGACCACGCGAAACAAGACTTAGGTAATTTTCTTCATTTTTTCGGCCAGTTCGGCTTTTCGCGCCCCGCGCGTCCCGACGTCCCAACTGTCTCGGATGCTGCGCAGACCGCCTGGCGAATTTTCGGCCAATTCGCACCCCGATGTCCCAACAATCCCAAGTGCTTCCTGGGCTAGGACTTAGCTGATTTTCTCTGTATTTCGGCACCAAGCTTGGATTTTACAATTTTTTCACATTTTATCAACCGGTTGGGATTCCTTGGGAGAGTTAGAAAGAAGCCGAGGGGACCCCAGAAACATGATTTTTTGCCTTGAATCAATCTATTTTCTCGGGATTGAATAATCTTATGTGTGTTATCAAAATTTACCCTAGGGTGAATTTTGGATAACAGTTTTGGTGACTCAGCGAGGTCATCTGCCTGCTAGATGAAGAACGCCCAGCTACTTGAAGCATCCATAGGGCATGGAGTCATGAGTTGTAACCTGCAAACTGATCTAAACTTTGAAAACTTCCCTCTGATCCACTTGAATCCCACTGGACATGGATTCGTTCCCACCAAAATGCCACTAAAATGAACTATGCAAGAGCGAAACCAGCACCACAAAACTATGTACAGAACTGAAAATCATACATGCTCCAAATGGAACATGCAGAGTGTGCACAAGCACTTCTTCTACTGAAAGAAAAACTACCTATTCTACTCTAACTTGAAGCAAAGGTAAGCTAAACAAACCCTGCAATTGGTTATGAGAAATAGCTTCCCTTTCTCAAAAGTGGCAGCCATGCAATTGATTTGGAGCTGATCATGGCTGTTAGGATGAGTGGAAAATCAAAAAGAAGCTGGTCTTCCACCCAGATCATCAAGGTATCAGCTGAAGGTGAATCCAATACCTCTTTTAGTTGCTCTGCATTTGGATTGAAGAGGTATGACAGCTGATCCTTGGTACTTTGTAGCTCACCCTCATGCTCAGAAGCAAGCATGACTGGTTGTGACTTCTCCTTTGGCTCTAATGAAGCCATATACCTGATTAGGCAAGGTCTGATCCGTTGAGTATGCCCATAACTCTGATTTTCAACTCCAAAAATGGATTCTTCTTGTAGACCTTCTTGAATGGATGGTGTGGAAGAAATGGCGAAATTCCTCTGTCCTTTCTCTTCCTCCAATGAAGAAAATGAAAGATTAAAATCTTCCAATCTTGGTTCCAAAGAGCTGCTATAAGATGCAGGCTGCTGCAAATGAATGTTCTCCTTCATGACAGTAGACTCAAGTGTTTGGAATGTGGATGATGAAAGAGAGAATGGTGGAAACTCAACCGGCTCTTCGCCATCAAAACAGTCCTCCAAATCTGACAGATAAACTACCTCATGGCTGTCCTGCTACAAATACTCCACTTCCTCCATGGTTTCTTTCACCCTCCAACATTGAGTTTGAGAGATCAAACTCCTCTTCAGTACTAGAACTTGACAGAGGTGAAGTAGAAAGAAGAACTGAAGGTTCTTCTATAGCCTGCTTTGTGATCAAAGCCCTTGGATCTGCAATTTTCTCCTCCACAACTAGAATGTGATCCTCCTTTTAGATCTGGAGAAACTTCTCCTTTCTCTACTACTTGAAGACAATCTTGCTCTTGATAGAACTCTTCCTCTAGCATGAATTTTTTCAAGTCAAACTCTTCAATCTGCTGCTCTGGAGGACAAGTTGGGACTGCAAGATCTTCTTCTGAGCTTTCTTCCTTTATGGCTGATTGTGCAACTTGAATTGAATCAGCATTCCCTTCAAATAGAGTGTCAACATGGACACTACTTTCTGAGTAAACTGACTGCTGATCTGCTTCTTCTTTTTTCTCTCCTTCTGCTGCCACAAAATCAGTTTTAACCACCATTTGTTCAACCTTAGCCTCTTCTGTAGGTTTGACAATCAAGGGGATCTTTGTCATCCCAAATTTAGCAGCCCAAACCCTCAAGTTGTATGTCATTTCTTTTCTATTGGGCTCCTCTTCTTACTGTCGTTCATGGCCGATTTTTGCAATTTCTTCTTCCCCACATGGAATTGGGAATGTAAGAGGAGGGATGGGTTGTAACTCAATTGATTTGGCAATTTTTTGTGGTGGTAGAGGAGGTGAAACCTCTTGTTTCTTTGGGGGAGAGCATATTTATTTTAGCTCTTGTGGAGGGGATGACTGTTTGGAAGGAAAAAGGAAAGAAGAATTGAGGTGTGGTGGAAGACTGAGAGGTGGAGACATGGGATCAACATTTGGGACAGATGGGGAGTTTAGAATTTGCAATTCCAAATGAGATGATGCTGCTTGAGTAATGGGAAGAGAAAAACCAGATGATGGTGTAGAACTTACCCATTGACAAGGTTGTTCAAAAACAAGTGTATAGGCCTCTATTTCTGTTGTCCATTGTGCAAATTGGGGCAACATCTTAATCATGAAGTCCAGCTTCTCCTGAGGGCTGAAGTGTCTTGGAAAAGGGCCTCCCCATGGACAAGGAGTCCTGTAACCAATTCAGAAAGCTCTCATTTGAGTTGTTGCTTTGGACTGCACCATCTTTTCCTCCATCTTTTGGATTTTCTCCAACAGACCATCATCTTGCATATGATTGTCTTCATTATATGCATACTCTTGCTCTTGAAAAGCTCCATAGCCAAATTGATTTTGGCATTGCTGCTCATATGGGTATGTATGCTGATTTTGAATTTGTTCAAAATGCTGATTTGGAGGATTTAAAAAACATGTTGGAGGTGGGAAACATTGCTGCTGTTGTAAATGTGAGCTCCATGATGGAAATGAAGTCATGATTGCACAACTTCATGGAATGGAAAAGAATGAAAGAGATGGAAAGAAATATGGATGGAAATGGATGAAAAACAGGTCTGCAACTTCAGAAATGGGTTGCTGATCAGATGGAGTCGCCAGATGTGTTTGCAAGTGCCTCCAAAGGCTGAAATCTTCACAGGAACACGCCAATCTGCAAAAGATGAAGTGGAAGACTTCTAAGCCCCCACCGGGCATGCCAAAACTATTATCCAAAATTCACCCCCCAGGGTAAATTTTGATAACATGCATCAGATTATTCAATACCGAGAAAATAGATTGATTCAAGGCAAAAAATCATGTTTCTGGGGTCCCCTCGGCTTCTTTCTATCTCTCCCATCCAAGAAGGAATCCCAACCGGTTGATAAAATGTGAAAAAATTGCAAAATCCAAGCTTGGTGCCGAAATACAGAGAAAATCGGCTAAGTCCTAGCATAGGCAGCATTTGGGACAGTTGGGACATCGGGGCGCGAATCTGCCGAAAAGCCGCCAGGCGGTCTGCGCAGCATCTGGGACAGTCGGATGTCGGGACGCACGGGGCGCGAAAAGCCGAACCGGCCGAAAAAATGAAGAAAATTGCCTAAGTATTGTTTCACGTGGTCTGGGATAGTTGGACCAAAAGTACGCGCGGGACAGTCCATTTCAGGCGTAAGATAGTCCATTTCGGGCGGTTCAGAGATATTTGTCCCAGGCAGTCTGGGACAGTTGGGACAGAAGTACGCGGAGGACGCGAACCAGCCAATTCCACTGAAACAAGGGACTTTCGTTTGGGACATCTGGGCCAAAAGTACGAGCGGGACGCGAAAAGCCGAAGGAGCCAAGAGTAAATGAAATCTTGCCATGTGTCTTCGCCGTAAAGAAAGACAAGAAGCCCGAATCGGGCGGTTCGGAGATATTTGTCCCAGGCAGTTTGGGACAACCGGGCCAAAGGTACGCGAGGTACGTGGAGGACGTGAAAAGCCGAAGGAGCTGCCAACGAATCAGAACGTGCCACGTGTCAGAAGGGGAAAAAATTGCTAAGTGGTCGGTAAAAGTTTCAAAGGGGAAAATGAAAAAGAGGGCCCGAGCCAGGTGACACAGGACATGTGTCCTAAGGGGAAGGGGAGTTCTGAGCTCAGGGAGAGCTTTGGAAACTTAGCAAAGTTTTGGCCAAAAACTAAAAGGTAAAGGTTTTCCCCGCGCCCCTGTCGACGAACCAAACGATGCCACGTGTCCCAAGTGGCGGGGCGTGGGGGGAAAATGAAATTTTTTCCAAAGTGTAAGAAAAGTCAAAATTTTCAAGGAGAACCCGCGGAAAGGGAAGGAGAGAGAATTGTGCGGCCAATCAGTGCCTGACACATGTCATCCAAGTGGCAGAGCACAGAAAAAATTCAAATATTTTTCCGCTGATCCGTTTTGACCTGTGTTTTGCCCTAAATCTTCAGATCGCCATATCTTTCGATCCAATGGAAAGCTGGTGAAATTCTCTACATGATTCTGGGGTCAATCTTACATTTTGGTTTAGTTTAGAGAGAGAAAAATCAAGAAACGTCTCTGGCGCGTGGTAATGGCCAGAACTAATGTTTCAACAACTAGTTTTAATGCACATGGGTCACATTCTTCTTCAGCATGGCAAGAACTGACGTTTCAACAACCAGTTTTAATGCACATGGGTCACATTCTTCTTCAGCATGGCCAGAACAGATGTTTCAACCACTGATTTTAATGAAGAATGCGTTTTGGTCAATGGTTGGACTGCTTGCACATTTTCCTGTGTTTCTCTCTCCTAGGCTCGACCCATGCATTGTATAAAGCCAGATTTGGCTCATTTTAAAAGGGGGGTTCATCTTTTCAGCTCTACCCTCCCTTCTTTTCTTCTCCAGGGTTGAAAATGGAGTTCGAACCTCCTCCCTTTCTCTGTAATGGCGTTTTTTGCCCTTTACTATTGAAATGATGTTCTGTGTAAACTTCTGGAGCAACAAAAAACATGTTTTGTGATGCATTTTTCCATCCTTGCTCATTCCTTTGCTTGTTCTCTTCTTGCCTCTCTTCATTGCAGGTATTTGTTCATGTTTGAGTGTTCATTGCAGGTTTGGAGCTGTGTTCATGGAGTTTTGGGACATTTTCCATGTGAAATCTATCCTTGGGCCTGTGATGCATCTGTCCACCCTTCCCATTGCTCACCTCTTCTTGTTCTATGGCAGTTTTGATAGATGTTCAACATTTTCCTTCTCTGGTGTATCACCGTTTTAGTGTAGGCTCTGTTTTTCCCTTTTCTCTCTCTCTCTCTCTCTGTCTCCTTGGCATGGTTAGATTAGGATTAGTTTAGCTTGCCTGCACTAGAATAGCTTGTGGTAGGTAGTTTAGGAAGAGGAACCAACCTTCTCTGGAGATTCCTTTCTCATTTTCATGAGTCCCACACTCAAAGAAAGGATTCAATGTTGTGCAATCACACTGGATGCTAGAGTGATCAACCTAGAAATCTGATCAACATCTAGGGGTGCTGTGATTTTGCACTAACAGGAACAAATGTGGTCAAGAAATGTCAAATAAATTGTTTTTATATGGATGTATTTTTTGGTAGAAATTGACATCTAATATATTTATATCATGGGAATAGTTGTAAAAATAAAAACTTTGGAAACCATTTAGCCTCAAGTTCACATTCAACTGATTTATTAGCATCCTTCTGGAGGATGGACGCATGAGAGGTTGAAGGGCGATAAACTTCCTCTTGTCATCCACTAGTGACGGGGCTGCACAAATGCTTTATGAAACAAATTTTTAGTTTTGTCTATATTTTTTATGTATGCTGTGTGAAAAAATAAAACATTGTAATCAATCCTTTATTGAGATAAAAAAAAGAGAGAATATGTAAATCAAATGTATTGTAAATAGATAAATAAGAGAGAAGATAACTCTAAATATCTTATGATTTCCTTACTTTTTCATCAATTGTCTAAAGGGAAGCTCATTACAAGTGAAAGTGAGAATTATTGAGTTCTCATATGTATGTGAATTAGTGAAAGTGTGGTAGGTTGGTGAAATAACATTCAATGGAAGTGAAAGAAGGAATTGTTGAGTTCTTATATACAGGTAATCTTCTGGAGCATATATCTAAAATAGTAGAACTGCAACCCTAATGTTTGAATCCTTTGAGGACATGTAAATTTGTTTCCAAAACTATTGGTGTACTTACTCCCCATGTTTTCACCAATGGGAGAATGTTAGGAATAATTTTAGTGTGTATATAGTAAAATATTTTATTAGTATGTGAATGTTTAGAATGATGATATAATATAATACTTTGAGTGAGCGGTTTGTTATGGGGTTACAAAAAATCATATAATTAAACATTAGGGTATATGTGAGGGATTTTTTTTTTTTTATTGTTATGGATAAACTCCTTTAAAATAGGATGCCCATTTCCTATATAATGTAATATGATTTATGGAAAGAATAATGAAGTTTTACACCAACCCCTTATCCCAGACAACCCTAAGGGGTTGGCCATTAGAGATATGTTGAGGATCCAAACTCTGAAACCAAATTCTTGTTGTGTCAATGTTGATTTCACATTAGTATCAGGGCCCCATAACTATGGTATGTGAGTTCAAGATGTAATAGTTGAATTATTTGATAGCTTTAACCACTGCAAGGGCATAATTTTCGATTGGAGAGTATTTGAGCTCGAGATATTTTAACCTGCAACTCATGAAAGTAATGGGAGATTGAATACCCTCATCATTTTCTTACACCAAAATGGCTAACAAATTACGTTTCGAAGAATAAAAATATACAATGAAGTCTTTTTTAAAATCAGGAGGTACAAAGGTTCATGTGCTTTTGCAATGGAATTTTTTATTTCTTCAAAGGATTCTTTACCTGGGTTTTGGCTCCTTTTGAATGTATTATTTCCTAGGTAGGATCATAGTCAATAATGTGTTTGGTGATCTTTGGGAAAAATAAGGCATAATGATCTTCTACAAAAAGTTCAACTAATCCCAAAGACTCACATGAGTGCAACACCAGTTTTTCTAGTAATAAGGGATAGATTCTTGATGGATATGAACTCTTTCTGGGTTAATTTTTTGTTCCTTCAGATGTATGTTATCATATTTTCATATAATAATAAAAACAATTTGATCATACTTGGGATGAATGGATTATTGATTGAACATGGCACAGGAATTCATGGAGCAATCTGGAATGATATAGCTGAGATTTATAAGCAATTGTTTGGAAGCATCTTTGCAAATTGATTATATGGTCAAGTTTTGGAGGTACTACTTGGGGCCATCCACCGTAGTATTAATGTATTACAATATTCGGGCCTTAAGGAGTGTGTAGCATGAAGAGGACCTAATTGCTATCATATTATGGTTTAAATGTATTTCGAATATCCGTGCGATTGAATGGTATAAGATCCAATAAAATTCCTATGGAAATAACTTTATCCATGCCCTTTATACAATGATAGAGAAGATGAGACATCTTGAAACATTATGCACTATCCCAAGGAAACTCATTCTTCCGGCACACAACTAGCCATCCCAAGAAATATTTTAGCCATTTGGAGGTGTTAAATTCATTAAACATGTCTTTATATTACCACCATCATATTTATGTGGGTTGTTTTCATGTGAATATCATATAAAATGTATACATTGTGGGAATACTTCCATCCAAGGATGCTCAAGATCATCTTGCTCTTCAGAAGTTTTGAAAACTAGGGCATCTAAAAATCGGCTGGGTTGAATGCCTAGGGGTTGGTACAACTGGGTTGGACGCCTAAAGTTGGATGCCTAAGTATGTCAGTTTAAAGGTGGGTAATGTATATGGGTCAACAAGATTTTGACATATTGGTATCATGTAAAGGTTAAGATGCCTTTCACACCCCCCACATTTAGCACATACACAGAAGTTGGTCAGATCTACATAGGTTGGTCGGTCCAACAGATGGCATGACCATATAGGTATAGGTCGGATCAGCGTTGTATGGCCCACATAGTTAGATGGCGTCCTAACTCCCCAGGGATGGACATGTCAGAAGATTAGGATGATGCATGGTTATATGGGTCCTATGAGGTTGGACTTCATGGGAGGTGGTACGGCCAGGTTGGACAAATCACATATTGGATGCCTCACGGAGTCATCGGCAGATGAAGGTGGTAGGTGGACAAAAAATACAATTCAACCACTAGTTTAATGGTGGTAGTTGAGGATGTTTAACCACTTGTCAGGTATTTAATGAGGGTTGGTGGAAAATTTATCCTATATAATGGACTCATTTTCAACCCTATCATCATTTACATTAAGACATTATGATGAGTTGGGGAAACATCTTGCAAAATGTTCAAAACATCAACTCCATTTGAGTTGTGAGCCTCCTCTTGGGTCTATAATGTAATTAATGACTTTATTCCATCATATGGGATAATGGTCTTTGCATGTTTTGAAGCATATAAAAATTCTCCAACCTGTTATTTAATTGTTCATTATCTTCATATCCATCTACATCTCATTTTAAGAATATAACTTTCCTTTAAATCATGCCTTCTTCCAAGTGGAGCCTAAGATCTGAAATATAATCATGACTGTGATTATAACAGGTTACGGGCACATGACATATGAACTGGATTTAGAAGAACAATAGATCTCCTATACATTCGTTCACTTAGAGATAGATGAATTACAATAGTTAGGACCTTACTACATCAAGGAAAACAACTCCCAACTCGAAAAATTCCAAGTAAACTCTAACTAACTTAGGACTAAATCTACTCTAGGTGGCGGAAATTACTAATTGTTATCCACAATTTACTAGAACCTCAAGTTGATTCTGGAGTAAGTTCACATGCTTATTCCTTCGGGCACAAGAAGGTTGCCACGCATCGAGGGACATCCCTAAATTATAGGAATTGGAGGTCCCTTTAGCTCTTTTCTAACCCCTCCATAATGCAAGGTAATAGACTAAAGGAGTTAGACTAAATTGCCCAGAAAATAGGAAAAAACCGAACTTAGGTAGTGTCTTGCAAGTAAATCCTAGGTATTTTTGGCCCAGGCTGCATAGGAATGTGCAGGAAAATTAGTGACCTGAAAACGTGTCAAAAACTTGCCCCAACGCTTTGTTGTGTAGGGTGGGTTCAAACGTTGTGTTTCCGCGCGGTCCGCAGAAACATGTGGTTTCAAAAAAATAGACTCGCAACAGTTGACATCTTCTTAGGTAGAGAAAATCGAAGTAAGAGGACCTTGTCATTGTCCTGCGTAATTACATGGGATGCGAAAATAAACCTCTCCATGCAAGTTGTTGTATTATGGGTGGCATGGAGAAATTCTGTCCAGGATGGTTGGGACATCAGTTTACGAGCGGTTGACGCAAAATGGGGAAAATGCTGCATAAGGTGCCAGGCAGCTTCGAGAGTTGTGTACACATTCATCAGATACCTTTGGCCCAACTCGCACAAGGGACAGATTTTTTTCAAGGACCCGATTTAACCAGAATATCTTGCCCCCTTTTCAAAGGAAAACAGTGCAAACCAAACCTTGAACTGTCAGGATTTCCCTAACTTTCATGCACTCTCTATCTCTCTCTCCTTGTCATCAAATTGGAATTGTCTGGAATGGGAATGAGGTCCTCTAGATAGGTTCTATTCTGCATTAGAAGTAGTTTAGCATTAGGATTAAACCAGAGGAAATGTCGGCTTATCTCCAATGAAAGTACCGTTCTCAAGTTCCTGTCAAGTTAGCAAAAGTACACTGATTGTAGACCCACAATCATGCAGGAAAAACTCAGGGGGTCGTAACTGTTACATTTTTCATATGAACAACGCACAAAATTGTTATCCTAAAAATTTTCCTTCTGTAACCCCAATGCACATACTTCTTTGGATTCAAGGAAATGCCATGGAGGTGCCAATTGCTAGATCGTAGAAAATGTGGCTCGAGGTGTTTCAATTGATCAATCACGTTTACTTGGTAGTTAGGATGCATTAATAAAGCATGGAATGATATCTTTCATTGCTACACCTTATGGGATTCTATGAGAATCCTTGAAGATCAGAAATATGCCACATCCATTTCAATTCTTTGAATACCTTTTTTACCCTGCATTAATAAGACCAAATTTTCATATTCTTCATATATGCCTTTTACATCTCTCTCTTCATGAAGTGGTGAATGCAGTTGTAGTATTGGTCTTCTTTGTGCAACCTCAGGATCTAGATTATATCTAGCAAATCCATGTCAAGCATTGTACATCATCTCAAATCCTATGACATCTTATAGACACTTGATTCAGTGGACTCTTTGTAGGGTGATCCAGGCCCTTATCTTTGTAGCTATGCTTGGATTGTGCATACTCATGAAGAAATGGACACAAATTTTTGGATCTCTTCATTTCCCTGCTGTGTACTGTGGACGATGTCCCCTTGCCCCTATCCATGTTGAATGTATGATATATTGAAAAATGATCCTTTCTTTTACTCATAATTTGGGCTATCCTCAAAAATAATCCTAGCTATTTGTATAGATTATATTGCCTTGTACTTGCAGTTCTTAGATTGTGGAGAACAATGTATCGACCCCTTGAGCTAGGATTTTACTGTTGTATTCTACTTTCCACACATTGGAAGGACTATTCTCAGTCGTCGTTTTCTGGTGAATAAGCGAGAATTAGTCCAGTATATGTTTCTCAAGAGTGCATCATACCTTATCTCCTTGGTCTTCTAGTGAGCAACATTTATCAATATTTACGGGGTAAGTGTGGGAAGTTGATGGACAAATATAGGGGTCATCCGTGGACGTCATGTTGCAAAAAAATAGTGAAATCTCAACTTGT
This sequence comes from Taxus chinensis, assembly GCA_019776745.2. NCBI lineage: Eukaryota > Viridiplantae > Streptophyta > Pinopsida > Cupressales > Taxaceae > Taxus > Taxus chinensis. The sequence continues at coordinate 769,304,208 of CM034148.1, read as the reverse complement.
AGGGATTATTAGCTATACACGCACTTTAAATTAGAAAAATTTATATAAATATGAATCATAGCATTCGGAATCTAGTTTCTAAAATACTAATTTTTAATAAAAAACAGACAAGTTGAGCTATATTAAACACTTAAAATTATATGACTTTTTTTTTTCTTTTGAAAAAAATCTTATAAGATTGTAGTCCGTTTGCCCGCGATTTTGGATGACCAAATCTTGCTATTTTTTTTTTTCCTTTGGTGAAACGTTAGATGTAGTTGTCTATCTTGGGATGGATTTTATTTTGTATTTTTTTAGATTAATATTTTTTTTAATGATTTTTTCCGTGAAAGTGATATGAAAATATTTAGAAAATGAGAGCGCTTTCCGTTTTCCCGCCATAACTATATCAAAAAATATTGAAATCAAATATATATATATATATATATATATATATATATATATATATAATGTGTATAGAATTTGTCCATGCTTGGGATGGTATAAGTTTTATCATATTTTGATAAGTGAAACAGAAGTTACAGTCTTAAACGTAGACATGAACATTTGCATGGGAAAAAATGTCTTAAAGACCTATTGTTAGTAAGAAATTATAAAATGATATTTATCTTATTCTATTCACTTTAAAAACAATATTTCTACAAATCTAAGAGTTTACCCTACGCGATGGCACCATTTTTGTGAAATGTTTTCAGTTTTTTCAGCATGGTTTAAGTTTTTGGAAGAGCAGATTTGAGGATTTTTGACCTTTTACACTTCATAATGACCTTCCATAGCTTTGTTTGGGGAAAAAAAAAAGATTTTCATGAGGCTTACGTTCGGTCAGATTTGATCCGCAATCGCAGTTTTTTTAACAATAAAGCGAGCACGCTTTATAAACCGTGAGCGCGGGTTTTATAACAAGAACCATGATGCACGTAGTTCATAAAGTGTGCTCATGGTTCATTAAAGGCGCGCTCGCGGTTCATTTCATCATATTTACACACATCTCAATTTCTGAATTACCATGTAATTTTTACTCTCTGACCTTACCGTATGAATTACTACAAAATTTTGTCATTTTTTCCAGGCACGTTTTCTTATCATCGGAAGTAAAACATCATGGGAGACAAAAAACGAAGTCAAAACAAGGATATTCATTAAGTAAAAAAACACCAAACGATATTAGAGGCCAACAAAATTCAAAATGCTGAGCAAATGCAGAATGTAGATTCTTCGTGAATCTAGAAGAGGTTCATCTTCAATCCCAACTATTGTAAGCAATGAAGAACTAGGTAATGTTTCTACTGTCAATGTTGAAGTTGAATTAAATACTCGTGATGAAGAAGTTTTTACCATCAATGTTGAAGAAGAATTAAATACTCATGATGTAGACAAATGTTGAAATTGAAGGAGACAATGAAAATGTGAATAAGAAAATTCATGTTGAAATTGTAGACAAGAAGAATTTGACACAAAACACCTCCTAGGATTTTACATAAGAAACCTAATTTTTTTATTGAAATTGATGAAAACATTTTGAAACCAATGTCTGACAAACTTTTTGAATAGACAAATCAGAAGAAAAGCCATTGAAATTTGGGATAATCATTTTGAAATTTTAAATGATTCCCAAAGATGTCTAGTTGTTTGTTAGTTTGATGAAATTGATATAAAATGAGACCTACATTAAACACCTTAGGATTGACAACATCTAACATACGTGGTCAAACCTCTACAATTGTTGAAAACCTTCATGATGCATATCACATTGTTGGTGTCAAGAGACGCACTAGGGATAGTAATATTGTGCGCCGTGTACTTGCTACTAGTGTTGTAAGTGAATCAATAAAAAAATAACGTTTCGATAACGCAAACAAGTCGTATGTTGCAAGTTAATCAAAAAACTCTAATAAAAGTAATTGAAAGACGTAATATCCTTCAATCACTCAATCACATGTCGATTTTTGGGCATTTTCTGCTAGAGCACCACATAAGGAAAAAAATAATTATGATGCTATAAGAGAAAATTTTATTAAATTTTGGCATGATAACACTAGAGTTTCACCTAATACAAGAGATGTTATAAAACAGAGAGTTGGTTCTACTAATCATGAACCACATCCAAAGCATTTCTTAGATATGACTCAAACTCAATTTTTTTGTAAGTTTTAACAAGAGAATCTAAAAATTAAAATTAGTCAACATTTTTTTTGAAATGTTGAAACCATTCTATGTGAAAATCAACCATGCTCGCACCACTTGTTGTTGTAGGAAACATTTTGAATTTTACCCCTGATGCATTATGGTAAATTTTTATGAATTCGTTCTAATTTTCATTCTGAAACTATGTTATCTGAATGTGGTGTTCAAGTTCCACCAATAATTTTGTGAAAAAGAAGTTGGAAAATTTTTTTATAGTCAGGATTTTTTAAATGGAAGTTGTTGGTACATGTGGCACTATTACCTAAATTGGAAATTTGCATCCATGAGGGGCGCAATTTAAGGTTTGCAATAGGACATAATTTAGTTGACTTTGATAAATATAAATTAGTTCCCCCGCATACCAGTTGAAAGATGGAAAAGATGTCTAAATGGTGTGAGAGAGTTACAGAACACTATGCGTTTTTTCAATTTATGAGAAAATTTAAGGATGAAATTGTTTATGAGTATGTTATGCCTACACATAGAGCTCGATGGTTGGATGAACAATTCAAGCTATGGAAATACACATTTCCTATTTGTCCTATTATTTCAGTGGTAGATTTTGCAAACAATTACACATTGCAACCACAAATGGAGGTTCAATCTCAATATTACAACGTCAGTACAAGTTGCCATTTTCGTGCATATAACATTTCTACATTCTCTTGACAGTACAGAGAATGATCAAAAGTTTTTAAGAGAGTACCAATTTTATATCAGTGATGATCGTACTCATTCTACTAAATTTGTGCAAGGGTGTTTCAATTTATTTTATGGAAACTTTCTGATAGGGACATCCACTTCAAACAACATTATATATGGTCAGATAATTTCACCGTCTCACTTTAAGAATGCACGAATGGCGGCTTTATTGGATGATCCTAGGGATGCATGTCAAGATGACTGTGTAACATATTTGGAGTTTCACTGAGGAGTGGACATGGAAAAGGAGGGCATGACGGTGCAGGGGCATGTTTGAAAAGAGCTCTATACAGGAGAAGAGTTAAATTAGAAAGATGGTGCCTAAATTCAAAAATGCAAAGAGCATAGTGGAATGGCGTACTGACAACATGGCTCTGAGGTTCTCAAGAAAATTCCAGCAGTTTGCAGATATTTTTGGTTGATATAGGAACCCTTGTCCCAAATTGCTAACTTCATGAGGATTGTGTGATACTCACTGGGTCCAGTGATATGCACTCATTTTGTATCTCAGATGCTACTTCGTAGGGCCATATGGACAAGAAAGTTGACATGTTTTTATGCATCTTAATCTATCAAATTTGTCACTGCTGAGTGTGATTCACAAGAATCGGTGGATAGGATGGATTTGTAGGCCTCTAACTTTGCTTCCTAGTTATCAACCTCCAAAATGCATTACATTACTTGTTTCTACAGATGAAGTTACAACATCCAAGAACTTTGATGAAATTTCAATTTTGGTGTGACAAGGTATTTATGGTTATTTATAAGTTTTTGTATTGAGTTATGTCCATTGAAATTTTAATATGTACCTATTTAAATTTGAGTTGACAACCTTGGTTTTTTTTTGTACGTGACATGTGTTTTGCAGTAATTGCGACAGAAGACAATGAAGAAGGAATAGACTATTTCTTATGTCATTGCATGTGAGAAAAGAAAGAAGTTGACTTCTCATTTTCATAGCTAGCCCTTAGGGTTTTACACTGTAAAGCTATAGGGTCAGGGTAAGTGCATGAAAGTTAGGGGGCCAAAAAGCTGACAAAAACCCAAAAAAAAGATCAAAATACGTACGAGTTCTATTATAACACGATCACATTTTAAATTGGCATGTTTTGGGATTTACCGAGGCATAACGCATACGTGTTATAACGCGTACACATTATATACATGCATACGCGTTATGCCTACTATAAATAAAACAGTGAGCCCTGAGCCTTCTATCATTTTATTTCCCTCAAACGTGAGTTTCAGAGCTTAACTGTGCCCTCACATTTTTTCTTTTAGCTAGTATCTCAAGATCTTATAGGATTGTTTCTGGATCACCGGGAAGATCTGAATCGATGATGGCTGCCATAGAGAAGAGATAAGCACAATTCTTTTCTCAAAATTGCATTGAAATATGATAATTATAGATTAAAATTTGAATTGAATACATATTTTTTATTGTTACAGTTAGAGGTTGAGGGAATTAACTACAACCAAACCCTGTTATTCCTGTCATCCCTCTCAACACTCCCACAATTTCTCAACATACCTTGGGTATTCAAGAAGATGTTAGTAGCCCACATAGCTGAAAACAAACTTGAAATTGAGGATTTAATCAAATCAATGAGGGATTCACAATCTACAAAACCCCACCACTCCTCTCTTGCAAACACATTAGAGGCAATACTTGTTCAAGTTGACATGGAAACGGGGAAAATTGATCATTAGACAACTTATAGAGAGGGTTATAGGGTTTATTATTCCAAAAAATTATCATATGTGGATGTAAATAAAAAAGAAATTTCAAAAGACCTCATATGTGCTTTATTCATGGATCCCCACACTAATTTTCCTGTTTCGTTGTCATGTAAATGGTTTCCTATCCATTGGTGCAATAATAATTTGATTAAAAATAATTTTTGGGACCGATGGTGGATGGTGTTTTATTTTCGACCTTGTAATAACAATGAGGTGCCACTATACATTTTTTGAGGAAACTCTATTACGAGTTTATCCTCAATGAGATTCCAAATTATTTTTATTTCTGAGATTTCTAGGTTCTAAGAAAAAAGATCAAAACAGGATCAACCCAGGTGCACAACTGTGCACCTATTCAGTAAGCGTAGATTCCCTGCACAGAAGCCCCCTCACCCTAAGATTGTCTCTTAAGTAGTGAAGGAGAGATTAGAGATTGATACACTCCACGCACTTCAAAGGCTATATATGACCCTTGTTCGACATAACGAGGGAGATTTCTGATTGCCATATGCTCATGGAGGTACATAAAGTTTTCCCTTAGGGAGTACTAGCATGAGGCCACATATTTTCTCGTCATGTGGTAGCATATGTTTGGGGCCCAAGGAGGATGATACCTCCATGCGTACTAATTTTGGTGCACCTAGTGCTAGGGGTGCACATGATAATGTCACTATGTCAGATTTCTTTTTGAGTGAGACATTTGGATTACATTCATTAGTGTCACCTTCACAGGTAAATTTGTTATGTTTTGTTATGTATGTTACAAAAAATTTGGAGTACTTGATTTACTTATATATGTTAAATTTCTGAAATAATTGTATTTGTACATGTATATGCATTTGATATTATAGCGCGCGGTAGGTGCATCTTCATCCCGACCATAGGAAGTGAGCACTATGTGCATACACATACATTCATAGAGGTAATTTAGAATGTTAATTATGTAAAATTTTCACATACATATGTTTGTGTATGTGTGTGCGTGCGTGCGTTAATATGCGTGCGTTAGCGTGCGTGCATAAGCGTCAAATATATATACATTCTTATATGTATATCTAACTCACGTGATATACATGTTTGATAACGATGTTGACTTCACTAGACACCCCACCATCTCTGTGACAAGTAGATAAAGGTGTTGCCACTACGATTTCATCTACGCATACAAACTCACTGATGTATTCAAAAAACACGTAAATTTTGTTAAAATTTCTCATGTCAATTCATATTATGTTAAATTACATGTTAGTAATGTCTTTCATTGTAGAATTATTAAATTATGTTAATAATGTCTGTTCATTATGTATATGCAAGAGTTACCTGCGATAAGTAGTAGCCATGTTCATTTGATTCACAGGCGTGGCAGGGGTAAAAACAATAGTTCTATATTAATTAAATTAGTTAAAATATTGTCATTATGTACATACATGTACTTAGTTCTATTTTTGCTAATTCTAATGTTAGATTTTCTTAATCTTATGTGTATGTAGGGAACTTCAACCCCCTCCATTTTGACTTTGAGGGAACAGACTCCTCCATCTCGTCATCTTCATACCCTCGTTCCTACTACAAGAGCTCTCGATGACACATTTGAGCATGAGATGAAATATTTTGCGTGATCGAAAACTTTCGGGTAAGTTTTTGTATTTATGTATATACTTTCATTCTAGCATGGACTTAAATAAATGTTGAAAACATATATAAATTAAATTTTGACAAAAAAAACATTGTTTGGATTTACAAGCTCATCTACAGGCGAGTATTCAAAGCGCTAGAGGACTCGAAGCATGGGCTCAGACGATCCAAAGTCATCTCATAGATCCCCATCTTTGTCTAAGGGAGGGCCTTCTTTGAGCAAGGCCAAGAGAGGGATAGATTTTGATGAGTAGGAAATATATATTTCTTACATAACATTGTTTTTGTATGTCATATGTGCATGGCATTGTATGTATGCCTATATGGAATTTGAACTTGATGGTATTTGACCTATTTGGGAATTTTTGTATTTATTATGCACATTAAAATACTATTTGGAGCTTGATAACTTTGTATGAGACCTTACATTTCTCAGAATATTTTCACATGAAACTAATATGATGTGCATTTGACAATATTTTAGACATTATGGATTATTTTTTCATTTATTGGTGATGTACATGTACTATCATTTTCAGTGTATAATATGCATAAAAATTTGAAAATCAATATTCATATAGTGTATGTATATAAAGAGTTACCTAATCTAAGTAATTATTCATTCAATTTATCAATGTGTATATGTGTATTTACCTTACTTATGCTTCGTCTTACTCATGGTCTCTTTGTACTAGTTCCTATCTTATCATGCACATACTACATTCTTCTATGTTTCTTAGTCTTCTCCCTTGTTAAAACACCTGAGAGTTGTCACAATTTGATGCCTTTCATCTCTTGATATTTTTAGAATGTCTTTCCATATACATTACTCCAATGCTTGAGAATGTCTCCAGATGCAATGACATTCTGATTAAAACACTCAATGCTTTTCGACTATCTAATCCTATCCAATTTGTATGATTACCTTTAAATCTGTAGGAATTTCAAGTTATTTGGAAATCACATCACACCCTTCACAAGGGTTGATGACTACCCCTATGCTTTGTAAGGAACTTTTGAAAGCATTCATGGGTTTATCGTAGTATAAATTATCAGTGAATAGAAGTTCACTAATCCATAGGCCAACTAACTCCCATCAAGAACTAAAAAATAAAGATTTACTAGGTGATTGATAACTCCCATGTGTTCTTAGGCATACCCCTATCAAATTCATTCTTAATCTAATCTAGTCATTCAGGGCTCTTAAGGGACTTCACCTAGACGAGGTAGCCCCAAATAATGGGTAGTGTAGGGAACCAAAACAAAGCCTCCACTAGCATTCATCTAGCCACCCCGACATGTTGGCGTAGTTAGTTCGGTCCCATGAGCTTTTGTTTGCAAACTACAGTGTCTGGGATCCCTACTCTGACTTAGACTACAATATTTCATGAATTTTCAAATAATAAGGCAGTGAGAGAACCAAATGGAGATGGATAAAAATGAGAGAGGATTTGGTAGAGGGATTCAACATGGAGGTTTTTGATCTGACGAGACGTCTCTAGGTGCCATGGAGTTTGAGAAATCACATGTTGAAGATATAAGGTGTTTTGGTCTCATGGCTCTTAAGAGACTATGCCCGAATGAGGTAGCCTGAAAGCATGGGGAGCATAGGGAACAAAAACAAAGCCTTAAATAGCATTCACCTAGCCACCCTGACGTGTTGGTGTAGTTGGTTCGGTCCCACAAGCTATGGTTTACAAACTACATCATCTAACAGCCTTACGTTGACTCAGACTACATTATTTCACATGTTTGCAAATAATAGGACAACGAGATAACTGAATGGATATGGATAAAATTGTGATATTATTTCATAGAGGGCCCTGACATGGATGTCTTGGATCTAACAAGACATCTCTAGGTTCCACGGAGTCCGAGAAATCACCCGTCGAAGATATAGTGTGTTTTGACCTCAGGGCTCTTAAGGGACTACACCCAAGCGAGGTAGCATGAAATCATAGGTAGCATAGGGAACCAAAAAAAATCCTCCAATAGCATTCACCTAGCCACCCCGATGTGTTAGTGTAGTTATTTTGGTACCACGACCTTCTGTTTGTAAACTACAGAGTCTGTGAGCCCTAAACCGACTCAGACTGCAATATTTCACACATTTGCAAACAATAGGACAACGAGAGAACTGAATGGAGATGGAGAAAATTGGGAAGATGATTTCATAGAGGGATCCATCATGGAGGTCTCGAATTTGACGAGATGCTCTAGGCTCCACAGAGTCTGAGAAATCACCCGTCGAAGATATAGCTTGTTTTGGCCTCAGGGATCTTAAAGGACAACGTCCCGAACGAGGTAGCCTGAAAGCATGGGTAGTGTAGGGAACCAAAAAAAATCCTCCACTAGTGTTCACCTAGCCACCCTAAATTTTTTATGAAGTTGGTTCGGTCCCACGAGCTTCTGTTTGCAAACTATAGTGTCTGGCAGCCGTGTACTGACTCAGACTGCTATATTTTATGTGTTTATAAATAATAGGACATTGAGAAAACCAAATGGAGATGTAGAAATCTATCAGATGATTTTGTAAGAGGGCCCCAATGTGGAGGTCATGGATCTGATGAGACGTCTCTAGGTGCCACGGAGTCTAAGAAAGAACCCGTTGAAGATATAGTGTGTTTTGGCCTCAGGGCTCTTAAGGGACTATGCATGGACGAGGTAGCCTGAAAGCACGGGTAGCATAGGGAATAAAAAAAATCCTCTGATATTGTACACCTAGCCACCACAACTTTTTGGGATAGTTGGTTTCATCCCAAGAGCTTCCGTTTGTAAACTATAGCATCTCGGATCCCTACACTGACTCAAATTGTAGTATTTCACGCATTTACAAACAATAGGACAATGAGAGAACCGAATGGAGATGGAGAAAACTGCAAGAGGATTTTGTAGAGGGCCCTAATGTGGAGGTCTCATATCTTATGAGACATCTCTAGGTGCCATGGAGTTCAATAAGTCACCTGTCAAAGATATAGCGTGTTTTGGCCTCAAGGCTCTTAAGGTACTACTCCCGGATGAGGTAGCCCAAAATCACGGGTAACGTAGGGAACTAAAAAAATCCTTTACTAATGTGCACATTTCCACCCCGACATATTGAACTAGATGGTTGGGTCCCACAAGCTACCATTTGTAAAATACAACATCTAGCAGCCTTATACTGACTCAGACTACACTATTTCGTGCGTTTACAAACAATAGGATGGTGAAAGAACCGAATGGATATGGATAAAAATGTGCTAGGATTTCCTAGAGGTCCCCGACATGGAGGTCTTGGATTTGGTGAGATGCCTCTAGGTGCATGGAGTCCTAGAAATCACCCATCGAAGATATAGCGTGTTTTGGCCTCAGTGCTCTTAATGGACTACGCTTGGACGAGGTAGCCTGAAAGCATGGGTAGTGTAGTAAAAGAAACAAAGCCTCCAATAGCATTCACAAGGCCATTTGGATGTGTTTTCCCATATGATTTGGTCCCACAAGCTACCATTTGTAAACTACAGCATCTAGGAGCCCTATACCGACTTAGACTGCAATTTTTTTACGCATCTAAAAATAATAGGACAATGAGAGAACCGAATGGAGATGGAGAAAAACCATGAGAGGCTTTCTTAGAGGGCCCTGATGTGGAGGTATTAGAGCTTACAAGACATTTCTAGGTGCCAAGGAGTCTGATAAATCACCTGTCAAAGATATAGCATGTTTTGGCCTCAAGGCTCTTAAGGGACTACACCCAGACGAGGTACCCCAAAAGTACATGGAGCATAGGGAACCAAAAAAAATCCTCCACTAGAGTTCACCTGGCCCTTCTGACGTTTTGGTGTAGTTGGTTTGGTCCCACGAGATTCCGTTTTCAAACTATAGTGAGTGGCAGCCTTACACTGACTCAGACAATAGTATTACGCGCATTTGCAAACAATAGGACAGTGAGAGAACCAAATGGAGATGGAGATGAAAACACGGGGAGCATATAGAACCAAAAAAACATCTCCACTAGCGTTCACCTAGCCACCCTAACATGTTGGCATAGTTGGTTTTGTCCCAAAAGCTTCCATTTGCAAATTATAGCGCCTGACAGCCATACACTGACTTAGACTGCAATATTTCACGCATTTTTAAACAATAACACAATGAGATAACCAAATGGAGATGGAGAAAATTGTTGGAGGATTTTGTAGAGGGCTTCAACTTGGAGTTTTTGGATCTAATGAGATGTCTCCAGGTGCCACGAAGTCCAAGAAATCACATGTCGAAGATATAACATGTTTTTATCTCAGGGCTCTTAAGAGACTATGCCCGAACGAGGTAGCTTGAAAGCATAAGGAGCATAGGGAACCAAATAAAATCATCCATTATCTTTTAGTAGAGCACCCTGATGTTTTTTCATAGTTGATTTGGTCCCATGAGCTTCCGTTTGTAAACTATAGTGTCTGACATCCCTACAATGACTCATACTGTAGTATTTCGCACCTTTGCAAACAATATGAAGGCAAGAGAACCAAACAAAGATGGATAAAACTGCAAGAGGATTTCTTGGAGGTCCCCAACATGGAGGTATCATATTAGACGAGACGTCTCTAGGTGCCACAGAGTCTGAGAAATCACCCGTTGAAGATATAGTGTGGTAAAGCCTTAGGGTTCTTAAGGGACTATGCCTAGACGAGGTAGCCTGAAAGCACAGGGAGCATAGGGAACCAAAATGAAGACTCCACTAGCATTCACTAAGAAATATATATGTGTTGGGCTAGATGGTTTGGTCCCACGAGATACCATTTGAAAAAAATAGCATCTAGCAACCTTACATTGACTCAAACTGCACTATTTTATGCATTTGCAAACAATAGGACAACGAAAGAACGGGATGGATGGATAGAGATATTCCATTCTAGTTAAGTTGTGATCATTCCATGCTTCCCATTTTTCCTTTTCTTCTTCTCATATATTCTTTTTAAGTTCTTCCAGATGTTTTTGGGTAATCAAATTGAATCTTTATGAGTTACAAGAGGCATTTCTTCTTGAATCATAGTGACATCTTCACCTAATTATTTTTCTTCACGATGTTCATTATCATCTAAAGTTGAAGACCTAGAATTTATATGGCCTTCGGCTTCTTTCTGGGCATAAACAACCTTTTGTAATGTCCAAAAAAATTCAGGCTCTTTATTCTCTATTTGATTAAAGATATTCATTCTTTCAAAATGAACAGTTGGAACATTAGTGGTCTCCCTAACAAAACTAAGTTCATAGTCTACATAGTTGCATCATGTGGAAAAATCATTGAACAATGGTGGTTTTCTCCACCCGTGCTTTTGGGCTACCTCATATGGGCGTAGTCGCTTAAGATCCCTAAGGCCAAAACACGCAATATCTTTGACGAGAGATATCTCAGAATCCGTGGCATCTAGAGACATCTTGTCAGATTTGAGACCTCCACATTTGGGCCCTCTACAAAATACTCTTGTAGTTTTCTCCATCTCCATTCGGTTCTCTCATTGTCTTATTGTTTCGAAATGTGTGAAATAGTGTAGTCTGAGTCAGTGTAAGCCTGCTAGATGCTTTATTTCACAAACTGTAGCTTGTGGAACCAAACCATCTAGGCCAACATGTCCAAATGGCCTGTGAACACTAGTGGAAGATTTTTTTCATTCCCTACACTCCCCGTGATTTTGGGTTACCTCGTTCAGGCGTAGTCTCTTAAAAGTCCTTAGATAAAAACACCTTATATCTTCGACATGTGATTTCTCAGACTCTGTGGCACCTATAAACATCTCATTAGATGCAAAACCTCAATGTTGAAGCCCTCTACAAAACCCTCTTATGGTATTCTCCATCTCCATTCGGTTCTCTCGTTGTTCTATTTTTTGTAAATAGGTAAATAGTGTAGTCTGAGTCAGTATAAGGCTACTAGATGTTGTATTTGCAAATGGTAGCTTGTGGTACTGAACCGTCTAGGACAACACATCTAGATGCCACAGTGAATTCTAGTGGAGACTTTTTTTTAGTTCCCTATGTTGCCATTTTTTTCAGGCTACCTCGTTCGGGCATAGTCCCTTAAGAGCTCTGAGGCCAAAACAAGATATATATTCGACGAGTGATTTCTTGGACTTTGTGGCACCTAGAGACATCTCATTAGATCTAAAACTTCCATGTTGAAGCCCTCTACAAAATTATGTCACGGTTTTCAACATCTCCATTCGGTTCTTCTTAATGTCTTATTGTTTGTAAACGCTCGGAATAGTGTAGTCTAAGTCAGTGTAAGCTTGCTAGATGTTGTATTTTGCAAAAAGTAGCTTGTGGGATCAAACCATCTAGGTCAACACTTCTAGATGGCCTGTTGAGTGCTATTGGAGGATTTGTTTTAGTTCCCTATGCTACCTGTGCTTTCGGGCTACCTGGTCCGGGCGTGGTCCCTTAAGAGTCATGAGGACAAAACATGCTATATCTTCAATGGGTGATTTCTTGGACTCCATGGCACCTAGAGACATGTCGTTAGATCTGAGACCTCTATGTCAGGGACCTCTACGAAATCCTATCACAGCTTTATCCATCTCCATTATGTTCTCTTGTTGTCCTATTGTTTACCAACGCGTGAAATAGTGTAGTTTGAGTAAGTGTAAGGCTGCTAGATGTTGTATTTTGCAAACAATAGCTTTTGGGACAAAACCAACTATGCCAACACATTAGGGTGGCTAGGTGAACTCTAATGGAGGTTTTTTTTTGGTTCCCTATGCTCCCCGTGCTTTCGGGCTACCTCATTCGAACGTAGTCTCTTAAGAGCCCTGAGGCCAAAACATGCTACATATTTGATGGGTGATTTATCAGACTCCATGGAGTCTAGAGATGTCTTGTCAGATCCGAGACCTCCATGTTGGTTCTCTCTAGGAAATCCTCTTGCATTTTTCTCCATCTCCATTTGGTTCTCTCACTGTCCTATTGTTTGCAAATGCATAAAATACTACATTCTAAGTCAGTGTAGGGTTGCCAGATGCTATAGTTTGAAAACGGAAGCTCGTGAGACCAAACCAACTATGGAAACACATTGGGTTGGCTAAGTGAACACTAGAGGAGGATTATTTTTGGTACCCTATGCTCCCTATGCATTTAGGATACCTCGTCAGGGCGTAGTCCCTTAAGAGCCTTGAGACCAAAACACACTATATCTTTGATGGGTGATTTCTCGGACTCCGTGGCACCTAGAGACATCTCGTTATATCCAAAACCTCCATGTTATGGCCCTCTACAAAATCATCTCACGGTTTTCTCCATCTCCATTCAGTTCTCTCAATGTCCTATTGTTTGAAAACACTCGAAATATTGAAGTCTGAATCAGTGTACGGCTATCAGATGCTATAGTTTGCAAAAGGAAGCTCGTGGGACTGAACCAACTATGTCAACACGTCAGGGTGGCTAGGTGAACACTAGCAGAGGATTTATTTTGGTTACCTATACTATACATGCTTTCAGGCTACCTCGTCCGAGCATAGTTCCTTAAGATCCCTGAGACCAAAACGTGATATATCTTCGATAGGTGATTTCTCAAACTTCGTGGCACGTAGAGATGTATCATCAAATCTGAGACCTCCATGTTGGGGCCCTCTATGAAATCCTCTCACATTTTTCTCCATCTCCACTTGGTTTTCTCACTATCCTATTGTTTACAAATGTGTAAAATACTACAATCTGAGTCATTATATAGCTGATATATGCTATAGTTTGTAAACGGAAGCTCGTGGAACCAAGCCAACTACACCAACATGTTAGGGTGGCGAGGTGAATGCTAGTGGAAGCTTTTGTTTGGTTCCCTACACTTCCTGTGCTTTTGGGATACCTCGCTTGGGCATTGTCCATTAAGAGCCCTGAGGCCAAAACATGCTATATCTTTGACGGTTGATTTCTCAAACTCTGTGGCATCTAGAGATGTATCGTCATAACTGATACCTCCATGTCAGCGCCCTCTAAAAAAATCCTCCCACGGTTTTCTCCATATCTATTAAGTTATCTCGTTGTGCTACTATTTACAAATGCATAAAATATTGTAGTCTGAGTCTATGTAAGGTTGTCTATTGCCAATCACATGAATAATATAGGTGGTTCATACAATATAGGTGGTGAAATGAGAATTTTTGTTTGTTGTTCCTTTCTAATATTTAATTTCTATTAGCTTCACTTGGCTTTGAGAATAATAAATTCTCTACTAACAGTGCTAACCATGTGAAGGTGGAAGTTTTTTTGGCACCATTAAACTACATTAACATGTTAGTAAGCAATTAAAAAGAATTTTAAATCATACAAAATTTAAACAAAATCATTTAAGTAAATATTCAAATTAAATTCATGAATAACATACCTTTGCAAATTAAATCCAATGAAACGTAAGGATCAACTTATTCTTAATAGTAGCAAGAATTACATCATGATCCGATTCATGAACCTTCCACAGATTCTTGTTTGATGGTCGACCTTGATATTTGATCAATTTAATATTTGTTGCAAGGACCAAATGTGAATAGTGAAGTATCTTCCGATGTACGCAATAGTCTTTAAACAACCAAATGTTTGATTTTTTAATAGGATATCGTAGAAGCCAAGTTTTTGTGACTACCGTTGACCTAGTGGGATACTCAAGGTCTTCACCATCAATGACTGTGGAAGTCAATTTTTTCCCCTCTACACAATGAGACAAGAATTATTTTGTTCCCTCTTCGTTAAATTCTATTACAATAACTACAAAAACATGCCCTATGTATCAAAAAGTAAAATTCTTAAGTCAATTTCAAAATATATTAAGAGTGTACCATTTAATAATTTATAAATCTAAAACATGGCATGTACATATATGTATGTACCTTGTTACACTAAATCAGAGACTTGTTCAAAGTCAGGTGATGATGTCATTTGATCTGACGACCCTATAAGTTGTAATGCTCGTGGAACTTGATATGTTTCGTGTGGAATTAGAGGTCTACAAGTCCATTCACCCACCCACTATTGTGACTCACATTCATTCCACGCAAAATCAATGCATGATATATAAAAGCATGTCATGCACCTAGTATGAATAGTCCAAGCATTTGCATCTGAACTATGGAATGAGTGCATATCATTTGATCCTGCAACTTTCATACAATCTTAAAAGTTGGCTAGATGTTATTCCTCTATCAAACAAAAATATCTATGAACCATTGATCTCTCTTGAGATTCATGACCCATATTTTTGACACTCCAATAAAAAATATTTTTTACATCTGTAAATTTAGCACCATCCTTTAACTTTAACTCTTCTCTTGCAAGTGCCCTTTTCACACATGCTCCTACACCATCATGTTGTCCTTTTCCATGACCTACCTCAGTAAAACTCTAAATATGTTGTAAATTTGTTTCTTTGTGCATCCATCTTAGCCAATAAAACATCTGTGCATTCTTGAATTGTGATGTGTAGTTGTCCAAAAAAATGTAACGTTGATCGAAACTAATGTTCATCTTATTCAAGTTCGCATAAAACCCCTAGAAATACCCTTGTACATATTCTATAGAATTTATCCGATCATCACTGATGTAGAAATGATACTCTCTTAATATTTTTTGATATTACTCAGTGCTTTCAGGAGAGTGCATGAATGCTATATGCATGAAAATAGAAACTTTCATTGAGTTATAATATTGAGACTAAACCTGCATTTGTGGTTGTAATGTGTAATTCTCTGCGAAGTCAACTACTGAAACAATAGTACAAAGTGGGAATGTGTCCTTGCTTACTTTGAATCGTTTATCCAACCATCGAGCTCTATGTGTGTGCCTTGCATACTCATAAAAACTTTCCTCTCTGAATTTGACCATATATTCTAATACAGGTAATTGTTTTCTAACAAGATCACACCTCTTAGATTATTTTCCATATTTTAATTGATATGCCACCAATTTATATTTCATGAAATCAACCAATTATTTTCCTATTGAATATGTACTCTCCTCATGGATATAATTGCTGAAGATGAATCACAGCACCCCTGAAAGTCTGTAACTCAATGGGTTGAGACTCTCAGTGCAATTGCATAACATGGAGCTTTTCCCAAGTGTGGGACCTTATGAAACAGGAAAGCTCTCCGGATGAAGGCCGGTTCTTATTCCTCTGTTCAGATACACACATAAAAATGCAAAGGGTTTACTCAAATACCTAATCTAACTTTCCAAGGAGACAGGGTAAGAAGATGCATAAAACAAACCTAAACTAATAAAGGTGATGCACCGAGGAATGAAGAACACCTGTCTTGCCAATAAACACAAACCATTAAAATGTAATACAAGATCATGCACAGATAACTAGATTTGCAGTGAAAGATCAGGAGGATGCAAATGAACACAGAGAGGGTTGAGAATCATCCACAGACATGCATTATTTTCTCCAAAGATTGACACAATACACTACAAGATTCCGAGAGGAAAAGTTGCATTACAGTTTTATATGGGAAGTTTGAACTCCACAAATTCACCTACCAAAGAGAAGAAGGGAGGGGCAAAACAAGAATGTCCAACCTTTAGAAAGAAGCCCCTCCTTACAATTTATAGGAAGAATGAGAGAGAAAAGAGAGAGGAATTCCAAATCTACCCCAACCACCTCCAAGTTGCATTTAATTCATATCATTATGGCAGTAGGTGAGGACCTTAGCAAACCCAAAAAGTGGCAAATTGTATTATACATTTTTAAAGAACTTGTATTGGACAGAGGACCTCGTAAGATTTCTAAAAACTTCAACCTTGCATGAATTTGAGCTCCCTGTGAAAATTTATTGCCATTTGAATATCTGTGCCAGGGTTTGCTTTCTGTCAGGGTGTCAACGCTCAAAATGTCACGCGTCTTGAAGATGCACCTTGGCGCATCCATCCTTATTTCGACATACTCTTACGTGCGCCAGGGTTTTATTAAAATGTGGTGTCGACACTTTATGTTGTTAGCCTCAAACCTATTCCTTGGGCATGAATTTTTCCATGTCGACACTTTATGTTGTGTGCCTCTAACCTGCGCCTTGGGCGCGAATTTTTCCATGTCAACACTCTATGTTGTACGCCTCAAACCTGTGCCTTGGGCATAAATTTTTCCATGTCGACACTTTATGTTGTGCACGTCCAACCTACGCATTGGGTATGAATTTTAGCGTGTCGACATCTTCTTACCTACGCCTTTCCTGCGCCAGGGCACATCCAATTTTATGTCGACACTTTTTTATCTACGCCCTTTCCTATTGGCAATACAATAAATGTTAGGGGTTTGAGTTTCTTTGATTTCTATATTCTTCTGTTTGTCTATATCTACCCGGGGGGGGAAGATATATACAACAAAAAATTCTAAGATTTAGCAAGCCACCGCATACATTGTACATTCCATCCAAACATGCTTTGTTATTAAAAAATTGTCTTGTTGATTTTTCTCAAAATATTGTTGGAATAAATTCCTTTGAAGATTTTTGTGGGAAATTTAATGCACACTCCTGCAACATGATTCTAGTATGCAAAAAATGACGTATTTGACAAAAAAATAATAATGTATTCAAAATTCAACATGATGCCTATAACAACAAGTGGTATGTGAGTGATTGATTTTCACATAAAAGGGTTTTCCTCATTTCAAAGAATCTTTGGCTAATGTTAATTTTTGTATTTCCATTCTTAAACATAGAGAACAATTCTGTTTGAGTCATATCTAAGAAATTTTTTGCACATGATTCGTGAATACGAGAACCTATTCTTCTTTTTATTGTATCTCTTCTATTTAGTGACACCCTTGTGTTCTCATTCAAAATTTTACAATTAATTCTTTTAGAATATCAGATGTATTGTTGTCTTTTTGTGGAAGTCTGGTAGAGAAAGTCAAGTAGTCAATGTTATTGACTGACTCAAGACGTTTACGTCTCTCTATTTCTTTCATTATTTTTTTCTATTTAGCTTCAAAGCACGAATTTTTTTTCTAATCAAGTGTTTATTAACTATTTTATCACTTACTATACAGTTAGTAAGTGCACGCCATGTAGAATTACTATCTTTGGTGCATCTTTTGCCACCTACAATTTGGTATGCTTTATGTATGTTTTCAACAATTGACACATTTTGATCCACAACATTAGATGTTATTAACCCTAGGGTCTTTATTATAGGTCTCATATTAATTAATTTAATCAATGTAACAAATAATTTACATCTTTTGTGTGTCATTTAAATTTTCAAAGTAATTATCCCAAATTCCACTAGCTTTTCTTCTCGCATTTCTTTCAGACATTTTATTAGGCATTGGTTTTATAATTTTTTCATCCAATTTCAATTAAGTCGAATTGGTTTTCTTCACAAAATGGAAGGAGGTGTTATTTGAGGTGAAATTCGTCTACAAGGTTACTTTCTTCATTTAGTGTTTTCATACAAATTTTGGGGGTTAACATCTGGATTCTCAGGTAAGGGTTCAACAATTGGATTCATATTAATTTCTTCATCCATACCAACATTATCATTCAATTCAATATCATTATTCATTGAAAAATAATTATTCTCTACATTTTTATTATGTATTTCATCCCTATTTTGTAATACATTAGCTATATTTGATATAGAAAATGTACCTTGCCCTGCTCAAAGTTTTTGCATTATCTTCAATTTTTTTATTTTGTTCTCTTCCAATTGCTCCAGTGTCTTGTTATTGGACTTTCCTCTTGTCTTTAGCTCGACATTTATCACCAATGATTAGAAAAAATCAACTAGTGGGGTAGGGGGGAAAAAATGAACTACTATAAAATTGTGCAAAAATGTAGAGAAAATTGTAGATAAAATAGAATGTTTGCAAAATTCCCATGAAAGGAATTAAAGGGACGTTGGGGGGCCACAATATATAAAGAAATAAAAATTTGCACACATTATAACGCATACCCATTTTATGTTTTCTCTTTTTCCAAGCCTTGCCTCAAGGCTTGGGATCTAATTTAAATTCCCAAGCCTGAGGCATGGACCTGTACAAACACAACAAACAATGTGTTTTTGCAAGAAAATGTAAAAATGCCACTTCCTCTATGATAAATCAAAATAAAACAATCGATCCATTTTAAAAAAATTATACCACAACGTAGATAAGAGTTTCTTCTTTCTAAAAATATAATTTTTCAAATTTTCTTACTAATAAAAGCCCATATTATTTATTTTCTAACAATGCCTTTTATAGCTATTTTTTAAAGTGTATATTTTTCTATCTTTCGTGGTGTATCTTTTTGTTGGGTGATCCAAATTTTAATAAAATTATACTATCCCAAACTAGGCATAATTATATACATATTCAAAAAAAAAAATCTAATTTTCGATATTTTTTGAGGTAGATAGGGGGGGCATGGTTAGAGCTCTGTTATTTTTTAAAACATAAGAAATTTTTGTACTAGAAAATCATAAATAAAAAAATGTTCTCTATAAAAAAAAATGGGGCCCAAACTAGATGATCCTAGCTATCTTCCTACCAAAGGGGTTTTCAAAAATACTAAATCGTGCTAAAAAATGGTGGGGGCATGAAAGTCACGGCTATTATGTTTTTTAACAAAAATAAGAGCATATGCTGGTATTTTAGTTATTCGACCTACTTAAACTTATCCATTTTTCAATAAAATTTAGTAGCTTAGAAACTAGACTCAAAATGCTATGATTCATAATTTCTCCAACATCTTCCAATTTTGAGTGTAACTATTTCGAAAAACTCATACAAGTTGAAGTTTTTTTTTCAGAAAAATGCATCCACTTAAGACCCCCTTTTGGTCCCCCAACTTGGTGCACTTACCTAGCTGGTTAGTGGTAGTTACAGGAACTTGGCTTCGATGGTATCCATTAAAAACTCCTTTTTTCTGTGTGTTTGAAGACTTTGAGACACACAAGAACATACTTTTATATTCACATCCAGTTCTAGTGACAAATATTCAGCCTAATAACAAGATTCTTTGGAAGGTTCAAGAGTCAGATCATGAATAACTCATGTCTGCTATCTAGAGTAGATTCAATTCTGGTGGTTCATTGGAATGAATTTACAATGCTAATGTCTGGTATATATAATTTTTTTGGTATATATAAATTTGTTTGTTAGATAAATTTAAGTTCATATATTTTATTAAATTTGTGTATTTTGTATATATCTAGTATGGTTTTGATTTGAAACTTAATTTTCTTTGACTAACACTTTTATGTGTAGGTTAGTTGTGCTAATAAAATCTTGCACCTTCACGTGGTTGGAACTACTAGTAGAGAATTTTAAATTCTTAA
This sequence comes from Taxus chinensis, assembly GCA_019776745.2. Lineage (NCBI taxonomy): Eukaryota > Viridiplantae > Streptophyta > Pinopsida > Cupressales > Taxaceae > Taxus > Taxus chinensis. Next base: position 769,283,676 of record CM034148.1, on the reverse strand, counting down.
AGCTAAGAGAAGCTTTCATTGTTTTACAAGAAAAGAGAAGCAATTAATAACGATTTATGTCCCTCTGACAGGGGTTCTTTGCTCCGGAGAAGGTATCCAACAAGCACCTAGAGCTTAGAGAACTGAAATGACACCTCCCAAATTGTTTACAAGACCATCCCTAAGTGTGTGCACATTTGGTTTGGTGCATGACCCACCATTTGCAAAATAAACCATTTGACAACCTGACACTGGCTCAAACTCCACTATTTCGTGTGTTTACAAATAATAGGGTAGCGAGAGCACGGATTGGAGAACAAAAAAAATGAGATAGACTATTGTAGAGGGTCCCTACACTGAGGTGTAGGATTAGAAGAGATGTCTCTAGGGTCCAAAGAGTGCATGTAGACACCTATGGAAGTTGAATGATATTTTGGTCTCAGGGATCTTAACGGACTACACCCGAACACAGTAGCCCAAATGCAATGGAATTATCATGCATCGAAATGACACATCCTCTAGTGTTCACCTGGCTACCCGGATATGTCGGTGCAGTCATTTTGGTGCCATGACCCACCGTTTACAAAATATACTATTTGAGAGCCGTGCACTGTCTCAAACTACACTATTTGGCTCATTTGTAAACAATAGGGACGCGAGAGCACGGATTGGAGAAGGAAAAAATTGAGACAGGATATTGTATAGGGTCATGATGCTAAGGTGTAAGATTGGATGAGACATCTGTAGGTACCATGGAGTGTGTATAGTCACCTGTCAACGTTGAACGATGTTTTGGTCTCAGGGATTTTAAGAGACTACGCTCGAATGAGGTAGCCTGGAAACAAAAATGTTGTCAAGCACAAAAATGACACCTCTTCTAGTCTTCACCTGGCCATCCAAACATGTCACTATAGTTAGTTTGGTGACACAACCCACCGTTTGTAAAATATACCATTTGACAGCCTTACACTGTCTCAAACTGCACTATTTAGCTTCTTTGCAAACAATAGGGCAATGAGAGCACTGATTGGAGAAGGAAAAAAAAATAGACAAGATATTAGATGGGGTCCCTACGCTAAGGTGTAGGATTTTTTGAGACATCTCTAGGTGTCACAGAGTTTATGTAGCCACCCGTCGAAGTTTAACGATGTTTTGGTCTGAGGGCTCTTAAGGGACTACACCCGAATGAGGTATCCTAGATGCAACGACATTTTCCCACACAAAAATTACACCTCCTCTAGCATTCACCTTACTACCCAAATGTGTTGGCATAGTTGGTTTGGTGCCACGACACACCGTTTGTCAAATATACCGTTTGACAACCTTACACTGTCTTAAACTAGACTATTTGGCACGTTTGTAAACAATAGGGTAGAAAGAGCACTGATAGGAGAAGGAGAAAACCAAGACAGGATATTGCATAGGGTTTATACATTGAGGTGTAGGATCAGATGATACATTTCTAGGTGCCACAGGGTCTGCGTAGTCACCCCTCGAAGTTTAATGATGTTTTGGTCTCAGGGCTCTTAAGGGACTACGCCCGTACGAGGTAGCCCAAAGGCAACATCTTTATAATCTACCAAAAATACACCTCTTATAGTGTTAACATAGCCACCTATATGTGTTGGTTTAGTCAGTTCGGTGCCACGACCCACTGTTTACAAAATATACCATTTGACAACCTTACAATGTCTCAAACTACACTATTCGATGCATTTGCAAACAAAAGGGCAGTGAAAACACTACTTGGAGAAGGAAAAACTAAGACAAGATATTGTAGAGGGTCCCTACACCAAGGTATAGGATTGGATGAGACATATCTAGGTGTCACAAAGTCCACGTAGTCACCCGTCGAAGTTGAACGATGTTTTGGTCTTAGGGCTCTTAAGGGACTACGCTCGAAAGAGGTAGCCCGAAAGCAAAGACGTTTTCACGCACCAAAACAATCCCTCCTCTAGTGTTCACTTGGAAACCTAGACATGTTGGTGTAGTTTGTTTGGTACTAGGACCCACCATTTGTAAAATATACTGTTTGACATCCTTACACTGTCTCAAACTACACTATTTGGCACGTTTGCAAACAATAGGGCAGTGAGAGCACCAATTGGAAAAGGAAAAAAATGAGATAGGCTAATACAGAGGATCCTTACACTGAGGTGTAGGATTAGACGAGATATCTCTTGGTGCCACGGGTCCATGTAATCACCCGTCTAAGTTGAACGATTTTGTGGTCTCAAGGCTCTTATGGGACTACGCCCAAACGAAGTAGCCCGGAAGAAACGATGTTGTTGCACACCAAAACGATGCCTCATCCATCATTCACTTGGTAAACTAGACATGTTGGTGCATCTATTTCTTTTCCTTGTCCCACCATTTGCAAAATATAGCATTTGACAACCTTACATTGTCTCAAACTGCACTATTTCATGGGTTTACAAACAATAGGGCAGCCAGAGCACTGATTGGAGAAGTAAAAAACTAAGATAGGCTATTGTAGAGGGTCCCTATGATAAGGTGTAGGATTACACGAGACATCCTTAGGTTCCACAGAGTCTGTGTAGTCAGTCGTCGAAGTTGAATAATTTTTTGGTCTCAGGGCTCTTAAGGGACTATACTCGAACGAAGTAGCCTAGAAGCAACGACGTTTTCATGCACTAAAACAAAGCTTCCTATAGCGTTTACCTAGCCACTTGGATGTTTTAGCGTAGTCATTTTATTGCCATGACATCCTGAGGCATGACTTCAAACTATTCACCTACGTTCATTTCCTAAGATAATCAAATTCAGGCCTCCCTAAAGCCCGCCATGATGTTGTCTGAGACCAATTTGGGCCTCCCTAGATCCCACCATGATGTGGTCTAACACCAATCCAGGCCTCCATAGATCCCTACATGATGTGAATTATTTGAAAATATTTATTACATACATATTTATGTGTTCTTATCTAGATTGATATGTCGTAATATATGTACAAACATCCTAAATAAATATGTAAATAATGTTCACAAATTCCAAGTGATATATCATTTTAAAATTCATTGAAGAACCTTGATTTTTTTTCAAATACCTTGGAATAGTAAGGATGTGAATTATTTGACAAACCCCCTCACAAAAATGTGTATTTTAGACTAGAAGGATTGTAGAGTATACAAAAAATGGGGTTTTTAAAGTGTGCTTAAATACAAAAACATATAGGACTTAATAGGGAAGTGAATCTACTTATGATAATCAAATCATTTGTAACTTCTTAGTTGATTGGCATAACACCAAATTATAAAGAGATATTAAGGTGTATCTATTGATCAATAGGATAAGCCCTTTTAATGGGATAATCTCTAAAACAATACATATTTAAATGCTTCCCTTAATTTCTTAACAATTGTAGCAAGCAATGTTGCACCATAGTAAAGTTATGTTCATATATGTTGCACCATAGTTTTTAAATTTTAAATCAAACATACATATAGAACTAATTTACATAGAACATACATACGTAGAAGGATATCATGTGTAATGAAATCGAATCAAACATAGAAGTAATATTGTTATGAAAACCAACACATAGATATATAATGGATAAAACTAAGTGTTCTGGATGCATGTCTTTGAAAATATAAGTTCATAACATGTGTACATCTCGAACTAAGTGTGTATGATGAACGTCTCTGAAAATATAAGTTCATAACATGTGTACATCTCAAACTAAGTGTGTATGATGAACGTCTCTGAAAATATAAGTTCATAACACATGTACATCTTGAAATAAGTGTGTCATACATATAGGACCACATGCAATCGCATAAGGTAATATATACAATGGACTATATGAAGAATCAAGAACTAGGACCGGATGGCGCATATATATATCTATGTACATGATCCAGGTCCTATGAATCTAATCATGAAACATCTTCCCTCTCTTTGCCCTGCTAGAAGTAGCATGTCCATGACTTAGGGATGTAGTGGAGGGAGATGCCACTATGAATTTAATCTATGTGGTCCTAGGCATCTCTAAGCAGGTGTATAACCTAGCCTACACATTCATAAACAACAAGTTTTTAACAACCAAATTTTTAAAATACATTCAAATTTTAGAAACTTACAATTTAGTGAGAATGCATGTGAAATCTTACTGCAATGTCATGATCCCTATCAATTTTTTGTTGACGCATCACAAGGACAACAGTAGACTCACGAGGGGTAAGCTACATAAAAATAATTAAATTTCAAACTAAATATTTCATATACAAAATTTGATATTGTAGATTTGAGTAATAATAAATAATTCCTCCAAAATTTAACAAATTTGAAAAATTATGCCTCAATTAGTGGATCTACAGATGTTATAGCAGTATCTACAACAGCCTCCGTAGTCTGCATATATGGATGAGTCTCTCTAGCAGTCATAAGCTATACAAAAAACATGTACAACCCAATATTAATCTACATTACTGCCACATAACAAACCCAAAACATAATCCACGTGAACTTCCCCAATTAGAAACAAAGTGTAAAGAGAAACTAACCTATGTAAAAGTCATGTGAGGCATGCCAGTAGCCTCAGTTCCTAGAGTAGATGATGACCCTCCAGTCTCCTACGTATAAAAGAAAAACATATATTAATATGTACATGTACATGTGAAGCATTAATAAAAGTGCAAAATCAAATAAAATTTGAAAATTAAGTACAAATTTAAACTTACATTTGTAACATGCCCAGCTATAGTAGCTAGCATGGCAACGCCGGATGTTTCATTCACCAGCTCTTGCTATTTAAAATAAAATAAAAAAATTATTTTTTACATGTATGTACATGACATACAATCAAATACATATATATTAAAATCTCAAACATCAATAAAACTATTGTATATATATATTAAATATTTATTTGAAATTTACCTGTGAAAGACCAAGATCCTTTGCACCAGTTTCAAAAACATCCGCCATCATCTCATCTAGAGAAAAAAAATGATGTGATCTAACAAATGGTGTCTCACCCGCAGTGCATATGGCACCACATGATCCACAGTGGTGTGGTGCACTAGAACTAGTTCCTCCACCAACATCACCAGATGCAGTATACTCACTATGCTGGGTTAGAGTGTCTGTGAGCTCCCTCAATGCATGTAGTATTTCAATCTCCACAACCTCCTTCACTGTAGGAGGGATAACTAAAGGCATTCGAGGTTTTGGGGCATGGGGGATCCTTGGTTGACCTACATGTGCACCAAGTCTACTCTGTGTAGAGCCACCTCCTCGCCCATAAAACTTAGAAAAGTAAAAATAATTTGGGACCTCATTAAGCATGAACTCCTAATATAATTTCTTCAAAAAATAGAGAGGAACCTCATTATTGTTGCATGGTGGATAATAAAAAACCATCCACCATCTGTCTCAAAAATTGTTCTTGATTTTTTCATCATGGCACCAATGGATTGGGAACCATTTGCAAGTAGTTATGGGGGGGAATTGGTTCATGGGTCAATAAATAATGCAAAAATGTAGTATTTTCCAATTTTTTTGTCTTTTACGGCCGCATGGGATAATTTATCTATATACCACTTCTTACAATCACCTCTAAAGGTATTCCATCATTCTATTTGGTTAGTTACGGAGTCAAATTCACCAATAAATGTTTGCAACGTGTTCGCTAAAGTCATGGTGGATTGATTTTTGGCATGATTTTGTCTTATAGTCTGAATTATTCCAATGAAAATTTTATTTTGTCAAATTCTTCCAATCATATCAGCTTGTGTTCCTGCTGATTCCATGGGGACAGAAAGAGCCACAGGAGGTGGATCTATGTTTGGAGGAGGGTTTTGAGGATTGTTTGGAGGGTTTTGAGGATTATTTAGAGAGGTTTGAGGAATATTTTGATAGTTTTTTAGGATTATGATCTTGCCGAGAAACTAACAAAATAAAAAAATTGCATACATAAACAGAAAACTGAAAAACCCATGAAAATCACAGAAAAAACCTAAAATGTAAACAAAATAATCAAAATTGAGGGCTTACCTCTTTGTCTTAGCGGCATGGTTGAAACTATCATGATCTAGAAGTCTGAAGAGCAATTTTTAGGGGATATTTAAAGCGCAATTGCTAAAGGTCTAGGATAAATCGCGGTTGGAAAGGAAAAATGGGGAAAATGAGGAGTTGCAGGTCTCTTTTTTTTGTCTCAGAGGATTGCGATCACGGTTTTAGGTTTGAAAATAATTGAACCTATAAAAAATAATTACACAAGAATAGTTTAGAAACAGCGATCATGGTACCTAAATTTTGGGTTTTTATGTCCTCTTAATTGTCCACCAACTTGCTGCACTTACCCTAGGATAGATAATTTTTCCTGCATTAGAATAGATTGTGGCAGGTATTTTAGGAGCAAGAACCAACTTTCTCTGGAGGTCTATCTCAAGTAGAAAGTCCCACAACTTGGAGATGGTACCCATGTTATCTAATCACACCGTGAGCTCAAGCACACACACTTGTGCAAACCATAGGGTGCTATGATTCAATAGTAATAGAAGTGTCATGTGATAATACTAATATAGAAATGAAATCACATTAAATAACACAATTCATGTACTAAACTATATTTTTAATCATCCAAAGTATAAAAGAAATATATTAGCGTACATATATTTACCTCAAAGGTGAGGCATATTAATATTCTTTTTAATATTTAACACTTTATGAAATATAAGTGATGCAAGCTAATTTACGTGTGCAAGAATCATATATCAACTAAAATAGTTAAATAGTCAAATTTACCAATGCTTTTACTATATCCTCATTCAAAGTTACCAATGCTTTTACTATATCTTCATTTATGGAGTATTATATTGGTTTTGTATTGAAGAATAATGTTACTAACAATAAATGAAATAAAGTTTTATATTATGTTGAGTATATGATTCCATTTTGTAATATCTATGAGGTGTTTAGTTCATTTGGGAAATGACTAGTCTATTGTATAATTGTTTAGTTTGCAACATTGTTTGCGCAATTGTAGTACCCAAGTATTTTTCATACTATTTTGGAATATGGTGGCTCTTCATACCATTTTATTGTTTTGATGGATATATTTGATATTGTGTTATTATCATTCTTATTGTTGATGTTGTCATATTATGTGTATTATATTAGCATTGTACTATGCTAACTCATTTGGACATATTACTCTTGGGGCATGTGATGTTGATATATATTAATCATTTTTATGGGTATTGATCATATTATTCCATGGATAGTGGGATTGTGATCTCTTGGTTTTCTTATTGATACATTACGGATGCACTTTCATAACCTTTTCTCTTGCTAAACTGGATGGATGATTATAGTATTATTGACTTGTTTGGCTATCTTTTGACATTTTTTTGGATTATCATCGTAATGCATGTATGATATTGTATCATCTATTTACTTATATAGGAAATGTATGATGTTTAACTTGAGTGTGCAGATGACCAATCATGCGATGTGAGAAGTTAACCTCTTTCTCTTAGTGATTGATTCAATTGTTTTGTTCTAACTTCATCCCATTTTGTGTGATTGGTTTGTGGATTGGTTGTTTAGCTTAAAAAGAAATTAGGTAAACCTAATCATGGATTATGTAATCCCAACTACCCCTCCTAAATGTTATCTCTCTCCCAAAACTAGGATTTTAGAAAGAGGTGACATTTTGGAGTAAAAAGAAAGAAAATGGCTAAATTTACCTTTGAAAGAGCCCCTAGGCTATATACCTATGGGTGGGTGAGCACTTTTGAAGTAAAATTGAGGTCAGTTGCCTCTTTTTACACTCCTTCAACCACAGTTAATTATGTTCATAGTTATCAAAATTGATTTGAGCCATGGGATGTATTTTTCTCCATGTGGAGATTATCATGATTTCTTTGGATTATTATCTTTTGTTTTTATAAAATTGTGGTGCAATTTTAGAGAAGTTAGATTGGTTGAATCTTTGGTGGAGGGTGACACTTGTAACTCATGCATTTTCTTATGTCTTTTTCCCTCTTCAATATGATACCTCATTTTGAATGGATTAGAATTATTTTGGTGATTATTTAGGTTTCTTTGGGAGCTTCGGAGAAAGAAGAAGGAATTGTAGAAACTCTGTGAGTTGGGTTGGGCTCTTGATTTGTGAGGTATGATATCATTCTAATTTTCTTATTCATTTGGTTATGGATTTGTATTTCTTTCATGATTGAACTTTTTTGTGCTTTGAAATTATTTGATTTGGTTTTTCTCTCCATCCACCCTTGAGCGGAGTATATTTGAGAATGTGATGGGAAGAGGGAGGAATCGTTTTTATTTTCAGCCTAATTTCTTGATGGAAAAAATGTTTGGGTTCTTTTATTTCCCCCTACATTTGGTTTATTGCAGGATACCATTGCCACTTGCTTTGGAAATTATCTCCTATCTTTACCTAAGGATACCTAAATGTTTTAAACAACCTTTTTGAAAAGAGGCATGAAGAGATAAGGAGGTTTGGAGGGTTTTTTTTTTGTTCTTGGGTCTTTGTCTTATTAAACATGTAATATATTTATCCCCTCTTCCCCATTAGTAGAAGCATGGATCTTATCAATGTCTTGTGGAACACGTTTCTATGTTCTTTTGGGTATTTTTGTGTATTTTTTATCCCCCTTGGAATCTAGTATATTTTCCCTACCTTTGTGTTGGTTAGAGACATATATTTCCTCTCTCCCATGGGCTTGGAGGGGGGCTAACATGTTTTCATTTTAATCTTGAGGCATGTGATGATTTCATTTGGTTGGGTGGATAATCAATGCATATCTTCTGGACTTTTTGAAATCTTTTTTTGGTAATTTTAAAGATGGAATGAAGTTGGAAAGTTGGAGATGAACTTGGTGAAAATTACAGTTTTAAAAGTTGTTTTTGGAGTTGCGAAAATTGTAAAAATTTTGGCACGTTGTCTCCACTTTGTGGAGGTATTTTTACTTGAATTTTAATTTCAAAATTTCCTTCATGTGGTTATGGATGAATGTAAAAAAGAATGATTTTAAAAATTGTATTTTTGTTGATGTTGAAATAATGTTTATATTCCTTAATTAAAGACATGGTTGTTGTTTAGTTTAAGTTACATAATTAAATTCAAAAATTTTGTTTAGAACATTGAAAGGAAATTAAATTGATATTAAATCCTTCACTAAAATCCTATAATTTCCTTTTTAATAATGAAATGTAAATAATAAGAAAGAAAGATTTAAAATACTATGTTATTGTAGAAAATTCAAATGTCCAGTTATAGTTCAAGATCTTATTTTTGTTAAATATGAAACTATTTTATTTGATCCTCTTTCTCTATGTTGTTCAATCTCTAAAAATCAATTTGTTTTATTTCTATTTGTTATAAAATATTGTTGACTTGTACCTAAATATGTTTATATGTATATGTATATGTGTGTGTGTGTGTGTGTGTGTGTGTGTGTGTGTGTGTGTGTGTGTGTGTGTGTGTGTGTGTGTGTGTGTGTGTGTGTATAACCATATAGTTATATGAATTTAATTTACTTGAGAAAAATCATAGAAACTTGAGAATTGTAATAATCTGTTGAATGAAAAACTAGCAAACCAAACTTGATGATATATATAGTTATCTGTGTGTGTGTGTGTTATTTTTTACGTTTTAAGGAAAAAATTATATATACCTTTCGGGAGGTCTAAACGATTGGTCATCCCAATGATCCCCCTACTCCTTATACAACATGGCCATGGCTATGTCATTCCCACAACACTCTCCCATATGTAATGACTATGGAATTGAAAGATCTTCCATTTCACCTTGTTCAATACAACATCTCAAATGGGCTTGGTTCCTTTAAAATAAATATGCATGCATGTATGTATGTATGTATGTATGTATGTATGTATGTAAATATATAGAACAAATCATATAACAATAATATGAATCATCACATTAAGAGATTTAAACTTGAATGGTTTTCAAAACTAGAAAGGAAATAACAATAAATTCTATGGCAACTTTCATTGGAAAAAATATGCACCCAGATTCACTGTTCAACTCCCTCTAAATAAGGATTTCTAATAAGAGGATAATACCGAAGAAGAATGTAATTCAATAATCAATAAAACTTACTATCTAACCCTAAATGAATTTTCCATTAAAATACAAAGAAAATAATGAATGAGTGAACATCTAAATAACTTGTGCTTTCATAACATTTAACCTCTACCTCCTTAGCTTGCAACCAAAATAAAGTAAACCAAATTACACAAAAAAATATTATCTTTTTGAGGAATCCATAATAAAATCAAGGTTTCATAATGTGTATCGCCCACATTTTCAACATAAATAACCCAAGAAAAAACTCAATAATTAATAAGGAGAATTACGCAATTAAAAAAATTGTTTAAAAGGGTTGCAACAATATACTATCAACTAGATTTAAGTATCTCTTGATTAATAACTTCCACATATCTGTAAATTTATCAAAATTAAATAAGGAATTAGATAAAATTAATTTATACCAGTTCATTCCGGATTTAAATCTGCATCTACGGTACCCATTAATTCTCATTTACAAATGTTTAATAGCTTAATCTTGTTAATTTACCTCATTTAAAATTTCATTTAAGCTCATTAAGGAATAATATATTTCCTAAATTGGTTAAACCTAAGATAAAAATTCCATCATATAATTTTCTAACCATACATTTATATTCCCATTAATTTAACCCTTATAAATCATTATTTAAGTCACCCCTTCAATAATATTATTTAAGTTATCCTTAGTATACCAATGTCATTTATATACTTAATAATCCAAGGCTAAAGTATCAACTTACCCTAACCATTAAGTGGTCCCATTCATTAGATACCCATACTTTAATTAAATTTACTTAATCCCATAAAATGCCACTACTTGAAATGTGTAGTATTAATCCTAAACCCTTAAATTACATGGATATGATCCCTTAGATTTAGTTATTTTCAACATAACCCTAAATATCCTTATGAGGTATTATTCCTTTTTCTCTTATCCTAAATTCATTTATTTGTTCCATTTTGATTTGCACGTTGGAGGAGTGGAAGCCATGGAAGCAAGAAGTGAAACCATGGAGAAATTTCTTTGGATCTAGTTTTGCAAGTGGGAGAAACTTCCTCCATTATTCTCTTCCTTTAGTTTGGTTTATTCACAGATTTGATATTACAAATTTATACATTGGCTTAGTTGTATAGATTCCACCATGAATCTAGTTTTTCTATTAATTTATTCACATTATTGAGTTCATTATTTGTGGAAAACCCCATTTTGTTTGATCTTAGAGTATTAAAAATTATATACATATATACATGTATGTATATATGTATATACATGTTTATATATCCATTGTATGAATGGATCAACATATTTTTTTAAAAAATAGTCATTAAAATGTTGGTCTCTCAATCGGTCGCAGTTCATATTGTGCTACTGACGCCGATAGCGCTTCTGGTAGTGGTTAATACAAATCAGACCCATTTTTCCAAATCACACAAAAATGCATATATTCTTCAATATATACATTTGTATGTGATTTTACAAATTTCATGAGAAATAATAGACTGTGTTTTAATATTTTATTAGCAACATGATTCATGCAACTTAAGGAAAATCAATTTTATTAGAATATTTTCAATTTCATAAAGAACGATGCCAATTTCTGTTATGCCCATGTCGGTTGGTCGAACGACGTCCATTTCTGTGCAAAAATCATTTTTTTAAATATATATATATATATATATATATATTTAAAAAGATATATTAAGTAATATATATATATATATCCAATCCATGTTTTGAATTACTATTGATGCGTAATCACAACACCCTTGATTGCTCACAAGTGAATGGTTTAGGAATTCAATCTGATTCGTCAAAAATAGAGTTATCCCAAAGTGTGGGACTTTGTAATGGGAATAACCCTCCTAAGAAGGCCGGATTACTATCCTATCCTAGTGCCAAATACTCCAAAGTGCAGGGAATTACAAATATAACCCTAATCTAATATTTCTAAGGAGACATAGATAGACAAAATTGCATGGAAATTAAAAACTACTCTAAGGGAAGGTGATGCACTAAGAAGGATTGTTGAACAACCTACACAATAAACACAACACAACTAGAATCTTGTAATGAAAATGCACCAATACACAATAACGTTGCATGCAATGAAAGATTAAAAAAATGAAAAAGAACATAGAATAGGGTTTGAAACATCCAAATATTTGATAAATTATTACTCTAAAAGTTGATAGAGTACATCAAATTTAGGGACAAAGGCACAAATTTTACATTACAATGTCTATTAGGGAGGTTTGGAATCCCGACAAATCTCTTACAGATAAAAGAAGAAGGGAGGGTGCAAAGCAAGATTATCAAAAAAATTTAAATGAGCCCCTCCTTACAATATATAGGAAGAATGAGAAAAGGGACAGAGAAGGAATTTTAGGTCTTGCTTCAACCACCCTTAAATGCATTAAAATTGCCTATAACAATGATGGGTTCCGGTGCAATATCCATACCTCCATGTACTTTTCCTTGTTGGGGAAGAAAAGAAGCCCATACCTTCATCATTTTGGTAGGTGATAAATCTTGAACATTCCTTTAAAGTGGAAGATTGTATTTCCTAATTTTAAAATACTTAGTCTTACTAAAATTAAGACACTGAGAGCTTTCCAAAAAGTCCTATTTTTTGTGAATCCGAGAACCCATTAAAAAGTTATGGCCATCTAAAGACGAGGGTGTCATACTGCGATAAATGTCAGTGGTTAATTTACCTTTTCAGACTCCAAACCTACATCACACCCTCTGAAATCTTAAATTTAAGACTTTCAGGATTCAGAGCTTTGGATATTTCAACTTCGGAGGTCATTGTACTATTTATTTGGTGGGACAACTCTAAGGTTCTGAAATTCAAATTTCAGATTTCAAATTCCAAACTCATATTGTATGTGACATTGTTCATCCACCCAAGCCCTGGAATGTTCAAAAATTCTGAAACCTTGAAGTCTAAAATTCGTACTTCAAGTTTTAAACCTTTTAATTTCAGGCTTGTAGCATTTTTCACCTGCACGAGCTCACCAAAACCTCTAAACCTCCAAAATCCTAAACTCCAAAATTCAGAGTTCTAGTTTTAGACTTTGAGATTTCCCATTTTCAGACTTCATACCCCCAAGTTCTTGAAATACACCTCCAAGGATGACCCCCGAAATAGTTGACCCCAAAGAGGCGTTGACCGCCAAAAACCCCAAACTCTTTCAGACTTTGGGCTTTCGAGCCTTTTGAGATCACCAATTCAAACTTCTCCAATGTCGAGGTCTAAATTTCCTACTCCATTGACCCTAGAAACCCTTTATCATTTTTATCTTTTGGGTTTTGCCTCATTTTCTCATGTTTTGTGCAGCAAGAACTCCAAATTTCTCAATCCCTGAAGTCCGAAAATTTCTGACTTTGGGCCTTTTCTACTCTCTAAATTTCTCAACCATTTCTATACTTATGAATGATCATGTTTTTGGCTCAACGAGTCATTACTAACCCGATTCCAACCATCTCTGATCATTCTATGTCATTCTCTTGCTAGTTTGAGCCTCAACTCGCTAATGCGAGCTCCCATGGCCAAATCAATCTTTCCATTTTCTCTTTGTGGGAGGTCCTGTTTTTCTAATTTTACCTAAGGGGAAAAATTGGAAAACAATTACTGTTTAATATAAAAAAGTCCATAACTACAAAACTCTACTTTAATTTTTTATTAAATTCACCAAATCAGTAGTTTTACCATTATAGCAAGGTATAAAATTTGAATACAAGATTTCCTTTCTAAGTACAATAAATTTAATTATAAAAGAGGGAAAATATCTTAACCACTTACTAAATGCAAGTTTATTTTCCTTTCACAACAAAAATGATAGCCATTTCATCAATAAAGAATAAGCATAACTTCCATATATATTTTCCAATAGAAGAAAACTATTTTTCAAAATGGAAGAACAAAAAAAATTGATTCCCTTTCCAGATTTGAAGGAAAAAAATAATCAATAAATACAACTTTCAAGAGTCCTTCTTTCACCCTTTTCCAATAAAACATAACTTGATGGTAAAATTTGCAAGAATATCTTATAAAATACAAGATTATACATGCCTTCCACTTAAGTGGAAACAACATGGCCAAATTTACAAAAATAATTATCTCTTTCTTTGTTCTTCTTCAACACAACACTTTCCAAGATGACAACTTGATATCCTTCATTTATTAAATCTCCAAACACAACCACAAGGAAAGGGGAGTACGCAATGCACTCCATCCAACCTATAGTCCAATGAGAAGGATAATCCATCCTACTCATTTTCCCCCAAGCCCCAACAATGAAGCAATAAGATGTATCAAGCAACTATGAAAACTTTTACATGACTTCAACTAAAACCATTCACACAAATTTCAACACAATAAAAAAACAACACACACACAATTTTCCCAAGCACAAAGGTTCAATATCCAAGCCAAGAGAGAGAAGAAACATGGAGAATCACTTATGCATCCCAATGGGCTAAGTGCCCATCTTAAAGGCTTAAAAAAAAATCATTTACACAACCAAAACCAAACTCTTATCCCTCCCTCAATTTCTCTTATGTCTCCCTCAAACACATATCCCTCCCTCGATTAATATGTCAAAATAAAAAGGAAATTTGTCTTATTATTACAAGGTGGGAAACCCAACCCAAAATCCCTCCAAATACATAAAATAAAATCTTATCCCTCCCTCAATATATCCCCATTTTATTTTTCCTACACAACTTTAAGGTCATTATATCCCCAAAACCAAAAAACACAACATTCATTTGTTTACAACCATTTGCACAACAAATAGAAATAAAAATGCATGGGTGAAGTCCCTACCTTGTCATTACAAGAATATAAAATCCAAAAGAATAAGCTCCAAGGTTTTCCAAGCACAACATAATCTTCTAAGTTCCCAACAAGAATTCCAAAACAAGCTCCTCAAAAAATTTAAGAGTGAAAATAAAACATGTAAGCCAATAAATATCAAATACACCTGTATAAATAGAAAAAGAGAAGAGAAGGGTGAGGTCACTCCATGTAGGATGCCTTATATTTTCTCCTCAAATCCACATCACATTGTCAAACACCAAGCCCAAAGCTCATAAATTGGTGGGTGAGAATATGACAAGCTCTCCTTCCACACACAAACCATTAACCATACTCCAAAGGAAAAAACAAAAAGCTCATGGAAGAAGGTGAAATAATTTAAACTTTTAACCTTCAAAATTTCATAATGGGGCCTATGTTTTACCCCTTACCACATAGGTATAGTTGGTATATGAATTTAACAGGAGTGGGACAAGCTTAACTTGTCCCACAAGCCTCCAAAAATGACCTTTAAGCCAAAATCTGAATTTGACATCCGAGGTTGAGTACACAACACCGAAACTAATAAAATCCCTTGCAAATCCATAATACAATCAAGAAAAATATACCAAAATTAAATACCCCCTAGGTCACATCCAAAACTACTTTAATTAACAAGTTTAATCAACTTAAATAAGAACACATTAACTAACAACAATAAAGTACAACACATTACAATAATAAAATACATACTCACAAAATAATTAAAAAGAAAAGGGGAAACAACACATTTACCCATGGTCACATTTGAGGCCACCCCTCCAAAAAAATTCCTTAATAACATAACAACATATAAAAACACAAGTTGTCACAGTGACCTAGTTTTTAATGCCCAATATTCTTTCATTGTTTGTCTCCTATCCCCTTTTGTATGTTGTGATATAATTTCTGGAAAAAATAAAAGCAATACATCTTTATCCTCATGGCCATATCAATGACATCAAAACAATAAAACACATATATGCTTATCAATTCACATCATCAATTAACACAACTAAATCATCACTAAAATCAAGTAATTTCACCAATTGTTTAAAATTTCAAGATATTTCAATTCTTTCTTTTCATTGACAACAATGAGATCACAATACTAGCTAGATTGTCTAACAAAATCTATGTATCTAAATATAATGTGTTAGTATACATATAAATTATTAACTCCAGATCATCATGAATATTGAAATATCAATCGATGTATATAATTCACACTATGAGTCACCACATATCTGTAATTAGAATATCTATAATGTCTATTAAAATACTAATCAAATATAATAATGTCCATATATTAATGTCTATTGATCAAATATGATAAGAAATTCTATGCCTCCAATCCAAAGTAAGCAAAAATCGTAGTGAGATCAATGCCGAAGATGAGTGAGCACTACATCACCCTCCCCTTAGACTAGAATTCCTACCGGAAGTCACTGGAAAATGTGTGGGAATTCTTCTCTCAAAGGTGTGGCATTCTCCCAAGTAGTTGTCTTATCATATTGATCTCACTAGATGTGCACCTTATCAATCTCTCAGCCTCAAATGCCTAGGGTACTGCACTTTAAAATGTGAACGGGCTCCACAATCACCTACCCCTTCTCATGCACTAGCAATGTAGTTCAATATAGTACGTCAAAAGGATCTGATATGTATCTCCTAAGAACGTAAACATGGAACACATTATGGAAGTGAGATAAGCTGGGTGGAAAATCTAAGCAGTAAGCTAAGGGACTGATCCACTCCAAGATCTCAAACAAACCCACAAATCTATGAGATATCTTAGATCCTTTTCCATAATGAATAGGGCTCTTATGACGTCTTACATGAAGAAACACCTTCATTCCCACCTCAAAAATACTGTCAAGTATCCTACGATATTCATACTTATTTTTCCTATCTTGTTCCTCCTACAACCTCTTTCTAATCAAGACAATTTGTTACTCCATGTCCTATAATAAAGCTAGCCCAAGAGATACTTTGTCCTTTAACATGTCCCAACTCAGTCGAGTCCTATACCTCTCTGTCATATAACACTTGAAATAGTTTCATATAAATGGAAATCTGAAAAAATTTGTTATAAGCAAGCTCAATCAAGTAAAAATACTCCTCCCCTCTTAACTAATGATCCATGATGTACATCCAAAGTATGTCCTCTAAAATATGATTCACTCACTCAGTCTGTCCATCTGTCTCAAGGTGATAGGTTGTACTGAAATTGATATTCATCCTAAGAGCATGTTACATGGTAGTCTAAAAATGAGAGGTGTACAAAGGATTGTGGTCACTAATGATCTTCTATTGGATCTCATGAATCCTATCTCATCCAAGTTCACTCGCACTAGTGCACTAGTTGTATAGGTGGTCTTCACTAAATAAAAATGACCCATTTTTGTCAATCTATCCACTATGACCATGACGGCATCGTGGTGGTATCTCGACATAATGAGGCCCATTATGAATTCCATAGAAATGGTGTCCCATTTCCACTCTAGTATGGTATGCGGGTAGAGAATTCAGCTAGATGTTGATACTCAGCCTTTGCCCTCTTAAACTCCAAACACTGAGACAAAAACTGAGCTACATCCCTCTGAAGTCCTCTTCAATGATACAACTGTCTTAAAGTGGCATGTATCTTCTTCACCACATGATGGGTTGTATAGGGTACATGATGTACCTTTACAAGGATGTCCTGTCACAATCCTCCATCTCTAGGTACATAAATTTCACACGTGTGTCGAAGAAGTCCATTTGACTCCAATGAAAATCCCTCATAATTCCCCTCAAGGGGTCTTTATGACTAGATCTCTGCTCTGGCTGAAAGGTAGAAGCAATCATGTGGGATCTATTGTAATATCATGTTCCTTAACTTTGTACCCACTTTTGTAGCCATAACCAAGTGCCTCTGACAACTCAAAGCGTCTATAACCACAATATCCTTCCCAGACACATTCTCTATCTCCATATAACTCTCACATAACATTTCCATCCAACGCCATTGAAAGGTGTTGAGATTAGGTTGTGTGAAGAGGTGTCAAAGGATCAAGTGGTCTATCCTAAGAATGAACCTCCTTCCTAAAACCAAAGCATTCACAACTACTCCAAGCTCAAGGCCATGAGTTGTATAATTGAGATCATAATCCTTGAGTTTATGAGATAAAAAAGATAGTACACAGCCATCCTACATCAATACAACTCATGTCCCTTCCAAATAAGAATTTTTACATATGAAGAAATCCCTCTGAGGATCTGGCACTACTAGAATATGTGTTTTCGTAAGGAATTCCTTCAGTTTCCTAAAGGCCTTCTCACATCTATCTGAATAAACAAATATCTTGTAATATCCTGTTAATCCCATGAATTTCCATACCTCAGTCACACTGGTAGGTACTGGGAAATCCATCATGGATCTAATATTGGAAGGATCGAATCTGATACCTTCCCTGAAATAATGTGGCCAAGATAATAAACCTCATACTAAAAGAATGCACACATCTCCAGGTTCCCACAAAGTTACTACTCTCAAAGACACTGCAGAACTTGTCAAAAGTTCTCCTCATGCTCCTCATGCATGCATGAGTATATAAATATGTCATCAAGGAATATGAGCATGAAGTGATCTAAAAATTTCCTAAATCACTCATCAAACTCATGGATACTCTGGGGGTATTTGTCAGACTGAATGGAACAATTGTGAACTCTTAGTGGCCATATCTCGTGTGGAAATTTGTCCTATGAATATCCACCTCTGTAATCCTTAACTGATGATAACCTAAATTAAGGTCTATCTTGGAATAAACTATGTCCCTCTTCATCTAATCAAACAAAGCATCAACACGTGGAAGGGGGTAATGATTCTTGATCATTACTTTTTTCAGCTCTCGTTAATCAATACACAATTAAAGATATCCATCCTTCTTCACAAAAATCACCGGTGTACCCTAATGGGATACACTAGGATAGATTAGGTGAAACTAAATACTTCCCTGCATCTGGAATGTGAACTCAGAAATCTCAAGGGTAATCATCATATATGGTGCATGTGAGATAGTCTATGCTCTAGGAACCAAATCTAAATCAAAATCTATCTCACGTGGGGAAGGAAATACAGGTAGCTCACATGGAAATACATAAGAAAACTCCCTCAAAATATGATGATCATCAAGTGATAGCCCAACAGTCTCATCCTCCAACCTATCACTAACTGTAATAGCATAAAATTAAAATCCACGTTGTGCACACCACTTAAGTTGTATAATAGTTATAGTGCAAAAAGATATGGGTATCCCCAAATCATCTACACAAGTGAATACATTCTTGTAATAGTCCACTCTATATCTATGTGCAGATAACAAGACCATGCCCAAAATGACTCCAAAAGAACCCAAGGGAAGGATATGAAGATGCATGGTCATGGTGAAGGGTCCTAGGTCAACTTAACACTCCTTAACTAAGGATTCCAATGTGAACTTGGCTCTAGATGTCATATCAACATCCCAACTAGGGCATTCTCTAACTACCACTAGCCTACACTGCTCTACTAATGATGGAGAAATAAAGGAATCAGAAGAACCAAAATTAAGCAAGATAGATGAAAAAGACCTCTAATGTTTCCTGAAGTCTCTATCACAATACCCTAGTTCTCTTCCTAACATATCTCAATGGCTACATAAATATTGTGACTATGTGTCATGTCACCAACTTTAGGCTTTGAAATAGGTCCCTTACCCTTGTTATTAGGGTTCTGTGGACACTATCTGCAATGGTGTCTACGTACACCACAACCATAACAACTACTAGGCTCTCTTTAAGAAGAATTGTCTCCCCTTGGTGCTCTATTTTTTAGTGAGGTATACCCTGATGATCCTGTCACGGATTGATGTGGTCACTATTGACAAGAACCAACTGAATGAGCTCTAGGTTCTCCATGTGTCCTGACGGGTCCTCTAGGAGGAGGCCCCATACTCCACCCTCTTTCTACATAAAATATTTTTGGAGGACTAAATGGTGGATGGGTCTTCTATTGTTATTTTTGTTGTGATGGCCTAAAGGAAAACTGTGCTGAACTGTGTCCTCCAAAAGGAGCAGAAGTTGTCCCTCTTGATAAATTTTCCTACATCTACTAAATATGGCTCCTCACTATATCTATAACCTATTAATTATTTTCCACGTTCTCCTCTACAATGTAGGCCTTCTCAATGGCCTCAGCTAAAGTCTTTGAACATTACATATGCACTGCTCCCCATCCAAACCCAAATAGGTAGACTAGTGATAGGTATCTGTATTTCCCTTCGTAGGATTAGTTTTAGCAGTAGAAATAGGTAGAGGAAGCCTACCTTCTCTGGAGGTCTGTCTCATTAAGGAAAGTGTAGAAGCAAAAATAAGAGCATCATAGAATGATATTTCCTCCTCTTTCTTCACATTATCAAAATGGGAAA
This sequence comes from Taxus chinensis, assembly GCA_019776745.2. Taxonomy (NCBI): domain Eukaryota; kingdom Viridiplantae; phylum Streptophyta; class Pinopsida; order Cupressales; family Taxaceae; genus Taxus; species Taxus chinensis. Next base: position 769,263,322 of record CM034148.1, on the reverse strand, counting down.
GGAATCAAATCACATGGGTTTTTATTAGTCTAATCGTACCTCCTATTTACTATCTCATATGGTAGAACATCAGGGATTGATCATGCTAAATCCTTTGAAAAATCTAAAGAAAATTATAATTATCTAAGGTATGAAAGCAATAGGAGATCCTCATTCCACAAAATAAATAGGTGTTATATTTCCTCATTTTGCATCAATTTTTCATACATTTTGTGATGTTCAAGGTTACAAATAATTATCTATATTTCTAGCTAAAGTTAAGTTCCTATCATAGACATCAACTACACTTTATGTTTTAAGTTTGGTCATGAAGCATGAAAACTAGTGCATAGCTAAGTGGTATTGAGACGATCTAGTGCCATTTTTCAGAGTCAACACAATGAAATAGATTCAACACCACACCCACATTTATCTATTTAATAAAAATACTTTATGCCATCTACATTTATTCTTCCTTAAATTGGGATATTACAAAGTTTATAAGAGAACTCTAACCCAATATAAGGGTGATGTTACACAATAAATAATTCTATAGGCTCACTTTGTCTCTCCTCCTTGGATTTGGCACATGCCTTAGTAAACTTCAAATTTTAAACACTTTCACTTTCAACAACCCCTAAATGGAACATAAGTATTCATTTTACACATGCATGTTATTTCTCTTTCCTTGTATTAAATTTCCTTCTAGAGACATGTCCTTATCCAAATCAAATTAAAATTCAATTATTACAAATTTTTGGATTCGAATTATTTGGTATAGTAATTGAGAAATCGTTTTAGAAGAATCATGCCATTTACTTCATCAGTGATTTACAGTCTTCCTATTAATCGTCACCTAGAACTTTGTCACTTTTTTAGACTTGTCCTTTACTTCTTCTAGTATGCTAAAAATACTTGGATTTTCTTAGTCCCATGCACTAACCTTTTTAAATATCAGTTCATTTCATTTTAATTCTATTCTAAAATCCTTACGTGTGTCATCTTCACACCCTTGTACAATTCATATGCATATATCCTTCAACAAAATCATTATGAACTATTATGTGCACCCTTCTTAATAATCGTACTTTACACCAATTATGTCATATACTTCACACTAAAAATCATTGTATATAAAAATTTTTGTAATCCCATATGATTTACAAAAAGTTATATAATGTCTCATTTCTCTTATCTACCCTTCAAACACTTGTATGCAAAAAAGAAGCTAAAATTCCTAACATATACAAAATTCTAGTATTTTACCATGATGATCCTACATCAAACACCCCGTGTTAAACACGAGTGAGCTGCATCTCATGAGTTAAAGTATTCAAGAGTATTTCATAATTGACCAAGCTCCTTTAAAATCATTTGTGTCACATCTTTTTATTCCCCATTATTCCACTTCAATATGTATTCCATGTATTATTTTCTATAAAACCTCCTAATCACTCTTGATTCTAATGTGGTCTCTATTTATTCCTTTCCTTTATCGATATCTAAATTATTCAATTAAATTTTCTTTGTATTTAATATGTACCCTCATCTTATTCTTTTGTGCACTTGTTTGTTTCTTCTTGTGCACTATATATATATATATATATATATATATATATATATATATATATATATATATATATATATATATATCCTTCAGAAATATTTCTTTGCATAAATACACTAAAACTTAGTCTCAAATTTCAAATTAGTTATTTGTATACCACTCAATCTTGCACTCTATACAATAATGATTAATTTTCTCCAACTTATTTTGCACCTCGTCATGTAACTTGTGCATATACTCTGCATAGTCTTCTTCATCTAAGCTCTGATTACCCATTGATTCTCACAATTCAATTAATCCTCTTGGATTTAGTCCATAGACAATATGGAATGGATTCTATCACATTATATTATTAACTAAGTCATTGTAGAGAAATTGAGTTTGTTCTAACACCATGTTTATATTAGCAAAAATTAACCCCAGGTTATTTTATCTCTAAAAAGATTAAAAATGGACTTATCCATTTTTTAGGGGTCTGAGACGTCTAAACGGCCATCAATCTTCCCTTTCCAAATGCACCAGTTGTTAGCATTCAAAAACCCATGGGAGACATAGCTAATTCATTAAAGGGTCATTTTAAAAACATGGATGATGTTCATTTTTATGTAAAATTCAATGAAAAAAATCAAACAACAAGCTACATGGTGGGATTTTGGCTCCCCTCAAAGGTTTTGGGCATTGCGGACTTCAAGTCTGTAGAATAAGCCATATTCGATACAATTTTAGGTCTAGACAGAGTCAAGGTAATTCAAAGGACATGCAGTGGGTGATGGTAACGAAAAATGGTTGGAGATAAATGGTCAAGGTGGGATATGTGGAAGCATTATAGAAATTTCTATAGCTAATGCATTCCATGGACCTCAAGTCGGTGGAATAAACCATTTTTCAAAGGTTATTATTTATGTGCAAGGTTGAAAGTTGAACAGGGATATGTGGAAACATCTTTTGAAGATAAATTTTTTTAAGTCTTCCAAAGTAAGAAGTTGTAACGTGAAGGAAAATCTAACAAGTATGAAAACCCAAAGCTGAATGGACCCATTTCATTGGATAACCTTTCAATTTTTTTCAATGCAAAGGTTAAAGGGAAGTCTAAAAAAACTTAAATTTCGAAGGAGCATAAATATTTCCTATTCGATTGTTCTTTATAGTTGTTAATCAAGAGCTAAAAAGGGCTAAACATCCCGAGGGGCATGTAGCTTCCTCATTGGTAAAAGTTTCGTAGTTGACAGAGAAGGCCTAATCAAAAGAAATGACATTGCGAAGTGCATGGAGCCTTCTCATTGGATCAAACTTTGAAAATGGTCAGTTGATGGGCTTTGAAAAAGTAAGTTACAAAGCTATGAGGATTTTTTTTCATTGGTTAATGATTCAAAGTGTCTAGTATGTGTATAAGGACATTCTAACATTGTGAAGGAGTGTGGCATTGATTTATTTACCCATATTTCATAAAGGTAAACACACTCGTAAATGACAAAGGGAAAGAAAGTAAGTAAACCCCTGAACCTGTGACCCAATGGGAGGATGAAATATGGTAAAATGTGAAGCATTACACACGTTGGTAGAGGTTGATGCCCAAGCTAATTAGAGGTTTCCACGAGTCAAGTTTCTTTGCTTCCTGATAGGAAAGTCTTCAAAAGACCATATCTTTCGACACAAATATGCAAATCAGAAAAACCTTATATCGTTGGAAATATATCCTCAAGCCCTTAAACTTAGCATCATCAAAATCTGATTTTGGTGGTATTTGGTGGGTCAAAATGGAAAACATGGATTTAGAGGCAGAAAATAGTAGTGATGGCCATGTAAACGATCAAATCAGGTAGCTCAACCACTGGAATTGAAAAAGCATGGCATCATTTCCTTCTACAAAATGGAATACTCATAGTAATGACCTTACAGAGTGCCCATGTGCTTTTCAGGATACTTCAATACATATTTTTGGTGGTTGAAAGTTTAAAAAGTCATGTCCCTTTTATTTTCCCTCTTCTTCTCTTCTCTCTCTTTCTCTGAGTTATATATTGTAAAATATTTCATCTTTGAAAGGAGTATGTTCTAAAATTGCAAAGGAACTTTGTCAAAATGGTTCCTAAGTAGGTGTGAGCCATCGAATCTTCATTTTGGGCATGACAATTATTCTTGTGCCTTCTTCACACGTAATGGAATGTGATTTTTTTTAAATCAAGATATCTCTATTTTGCGGTGTTCTTTCAACCCTTGCTAATGTTTTATTGTATTTCCTTGCCTCTCCATTATTGGTTTTTGTATTTGTGCATGTATTTCTCATTTACATGTTCATATTGTTGTGTTTCATGGAAAATAGATGGTGAATGAAGCTTGGATTTGTGTCACTTATGTCTAGCCTCTCCCTTATCCATTTTCCTTCTCTCTTTCCCTTAATAGAACATCTCCACCCTTTTCTGGTATTATCACTACCTTTTAGCTTAGGATTTCCCTCTCATGCATCTTTCTAACCCTCTCTCTCTCTCTCTCTCTCCCTAGTCCCTTAGCATGGCTAGTTTAGGATTAGTTAACTACATTTTCTTGCATTACGAGTAATTTTAGCATTAGATTAGGTAGAGGAATCTGGACTTCTTCGGAGCTCCATATCAAGTAGAAAGTCCCACAACTTGATATATGGTAAAATTTTATAAAATATTAGGGATCTAAAATGCACAATCCCATGGTGCTATTTTTTTACATAATAGTTTTGGCATGCCTGGTGGGACAATTTTTGAAGTCATATCTTAGCGACCTTGGTTCCTTAACACAATAGTTTTGGAACACTCAGTGGGATAAGTATTGAAAGATATACATTTTATAGGTGTGTATCCTATTCTATTTTCATTTCACTAAGTTTAATGTGCTCTTGGTGAGATCTTATCCTTTGGAGGAAATTTAAAGCATATTCAATGACTCCACTAATCTAAACAACCCATTATCTCATTAGCAAACCTTTCCCTTTATTTCCATTCATTTCCCTTCTTTCTATTCTTCATTCCATTTCTTCCTTCATGAATTTGTGTAATCATGACTTCATTTACTTCTTGGAATTCCTATTTTTAGTAGGAAAACCAGTTCCCTCTATCCCCATATTTTTAAAATCATCATCCAAATCAATTTTATGATCCCTATCATGAAGAACCTATATATAACCCAACCTTAATTGACCCATATGGTTATTATTTTAACCAAAATGTTTATCAAGAACAAGCTTATGAAGGTTATGATGGAAAATCTATGGAAGATGTTGATTTCCATAGGAATATTCAAAAGATAGGAACATGGTGCATACTAGGGCCAAATTTACAATGAAGGAATTTAAAATTGGCTTTAGGGTCCCTTTTCTATCGGTTGGCCCTATGCCAAACTAGTTCAGCCCTCAACAGAAGCTACATTTCATAGTTGAGATGCTCCCCCAAATTAAAAAGTGGGATGAGTTAATAGAGGCTCATGAATCTAGTGTTAGTAAACCTTATAAATGGGGCAATTTTACACTGCCATCTTACAACCTTCCCATTCCTCCTCCCCACCCTACACCATCTCAGCTCGAGTTGTATATTCCTAGCTTTCTTCCTCCATCAATATTATTGTCATTTTATTATAAATAGTTCCATGCTCCACTATCTGTAAACGTGATAAGTGAAACTGCATGAAGAACCCTTCAGCTAAAGGACATGTCTAGATTTCCTATTTTTGTCACTTTATGGGGTCAAATTTTATAGGATCCTAGGAGAAGAACATGAAGACCTACTTTTTGTTCCTCATCTTCCAGTTTTGGTAATAAAATCTACACGGGGTCTCCAGTTTCAATGGAAATTCCATAGATATTATCTCCAAAACCAAATGGTTCATTAACCCTCAAGTTATAGAAACCAAAACACTTCATTATTAGGTTTCCTCTAATTGTTACTCTATTGCAATACCCTCCATCATAAACAAATTTCTTATCCCTTCGGAAAACTTGAAATCTGCAGCAATAATTTCAGAGATCCTATAAATGGGTAATACATACAATAATGAATGGGATACACTTAAAGATGTAATTGCAAACATCGGAATGGATAGTTTTTGTTACATGGATTTTCCTCTCATAAAAGGTGAAAAACAATGCATGAAGAAAGTCCATGGGGAAAAAAATGCTTGTGGTTCTGTATAAATTGTCAGACACATATTTAACAATGTGACTATATATACGTACTCCACATAGATTTGAAATATGCCACAGGGGATATACAATCATTTAAAACTTTTTATGGTTTGGTTGAATCAATCGTGGGTGTCAAAGATAAATACCTCAAGTTATTTTGCATAAATGACAAGGCCACAACCAAGATCATAAACCAAATTATTGGCCATGAATACAATTTCACTCTCTCATTGAAGAAGGAAAATTTCCATGGAAATAAACAACTCAAATGTGTCATTTTTTACTCCCAAAAATTGGAGGATCTCACATCTCTTATCTGAATCTTTCTTTCCCAAACAACATAAAAACTTTCCTTTTCTATGGTTTCCACTCTATTTCCTCATCTTTCCTTGGTGCTACAACATGTATGAAATATGATATTTTTGGAAAATTACAAACACATACACCTTTCTCTAAGTTTTTCATACATTGGTTGTTAATGGAGGGTGTAATTCACATCCATTTCCACCAGTTACACAAATTTTTTATGATATTGCCAAATGACATATTTTGTTTTTCAAAAGCGTAATCATCAAATGAAAATAAGTTTACATGATGAAATGATTTATTGAATTTTTGATGGTATACTTATGCATTAGATGGAACTTGTTGTTTTTTCCATTTTGTTCCATCATTATACATTTGGAGAAGAAATGTGTTGACATATGTTTTTGTATTTATTTTCCATCACTCTACACATTTCCCTGTGTTTGATCCTTTCTTTCCCTTTAAAATACAATCTAAAATGATCTATTCTTTTCATTTCAGTTTAAATCCTTGGGAATTAGAAAAATAAAACAATTAGTACATAAGAATGTTTTACAAAGTGTATTTAAATATGTTTCCCCTCTACTGCATAAATATTTGATTTCTTGTATAATCTTCTCTTACATTGGCTTTCCTTTGATGATGAATGCATAATGTTTCCTTCTTCATAATGTCTACCCCTCAGCAATGAAAACAAATAAGAGAGGTTTATGCCTTATAAAGTAATGAAATCAATGCTTCCTGAAATAAAACATATCATATCCTGAAATAAAATTCAAGAGATGCTACCCTATACCCCTCACATCCGTGTCCTCTAAGCTCATTTTCCCCCACTTATTTCCCTTCCACATCAGATGTCTCTCATTTCGTAGGTGCATGTATGCATGTTAAGTGTTTAGAACCCAATATTCCTCTTTTCCCACACACCTGTTTTGGTCCCTTTCAACCTCTATTTTTCCCTTCATCTACTTTGCCTCATAACCTTGAGTTTAATAATGGTTTACCTAGACCATCTTAGCCACCTTCCCTCTCATCTCTAACAATGCATCCTTCTCCTTCACTTGAAAAACCTTTTCCTTTGCATTTTCCCAAAACTCATTCTCTTCTCACCATCAAAATCCTCTAAATGTTGTGCAGGTGTCTGTTACCCCTCTGCCTCAACACACCGATTTTCTTTATTTCCCTCTTAAATTGAGGCTCAATGTCGATTCCATCATAGACTTGATATTTTCTCAGACATCCACACATGCTCCATTTGTTTAGAAAATTTACCTGGGAATAAAAATACCCTCCATGAAGAAGAATACAATTGCATTATATTCAGGCTGAAAAGAAATGGGCACCAATTTTTTTTCCTAAAACAATATGGACCCTGGCTCTCAACCTTTTATTTGTAAATATTTAACCTAGGTCAAAGAAATGTTGATCACTCAAATTAATCTTGTTCAGTAAGTCACCTAGTTGTGTGTTGGTCAATATAACTATTCCATTGACACTATAAGTTTCCAAAAAAACATTTCTTCCATTGAAAAATACCATCCCTATCACCTTGGAGATTTGGATCTCCTATTAGTACAAAATACTTGAATGCAAAAAACAATGTATGACTTCTACGTAAGCAGGTCCCATGTTTGGGAAGCTCTACAATATAAAATTGTCCATGAACCCTACTACAAGGATGTTCTTATCGAAAAAGATTTCCTTTCATATTTCATTTGAGCCAACAAATATATCCTCCTCTCTTTGCACTATTCCTATGGACCTTTCGATTTTAGAGTTTTATGGATCCGAAAATGGTGATGGCCCTCCTTTCGCCTTCGGTGAAAACCCTCTAGCAACATCCTCCTTTTTTCCTTCCACTCAAAAACACTGAATTTAAAGAGAAAATGATTGATAAATTCTTAATATAAAATGACTGTGACAAACCCTTCACATTTCTTTGGCCTAAATTTTTCCTTTTACCAATTAATGAATACACCACGGAGGGTCTTTTCATAATGGATTTCACAACTTTGTTTCTGATAGGTAAAGAAAATTTTAAACAACCCTAGATGAAAGAATTTCATATGCATGAATACACCCTCCACTTAATGTTCTTACATGATGGTAGCTTTGGTTCCCACCCAAGGTTTTGTTACTACTTTCCTAACCTTATTATGTGACACATGAGCCAATCTACATCTGTAGTCTTCATGAGGCAAACCATCGAACACAGATTGCCCCCAATTATAGGACAACTTTGACAACATCTCGAAGACTTCCCCAATTATTGTCTCATGAAATATTAATGAATTTTGGGACTAACCTGTAAGGGACATGGACATTTTGGTCCAAAAATAAAGGTGAAGTCTTAGACATGGTTGAAAAATTGGAGGCACCTATGCTCTTCTTCACTTTAAGTGCGGTAGACAAAAAAGGGCCATACTTTCATTATATCATGCATGGTACTCCACAAGATGAGGCTCGGGTTGAACAAAACTTCAGGGCCCTCAACATTGTTTCCCATCCTCATCGCGTAGCTACTTACTTGCATCAAAGATTCACTATATTCCATGAAGAAGTTTTGTTAATGTAACTTGGTTCCAAAGACTATTACTACAAGTAAAATTATTCCTCACCCTCTAGTTGCATTTTCTTCAATATACTTCTTTTAACTTTTCATAGGTATGACTTGTAAAATAGAGTTTCAACACATTTATATCATTTTATACGGTTTTCTATGGTTTTCTATGGCTTGACAATGCTCTCAATATCAGTGATATCAACTAGAAAAATATCGAATCTATAAACAAAAGAAGAACATACGTTGATATGTACGTATCTGCATAGAGTCCACGTCCTATCTCCAAATAGACAAAAGAAATTTACAGGTCAATCCAAGATGATCCTTTCCTACTACATTCATTATAGGTTCTTGAAGCTTCCCTAGTACATGACTTAGAGGAACTAATTAATTTTGTTCAGTGTCACACAAAATGCTCAGAACATACTTTTATGCGTAAAAAAAATAACTGACAGCAATGTCGGTACAATGAACCCTAGGAACCTACATTGAATTCTTCATTGTTCATTAGTGATAATGTTGCAATTAAATGTATCCCTTCAAGGAATGATGATCAATTAAACACACACATTCCAAAAATCTTATCAGATATGGAGAGCCAACATCGATTTCCATCCTATGATGTCTTGACATATATTCCGCAAGTACATTTCTAAGTATGCTTCTAAAGAAGAACAAAGGTCTGAAGCATACCACCAAATGGTTTCGAAAATAATAGGAGGCTAGGATCATGATCTCCCCATAAATATGGCCATCAAAAAACTTATAACAGAGAGTGTCATTGAACATGACATTAGTGTAAAAGAAACTTGTCACATGGTCAGGTGAAATTACCACTTGTAATGTGCAGTCATGATTTCATAACACTGAATGTTGGTAGAAAAGTTTTATGAATATTTTCTAAAGTTGAATGTAATAATCCAAATACATCCCTTCTTTTGGATGCATACAGGATCCATCCATCAAATATGGAGTCCCTTATCCTCAATGAAGTTTCTTGAGACTAGAGCTACAATAAATATCATAGTGCTAATAAGTGGAAGCTTCACTCATACCCCGTGATTTTTCGTTCCTTTCCCATATTTTAATGCATTCCTTCACAAGATTCACCATCATTTAAACTTTTTTGTTAGTTTTAACTCCTATTATACAAGCCTTTGGGCAATATATCTGTAGATATTGGTTCCACCCCACAAGACACCATTTCCACCTGGACTATTTTTAAGAACAATTATCATCCTTGGCATGTTTCCTATTCTGAAGCAAGTGTGGCACCAAATTTTTACAATGCACTTGGATTTCACACTAAAACTGCACAAGCTCTCGAGAAATGAAATGAATGGAGAATAATTTCCCTCTTCCAACTCGGCAATGCAATGGGCCTTAAAAACATTCATATATTGGGGCTCTATGAATTTGAAACACTGCACAATTGGAGCGTCCATAATGTTCCACCTTCTTTACAATCCCTTGCACCAACTTTTATTGAGCATAATAAGGACAAACATGTTTAAATTTACATACAAGTAATTTTCTCATCATCTTCTTTTGCTTTATCTCTAGAACACTAGTTGGAATTCGATACTGTTCTTCTTTACTTCACATAGAAATCCAACCTTCCTCTGTTAAAGCTGATTAATAAAGGAATTATAGGTACTAGAAAATCATACTTCATTAACGCTTTCAGGTCTTCATTTTCCTTTACGTCACCCCCAGACATTTTTCCTCTCTTTCTTTTATCCCCAAATAGAGTTTAGCTTTCAACATTTCTACTTTGACTATGCAAGCCTTCCTACACCTTCCAATAAAATAATGCAATCCCTTAGAAGGCTAGACTTTTTCTTCTTTTCAATACTCCCTTAAACATATCCAGCACATTATTATTGACGAAATGAGTTTCATTGACGTAGATTTTCTCAATAAAATTGAATACCACCTTTGTGAAGCTTTCCCTCACTCAAAATAATCTAAATTCATAAACACATCTATCATCCTTGTTGGGGACCTTGGTCAACTTCCAACTGTCATGGATATTCCTCTATATGCTACCAACTTCTATGGTGCTAGCCTATGGAGAAACTTCATGATGGTCAACTCCTTAAATGCCATCTTTAGGCAACAGGCTTCCACTCCCGTGCATGCATCATTATGGAACTTTCTTCTCAACATTAGTTATTCTGTCCCTTTTTTCAGGATTGTTTATGTCAAGAAAATAAGATTTCCTTTCTGAATAAGAAATGATTGATTTCAAAGATGCCCCCCATCTTTTTGCTAAAAACGACTAGGTCAATAACCACAATCTTCAAATGTTGAAGTCCCTTAACTCTCCCATTGCCTGATTGATTTATCAAAATACCAAACGTGCTGACTCTGGCAAGGTAGATGATGATCAATTGCAACACAAAAGTCTTCTATGCATCAACAAGAAATTCATTCTTTTCGCAAATTTGTGGATTGAAACATGTCTTGTCAATGGTGCTATTGGATCTATCGTCGACATTTTTTTACCAAGGCTCCTCCACTCCGCCTGTTTTTCCTTTATTTGTTTTTGTCAGATTTGATCGATACATAGGACTTCATTAGGATGCAAACAACCCCCTACATGTTCCCATTCTGCCAATTTCCAGAGAAACCAGAGACAATTTCCACTTAAGATGGCTTGGAAATTATCAATCCTCAAATCTCAAGGCCTTACTTTGCAACGAGCCACTATCAACATTGGATGCATGAAGAGACAAGGCTTAACCTTCATGGCTGTATCAAGAGTTCCCTCTTTATTGGGCCTTCATATTTCTCCTCCTTTTCTTTCAGCATTTTTTCCATAATGTCCTCATCACCTCTCCTAAAATCATTCTTACAAGATGAATCCCATCTTTGTTCACTTCCTTCATCGCTACCCTCTTTCCTCATATAGCCCATTCCGTCTGTAGCTAATACTCTTCTTCCCGGTTCTCCTTTTTCCCCTCAATTTACGTTTCAAGGGCTCCTCATGTATTTTATTTTCTGCCTAATTTTATATTACTACTTTCTTTTATATTTCAATTTCCTTCCCCATTACCCTTTTTAACTTTTGCCATTATCATCACACACCTCACATGTGATTGTTACTTTTTAAAAAACTTGTATAAATGAAACAAATATGCTCAATAAAGCATAAATTAAATTTCCAATGTACCACATAACCAACAATGTTTGAGCACCAACCAATGCTGAGCTAAACACCTAAATCGCATGCAACATGCATATCCGGTTAAGGATATGTAGACAAGGATAAATAACCCACCACATAAACCAGCCAATACTCAACTACTAATGCCCACGTGGCGCCACCACAATAGCCAACAACTATAAACCAGGTCTTATGTCTGATGTTGGGATGAAGTGGTGGTTAAGGAGAGGGTGGTTAAATAGGAGGAGAAATGGCATTTAAAGGTTTTAATATGGCACATTAAGCGCATAAGCCTTAGACTATTTTAAAACAACTTTAACATATATGCATTGATCGGCGGTTAACACTTAGGCATAGTAATATATATATATATGCCACTCCAAGTCTATGTTATATCAATACAAGGTAGTCACAGACCGATTAGTATGGAATTTATGGTTTTAATTTATATAAGATTTGAAATAAATAAAATATAATTTTCCGTGACCAAGACAAATAACGATCATTATATTTAAAATACTTCAAGTCATGAGTTATAATATTAAGTGGTCGCATGTAAACATTGTTTCCCTGGTCAATGAGAAAACCCGAAGATTATAGTCATGTAGATTGTCTCCTACTTTGGGGAACTTTGATAAATTATTTTCCTCCAACCATATGAAAATTTTCTTGAGAAAGAAGACGAGTTTCAAAAGAAATTGAATGGGGCTTATTTAAATAGCAGCCCCCCCAAAACCCACACAATTGTTAAAAATTTAGTAAATTAATAATTTAAATTATTTAACCTACTCTCTCTTATATCATGTGAGGTTTGAATATTTATACAAATACTAACAAAATAAAATATTACAAGGTAAATGATTAATGTTTTTAAATTTAACTATAAGACTATACTTAAAAATATAACATAGAGATACAATATTTAGTATGGAAAATCCCGAAGGGGAAAAAACTATGATAGAAAGTATTTTTTATTACCGATTTTTTTTTTACAGTCTAGTAATAATTCCTTCACCTCAATACTCTCCATATGAAATTGAATTCAAACGATTGATTTTACTCGGCCTCAAGATCCTTATATAAATGGAGTTACTTGGTGTGACTTCTTGTGAAGCACCCCTCGACATATTAATTTATTTTACTAATAAATTTAATCATAAACTAAAAGTTTATATCAAATAAATAAAAATATTATATATTCTTTCTCAAGGTGTATAATGACCTCCTCAAGATGTACCTTCAATTTACACATTCAACCATGAGTCTCTCTCATATTGTATATAATTATCTTTTCCCTTACTCTATCCATTACCTTGCACAACAATTCCATTTTACATTTTTAGTGCTCTATTGTGGGCCACATTTTCTACTTCCTTTAGCACATATTAATCGGATTATTCCATGAAATGAATTTGACAAAAAATAGTCTCGTCCCGAGTCATTATATGAAGCCCAACTACACACACACACACACACACACACACACACACACACACACACACACACACACACACACACACACACACACACACAGAGAGATCATTCTTACATCCCTTTTGAATGGTGAACTGGTAAAATCCATCAGTGTATTCTCTCACACTAGAGCCTCTATATCATATTCCTTACAACCTTATTAACAAACTGAGTCGGTAATATGCAAGTAAAAAAACAACAACTTAAACTTCACCAATTATTCCATGTCATAATCTTATACATTCCAAGTTTCATTCGTGGTCTAAATATGTTATCATCAAGGAGATGCATGAAAGTTTACCTTTACAAACTCAAACTTGAATTTCTTAAGATATTCCATATCTTCATTATTAAAAAAAAATCCATTTATGTTATCTAATATATTCGATCAGTTCAATCCAAGATTGCAAAATAACAATGGGTTTCCAATATAGCCTTATTCCTCATACTACTAATTACATCAACTAGTCCATCTTAAGTATCATCTTGCACTTCTTCTTCTTATGCATTTATATTTATAGTTGTATGCACATCACCAACCTAAACTCCCTATTACATGATTTTTCCTTCATCATCACCGGTTCCTTCCACTAAATCACGTAAATTATTTTTGACCTCAATGACATCAAAATGATATTATATGTTCCCCATCATTTTAGACATGTATTTCAATATCATTCCATAAATTATGAATCATAAATCCCATGTTGTGCAATTTTATTTTATTTTTCCTTTTTTTTCTAAAATTTGTGATCACAATCTCCACACGCTTCTTCAGAACAATCCATTTGTAAGGATATTCCCAAAATTACCTTCTACCCACAACCCACAATATTGAAAGTATAGAAAGTTTAGTGTGTCACTTTCTTTCACACATTCCAACACAAAGTCACATGTTAAAATATATATACAATGATTTTCTAATCACAATCCAATGTAAAAACTACAAGAATTGTCATGCTTTTCCTTACAAAAAACATTTTCAATCTTATACAAAATGATGCATAAAGGGTTAAGGATTCCAATAAAGGACATCCCCAAACCATGCATCCCTCAGAATGAGCACAAAATAATTAATAAAATGAAATAAAAAATTTACAAATAGAAATATCAAATGAACACAAAACGAGGAGAACAACATAACTTGGAAGAATTTATTTAGAGAAACAATAACATCAAATTGATTAACATCAATTAAACCATTTGTCATAGGAAGAGATATTTACTTTCCCCATTAATATGGATATTATTATCATTTCAAGTCCATACTATAATCTTAAGAACACTAAGTTTCCTTTCAAAAAACTTGATTTTCTTTACAAAGGAAATTGTCATTACTTATATAGTCATCCATGCCAATTCATAAGACCTCCAATTCTACATAATTCAAATTGAAGGATCAAAGTACCCCAAAATTGGCCAAAAAACTTGGTCATCCTTCTATGAAATCTGTTCCTTTAAAATCAATTATTTCAAGTTTGTGGCTCGAATAAGATTTTTTTCATGCCCTTGATGACATGGATTTCAAACAAGCCAACAAAAATAAAGGAAACTCGAAGATAACAATAAAATTATATTAAAACCTGTGATAATTGATTTCTTTTTGTTATATAATAATAATTATAAAACTAAGTCGTGGTTACCCACATTTTAATGATGAAGGTTATAAATTCTCACCAAGGGCTTGGGAGATTCATTTAAAAAAAAATTAACCACAAAGATTAAAATACGATACACCAGTGTAAGTAAGTTGATTTAAATAAAGGTACTTTAAATTTGGGACTAATATAAAAGTTGTAAAAGGGCCCAAAAGGTTATAAAAGTTGGACATGTGACCAATTTGGTCACCTAAATGAACCCATGGCCCTTTTAATTTACTTCTAAGTTAGAGATGAAATTATTTCCTAACAAATTACACATAGAGGGAGTTTAAACATGTCAAAAGTAATACCAGGATTAAAGGAGACTGCTTGGATAAAATGGCCCTCCACCATAATATCTTAGGGCACATTATGTAGTGCCCACTCCTCTTTGACATTGATCTTACTATGAATTTTTCTTACTTTGGATTTAAGGCATAAAATTTGTCATCATATTTCATCAGTAGACATTGATAGATAAAAATCATTAATTTGATTTGTATTTCGACAGACATTATAAATAATTTTTTAGTATGGATATGTGGTGAATCATGGTGTGAATTATATGCATGGATTGATATTTCAATATTGATGATGATCTAGAGTTACTAAATTATATGTATGTTGATGCATTGGATTTAGATACATAGATTTTGTTGGAGAATCTAGCTAGTCTTGTGATCTCATTGTTGTCGATGAAATGAAAGAATTAAAATATCTTGAAATTGTAAAAAATTGGTGGAATTACTTGATTTTAGTGATGATTTAGTTGTGTTATTGATGATGTGAATTTATAAGCATATGTGAGTTTTATTGTTTTTATGTCATTGATATGGCCATGAGGCCAAAAAGGTACTCGTTTGATTTTTTAGGAAATTATATCACAACATACAAAAGGGGATATGAGACCAACAATGAAAGAATATTGGGCATTGGCAACTATTTTTCCTTGGCAACTTCTATTTTTTGTATGTTGTTATGTTATTGATGAATTTTTTAGGAGATCCCCATTTGGGGTGGCCTCAAATGTGACCATGGGTAAATGTGTTGTTTTCCCTTTTCATTTTACTTATTTTGTGAGTATGTGATTCATTATTGTAATGTGTTCAACTTTATTATTATTAGTTAATGTGCTCTTATTTAAGTTGATTAATCTTGTGAATTAAAGTAATTTGGGATATGATCTACGGGTATTTAATTGTGGTAGATTGTCTTGGATTATATTTTATTGGTTTTGGTGTTGTGCACTCAACCTCAACCTCGCATGTCAAACTCGGATTTTGTTTTAAGGGCCATTTTTTTAGGCTTTTGGGACAAGTTAAGCTTGTCCCACTTCTCTTAAAATCACCTACCAACTATACCTATGGGGTAAGGGGTCAAAAATTAAGTCCCATTATGTGATTTAGAAGGTAAAAAGGTGAAAATATTGCACCTTCTTACATGAGATTTTAATTTTGTCCTTTCAATTATGGTTAATGGTTTGTGTGTGGGAGGAGAACTTGTCATATTCTTGTTATCTTAAATTTTCTGCCGGTAAAATTTATCAAACACGACCCCATGTAGAAAGAAATTCAAAGCACCATTTCGTTGAGCTAACCCACACTTCAAATCTAATAAATAGGTTACAGGCGGGCTCTAAAATGAAATAGAAGGGTTGGGGAAAGGAGAAAACAATGTCAAAAGAAAACCAAAGGCTCAAACGATCAAACGCCGTCAAAAAGAAAACTAAAGGCTCAAAGGAAAAGAAATGCCAAAGACTCGAATTCTTTGGGATCTGTAAATGGTTCAGAATGGGCACGAAAATGACTAAGTATATAGGAGACAGCGGAAGCTGCCAAGTGTCCAAAAGACACACCTCCAAAGATTAAATCCTAGGCCAGAGACTCAAACTTACGCTAGGCCTCCACGTGTCCAGAGCCCTAAAGGTGGTAAAAACTGAACTATAATAAACAAACACCAAATAATTAAAATATAGAAACTAAAATTCATTTGTGATATTTTATTCATTTCCTAGTGAACTTCTTACACAAATACTTGATCCTATAAACTAGGCATCAAGTCTTATCTTCCTCATATCTATCAACCTTTATTTTCTCATACTCATCCTCAATATATCTCACCTAGAATACCTCTAATAAGTTGTACTACAACTCATGTATAGCTATAAAATACAACTCAATATGAGATTTTATTTTATTATTTACACACTTAATAATGTTATCAATAATATTTCCTAACATTCACTCCCCTATTGTTAACATTATTAATTCCTAATATACACTCCCCTAATGTGAACAAGGTAGAAAAATGTTTTAACATCTCAGCAGAATGCCAACACCTATGGCACGCCTGTAGCTCATGACCTTTATATAAATGAAGGGAGTAATGTTCAACCTTGTATTGTTTTACAACGGGTTTACCACCAACCTGGACATGAACAATTATCCACTCTATTGTTCACCTCAGGTGGTTTTCTAGATCTCCACAAACCATTTCAAGATCCATGTCTGCGTGTGTTTTTTTACTTCCCCACTATATTTTTCATCAGAAAGTTACATATAGGAATTTTTTCACACATTACAATAATAGGAAGGTATCATATATTTTTATTATCTACCACACAACTAGAAATACTTGGCCACCAAATTAGTACCGCGGCCTCGATGATGGTTCCTGACGAGAGGTCACTGATCAACATCCTTCCTTTGTTTCCTCCAGCCTCCATCTATTTGCTACTTTGTTAGCAAATGTATCTTTTAGGCTCATATTACAATTCTCTTAGGTGTCGGGTTCAAATGATAATGCACCCTTACAATAAACTTTATTTTAAATGTTGAAAGTAGTTTTTTTTTTTTTTTTTTTTTTTTTGAAATATTTGTTAAAAATAGAAAAAAAATTAAAAAAATCGAGCAACAAAAATAACTAGATCAATGCATAGAGCTCAAAAACATAATCATTTTTCAAAAAATGACACCTAGATCTGAATTACCAGCTGAAAGTTACGGAACTTACAAGATTAAATCTCAAAATCTTTCTGGACCCTTCCCAAAAATGGCAATTTTTTTCTTTCCTTGTGTTTTTTTCTTTTGCATCCAAAAAAGGAAAAAAATGCAAAATCCAAAAAATGATAGAGCTCGTTGACTCTGCATTCACCTAACACTGCATTCACCCAAGAAATGAGGCACCGTTATGGAATATAATATCACTCTTGCCTCTGTTTACAACTGCAACTACATGTAAACTGGATATAATTAGACGCCAATCATAGGTCAAGGTGCAGGATCAAAACGTCCAGCCATTGGAAACGTGCCATAACAAAAAACCAAGAGTGTATATTTATTGCACAAGCTGCCTGACAAAATACAAATCTAGAAGAGTTGTTTCTTTGTTTTAGAATATGAGAATATTGCTTCCTTCCTCTGAGTATAATGCAGATATACACAGAAATACTTTAGCTACATATTGTTGATAGGAGTATGATATGCCACTTCGAACCCACTTTCAGCATAATCTGAATCTCAAATATCTCTAAAGACTCTCATAGCTCTATTAATGAACTAGATCAGTTTGCTCTGATACCAATGATAAAAACTGAACTATAATAAACAAACATTGAATAATAAAAATATAGAAACTAAAATTCCTTCGGGATATTTTATTCATTTCCTAGTGAGCTTCTTATACAAATACTTGATCCTATAAACTAGTAGTCAAGTCTTATCTTCCTCATATCTCTCAACCTTTTATTTTCGCATACTCATCCCCAATATATCTCACCTAGAATAACTCTAGTAATTTGTACTACAACTCAAGTACAACTATAAAATGCAACTTAATATGAGATTTTATTTTATTATTTCCACACTTAATAATGTTATCAATAATATTTCCTAACAAAAGGTTGCACTGGCCATTGCAAATTCTTCAACTCAGTGGAGGGTGCCAAGTGTCTAAATAGCACACATTCAAAAGTGGGACCCTGGGCGGAGACTCAAATGAGTGCGGGTTCGCCACATAGTCCAAGTTAAAAAATGGGACGGAGCGGGCCCAAAATCAACTAAGTATAAAGTGTAGGAAGATGACACCACATGTCTTAATAGTGCACATTCAAAGGCATGGCCCAAAGCGCAGACTCAAATGAGTGTGAGACTTCCACATGTCAACCCAACACCCCTTCAAAGGTAAGGTCCTGAGTGGGTTTTTAAATGAGCGCGAGCCTTCCACATGTCCCTAGTCCAAAGAGGGACAAAGTCAGGGGTTGAATAGGTCAAAGTAGAGGAAGGCCAGTGGAAGGAGCCAAGTATCAGCACGACACCACTTCAAAAGTAAAATTTGAGGCGGGTTTCCAAACATGCGCCAGGCCTCCACATGTCCAAGGTCAAACATTTGGCTCCGCTGAGCAAAGAGACTTAGGAAAAATACAAAGGATAACAAGGAGTCTGTGGAAGCAACCACATGTCAATTTGGCACTATTTCAGATGCACAAGGCAAGGGCTGAATCTCCAAGAAGTGCGAGGCTACCACGTGGACCCGGTATGGTAGACGCTTTCAAATATTACATGCCTATGACCCAAATATTCAAATGGCCATATATTTTGACTCAAAACTCAGATTTGGACAGGAGAAGATTTTTTAGAAATGTCTTGACATCCTCTACACCATGGAAGCATAAAATATTATCTTTAGTAGGCTTTGGTGGGTGAAAAATAAGAAAACATATTCCATGCTATTAATACAGAGCCTGATTTCTCCAACTACCAGGTCTGACTTAATTTGATCCATCAAGAAACCAGAATCAAAGGATTGTACGTGGATTTGAGAGGGGCATTAATTGATGGTGGTTGAGCTTTCAGAGTAGGATTCAATGCGTATCTCAAGGTGGTTGAAGTAGGATTTAAATTTTTTCCCTCCTCTCTCTTATTCTTCCTATATATTGTAAAGGAGGGGCAATATTCAAATGGTTGGTCATTATTTCTCCTCCTCCCCCCTCTCTCTTTCTTCCTTAGGGTAGAACGAAGAGTCTAAGCCTCCTCCCATGGCTCTGTAATGGTGTTTATTTCCTCTTTCCCACTAACGATGTACCATGTAACGTTTTGGAGTAATAGAATTTGTTTCGTGATGCATTTGTCCATCCTTGTCTTTTTTTTTGTCTCTTCTTACCTCTCATCATTGCAGGGTGTACTATGCATAGTCTGATATTTGTTTCAGGTTCTGTAAGTTGTACTTAATGGGTTTTGAAGTGGTGTTCTGCATGAAATCTATCTCTAGTCCATGGTGCATTGTGTCCACCCTCTCCTCTGCTCACCTCTCTCCACTATAGGCAGTTGGGTCTCTGATCATCCACTTCCTTTTTTGGTGTATCACCACTTAGTGTAGGCTCTTTCAACCCTCTCTATCTCTATCCCCTTGGAATGGTTATATTAGGATAGAATAGGTTTCTACCTGCACTAGAGTAGCTTGTGGCAGGTAGATTAGGAAGCAAGAACCAACTTTCTCTGGAGGTCCATCTAAATTTTTACAAGTACCACAGCTTGAGAGATGGTCCTATGTTGTGCAATCACACTGAATTTCTCACATCACAATTAGGCCATTCGGTGGTGTTGTGGATTCTGCACTAGCAATTCTCACCCACCAATTTATGAGCTTTGGGCTTGATGTTTGACCATGTGATTTGGAATTGAGGAGAAGTTATGTGGCATCCATCATGAAGCCACCTCACCCTCCTCTTCTCTTTTTTCTATTTATACAAGTTTATTTGATCTTTATGGGTTTGTATGTTTTATTTTCACTCTTGCATTTTTGGAGGAACTTGTTTTGGATTTCTTGTTGGGAGTTTAGGATATTGTTTTTTGTTTGGATTGGACTTGAAGAATCTTAGAGCTTTTGTTTTTCAATTGGATATTATTGCAATGGAAAGGTAGGGACTTCACCCATGCATTTTTATTTCTATTTGTTGTGCAAATGGTTGTAAAGGAATGATTGTTGTGTGTGTATGTTTTGAGGATAGGATGAGCTTGAGCTTGTGTAGGAGAAAGAAAATGGTGATTTATTGAGGGAAGGATAAGAATTTATGTTATGTATTTGGAGGGAGTTTGGGTTGGGTTTCCCACCTTGTGATAATAAGAAAGATTTCTTATTTATCTAAATATATTTATTGAGGGAGGGATAAGAGTTTGAGGGAGACAAAAGAGAAATTGAGGGAGGCATAAGAATTTCATTATGGTTTTGTGAATGATGGTTTTGGAGGAATTTAATGTGGGCACTTAACCCATTAGAAGGCATAATTTATTCTCCATGTTTCTTGTCTCTCTTGGTTTGGATATTGAGCCTTTTTGCTTATGCAAATTGTATGTTTTTTTTGTGCTTATTGTGTTGAAAGTTGTGTGAATGGTTGTTTTTGAAGCCATGTAAAAGTTTCCATAGTTGCTTGATACATCTTATTTCTTCATTTTTGGGGCTCGGGGGCAAATGAGGAGGATGGTTTCTCCTTCTCATTAGATTATAGGTTGGGTGGAGAGCGTTGCCTACACCCCTTTCTTTGTGGCTGTGTTTGGTTATTGAAGAAATGAAGGAGCTCAAGTTGTCATCTTGGAAAGTGTTGTGTTGAGGAAGATCAAAGAAATAGATAGTTAGTTTTGTAAATTTGGCCATGTTGTTTCCACTTAAGTGGAAGTCTTGTATAGTAATCTATTTTAAAAGAGATTATTGCAAATTTTATCATCAAGTTATGTTGTACTTGAAAAGGGTGAAAGAAGGACTCTTGAAAGTTGTATTTATTGATTATGTATTTCCTTCAAATTTTTAATGGAATCAAAGTTTCTTGTGCTTTCATTTTGTATAATATTTTTGTTGTATTGGAATATATATGGAAGTTATACTTGTTCTTCCTTGTGGAAATGACTATCATTAAATTGTTGTGAAAGGAAAAGAAACTTGCATTTAACAAGTGGTTAAAATAATTTCCCCCTTTTATAATTAAATGCATTGTAGTTGGAAAGGAAATATTGTATTCAAATTTTAGACCATTTTATAATGGAAAAACTACTCAATTGGTGAATTTAATAAAAAAGGAATTAGACTTTTGCACTTACAATTTTTTTATATTAAATAGTAACTTAGAACTCGGATTGGATATAAATAAATATATATATTACTTAATATAGATATTCATATATATACTTTTTTTTAAACAAACTATTTTTGCATAGTGACCAATGTCAGCCAACCAACTAGAGTCGGCAGAAGAGAAACCAACATCGGTCTCTACGAAATTGCAAACAATCTAATAAAATTAACTTTTCTTAAGATGCATGAATGTTGTTGTTAAAATAATAAAACAGAGTCTATATTTTCTCATGAAATCTGTAAAAGCACATACAAATTTATATATTGAAGAATATCTTCATTTGTGTGTGATTTGGCAAAATGGGTTGGATTTTTAGTAACTGGCGCTGACAGCCCTATCGGTGTCAGTAACATAGTAGGAACCGTGACTGGTTAAGTAGCCAGCACCGGTTGCCTGTGCATAATTTTTTTTAAAAAAAAAAACATGTTTTAGACCAAACCAGAGGACATTAATGACTATTTTTGAAAAGTATAATGTAGATCCATTCATACAATGGATATATAAACAGTTATATACATATATACATGCATGTATATATGTATATAGGTGTTTCTACTCAAATGTATCAACCAAGCTACATCTCTTCATTTTTTCATTAAAACATATCCTTGCCTTGATTTTAGGCATGCAAACACCAAACTCCCCCTGGGAAGAGCATCCATAACATCTGAAAATCACTAAAAATCATGAAATAATAATTATCTCACCGTTTTAGGAGAAAAAAACAACACTTCTTCTACCTTTTAGGCATGCAAACAAGGATATTTTCACCTATTACTCTATTTTGAGCTTCTTGAAGGCACTGTAATTAGACTTGAAATAGGATCATCAACATCTTTACAATGCCAAAAATGACATAAATTCCCATGCCATACCATTTATCCACCTGACATTGATAGAAATTCAACTTATCTAGGAAAATCCATACAATACAAGGCATATTCTTACCCTTCATACCAAAAGTAACACTATGGACTTCCAAAACTGACTTCTTAGAAAACTTTGACCAATTTCAACATGCAACCATAGGTCAACCCAAGATTTTACTTACCCAATTAGCACTCCCCTGGACACAATACCTCCATTTCTAGATCAAGTGTATGAATTGGAACTTCTAGCCTTGCTATCATGTCTTGAAGACAACTTTACAACTTTCTCAAGGTCCAAAACAATAAATTTGCAGTCTTCCATAGTCATATTTGACTGAGATAAGCATTCACACACCTTCAACAACTTGGAAATAGGATAAAACATCACTTTCTTACCATGGATAGCCTTTAGAAACATCATTTCAACTTCTTATAGGATCAACCAAACACTCCTTTTGTCATGAAGATCTCATACACACCCATACACCTGTAGGATCACATTTTTTGACATGTACCACCTATAGCATACTGGAACACAATCATACATCCTACTATTAATTCATGCATTTGAACTCTCCTTCAATCCTTCTTTTGAGATCAATGATAGGGTAAATTCATTGATTCTTAATCTTTTATAAACATAGAATTGATTCTCATCATTGTTCATTCCTGTAGATGGTCCTGTCCAACCTCTGAGATCAACCCTACACCTATAGGTTAGTTTTTCACAGTCATCTTAGCACTTCACAAATCTTTGAGTTATAATTACCTAAGAATCAACCATACACACTAGGCAAACTAATCTTATTTGGATCATTCCATCATACTATAGTATATTCTTGAGAGCCTCTCATACATTTTAGTAAGTCACCTAGAGCATATACTAAACGTAGAAAACTTGAAAAGAGTCCTAGGTAAGATTACCAAATGTTGGGTCCACCTTGTCAATGATGAAATAAAAATTCTTCACATTATGTAGACATTGATAATACAAGTGCACCTTGATGCTCATCTCATAATCTAAGGATAACAATTCTCACACCTTGGAGGATTCATATTATTCTATGTTTGTTCATTATACTAATAAAAGCTTAGTCATACACCCTTAGTCCTTGTAACACATATATTCAAACATTATTTTTTGAAATACATACCTTCACAGGGGATTTTATCTTGATTATTATGCCCATCTAGTCACATTACCTCCGTAAAATTCCTTAAGGAATTCCTTCAATCAAGATCACTTCAGTTGCAAGAGAGTTTGGCTCATATTATCCTCTTACACAATACACATACATGTTTTCATTAGTGTCAGAGATTATAGGAGGTGTACACATGTTTAGGTCATGAAGAAAATTACATCCTTTAGCCCCATGATCCTATAAACTTTTCTCAAAATTTTGGCTTCTAAGTCTTCCATCTTGACCTCCAAAAATGAGTTTCCATCTTTACCGCTTAAGAGTACTGTGTAAACACAGTCATTGACAGTGAAGTATCAAAATGACTTGATTTTTTCACTTGTCACTTCCAAACTTGCAAAAACACCTTGAAAAATCATTTTCAAACATTTTTAAGCACCTCTTTAATGTATATGTATCAAGAAACATCATCTCGCATACCTATATCACCTCGAATTTTCTTAAGAAGAAAACTAGATAGACCATATCATGGTCATAGTTCACCTCTTGGAGTGTACACTAATAAAGTTACCACTTGATCACCCAAAGACAATTTAAAGGAAATTTAGAGGTACAATATCCACCATTTATGACTCATGACATGGGACCAAATACACATAAGCCAAGACAATAGGCCAAAGCACTCATGTTGACAAGAATTATACCTTCGAGGGAATGAGTACATAAAGACCAATGATGACCATTTTCAACCTTTTTAGACTTACCCAACTCATAAAACTTGTGATATACCCCTTGAACACATGAGAGACACCACATAATATCTAATTGACAAAGTATAGAGCTCAAAACTTGATAACAAGAAACCACATACTACATGCCCAGCTGATCTAGCAACATTAAGATACAAAGACATATTGTACACACACCATGAGTTCAGAGACACTAATTCACACCATATGACATGAAAAATAGGCTCTTTAACATACTAAGACACCTCAGACTAACCAAACATCCACAACTCAGATCAAAATATCTCGAACACATACATCTTACTATACCAACACTGAGAACATGAAAACTTACATACAAGAGCAACTAAAATTAACCAAGAGGGTAAGTGCAGGAACTTGATGGACAAATATAGGGTCATCTGTGGACATCATATTGCAAATAACAACATAACATCAACTTGTAGGGATTATTAGCAATACATACACTCAAAATTAGACAAAATTATATGAATATGAATCATAGCATCTGGAATCTAGTTTCTAAAATACTAATTTTTGTAAAAAATTGACAAGATTAGCTATATTAAACACTCAAAATTTAATGACTTGGTATTTTTTTTTAAAAACGCCGATAAGATTATAGTCCGTTTGCCCATAATTTGGATGACCAAAAATTGATATACATTTTTTTTCCTTTTGTGAGAATTTATATGCCACTATCTATCTTGGGATGGATTTTATTTTGTATTTTTTTGAGTAATATTTTATTTTTTATGATTTTTTCCGTGAAAGTGGTATGAAAACATAAAGAAAACAGAGCACTTTCCGTTTGCCCTCCATAACTTCATCAAAAAATATTGAAATCAAATAAATTTTTTTTTTGAACATGTATATAATTTCACCATGGTTGGGATGGTATAAGTTTTATCACATTCTGAATAAGTGAAACAAATTTTGCAGTCTTAAACGTAGACATAAACATTCACAGGAAAAAGTGTCTTAAAGACCTACTATTAGTAAAAAATTATAAAATGATATTTATCCTCTTCTATTCACTTTAAAATTAGTATTTCTACAAAGCTAATAGTCTCCCCTATGTAATGGTACCATTTTTATGACATAGTTTTTACTTTTTGGCATGGTTCAAGTCCGCGGAAGACTAAATTTGATGTTTTGTTGTTTTTAATGTAAAATTCAGGATTTGATGTCCACTTAATTGTCCCCCAACTTGGTGCACTTACCCAAGACCCACTTTTATATTTACCTTTGAAGGATGCATCATTGACACATCTCAGCTCTTCTGTGAATCTGCAATACATGATTCAGGTTGATATACCTTTCTCAAGACCCTAGACATAGTGGAAGCCTCGTGCTAGGTCTCCGCTGGAGTAGCCTAAAAGAGGGTCTTGAAATTCTGCAAACCTTGTTGAGACAACCTGCACAAATCCTTCAACCTCCCTTACCGGTTCTTTATCACTAAGATTCACTTTTATTTCACCAACATATGACGACCATGGTATCCTTTTTCTCGACATCCTTATAAGAACACATGGAAGCTTAGCGCTCGCTTGAACACCATAGTCCTGCAGATTCTAGACCCTGTATAAATTCTCATGTGTCCATTGAGACAATAATTATTTTCCCATCCGACCGACATTCTTATACAGTTATAACACCATAGTTAGGAAACTAATATTGACTAATATGTTGGACCAATCCCACCACGTAGAGCTGGCACAATAGTAGAAACTAATATATATATAAAATATTACAGATCTGAAATAAAAGTGTAGAAAATAAAAGAACAAAACACAGAGACAATATTTAAAATGGTTCACCCAATTTGCACTACGTCCATAAAGAATCACTTTCTCATACTTTATTTCAAGCCACCTCTCTCTCTCAATACAATACGTATGTCTCACACAATACATCTGTTAGTAGCTGTGCTTAACAAAATATCCTAAATTCACACCCTAATTCACATATATGTACAATACATATGTCTCGCCTATCAAAAATACATTAATAGGCAATTGCTTAAGAGTATTTACAATACTATGGGTACAAAAACCCTGGTCCAAAAACTACCACATAAAACTATGGATCAAAACTCCTGTCCATATGAGAAGAGCACATTTCCTGATATATCAGGCACATTTTCTGAAGTAAAAAATATCTTAGGGGATGCACCCCCACACCCTTGCTACCAGGGGTTGCTTTCCTTAGATCCTTACTTAGGGCTCATGTTTGGACCTGAACCTCGGTGAGAAAAATGTGGAGAGTGTACAATATTTAACACTTCCACACATGAAAACAAGCTCCGCCACATAACAACACACCATTGCGTTTCTTTTGTTTAGCTCATGTGAGTACCTAGATGAGTCATTCAAATAATCGTGACTAGCAATGTGACCTATTTTATTGCACTTAAATAATATAACCATTTCATCATAAGAATTTCTTATGTTTCTCCATGGTTGAGTGTCTCTAAGAGCTCTCCTAACACTCCTTATCCCTATGACCATAATCATTACATGTATAACAAAACCTGTTAAAATACATTTCATACCTTGAGGCATTAGGTTTTTCCTAATTTTCATGATTTTACCCATTCCTTTAGTTTCAGGCTCCTTATTTCCTTACTTGGTTCTTGATTCTCCCACTTATTTTCCTGAAATCATATCTTCTTTCACCTCTTTGTTTCTCTTGACTTTAGATTTGAAGCCTAAACTAGTCCTATCACTAGAAACCTTTTGATTGCTCAAGAAATCATCAAGATATTTACTACTTTCTCAAAAAAGGTTGATTGGTCTTCAGCCTTTCTTGTAGCATCTGTAAGTTCCTTCATAAGATAACCTTAATTCCTCCTCTTTAGATTGAATACTAAGATTCATGTTTCTCATCTACAATTCTAGCCTTCTTACCGATTCTTCATAATTTTTTAGATATTGCCCAATGTTTTCCCCTCGAGATATTGTATTTTTGTTTCATATTCCTTGGATTGAGATGTCAGATTCTTGTTGTTATTTGACCATGCTCAAGTTTAGATTGCAGACATGCCAATTCAATCCTTAAAAAATCATCTTCTCCTTATTCTACCTTGAGAGAATCAGGTGAAATATCACCCCAAGGAATAGACCCACCACTAGAGGATCTCATGGAATTTTTTAGTCATGAAGAGTATTTCATCACCAACATCATTACGATCAGATTCTAATTCTAAATCAGATATCTCTTCTTCACTCTCAGATTTCCCCTTCTTATCATAGAGACTCTTCTTATCCCACTCTTGTTCATAGATTCATTCTTCTTGAACCATTTCTTCTTTTTATCAAATTTATAAGATTTTCTTCTCATTATCACTATCATGATCATCATTTCTTTTCTTATCATGTTTATGAGGACACTTGCAAGAAATGCATGACCAAATTTACCACATGAAAAAAATTTGAAAGGAAGTTTACCTTTGTACTTACTGGAGTCTCAAGTTTCAATTTCCTAGCAACCATAGAAAACAACTTTTCATCATTCAAGCTCCAAAGTAAAATCTTAATATTTTCCCTTATTTTATTTAGCCACCTTCTCCATCTCGAAGGCTATATGCTTATTATTAGGATTGGAATCCATTACCCTCATTTCATAGGTTGTTAGGGTACCATGTATCTCATCCATATTTAGCTTGGTAACATCTTTTGCTTCCTCTATAGCTAATAATTTTGAATAAAAATTTTGGATTCAAGGACCTTAACAATTTTTGAACAATAACTTCCTCTTTTAGATCTTCTATGAACCCTTTCATATTGTTAACAATATTATCAACTCTAAGAACATAGGTTGTAATACATTCATCATCATTCATGTTAAGAGATTCAAACTGATTTCTAAAAGTTTGAAGCTTAGACAATCCTTACCTTTGAGTCTCCTTCATAGAGAACTTGGAATTTTTCCCATGCTTCATTTGTAGACTTACAATGCATCACTTTTCTCATAAAATATCCTCCAAAACCACTTATGATTACATTGAAATTATTTTAAGTTTTCGGTATATTCTTTCTTTTGATCACCAGTGAGTAGAGAACTGGTAGGAGGAGTATAACCACTCTCAACAGTATTTCAGATATCAAACCCTTGAGCCATGATATAGGAATTCATTCTCATTCTCCATTTTAAACTATAGTTCACAGCATCAAAAATTGGTTCATTTCAAATCATAATGTTGTTCAGCATATTTTTCTTCAAGGATATCCTTTTAAGTTGTCAAACTTCTACAAAAAGGACCCAATTTGAATACCAATTATTAGAACAAAAATGGACTAAGATATGGGGTGAATCATTCCTTAAAAAAATTCAATCAATTTCAAAGCTTAATACTTAAAACTACAAAACCATTTAACCAAGGAATATCCAATTAATCAATACTTAATGTGTGCACATCATATACCATCAAAAATGCATACAATCATGAAACAAGGAATAAAAAAAGAACACAAGATATAAGTGGGAAACCCTCTAAGGTGAGGAAAAACCACTAAAACATAATATTTTCATTGATTTTATTATGAATTTAATGAGGCACCAACCACACAAGGATCTTACCAACCCCTAGTTTAGTAAAGCACCAACCCTACCAAGGAGCACCAACCCCTAATTTTATGAAGCATCGATTCCACAAGGAGGTTACAACCCCACAATATGATCAAAAACCCACTAAACCACCTTATAATGTATAGATCTCCTATTTGTTTCTAGCCACAACTAATGGAGATCCAATACTTCTAGCATTTCTTCAACCAAACCCTAGGTGATCACACTTCACAAGACAAGCTTTTCAATCACTCTAAAAATCATCAAAATCTTGCTCTTAAATGTCCCTCTTGACAGAATTTCACTTCACCTGCAACACACTTGGACACATCATAAAATCATTCTCAAACATGTGTAATCAACTATCACCTATGTCAGTCTCCACACACACACACATAACTAGTTCTAAAAAGCACCAAAAACATGCTTTTATATGCTTCTCCTCATTTCAAACTTAGGCCCGATAAAATTTTCCCTCCTTTTGGTTCAACCCATACATCAATAAAAAATTTAAAATTTGAAATATAAAAATCAAAAATGACCCAATTAGGTCGTCCTAGCTCAAACCATCATTTCATGTGCCAAAAATGGCTCAAAACTTCATGGGCACAGATCTTAAAATTTCCCTAACATTAGTACCATACTTTTTCATGACCCACAAATCATCACAACATGATTCAAATATAATTTAACATGTTATGCATGGTCATCATTTAATATAAACCAATCAAAATATTTCATTTATTGGGTCCAATTCCCTTTACAATTCTGAAAAAATCTATTTCCTACACCCTTCAGCACCCTTGAAACTTCATAAGGCCACCAAATAAATTCAACAAGAGAAATACCATGCCATGTAACCACTTTATGGAAATGGTAAGAACCTTTATAACACTTATAAGAAGAACTCATGAAACATCATCTTTTCATACCAACAACTATACCAGAACAGTTTTCCATAAGCTCATAAAATGATTTATACAACATTCATGACTCAAAATGGATTAATTATGATTAAAAATTCATCCCTATTTTTATTCCATATTTAGGAAGCATCATCCAATTCATCGATGCCTAAAAAAACATCACTTTCACAAAACACATGTTGTCTTGAACTTTATGTCTAATAATTCCTTGGAAATAATATCAAATCACCTCATCATGAGGAAAAAATATATCAATGGAAATATATCTAAATCCTCTTTACAACAAAACTTGAATCACCTTCAAACATCCACATGTAGTTCAAGTTATGCCCATTTTATTGAACCCTCCTATTTGAGATCCCAAAACTGATCCTTTGACCAGTCAAACTATATGGACCTCAATACACCATTTACATGCATGAAATTTTCCTAAAAAATCCATGGACATCAATTAAAAATCTCATACATCATGCACCATCAATTTTTCATGCTACTCCTTTGGACCATCTTGTCTTAAAACCTTCTTCTTCAGAAACTGTCATTTTTTAGGTGGAGCCCACTCATCACCATGACCTCAAACATACATTTTTGGAAATATAACAGAGTCCTCTACAACAAAAAAAATCATCAATTTTTATGAACCAATAAAAAATGAGTCAGTATACTTCACTTTCTGCAAACTACTCCTAACTAGGGTTTAAGTAGGATTTTAAACCACTTTACCTTCTTAACATTTGTTCATAAAATAATGAGATTATCAAACAACCTCATAATTTTTTTCAAACATTATAAAATCACATATAATCTTCCTTAAAATTCACAAGGTCCCATGTAAATAACACTATTCTCAACAAGCATTTGAAGTTCAACTTTGAGCTAGAAATACACTAGATTTTCACCCCTGTCTCACATAATCATTCATATCTTGCAAACTACACATCATGAAAACCTGATTTTTTTATCTCAAAGCACTATGACACATTCCATATAACATATTAAATCATCATAATGTAAATTCCATGCCAAAATATCTCAAGTCACTAAGAATTATCATATGCTTACATGCCTGATTCCTCACTATAGAATGATAGGGTCAACTGAAATAATTCACTAAATCAATCAGAAGAACCTCTAAAAATGATCTAAAAATACCTGATGTTCCATGCCATACATGAACTTGTATGCATGCTTCCATGAGCTCATATGGCTCCAAACCACATTGTCACACCTCGAAGCTACCATACATGCTCCCAATGAGCACCTGTAAGATAGTGAACCACCTGTATTTGTCACCATGCCACTATTTTGAGTTCCCAACCACACTCAAAAATCACACTCTTTATCCATGTAATTTCAACATGCTTCCAGAAGCATTCAAGAAGCTCATACTTTCATGTTACATCTCTTATGCAACTAAATAGGCTTGCAAGAGCAAATACATCCTCACTGAATCTCATTGTAGCATTTGGTATACATATGAAACATCATGGTAGCATCATATACATCATAATGAACATAATAGTAAAAAATTTAATTTTTCATTAATGTGATTTTGCATCAATGACAACACCTATTAGTACCACATGACAACAATCTCCCCCTTTATCAGTGACAAAAAACACTATAAAATTCTCCCACTTTTTACATGTAATGAAAAATAGAATACAGTGTAGCTCACATTATGTCGACCTACCTCATCTTCATAGCAGCATGTTTTGGCTAGATAATTTGATTTTACCATATGAGGTGGATCAAAATATCTCCATCTCTTGATTTTTTCACAAAAATGTTATTCTTGTGCTTCATTTTGAGGCATCCAAACACCATGCTCCCCCTACGGATAAGGAACTTCCAACATTTGAACATCATGTATTAAGGCGTGAAAAAAATTATTCTTACCTAATGTTTTTTGGGAGGGGGAAACATGGATATGACCACCTCCTAGTTGCAGTGCAAAATGCAAGGAATTATTGTCTCCTCATCATTGTTTTGATTCTTCTGGATGAGGACTGGATAACATACTGAAATCTGGAGCCATATGCACTTCGATGACATGCCAAAAATGTGTCATAAATTATCATGAAAAACCTTCTGGTAAGATTTTTTATTGTTACATAATTCTATCTTTTCTAGTCCTAAGAGTAAGATATACCAAGACATAATCTTGTTCATTATTACTTGGACATACCACACTACAAGCTTCATGTCCCTAAACAATCCTTTTAAGTGAATTTAGGATGCCAGACTTTGACAAGACCATATATGGAAGAACAAAAATGGTATGAATAAAGGAGGATCCAATAACAAGATGCCCCCCCCTTGACTTTATACCCCTGACTTATAGCTTTCAGACATAAAGGTGTGTGTCAACTACACCTTGCTATATTGGCTTGGGAATAAACTTGAGACAACGTTTTCCAGGTCACTTGCAAGACTTAGATTCTATAGTCAAGTGGATATGAAATGTTGAGCTAAGATATTCCATTCAAAAGAGTGTGAATGAGTGCAAGGAGAAAGGACACGACTCTACATACCTTGGATTCCTATGAAGTAATTCATTCTCACCTTTAGTAAGTTCATACTTGGAGGTAATAAGATGTATCTTAAACAATGGATATAATATAAATGAAGCTATGACTTTCTTGACTTGTAAGAAACATAATACTCTGGTAGGCAGGGTAACCTGGAGCATATCATAAGTACAATATTTTCATATGATCAACACGAGTGATGGAGTATGGTATAGCGAAGTGAACCCATACACTATAACACATCTTGGCATAGCTCTTCTGATAAGGTTTTGACATATGCCGATGATGTACACAGACCTGGTAATACCATTGTCACATAGGATCAATCTAGGTACACAATAAGGGATGATGCACTTCATAACATAAGACCAATTCTCTGAGTATGCCTTTTAGTCTGTGACCCTATAAGCCTTATTATTGAAGTGCTTATCAAGACTGGAAAAGAAGGAGACTCAGGGTCTAGTATGATATCACCCTACTCACAGTATTTTTTGACCACCTGATGTTTCACCAGGTACAGGAACAAAAATCATTGGAATGGATTTCCATATCACTTTGATGATGAACCTCTCATTGAAGGTCATATGATTTAGGTGACCACAGTACCATTGGAACAATGAATACTGACATCACATCTTATAGAAAAATCTAACTTGTAGATAGCACCTAGGAAATGTTACCTAATTTCACCCCCGAAGTGAACTTAAACAACTGAGTAGGCTTGCATTAAGGCATATTACGTAGTAGAATGTGGTTGATACATAGGTTAATGGGATAAAAGGGGGAAAGATATCCAGTTGAATAATTTTGTTAGATGACACCTCTAAACACTATACAGTAGTATTGGTAGGCATAGGTGGATGATGCAACCATAATTCTAAGAGAATAAGATAGGAGTTTTAACAATATGGACATACTTGGGGCAAAAGAATCTCGAACATTTATGGCTACTCCTATATCGATGATACATTGGATTCGGTCAAGTTTTTAAGTCATGTGACATTTTTGCCAATGCTCCATACTTAGACCAAATAACGTTTTCTTGAAAGCTGAGTGTGGAATAGGAAATGAGAGGAGTATGAACTAGGCTTCATTGAGCAACATTCGACAGAGAAAGTCAAGAATGGTTAAAGGTTCATGTGATTTTTGAAGCTACTTTAACAGATCAAGGGTGAACCATTCATTGTGTGCAATGTAACCAGAGCTGTTAACGAGGAATGCATCTAAGATACTTTATTGCAAATGGCCGATATGAAGTACTTGGTTTTAGAAGGTATCAAATTGTCTCCATCAAGAACTTGGACCAATCTGAGTTGTATCAGCCACCCAATGAGCCAATCATCATCATGAAGGCGATGGCAGGCATAGATATCATAGTATTCACCTAGTCGTATAAAAATGTGGACTAAGCCAGGAGTATATTAGGCGATGTAGAATGGAGTCTAAAATTTTCATTGATTTACAAATCGCGAGTCAATGATATTACATGCCTAAGATGGATAGCTAGAGGAAGCTTTGACTGAAATGATGGCAAGGCATGTATTCAGAGCATGTCATCGAGAACACTTGATCCAGTACTCACTTCTTAAGGAGCTGATTGTCATCGTAAATCTATGAGTAAATTGTAATTTGAGATCATTTATCACAATGATGTCTATAACAGTTTTGATAAAATATATGATGAGGCAATAAGATTCAGAACAGATGGAAGACAAGGGTATATGAGTCGTAACTTGGTATGACTAAAACAGTTTTAGTAGGCACTAATCCTTAGGGCCTATTCTGGGAGGTTGAGCATGGAATGTTGGAGTTGTGGAATGAGGACTGGTGCTAAATCGTGGTAGAACCATGATAAACATGGTGGAGTTTATAGATTATGAATAGTAGGTCGATGCATGATCGTGGCCATATGGTGTAAACTAGATGAATTAGGCCTTGTTTTAGGACCTAGTGGTAGCACAACTTGGGAAATGGAGCAAATAAAGATAAAGAAGATGAGTTAAAGCATGTGGAAAATGACTTGAAATTGTAGAGGCACATTTGGAATGTGTTTCAAGCCCAAATTCAGGAGGCATGTTTAGGGTCATATTCATGATTGTCCTTAAGGAAAATCAAGTTTAGCATGCACAAACCATGGTAGTTAAGGAGTAGATGTATTTTTATGAGTAAAAAGTCTTAGATAATGTGAACATGGGAATTCTAGTGTTGTGAAGAAAATTTCAAAGAAAAATAAAAATATATTTTGCATAATGAAGGTTCTATTTTTATCAATCTCTTATAATCCTCTTCCCTAGGATGAGGTTCAACTTTCAATAGTTCAAAGGTAGGTAAAACCTCTAGATGGTGTCCAAATATATTAATCATTGATAGTTCATGGAATCAAGACTATTCTATGGTTGGAATCAAGAATAATGGTGGTTTTAGCTTTATGAATGAATCTTAAGAATTAAAATTGCTCCAAACCCTCATACTGTAGCAATGGAATAAAAATGAGGTCTTTACTCATGAAATATTTTGTACAATACAAGGTGAACACTTAGGGATGTAGAGAACTCAAAGTAATTCAATTTGATGGCAATTTTTAGCTTTAGGTCATCTGGTAAGGTGCAGTTTTAGTTTTATCTTAAAATAAATTTATGTTACAATCCTATATAGTAAGCTTCAAGGTAGACAATTTTGTGTGTAAGAGAGCATGTGATCTGCCTCAACTTCTCATGAAATTATATAGGCATGTTGCGCGTAAAAATTTGATAAACTAGGTCATATAAGGTAAACTATTGCTTAAGGGCTAAACAAGGCAAAAAAACTAGTCCTATTGTTTGAAAGGTAAATGAAGTGAATGCATGTTATGGAGGTGTAAGGTGATCATGGACAATTGATACAAGTACTATATGAAATTTTCAAGCCAATAAGTGATCAAGTGAAGTGTGTTTGGGTCTGAGCTCAAAGTTTCTAAGTTGTCATTCTAGGCCTATCAAGTAAGTCAGAGAAACAATAGAGTAAATTTGTTCTTCTCCTCATAACTAATACAAGTGAATGTTTGAAGGTGTAGTACAGGTCCATTGAGAAGTATTTCATGCCTTGAGTTTCCCTGAAAGTGAATTTTGAATTTTTTGAAGTCATCCAACCAAGACTGGTTTTTATGTCTTAAGAACTTGAGTTAGTGGTCCTAAATAAGCATTCTTAGTCAAGTCATATACCTTGGAATGGTGTAATATTTGGGTTTGATGATATGCCCAAGACTCATAACATTTTTGAAATTTGACATATAAGTCATGAAAATATTGATATGTTATTGAACTTTCTCAATATTTAAGACTCTTCTTCTATACATTCAAATCTCTTATGACCTTAACCAAATCAATGTCTTATTACATGATTGGATATGGTTGAGTTGATTTATTAATATTGAAGGTGAACCAGACGTATTACATGAATGTCTCCAAGCATTAGAAGATCTTGAAAATGCACATATCATAGAAAAAGAAGCATTCTTCATGACTATAATTGTTGGTCCTCGATGACTGTGTATAGAAAGTTGTGAAGCATGAAGTTGAAATGAAGAGTTGTAAAGTGTATAAAGGAGTTAAATATCAAGAGGAAGGATACTCTAACATTCACAACTCATTATGGAATCATTTATATTTTCTAGAAGAGCTATAATACTATAGGATATCACCAAAAGGAAGAAGACAAATCTGACGGGACAATTGCCCAGGAATATGTCAGATTTCAATTATAAGAGAAATCTCTTCACTTGTGTCATAAATGTAGAAAACTCAAGATTTATTTGGTGATCCACATAAATGTTATAACTTCCATGATAGGTTGTGTAAGGTGATGAGTGCATTAATTGACCTATTATATAATCCATATCACTATTGATTTGTTCCTAAATGTGTTAATTAATGCATGGGGAATGTTCTAGATAGTTGTATCCTAAGTAAGGTTGATGCATTACTCTTGTTCTTGTCTCATGTGAACTAATGACCGTAGGAATTACCACTAACTTATTTATTGATTAATGTGATGAAGTGTGCAGGTTGATAAAGCACATTCTTTTCCAATTTTTAGGAAGTAACGGTCACGAAGACTGATTCTCTTGCCACCATGTCATTCTAGAGGATTTCCTCATAACAAACTACAGACAAGGATCTTGTTTTTACCTATATTACAAGATTTCATTGAGCTTTAATGAAGTTATTATCTAGTTAAATTAATTTCCTATCATCTTGTCACTATTTGTAACTATTTGTATCTATAAGACACATTCTTGAAATTGTTTCATAGTTAGTAGTTGATAGTCTTCAATATAGTTCCATATACCAGTTGATAGTTATTTACATTTCTACGATGAAACATGTTATAAAATTATTTGAATCAATATATTCTACATGTCTTTTTTAATATAAATTGGTGTTGAATTACCTCAATCCCAAAGGAGAGAAAGGGCCCACTCACCTAAGGAGATCGGAGGGTTTATTTTCATGTATAATCATTATTCCTGATAAGTTTAATTTCTAGAACTTTGATTTGAATGGTTATTTAAATGCAGTAATATATTTCATTTCTTTAGTATATTTCTTTAGTTTCATTTCAATTTGTTTGAGCATTTCAATTCGTGTGTGCACTTCAATTCAGTTAATTAGTTCCTTTAGAATCATTTTATTACAGCAACATTGTTTCATTAGATTAGATGTATTTCCTGAATTTTGTCTTCTGTTTTAGTAGCTTAGAGGTTTTATTTACTTTCTGTAGAGTAGAAGTGAAAAATGAAAATGTAATACCAACTAAAACCCCGCAATAGAGTATCATCACAACAACTGCATTTCATACAACTTCATTTCATACAAAATAGGACACAACCCTTATTTGAGAATGACACCGACAATTGAATCTATTTGTTAAATGATTGGTAGTTACAATGACCCATAATTTTTTGCACCATTGTCAAAGAAACTAGAAGCATAACACAACGTTTTATTCATTTTTATTTTCTATGGGTCTTAATAAAGTTAAGATATGTAACCAGTAAGATTCTTAAGCCTTGTTTACACAAGAAATATTGATGCACAGGCCATGGGACTCTCAACAGAGATTTATACCTCGTAATATTCAAATATAATCTCTAAATAGAGGAAAAGTAGGGAACACTGAGAGTGACACTGAATATAATATAATGCTCATGAGTGATACTAAACTATTCACATCATCTTATTTAGAACCTGAGAAATTTTTCGAAATGGGAGACAATGGAAATGATGAGAACTAACCCTTTTGGCTATAACCTTTACATATCTCATTGTCTTAGACAACGATAAGGATGAACCTATGAAAAATAATTTCTCCATCCATCCTCCCTATCTTTTGAGGAATGTCAAAAGAAGATCCAAACCAATTATTATTTTTTAATTCAAAGTCTGTTGCCAAACTTATGACTACAAAATAGACAACCAGAAAATCAAAATTTTTCCTTCCACCCTTAAAGACTCTAGCATGAGGTGGTTTATGGGATTTCCCTTTAATTACATTCATTCATGGGAATAGATGGAGACTTCATTTTGGACAAATACCAATACTACTACAAGGGAAGAGATAGGAGGGATGAATTATTTCAAATAAATAAAAAAGAAGATGAAAATCTAGAAGATTATCTGGACAGATTTCTCTTTGTCCATATAAGGAGTGGTTATGAGTTGAATGTAGAAATCACTAAGACAATTTTCCTTAAAGGAATTTATGATGAAACCAAGGACTCCCTCCATCTCATGGGAGGAGCTGATATACACAAAATCGCCATGACACAAATTGCTGAGTTATGTAGGAGTTACTCTAGAACAAGGGGAGGTATAAAATGAAGGAAAACATCAAAAAATGCCCTATGAACCTCATAAATTATAGAAGAAATGACTAACATGAAAAAAAACATCTTGTCACAGTTAACTTCAACCATAGATGGGCTGAAATCTAAGAACAATGTTGCAAAGGAACCTTTAGACATATATTATCCTAGATGTAGGAAAAGGCATCCTTTGAAAGAATGTCGTTTGGTTATCATAGACATGTGCAAGAATTTTGATGTCCTTGACCATGGTACCTACCATTGTACTCTCCTACCTTAGCTCAAAGAGATATTAAATGTCATAACTCAAGAAAATTCAGAGGTAAAATTCATGCAAAGATCAAATAACTAGTCTGATGATGCCATGGCCCAATAAAAATCCTCTACCAACTTGGGGACAACCTGATTGGACACCAAAATAGGGATGGTTTACCCACAACTACCACCATGGATGACTCCTTACAATTAGTAGGGATGGGCACCACCAGCCAATATACCACAATGGAAAAATCAACAATGGGCATCTCAACAGAATTCTAATAAACCAAGGAGGTTTACAAAACAACAAAAAACTTTAATGCCTCCACTACAACAAAAATGTCAGCAAGGGTAAGTAGTAAAAACTCAAATTCTAGCTCAACCTATCTCAAACCCAAAAAATCAACAAAAAACTTCAATTAATGATGAATGACATGATGAGAAAATTTCTAGGTGAATGTCATTAATAATGTAAAGTTGAGATCTGGAAGAATAGTGAAAAATAATCCTATAGTTATCATAGAGATACCTGAGGAAAATGAGAGGATACCTGAGGAAATTGGACATGCTCCACAAACATGAGCCACTAGGAACAATTAGGAGAAAGATAAGAATATGCATGTTGCTCCTTTCGTAGAAAGATAAAAATAAATATGGAATGGGAAATAAATAACACTAGTTCAAGAGTTGAAAAATATTAACATTGAGGTCCCAGTTATGAGATCAATAAGGGAAATTCCCAAGATAAATGATACCATTAGAAACCATTGCTAAAGACACCAGAAGGAAGAGGAAATACTTGAAAATAGTCAAAGTAGAAGGAAATCTAGCTGATCTTGTAGATAGAAAAATTCTCTCACCAAAGTATGGGGATCCTAGGAGTCCTGTCATTACCATTTTTGTGAATGGTTAGTCAATATCTAATGTTCTTGTGGATCTTATTGCTACCATAAATTTCATAACAATGTATATGTTTTGTTTTCTATCTTTGATAGGATTGTAACCAACCAATATTGTCCTCAAATTGGTAGATCAATGTATTAATGTTCTAGATGGATTAATTGAGGATGTTATAGTCACGATTGAATCTTGGGAGTATCATGTAGATTTCATGGTCTTACAGCCTAAAGATCAAAATTTAGGATACCTAGTCATCTTAGGAAGACTTTTTCTAGCTACTGTTGTTGCATACATTAATTGTAGGTCAGAAAAAATGACTAATTAAAATAGACAAAAAGAAAAGAATATTTCCCTTTATCCTCCTGCCCAACCATATGTGGATGTTTGTGAACGTGTGTGGGTAGATGTTTTCAATACTAATAACATGATTTCTTCCTATTTGGCTACCATTGCAGTTAAAAACAATATTGAAGAAATTGTGGAGCCATACTCAATGTCTGATGAAGATTATACCATGGCTACGAAAACCAAAACTGTGGCTACAAAAATCCAAACTATAGATACGGAAATGATTGTTTTTAACTTAGTGGATAACATCACCTTTGTAAGTGACATTTGTATTGAAAATTTTGAAGAGACCTATGATTATTATGAAGAAAATACAACCATTTATTTTCATTGTCCCTTTTACCAAGGTTGTATCCCTTAATGACATGATTATTTTTCACATGCTACAGCCTCATGCTTGTCCCTTGAACTCTTTGATTGCTGATATAGAACTTGTTATTTTGAGAGACACTAAACATGTAATTGTTGAGGTACGAAAAAAACTTGCCATTGGGAACAATTTAGAGGAAAACATGGAGGCTAGGGTTGTAGATATATTGAGGAATCATTTTACAGGTTTTGTTTGGGATTATATTGACATGAAAGGGATTCATCCAAGCATCTGCACTCACCATATTTACATTAAGGATGTTAAACTAGTCACACGACCACAATGAAGAATTAATCCAAGACTTAGAGACATTGTCAAGAATGAAATAGAAAATATGTTGAGGGTAGGGTTCATCTATCCAATAGATGATACTCAGTGGGAATCACCGCTTGCTATAGTTCCCAAGAAAAATGGTAGGTGGAAAATTTGTATAGATTATAGGGAGCTTAATAAATCCACAAAGAAATATTACTTTCCCCTACCCTTTATTGATTAGGTTTTGGACATTATGGAAAGTAAGAAATACTTCTCCCTCTTGGATGGGTTCAACGGGTATAACCAAATAAATATAGCACCGAATGATCAAGATAAGACCACCTTCACTTGTCCGTGGGATACAACTATATATAGAATTTTACCATTTGGACTTTGTAATGCACCTGTAACCTTTTAGAAAGTAGTTTTAGCTATTTTTGCAAACCTCACCAATGACTGTGTTGAAGTTTATATGGATGATTTTTTGTACATGGGTTTACTTTCAAAGAATATTTGAGTAATCTTGAAAAAGAGTTAACCAAATGTGAGCAACACCAGCTTTCCTTGACTCATGAATTTTTTTTTATAATGGTTGATCAGGGAATTGTCTTGAGTCATCATATTTTTGCTAATGACATCTAATTTGATCCTAAGGAGATATAATTCCTTACTAAATTGCCTACAC
Source organism: Taxus chinensis (assembly GCA_019776745.2). NCBI lineage: Eukaryota > Viridiplantae > Streptophyta > Pinopsida > Cupressales > Taxaceae > Taxus > Taxus chinensis. The sequence goes on along the minus strand of CM034148.1, from coordinate 769,221,911 downwards.
CAATAAATCAGACTGATATCAAGAGTTTCCTTGGACATGCAAGATACCTCAGAAGGTTCATACAATATTTTACTAAAATTTCTTCACCAATGTTGTCTTTGCTAGAAAAAGATTGTATTTTTGAATGGTCTCCTCATTGTCAATAGGATTTTGAAGTTATAAAGGAGAAATTGACCATTGGCCTAGTTTTGAGAGTACCCAATTAGGGACATCCTTTTCATATTCACATTGATGCTTCTAACATAGAAATGGTAATTTTTCTTAGAAAAAAGGATGAGGAAGAAAAAATGTATGTCATCTATTTCATCAGCAAAAATATAACCCCCACAAAAAAGAACTACACCATTACGGAAAAGGAATTTCTAACTGTTGTTTACTCTCTGAAAAATTTAGACACTACATTACTGGCTATAAAATCTTTATGTATACTAACCATTCATCCATAAGATATTTGATGAATAAACCAATAGTAGGGGGAATACTTATTCGGTGGTTACTAATTTTACATGAATTTAACTTGAGTATTATTGATAAGCCTGGAAAGACCAATGTCTTTGATGATTTCCTTTCAAGGTTGAATGTTTCAGGAGAAGAGGAGGCAATTCAAGATCACTTTCTGGATGAGCACTTTTTTACGATATGAGCACAACTTCCATGGTTTATTGATCTTGGCAACTACTATTATCCAAATAACTCTCCTAGATATTTGGAAAACTTACATATATATTATGGCTCAGAGATCTTCATTGCAAGTGGCACACACTTCAGTTGTCTCCTTGGCACATTCACTTGGTCACTATTTCTTTGCACACCCTTGCGCACTTCCCCTTCTTCCTTTCCATTTTCCTTTTCCTCTTTGTTCCATTCAAATGACCTTGTGTACATCTTCTGCACATTCACCTTCCTCTTAGCATCTATTCATCTTGTTTGCATGCCTTGCACTTTCTTTAATCAGCTAATTCCCTGGACCTCTTGTACGTGTAATAGTTGTTTCTTGACTATACATTCTCTGATCACCAGTTTTCCCCATTTCCTCTGCGTGTAATTACACGCACTGTCATCTCCCCATGCCTCATTCTTCTACAAGAAAACCTTTGATCCCTCCTCTGTACCACTTTGTGCCACATCATTCTTTGAAACACTTGAGTGTGACACATGCAACTAGCCAAAGTACGTCAGTTGGGCACCAAGTCCTCGCAACAAATCAATGAGTGATGCGTGGTAGAGATGACAAGAAGATTTTCATAGTCAGTTGTCTTTTTAGCCAATCTACACATGCCACATGTCTTACGTATGATGATGACTTTGAAAAAACTTCTGATAGCCATATCATTTTTTACAGAGATCTGATTAGTGTGCTCCTAGTCTTAATCAATAGCTACTGACATAGGCTATAGTGATAGATATTCAAATTCAAATTCTTGGTATATTTTGTAGGTGAGAAATGGGAAAACATCTTTATGGGCATTAATGAGTAGATCTGATTATACCAACCACCCAATTCGATCTGATCTTCCCTCTTTCCTTCTCTAACATGCCAAACAAACTTGGGGAAATGTAACATATTTGCAAGAATTGAACACTTCTTATTGGTGGTTGTATTTCAAAATAAGGTTTTCCCTCCTTCTTTCCTTTTTCTTCCATGGATTTTGTTAGAGTAGTTATTTACCTTAGCTCATGTTCACCTAGGTACTTTATTTACCTTTATTGTATTTATCCTCACCCACTTATGTGTGTGGATATTTCTTTTATCATATTTAGATATTAGGAGATATTATCTAGTTATTAGGTATAGTTCTTTCCTTGATCTATGGTATTGAATAGATCCTTGATGTCTAGTTCTTTCCTAAATCTATAGTCTTGACTAGTTCTTTCCTTGATTTATGGCTTGATCTACGACCTTGACTGGTTATTAGATTTTTATTCCTTGCCTATTTAAGCAAGGCCCATTCTCTTTGTATTGCATTGAGTTCCATAATAATATATGATATTGCTGCTCATTTGTTTGCAAAGGTTTTATGTAAAGTTATTCTGGTGAATTTCTTTCATCTTATTAATCATGGTGTTTAATTAGCATATGTGTTCTTGGCTTGGTACAATCTGGTTATCATTCCTTTCATGGTATCAGAGCAGGAGATTGTTGTTGACATCTGGCTGTAAGTTTTATTTTGCAAATAAATTCGTTGTATATTCATATATTTGGGATTTGGTCCTATTTTGTTTCTGCGTGTAGTTTTATACAAAAAAGAGGATTCCATTGGATTCGAAAGGTGTGAAAACCTTAAGATCAACTATAAAATCGACCATTTCCATAGGTAGTCAGTTTTTTGGTTTTTTTGTTGTTGCATAGAAGAACACTAGTTCTCCTCGGGATTCATGCCCACCAGAAAAGAAAACATGGGATTATATTTTGGGTCTCTTGAGTTTCTCAAGATCTATACAAGGTGATTTTCTTATGCAACATAGCTATTTCAGTTTACATCCAGGACATTTTTTGGATCTTTCCTTTTTTGGCAGAGGTCCACAGATGTTGTGCACGTTTTATACTATTTCTAGAAAATCCACAGGTTGCTATTTTCGGAAGTGCAAACACCTATTATAATCGCTAGCCATTAGACATATGGTATGGTCATATGAGGGCTTAAAGCTTGTGATTCCTACTAGTAGGTGGTTAACTTGAGCCCCCTTTAATTTTATTTGTGTGGTGAAGGCAACAACAATTTATTTTGTTTTAGTGGCAACTAAAATAAATAACAAAGCAAAATATTAAAAAGATTGTAACTTTTGATCGGTAACTCAGTTTTGAGTGCCATTTTTTGCAAAAGTGATTGTTTTTTCATGCTCTTTCCCTTGGAAATATTTATTTTGAGACTTAAACTATAATTATAAAGTGTCAAATATGGAGGAGTGTTGTAATCAATTGTGGGCATAATAATTTTGGTTGAGCCCCATGTCCTAAACTTCTAGGAGTTACATTTTGTATCTATCATGGATTGTAAGAATGATATGCTTTTCTCTGAATTATGTGGACTTTAAGAGGATATTGTAATTTTTTTGGAAGAAAATATATCACACAAGAAGTAAAATTCTCTTCTACAATCACTCATTCATGATAAGGATACAATAATACACTTCCTACAGAACAAACTTGCTAGCCTATAGCATAACCATCTTATTGTGGACAGCCATATCCATGCTCCTAGTCCACTTGTAGCTATTTCTCCTAAACCCAATAACATTGATATGTTAGTCTTTGAGTTTGTTCCTACTCTTGATGCTCATATAACTATGAAGCTTGTTACTGCATGCTCTTTTCCATCTGTAACTATAACAGTACCACATGTTGTATATCCTACTTCTGCTCAGTTGGATGAATTTTATGAGAAGCATACCACTGCATTCAATTCTCGCATGCTCCATTCTATGGGTCTCACTAGCATAGTCATTGGCCGACATTCACAAGTTATTGTTTTCTCTATTCCACATGTTAAGTGGAATTCTCATCATGACATTGGTTTTCAAGAAGATACTTCATTGGGATCACACATTTACTGATATCCTTTTTTTTCACTTGACTCTTTCTAAGGATCATCAGCAACACATGAGTTCTGCACCTTCACTCAAGCTTGAGAAATTTGAGATTTCAGCTGTCAAATATGATCAACCTAACACACATTCTGATGTTCTTTTACATGCACCCATTGTGCATTTTTCTCCAAGTCATACACAGGCATCTTCTTCGTCCATTTGTGTTGATTTGGGGTGGATATATGATCACTTATGGTGGCGACATAGGCATTCATTGAGAGGAATCTACAGGCATGAATCCTCCACCATTCGGTTTCTTGCTCCACTTTGTATACCTTCTGCATTATGATGCTTCTTTTTTTGAGAATTTTTCTTTAACAGGTGTAGGTTATCTCTCTTGTTTATTGAGAGATTTTGTATCTGTATTTTCAACACTTTTGGCATGTTAATAGTATCTCTTGTGGGGGATCTATTCTGGTGCATTCTAGTGTTAGTTTGTTAGTGTTCAAGTAGTTTTTTTGACAACTCATACATATTTGTAGCACCACTCCACCCATTCAGTAGTATGAGAGAGTGTGGTGTTGATCCTTCTTCTTCGGGTTTTGTGTCCTTGCCTTGTTTCTTTGGTTTTTATTCTTGGATCATGGCACACCTATTTGTAGCAGTTGATCGAATTATGTTTGGTATTTTTTTTTATCCAAGCTTCTTGGGATGCCTTGGAACTTTACTCTCTTTACTTTGTTGTTACTAGTTTTGGGTACCTTGTGGTGTCCCTTTTTTCCCAATTATTGTACATAAGTATGTCATTAGGCCTAGTTTCCGGGACTCATGCTGTGGAAATGCCACTTCTATTTTGTCCCCTAGCTTCACTTGAGGAGGGGTGTTAGAATCGGTAGTTACCTTAACTCGTGTTCACCTAGGTACTTTATTTACCTTTATTATATTTATCATCACCCACTTATGTGTGTGGATATTTCTTTTGTCTTATTTAGATATTAGGAGATATTATCTAGTTGTTAGGTATAGTTCTTTCCTTGATTTATGGCTTGATCTACGACCTTGAATGGTTCTTAGATTGTTATTCCTTGCCTATTTAAGCAAGGCCCATTCTCATTTTATTACATTGAGTTCCATAATAATATATGGTATTGCTACTCATTTGTTTGCAAAGGTTTTATGTAAAGTTATTCTAGTGAATTGCTTTCATTTTATTGATCGTGGTGTTTGATTAGCATATGTGTTCTTGGCTTGGTGCAATCTAGTTATCCTTCCTTTCAGATTCATCTATAAATGTAGAGTTGGGCTCATTTTTATGGTTGGAAACTTTGGATTCTTACACACTTTGCTAAGAACTTCATATTTCTATATTATGAGTCACAGACTTCTATATCTAGCTCGTGCATGTCGATATCATCCCCTTTTGTAATTGTAAAAGTTATGTGCATTTACAGAAGTAATGGAAGCATTGTTTTGTGACTATTCTCTATCATAATCATGTGTGTATTCTTTCTTCTTTCCTTTCTTATACATTGTGCACTTGTTACATCATTCTACATCCCTTGCATTTCCATTTTTAGTGTTTTTTTTATGAAACTGATCTAGTAAATACATCTTAGTTATCCTACATGTGCCTAGCCTTCTTTCATGCCTTTCCCTTCATTTTCAATTAGAACAGATAGTGTTCATCCCTCTTTTTATGGTGTTATCACCTTCCTTAGATTAGATTTTTCCTTTTGTTATCCTTCTATCCCTAGTCCCTCGGCGTTGTTAGCTTAGTTTTCCCTTTTAGTATTAGGAGTAGCAGTGGCAATCGAAATAGATAGAAGAACCATCCTTCTATGGAGATTTGTCTCAAGCGCACAAGGTCCCACAACTTGGAGATGGTTCCATTGTTTTCTCAAACTAGTTCTTCCAGCTCCGAGACATAGGTGCAAGTTTAAACAAGAACAATTTCTGGTACACCCGGTGGGACCAACAGTGAAAGATTAAATTTCATATTTGTAAGTTCTGGTTTGTGAACTTCATATATCCAACCATTGGAGGCTTATTTCAGCCCATCTGATGACTCTCAACATTTTTAGAACTCCTTTTTTATAGTCCTGGGTATGTTTTATGAGAAGTGGTCATACCAGACAAAGTGTTGTAGCTTAAGGATATTTACCTTCAACTTTCACTGAGAAGCACACGTAGTAGATCTTCTGCACATGCCTCCCCATCTCCAATGCATCACATGAACTCTAATCCTCCTCAAAATAGACAAGTCTTCCCTACCATGGTTCTTCAACCTCCTCCTCCTCTAAGGAATTTTACAAGTTTCATGGGTGGAAGCCCACTCAATCTCAATACCTAGCCTGTTATGCTAGCGTGTGTGTTCAAGAGCATTCCATACTTCACGAGAGAAAATCAATTCACCCTAATTTAACACATTCAAGATGTGGGTGATATATGCTATGTCTATCTGATTACACATGATGATGTTGTTGTCAGGTTACTTACATCCTCTTTCAAGGGTAAATCACTCCAATGGTACTGTGGCCTGAGACATGCATCTATTACTACCTAAGATGAGCTTGGAATGGCTCTATGTATTTACTTTAAAGATAAATGAGATCATTTATCATTGGTGGAGTAGATGATTATGACAAAATGTGCACCCAATGAGTAGATTATTGATTTCAACATCAAATTCTAGAAGACTTGGGACACAATTCCGTAAGTGGTAAGGCCTACAACCCAACATGATTTCTTATACTATCTAATGGATTTGAATAGTGACATTTCAGTACTAATTCAATCAATGGGAGGTAGAACCTTACGTGTTGCATACAACATTGTAATAATAGAAAAAAAACAATCTCATTCAAGATGGTAAGTTAGCACATAGGCCTCATGTGCCCCTATTCCCAGAGATGTCTCCAATGCACCATCCTTATATTTCTCTAATTCTAATGCAGAGCGCACAATCAGTTACATCTACATCCTACTCTCATGGGCAGTAAAAATAAGATGATGAGTTAAAGAACCTGATTAGAAACTTGTCCAACAAGGTCATATCATTAGAGAAGTAGCACGCACAAGCCTACAAAGTTAGTTCTAACCAGGTGCAAATCCAGAGCAATCAACCTTGGCAGAATTAGTATGGAAATCAAAGATATAGACAACACCAGAAGAATGATAGATGGCATGCTAATGTGCACTTTCCTTTGCAATTTATTCTTCCTACACAACCTCTTCTAGGACCCAGCACAAGTCAAGCACTTGTCCCAGTCTAGAACAACATGGTGCAAGAGTCTAAATGGTGTTTTCCTTAAAATATGCCTCATAGCTATTATTAATATGGTAATGTTGCACGCGTGTAAGCCTACATGAATCAGGTCGCTTCTAGTTGTGAGCCTTCAACAAGTGCACCTAAAGCAAATAACCAAGAAAGGCCAGAAGATCCTCTAGAGGAAAATTTTATTTTCTTTGTCACTAAGGACTTTTGTGCAATCAACCAAGTTGTAGAGGATACAACTATATAATGCACACAAGTTAGGGACAACACAAGATACAAGAAGAGAATACTCAAGTATGGTGCATAAGTCACAATTCCAACAACACAAGTAAGCCCTCAAAAGAAAAAGGAAGAAACTAAGAAATCCAGTAGTAAAATCTCTCAAGTGCCTACACTTGTGGCTCTGTGTAAAGATCCTACGATAGTGTCATGTGCCCATCATTTGGTAGGTCAATCCTTTATGCCAAATAAGGTTCCTATCTCTATACTCGAGAAACCAAGTAAGGATGTTATTGTTTCTCAAATGCACAAGTCAATGGGTTTTCCATTCAGCATTGTGGACTAGATGAAGAAGACAAAAATAAATATTACAATGTGGGATTCCCTGACCATTCCATCTTAGCACTACTTGTTGCATGAATCTCTAGCCCAACTTCCACACACTGATCCAACTATTCACAAATCGTGCACTTTTTTTCAATATCTGCTAAGAAGAGGAGAAGAAACTAAGTAAAGTTGTTAAAACCCCACCCTTCTATATGTCTTAGATAATAGGAAAACATCTTTTCCATAACTATATGATTGACTCCAGTGCTAGTAATTCTATCATTCATAGGAAGATTGTCAATTTCTTAGGTCTTAAGTATGTCCCCTTGACAAAAGGATTCCTGTAACTTGATGGTTCAATTTTCACTACCCTAGGAATCATAAAGGATCTTGAGTTAACTCTCCATGCATGTCCAAGTCTAACAATAACTCAATATGTGTCAATCATTGATCTTCCCCCCTTTTTGGCTTATTTTTGTCAAGATATTTTACTACTAAAGTGGGTGGTTACTTGTCTTTTGATTGGTCTCATATATTACTCAAGACAAGGTATGGTACCTTGTTTACCATACAAGTTGAGCCAATATTTTCCTATCATGTAGAGTCATATGTCCCATACCCTTTCCAAGCCAATTTTTTAATCTAAGAAGAACAAGCTTCAATTTCTTAAGAGCATCCTCTTCCACCTTCTATTCCTAATATAATACTTGATGAGTGGGGAGGCACCATAAATTTGACCCATATGCTCAAGAGTTGGAATCTTATGAAACTAGGCTTATTACTTATTACATTCTTGAAGAAGAAGTTGTGTTGTTACATGCACTCAAGTAAAGTGAAGAGAACCTTGGTCTATAAAAGTTACACTTTGATGGATCCATAAGTAGAAAAAACATGGGAGTATGATTCGTTTTCATTTCCCCTAAGGATGAGAAATTATTCTTTGTGGATAGGTTGTAATTTACATGTTCTAACAATATGATAGAGTATGAGGTGTTGGTGCATGGTATGATTATTGTTGAAAAGAAGAAGATTAAGGCATTGCATATCTTTGGGGATACATAATTGGTTATCCACCAAGTCACCAAAAAGTGCATGACAAAGAATAATTTTCTCAAAGCTTATAAACATAGAGTTTGGGACCTCCTTGAGAGATTTCATTCTCTAAATATGTAGGTGGTGTCGGGTACAATGAATAGGGAAATTGACCAGATGGCCCCGCTTGGTTCACAGTTCTCTCCTGCTGAGGTATTTGTCAAAGGAAACACGCAGTACATTAATATGGTGATTAGACCATTCATTCAAGATAACAACACCAGCTATCAAGTGTTTGAAACTAATGCATGAATGATCCAATTCACCCATAATGAAGCTGAGTTCTCATCAAGTATGCGAGCTGATTTGCATGACAACTATAGTGACCAAGTAATATAGCTAAAGAAAAATAGGTTCCCTAAAGGACTGGTCACCTTAGAGAAAATGTTTAGCCATGATGATGAGTTTAATGGTGAAGAAACATATATGCGTGTAGTGTAAGAAGACTACTCCCTAGTCGCTATTATGCATGGAAACCAATTGATTCTTAGTAATGCTTACACACATGATGAAAAAAAGGCCTTCATCTCTTTCTGTCAAAAATATAGTGATATCTTCTCATGGGCATATGAAGACCTCAAATATTTTGATCCAAGTGTTACTCAACACTCCCTTGACCTTGATCCTAGTATCAATCCCGTCAGACAAAAGTAGTAACCATTCAATCCAAAGATAGAGCCCCTCATGAGAAAGGATTTATCCAAACTCATTGCGGTGAAGATTAATTTTCCCATCAAGTATTCTACCTAGGTCATGAATCTAGTTTGAGTGTGCACAAAGAATGGTGAAATCAGACTCTATGTTGATTTTAAAGATTTGAACAAGGTATCTCTAAAGGATCATTATCATTTACCTTCAATGGAGAGAATTTTGCAGACTATGGCTAGCGCACAAAGATTCTCAATGCTAGATGGGTATACTAGTTTCAATCAGATCCTAGTTAAGGAAGAGGATTAATTCTAAATGAAATTTACAACCAAGTGGGGAACATCTATGTATCAGAAGATACCCTTTAGTCTGTCAAACACATGTGTAATTTTTCAATGCACCATGAACATTTCCTTCAAAGGCTACATCAATGAGTTCATTTTGGTTTACCTTGATGACATTACAATATTATCAAAGTAAAACACGGATCACATGGTGCAACTGGAGAAATTCTTTGAGAGATGCAGAAGGTAAGGGGTATTTCTCAACCCCAAGAAGTGTAATTTTACAGTGGTGCATAACAAGCTCCTTGGTCACGTGGTTTCAAAGGATGGCATCACAATTGATCCTAAGTACATTTCATTCATCCTATTTCTTTCCTTGCTAGCACAAAAAAATTCCTTGTAGTCCTTCCTCCGTAAGATCAAATTTGTTAGGATTTTCATTCCTAACTTTGCAAAATAGGTTCAACCCATCACCTTGATGCTCAAGAAGGACACAACTTTTAGATGGACAGTAGAATGAAAATAAAGCTTTAACAAAATGAAGCAAGAGATTGCATGCATACCAACACTCCTCAACCTAGATTATTCCAAGGATTTCATCCTTTTTGCTAATGACATTGATGCAAATGTTATTTTTGTTCTAACACAAGAAAATGAACAAGGGCTTGAACAACTAGTGGATTTCTTTAGCCACGAACTGAAGGATTATGAATTAAGATATAATCATACAAATAAATAGTTCTACGCCATTATGTGCATGCTCAATAAGTTCAAAAGTATCCTCACCACATATTATATCAAGGTGTTGGTCTCTCACTCTTCTATTAGATACTTTGTCATGGGAGTAGAAATCAGTGAAAAGAGAGCACAATGGGTAACCAAAACCATGGAGTATAATGTGACTATCAAAGCCACAAAACTAGTAAGAGGTAGCACACTCTGTAAGTAGCTTATTGAGGATGGGCACAATAAATCTTATATTTCATTGTTTCTTGATGAAGATCTCCTGTGTGTAGAACTTGAGCAGAATACAGATCATGGTGCATGTCATTGGATGAAGGACATGATCGCATTCGTCTCCGAGGACACATACTCTCCTAGCTTAAATAAGGAAAAGAGAATACATCTGAGGTTACAATCCATCCCTTGTGTTCTAATTGATTGAATTTTCTTCAAGAATAATTTTGATGGCATGTTGTTAAGGTGTATCAACGGTGCGCAAACTAAAATACTGCTAGCAAAATTTCACGATGGAGTTTCTAGTGGACACTTCTTTGCCAAGACTACAACAATGAAGATCATAATGGCAAGTATCTTTTGGCCTATTCTATTTACAAATGCAGACAAGTGGGTCACAAAATGAAAGAAATATGCTCTCTTTGTAGGAAAGAAGAGACTGATAATGCTTCCCCTCTGACCAATACAAGAGGATCAACCTTTTGCGCAATGGTGTCTTGACTTCATAGTTATGATCAATCTGCCTTCAAGAAATGGACACAAATGGGTGCTGACATATACAGACTACTTCACCTGATTGAAAAAACCTTTCCTGCTCAAGGAATCAACTGATTCATTCATCTTTGACTTGCTTGAGGGTATAGTCACAAGGTTTGACATTCCTCATACCATTATCTCCGATAATGCAAAAGCCTTCCTTGGCACTAAAATCACTGATTGGGATCTAAATTAGGGCATACATCTAAATATTTTTTACAACTATTAGCCTCAAGGAAATGGTTTGGTATAGTCAACAAAAAAGAACCTAATCAGGATCATGAAGCACACAATGGACATTATCCAATGATACTGGCATACAAAGGTCTCTCGCACACTCTGGGAAGATAAAATCATAGTTAAAAAATAAATAGGTACTTCTCTTTACAATATCATCTATGGGATGGAGTCTACCCTTCCTTTGACGTTGGATTTCAACTCATTAGTCCTTTCCCAATAGCTGGATCTTGAAGGCACAAATGAGAGAGAAACCAGAATGACATAGCTAGTTAATCTTGAAGAGTCAAGGAACTTTGTCTTGATCAAGATGGAGCAACATCAACAAGCAACAAAGAACTGGTTTGACAGAAAGGCTAGGCCCCAAGATTTCAAATTTTGGGGACTTGGTTTTGAAATGGGATGTTGATAGAGCTAAGACATGGTGTCATTCAAAGTTTGATGCACTTTGAAGTGTCCCATACATAATCAATTCATGTAAGGAGGCCAACTCTTTGGAGTTTACTCATCTTGATGGAGGCATGCTACAAATTCCAATAAATGGGATCTATCTCAAACCCTTCCATTAAGTTTGCTACATCATTTTGTATATATTAGAGTAGTTTACATTCCTCTAAGTGTGTTGCATGCACTTTTTTTTTTATATATAACTCTTTCTTGTTGTGAGCTTCCTGCGTACGCTCTTTTTTTAGCAATTTGTAGGATTCAAAATGGAGTTAAGAAATGATCTTGCAAGTGACTTTAGGAGTAATTTTTCAAAGCTAAAGATCATAATTTCATGATTACAAAGTAGACTCCATCCCCAATGGATGCCCTAGGCTACTTATCTCCTTCATCTAGCAAGCAGATGGCCCGAAAAGTCACCAAAACTATTATCCAAATAACTCTACTAGTTATTTAGACTACTTACATACATATTATGTCTTAGAGATCTTCATTACAAGTGGCGCGCACCTTTGTTGTCTCCTTGGAACATTCACTTGATCATTGTTTCTTCATGTACCCTTGCATGCTTCCCCTTCTCCCCTTTCCACTTTAATTTTCCTCTTTGTTCCACTATGACCATGTACACATCTTCTATGCATTTTCCTTCCTCCTAGTAGTTATTCATCCTACACACGTGCCTTGAACTTTCTTTGATCAGCTAAGTCCATGGCCCTCTCATGTTCTAAACACATTACCTTGTAATAGTTGTGTCTTTCCCATATGTTATCTACTCACTAGTTTACCCCATTTCTTCCACGCATAATTGTGCGCTTCTTCCTTCTACCATCCCCCCATACGTCATTCTTCCACATAGATACCTTTTCACCCTTTTGTATGCCATTCCATGCCACATAATTCTCTGACATGCTTGAGTGTGCCACACATAATCAATCAAATTATAGTAGCTGGGCACCGAGTCCTTCCAATAAATCAATGAGTGATACATGGCAGAGACAAAAATAATATTTACATAGTTGGTTGTCCTTTTAACCATATGTGCACGCCTTGTGTCTTGCGTACGCAGATGACTCTAAAAAAATTCTAATAGCCATATATTTTTCTACATATCTCCGATCAACGTGTGCCTAGTCTCAATAGTTAACTGTTGATGTAGGCTACAATGCTAGATATTCAAATTCAAATTCTTGGTGGATTTGGTAGGTGAGAAATGGGAAAACATATTTCTAGGCATTAATGAGAAAATATGGTTATTCCAACGGCCCAATTTTATCTAATCCACCCTCTTTCCTTCTCCAACATGCAAAATAGACTTGGGTAAATGTATTTGACATATTTTCAGGTGGATTTACAGGCATTGAATACTTCTTGTTGGTGGTTGCATTTCAAAATTAAGGTTTTCCCTCCTTGTTCCCTTTTTCTTCCATTTATTCATCTATAAATGTAGATTTGAGCTCATTTTTATGGTTGGACACTTTAGATCCTTACGCACTATGCTAAGGACTTCATATTTTTGCATTCTGAGTTGTATACCTCTATATCTAGCTCGTGTATGTGGATATTGGCCTTTTTTTCCATTATAATAGTTCTGTGAAATTTTAGAAGTAATGGAAGCATTTTTTTGTGACTATTCTTTGTCCTAAGCATGTTTGTATTCTTTCTTCTTGCATTTCTTTTACATTGCATGCTTTTTTTTCATTCTACATACCTTGTAGTTCCTTTTTTAGTTTTGTTACATGAAACTGATTTGGTAAATGTGTCTTAGTTGTGTTACATGTGCATATCCTTCTTTCACTCCTTCCCTTCATTTTAACTCAGAACAGATAGTGTTCATCCCTCTTTTTCTAGAGCTATCACCTTCCTTAGATTAGTTTTTTCATTCTATTATCGTTCTATCACTGGTTCCTTGGCATTGTTAGCTTAGTTTTCCCTTTCAGTATTAGGAGTAGTAGTGGTAATAGAAATAGATAGAGGAACTTACCTTCTTTAGAGATCTGTATCAAGCACGCAAGGTCCCACAACTTGGAGACAGTTCCATTGTTTTCTCAAACGACTTGGTTATTCTAGCTCTGAGACACGGGTGCAAGTTTGAACACCAATAAATAATAAAATATAGGAAATTTTCCAACTTAAATTACCAATAAATAATGTAGAAGATTAACCAAAATTAGTTCTACATAAAAATTGTGTAATGGAATATTGTTTAAATGTTTTCCTGGCATGGTTCTTCAAAGATGTGTTTGAAAAGATGAGGTGTATGATATACTACAAGCTTGTCATGATGAGCTTAGAGGTGGACATTACTCAGTAAAGTGGAAATTTTACAAGGTCCTTGGAACTGGGTAATAATCACCTTCTCTCCACAAATCTGTCAAAAATTACATATTGCAATGTGATGCATGTCAGTGAATAAGGAAGCCTGCGTTGTCTACTAAAAGGCCCCTTTAATCCTCAGCTTGTCTTAGGGCCATTTGAGAAGTGGGGAATTGATTTCATTGGACCTTTTAATCATCCATCCTATAGAAAATATTACTTGTTGGTGTGCACTAACTATATTATAAAATGAGCCAAGGTTCAGGGATTGGAATCTTTGAATGAGAATGTTATAGCTGTTTTTTAGTACAACCAGAATATGCTAAGGTCTGGAGCTCAAAGAGCCATTGTATCTGATCAAGGGCCCCAGTTCATGTCTAACATAATTGAAGTCTTCCTAAATATCTACCAAATTAATCATAGGAAATCATCACCAAACCATCCTCAATTCAATGGGTAGGTGGAAGTCACAAACAAAGAGATAGAGAACATCTTAACTAAAGTGGTCAACGCAGATAGGAAGAATTAGGTGTCAAGGCTTCCTAAGGTAGTCTGGGCATACAACACCACCTGGAAAACCACCACTAGTTTTCCCCCATATGAATTGGTATATGGAAAGAAGCCATTGCTTCCTATGGAATTCGAGCTAAAAAAAGGGAGGATAACATTGAAGATTGGAATTGAGTTGGATGAAGCTCAACCTGAGAGAGTGATGCAGCTGAATGAACATGATGAAATGTTTATAGAGGCATAACAAAAAACTGAAATTCTCTTACATCAGAGAAAACCCTGACACAACACTCATATTAAAAATAGGAAGTTTAATGAAGTAGAATGTGTCTTACTATTTTACTAAAAGTATCAAGAATTCAAAACAATTTTTAGAACAAGATGGTTGGGACCCTATCAAATTGAAAATGTTTATAATAATGGATCTATGATACTATTACCAATTGATAGTTATAGAAGAACCTTGCCGGTGAATGGGCATTGACTGATAATGTATCAAAAACCTCAAGATAAGGAGACTTTCACTAAAGACATACTGTTGAGTGAAGAAATTGATTAAGTTAAAGATTGCAGCTCTTCCTGCCATGAATAGTTTGTTTTGAATTTAAATAAAAGAAGAATATCATAGTTTCAATCCTCTTCCTCGTAGATCATAGTTTTTTTGTTGTATTTCATTCTTTTAATAAAGGTTAGAGATTTTAATTATTAAAATCTACATTAATCATAATTATTCTTCAAATGTAGGACATGGAATGCCAACAGTAAGTGGAGAGATGACTTGACAAGGTGAAGTGCATTCATCCCTTGCTACGGATATAAACTTTTAGAACTCCCCATTGAATTTATTTAATATGAAAAATCAATTTTCCATTCCCAACGCATTTATTACGGATGTAAAATCAAATTTCATGATGTGAAGTGGGAGATAATGGGTAATAGTTTGAAAATAAATGGCATGCGTCACATTATTCTGAGGACAGGTGGCATACGCATTTATGATGATTGGACAGGAACTGTGTGAAGAATTAAGTACTATCACACTTTTTCACCACCATTTTTACATTGACTTAATGTTATTTGGAGCTCTAAATATAGTTCAAAATTCCACTATTGTTGTTTCATGCAATTTCTTTGTTTCATTTGCATAAACCTTCTCCATATTTTTGTAATTTCATCTAGACTTGCCTAATCTATGTGGTAGAAGAAGAAATTAGAACCTGAATCTGTAGAGCCTCTCCTGCAAAATGTTTTCATCTCCCAAGTATTCCATGACTTAGGTTGGTTAGACTTTATTTAGAAATTATAGGGTTTTGATGAAGATTTTGTTGATGAATTCCTAATAAATTTTAAGGCAACATGCTCTCGAATAGGAGGAAGGAGAATTGAGATAAACAACTACATTGTTGCTACCATATCTGGCCTCCCAAATTATGGGCTACAATTTCTAACTAATGCCCCACTTAAGGATTTAATACCACTATTTCATGATAAAGGGGAAGCTCTTCATGAAATAATGCTCACTTCCTATGGTACTCAAAAAGGTATTAAGTGGGAGAGTTTTTTGGATCACTAGAAGGAAGTTATGACATGCGTTAACATATATTTTATCTATGATGGCCAGCCATCGGTGTTTTGGAGTGACACATAGAAAATTCTTACACATTTGAAGAAGGGTCATATAAACCCTAAGCTGAAGGTCAATCTTCCAAAATATCTTATAGAGGTTGTCATAAATGTAGGTAAAAAATATAAAAATAGAGGTGGTAAATCTGCCCTAAAGCACCCATGCCTCTTTTTGATAGTATGTTCACATTAGGATTTTTGTAGGCCTAAGAGGAAGATAAAAAAGAAAAGTGCAGGGGATATATCTAAACAAAAAATAAATAAAAAAGGAACTGCCTCCCAGTGTTTGACCTAATCTTGATTCGACTCATCGGCCTTCAAATGAAGCCATGGAAGAATATGTAAGGACAGCCAACCTTCTATGCCACAAGATTCCAAGGAGAATAATATCCTACCAACCCATGCTACTATTTCATTAAGACCAAGAAGGTCTTGTACCTCAATGAGACCTGAAGTTTCTTGACTTGCATTTTTTAATGAGGGTTCAACCCCCATTTTGGAAGAGATTGATGAGGATGGTACTTTGTCTTCTCCTAATAAGCCATTAAAGGATGATGAAGTTATGAGAACCATTATTTAATAATAATGTCCTGATAATAGTATACCAGATATTTTTGAAGCTCCAGAAACTATGTCTATAGCTCAGAAAATACCTGTAGTGCTGAAAATCCAGATTGGAGGTCCAAAAAATTCTATAACAAAGGTGGGTTCTGCTATAATGGAGGTTGGTTATTTTAAATCACATGAAGATGTAGTACTAAAACTATATCATGATGAAATAGTTTCTCTGAAGAATAAATTGAAAGGCGTGGAAGATACTCAATTGTCTATGCAAAATGAATTTCTTCAGCGAACTGTTGAGAAAGTTAGAGAAATAACTGTCTTGAAAATATAGGTTGAAAGTTTGGAAAGGAAAAATAATGTTGGATTACAAGAATAGAATGATTTTTCTACTAGTTGTGACCAAAATTATCTTTGGAATAATGAATTTTTGCAAGAAAATAATAAAATTACAAAAGAAGTTGAGTCATGATCAAGTACTAAAAAGAAATTGGAATCATTTGTTGAGTCTGTTTGTCCTCTAGCTTGCAAAATTTTATCTTGTAGGAAACCCTCTTCTGTTTACAGTCTATTTCTTCAAGAACAATTCTATGCATGGAAATTACAAAGGATATGTTACGGATAGCCCCATGAGGCTCTAGATGGAAAAACATTTCTAGAAATTTATCGAGTACTTCAGATATAAAAAATTTATTATGTGAATTCTTTCTTCATAACATGTTGGTTACCAATGTCCCCCGACTTCTTCATCAATTTTTCTATGGGGGAATTTCAATTAAAATATTTTAAATCATTGATTAGGAACCAAATTGTATGGGGTGATCAAACTGGCCTTTTTTATCAAACTACACAAACTATTGGTTTCTATATTTTTCAATGAAAAAGGATTTAAGTTCTCTGTATTACCAAGAAAGAATTGGAATAAATACATCAGATATATTAGCAAATTGTTCTTAATACTTTGAGATTTATTGTCAACATAATTTTTGGGAAGCTCTAAAATATTGTGGAAAAAGATGGGATACTTTGTGTTTACCATTGAAGAGAAGGGAATTGATTTCTCCACAAAACCTTAATCGAAGTATGACGAGGGGTTATGCACTCATTGCAATCATTTGTAAGTTGGCAGTGAAAGGTGAAAAAGAATATAGTAATGAATGGGTTGGTATGCAAGTAAGACCTCACATTGTTCACAGTCCCATGACCACTTGGTAGAATAATTATGCACAGTCTAATGATAGTTTTGAAGCATGGGAAGATGGTATCTTGGAGACTTGTGGGTGTAAAGGGACAAGGAAACAATATGCACACTAATTAGATGAGTATCATATGGCACAACAACTTAGACAAAGAGTAGGAAAGAGATGAGTTTGCATGAGTAAAAAAAAAAGGTACGGTGCATGGGAGATGATGAGTACATAAATTGGCTTATTATATCATCCATATGACTATTTATTTTCTTCTAAATTTGTTAATTAATGCATGGCGAATGATCTAGATAGTTGTATCCTAAGTAAGGTTGATGCATTTCTCTTGTTCTTGAATCATGTGAACTAATGATCATAGGAATTCCTGCTAACTAATTTTTTGAGTAATGTGATGACTTGTGTAGGTTGATAAAGTGCATTCTTTGGCAATTTTGTTGAAGTAATAGTCAGGAAGACTGAGTCTCTCGCAACCATGTCATTCTATAGGATATCCTTATAATAACCTAAAAAAAAGGATCCATTTTTAGCTATATTACAAGATTTTATTGAGCTTTAATGATGTTGTTATGTAGTTAAATCCGTTGCCAATCATTTTGGCATGATCTATAATTAATTGTTTTTGTAAGACACCTTCTTGATTTTTTTTCATAGTTAGTGGTTAATAGTCTTCAGTATAGATCCATATACAAGTGTATAGTTATTTACATTTTTATGTTGAAACATGTTCTAAACTTATTCGAATCAATATTATCTATATGTTGTTTTTAATATCCATTGGTGTTGAAGTATCTTAATATCAAAGAAGAGCAAGGGCCCACTCACTCGAGGAGATTGGAGGGTTGATTTTCATGTGTAATCTTTATTCTTGGTAATTTTAAGTTCCATAACTTTGATTTGAATGGTTATTTGAATGTAGTCTTATATTTCCTTGATTTAGTATCTTTCCTTACTATCATTTCAATTTGTGTGAGCATTTCAATTTGTGTGTGCACTTGAATTCAGTTCAGTAGTTCCTTTAAAATCATTTTATTACAACAACATTTTTTCAATAGTTTAGATGTATTTTTTTAATTCTTTCTTCTATTTCAGTAGTTTAGAAGTTGTATTTACTTTCCGTAGAGTAGAAGCAAAACAAAATTGCAATAACAACTAAAATCACCCAATAGTGAACCATCAAAACAACTGAATTTCATATAAATTTATTTCATATAACTTAGGACACAACCCTGGTTTGAGAATGACATTGACAATTGAATCTGTTGGTTAAATTATTAGAAGTTACAATGACCCATCATAAGGTTTGTACATGAAACTGACATTTATTGAGATGTAATGATTACACAATTATAGTTTTTTCATGTCATCTATCTCATATTTGAACGAGTTAGAGAGTGAAGTATATGAGGTGTTGGAATGTCAATGTGAAGAGGTTAATGAGAGGAAAATTATCATGTATAAGAATGAACAAGTGAGCATGAAATTGGGTTGTTTTTTCCTATACTTGGATATGGGATGTGGACATGCAAAAGAAACTAAATCAACAAGCAATTGAGAGACCTTTATCACTCCATTTTTGCAGCAATATGTATGTTTGAAAAATTATGAGTTTAAGGATGTTATTCTCGGAGAGAGGCATGAAAAATGAATATTTGAAAGAGGTCATTGAAGTATGTCCTTGAAACAACATGAATTGAATAAAAGAGAGGTGAATCAGGAGGTGAAGAGAGAGGATAGAAGAGTTGATGTAGAGGTCGCAATCATTTGTATAAGATAACCATATGAATGTGATCAAAACATTGTTATAACTCCAAGATGTTGTTTAGAAAACACGGAGTTGAATCTTCCTTCTAAGTTATAGCTTTAAGAATATCAACTAAGAGCATGATTGAAGTTTTTGGAGTTGTGAATTCCAAGGAATTAGTATCTTGCAGAAGGTCAACTGGTAGTTCGACTATTTTTTTGAGTTGTATCTTCAAGCTGAGAAGATGCTCAATAGTTGAAATATTTGTAATATTAATAGGACATTTTTTTCAAGTTAGTGCATTGATTTTGGTGGCTTTTTTTCCCTTGAAGGTTTTCCCACAAAAAAACTTGGTGTTCATGTGTGTTTCCTTACTTCATGTTCATTTCTTAATGTCATTAGTACTTCATGTTTATTGGTGATCTAGATTAATTATCCTACTAATTTTATGAATAATTTTCAATGTTTTAAGAAGTGTTGATTCACCCCTCGCCTCTCAGTGGTGTTTTACAATAATCGGTATCAGAGCAAGTTCCTCTTGGAATAATTTTGACATCTTAGAGGATATCCTTGTACCATAAGCATGGCTAAACTAGGTGAAGAAGTTCCTAAAAGGAAATTTCAGATTGCAGAATTTTAGGAATTTTAGGCACTGAGAGGGAGGTGAATCAGTGTTGATAAAACTTGTACAATCAATTTCTACATCCTTAATCTCTTACTTTTAAACTGTTTAAATTTTCATAAGCATGCATTATCAATCATGAGAGATAGAGAAAGAAATAAGTACACATACACATGAGGAGACAAAATTTAATGTGGGAAAACCTTCTTGGGACAAAAACCACTAAAACCAATGAACTAACTTGGACAACTTTCCTTTAAATTTACAATGATTTCATGATTGAGCTACAACTCTAATAATTTAACCAAACAACCACCCGATCTTTGACAAGCTACAACTTTTCTAGAATCCACAACTCCCAAAATTGTAAAATGACAACTTTCCTTTAGAAAGCTACCACTTAAAAGGAGGCTTTAACCCCCTGATATTTAATCAGTTACAAGGAGGCTAAAACCCCTTGTGATCTAAGCACCAACTGAGACAAATATTACAAATATTTTGATCATATAAATCCTATCTTGCACATTCAATTGATTATGATCATTATTCTATTTCTCTCTTAATTCACTCTTCAGGAACAAATATTCAGTATTCTCCTTACCTTTTTTTTTTTATCTCTCCTCTCAAACATTCATTAGACTTGGATTATACTTCTCTCTACATCTCTATCATTCTCCTCTCTTTCAACAATAGATCTTCATTTGATGACATAGTTTCCTTTAGTACATAGCTCTCCTCTCTTTTGATCAACAAATATTCATTTGATAAATTTGTCTCCTTCCTCTTTTTAAGAAAAAATCCTAATCCCAACTACGCCTCTCTCCCTTTTATCATATATCATGTATAATCTCAATTTTTAGCTTAAATAGATGAGGATAACTATTTTTCTGGCTCTTGATTTTTCAGTTTTAACATCTTTCTAATATTAGATTAAGTTACACTTAACTTGCGTTCATTTCTTTCTTCAATTTTGGATTTTTGTATTCCATGGAAGAGAGGATGAAACTCCCTTTTGAAAAATTTCAAGAATATTAAAGTCTTACACCTAAAGTGAAATAGATTGTAATGTGGGTGTAGGGGGATCTTGGAGAATAGTTGTTCCAAATTGACACTCATGGTCCGTACTACACTTGATTTTCACTTTATAATATTTTTATCATAATCCCTTTATTAATTGGATACTTCAGGTCTTCATAAAACAAGAGGTACAAAAAACTCGGGCCTTCTTGATTAGTTTCTTTCGCACCCTCATTTATCTACACTATACTCCGTGTTCTTTGTTTTTTGGATCTCAGTCTCATATGGAGAAAAACTATCCTCATGAAACTTTTTCCAAGTTTTCTATTTTCTTCTGACACCTCATTCTTCCACAGTACACTATCCCTTTGTAAATCAGATCACACTGAGTTGCGGGGAACTTGGGTTTTCTTGACACTTGTTCCTCCTGGACCCTTTGGGACTACATCCTTCTCATTTTCCAAAACACACTAAATCCTCTTGCTTCTTTCTTTTTTGTGTGGCTCGAATCCATGTACAGAGAACTAAGCTATGCTAGTAACTTATGTCATTGGGGTCTCCTTTGCCTACATCTATAATTTGATCCACAATACACTAGATCCATTTATTTGTGGGGTTTTCAAATGACTTATCTTGGACTTGATATTTTTCCATTACTTCTAAGTTGTTCCCTATCATATCATCACATAAAGCCTCTTTATTTTCTTGTTTTGAGGTGTTTGTGAGTTAATTTACTTTAGGTTTAGGGATGTCCATTACTTGCACTTGTGGCTCGCCAAATCTCCGTAATACACCTATCCCTTATTTCTCATTTGGTACGGGGTTTTGGAAGTGATTAAATCAGGTTTTTAATCCCGCACTACTTAGCAGTTGTTTCACTTTATATCTCACCAACACTGGAAATATCCCTTCTTTATGGTTTTTGTGACTACTCTACTGGAGTCTTGGAACCTTAAATCTCCACAGTACACTGAAAGTCAACTTACTTATTTTTCTCAGAAAAATTAAGTACTGGAATTTTTTCTTTCTTCAAGCAAACCTTGTGAGTACATAGAGTAGATGAATATGACTTTTAGACATGTATATCAACTTAGCCAAGTGTACTAACCTTTTTAATTTCTTCCTGGAGAACCCCTATCTCAATGACCATGTTTGCAATGTTCTGAATTCATCCTGAATGATCGTTAAAGTATCCTAGAACCACCACACACCACTAAAACACCTATCATCCATTAATTATGTTATCATTCCTTGGTTCACCTAGTTCAATCATCTCACTTGCCTTCTTGGACTAGATCTGGGATATTCATGAGATGACCTTGTCTCACCTTAGAAATTTTGCATACCAACTGGAGATAACTCACCACACACCTTGATTTTTTTACTATGCACCTATCACTATGAGCTTCAATTGTCACTTATAGGGCACTACCTATCAACCTCCATGCCTCTTGTAAATTATTTTTTCACCACTCAATCTTTTACCATCAATGCCACTTGACATCAATGACAACACCAATGACAAGGGTGCAAAAAAATCCCCCTTTTTGGAAATCCTTAAAATTTTATGGAAAAAAAACTTTCAACCTTGGTTCTTTAAAACACTTTCTCCACATACTTTTGTTTTGATAACACTCTCTCCCCCTTTGAAATCTACAAAAAAGGTTCATGTTTTCAACATCAAGTTCAATATGTAGATAATCTTGATAAACCATAATCTTACCTCAAGAATCTCCCCCTTGGATAATGTTACTCTTTTTACTGATTCCTTGTCCACAAGCTCTCCTAGAACTATATTCCTTCTTCTCTGACTATAATCATCAACAAACACAAACCCTTAATCCTAATAAGAACTTAAAAATAGATCCTCCTAAGCTGGTACACTCCATGATGGTGTTCAATATTATCATACATCTCTATGATATGCCAAATCCATTCTTACATCTTCAGAATTTCCTTCATAGAAATCATAGTCATCATTGAATCAAATTCTTGTTACTGAAGTAAGTTCAATTAGAAGAACCTCTTGGACCTTTTTATGTTTAAAAACTTCTATTAGGACTATGTTTTCAATGTTTACAAGCTCCTCTTGCAAACAAGAAATCTCCCTTTTAAGACCATATATCTTTCTCACAATATTCATGTCATTCCACTTCACTATGCTCAAACAAAAATTTGATGCTTATTCCCATCAAATCATTCCCTACAAGAGTTCAAGTCATCTATTTGTGCTCAACTGCATTATATACCTAATGTATCTTTTCAAAACACTTGTTATATTAGTAATTTATAGGATTTCCTTCATAATGTAAAGGTCATAGACAATACCCTATCATTCTTTCTGAGGTCTCTCTCTCTTTCCTTCATATTTTTGTCACAGTTGCACACATTTATTCATTTGGATGATAATCTTTCTCTTTTTCCATTCAAATTAAAATTTTCTTTGAGGGCTTATCTTCTTCATAGTATATTTTCCTAGGACAATACTCTTTGTTCTTCCTTACTTAAAATTGGAGTACACTTGACTTTTACATATTACATTTATCAACATGAGCTTGATATATGGCAACGTCATGGTTTTTCTTCGCTCCAAATTTATGGATATATTAAAATTTCTACTTTTCCTGTTGTCAAAATATATTTTTATGATCTTTACTTCCCTGGTTGTCTTCACTTTCCTTTATGGAATTGATGTCCAATTATTATATGCTTTGAATCTAAATACTAGTGTTAGATTTCATACCTCTGGTACAAAAGTCATACACATGCACTATGATGAATCAGTTACATGGTTTGAAACATCCTTCAATGAAATCATAATATATATTAAATAAGTAAAATCTTGTATGATCTAGATATTTAAAGACTAAGATAGAAACTATGATGGATAAACATTATAAACATATCAAACTCAGAGTTACAAGTACTTGACATAGTTAAATCATATCCAACAAACTTTAAGAGAAGTATAGACTAAGTATACCTTTTAAGTTAAGATATATTTACAACATGAGACCTAAGTGATGGTGATTCTTCTCAGGTACACATCAATTCTTCTTTCAAAGAAATTATGCCTTCTAGAAGCTTTGATAGACACTCTCAGAATAATAGGAAGTCATAAAAAAGTCTTGATGACTCACTCTTTCCTTCTTTTTCTTGTGAATTCTTTGTTGTCTTATTTGATGTAATGCTACATGTTCTACCTTCATTTCTTGAATCCATGTACACCTTAGGCTTCTCCACACCTGTATTATCGCCATTTTGAGCAAACAATATTTTTTCTTCAATTTTCTTGAGTTTCTATCTCTGTAACTCCAATAGGATTTCCTTTAGCTTTCTTTTTGAGGTTTGGATTTGTATACCTCCTTCTTCTTATAAACATAAAGCTTACTTTTGTACTATCTAGCATAATCTCTAGGTTTTATACGTTTGAATAAAATGATATGTTTGTTATTTTTGGGAGATCTATTTGTGCAAAATTGGTTTCTAGGCTCTTCCAAGCACCACCTAGCTTCATGACCTATTTCATATCAATTGAATCATATCCTATTATTCTCAGACTCAGGTTTATAATTCCTCAAAGTATGTTATTTGTATACCTTAATCCATTTGCATTTTCTAGCCTTATGCCCAAAACCATGACATGAAAAACATGAATCATAGAACTTACTTGATATTATTCTTGCATTGGGTTGTATGATTATATTCTTTGGATCTTTAAATCCTCCATTTTCTTTGTAAATTCTTGATGTATCTTCATTTTTTGTCTTTTCCTTCTTGGACTAAGAACATCCTTCATAAGAATTATGACTTGATTTATCTTTCAAATCCATTTTCTTTTTCTTGTTCTAGACCCTCTTTTAAGTGCTTTATTTCTAGACTTTGTCTTTCACATTATTCACTCTTGGCTTGGATGGATGCTCGACATAACTCATGACTAGGTTCATGCTCCATTTCACAATGGGTTGCTTCATTTTTACACTCCATACCTAATATTTCATTAGGGTGTCTTTTATTTTTGGTGCAAGCTCTCAAACTATTTTGGAACTTATTCCAATTCAATCTTCAGGGTCTTTATATTATCTTAAAATTTAAGGAAATCCTTTTATTTATCTCTAAAATCATTTGAAACATTTTCAACATATGAATACATCTCATTAATTTCCTAACCATGGTTAGCTTCCATGTGCTTGATTTCATTTTTCAAACCATATATAAGAGTTTGAGAAATCTCATATATTCTCTTCAAGATTGATTCTGGTACATTACCCATGGATATGTGTTATAATCACCTCCAAGGTATTAGGCTTAATATAGGAGGACCACTCTCTGATACCAATTTTTAGGAATTTTAGGAACTGAAAGGGGAGCAAGGTTAATCAATGCTGATAAAACTTTTACAAACAATATCTACTTCTTTAATCTGTTACTGCTAAACTATATTGATTGTCATATGCATGCATTATAAATCATGAGAGTTAGAGAGAGAAATAAGTACACATAAACATGAGGAGATAATATTTAATATGATAAACCCTTCTGAAACAAAAACCCGCTAAAAATAATGAACTAACTTGGAAAACTATCCTTCAGACTTACAATGATTTCATGATTGAGCTACAAATCCAATAATTTATCCAAAAAACCAACCGGTATTTGATATGTTACAACATATCTAGAAGCCACAACTCCTACAATGGTACAGTGAAAACTTTCCTTTAGTAAGCTACCACTTACAAGGGGATTCAACCCCCTGAGATTCAATGAGCCACTATAGATATTTTTTCTTTGTTTTACGAATCTTGGTATCATGCAGAGAACAACTCTTCTCATGGAAATTTTTCCACATTTACTTTGTTCTTCCGAAGCCTCATTCTTCCATAATACACTATCCATTTATAAATCAGATCACACTAGGTTGTAGGGAACTTGGGTTCATTTGGAACTTGTTCCTCCTCGACCTTTTAGTCCTGCATCCTTATCCTTGTGCGCAAAACACTAATTCCTCTTCCTTTCTGATTTGTATTGTGGCTCTAATCCATGTGTGGAGAACTAATTCCTGCTAGGAATTTGTGTTTTTGGTGTTTGTTTTTCCCGCATCTATCATCTAATGCATAATACACTAGATCCTTTGATTTCAAAGGGTTTAAAATGATTTATCTTGAACTCAAAATTTCCCATTAATTATAATTTTTTTCCCTGTCGTATCACCTCATAACACCTCTTCACTATCCTATTTTTTCAGGATTTGTGAGTTAATTTACTTCAAATTTAGGGATGGCCATTACTTGCCAATTATGTCTCATTAAATCTCCACAATACACCTCTTCCTTCTTTCTCCTTTGGTGTGGGGTTTATTATGTGCTTATCTTAAGTTTTTAATCCCCCACTATTTAGTAGCTATGTCACTTTGTATCTTTGCAACACAGGAAAGATCCATTCTTTGAGGATTTGTGGGAATGCTCTCATTTTAGACATATACATCAATTTGACCAAGTGTACTAATATTTTTAATCTTTTCCTGGAGAAACCCCTATCTCACTGACCATGTTTTTAGTTTTCTGAATTCATCCTGAATCCATCCTGAATGATCATTTATGTATCCTGTAACCACTACACACATAACTGAAACACCTATGATCCATCAATATCATCATCATTCCTTGGTTCACCTGGTTCAATTCATATCACTTTCCTTCTTATACGGGATCTAGGATCTTCATAAGCTAACCTTGGAAATTTTGCTTACCAATTGGAAAGGACTCACCACATACCTTTCTTTTTTGACCATGCATCTATCATTGTGAGCTCCAAATTTCACTGAGAAGGCACTACCAATAAACCTTCATACCTCTTCTAGATTATTTCTTCACCAATCACTCTTTTTCCATTAATTCCACTTGACATCAATGATAACACTAATGATGTGGCCCCAACAGAGACTCCCCGATTGATTGATTGTAATAATAAAATAGATTCTATGGAATTTGAGCATGGTCAAGCCCTCAAGGAGATGGAATATATAGTTGAGAATGTGTTAAAATCCTTAAAATACAAGGAATATTATTTCCTCAGACATGAAGAAAAATTGAGGTCCTTAAAAGATGACCTGAAAGAAGCAAACAATAGACTAAAGATATATGGAAAGCTTAAAAATACATTTTAAGTCCTTGATGAAATATTGGAGAGGAAAAGAGTAGTAGGTGACAAGACATGACTAGGTTTCAAAGGAGAGTCTATGGAGAAGTGTGAAGATGGCAAGGCAGGTCCTAGTAAACAATAAATCATGAAGGAGACCAAGGAGATAAGATCAAGAGGTTCTAAATCAATTATACATCCAAATGCTTATAATTATGAAATGACTTTAATGTATATTGTTTCACTTTTCATAACTTAGGACATAGAGCTACGAAATGTGGGAAGCATGTCAAAGATGACTATCCATGGAGAGATAGTAGAGATGAGAAAAAAAGGAATGTAATTCTCCTTAATTGTCAAGAAAAGGGACACACTACCAAACATTGCTTAGATGAACCATGTATTACTTTTTAGAGAGAAAAATACTCAAGAGGCATGAATAAGACAGTATGTTATAATTGCAATAAGGTTGGGATCTTTTCTAAGAAGTTTCATGTTCATAAAGGTGTCAGTTTTTGGGTGGAATCTAAGGCCACATCAAGCTATAAGAAATAGTAGTATTATTTGTTTCATTTTTCATAGATAGGGACATTTTTGCAAGACATTTTCATCTAAATGAACATTAGAGGGCTAGAAAAAGACTTCATGCATTCAAAGAAAAAGGTATGAAGGTGTTTAAAATGAAAACTAATTCTAAGAATGAGTCCAACGCATCCATGTATAAAAGAGCCACTAGAAAGAAGAATGTGAAGTACACATACAAGGTCAAGGAATCTAATTCTAGTATGAAGATACAAATTTTTACAAAGAGATAGAATGTACAAATGATGGAAGGGATAAATAATCAATGAATTTTATAGGAGAAGTAAGTTGAATAAAAGCATCAACATGTACTAATCAAGTCAAAAAGAAAGAAGACAAGCATAATGAAATACAAGAAGAACGTTTACCCCTATCTAAGATAGAACAAGTGCATGAGATGCATCATGTATGTTGGGAAGGAATAAAATCAGAAGAAGAACATATAAGTGATGAAATTATCATACCTAGAAGTGCTTCCAATAATATTGAAATGGTCTCAAAGGAAAAAAGAGAAAGGTTAGAGTCGGCATGTTTCTTTGATGACTATATATTATTCTAGTGATCTAAAAAATCATAATATGCCTTCTTTGGGATTCTAGAAGGAATTTATCATTTGAAATAAGCATGGTGTATCCTTATAGATGCATGAATATCATCTGGTGATAATCAAGTTCTTCAACATGTTGTAACTAAGTGAATAATAGAAGATATGTTTGTATTCCCTCTCATAAGGTCCTTGAGTATGACTGATCTTTGAAAGGTAGTTTGAAGGTCATGATTGATCATCCACGTAAACAAAATTTTCCTCATGTCTCTGATATAGCCTGTCAAACCTATTTCCAGTCAGTCCATTAATTTTCAGTCAAGTATGTCTATATATAAAATTCTTGATTGGAATAATCAAAGGAATTTTCCCCTTAGTCTGCATAGATGCTAGGAGTTGTCTTCAAACAAGTTGTAAGAGTGTAAGGAATTGTTTTGAAATCATAAAATTGAATAATTTTTTATTTTTTTCCCAAATCATTATATTGATCCTTGATCAAGTGTGTGACAATAGTCTAGTATAATCACCCTAGTGTTCAAGAAAAAATTCTTCATAAACTTGTGTAGATTTTCAAGTATTCCCTAAACTATCCCATCTAACTCCATTCAAAGAAGATAATAATGACATGTCATAATAGTCATGTTAGTCTATAAAAATAATTCATGAATAAAGTAATAATTTTAAGGTCATTTATGGTCTACAACATGATTGTTTGATTTGTTAAGTGAGTATCATAACATTTAAAAGTGAATATGTGTTTTTTTCATGAGTGAAGTAATCTTCAAGGTGCACTGAGTTTTTCCATCTACTATATAAAGTGTTGATTGTGTAGATCATCAATGAACGAGAAGTGAATTTCCTTAGGTAATCAATGAATAAGGTTAAGTATGCTCAAATATTGTTCATGAAAATTAATTCATCACATCCCAAAAGATATGTTCATTACATAGAGAGATGCATCAACCCGAAAAAAGTTTGACCATAGGGTTCAATAAGGGATGGTTATGATCTATACAGAATAATATGGAGGTATCAAAATCCTAAAAAAGCAAGAAAGGAGATAAGGAAATATAAGAAACTAATAGTGACTCAAACCACTTAACTTGGATCAAGGGATAACACAAGCAAAGAAAAATATCAAGGTACAGATTAGAAGAAAATAAGTAAAAGGTGACCTATGAATCATAGTGTAACTATACATCAAAAACATTGAATTAAGACACATTTTATCTATACATGAGAATTTAAATATTTAGAATCACTCCAAGTGTTTTCTTGAATTAAATTTCCATTTGGTAAGAGCACTGTTAACTCTCAAAACACAATTTGTTTGAAAATTTATAAGAATATTTATTGGTTCGTGATTTATAGATGTGGGATCATGTATGATATACCTTAAGATATTCTCAAAGCCCTTAAAAAAGAGAAGAAATAATTATTTCACTTGATAATGTTATGAAGAGACTCAAAAACATTATTTTCAAGAGTAAACCAGTTATAAATTGAAGCATTTCATAGTTGTATGAAAAGGAGGAGCCTCAATGCTAAATTTTTTACATGGAGGATGAGTAACCAAACATCAGTGTAAGATTGTAGATGATGAAGTTAAATTTTATTCCTATTATTGAAAATATCTCCTCTTGGGCTCATAGTACTAAAACCTCATAGGTATTGAAAAGGTAACACCATTCATTACTGCACATGTACACGAAGAATTTGTAAACTTTTAAAAAACATCTGCACATGAATATTAAACAAATTAAAAAGGAAATATAACAAGTTAAGTTCAAGGTTATGATTTATAGATGGGACTCTTCTTGCTAAGCTGGGAGTGTGCACTAGAGACCTAATTTTCCACTAGAATAATGTGGTTGAAAGAAATTTTGGGAAGGAAGCAACTATTAATTTTTACACAAAGAAGGGGGACCAAAATGGGTATCTTGAATGATCACATGTTATAAAATTTAGTCATTATAACATTTGTTAAGGTACAAAAAATCCTAAGGCAAGGCTAGTAAAAGGAGAAGGCTAGAGAGAAAGTAGAGGTGAGGAAAGATTTTTTACCCTTAGAATTGAGATCTAAAACTTACCCTACACCATAAAGTGAGTAAAGGGTGATTGAAAATGTATTTACTTTTTTCTAGGAAGGCATAGAATGTTTCAATCATGGAATCACCAAGAGATAACTCTTGAGAGATTAAATATGGTATTTTTTGAGTGAATAAGATTCTTGTTATAATCACCTTATTCATTGATTTAATAGCTAGTATTAAAATTGTAAAATTGGGAATAGTGGTTGACCAAGGCATTCAAGATGAAACGGGTAAAAATTTTCATGTTTGAGCCTAAACATGTACTTAAATAGAGGTGGGAAATCATAATTCTTATTACAATCCGTGAAATGGTATTTGATGGTAATGTAAACTGGTCAACAAATAATGAAAGGAGGCCACTTATACCTTATAGTGAATAATAGAACATAATAGATGTATACAATATTGGGAAAAGAAACCATTCTCATAGGTATGCTTCCTTAGTTGCTTCTCAATGGTATGAATGTTTAGCTACAGTAGACATGAAGACTCATAATGATTATGATGATGAGTATTACATGATGGAATATGTTAAATAGGAGCCAAAATATTCATGGTGTAATTTCTACAAATATATCAATTCTTTCATATAAACTTATATGACATGTTGATAGAGTATCATAGACTATTGTGGACAACATTGATAATCTACAAGCCTGAAATGTGAACCTATAGGTCTAAAAATACCAACTCAAGGAAGGGGGAGATTTATTTGGCCTTCAAGATGGTGTTTTTTATGTTAAAAAGTATCGAGAGGAAGAATTATTTGAATGTATTAATGAAAAACTCAAGGGGGAGTAAAATTTTAGCTCAATCAGTTGAATTGACAAGAAATGAAGCTAAGAAACACTAAAAAAGTGCATTAGGACTAGTTTGATATGGTTGATCTATCCTTATGGGATGAGTGCAAGGTAGGTTCCTAAATTATTTTATTTTCAAAAAGGTAGTGGTTGAAATAATTTAGTGGGAGAAACAAAGGATTTTTTCATGATGCACATGGACTTTTATGGATGGTTAAAGTCTAGTAATTTTTCTCTAAAAAGATTACTTAGCTATCTAAGTCCTAAATAATTCAAGAAACTAGTATATGGAGAAATGAAGGATAGTTTTGAGAACCTTGAGGTGAAATAGGAATTATTATGAGTTTGGAGGATGACATCATTCAAGGATTAAGTTATTCACATGTTATCAATGCATATTCTCATAGGGAGCAATGAAAGACAAATATAGGGTCAAGGAAGAAGAAACAAAGTAGTGATCTTAGAATGATGATTTTGGTTGATGTTTCCAAACAAGATGGGGTTCAAACAAGATGACGAAGGACAAGAACATGACCTAAATACATGCAATTTTTCATTAATGTAAAAAGGGGGGAAATAACTAGGGGTTTTTTTTATCAATGAAAAGGGGGATTTTATTGGCATGTGATTGTTGAGTTTTCATTGATGTAAAAGGCACATTAATGACAACTCCAGATGAAGGAGAGCTAGAGGAAGCTTGGATTGAGTGTCACAAGGCAAGATAGAGCATGTCATTAGAACACCTAATCGATTATTGACTTATTGAGGAGGTAGCGGATTTTACAGGTAAAATGGTAATGTGAGATCATGTTAGGATGATGTTATAATAGGTTTAACAATTATATGATGAGGCAATAAGGTTATAATGATGAATACAAGGGTACATGAGTGGAATTGATATGACTAGATCAGTTTAGCAAGACTAATCAACAAGTTTTCCTGGAATGGTTGAATGAATGTATAAGGCATATGGAAAATCATGGTAGAGGTATGAGAAACATGTTTTATGGTCTAGATGATGAATAACATGACATGTATGATAAGTTAATATGTAAAATAACTCAATTAGGCCTAGTTCTAGGACCTAGTAGTATCAAAATTGTGTAAATGGAGAAAATAAAGATAAGGGACATGAGTTAAATCATGTCAAGAAGGATGTGACACTGTAGAGAACATGTGGAAGGTTTTTTAAGCCACAATTAAGCTATTGGAGGCATGTTTAGGGTTATACCCACGATTTTCCTTGAGGAAAAACAATTTAAACATACAAAAACCATGTTAGTTAAGGAATTACATGTATATTTATGATCGAAAAAATATACGAACATGTGAATAGGAGTATTCTAGTCCTATGGAACAAATTTCATGGAAAAATAAATAATCTCTTTTCAATTATGAAGGTTTTAGTCTTATCAAGATCCTAAAATGATCTTCCCCATCTCAAAGGTCAACTTTGAAGACCTAAAAATTAGTTAAAACGTATACATGGTGTCCTAAAATATTCATCAATGATAGGTAATGGAATCAATACTATTCTAGATTTTGAATGAAGAAGACCAGTGGCCTGATTTTTATGAGTGAAGCTTAAGAAGAAAAAATCCTCAAAACCATCATACTATAGTTATGGAAGAAAAATAAGTTTTTTGGTGATGAAATAATCTATTAAATCCAAGGTGAATACTTAGTGATGTAGAGAACTCAAAGTACTTCAATTTGGTGAAATTTCGTAACTCCAGGTCAGCTGGTAATGTACAGTTCCATTTCTATCTTGAAATAAATTCCTAGTAAAATCCTATATAGTAAGACTCAAAGTATAAATTTTTGTGTGGGAGAAATCATGGGAGGTGAATCAAATTATCATGATAATATACAATCATTGTGTGTGCAAAATTTCATAAACTAGGTCACACAACGTAGACTATTGCTTAAGGGCTAAACAATGCAAAAAAACTAGTCTTAGTGTTTGAAATGGAAATTAAATAAATGTATACTACAGAGGTGCAAGGTAATCATGGATAGTTGATACAAGTCCTATATGACATTTTCAATCCATATAAGTGATCAAGTGAAGTTTCTTTGGGTTTGATCTCAAAGTTTCCAAGTTTACATTCTAGGCCTATCAAGTAAGTCATAGAAATAAGAGAGTAAATGGGTTTTTCTCATCCTAAATCATACAAGTGAAGGTTTTAAGTTGTAGTATAGGTCCTTCGAGAAGTGTTTCATGCATTTATCTACCATGAAAGTTAATTTTGAAGTGTTTGAAGTCATAAAAACCAAGACTGGTGTTTTTCTTAAAAACATGAGTTAGCAGTCCTATAAATGCATGCATAGTCAATTCATATACCTTTGAATAGTGTAATATATTGGTTTGATGATGTGATGAATACTTCTATCCTTATTGAAATGTGACATAGAATTAATGAAAATATTGATAATTGATTAAACTTTCTTAATCTTCAAGACTATTCTTATGTGCATACAAATATGCCAATACCTTTACTAAATTAGTGTCTTGTTGGATGAATGCATATGATTGAGTTACTTCATTACTATTAAAGGTGAACTATATGTAGTACATGAAATTATCCCCAAGAATTATAAGATCTTGAACATGCACATATCTGTGCAAAAGCAACATTCTTCATTACTATAAATTTTAGTCCTCCATGACTGTGTATGGAAGGTTGTGAAGGATAAAGTTGAAATGAATAGTTGTAAAGCATATGAAGGAGTTGAAGAGAAATAGGAAGGATCTTGTAACGTTCACAACTCATTGTTAAATAATTTATATGGTCTAGGACATAAATGGAACTTTCCAAAAGGAAGAAGATAAATTTGATAGGATAATTACACAATAGTATGTCAGATTTCAGTTGTAGGAGGAATCTCTTTAGTTGTTACATAAATGTAGTGAACTCAAGAGTTATTTGGTGATCTACATAAAGGTTATAAATTCCATGATAGTTTTTGTAGGGTATGTACATGAAAATGACATTTATTCAAGTGTAATAATTACACATTATCATTTTTTTGATGTCATCTATCCCTTGCTTGAATGAGTTAAAGAGTGAAGTATAT
Source organism: Taxus chinensis (assembly GCA_019776745.2). Classification (NCBI taxonomy): domain Eukaryota; kingdom Viridiplantae; phylum Streptophyta; class Pinopsida; order Cupressales; family Taxaceae; genus Taxus; species Taxus chinensis. Next base: position 769,187,534 of record CM034148.1, on the reverse strand, counting down.
GAGGTGTTGAAATGTGAATTTGAAGATTTTAATGAGAGGAAAAGTCTCATGTACAAGAATTAACAAGTGAGCATGAATCATTTTTTTATTGAATATGCTTGGAGATGGGATGTCGACATGTAAAATAAAGTAAATCAAGGAGAAAGTGAGGGACCTTCATGACTACAATTTTGTAGCAGTGTGCATACTTGAAAAAGTAGGAGTTTAGGGATGTCATTCAACGAGAGAGACAAGAAAAATGAGTATGTGAAATAGGAAATTGAATTATATCATTAAAGGAGCATGAAGTGAAGAAAAGAGAGGTGAATAAGAAGGTGAAGATAGAGTATAGAAGAGCTGATTTAGAGGTTATAATATGTTGTGTAAGATAACCATATGAGAGTGATCAAAACATTGTTATAACTCTATGTTTTTATATAGAAAATAGAGAGTTGAATCTTCCTTATAAGTTGTAGCTTGCAGAAAATCAATTAGGAGCTTGATTGAATTTTTGGGAGTTTTGGATTCTAAACAAGTAGTAGCTTGTAGAATTTCATGTGGTATATTAAATAAATTTTGGAGTTGTAGCTTAAAGTTGAGTGGATTCTCAACTCTTAAAATATTTGTAATATTAGTAGGACAATTTTTCCAAGTGACTGCATTGACTTTAGTGGGTTTTCTCCCTTAAAGGGTTTCTCACATTAGACATGATGCTCAATGTTTTTTTGTTTACTTCATGTTCATGTTTGAATGTAATTATTCTCTCATGGTTATTGGTGTTCTATATTGAATAGCCTAGTGATTTTGTGAGTAGTTTTCAAAGTTTTAAGAAGCAAAAATTCATCACCTCCCCTCTTGGTGATTTTTTTCCAGCATATACAAGTGTGGTCATTGGTCTATGGTGCCATAACAAAATTCAAATGTAATTAGTGTGAAAAGTGGCGGATAGGGGTGCAATAGCACCATGGGGTGGATAGGCTTAGAGAAAATTTGGTGATAATTCATTATAGACGAGAGGTCCCCCAATTGTTGGTACCTAAGCTTGGAAATGTGTTTGATGATATTATGGTGGAGAAAGTCAAGTGAAAATGATCATATGAGTCAAAAGAATCTATTAGGAATGACATGGTAGAAGGGGTGAGTGGAGAGGGCATGGGGAAGTACCAAATGTTGGAAGGGGGTAATAGGAAAGGAGATAATGGGTAGCAAATTTAGAGTAGGGCATAGGGATGAGTCATGATAATGATTAGGTGTGAAGAAATTAGGGAAACATAGGATCCAATGGAATGGTACATGGAGAGGGGAAGGGGTTTTTCAATGAGGAGGGAGATCTGTAGGAATTTATATGAGTTGGAAAGGGTGGAGGTTGTACTAAGGTTGTGAGGTGGTTACAAGTTGGTTGTAGAAGGATATTTTGGAAATAATACCTATGACCAACACGAAGTGATGAGATGGGAAAATATATATGGGTCAAATTTTTCAAGGGGGAAAAGCATGCAATAGTCTATATCACATCACTATAATGTAATTACTCAAATATATATTAATATTAGCATAAATATAACACAAAAATATAGATAAATGATCACAATATGCAATTATAATGACTTATCCACTTTCAGGGGGAGCCTTTATGATGATTACCTACCACTTAGTAACTCTTATATATACCCTACAATGTTATGTAAATCACCATGGCCGACCTACTAAGAATATGGAAGCATAAGAAATATGATATGACATGTAAGGAGATAATATTCGCCATGTGTCAGCTATACATATCCTTAAATATGAGCTAAGAATAAGGGTGTGTCATTCCCCTCCCCTTCAAATAATAATTTTCCCTAATGTTTACCATTTCAATAGGCTTCTTCAAACAAGTATTTTCTTCAATTTTGATAATATTTGGATGTGAGTATACAAAATCTTCCTCCTCCCATGTTACAAGTTGACTATCTTTATTATTTCACTTGATCAAATACTCAATAAATACTCTTTTCTTCACCATATTAGTTTATATTTGAATAATTTCCTTGTTTTTCAAAGTAATTTGCAATTATTTTCCTAACTCAAGTAAATATAGGGTCCGAAACATTTTGTACAATGAAATTCTCTAAGCCATAAATGTGTCATGTGTGCAATAGTGGAAAACTCTCTTTGAGAATTAAGATCTTCAAATATTAGAAAAATTGAGTCATTTTACCATCCTCTTTAACTTCCTTTATATTTTTTTCCTATGGATACACTATTCAAATAGAAATATTGAGGCTTTCATCTTTGGAGATAAAATATCTAAACTCTTAGCCTATATTTTTTCTTCAACTTTATCTTCTTCATCACTCATATATTCTTATTATTTTTCTTCTCCTCCTCCTCATTCTCCTTCTTCTTACTATATTTCTTATTCTTCCACTTCTACCACTACTTATTCTTTGTATCCTACTTCTCCTTCTCCTTCTGCTTATCCTACTTCTGCTTCTCCTTCTCCTTATTCTTAATTTTCTCCTTATTTTTTGTATTATTATCCTCCTTTCCCTCCTCTTAATTATCCATCCACTTCTTCTCCTTCTCCTTGTTCTTTTCCTTCTTATTCCACAAAATAATTTTTTCCTTTCTCATCCTATTCTTATTCTTCCACCTAGCCAATTAAAATTATTACATTTCCTCCCAACACAAATATGAACTATCTTGATCCAACTAAGTGAGCCAACTTTTTTTTGGACAATCAATCCAAAATGAACACTAAAACCATGTCCATCTAGATGAAACATAATTATTATTAAATTCATCCCTCTAGTCTCTAACATCAATCTCTCCATATTCATAGAAATCTCGCATCCCCTTCATGTAAAAAAATTAGGGTTTCAAGAATAAACTTCTTTAACCAAGATTTATGAGTCAAGTTTTCTAATTATTTCAGCATGAAATTAGAAAAATATAGAGAATAAAACCCCTTTTATTTTTTATATATGTTTGAAAAATGTAAAAAAAATTAAAAGAATATAAAAAATGTAGATTGTGGAGCAAATTTACGAAAAAAAACCTAATATTATAATATCTTCTAGAAAATGGATTAGAATAAACTAAACAATGTGGGTATTATTGTCCAAAATAACCCCCGGGATATTTTAACAAGTAAAAAATCATATTTTAGACTTAGGAAAGTTTTGGTTAAAAGGGTGTGGAACATTAAAACTTAGACTTCCATGGAATCAAGGAGCTTAGTGTTCCGCATACTCTCCATGTCCATGGAACAAAGTAATGAGCATTAGTTGGACATGGGTGGAATTTAGTGAAACTTGATGTTTTACAGGTTCTCCTAACCCACGAAATGGAGGAGAATAAGCTCAGGTCTAAGGCATAAAATTGGCTAAGGTAGAAATCCATGGAGGATCGATTGAAAGGATAATGTTTCACAAATTTTACATGTGAAATATGTGGAACAAAGGAAATAGTATTCCGCGGAAGGAAGCAAATCATGGGTTCTTCTACAAAAATTCCACAATGCATGATGGTCATGGTGTGAGACACCACGCATGAAGGAAATGAAACTTTCAAATACAAATAAGTTAAAAAGCCATGAAAAAATAACTTAGTGTTCCACAAAATTCTTACAAATTAGTGATCTGTGGCATAGCGAGAGACATGTATGTCAATCTAACAAAGGGATATTATTTTACGGGTACCATGGAACATTTAAATGTCATGTGAAAACAATATTTTTTGTGAATAAAATGTAAAACATAGGAAAGTTATTAGATGAACTAGTAATGGGGTTTTTTCCATAACTTTCACTGCAAGGCTCAAAATTTAATGAAATAGGTTGCATTTCATTTTGGTATAAGAAAATCTCATATTTGATAACATTTTAAGGTTCAAAATTTAAAAATGAGAAAATTAGGAGAATAATAAAGTTCTAATTGAATCAAACATATAACCTCCTCCCCAACCAGAAGTTAATGTTAATGGAACACATGCATCATCTGATAACTCTGATGACATGAAAATTGATAGAATAAATGTTTTCCATGCTTTTTACTAAAACATGATGGCTTGGGGTCCTTGGTGGGTGACTTTCATTCATTTCTCAGTTAAATTCACATTTTCCCACTCTTTCTCTCCTCCTTTATAATTATTCTATAAATATAAGTTCTTTGGATCAAAGTAAGGGTTTATCTATGTAGGATTTGGAGACCTCCTTTGGAGTTTTGCATTTTCCACACCTGAACACTTCTATAACTTCATATTTGTAAGTTTTTTAAACCTCTTATTTTTAAATACAATGAATATACTTTCAGTGACATGAAACTATGGTTTTTTCCTTTAAATTCCATGCGATTGATGTGAATCTCTTCCCTGTTTCTTCATTTTGATTCTATTCATTTGTATCTTACAAAAACAATGTATATGTCTTGTATTCTTGCATGTGTGGTAAATTGTGTGTCTCTACAGGTTAGATTTGAACCACATTTTAGTTTGGTGCATCACCTCCCCTTTGTTATTTATGTTTTATCCTATTTCTAACTATGTCCCCTTGGGAATTTTAGATTATGTTAGATAGTTTAGAGTAGGAACATGGTATATGATGTTTTGCAATAAACCAGAACAAAGCGAACAAACCCTTTCATATGGAGAAAGATCATGAGTTAAACATTGACTTACGTTCTAACAATATTGGACTGAAATTTTTTAATCCAATTTCAACAGGGTGCAAATTTTAGTTCGGATGGTTTTGGCACACCTAGTAGGACCAAGAATTTGAGCTTTAATACCTCTTCACAAAGACTCATGTGTGTATTATTGGATTCCTTCCTTTGGAGGAATTATTTGAAATAGGTTGTGATTCCCAGGGTTAAATATACAAACAAGGAAGAGTGTATCCAGAGGAGAATTTTTTCAGTATCTAGAGATCTCACCAAGAAGAAGAAGAGAAATATCATTGTAGATATCTCCATTACCTTAAAACATAATTATTTTCTCTCTTCCACCTGGTAAATCCTACTCCTTTATAAATGTAAGGTATTTTCTCTTCATGGATAATCAAGGAAATTTTCCCTTTTGTCAAATTCAATGGTGATAGTACCTTATCTCTAAATGCTCAAAATGATATACCAGTGTCTTCTCTTAAAATAATTCATTTTTTCACTACTAAAAACCTCATTACCCATGCATATCATATACAGGATGTTACTAATGTGTGTTCATTTCATCTAGTTACTTAATATGATGTTGCAGTAAGGCTTGTTACTTATTCACTTAAAGGTAAATAACTTTAATGGTATAGAAGTTTTATACCTCCTTCCATTCACACTTGGGATGAACTTGGTACAACCATTTGTCAAAAAATTTATGAGAAGGTAGACAACATATCCCTATTCAAACAACTAAAAACTATCAAAAGTTCCCCAAATGAACTCATCATGTATTTCTACTTTAGATTTTGGAAAACATGGGACAAAATTCCAGTTCTTTTGAGACCAACACCTCAAAGTACTTTCCTTTATTTTTAAGAGCTTCCAATTTCAATATATCTATAATGATAAATCTATGGGTGTTATCCAATTACATGATGCATACCTAATATCCATTAGGGGTGAATATATTTTACTAAAATATAGAAAGACAACCCCTGGATTACCAATGGCCTTGTTTCCTAATTTACCTCTATCTTCTCAATGTTATTTAGATCTCATTCCTAATCCAAATTCCCCATGCATTACCTCAACTTCCTATCCCTCCATAAAACATAATGACGATGATGAACTTAAATATCTGGTTAGGAATTTTTCCAATAGAATGGTCTATTTTGAGATGCAACAAACTCCATCCTAGAAAAATTACCCAAGTTCCAAACAAGGAAAATATTCAAGATAATTTTTTAATCAAGGTTATCAGTCGAAGAGAACCAAATATCCAAATTAGATATATGGCCTAAATAATCAACCAATTACATTACAGGGCCATAATCCAAATTTACCTCTTCAAACAATTTCTCTTGCACAATCACTTCATGATGAAAACTTAAGAAAGGTATTGTAGACACACAATATATGCACTTAGGTACATTTCTAGGTCTTAAAATCATGCTAGGATTTAAATGATTCATAAGAAAGAAAACTAGTAATTGATGACTCCATTTTGCCTTTTGTTTTGTCTTCGGAACTTTTATTGGATTTATACATATTTCCCTCTTGTTGGAATTTTATTGTTTTATGTTTCTATGGTTTCAGATAAAACCATTTCTCTTATTGGTTTTATTGTATTCTTGGAAGATCTTGTCCTTATTTTCATATTTCTAATATTTTTGAAACCATTTCTCTTAATAAGTACTTTATACTACTTTGGGTTATTCTTTCAGTTGTAAATTATGAAATTAAAAAAATGGAATCATATAAATATATAGTTTTATTTTCAAAATAAAGGACCAAGCCCTGAGCATTACATATTATCACCTAAGCTTACATTGCAAGGAACAAAGAGCATCAAAGGCATCCATCTAGCACTCATTTAAGGGACAAGGATTCCATCCTTTTGCATACATAGAATAGGGTGAATTCTATTCTATTCCATCCTACACATTCTGTACATCTGGTACATTCTAGGTCTAGCCTGCTATCATAAGCCATCATTTCTACACACAAAAACACAAGAACTACATGAATTTTGAGATGTAGTGCAATACTCATTATATTATTTTAATCTTCACACCAAAGCTATGTGCAATGGAACCTCATTCAGGAGGACTAAATTCTCACCCAAAGCATGCACATCTAACAAGTCCCTCACTTGTTATGTCTACTAGATTGTTATCATGCATAATCATAATGTTATTTAATTAGGTAATTAGTAAAGTATTATCAACCATTGCATACACTCATATTGGAAACACATGTACTGAAGCAACATAACATCTTAAATAAAGAATAACATAAATTGTATAAACACATCACCAAACTGAAATACATCAATGATCATGATCCAACCACAAATATCCATTAATCTCCAAAAAAACTACATAACAAGAATATGATACAGAATGTGTTAACACATAGTCATGCACGCAGATACAATAGGGAAACACAACACTAACACAATGAACATGACACATAACCAATCCTAAATCAAGTACTTGTAGGGGTATGGACTTCCCCTTCACCGCCCATGACTTTGATAATAATAGGCGTGCCCAAAAATAGATGTGAATAATTACATGCATGCTTTACAAAACAATTGCTAAAATTAGATTGTATAATAATATTCTACTTTAAGCCTATTAATATCTAATTCATACATGTTTTTTCTCAAAAAATAACCTTTGCTTGCTCGCCAACGTAGCCTCCTTTTTTTCTTTATGTGGTGAACATTCCAAGTCTATATTTCTCCTACTCCTGAAAAATGGAAGAGTCCTTACTCGTTATGTTTGTATGTGGAGTACCATGCTGAACCTTGTTTCTACCCATGTGTACCCTCCTGTGTGCTTTCCAAAATCCTCTTACACATGTGCATCCCTGTGCATCATCCTTCCTTCACCTATGTACTTAGTCAATTTTGGAAACAAACATTAGCCCAAAATGTGTATGTTGTATGTCCTTGGAAACAATAGAGACTATCATGTAAAAGGAACAATAGATCACCCTTGTTAGATAAAAGAATGGAGAATAAAGAATATAGATTGTACCAAAAAATCAAAGAATCAATATTTTTTAGGGGGAGGATTACTCAAAATTCCTTCACCAATATCCTCTCAAGTTCCCTCCACCATTATATCTCCTTAGTCGCCTTAATTGGCTCAACATCTACAATGAGAGGAACCACTGTAGGAGTTAGCTCATCAATTATTCCTTTAAGCTACTCGATAAAATCTTCCATTTTCTTGGTTGTGTTCTCCAACTCATCCATCCTACGCATAATCTGAGGGAATATTTATTTCATTATTCTCTTTATCGAGGTCTTCAAAAGGGTTATAAACTCCATTTGGTGCTCCACCTCTGCCAAAACCTTCTCTCATTCCACATTACTATTCTTGCTCTTTTCCTAGAACTCCCTCAACTCTGCTTCATCTCTAGTAGCTAGTAGACTTACCACATGATTGAAGTCTTGGTAGATTTCATATACAAAATATGCCATCTATGCAACCTCTTTGGCCTCTTCTTCTATCGGGCAAATACTTCTTCTACATATTCTATTGTAATATTTTTCTTTTCTTGCATGATCATATAGGCCAAGTCCTCTCAACAATTGTTATTCCATGTTGTATGAAGATTGGCCTTGATCAGCCAGATCCAGGTGCGTGACTGTAATAGCATCTGCGATGAATTCTACATTCTTATATGATGTGCGCATTCATCCCTTCTCTTCTCTATTATCTTTCTTCAGTTACGTAATCTATTTATCCTTCTTCTTGAGCTCTTTATTCTTTTCCTTTATCTCTTCATTTTTCTCCTTTATCTCCTTACGCATATTCCTTATGCTGTAGTCCTTATCAAAAATTCTCATCCCTACATCCACAAATATTTTGTTAAGTGCATTACATGATTGTTCATCTATTAATATCTATGCATCAATTATCAAATATACCTCATCCATCACATAACTAAGCCGAGTCTCAATTATCGACTATGCACTAACCTCAAACTCAAGATCCTCTATGTGAAATTGAAATTCTCAAGAGAGAATTTTACATGTGTGGAGAAAGGATTCTTCCTTATTAAATAATGACCAACATAAGAGATATTTCGTGGCCATTGTGCTCTAATATATTTCTTGTAACACTTTTTTAGGATCATCCACATACTACATCATAGGGCCCCAGGATGTGTGTCTTGGTTTCCGGTTCTTCCATCGAGTCCCTTTTAGAAAACTAAGTGCAAGGGTGCTCTCTGTGCCACCTGATTCTTTTCCACCCATATTATTTTCTCATTTTTCCTCTTGCTCTACCTCTTTCTTAACAATCCACTCAACACTAATCCATACCTCTTTCCTGATATTGAGTTCAATTTCATGCTCACTATCCTTCTAAAATCCATGGTCCTTTTTAGGCTCCTGCCTCTCCCCCAAAATATGATTTATATGCACCTCAAGCCCTTCCACCTCTGGCTCGATGATTGGGATATCCTTATGATTCGCATAGAACTCTTCTATATCTGACTCCTCAACATCATGAATGAAGGGGTCCTTCTGTAATAAGTTTTCATCATCTCTTCTGGTCTCTTATTAATTTCTCACAACATCTTATGTGTCTTCTCTAGAAACAATATTCAGTTGCTTCTTTACTAGAGAATTCTTCTTCAACAAATTTTGTGTGCTCGCACTTAGTTTTGAATCCTTATGTGCCTGTTTCTTCTTTGTAGTTGTTATCTAAATAGGAGGTGTATCGTCGTTGTAGACACCTAAAATTGGTTACCCAATTTAGTGTCCCCCACATTTGTTTACCTTCTCAGGTAACCTGGGGCACCTTTATATCACCACTTTTCCTTTAGGGTATTAATTAAATATCTAATTGAACATCTATCCTAAGTTTATTATACCCCATTGTATTTTTCCTATGGATAATTAAATATTAACTATTTAATTATGCTTTTTACATGTATCTTAATCACTTATCTACCCCATATCAATTCCTAACCTCCCATATCAATTATATCCATCTATCCCCCCTATTTCTCCTCTCCCCAAACCGTGCAGCGGGATATTTCCCGTATTTAAGTCAGAAGGATAATACTCTTATCTTTCCACTTCATCCTTTTTGGCCATTTTGGGAATCTGTTCCCTGATCGGTGCCGACTGGTACTCAGTTGATGCCAATTTTTTGGAACGGTGCTGACTATACCTCGATCGGTGCCGATTATAAATGCAAGGCTAGAATTTAGTTCTCGTTAGATAATAAGAGAGAGACAGAAAGCTTAAGCCTTGAGCCTTTGAATCGTTAATTGGAAGAAGAGAGAATTTTATCTAAATCAATCCCTAAGAGGTGTACTATTACTCTACCCCCAACATTGACATCGTGAGGATTCATCGACCTCTTGGTGACTCTGTTCCTACATCTAGCTAAGGTGAAACTATGTCTACATCTCTGCAGCTCTTGCAAGTGTTCACGATCTAGTCCTCATCAATCATCCATCAAGCTTTCTACAACTTGCCTCAAGTCGACACCAACCCATTCCAGTCGACACCGATTTACCCTAATCAGCGCAACTTAAAGAAATTGACACCGATTACAATCTAGTCAATGCCAATCAACCTGCAGACATGTGCCAACTATAGGTAACATAAATCTAGCATTTTTTTCCTAGTATTATGTTTGTTGTTTACATTCTGTCTTTTACTTTTAATTAGAAAATCTAAACATTTACCCACATCTTTTATCATGTATTCTTCTTTCCTTAGTTAAAAAAGTGGACTAACATCCACCGAGGAAGCTCATCGCTTTCTGAACCCGCTTTTTGGGCAGGTCACCCAAATATCTTTTAACGTTGTTTTTTTCTGCTAAGGATTTTTGCGTCGCAGGTTTCTCAGATCTACTTTACAGGTTTTCATGTGTGCACCCGTCTGGTCTACATTGGCTTTCCTCCCATCTACGACCTTAGATCCTATCTTAACTATCAGGTATCGATTTCATTTGAGTTTTTTAGGACTTTTGTGTTTAGTTTGGTGCATTAACTTGGACAAGTAACAAGCACGAAAATTCTTGATCTACATTCTGGCATGCCCAGTGGAACCCAAACCTAATTCCCCTATTGGTAAGTTCATTTCTTTTCTAGTTTTGAGCTTTAGTTCTTTTTCTTCACTGATTTTCGTCATTTTCCTTAAGCATTTCCTTTCTTCATTTTGGTTTTGGTTCTTTCATTTATAATTTGCAAAATCAAAATTATTTCTTTCATGCATATCTAGATTCCCATTTCTATTTCTAAAAATTAGTAAATCTTTCATTTGATTTCAAAGCTGTGCTTTTTGCTTTATCTCTTTATGCAAAGTTGTCATTTTCTGGAAAGCTTTCTAGTTTCTTAAATAAAAATTTCTCTTCTACTAGTATCTATTTATCTGGACATATCTTTTTGGATTTGTTTGTGTGTTTTCTTAACCTTGTCTTGCGGAGCATTTTTCTTGTTCACGGGATTGTTTGAGGGGAAGGTCTCAACAACATTCTTTTTGAATTCCACACACCTTGGAGAGCTAAATCTACAGGTATTTCTCTTTTGCGGTGTTTTCTCCTTTTTAAGATCTTAAAAATAACTTTCTTGTTTTTTGTTATCACACTCAAACACTTCAGTTTCAGTACTTGAAAAGAATTAATCGCATTGGGAAAGAACTTATTTGACTTGTCTTCATCAAAATCAAACACTTCATTTTTAGTGCTTAAAAAAAAAAACTTCTTCTTTGTCATTTATGTTCTATGTTCTTCATCTAGTTTTCTAAATAGGTTGGAAAATTGATCAAAATTGGTATTGACACTATTTGATTTTTTATTTTTCACCCTCGCAAAGAAATCCAAAATCACTAGGTATAAATCATTTAAACAAAAACTCCTTCCCTCGCCTCACCTACTTGGAAATGACATCCAAGAGGAAGAGCCTACGCGGTACTCAGGATGTGCTATAAATTCATGGAAGTTCTGGTATATATTGGCAAAGTACCTGACTCCATTATCACAGCGGTGTGTGAAGTGTGGGGGTAGGCCCCTATATCAAGCCATGTACTAGTATTTTACTAAAGTGCCTTCAAGACTCCTCACCAAAACATTCCCCAAACCATCCTTAGTTTGGCCAATTGAGTAGTCCCTGTTCTAAAAAGCCTTCCCAAACATTTTCTTTCTTAAAAAGAACAAAAATTTAAAAGAGATAATCACCTACGTTGCTTGAGTTGTTTGTGCATCAGTTAGGAAAATCTTTTTTCTATGTTTGTGCTTGTTTATGATGGTCATTACCCGGTCACAATCTAGAAAAATGGCTCAACTAGTCTCTTCCTCATCTGAGACCACCACTAATGTGGATGTTTTGGTACCCCTGGGGTCTTCTTCTGGACCACTATTAGTTGGTTCCCCATCTTGGTCATATAATCCTTTCTATCATCCTAAAGTGATCCCATCATGACTAGCTTCCCCAAGTCCTTCAGAGGTGTCATTTGCTTCTGATATAGAGTATGATCCTCATGGAGATCCTAAATTTCAGGCACTCCTTTACCACAACCCGATAGCCCTTATGGACTAACTAGTGCATAAGTTTGTTCAAATATCTTATTAGGGACCACCAATCTAGCAAGTTTACGATTATTCTCATGAACCATCCCAGGCTTTTATAGAGCACTTAGCATGTGTTTTCTCTCCTCAAATCATGAAAGAAGGTGGCACATCTATGCCTCCTTTTTCTCTTCCACCGACCATGTTGACTGGTTCTCAAATGACCCTGCCTATCCCTAGTGTAGTGGCTACCTCGGTTACTCCACAACCTACTTTTGAGAGGCCCTCTTCTTTAGCTATGATGAGTGCATCCATGCTCCCACAAATTGCTGTTAATTCTTCTATGCCATTTATTGCGTCTCAGGGTCAGTATCTCTCTATGAACCAACCCCCTCCTACAAGTCAGTTGATTCCTCCTTCTCATCCTCTAGTTGGTCTTCCTTCTAATGCTCTAGGGACAGTGACCTTTTCCTATCCTCTGGCATCGGCGCTCCTAATAACCAATTTGGTAGTCAAAAGCCTCATCCAAAGTTTGTTCCCCACCATATCCAATCAAATCAACACCCACATTCCTCAATCCATTCCGATTCAGTTGGAAAGTGTAGGAACCCACCAATCACATGCCCCATCTTTCATTCAACCACCTTTATCTCAACCACTTGTCATCTCGCAACCTGTTTATACGTAGGATCCTTCACAACAAATACCTCACCAGACATCACCTAGAATGCCTGGTTATTCCTCTTATCATCCTGTTAATCAGCAGATGAATCCCCCATTAATTCCTCAACAAAACATACCATTTACTTCTTATACAGGAAATTCTAACATGCCCCCTTCTCAATCTGACATAGTCCAACTTCTTTTTAAGAAAATTGCAGACGTAGAAGCCTCCACCAACGTGGCTCACCCATCATACTCTTTTGAAGAAGTATCTAATGAATTGATTCATCCATTGGTTGCTTTTAAACCTTATCCTCCCCAATGGGAACTTCCTAAGTTCTCAAAATTTCATAGCTGGGAGGATCCTCAATAGCACCTGTGAGCATTCAAGCATGCTCGCTACCTTATAGTCCAAGACTAGGAGCTTATGCTCCGAACTTTTCCTATGTCCCTAGCAGGACCCGCTTTAGGCTGGTATAATAACATACCCCAACATTCTTTATTTTATTTCTCTCAATTAGCTCAGATGTTTGTTGAAAAATTCTCAATAAACATCACACATAAGATCTTGATTACAGATATTTATAACATTTGTCAATTCGATGACGAGTCTATTGTAGACTTTGTCACTCATTGGAGAGGAATAATAAATCAATTGTCTTTCTCTCTCCCTCAATCTGAACAGATCGAGTTGTTTACTTGATCTTGCACCAATCATATTTCTTCCACTCTAAGGATTTAGACCTTTTAAACATTTGAATAAGCCTTTACGATGGCACACAAACCTGAGTCCCATGTCGTTGAACAAGGGAAGATAAAACTCCGTTCTAAGTCTAAACCAGATTTTTCTCAGTTTACAAAATCAAACCCTTCCACTTCTAACAAAGACAAGAATCAGGAGTCCACCAATGTTATTGTATTAAAAACATCATGAGCTAATAACACGTCTAATCAAACAACTCAGAGAGATTCTCAAGCACCCCTTCCATCTCAGTCTTATACTCCGTTGGGGGAATCATACACTTCCATCTTAAACAAGATGTTGGAAGTTGGCATGATCGAATTCCCTCCCATTAGAGATTTGGATGAAAACAAATAATGACCATTCTAGTATCGTAAAAATGACTTTTGTCATTTTCATAGAAGTAAAGGCCATGACATCGAATGATGTCAGACTTTCAAAAAACTCATCCAAAAATTTATCGATAGAGGCAAGCTCACCTTGGATAATCCCAACGCTCCCCCAAATCAATCTCTTGATGTCTTTAAACAACCTTCTCCTAATCACTCTCCAAATAATGACACTTCGGTATCTCAAAAATCAAACACGCATACTATCAGCTTTATTTCTACTGAAGGATCTTCTTCTAAACCTGAGCCATATACGAACATGTCAACCGAATTGGAACTTCTTCCCGCTCCGTTAATCTCTAATATTCCACCATCTTCAGATGATCCATCTTTGAGTATTCCTCCATTGTTAGAGATAGATTCATCTCTCTCTACCTCTTTATCTAATCTTCCACCTATACCTGAGATAATGTCATCTTCATATGTCTTGGCATCAAATATTCTATCGATGCTTAAGTCATTTACATCCCTTCAAATTCCCACTACGGATACTTCTACTTCTGTCACTCCCATTTTTGCCGCGACCATGCCGTTCATTAATGTACCCATAGTTGTACCAACTTCTATGCCATTCGAGGCATCTTCAATCTTAACCCTTCCTGTCACTTTTCCTACAGTAATTACACCCACAATTACTGCATCTGAAGTACCTACCTCATAAGAGGCTACCTCTTCATTACCTATATCTTCGACCATCAGTGCTTCCTTTCCTATTAAGGAAACATCTAAGGAGTTAGCATTGACACCTATGCTTCCGACACCTGGACTCAGACATAAACAATTGGAGTTTAAGCCTAGGGTTACACCATCGGCATCATCACCTTTACTTCCTCCAAAATGGTTACAATCACCATATGCGGTCAAGGTTATCACCATCCCCAAAAAGAGAAAACCATATTTTAGACCATCAAAACTCTTGGTCCTTTCCCCCAAAAATCCTTCTTTGCGCCTCATAAAAGATTGGATTTATCCTCTGAAAAGGCATCTTCTTCTACAACACCATCTTCACCAGTGCCTCATAAAGTGGGTTTACCTATTGGAAAGGGGTCACCTCTTTTATTAGAACCATCATCTTCATCACCAAAAGCTAAGGCACCCTTTGTGCCTCTTATCAGATCTATTTTGGAAGCTCCTCCCCCATTTAAATTAGTCTTATTTAAATTGTCATATGTTTTGGCCAAGTAACCTTCTTCATCTCCAAAGACCAAAACACTTATCACATCATCGTCATCTTCAAAATCTATCTTAGGAGCTCCTCCTCCACCAAAATCAATCTTGCCTCACTTGCTTCCATCTCAAGAACCTAAGGTTACATTTCCCAATGTCTAGAAAGGTAAAATAGTCTCTAAAAAGACTGTCAAACTAGATATGCAGGTTCTTTTACCTTGGTAGTCTGCTAAGACTAAAGAGGTGCCTTCATCATCTCTGTCCTCATCTTTATCTACCAGATTCTATACTAAAATCCTTCACTAACTTATCCAATCTTCATCTTTATCTCTTCCTTTAATTAAACCCTATAATCCCAAAGGAGTAAAACCTTCTTGGTTCAACTCTGATTTGATTTCTGCTTACCATCACATTCCAAGTCATGAAACTGAGGGATGTAAATCCCTTCAATCTGTCATTAATATCCTCTTAGAAGAAAGTAATCTTCTGTTGGAAGAGGAGGAGGAACACATGTCTCCTGTCATCCCAACTACATCTGAGCCTGAATTATCTACTCGGGCCTCTCATTCCATTAATTCCACTCTAGATGATCTTCCACCTTCTCAAATCGACACAATTCATATTGCCACTAGAGCAAGACAATATGATAATCCATCATCTTCTACAACCTCTCGACCACGGGTTGTCATTTCTGCAACCCTCAAAGGAGTTTCTCTTTCCTCATCAACCCTAAGACCTCAGATCTCTAGTCATGCTTCACCTCAAGCTTAGATTCCCATGTCATATAAGGAGAGTGTTATGAAACAACTCACCCATGCTCCAATAAAAATGTCTCTTTTTGACCTCATTCAGTCATCTCCCTAGCATCACCAGGCTCTGATCGATAATCTATGCCGTATCGTAGTAAATTCAGATGATCCCTAGGCTTTTGAGATGGTTGTTGGATTGAATAAACCATTAACCTCCATTTCCTTCGAGGATTCTAAAATTCCTCCCCTTTCTTCTGAGGATTTAGAGGCTCCTCTCTTTATCACAGTTCAAATCAATAACACTATGTTAAAACACACTATGATTGACAGTGGTGCTGTGCTCAACGTCATTTCTTCCCACACATTCAAGCAACTTAAGTTACTAAATAACATAGAGTCACCAATGCCTTTCACCCTTTGATCATTTAATGATCAATTGGCAGTTACTTTAGAAACTGTGGTCCTACCCATTCGGGTAGGCAAGAAACTACTTTTTGAGCTTTTTCACATTATTAAAGGGAAATTCCACTACAATATGATCCTCAGACACTCTTGGATTTGTACAATGCACTGCATCCCATCAACCCTCCATCGATGCATGAAATATCAGTATGAGGGTAAAATCTATACTCATCCAAGAGATCCTTTCCCTTCCGCATAATGTGATATGACCACAGGGTCTACCCCTGCAAAGGAGAATGTTTTTTCTCTTGAAAAGGCTTCATCCTCTTCCATACCTGCAAAAAAATTACCAGATTTACAAAATTTAGAAGAATCATTATAGTGTTTTTCGTTAGGAGAGCTTCCTCTTCTTTCTTTGATGCCCATCTCAAACCTAATGAGTATGGTAGGCTAGACAAACAACGTGAATTATAGCCAAGTCTTAGTCACATCATCACCATTGGTCTACCCAATCAATAGACTAACTTCATCTACGGTGGTCTTGATACACCTCACTATCATCTGGATTCTCCCCCTAGGGCCAAACCCTATTTAGAAGGGTTTGATTGTCTACAAAATCTTACGTTCGCAAAATCTTATCTATATCGATGCGTGTGGGAAGGCTTTGGCATGGGAAAGTATGAACAGGGTGTGCATGACCTCGCATCCATTCTAACTCTTAAACCACATCAAAAATTTTGTTTAGGGTTTAAACCTCTCTCGAAAGCCACCGTCGCCATTCTCATTGAGCCTCTTTCCATTGAGGAACCATCTTCTCCCATTAGGTCAGAAGCATCAGTTAATTTGGACGACACTATTTCCATCCCACCTAACATTTGTTTTTAGTCAATACCATTTCCTTAGATCCACTGACCTATAAGACTAATGGAAAATCCACTTCCATACCATTAGTCTTCCTTGAAATAATTGGAGACGACTCTCCCACTATCAATATTATCCATTGTGCAGATGATGATTTTGTCCTTACCTATCTAGGGGTAAAGTATTCTTAACTTCATAAAACCATTCCTTCTTACATGTCTACGCTTCTTAATGAAGCCACTGTCAACCTTAATATAGGGACTTCTAAAGACCCTCGCATCATTAAGGTCGGCCAATCTCTTAATCCACTAGAGATTGGAGACTTCACTGCCTTTCTTTCCCACCATCACCAATCATTTTCTTGGTCATATGAAGATATGGCAGGCCTCGATCCTAATATCATGGTCCACAATATCATTACTCTTCCAAAATTCAAACCAATTAAACAAAAACTGTGTAAGATGCACCCTCGTGTAGCCCTCCTCATTAAAGAAGAGTTGCAGTGCTTGTTTTCCGCCAACTTCATCCAACCCATTGACTATCCACAATGGGTTTCAAATGTAGTACCAGTAACCAAATCTACTGGGAAAATTTGAATTTGCACTGACTTTTGGGATCTTAATCTCACTTTTCCGAAAGATGATTTTCCTTTACCTAATATCGACCAACTCATGGATTTAACTGCAGGTCAAGAGATGCTTTCTCTTATGGATGGTTTCTCTAGGTATAATCAAATTCTCATTACACTAGAGGACCAGCATAAGACTTCCTTCATAACTCCTTGGGGGACTTTTTGTTATCGCGCCATTCCCTTCGATCTTAAGAATGCAGGAGCAACTTATCAACGTGCAATGACCTACATCTTCCATGAGCTCTTACACAAAACTATGGAAGATTACATCGATGACCTCCTTGGTAAGTCCCAACATCGTCAAGATCATGTTTTCATTCTTGTACCCCTCTTTGAGAGACTTATTCATTTTTGTCTTCACCTAAATCCATCTAAATGCATGTTTGGATTTCTCACTGGTAAACTCCTAGACTTTATCATTTGTATTAGGGGCATTAAAGTTGATCCCACAAAAATAAAGGCTATCCTTGAGATGCCTCCCCCTTCCATCTTAAATCAGCTCTATGGTCTTCAAGGATGCCTTCAAGTAGTGTGTCATTTTATCTCACAACTTTCAGACCGTTGTCAACCTTTTCATCATCTCCTCCGTAAAAATGTTCATTTTGAATGGGATGAGTGTTGCCAAAAATCCTTTGATGATCTCAAGGCTTATCTACTTTCTCCACCTGTGCTCACACCTCCATGTGAGGGGGAGCCATTCTATCTTTATATTTCTATAATTGACCATGCTCTAGGAGCCATGATCTCACATCAGGATGCTAATGGTAAAGAATAGGTTGTCTATTATATTAGTCGCACTCTTCATGAATATGAAACACACTATTCCGAAGCTGAAAAACTATGTTTTGCTCTCTTCCTTGCAACTTCTAAACTTCGTCATTACCTCCTTAATCACAAAACTTACATTATTACAAGTGTCAATCCACTCAAGAAAATGCATGTGAAACCTTATCACTATGATCGTATCACTTGTTGGCTCATGCTCATGACAGAGTTTGACCTCGAGTTCATCTCACAAAAATCTATGAAGGGTCAGGTCGTTACAGATCAATTAGCTGACACTCCTCTTCTGGACACTCAAATCCCCCTTACTCAATTCCCAGATGAGTACATCCAACAAATCAATTTCAGTTTGTCTCCATTTAAAGTAAAAATCTTCTTTAATGGGTCCAAATGTCAGCAAGGGGTAGATGCAAGTTTCATCATGATTCCTCCTTGGGGTGCACCTATGCCCGTCACACACAAGCTTAATTTTGAATGTACCAATAATATGGCTGAATGTGAAGCCCTCGGTTTAGGACTTCAAAATGCAATTAATCTTAGAACTTTCCATATCGACATCTTCAGTGATTCTAAGCTCATTGTTAATCACCAGTGTAAAAATCATATCCTTCAAAAATATCACGATATCGTTCTCTTTTAGCTTCAATCTTTTGATAAATTTACTATCCAAGCTATTCCTCACATTAAAAACTAGTTTACAAATATAATGGCCTCTTTAGCCTCACTTATTCCTCCATTCATTGAGGATTCACGAATTTATGTGGTTGTCTAGTGTCTGGATCAACCATCTCATCTCACGCAGTTTACCACGATAAACGTAAGAACAACTGATACTCAAGATGAGTGGTATTAGCACATATTTGATTATCTATCTTATTCAGTGCTTCCTCTAGATCTGACTTCCAATGGTAGAATATCTTTTATCCTACGTGCTAATCACTATACTATTCTGGGTGGAATCCTCTACAAATGTGGTTTTGATGGTATTTTGCTTCGGTGCCTCAAAACCCCTGAATCATCTAAATCCATTTAGGAAGTCCATGACGGTATCTGTGGTGGACATTTTAGTAGCTTGGCCATAGCTAAACACATCTTACGTTTAGGTTACTATTGGCCTTCTCTTAATCAAGACTGTTATGAATATGCTAAGAAATGTGTCAAGCATCAACAACATTCCAATCTAACACATATCCCTAGTCAGGCTTTACAACCTGCAGCGGATCTGTGGCCTTTTTCATAATGGGGTCTTGATCTCATTAGTCTCATCAATCCCCACTCTTCACAACATCATCACTCTATCATTACTACCATAGAATACTTCACTAAGTGGGTGGAAGCTATTCCTCTTTCATCAACCAAAGCTAATCCCATTGTTGATTTTGTCTATCAACACATCATTTGTTGCCCTAGTGTTCCACACAAACTCATCACATATAATGGTAAGTCTTTCAAAAAAATCGATTTATAGAACCTCTATGACACTTTCAATATCAAACTCAGCTTTTCTTCTCCATACTATCCCCAAGCTAATGGCCAAGCTAAGGCTTCCAATAAAACTTTGCGTAATATCCTCGCAAAGGTAACTAGTCAAGCTGGTAGGGATTGGCATTTACATATCCCTTTTTCTCTCTAGGATTATTAGACTAGAATTCGTACTCCTACTGGTGCTACTCCCTTCTCTCTTGTCTATGGGTCTAAGGCTATCCTTCCTTTAGAAGTCCAGATTCCATCTCTTCTTGTCTCTCTTAGAGAATTTGTCTCTGATGAGGACTATCATCAAAACCGTCTAGCACAGCTTGAGTTGCTAAATGAGTGACATCTCAATTCTCTTGAGCATCATCAAGTCTATCTTGAGCGTGTCAAATGTGCTTATAACAAGCATTTGCAACATTGTACCTTCAAATTTGGTGATCTTGTTCTTAAAGAAAACCAAAATGTCACTACACTAGAGCGGAGTCAGTGTGGTAAGTTTGCTCCTAACTGGATGGGTCTGTACGTTGTCACTCATAAGTATGGGTCTGAGACTTATGACCTATCTTCCATGGATGGTGTACCTAAAATAGAACCTCTTAATGCTTTGCATCCGAGGCCCTTCTACTGTTAAATTTTATCTTACACGATTTTAGTCGTAAAATAGATCTTTCATCCATCTACAACCAGTCACACATTTTTGTAATACTTCAGAACTATGTGGTACTCCGCATTACTATCTTTTATACCTTAAATATGAGTACCGCAGCTCTACTCATGGCATTTTCCTTATGGGTTTGTTCCATCTCATGGTAGGAATACCTTAATCACTACTCCATCCACCCTAGGTGTTCATCTTGATCAAAACAACTTTGGGCCATGAGTACGTGCTTATATACATTTTTTCCAAAGCTCAAAAAAAAAAGAGAGATGCTATCCTAATTCCTAAAAAGATAGACTTATCCCTCGAAGGACAACTATCCATGCCTTACCAATCAAAAAGTGTAGACCATTCCCTTGAAGAATGGCTACCGTCAAAATCAAAATACAGACCACTCCCTTGAAGGATGGCTATTTGTTTTATGGCATTTTCAGCCTTTGTAGTAACAAACTTCCTTTATTGGCCAGTTTGTTCACTTTTTAGTATCTTTGAAAGACTTCCCATATCGATCAGTCTTTCTATATCTAACAAACTTCCTGCATCGATCAGTTTTCTCTTTTATCAAAAGAAACAAATCATGAAGCTATGATATGAGACATTTTTTATCATATGGAGATCTTATTTTCCCTAGATGGGCACATATTTAATCATTCATGTGTTCGGATGAGATGTATACTTAACTCTCATCCTTATTTACCTCCTCGATCTAGTTTGCGACTAACTAGTGTCAGGTTTATTTTAACCTCATCTATGGCCTTGTGTGCATGGAGTCTAACTTATCATTCTTTTTCTATATAGGCGTAGTGCCTTTTTAAGCACATTTCATCTCTTTCTTTATTCTAAATAGACATTTCCCATGTTTATTTGTTCTTCATCTAGTTAAGTTGACATTTAACATGTTAATTTACTCATTTAAAGTCTATCATCTATGCTCATCTCATCAATCTCATTTAATTAAATTAACATCTTAAAACATGTTTATTTTTTCAATCTATCAAATCACATTAGATCACATCACATCTATTCAGTTATCCTCTACAAATATGTATTTATATCCATCAAAATTGCATAACATCTATCCATAACATCCATCCCTATCTATCGAAATTAAATGCATGAGTACAATCACATAACACAAAAGGATGAAAACATATATATACATATATGTCTGTATAAAAGAGTGAATGGCTTCCAATCAAGACATCTATATCACACATAAAAAATTCCTTCAAATCAAGGCTACATCAGTATATCGATACAAAAAAATAGCACATCTAAATCATGAAGTCAGACAGGTGGAAAACACTGTCTCCTCCACCCTCCTCTGGTCCAAGTTGTCTCTCCTGGCCATCTCCTATAGAGCTAAAGGTGCCTGCTGCCATGGCCCTACCACCATCTCGATCTCTCCTAGTGCTTGCACCCTCTGATTCACCACTAGCCATGGATGTCACTAATCTCCTCCTTGCCCCATAATGAGGCACATTGGGGGCATGTTGTGTTAGGGAATCCTCATAGTATCTCACCACAGCAAGGAGAGCTTGATAAGTGCTAAGACTCACCATGTCGGGTGCTCATAATGGCGCTAATGCTATAGGTTGTGGCCCTCCTACTACTGCACCCTATGCCCCTGACTCTGAGGTGGTGCCTATATCATCGTATTTGGCCCTGAGGGCCTCTCTATGTCTATGATAGTGATCTCTCTGTTGTATCGCTATATCCCACTCCTAACAAGCAGTATCTCTCTCCAGTATCAATGCATCCCTCTCCTCTGTCAAAGCCCTAATCTCCTTGAGGGCAGCTTGGAGTGTATGTTTCAAGGCAGCATGCTCTCCCTCCAATCTCTCTAGTGCTGCAACTATGTCATCCTCATCTGCAACTACGAATGTTGGGAGGTGTCATAGTAGCTCTATGGGGTACCATGCCCCATAGCCATCATCCAATCCTCTGTCATCATCGCTATCTATGGGAGGTGGGGCCTCCCTTAGTGGATTTTCCGAGATCAAAATCGGTAGGTCAGTCTCTCTGCTGTCCCGCCTATATGGCACATATGTGGTCGGGACCGTCTATACCAAACCAAACTACCTCATCACCCGTATAAATGGGACTCACTCTAAAATCTCTAGTCTATGACCGTTGACCACCTTGCTTTGTCTTAGCTCCACCAGGTGAGCATCTTGACTGGTCCATATTGGGTAGACTTGATATGGTCTCCATATAATATGCTCTGGTGTTAGAGTCCTGAATCACTCTGTATACCACTCTATAGATCTACCTATATCTCTTGGGGCCATGTCTACCCGCCATCATTGAAATCCATGCTTGAGGGCCCCCTCTACTCCTAGCATCCATGGAAGCCCTGATGGCCTAATCACTGTTATATGCTCATATGCCCAGTAATGGAGCACAAAGCTAATATCAATACATGTCTGTCTACATGTGGTGTACATCCATAACTCATGATATATTTGTGCTACTAAGGCATCTGTAAACGTGAACACCTACCTAAACTCCAGGTTTTCAAAGACATAGTCTAGTAAAAGCAGTTGAAATCTCCCACCTCTTGAATCTGGTAGAGCAAAGTAGGAGATCACCATCTAAATCAATTCTATCCATCTACTCCTAGCATCATCCTATCTATAATGTGAGGCTATCCTCACCACCCTGGACACTATCTCTAAATCATCTACCCTCTCTCCAAATAATCATCCCAGGGCCCTCTGTTGTTACTCTCGTGGAGTAATCTCTATCGGGTCCTTGGTAATTAGAAGCCTAATGATCCTATAGATATCCTTGTGGGTGATGGTCATCTCACCTGTCCTGAACCAGAACGTGCACGTCCTACTGTCCCATCGTCGTATCAAGGCTCGCATCAACTCCACGTCTCGGGGCACCCGTTGGTAGAAACAAAAGCCCTTGAGCCTAGCTAACTCCAGGTGCCGCCAATCAGCATTTGTCACATCAGGAAGAATAGTCTCTAGAAGCTTGGGACTAGCATCCTACATGTGTACAACCTCTCATGCCTGCATCCACAAACATCAAAATCAGTGTTATCTTCTCATTTATTCAACTCAAAACATCAAAAGCACATTTCTCTAATTTATAAGTCTCATCTATGTAATTGGTGCCAATTGAGATCCACTCAACATCGATCTAATCTAGTTGACATTGATTGGAAACCTAATTAGCGCCGATTGAACCTAATTGGCACCGATTTTGTCAATCGACGTCGATTGAGAGGCCGAGTTTCCAAAACACTCTAGACTCTCACTATCCCCACTTTTCCTAAAATCTAGCATCCTAGTATGCTAATTGAGTGATAAACACATACACGAAGCTAAAGTAGATCCACGTACCCCAGGTCGTGTCCTCTTCCACTTATGACTACTCCCAGAGGCTTCGATGTAGCTCAAATTCAATTTTTGACTCTTTCTAAATCAATCGTCGTAGTGTAAATAAATCGTTAATGTTTTCCTTTCCCATATTTATAGGGTTTTGGTACGGTTAGTGCCGATTTTCTTGGTCTATGCCGATTGGTTTAGTTGGCATCGATTTTGTCTAATCGATGCCCATTGTGGCTGATCAACGTCAATTGGTTACATTCTTGTCTTTTCACATCATATTCTTCCAACGAGAATGTCTCTTCATCTTTTTTGCTAAAGCATTGATGCTTGGCTTGTTTATTTGATCATTATTATGACCTTAGTGTTTCCTTTTTGGCACATATTTTTGATGTTATCACCCATTTCGAGTCTATTCCCTATACATGGGTCACTCAAATTTGTGGTAGCCTAAAGATAGTGGGTCTGTAGGCACTAACGTCGTCTCATTCGTAGACCGTCTAGTTGTCCCTACCATTGTGTCACTCTTTAGTTACTACTATTTTGCAAGCCTCCTTCCACTCATGGGTCTATAGCCACTAATGTTGTCTCATACGAAGACCGTCTAGTCTGCCCTACCAATGTGAGTTCCTTAGGTTGCTACCAATTTTTTATTTTCATGCGTCATCAATGGTCAGATCTACTCTAGATATCTAGCTGGAGCATCCTTTGTTCTCCTCTACCTTTTTCAAACTTGGGATCATTTGGTCTTTTGAGATTCATCCCATCCCTAGTTTGAGGGGGATCACATCATCACTTTTCTTCCTTTCTTCCAACTCCTTGTTTTTGTCTAGCAATTTTGCTTATCACAAGTTACTCGACAAAAAGGGGAAAAATGTAGACACCTAAAATTGGTTACCTAATTTAGTGTCCCCCACGTTTGTTTACCTTCTCAGGTAACCTGGGGCACCTTTATATCACCACTTTTCCTTTAGGGTATTAATTAAATATCTAATTGAACATCTATCGTAAGTTTATTATACCCCATTGTATTTTTCCCATGGATAATTAAATATTAACTATTTAATTATGTTTTTTACATGTATCTTAACCACTTATCTACCCCATATCAATTCCTAACCTCCCATATCAATTATATCCATCTATCCCCCCTATTTCTCCTCTCTCCAAACCATGCAGTGGGATATTTCCCATATTTGAGTTGGAAGGATAATACTCTTATCTTTTCAATTCATCCTTTTTGGCCATTTTGGGAATCTATTAACTGATCAGCGTCGATTGGTACTTGATCAATGCTGATTTTTCATAACAGCACTGACTATACCTCGATCGGTGTCGATTATGAATACAGGGCCAGAATTTAGTTATGGTTAGACGGTAAGAGAGATAGAACGCTTAATCCTTGAGCCTTTGAATCGTCAATTAGAAGAAGAGAGAATTCTGTCTAAATCAATCCTAGAGAGGTGTGCCATTACTCAGCCCTCACAACATCGACATCGTGAGGATTCATCGACCTCTCGGTGACTTTGTTCCTGCATCTAGCTAAGGTGAAACTTTTTTCACATCTCTGCATCTCCTATAGATGTTCACAATCTAGTCCTCATCAATCATCCATCAAGCTTTCTGCAACTTGCCTTCGGTCGACACCAACCCATTCCAGGCGACGCCAATTTACCCTAATCAGCGTCGCTTAAATAAATCGATGCCAATTATAATTTGGTCAATGCCGATCAACCTACAGACATGTGCCAAGTATAGGTAACATAAATCTCGCATTGTTTTCACAGTATTCTGTCTATTTTTACATTCTGTCTTTTACTTTTAATCAGAAAATCTAAACATTTACCCACATATTTTATCATGTATGATTCTTTCCTTAATTAAAAATTTGGACTGACATCTGCCGAGGAAGCTCGTCACTTCTTGAACCCACTTTTCAGGCAGTCCACCCAAATATCTTTTAACATTGTTTTTTTCTGCCAAGGATTTGTGCATCGTAGGTTTCTCAGATCTACTTTACAGGTTTACTCGTGTGCACCCATCTAGTCTACATTGGCTTTCCTCCCATCTACGGCCTCGGATCACGTCTTAACTATCAGATATCGATTTCATTTGAGTTTTTCAGGACTTTTTTGTTTAGTTTGGTGCATTAACTTGGACAGGTAACAAGAGTTGAAATTCTTGATCTACAGTCGGTTCCTTCTTCCTCCTCACTAGTAAGGGTAGTATCATTGTGTATTATTTTTTCTCCCATGGTATTCTTCTTCATAGGCTCTTCTTGGATTTTCAAGTTATCCTCCACATACTTTCCATCAACTAATCTTATCTTCAGATAGATATAAATTTTCGCAACCTCCAGATCTGTAATCACCAAAGTAATAGAATTGGACATTATGATATCATCTGATGTTTGATCCATTATTTTCCCCTAGCTTTGAGAAAATAATTAATAAAATGACATTATCAAAAGGGATTTTGTCCCTGTGCATGTCTCCTCAATAATCTACTCAGTGATAAACCAAGAAAGGTTATATATGGTGTCTTCAGATATATTCTTTGTGGCATGAAGCCATTGCTTGTTCATCTAGCCCCACCTTTCATGTCTATTCAAATTTGTAAGCAACCACATGGCCATTCTTATAACAAGATCATTGAGATTAACGATATCAATTTGGTGCCCTCCCTATTGATACTTCATTCCAACGGCATTCTTCTTCACCTCATCATCATCCTCCTAGTCCACCCGAAGCTCCATTTTTATGCTAAAAATATCAAAACATTTTCCAATTAGTGGCGTGGTAAGGTACACCCTTCTTCCAGAAAATTAGAATAAGTCTTCATGGACATGCGACATAAACCATTGATATAGCTACTTAGGTTTTCCAAAGTAGGGGAGTTTGTATAGTTGAAGAAATCTTGCATTTTGTAAGATGCGATACCCCTTTATCCTCATAGATTGGATTATCATCTACATTCCTCTCATCTATCCTATGGATTAGCTTCACCTCTATCTCATGTGCAATTGAATTTAAGTGGTGGTTATAATCACTAACTATCACCTTGCGCACATGTGAAACAAAATCTATCCCCATAACCACTCCGTTTGGGTATTGCATTTCAGATTACTACTCTTCTTTTACATCCTCAACAACCACGGGGTTCTCCTTTCCCTTGTCTTTCAATGTTCCTTTAGGTGATACGATCAATGCTTTCCTGGATGTTATTGTGTGCTCTAATACTAACCTTCACAACGTTATCCTTATGTGCCTTAAATATCCTTCTATACAAGATACTTTACTTTCTCAAGATATCCAAAGAATTATGTGCCCTAATTCGCTAATTTTAACCCTGAAGAAATCTATAAACCCTAACTTAGAAGACAACTCCCACACCTTCCTTAATCCTCTAAATTCACTTTTAAGGATCTCTACTTTTAGGCTGCATGTTTTCTCAATTTTTTGTGATTCGCACACAAATTCTCTTGATTTCGCACAATTTCACTCTTGAAAACACACAAGTTCTTCATAAGATAAGGTGAAAATTAAATTACCCCAACGAGCCTTTTATAGGTTTTGAAAAATTTTAGTGCATTAAATTTTCTTTACCTACAACCGTACACCATCTTTAATTCTTCTTTTATCTCTTTTTCCGATGCTTTCTTTTATGCACTGCAGTTGAAAACTTCTAGTGTGCCTTCTACTTCCAAGCTGTAGGAATATTCATGTGCACTTCCTTACACTGCTAAAAATATTTCCTCAACAATTTCCTCTAATAAGTCTATCCTGATGTTTCCTACCTCATTTTACACTATGCAACCCTTTTTCACGTGTGGTCTTCATCCTGAGTAAACCATCCTTCCATTTTCCATTTTTCCATTTTTCCATGCACACACACCTTTTTCCTTTTTTCCATACACACACACTGTAACTAGTAAACCATCCTTCTTCTAGTGTGTGCATATCTTCATCCACTTTAACTCACATTCAAGTACAACTAAGGTCTTATTTTTAGGTATTTGTACCTAGTTCACCCAAGACAAAAGTATGTGTGGCTCTCTACGCATGAAATCAATATATGGTAATCGTATTCTTGCACAAGACAAAGAGACAAAAAAATAAAAAACTAGAAATAAATACATGAAAGGGAAACCTAATCTATATGGAAATATGTCCTTATTACAAACCCCCCCAAGAAGATTTATTTATATTAGGGCTTCAACCTACTCCTATTGAAGTAACCAGGAAACATGGTGCCATCTAGTGCCTCTAATTGACATATTCCGGATTCAAGTATATTTATTACTACAAAATTTCCCAACCAATGCACCTTCAATTTTTCCTAAGTGACACGCAAAATTGGAGTCATAGATAAGGACCATCTTTCCAACTTTAAATTGGTGTATGGATCAACCTAAAAAACTAGGCATCATGCATTGTTTCCTCAATACTATGCACATCCTCACCATAATTGATCCTTGATAAATGATTAGACCCCAAATTACTCTAGTCAGGTTTTACAAAAACTTTGAAAGAAAACTCCTTAAATAAAAGGATCCACCTACAGATGAGCCATTGTAAAACATGATTTTTGACCAAATATTTCAATGCCATGTGGTATGTATAAAATATAAATGTATTGGCCAACAAGTATTGACAAAATTTATGAAGTGTGTGGATCATAGACAATGCCTCATGCTCATTTGTAGTGTAATTCTTTACTACTAGTGTCAACTTTGTACGTGCAAGGAAAATGGGGTGATCCACATTTCCATCTCTAGTTTGCATGAAGATTGTGCCAATACTCATACCAAAAGAATCAACATGAAAATTAAATGGTTTTTCCTAGTAAGGAAAACACAAGATTGGTGTAATGGTAATCCTCTCCTTTGATGTCTCAAACACCTGTTGTTGCGTGTTACCCCTATAAAATTTACCTTTTTCCTTGAGTAACTCTTCCAGTGGTGTGGAAATATTTGCATATCCCTTATTGAAACTTCTATAGTATTCGGTGTGGCCTAAAACTCCTTGAACTTCACTCTAATTAGAAGGTTCTTCCAATCCCAAAATGATTGCAACCTTTGTGGTATCCACGAACAATCATTATTTAAAAATTATATGTCCAAGAAAGGTGCCAAAATGTGTACCAAAAATACTCTTCTTAATATTAAGAGAGATTCTTAACTTCATACACCTCTCAAACATAAGCCTCGAATCATCACAATGATCTTTAACCATCCCATAAATGGTCCAATAATCTATATATAAATACAAAACATTGTGAATAAAATCCTCAAATGCATCCACAACAATGCATGAGAATACCACTGGCACATTCTTCAGTCCAAAAGGCATGACGGTATTTGAAAATCTTCCCCATTCCGTAGTAAAATTGGTCTTTTGGCACAATGCACAAAAAATCCTTCTAGGATTTCCTCTGTGAATGAGGTGGGAAAAGGATCTATGATGCATGTGGCATTAAGTTATTTGTAGTTCACAAAATTTTTGATCCACCCATCCTTCTTGATACTAAAAACCATATGGATAACCCACTCAGATTCTTCAATTGGTTCAATGATTCCAAACTTAACATTTTAATCATTTTCTCTTTCATCTTTACATGCAGGTTTGGATTCATCCTGTAAGGCCTCTTCTGAACTGGGCGTGCACCTTCTTTTAACTTAATTTTCATTTCTCACAAAGAGGGGTGCACTCCTTTCAATTCATGATAGCCTCTTGGAAACAAATCCTAAAAGTTGCGTAGAATCTCAATAATATTTTCTACCTCTTTTTCTGACCAATAATCACCAATAATGGCTTCCTTCAGTGTATCTTTAGTGCTTATGTTTAGCTTACTTTTATTTATAGGCACAGGATATGTGTGGGCCTTCTTATCCAGTTATATCCATAATTTCATGTGTAACTTTGGTATGGCTAACTTCCAAATTTTCGACTTATTCATCTTCAAAGAGGTACACCATTTTACCCTTTTATTTCTCCTTCCAAGCATGGCCTAATTCTAACTATTATGTTTCCTCAACATCTAGGTGCACCTTTGAATTAGGTTCTCTAAGAAAATCAATCATAAGCTCTTCCTCCTTTGTGCAATATCCCAAATTGATGTTTTTCATAATATGTAATGGTTCAAAGAGTGTTGGTTTATTAGAACAATAATCAAATGTTTGGATCATACCTTCAGTCATATTCTACCAACTTACAGTCTCCTGTTTGATCTCAGCATGTACATACCAGACAAGTGTGTAACCTCAAAGAGTGGAATAGAAATTATACACCTACAATGATGGTGGAAAGGAATCCTAGCCTTGTTTCGATAGTCTCTCATAATCACGGATGTGTGCCAAAGAAAAAGTGTCCCCTTGATATTCAGATACATGTATAGAAGTGTTACTCCATGTGAACCTAGTTGAGAAGGTGATTCTCACTTATCACAAGCCTAACAGGTTATCTTTGTGTGTCACCCATCAACGAACTGATGTACCGCATAATTTATAAACCAACAAGTTTCATCAATCACCTTCATTCTTCCATTCTTCCACTATGGCCCACAAGAAAGACTTGGGATTTTCTTCACTACTGAATCACGGAAACTATAATTTTCCCACTCGCCTAACCATGTGTGACCTGATCATTCTAGTTAATCTTCCCTTCATCTTGTGCCACCATATAATACAAGTCATGAGCCCAATTATCATAAGAATAACTTGTGGTGTCGTTATGTGATTGTACATCTCCCCAGTGCAACACACATTCCTTAGATGGTTCTATAGTCTTAGGATCATGTAATGTGCATGCATAAATCCTATTCATATCTTCTTCAATCAATGGCTCCACATATGGCATATATTTTTCTTCATTTAGAGGTATAATGATGCTCTCATTCCTATTCTAGAGACTTATGTATCCCTTATTTAATCGTAAGTCTACATTGTTTTTATACCACCAAGGTAGCCCAAGTAGAACTCCAAAGTTGTTTGCCTTAGTAAGCTCTAGAACCTGGAAGTCTCTAGTAAAATTGGCTCACTATATTATAACTGAAGCATCCTTCAACACCCCAATAGGCATATCCCTTTTCTTATTCACCATATACAACACATTTGAGGATTGTTACAATTTAGGTATTCCCATTAGATTCTATGCATCTAAGGTGAGTACCTTTATTTTAGCACCTGTATCTATCAAGGTGTTTCTTACCAACCATCCATCAATGACCGCATCCAAAGTGATGTCCTTTTCATACTCATAGTTCTGAGGTGGTAAGTTTACATGTAGTAGTTTTCATTCATGTTCAAGTCCATCATGCGGTACCTTTTCACGCAATTGTTCCCCTAATAGAGGAATGATATTCACTTGGCCTAAAATTTGACACACCTCCATTAGATCATTCACATCCCTCTATGGGAGCTCAACATGCTTCACACATTCTCTCTCACATACCTACTCCTTTAAGAACTGTATTTCACCTTGTAAGTCTCTGATGACTCCCAGGGTATCCCGATAGATTTCTTTCTAATGTGCAACATCTATATTCCTAGTATGTACATATTATTCTTTGGTGATGAGTGGTCTGGATTTGAGAGGTTCACACAATCATCTTGCTTTAGTCCTTGTAGGACTAAAAATGGTTGTAACTCAAGATCATTAATGTTCTTTGGTATCTACTAATCAACCTTCATGCATTACACATTAATCATTCCCGCGCCCTTTTCCTTCTTTTTCTTCTTTCTCATGTGTTCATATAGGTCTAGGTAATCTTCTAACTTATGTTTCTTCCTGCACCATAATAATAGTATATTCTAGGGAAAATATCTTTAGTAATGATTTGGGGACCCACAAATATAATAGGTCCCACATGGGAATCAATTTCTACCTCCACAACACGTGCTTCTAAATTCTCAATGGAATCCTCCTCTTTCATTATTACATTCTCCAGAAGGTTGTGCATGCTATTCCTGAGAGTTACTTTACACCACAGTCTATCTTAATCCAGTTTAGCATGCCTCATGAATATGATCTATCAGTTGGAAATCCTCTGTATCATGAGTGTGCATGTTACAAATCTTATAGTATATAGATTCACTCCTCATAGTCGTGTGCTTCAAGAGAGGACAATTCTAGACATCATGGTCCATTTAAAAAATATGAAAAAATTGTAGCAATGTGTGCATTGACCCACGTGAACAACTATCCTTAGTATGTCTTTTAACCACACAATTTGTGCACCATATGCCACTTTTAGTCTCATGCATGGAGTTGGAAAAAATCTTTTCTAACTTCTTAGCCATAACTACTATTTGTGATTCTACAAAATGGATAGCTCCTATGTCCACACTTTCAACTTCTTTAACACGTAAATATGCTTCCAATGCCTCGCATAGATCAATATACTTATTATGAGATAATGACCTTTGAAATAGATTCAACCACCCCCAAAAAACCACTATGCAAGCTAAATTTGATGAATATCATAAGATAACTTAGATAATAGAGTTTTAAAATGTGCATCATACTCCCTTATGCTTTACTTCAAATCCTTGAGCATGTTGATACTCTGATACTCAAACTCTAGGATGTGAAACTTAGCCAAGAATGTAGTGCAATGCGTTATAGTCCACCACATTCTCATGTGGATCATATTTTCGATACCAACTATGTGTGCGATCCTAAAGCATGGTGCTACAAATGTATTCCTTCCTATATGAATTCGTAATTCCCTTAGTGTTTCATAGAAATTCACACTTATGCACATGCTCTACCACATCTTTAATCCTTCTATACTATGATAAGTGGTGTGACATCTCAAAAAAAACCTAAGGTGGTGTTTATTGAGGCTGATTTTGTAGTTTTTAATAAGGTTGATGTGGTGGTTGTGGTGATCCTTGTCCACCAGATCTAGAATAAGAACCCCCTTCTCTATGTGGTGGCTGACCTGATCCTCCTAATCCTCTTGTTCCCCTTGATATGGGATGAGGTCAAGTCTATGCACTCCCATGTGTCCCAGTTTGTACTTAACATGACACCTAAGGTTTACCCTGTCGTAACTCCTATTGAAGTACTTCCAATAGTCTATGCATCAATACCCTCTCCTGATAATGCACCTAATAAAATCTTGCATAAGTAATCCCAAAAACTAGTGCATGTTATGTTTCCATAGGCACACTACCAACTTTATTCCTCTCTCAATTCAACATAAAATGATATCTGCGTGTACCTATTTTATTACCTTCACTAATATTCACTTCAACTACCTTTGGATTTAGATCACCTTGCACAAGGGATAGGTAGTCAAGCATAGTCAGATGCATGTATATAGTTCTCAATCTCTGCTCTGATGCACTCCCATCCAAATTCGATGGGGACATTATACTGTGCTTATCCAAGGTTAGGAGGAAATTATGTTGTGTCTCCTTGTCTTCCATGAGAGCTTCAAAACTTTTCTGATCCATCATTCTCCTCAATTGCATGGATTCTA
This sequence comes from Taxus chinensis, assembly GCA_019776745.2. Classification (NCBI taxonomy): domain Eukaryota; kingdom Viridiplantae; phylum Streptophyta; class Pinopsida; order Cupressales; family Taxaceae; genus Taxus; species Taxus chinensis. Next base: position 769,154,038 of record CM034148.1, on the reverse strand, counting down.
TAACTTTCCTTAATATGTCCCTCTCTCGTGCTTAATTGAACTTACACCTTCTTTCCTCTCTCTTCCTATCTTCTTCTTGGGCCTCTACCATCCTTATCCACACCTATTCATTCCCTTATGTGTGGTGGGGGTTTAGCTATCTATACGTAATATTTCCAAATTCAGTTCTATCATCAATATCTTGATAGATAAAGGGATATAACGTAAAAAAGATCCTTTGGGCTCTTTCAAGAATCTAAACTGAGTTTCCTTCAGAAAATAATACATCATAATTACGTACTTCAATGTAAAATTTTGTAACACACCATCCCACCAATGATTTACTGATCTAGTCCAGTCTTCACTTGCATTGAAAATCACTGGATAATCTTCTTATATCCAAACCCCTGAGGCATATGATTCCAAGCTTTGTCTAATGCGTATGCTTCCAACCATTGATACAACTCTACTAGGAAGAAGCTAAATAATTTATCGTATAACTCATAATAAATATTATCTTCCACCCAATGATGTTCATTGAAATAAGTTCCAGTGTTATACCTCTATTTAAACTTGTCTTTACTGTCTTTTACCCAAATTTCAATGTAGTATAGAGTTAATTGATACACCATCTGTATGCAACATCATGTGAGATAGTTTGAAAAGAGGTCTCGAAAATGGAACCAAAATGTTGTCTTTTTATTTTTGCACCAGAGCTATGCACGCTAGCACCTTATTCACGAATAATCAATGCTCACTCAAAGTGTGCACAACATTGAGGTCCCTCCTTTTCTATGCCTTTTAGAGTGTTAGCATGCAGAATCATAATGGTATTTAACTAGGTAAATAACCAAATATTCTTTACCATTGTATAAAATCATCTCGGAAACACATGTACTAAAGTAACATAACATATTAAACAGTGACTAAGCTAAATTGCATAAAAAAAACTCAAAACTCATATACACCAATGATCATAATATAGCCACATAAAAAGAAGATGATAAAAAATGTCTGAACATAGAGTCATGCACACAGATATAACATAGTAACATAAAACTAACACAATTAACATGATGCATAACTAATCCTAATTCAAATATTTGTAAGGGTGGGGAATTTCTCTTCACCACCCACACACTACCTAATAATGAGTGTGCCCAAATATATCCATGCATACTTAAATGAATGCATTATAAAACACTTGCTAAAATAGATTGTCTAATAATATTTTTTTAACCCTTTTACTAGCTAATCCATGCATGTCCTTTATCCAAAAAATAACCTTTACTTTCTCACCAAAGTATCCTCCTTTTATCCATTACGTGGTGAACACTCTAAGTCTATATTTTTCTTGCTCCTAGAAAAATACTAAGTCCTTACTCATTCTGTCTATATACACAGTCTTGCAATGCAACCTTGCTTATACCCCCACGAGCCCTCCTGCACACTTTCCAAACTCCTCTTTTGTGCGTGTGTCCATGTATATCAGCCTTCCTTCACCTAGGTAAATATTCAATTTTTGAAACGAAAACTCAGTTGTAATTTCAATCTTTAGGTGACCTTTGAGGTCATTCTGACTCCCCATTCTTCAATTTCCTTTTTGGGTTTGATGTGGTTTGTGATTGTGTGTAGGTGAAATTTTTTCTTGCAGGTTACAGGTGTTGGCATGTTGTGTTCTAGGTGTTTCCATTGATGTAATATCTAATTAATGAAAAAGAGGATGATTGAGTAGATTTAGGGGATATTTAATATGATGGTGACATGATGGCATGAGGTGATTTAGTTAGATTGGCTTCGTTTAGCAATCATAATCAGGGTGACCTAGCTAGCCTAGATGATGGTGCATGTTGGTGTGAGTTTCTTGGTTCTTTAGGATCTTGGTAGAAATATGGAGAGTATGTTTTGGGAGTTTTTAGGCACTCACATGAGTTTTAGGGTATGGGTATAGGTTGAAGACTAAGATTTAGGTGCTCATCTAGACTAGGTATAGGTGCATGGAGGCATGAGGTTGAGTTGTAGAGCAATTTGAAATCATGGTGTGCATGTAGGTAAGTTTATCATGATGTATTAAGGTTTTTAGGTTCTTTTGGAGAGTTTTCATGATGAGTTATAATGATATTTCTATTTACCCTAGCTTAAACCATGCAAAATCATATGGGCTAGTCATGTAAATGAGATGGGAAATTAATGGAAGTTTGCATATATGGTCGTGGTTTGAAGGCCTTCCACTTGGAGTTTGAAGGAGTTATAATATGTTATGGAAAGAGAATTCAGAAATATTTATAGTGGAATATTTTTTTTTCTTGTTGAGATGATTTGATGGGTCATTCAGGTCAATTTGTATAGAAGAACATTTTTTTATTTCTCAGGACATATTTTCTTTTTCTCAAAGAATGAATTGAATGAGACATGAGATGGATTAGATGATGATTTATATAAGTTTGATATTGAATCAGGATGGATTGGATTTCATATTTACTAATTTTTTGAGTTCTTAGAAGTGGCACAAAGGGTGTAGATAAGTTGGATTTGTGTATCAGATTTCTGGGCAGCTTGATTTGGTGAAGAGGAAAGTTGTTGTGGTTTGAACATATGAATATTTCATAAGATATAAAATGAATAGATGTGTTAAAAAGGTCTTGAGGATTCCATATAGTTATTACATACCATATTTGATTTAATATTGGCTGGTCTTGAGTCCAAAAAGGTAGAGACAAGGTGTTGGAAACAATTGTTTGGTGAAGGATATGAGCCTTTTGGATTTTGTTATGAATTATTTGATTTCTACGAGATAATTAATGACCATGGATGATATTTTTATGGTATATTGTACATGTGTTATGAATTTTGGGGCTTTATTAACCATGTTTTTTGTATTTGTGGATTTATCTCATCCTAGTGATGGGGTTTTGAGTGGTTTTTGTGCATGTTTAGAGGTTTTGGGCATTATCGACCTATATGGGTCGAATGTGAAAGTTTTAATGAATTTATTAGGATTTTAAAAAAAAAATTTGGTATAATTATTCGTGAATTACATACCTCCCTTGTATTGGAATTAATATAAGGGTATAAAATTGATGTTTTGGGTTTAATTTTGAACTAGTTGCTTGAGAGGGGAAAAGTGTGACCTATATGTGTGCTTGTAACAAGTTTGAAGGAACATTTTGAGGGATGAGAGAGTGTGTAAAAGGTTGACTAATTATTGAAATCATATGTTCAAGTGTTTGAGGATAAGAAAAAAATAAGAAATAAAGAGAAAGAGAGAGCTAGGTGTGTAAGCATTTGAAGGTTATGAACTGAATCAGTGATCTCAATTAGTTTTAGTAGAAACAAGACATTAGATATCTTCTTCAAAAGGTGGTTGAGTGGGTTCTTGATCATATTAGGGGTTTTTATCCTCCTTGTAGAGTTGGCATTCCTTATAGAATTTGTGCTCTATTAAACTAGGGGTTAGTGCTCCTTTTGAAGTTGGTGCTTCATTAAACCACTTTTTATTTGATTAATATAATCATAAGTTTTAGAGGTTTTTCTTCCCCTTGAGGGTTTCCTGCTCATATATTATGTTATGGGTGTTGTCTCTCATGTTCATGGTTAATTAAATGCTTGTTATATGATGTTGTGCACATACACTAATGGATGGTTAAATGGTTTATAGTTTAAGTAGGAAATCTGAAATTGAATTAATTTTATAAAGACTGATTCACCCCCCTCCCCTCTCACTCAATTGGGCTTTCAAAAATTAGTATCAGAGCAATTACTTTTGGAGAATTTTGATAACTTGAAAGGACATCCTTGTAAGCACATTAATGGTGAGTCAACATAGTGACTTCTCTACCAATATGGAATTTTTTTTTCATGGTGTGAATTATAATTTTTGGATTTTGAGGATGAGGAATCATATTATATCCCCAGGGTTTGATATTTGGTAAGATGTAGAAGATGCTTATACTCTTCTGGCTACTCCATCAACTAGTGATGCAGACAAGAAGGAATGTAATGTCAATTCAAAGGCAATGAATACTATCATGTGTGATCTATGGAGAGTATGAGTTGGAAAAGGTGATGAAATTTAAATCATCGAAGGCTATTGTTGGTGAAAAAAAAATTTGGGTTGACAAATTAGGTGTCTCCACCAACTTTTATGGGGCTACATTCCTCTACATTAAATGGTACAACTCCCATTATTAAACGTGACTAATCCTAATCCAATCTAAATATTGTGGGTAGCCAAAATTTTCCAAGGATCACATAGGAACACTCTACTAAAATATGTGGCAAAGTGCTTATACGAGGTACAAGGGAGGAAATTACAGTGATGAAGGGAAAGGAGAGAAATTATGAAATGGAGATTACTTATGTGAGTAAGAAATCAGAGTCTCACACCTAGTAACTGGAATAGTTCATCATTCAATATAGAGGAAACACTATAAATCTAGTGGGATCTATGAATCAAAATACAAAGTCTTCAGATTCACTTACCGAAGATACAAAGCTCTTGCATCACTATACTTACAAAGTTTGTAAAAGAGGGAAATAAAATAACCATGAGATGCATGTAACAACCATGTTTATTATGCCAATGATGATAGGAAACCATGCATACATTCATACATATTGGAAAGCAAAAACTCTATTCCTTGATTGACATTTACACAAGTAGTCAAAAGCAAGGGAAAATAAGAAACCATGCAAAAGAAGTGTAGCTTTATTTCATGTATATGGATGACACAAAGTCCAATAACATATTACAATCCACTATTGCTACAAAGTACATATTTTTCACCATGTAGTTTTTTGAATGTAATTTTCAGGATCCTTTGGAATGGATAAGCCATCCCCAATTTATAATAGTATGGATTGACCTCTCATCTCCCTCATATGAATCTTTGTATTCCTATTCCACTTGTGGACCTTTCGTTTTCCTCTAGAAAAGACAAAATAAGTATTTCTCTTATAATTTTGAGAAAATACTTTTACAATTACAAAATATTTCATTGTTCTATTCTTCTGGAGGAGTTTACCTTTTCTAGAAAATTACTAAAAATGGAAAGTACGAACTAGTGGCACTTGTAATTTTTATAAGCTAAAATTTGGAGTGTAGGATTAATGAAAAGAATTCAGATTCCTTTTGTGTGTTGTCTCTTCAGTCTCTATTTGGATTTTAAAGTCAAATCACTTTCTGGACTAATAGAAAATGAAGAAGAATCAACTTAGGGCCAAAAATTTTAGATGGATGCCATTAAAAATAAGGGAAAATTTTCAAGTTTTAGTTTTTTGCAACTTCAAGTATTTTATATGAGGAACATTTTCCCAAATTTTCATGGGGATCTGATGCACGGTTTGGGAGATATGAGAAATTTCTCATTTTCATGCCTTGGAGTTTCTAACAGCTCATACTCTTGTGTTTTTATTTTAAAATCCTCTTTATAAATGTTGAACGATGATGAAAAATATTATGGATTTTCTATAGAAGGTTGTGGCAACGTTAGAAATGGAGGATTGAAGGAAATTCTGGCAGTTGTAGGAAACATGTGCGTGCATGATAAAAATAGCTAGTGACATCCCAACAATTATAATTTTTTGTTTTTAGAATGAGTAAAACTTTTGTGCACTACTTTTACCAAGTTCTCGGTGCACTTGTTGTAAAAAAAAATACCCTATCCTTATTGGGTAACATGGTGGAGCGATATTTTTCGATAGGTTGAGTGGGGGGATTAGAAAGAGCACCTTAAGCAGTTGTCGAGGGAACATGGGTGACCAAGAGACTAAATGGGAGGGATTGGGAATTTTTTGCATCAGATGCATAATTTTTTTGGTGTACCTGGATTCACAATTCCCAGAGCATGATTGCATGGAGCGGGGGCTCGGAAATGATGCCCAGGGGGTTTATCTTAAAAGAAGAAGTTGAATTACAATCATGTGGAGGGTGCAAGAGACAAAATAGGTTAGAGGTGATTTTTATTGCACCTTTTTCACAAATGTTTTGGTGCACTCAGTGAAAAAAATTACGCCACTCTCCCATTGGTTGGATTTCTAGCCCAGAAAATGGCTAACTGTTTAAACATGTGCCTTGGAGAGCGAATTGTCAGGACCATAACTTGAGTTTGACGAGGAGCGTTTTCATGAAATTTTATTTGATATTGACTGAAATTTTCCTTATGAATCTAATGGTGGGGTTTTTAGAGATTTATTTATACATTTTATCCCTAAAAAATAGGATTTTTGTTCTGGCTAGAAGGCTATGCATGAGGAAAAATGGATGGGGACATAGTGTGCTAAGGTATTATGAAAAATATGATTCCACCATATTGTATAGATCTGAATTACCTTTCCAAAAAATATATTTTTTGACTCTTAACTCTTTCAAGAGCTCCCATAATCAATTCCTAAAGCTCAAAAATGTTTTTGGCCTTATGCACGACTTAGGCCTCAAAGACTCACTTTTGCTGAACTTGCTCCAAAAAATTCAAATATTCCCAAAACCTTCCAAAATATATTTCACAATGTAGCAAACTCTCTTATGTGCCTCCCTAAATTTATTTCTTTCTTTTTCTCTTGGGGGTGTGCACCAGCTCTGAGAAGATTAGGAAATGCCCTTTCTGAAGCCTGATAAAATGTTGTCTTGATGAATCTTGTTGTAAAAGCTTATAAATTGACTGGATATCCCTAAATCACAAAAGGGGCATTCATAATTAGGGATTAGGGTGATATAGAGGATGGTTTATAATGACCTTTGAGTAAAAATTTCTAGGTAGGGTATGGTTGTCATGCTTGAAAATTAGGAATTTTATTGTTACACATTCGCATGACAACATTTGGTTCTAGCTTGGGGACATGTTGTGGATTGAGTGAATAAAGGACATAACATGAGAAATACATAATCTCAATTGTAATTCATGGTCCAATGCCTTATCCATTGGGATATGGATTCATCAAAAAGATATACTACACAACTTGTTTTATTGAACACACACACACACACACACACAAATAGAAGGGAAACTCACTAAAAGGGAAAATAACCTGCAACAAAAGAGAGGAGAATATGTTAGAGGGGGAGGGATATTTACAGATGAGGGGAAATATCATACACATACCTAGAAATGGGATGAGATAAGTACATGCCATCATGAAACATCGTATTGAAGTCTAAAATTTGAAGCACATAAACTATTATTTGATAACACTATGCTTTTGTGATGGCTTTGCATGGCTTGAGAAGAATCAGGATGACAATAATTCCATCTTCATGCTCACACTACACATAGAACGTTCTTTCATCCAATGAACACTTCATCACTTTCTCAAAAATCTTGTATCTTGATACTTCCGTTTGATGTCATGTGATCATGAGAAACTATTTTCCAAGTCTTTAAGAGTGGGAAAACATTTATCCTATTCGAATTGTTATTTTAAATCATCTCCTACATCATCAAGGCACTTGGGGGAGGAAGAACAAATTAATTTTCTTACCTTTAAACAACTTATTTTTATGTCCCACTTTATTTCTCTAAACAGATGCTTTCTAGAATAGGTACCAGATCATTGACAAGGAGATCTGTCGACACTAAAATTTTCCTCCATAATTTCTATTTCATTAATGTATGTATTAGGAATAGGATGTTGTTAAGTATAATTAGTAGTAGCGTCTGATAGAAGATAACGGCACCGTCAGTACAGTGTTGCCAATAATGTGGAGTACGGTAACAGTCAAAGTACAATAGGAATGTTGTAAAATGTAAATATTTGTCGTAAGTGGTCCGGTAATGTTAAAATGTCAAAGTTTGGGTAATTAGAGAAGTAGGGTCTACATGATTAGGAATTAGAAATATTATATTGGTAATAAGGACAAGGAGTGAGGTCATAAATATTTTGTGTATTTTATTTGTAAAAAGTCTAAAACTGTGGAACCCATGTAAAATGATAAGGTTTATCTTATCTTAAGAGATAAGCTTACATGTACAGATAAGAGTTAAGGTATGGAATATGATTCGTCAGAGTGGATTTCTTATCCTATCTTAGAGATAGGATGGATAAGCCTGGAAGTTCTATAAATAGAGAGGCCACCCCCCTCATTTAGCATAGAAAGAAGTAGTGAGAAATATTGTAGGAAGTGTGCAAAGGAAGCCATCAGTTAAAGGTGTGTTGAAGAAGCCATCAAGAGGTGTAATTGTAAAGTTTCTCCCACAGTGTTGTTGAAGTACGTCATGGGTGAGATTGTAACAATTTCATGTTAATATTATAAATTACTTTGATATTTCATATTTTTCATCATTCCGTCTTATCATAGTCGATGGTATTCTTGTGTTCGGTTGTTGTTTTGTTTCCAGATTACATCCACCAAACTAAATGCTGTGCATTAGTAAATAATCATAGCACGAGGAGTTCCCAGTGAAGAATTATCATAGTACCGGATTGGTGATGACATTTTGGTTCTGTTGCCGGGACCGTTCCTTGTTGGTGGATTTTCTGGAGAGATATTCCCACTTAGTCAAAAATCAATTGGAGGATAACCTTGTTTTTATTGTGCATAGTAGTTACCATGGTAAAGTCATTTTTACCGTGAATAGTAGTTACCATGATAAAGTCATTTTTACTGTGAATATTATTTATCACAGTAAAGTCACTTTTTACCGTGACTAGTATTTACCACAGTAACTTCACTATTTACCGTGAATAGTGTTTACCACAGTAAAATAAGTTTTTACCGCAGTAAGTCAAGTTTTACCATAGTTTACCGTGGTCATTTCTATTTTACTGTAGAAAGGTGTAAAGTCACTTTCTAGTATAGTGATTCCAATTATTTGTGCACATAAGTCTTGTTGATTGTACTTGTGGGTTGGTATTTCATGGTGGTTACTTTTGAAAATGGGAAAGATTCTTGTTTTTTTAGCTCAATCTAATAAAGATGCTTCTTCTTTCATTCAAGAGTTTAAGCGATCTTGTATTTGTAATGGCCTTATAAGAAGGGAACAATGGACTGAATTTTTTCCTACCTTTTTGGATGGTTCAGCACTTAGGTGGTTTGAAACACTAGGTGATAATGTGAAAAACTCATGGGATTTATTAATTGAAATTTTTCTTGAAGAATTTGGTGAACAACAGAAGATATGTAGACCTCATGATCGAGATCACAAAGCTAGCCCAAGGAGAGAAGGAGAAGATAAGGGATTATCATGCTCGTGTTCTAGAGCTAAGGAGGAAGCTCGATGCCCAGATCCGGAAGGAAGGATTAGTGGATGGGTTAATGAATGGCGTGGATAATCTCCTCTGTAAGCTCTTCATTCTTGGGATGAAGCCAGAGATCAGACAATGAGTGAAGTATGACCGCCCAGCTACCATTGAACAAGCAAAAGAGATTGCAAGAAGGCAAGAAGAAAACATGGAAGAGGAGCCCAAAGAAATTGTTGCTAAAGTAGAGCCTACACCAGCACCTTTGGTCCAGAATCCACAACCACTCCCGGTGAGCACAAATATTTCTCCTAGTACATCTACTGAGTATGAAGATCTGCTCAAAAATATGGGTCAGTTATCTATTAATCTTCTTCAAGGAAAGGAATTTAGTTCTCAGGGAGGAGATAGAGGTCCAAAAAGAAATATTTCTGAAGTTGTATGTCATGGTTGTTATAAAAAGGGTCATTATAAGTATAATTGTCTAGATAGAGCTTCTACATATGGTACAAGAGATAATGATAAAGGAAAAGCACCTGTGAATTCTCTTGATGTAGTAGATAAGAGTAGAAATAATGAAGTAGATGTGCTTGTAACAAAAATAAATAAAGAAAAAGATAATCAAGATGGAAATGATCCTAAGAATATGAAAGGAGAAACTAGTAAGAAACATAGGAGAAGAAAGTTGGGTGTGCAGGATTTTCTGATTTCACAGGGGCAAGGACCATACTCCATCTTGGAAGATCTATCCAAAAGGCTTAAAAATATTACATATGGTCAACTCTTGGCTATGTCTTCTGAGAAAAGGCGGGAGTTGCGAGGTGGACTCAATGCTTGAAGAAGGAAGGAGGTTGAGGTCCCTGTTTTGGAGGCAGAGGCAGATCCCTATGCTCCACAAGCTGAGGTATTATGTAATGGTATTTCAATTCATGATGTCTTAGTTGATGGAGGTGCTGCAGTTAATGTAATGACCGAGTGTGTAATGAATATGTTGGGTTTAAAAATTGATCGCCCTTCAACACTTATGTTAAGGTCATTAAATAAAGGAAAAACTAAACCAGAAGGTGTAGTTTCAAATGTGGCAATATCTATTATGGGTGTTGTATGTGTGGTAGACTTTCAGGTGATGAAAAATGGTACTGTTGCATACCCAATGCTGCTGGGAAGACCATGGCTAAGGAGAGTTCATGCAAGAAACTACTAGAATGAATGTTTCATGACACTTGGACATGGTAGAGAGAGGGTGAAGATAAACATGATCCCTCGACATCATAAAGCAGAACCTGTGGATTCAAGTGATGAAACTGATGATTGGACATCCTCTGATTACTCTAGTACCAGTGAAGTGGACACTAAAGATGAAGAAAGTGAGGTGGATGTTTCAGTCATGGATATCCTACCAGTCACACCAACTCATGACCCCATAAAATTATCTGAAGAAGAAGTTGATGATCATCTCCAACAAATAAAGATTGGTGATGCTGTGATGGAGAGTGAGAAAGAATCCTACCTCCAACTCTTTCAAAGGTACATACACCTATTCACTTTTGATTACAAGGAACTCCATCAAGTAAGTTGGGTAGAACATTATATTGAGCTGGTAGATGGTGCTAAGCCCATAAAGAAAATGCCATATAGAATGAATCCTAATTTTTCCAAGACTGTAAAAAAAGAAATCGATAAGTTGCTTGATGCAGGATTCATATTTGCTGTGGAGAATTCAGAATGGGTTTCTCCCATCGTGATCTCAATAAAAAAGAATGGGAAGCTACACATTTGTGTTGACTACAGGAAGCTCAATAAGGAAACAAAGAAGGATCATTACCCTCTTCCATTTTTAGATCAGATCTTAGAACGAAGTAGCTGGCCAGGAGTGCTATAGTTTTACTGATGGATATAGCGGTTACAACCAAGTTCGTATAGCAGAGAAAGATCAGCTGAAGACCACGTTCACCACTCCTTGGGGAACGTTTGCTTATAGAGTTATGCCTTTTGGGTTATGTAATGCTCCAGCAACATTCCAGCGTTTGATGAATAGGGTGTTCGAACCCTACATTGGGACCTTCATCAGAGTATTTCTGGATGATTTTTGCATCTATGGGAGCAAGTTGGACCACCTGCACCAGATGGAGACAGACATTTCAAAGGTTAGATGAAGCACAAGCCTCACTAAACCCTACAAAGTGTGTCTTTGGATGTTCTAAAGGTGTTTTGTTAGGGCATGTTGTATCCAGAGATGGTATTGGTACTGATCCTGATAAAGTTTCAAAAATCAAAGATTTACCATTTCCTATGAATAGAAGTAAGTTGAGATCATTTTTAGGCCATGTGGGTTACTATAGAAGGTTCATCAAGAATTTCTCAAAGATTACACAGCCACTAACCCAGTTCTTGAAGAAGGATGTTACTTATGAACCAGGAAATAAGGCACATGAAGCTTTTGGATAACTGAAGGAAGCCCTGGTGTCTTCACCTGTTTTGAAGAATCCAAATTGGAGCAAGCCATTCATTGTGTACACTGATGCCTCAAATGCAACACTAGGAAGTACTTTGAGCCAAAAGGATGAAAATGGGAATGAAAATCCAATTTACTTTGGGAGCAGACAAATGAGCAGTGCTGAGGTAAACTATACTGTAACTAAAAAAGAGGCTCTGGCTATCATTTTTGCTGTAAAGAAGTTTAGAAATTACTTGCTAGGGTAGAAATTTATAGTTGTAACAGATCATCAGGCTCTAAAATATATTGTCAATAAGCCTAACCCATGAGGGAGGATAGTAAGATGGATAATTTTGCTACAAGAATTTGAATTTGATATTATAGATAGGCCAGGAAAGAAGCATGTCAATGCAGATGCACTCTCTCAAGCCTATAATGGTTTAGGATCATCTTGTGATGATGATGATTTTCCCGATGCATCATTGTTCTCCCTTGACACAATCCCTAGTGAATACATAGATATTTGGAATTATCTGAATGAATTCAAGTTTCCTGATGGTGCCAATGCAAAGACTAAGAGAAAGATTACTCAAGCCAGTCGTCCATATTCTATTCTGCATGGAGCATTATTTCAAATAGGACCTGATGGACAGTACAAGAGGGTAGTTGGACGTGATCAAGGAAAGGAGTTGTTAGAAGAATTCCACAATGGTACATGTGGAGGGCACTTCTCTGGACAACTTACAGCAAGAAGGATCTTGGATGCAGGTTATCACTGGCCCACTCTTTTTAAAGATTGTTATAATTATTGTAAGACATGTGATATTTGTCGAACACATGGTAACCGTAAGACTTCATCAGCTCCATTATGTCCTATTCTTCCACTTGGTCCCTTTGAAAAGTGGGGAATAGACATTGTAGGTCCACTTCCAACTACATCACGCCAAAATAAGTATATTGTAGTTGCCACAGATTATTTAACCAAGTGGGTTGAAGCTAGGCCATTGAAAACAACTTCCATGGATGAAGTGGCAAGGTTCATATATGAACGCATTGTCACCAGATTTGGTTGTCCCATTAGAAATTGTAACAGATGAAGGAAGCCATTTCATTAATGAGGTGGTAGAAGCCCTAGTCAATAAGTTTTCTATTAAGCACAAGAAGGAAACAACATACAAGCCAAGCACAAATGGACAGGTGGAACGAACAAATTTTTGTGCTGTGTCAAATTCTAGCAAAAGATGCAGCCTTGCAGGTACATAAATGGGATAAAAGGATTCATGCAACATTGTGGGAATATAGGGCAACATCAAAGTTAGCAACATGATACTTCCCCATTTCAGTTGGCCTATGGCATTGATCCAGTTCTTCCTATTGAGTTTGATATTCCCACTGTGAGAGTTATGAAAAATGAAAGGATGGATGAAAGTGATTCAGTAAAAGAAAGGTTGGTACATCTTCATTTGCTAGAGGAAATGAGGGAAATAGCAAAGGATACAAGCCATAAGAAGAAAATGAAGCAGAAGAAATACTTTGATCAAAAGATCCGGTGGTCTCCATTTCATGTAAATGACTTGGTTCTAGTATATGATTCCAGATACAAAAAAAGAATACAGAGAAAATTTCTTCCAAAATGGATGGGGCCCTACAAAATAGCAGCTGTGCATGAAAACGGTACGTACCGACTAGAGGAATTAGATGGCACTCCCATTATGAAATGGGTCAACCACGACAAGTTGAAGATTTTCCAAGCACCAGAATAGTCTACTCCGAGGACGGAGTAGAAGCTAGGAAGGGGGAAGATGTCGACACTAAAATTTTCCTCCATAATTTCTATTTCATTAATGTATGTATTAGGAATAGGATGTTGTTAAGTATAATTAGTAGTAACGTCTGATAGAAGATAACGGCGCCATCAGTACGGTGTCGCCAATAATGTGGAGTACGATAACAGTCAAAGTACAATAGGAATGTTGTAAAAAGTAAATATTTGTCGTAAGTGGTCCGGTAATGTTAAAATGTCAAAGTTTGGGTAATTAGAGAAGTAGGGTCTACATGATTAGGAATTAGAAATATTATATTGGTAATAAGGACAAGGAGTGAGGTCATAAATATTTTTTGTATTTTATTTGTAAAAAGTCTAAAAATGTGGAACCCATGTAAAATGATAAGGTTTATCTTATCTTAACAGATAAGCTTACATGTACAGATAAGAGTTAAGGTATGGAATATGATTCGTCAGAGTGGATTTCTTATCCTATCTTAGAGATAGGATGGATAAGCCTGGAAGTTCTATAAATAGAGAGGCCACCCCCCTCATTTAGCATAGAAATAAGTAGTGAGAAATATTGTAGGAAGTGTGCAAAGGAAGCCATCAGTTAAACGTGTGTTGAAGAAGCCATCAAGAGGCGTAATTGTAAAGTTTCTCCCATAGTCTTGTTGAAGTACCTCATGGGTGAGATTGTAACAATTTCATGTTAATATTATAATTTACTTTGATATTTCAGATTTTTCATCATTCCGTCTTATCATAGTCGATGGTATTCTTGTGTTATGTTGTTTCCAGATTACATCCATCAAACTAAAGGCTGTGCATTAGTAAATAATCATAGCACGGGGAGTTTCCCGGTGAAGAATTATCATAGTGCCCGGATTGGTGATGACAGATCCTCGTAATCTTTGAGGGCTTGATGCAACATGAAAACATCTTTAAGACACATTTGATCTGGGGTGCAAGTAAAATCTGATTTTGAATATTTTCACAAGAATCATTAACCTTTCCACTTTGTTTTGAATCACTCTCTTTGATGCCAATCAGCTCAAAATTTTCCTTTATGTCTTACTCCATGGCGTAGATTTTGTCTGTGAGATTGAGGATATCTACAAGAGATTCAACGACCTTCCTTATTTTGCACTTATGATCTTCTTCACACAATAGTAAAGAGAAAGTTATATCTTGGTGTTCCCTCTCATTGGACAAGACATTGGGAAAGACATAAAGCTCATCCATTGGATGTGTCTCAAAATCAATTTTTTGTGTATTAAAATGAGAAGCACAACTCGATTCATAAATTTCTTGCATTTCCATAAACTGAGTCAAGAGTTCAAGACTGAGATGAGGGTCTTTGGTCTCTTTCATGGCCTTCAATATGTCTTGTACAGATAACTCTTCTAATATTTCCATATATTCCTCTTTGTCCTTATGGGAGGGACCTTTGTGTTGTGTCTCTAGGAGATGATTGAAAATATGATCCATATATAACCATGATTCATTTGGAACATCCTTGTTCACCTCTTCCATGTTTTTTTCCCCCAAGATTCACTTTCTTGAAAACACGTACATACTTGATTCATGACACCTTCTGACAAGGAGTAGAGTTCCATGATTTTCTGGTAGGGAACTCCTTCAAGCTCAAAATTCATATCATCCTCTTCTTGGTAGGAAGTAGAGGACCATGTTGGGGTAGAAGTATGAGAATAATTTCATTCTACATCTTAATCGTTCATCATTGGATCCTCTTGGTTACATGGATAATGGGAGGCTTCATACTCACTATGATGATCATGTTTTTCCTTGGGTGAATAGAGGTTGTGCTCAAGATATCCATTCTTCTTTTCTTCAAAAAGGAAGTGGGACTCTTCCATTCAGTCATCCTTGATTGCATCAGGAAAGGAATTTGATTCTTTAATTACTTTGATTTCTTCATCACTTGAAGAATAAAAATAGGAAGGTAAATTGTCCATAACCATTTTTAATTCGTCCTCTTGAGTCTGGAATACATGATGGATCTCTTTTACTTCTTCACATATATCCATTCCATCACTAATTGAAAAATCAGAATTTGAAAGGATATTTTCCATGATTACCTCAGATTGGTCACTTTATGCTTCTTCATCGTTAGTAGAATCTCTAGAAAACATTGAATAATTCATTATGCAGTAAATATTCTTCTATTGAACATATTATTCCTTTCATGGGATGTGCCTCAAGCCAAAAGGAATTGATGAAAGGCGGTTCCACCTCCATGTCTCTTGCATCATCTTCAAAGGTTTTTCCTTGATGTTTAGTGGAGGGTTTAAGGATGTGATATTCTTCAAGAAAATCAAAAAATATTCTGGGGATGAAAACCTCATAGTGCAGATAATCATCAAGATATTCTTAAGTCGCTTCATCCTACATAACCCAAAGTGATTCAAGGTGTTCATACCTTCTTTGAAGAGATAAAACATTCCTCCAAACTTCATGATAGGCTTCAGGATAAGGATTTCCTTTTACCACGCTTATAAGACTCTACACATATTCTCTTCTTAAAATGGCCAGTTCTTCATAACCGTATATAAGGAAGTAATCTAGAGGAAGGGTGATGAAAGACAATGTCATGAGTTTCTTTATCAACTGCATGAAGTTGGAAAAGTTACCTTCCATGGATTTTTTACCATCTCGTCCTTCATATAACCTTTCCTATCTCTTCTAAACCTTATTCATACATATTTTAGATTCTTGATTGTCGGAAGTGGAAATGCACATCTTATTTCCTCTAGCAGCACTCTTCTTCAATTGTAACCACCATGAATTGATGATGGGATCTTCACAAACAATAATTTTATCTATTCTAGAAAGTATTATTTTGGTTTCTTTGGTGACAAAGTCAGATTTATTTCCTTCAACTTTCTTGGATTTGCAAGAGATCTTCCAAAATGACGGTCGATCAAAAATTTGTAGTTCTCAACATTCCTCTTTTTCTTTTTCTCTATCACTCATTGGTACTTTCCTCCAATCTATAAATTTCTTCATTTTTGATGTGGGAAATGAATATGATAGGGGTTCATTCCTTGATGGAGTCTCCTTTAAGAATGATCTTCTATGAAATCTAAGTTTTTTGTTTCTTTATATATATATATATATATATTATATATACATACATTTTTATGTATTTATATTTTTTGTATTTTTTTTTTTTTCGGTAAAGATATTTTTTGGGTGCACTTAGGAAATTCTCTCCCCATCAAAGTTGTCAAAATATGTTGGTGAGAAAATGTGTCAAGTGGAAAAATTAGGTGTCTCCACTAACTTTCACGGGGCGACGCCCCTCTGCATTGAATGGTACAGCTCTCATTATTGAATGTGACTAATCCTAATCCTATATAAATATTGTGGGTGGCCAAAATTGGTTGAGGATCACACTAGAAAACTCTAATGGAAATTGTGGAAAATTTCTTGTACGAGGTACAAGGGAGGAAACTACAGTGATGAGGGGAAAGGAGAGAAATTATGAAAGGGATATTAAAGTCATGAGTAAGAAATTAGAGTCTCACACCTAGTAACTGGAGTAGTTCATCATTCAATATAGAGGAAACACAATAAAGCTAGTGAGATCTATGAATCAAAATTAAAATTCATCACATTCACTTACTGAGGATACAAATCTCTTGCATCACTATGGTTACAAAGTGTGTAAAAGAGGGAAATAGAAAAATCATGAGATGCATGTAACAACCATGTTTATTAAGCCAACGATGAGAGGAAACCATGCATATAAAGTTACACACATTCATACATCTTGAAAAGTAGAAACTATATTCCTTGATTGACATTTACACAAGTCGTAGAAAGAAAGGGAAAAGAAAAAACATGCAGAAGAATTATAGCTTTATTTCATGTATACCGATGACACAAAGTCCAACAACATATTTCAATCCAGTATTACTACAAAGTACATATTTATAAGCATGTAATTTTTGAATAAAATTTTTAGGATCCTTTGGAATAGAGAAGACATCCCAATTTATAGCAATATGGATTGATCTCTCATCTCCCTCATATGACTCTTCATATTCCTATTCCACTCGTGACCTTTCGTTTTCCTTTAGAAAAGACAAATTAAGTATTTCTCTTACAATTTTTAGAAATTACTTTTACAATTATAAAATATGTCACTTAAGTGAATAGGACCAAATGTAATGATTACACTGAATAAAAAATTAAAAAATGAGAGAGAAATAAGAGGGGGAAATAGAGGAGGGAAAAAAGGATGACAGTGTAGATGATGCCATGCTGCCTTTGCCTCGTTTCCTGACTAATCTAAAGAAATGTCCTAGTGAGGTGAAATATAGATCTCTGACCTTTTTATACCATGAGAAAAATCCTCTAGATGATTCACAAACACCTGGAACTGAGTTTTTAAAAAAACTATTGAATGATCACCTTGATGACCATAGGAATTTCTCACTGAGGTCCACTCAGAAGAAGCATGAGGATGAAAACTGATCTCTGATGACTTTTGCTACATAGCCACATTGTTGTACTCATCAAGAATCTTTTATGGAGTGTAATTTGACCAGTTTATCTCACCAATGATGATCATAATTCCTTCCTGGTACATGTTGCAAAGATACCTCAATCACGAAATGAGTGTTGAGAAACACTATTTCAAGGATTTCAATTATGATCTTGGGATGGACATAGGCACTATTAACGATGCTATTATTTGATATTTAATTGATGAACCAATTCAACTCATTGAGATCTCTTTGAAAAAATGATTTTAAATCAACTGGCTCTTTGAGTGATGAAGATGGATCCACCTATTGTGCCTTGCGATGCCTTACATTACTTCTGAGCACAATATAATTTAGGCTGATAGTTCCAAGACCTATATGAAAGTTTTAATGATTTTTTTGAGCCATAGAATCATATTACAATCCCATGAGGATGATAATAATTAGGGATAAAATTTACTATGGAGATGATAGTAAGTTTCTACAACTAGAGCCAAAAACTGCTATTTTCAGAAAGTTGGTCCCAGGAGTTGTTATATTAGGCAGTGTCACGTTTTCACCTTGTTGCTTGTATTGGTTTGTTTCCTTCACATTATGTGTTTTCCAAAGATATATTGGGGTCAATTTTAAGTACTTTCCATTTTTGGAAAGTTGATATTTTTCTTTTTGCTTTTTCTACTTTTTGGGCTTTTTCGACCCTTGTGCCCTAGTTTTCAGTTTGAATAATTTTCACTATTCTGTTGTTCTGGAGGAATTTTCCTTTTTTGGAAACTTACTAAAAATTAAAATTGTGAACCAGTGAAACTTTATATTTATAGAATTTAAACTTATGAGTGGCAGATTGATGAAAAAATTTCATATTTCTTTAGGTCTTTTGCTCTTTAGTCTCTATTAGGATTTTCAAGTCAAACCGCTTCCTGGATTGACGGTAAATGAAGAAGAATCAACTTAATGCTAGAAATTTTAGATAAATGCCATTAAGAATTAGTTTCAAGTTTTATTTTTTTTATATTTAAGGATTTTATATGAGGAATATCTTATCAAAATTTCACGGGGATCTGATGCACGGTTTGGGAGATATGAGCAATTTATCGTTTTCGTGCCATGGGGTTTCTAGTAGCTCATACTATTGAGTTTTTCTTGAAAATCCTCTGTTTCTTTACTATAGCAATGCTGAAGGATGATGAAAATATGGTGGAGATGTTTTAATATGTGTGACAACATCAAAAATTGTTGGGACCTAAATTGACTAAGTTCCAAGGCTGAAGGGCATGCACGCGCAAGGTAAGGATGCAAGAAGGTTCGGAAGAGAAGAGATTGACATGTAGAAGTAGAAGAAGGTTTAGGGACTTAGCTGAATTTTGAAGGTGATATTACATGGAAAACACATGAGGGCCTGAGTAGGCATGATGAATGGATAAGATGCCATCCTAGAGCCTTGGAGCTCAAGAAAAGAATATTCCACCTAGGGAATATTCCCAGGAGGATCATTATAGTTTGTGGAAGCCTTTGCAAGATGGCATAAGCTCTTGATCAATCATAAAGGACCACACTTCCATTTTATGTGTTATATGCTCACGGGAAAAGATATGGTGGTGAATCCAAATTCTATTTAAGAGAGTGTTTAGGCCCGAAATAAAGAAGTTACGAGAGAGGCAACAAAGTGTTGCAAGAATTCTGTTACTAGTTATAAATGGATGCACTCAGGTCTGAACAAGGGTTGTAATTAGAAATTGTAGCTAGGAACTCTGTTCAAGGTAGTTTTTAGGATTAAAATGTTATTTCATGATGTATATGGTTTGAGATGACCCTGTTTGATGTAATATAGCTACTGTAAATGGATTTATTTAATATATGGGGAGTTTTCTGGTATATTTGTGTCTATGGACTAAACCTTATTATGTTTTTATGTTATTCATAGTTTAGATGTACTTCCATTGTGTTGTTGTGATGTTTATGTTTATTTCATGGAGAATTGATGCTTAGACTGAGATTCACTACTTCTATATTAGATTAAATGCATATGTTCTAGTTATGCAAACCTCTCCTCCATTAATGGTAGAACACTCTTGTAAATCTCACATAAAAGAGGGGTTCGGTGCCCACGTGTGCCTCGAGTGAACACCCAATACCTAGGTGATAGGAAGATGTTCTTGGAGTTAAAATAAAGGTTAAAGGATAGATGTAAATGATACTACATTTTGGTTTCATTTCCTGAACCTCTTTTGAAGTTGTTGCAATAATTATGTGTGACGACAAAGTGTTTGACCTTGGAAAACATCGATAACTAGCTTAAAATAATGGAGGATGAGTTTTCTAGAAGTTTCAACACTAGATTTGAGTTTGATGCACGTAAATGGGTGGAGGAGAACCTGTATCATGAGATATATGAGACATTCTTGTGTTGTTTCCCAATAGAGTTATATAAATGGCTATGAGCATATGCATCGAGGAAAATTTAGTGCTATAGGCCTCACATTTGTGACCCAATAAGAGTATCAAAGGCTGCATGACATTGATCTAACCTGGACTTGTGTTGTTGATCATTGGTGGAGTGTATTGTTGACTAGCTATACCCTAGAATACATGATTTCTAATTATTCTTTCCTAGAGAATGTTAAGTGTGAGTTCTTATGGGATACAAGAGGATTTTTCTTGTGGGATATTCTATTAACTATCAAGATCCTAGTTATTACCATGAGTTTGGAAGCCTTACCTATGTTTGGTTAAAATCCTGCTAGGCACGGGGTGCTAAAGCTGGTGTTGTGAAGGATGGTAGACCTTGTGGTAGAAGTGGAGAGAGAGGAGATGCGGCTCAACTAAAATGAAGCTCTTAAAAGGGAGTTGGTAAGAAAATGTGAAGCTACATAAGTGATGGATTTATGGAGGTAAACGTTGCAGGAAGTATTTGAGATTCGTGTGGAGGACATGGAACCTCAGAAGTTTGAGCTACCCCATCTTGGCAAGTGCAAAAGAGAAACCCTCTCTACTTCTGGATACAAAACATCATATGAATAAAGGAGGAGAGGTGTGGGAGTGCATCTTAACCCACATGGTGACTAGACCCTTGTTCTTTGTTTTCCAGTTCCTGAGAAAGTTTTTGATAATCCAACTGGTATTGGTAGTAGTCAAGTGACACCTAGTAGATATAAGTTTTCATTCAGTACATATATGGTAGCACACACATTTTTAATGTTTAGAGTTATACTGTCTAGTACAAAATTTGGGTAAGGTGTGGGTATGAGATTGAGCACCAGATCTGGGAGTGGTTCAGTATCATAGACATTCAGTGTGTAGTTTAGTGTGATTGTGTGTTCACAAGGTACAACTACATCAGGCCCATTTCCTACTATGGGAGGAGGATCAATTGAATATGGAGGAATACAAACTAGTGGATCTAGTGTATCTGATGGTGGAGGAAACACATGAGGGAATCAAGGTCTTGGATTTGTTGGGAAAGGTCCATAACACCATCAACAGGAGTTTTATGAGTTGTCACTCCGCTTACCTAATTATAAGGGCATTGAGGAGGTCATGGAGCATGTGCAAAAGTGTGATTTTCTATGGCATGCAAAGGGAATCACTACCCCAAAGTGAACAACAATTCAATTTATAACCATGTTGCAAAGGCACATGCACAACTAGTACTATAAATATGATCCACACTAGACAATGGTGGATTATATTGTGATACGTAATGCATTTTTTGGTATAGTTCCACATACCTAAGTTTGAACAGAAGAGTATCGGTGTGTTGAAGTAGATTTAGTAAGGACTAGCAGAGAGTTTTGTGGGAGTATAACGCACATTTAAAGACTCTCCTAGCTAAGTTGTCTTATGAAATTCACCCTTTGTAGCATGATAAGTGGTTCTTCAAAGGACTAATCACACCATTTAGGAGGGTAATTTTCTAGAATAATTTCACAAATCCATGCAATGCCTTGGAGGTTTCCTTGTGCACTGAGGTAGTAGGAAGCATTGATAGAGGAGTTAGTCCATTCCTAGAATCCCAAATTATTGCCATGGAAAATCAGATGGAGAAATTGTCTACAAACTCAGCTCATGAGACTCGCAATGCATTATGGTGTACGGATTGTGATGTAGAGGGTCATACAAAGGAAAATTTCCCATGAAGTTTGGTTCACACCATATCATTAAATTATGAAATCTGTTATGGAGATCATGAAGCAAGTAGACACCCATTATTACAACATGCTATCTACAATAATGTTTCCTGCTATTGTAATATTTACACATCCACTACTCATAGTATGAAGGAATATTGATTGATAGAATAAATGCATGACACCATTAATCTTAGTGTGCACCAGACCAACATTGGGAGCAGTTTTAAGGCTGAGGATCATTAAAATGAAGGATGCGGTGATGGAGGAGGTTGAGGAAGAGGTTTTTGAGGTTGTGGAAACCGCGAAGGAAGGAGTGAATTTCCTCATGGGAACTGTTACAATTGTGGATCGACTAACAAGTACAAGCACGAGTGCCCTCACTATTTACATTGCTCATGGTGAGGGAAGAAGCACAAGTATGAAGAATTCCCAAAGTTGTATGACCACATGAGAAAGAATCAGAAGAAGGAAAAAGGTGCAGGGATTTTTGAGTTTAAAGAGGACCATCCCACAATGAATGTTGAGGGTAGAGCTTAACACTGAGATAGAGCCTAGTTTGGTCACTATATGTGCTGAGGCTAAACGCTTCTGAGAGGAACCAAAGTAGAGGCCTCTTATTACAAGAGAAGAAGTGATACATGGGACATATCCTAATCCTACCCACTAGAAAGAGGTCTATCAAGAGACCATAGAGGTGATGTAAATCCTTCAAGGGGAGATCCAATGCCTCAAGGAGTAGTCACAGAATTTGGTGCAAAAGATAAGCACTAAAGTCCCTCAGGCAGATATAGATAAGGTCAGGGAAGTATGTAAGATGCTACACCAAGAGAATATCATCCCTTTCTTAGGAGAATGGATGAGAGGAAAAGTACCAATCGCAAGAGGAAAGCATGAGAGGTAGGTTTTTCATGATAATATACCTCCTCACAGTCTTGACTATGATCAAGAAATTACCTTGAATGCCATTGTTGGTGGATGGCTCCTGAGTAATATATTGATTGACATGGGCGTTGAGGTAAATGTCCTTACTCTAGATGCATGGAATCAAATGAGAAGACCCCCATTGCAGCCATCTTTAAATGTGTTGTACATGGCTAACAACACAAAGGCCATTCCTCTAGGGGTTTTGAAATATGCATCCATTAATATTCAAGGGGAAATGTTTACTAGAAACTTATGATTCCTATAGCTTCCAGAGTCTGATAGTTTCTCAGTGTCACTTAGGCACCTTTGGTGTTATGAAAAAAATGTTTATTTGCATTTCAATAAGGGCTACATCATTTTTTAAAACAATGAAGAGTGTGTGATCATTCCATTGACTGATGAATGGTCTGCACCCTATTTACAACCATTCGATGAATAAGACTTAAATAAGATATGTGTGTGCACCATCAAGGAGTCAAAAATCATTCATCCATTAAAGGAAGGGGTCATTTAATGGGATGATGCATAGTCCATAAGTGATGCAACCAATGTTACTTACGATAACTAGGCACATGGGACATATGAGTTTGTTAGAATACATCTGAAGAATACTGAGACTCAAGTTGTCAAAACACGCTCAGTTACACACTTCGAAGGAAGGAATTTGCCATAATACACTAGGAAATCCAAAACTATTGTGTGAAATTCAGACCCATTGGAAATTTTGAATGGAGAGAAGGAATATTCTTACTTATACTTTGCATGGGACAACAGAATGTTGGTGGGTAACATATCAAGATAATCTTCTCAAGTGGTGCAAAGTGAGAATCACATTCTCTGTTAGGATTCTCTAAAGCAATAAAGCATCTAAAATTCGTGACTATGATGGGAAGGGATCCACCTCATGTCATGTTTAGGAGTGTGAGAAGACTTGGATGGGAGGCACAAAAGCTTTACCCCATTCCCTATGGGTACATAAGTTCTCCTTACAGGGTTACACACGCGTATGGTATATTCATTTAGAGTTGCAACATCAGATAGGGAATTGGCAAGAGTTGATGAATGATCTTGTTTAAACATTTGAATATCAGAGTATTAAGCCATCGATGAATGAGGCATTGTAGGTAGTCAAGTGCCTTACCTTATAACATAGTGTCATTGTGGAGGATGGGATTCTAAAGCTATTAGGTGAACCAAAGTTGGGGGCATGCTTTGTGGAGGAAGAATCAAAGGAAATACATTTTAAGCACACCTTCCTGGAGAAAGATAAAGGAAATTTGATCTACTTAGTAGATGATGAAGAGGTGGAAAACTTTTATGTTAGCCATACAAAAGGTGTGCATGAAGTATTAGATAGTGCTGATGAGAAAGTGTGCGTTTACCAAAATCTATTGAAGACAAAGAAGGTTAACATTAGTATGGAGGTGGAACTAAAGGAATATTTTATTGAGACTACTAAACAAATCATGAGGTCTCAAATATTATTGAGCTTCTATGTGATTTTCAGGATTTGTTTCTACACAAATACCATGAACTTGAAGGAGTTCACCCCTCACTAGGATAAATGAGAATTAAATTAAAGTATGGTGCACTCCTAATTCATAAGAGACCTAATTAAATGAATCAAAATTTGTGCATCAAGGTCAAGGAGGATATTGACAAGATTACCACATCAGGCATCATTGAGGCTATTGAGGAATCAAAATGGGTAACCGCAATGGTCATCAATATTAACAAGGATGTGAGGATAAGGATTTTCATTTACTATAGGGATTTGAATGCAGTATGCGTAATTTACCATTTCCCAACCCCATTCACTGAGGAGATCATGGAAGGATTAGCTTGGTAGGAGATCTATTATTTTATAGATGGATTCTCAAGTTATCACCGTGTGATAATTATTAAGGAAGACCAATAGAAAACAATTTTCATGTAACCGAATGGGGAATTTTTTATTATATGGTAATTCCCTTTGGGCTAAAGAACATGCCTGTTGTGTTTTCATTCATTGTGATTCAGGAATTTTTGGACTTTATTCACAAGTTTCTTCAAGTCTACCTAGATAACTAGATGGTTTATAGATTATTAAAATACCATTATGACAATCTACAGTTGATGTTTGAGAGATGCAGGTAGTTGATCATCTCCCTAAACATTAAGAAATGTGTGTTTGTAACTCCATACGACACCTTGTTCGTTCATATTATATGCAAAGATGACTTGTTGGTGGATCCTACCAAATTTGTTTTTATAGTGGGATTAGAGAATATTACCAGTAAAAGAATGGTGCACAGGTTCCTAGGGAATACAAGGTGCTATAGAAAATTCATCAAGGGATATGCACATGTTTTTGTGCACTTGGAAGATCTATTAAAACATAAAAGTAAGTTCTATTGGGGAAAGGCACAACATGTAGCATTTAACACATTGAAATAAAATATTACCACTGCACCCATTTTGCACTTTTCATCTTGGATTAAAATTTTTCTTGTGTATTTTTATGTATCTGAGATGGTGATTGGGGTAGTGTTGTCATGCAAATGTGCAACAAGGAAATTGACAATTTTCTAGCATGACAACAATACCCAAGTGCCAATTTTTTCATGTTTTACCATTCTAAGCACCCCAGGTCTACCCAATGAGTTCCAATGACCTCCCAGTTGATGTTAACATACTCCGCTAGGTGAATTAGGAAATTCAAGTCAATCCCTTAGGTGATTTTAGGCATTCTTGAAAACTATTATTTTTGGACAGTATTGGGAAGGGTTACCACTAGCCTTCCCGAGACCAATGCTCACCCTTGGAGAAGAAAAGAGGAGATAAATCCAAAACAGAGGTGAATTGAAGGTCTAGTAACATCATGAAATTTATTTTGGAATATTTGGGAAAGGTTTGGAGGATTTGGAGCAGCTTCATAAAAAAAAGTGTTCTTAGGCGTAATCAACACACAAGGTCAAAAGAGTTGTCAAGCTTCGGGAAGTGATTACGAGAGATCTTGATGGAGTTAGGAACCAAATGAGACATCATAGAGAAGGTAATAAAAATACCTACAATATGGTGAAATCAAAACTTTTACAAAACCTTGGCCAAATAGGTCTGAAATAAGTTTTTTCACATGTATAGGTAGTGTACAGGGCCAAAAATGAAACTAAACTTTGGGGAGTGATTCTGGGATATACGGATGGAGTTTAGCAGGTAAAAAAACATCATAGGAATGGGAATTACAATCCCTTAAATATGGTAAAATAAATATTTTTTACAAAAAAATTCCCAATAGGTCTAATATTAGTTTTTTATAGGCCTAGGCAGTGCATAGGGCCGAAAATTCAATTGAACTTCTAGGAGTGATTTTGGGAGCTCTGTATGGAGTTAGGAGATAAAAAAACGTCTTAAGAAAGTTAATTCAAATCCATACAAGATGGTGAAATTATATTTTTAACAAAATCTTGGTGCAATAGGTTTGAAGGCAGTATTTCTCATGCATATGTAAGGGATAGATAAAATTCCACTTTTTATTGGCATAAATTAAGGAATCAAGATATGAGACCCCAACAATTGGATTTAGAAAGGCCATTTTCAATCAATTTCATATACCATTTCACCAAAAAATTCCATTGAGAGCACAATGTATCGCCATCGTAAGTTCTCCCTCAAGACCTCATACTTAACCATATTTTGAAGTGGACACGTGTCAGCTCAAGGATCCCTGGCTCAATTTTGTGTCCATTTCATCCCTTAAGATAGGGGAAAATGAGGTAAAAAAATTGCATGCAGCCCCTAGAAGACCCCTGATCACAGATAGGACCTCCAGGATTGGCATTTTAGCCCCTACAATGCTTACAAGAGCTCAAACCCTCAACCGTCCAATCTGTGACAAGTGTTACATTGAGGTGCAATATGCAAATTGATGTCCCTCATGGCCATTTTTCTTAGGGGACATCAGGGACAAGAAAATGTTCCCAACCCCCAAGGAGACTATTGGTCACCAATTTTACCCCCTTCAAGAGTATTTTCTAGCCCCTGCGAGCCAGTGGAGATTGCTTCCTCAACCGTCCGTATTTGGTGCAACATGTCATCACCTAGTGCACTATGAAAATTGATGTCCCTTTATGCTAGGGGACATCAGGGACATAAAATTGCACCCATCCTTGGAATGTAATTTTTAAAATGTTTGAAATCTGACACTTAGCCATTTTTTTCTACTTCTTCTACTTCACAATTCACCCTACCATTGATTTATAACTTGTCAGCCATTACTTTCTTACACCTAGTTAGCCATTAATGCTCTAAACCGGATCTACCATAGCAACTAAACACTCAAATTCATGAATACATATAGGTTTCAGAAGAGATCTTGATTGGAAAATCCAAATAAATTAAAGATGGTGAAGAAGAACAAAGATCTTTGCCTAAAACAAACTCATTGTCGTGAATTGTAAAATCTTCATATATGTCAAAATAAGAGTCTAATTGAGATGAAGTATTTTTTAGACATCCTCATTTTTCAAGATGATCAATATGCAACAAATGAGAGGTTTAATGGTTTCCTGATACATTTTTTCTAATAAAAAATCCCATTTCGTGCCCTAGTTCACATTCATCAGATTTCCATCAATCCGGCAATGGAAACATGGTAAACAATTATAGATGAACTCTAAATACAAAATCTATCAAAATGGAGTTAATTTTATCATGATTAGAGATAAAAAATAGACCTACAAATTTTGAGCTCCATTAATGGCCGCCATGGCAGCTCCGTGTGTGAAGCCACTCCTAGGTGAAACTTTTAAAATTTATTTCTAAGCATTCTAATGGGAAAATTCAAGTGAAATTCAGAAGACATGACTGTGACAATGAGTCAAGTTTGAAAAAATATGTTCCATCACAAATCAAGTAGTTGAAGTCCCAATTTCTAAAAATAGTAAGTTTTCCTATACAGAATTGCTATGTTTGGGAAGTCACCATCCAAAGTGGTAGCATGCACTCAAAATCACCACGAAGCAAAAACGTTTTTCTGGAGTTAAAAACTATGAAAATAACCACTTACTAAAAATATTAAGCCTCCTATATGGGGTGCTTACTAATAATAGTATGTCACCCCAAGAAGTGGTTAAGGTAAAAATAGTGTGCACAAGAGTGAAATGAGGGATTTCATCTCATCAAGATGGTTAAGAAGAGGAAAAATATCACCTCTTACCAAAAAATAGTAAGTATCCCCGCCTGGGAACTTTCTATTAATAGTAATTCACACTCAAAGGATAGTTTTGGCACAATAGGACATAAAGGGATGATCATTCAGGTCAACGCCATCATTCAGGATCATCGTAGGCATTTCTCACAAGGCATTAGTGATCCATCTCAAGGAACTTGAAAGTGTTTTTTGACACTAACTACATGGTTCGGGTCATAGGTATATCATGTGCAGGGTAGAAGTTGCAGTCATCAGCGAAACAATTCATTTGACATGGCAGGATTGGTTCAAAGTTCCTATCTCTTTTGAAATTATCTTTATGATTCAGTTTTCATGGTCATTAGTGAAGTCATTCAACAGGTGTTGTTGAACACTTAAAGCCAATGTGTCCTTAAACCATCGAAAGGATCTTCTCAACATGCAAAGAGTTAAATGATTTAGAGATCGTCACATTGGTGGCATTCCATCAAGTCATCTAGAAGGAGTTGTGGACTTTCATCAGAGGTAGATTATTCATCATAGGTGTTTCTTTCCCCCTTCTTCTTCCTTCTCTCTGTCCTCTCCTCCCTACCCTTACTTTATCTATCCTCTATGTTCTAATTCTTTGTTTGGGGGGTGCACTTTTTATATGTCCTTTAATGAATTTAAAATTCAACTATATATTTATAATGTAAAAGTCATCTTTATGTTATAAAAAGGGACTTAATTTTCTCCTAAGAACTTGAAAAGTTTTATTTTGCATGAGGACATATGGAAAGCCATTGGGGGTAGATGAAGAGTCATCTCTCATTCTACAAATTTTAAAGGCCTTCTCCTTTCAAAGGGTGGGTAAATGATTTTGTAAACTTAAGAGAGTATTGTACTTTGAGAGAACAAAGGAGATAGCAATTTTATTCCATTTACCCCCTCACTAGTTTTCCTCCATTCCCACTCTATGTACAACATTTTTTTAAGAAATCAATAGAAGGAGTTTATAGAATTTTTAACTAAGGGATTTATTGATAATTTGTGCTCATAAATTCTTATTGGTCTTGTTGTTATTTGCAGAGTTGTTTCTTCTCATAAATGCATGTGTTGAAATTTATAACTAGTGTATGCAAGAATATGATTTTCTACCCATAACATTAGTTCTCCTATATCATTTCTCACTCCCCTTTCCCAATTTATAGACAATTTCCTCTCTAGTAAGAAATTTCTAGCTTTTCCAGAGGGTTAGTAGAGTGTCCCTGTTAGATACTGGGTTTAAAGGCCACCACAAAAATCCACCTTTTTACTTGCACATGCATATACGGAAGCTGCACCAGTTAAGTAGAGGTACTTAGATTCCCATAGCGTTGGCAAAAAAGCCACAATTTGTTTCTCAAAATTGTTTCTCACCAATAGTTTTTAGTGCCCAACATGGGGAAGATTTAGTATTATCTACACCTAGAATAGGGTCGTAAGGTCTGAAAATCCAAAAAAAACAAATTTCAACAGAAAACGCACTTTTAAAGGTGACTCCATCAAGGAATGAATCCTTGTCACATTGATTCCACACACCATGAAGAAATATCTAGATTGAAGCGAAGTACTAATGACTGACAACGACAAAGAATAATAAGAAGATCATGACCGAGAAAAGAAGATTATTGATCAACCATGGTTCCAGACTAGTGTTTGTAAAGGAAAGAAGAAAGAACCTACTACTGAAGAAGAGGAATGAATTCAAATGAGACATAAGATAAGGTGCGAAGCTTGATTGTATTCCAAATTCTTGTGAGAGATGTACGAGCAACATGAAGTGGATCATAATGAGAAAGAAGAAGAGGAGATTTTTCCTATAGAGGAAGATCCTGAAGATCATTCACACCACAAGGTTTTCATCCCTGAAAGGTTCTCGAATGTTGTTAAATAAAATCCTATCCTCAAGCCTTCTGATGAATATCCAATCATCATTCAAGAAGATGATGAAAGACAAGATGGTGCATGATTCACTAAACAACATTTTTGCACTCTCACACAACTCACCATAAAGTTGAGAATGCTTCCCTTTTTCTACCACTCTCTTGACAAATTCATTGTATATGGCGATGGAGAAATGAAAATGATGAAAAGAATATATGTGGAAATACTTCAAATCATAATAGAAGGAAATTCTGACTACGAGGCCTATCATGAAATTTGGAGGTATGCTTTGGCCCTACAAAGTAGGTATGAACACCTCAAATCACTTAGTGTTGTCAACAATGAAGAAAATAAATAAGATCTTGAAGATTGTCCATACTATAAGGTGTTCATTTCCAAAATATTCTTGGATGATCTTGAAGACGATATTATCATTGAACCTTCTGATGAAACCCCAAGTAGGATCATGGAGGAAGAGATAGAAGACATGAAGATATAACCAAAATTCAGCAATTCCCTCTAGCTTGAGGCACAACCCATAGGGGGAATAATATATTCAATAGGGGATTCTTGTTGCCTAATGAATGATTCAATGATTTCTAAAGAATCCACCAATGATGAAGAAGATGTCCAATTTGAAGTAAGAATGAATAATCCCCTTAAAAAAAATTATTTTTCAACTAATGATGAAATGGACATGTGTAAATAAGTGAAATAAATTCACCAAACATCATGAACTGAAAATTATGAACTCAAGATGGTCATGGAGGATTTTGCCTCATATTTTGATATTTTGAGTGATGTAGGGATGATGCATAAAGAAACTGAGACATTCAAAGAGCTATATTCTTTTCTCAATTCAATCATGGATGATCTGATGGAAGAATATCACTTATTTTCTGAAGTTAAGGAGAATGAATAGTTTGAACATGATCTCTTCTCACCCAAGGAGTAGAATGATCATCACGGTGATTATAAAGTCATTCATTGTCCATACCAAAAAGAGGATTTGATTATGGATGATTCAGATAATGTTGAAATTTATTCCAACATTTTTTTTTAGCATGGTCCCATCAAGAGGATGATATGGATTTTGAGATTGAAGGAGTACCATTCCCATAAAGTATGGACCTGTTTTATTTTTTAGAAGGTGTCATGTATCAAGTGTGCTCGTTCTTGCAATGAAGTGAATATTGGGAAAAATAAAGCATGGAAGGAGTGAAAAAAGATGTTTCAAATGAATCATGGGAACACATGGATCATATTTTCAACCATATTTTGTAGGCACAACATAAAGAAATTTTTAGTAAAAATGAAGATGAGCCTATAGTGAACTTGGAATAATCATATGTACAAGACATCTTGAAGGCTGTAGAAAAAACTGAAGATCCTCAACTTAGTCTTGAACTCCTAACTTGTGTTATGGAAATACAGGACATGTATGACTCAATTTTTGCTTCTCATTTTGATTCACCAAGGTTTGATGCTAAGATGGAATGGATTTATGAATATGATGTCTTCCCTGATGCTTAGGTCAAAAAGAGTAAAAATGAAAGCATGTATTTTTCTTCCACATTATCTGAAGAATTTTTTGAGTGCAAAAGAAGGAAATTTCATGAATCACCTTTAGATACCTCTATTTTTGAAGACAACACCTCTTACATGGAGGAATAACATAGGGAAAATTTTAGATGACTCACCTTGATGAAATTTTTTTAGAACAAAGTGAAAAGTCATGAGAACATTAGGGGTATGCTCAAACTTAGCTTCGTCAAACCACTTTGTAACGATCCATAAGTGCATAATAAGATTTTATTCAAAACAATACACTCAAGGGTAAAGAGTACCTCTATGAAGAAATTGAAGGTTGAAATTTTGAGACCAATATCAAGATGAGATTCAAACAATTAGATATTGAAAGAAATATCTCTAGACAAAAAAGTGGGGGTATACTTGATTATTTTGAAATAATTCAAAATCATATTTCACCCACCTCTCTTAAGGATCTGATGTAACTAAAAATGGTTCCTATATTGTAACATTTCACTGAGATTGATAAGGGATTCCCTCTTAATGATATAACCTCTATTTTGGGAAGTAATCTCTTTGAGGATCAGAGTGAGATATTCAGAGAAGTTATTGAATGGGAACGAAATCAGTTTGTCCTTAAAACTTATGAGTACCTTGCTAATAAAGGATATGATTTAAATCTGAAATCAAAGGACAAATACTATCTCCATGCTAAGGCCGATATTTCCATTAGTGAAAATATGGAGAAATGGTGTCTCTTAGTCATAGGACATCAAGAGGAATTTTCAAAATGTAAAATTCTTGAGAAGGTGACCAAAATTTCAATGGATGAAGGAACATTATTAGTGAAGTATGTGTACGAGGATGGAATCATGATCAATATTATTCTTCTCAAGCCATGCAATTCGATCACAAAATCATGGTTTGATCAAATAACAAATTTTATGATTCATGGCATGTATTTTTCTCAAATCATTTCTAGGTATGTGTATATTCTACACCCACATTTGTAGATATTCCCTCCATTCTTGTATATAACTTCATTTCTATGGTGTGTGTCTTTACCTTCCCGTGTTTGTTGTGTGTTTCCTTTCCTTGTTTTGTGTGTGTTTCCTTCTTCGCTACCTCTCTCTTGTAAGTTGTACATGACTCTGCAGGGCCCAATGGATAAGGCAATGGTCAATATGTTGTAATTTGATAATATGGGAGTTATCATTCCATGTCTTCATTGCACTCAGTCCATACCAAGTCCCCAAGCTAGAGCCAACTATTGTCATGCAAATGTGCAACAAGGAAATTGACAACTTTTTAGCATGACCACAATATCCTTGTGCCAATTTTTTCATGTTTTACCATTCCGAGTACCCTAGGTCTACCTAGTTAGTTCTAATGACCTCCCAGTTGATGCTAACATAGTACCTTAGGTTAATTAGGGAGTTTAATTAACCCCCTAGGAGATTTTCTTGAAAACTACTATTTTTAGGCAATATTGAGAAAGGCTACCACTGGATATTCTGAGACTGATGCACACCCTAGGAGTGGAATAGAGGAGCCAAATCCAAAAAAATGGTGAATTTAAAGTCTATTAACATCATCAAATTGATTTTTGAAGACATGGGAAAGGTTTGGAGGAGTTGGAGTAGTTTCATTAAAACCAAGGTTCTAAGGTCTAGTCAGCACAAAGGGTCAAAAGAGCTACAAAGCTTCTGGAAGTGATTCTGGGAGATTTGGATGGAGTTAGGGACAAAACAAGACATTTTCGGAAAGGTAATTCAAATACATAAAATATGGTAAAATCATAATTTTTACAACACCTTGGCATAATAAGTCTGTAATTAGTTTCTTCACAGGCCTAAACAGCGGATAGGGCCAAAAAAGAAACTGAACTTCAAGAAGTGATTATGAGATCTCTGCATAGATTTAGGAGATACAAACATATTCGGAAAGGGAATTAAAATCTATAAAAGATAGTGAAATAAAAATTTTACAACACCTTTCCGTAAATGGTCCACAATAAGTGTTTTTTACAGGCTTAGGCAGTGCACAAGGCCAAAAAAGCAACTGAACTTTGGGGAGTGATTTTGGGAGTTCTCAATGGAGTTAGGAGCTAAAAAAAACATCATCAAAAAGGAAATTAAGATCCATAAAAAAAATTCAAATCATAGTTTTCACAACTCCTTGGTGTAATAGGTCTACAATCAGTTGTTCTCATGTACATGTAAGGGACCAGATAAAAAATCAAAAATTTTAAGGCGTAAATGGAGGAATATTTATCTGAGACCCCCACCATTGGATATCGAAGGAATTTTTCAGTCAATTTCATAAATAATTTCACCAAATAATTCCATCAGGAGCTCAAGTTATCATCGTCGCAAGTTCGCTTTCAAGACCTCATACTTAACCATATTTTGAAGTGGACACATGTCAGCTCCAAGAGTCTGGCACAATTTTGTGTCCATTTTTTCCCTAAAGATATGGGACTTGAGGAAAGATAAATTACACCCAATCCCTAAAAGACCCATAATCACACATTGGACCTCCAAGATCACCAATTCAGCCCTTAGGTGCTTGTAGGAAATCAAACCCTTAACCGTCGGATCTGTGACAAGTGTTAAGTTGAGGCACACTATGTAAATTGATTTCCCTCACATCCCTTTATCTTGGGGGAAATCAAGGACAAGAAAATGTAGGCATCCCCTAAGGAGACACTTGGTCACCCATGTGACCCCTTGAAGAGCAATTTTCCAGCCCCCGAGAGCTAATGGAGCTTGCATCTTCAATTGTTAGATCTACTGCCACATGTCATCACCTGGCAACATTGTGAAAATTTATGTCCGTCACGTCCCTTTTTGATGGGGGAAATTAGGGGACATAAAAATTCCCCCCCCCCTTTGGAATGAAATTTTTTTAATTTTTGAAATATGACACTTAGTTATTTTTTCCCGCTTCTTCTTCTTCACAGTTCACCCTACCATTGCTCTATAACTTGTCCACCATTGCCATCTCACACCCATTCCACCATTGATGCTCTGAGCCAGATATATTAGAACAACTAAACACTCAAATCCATGAAGACATATT
This sequence comes from Taxus chinensis, assembly GCA_019776745.2. NCBI lineage: Eukaryota > Viridiplantae > Streptophyta > Pinopsida > Cupressales > Taxaceae > Taxus > Taxus chinensis. Next base: position 769,119,432 of record CM034148.1, on the reverse strand, counting down.
GGTTTTAGAAGAGATCTTGATTGGAAAAGCAAAAGAAATGAAAGACAGAGAAGAAGAACAAAGATCTTCACCTAAAAACTCTCATTTTTGTGAATCGTAAAATCTTCATATCTTTCAAAATACAAGTCAAAATGAGAATTCATATTTTGAATACTTCCTCATTTTCAAGACAATCGAGATGCAACAAACGAGAGGTAGAATGGTGCCTTAAAATATTTGTTCTAAAAAAAATCCCCATTTCGTGCCCTAACTTACATTTGTTGGATTTCCCATCAATCCGAAAATCAAAACAAGCTAAAAAATCATAGATGAACTCTAAGTGAAAAACCTATTGCAATGGAGATTAATTTCATTGCAATCGGATACAAAAACCTATCATATAAATTTTGATCTCCATTAATGGCTGCCATGGCAACTTTGTGCCTAAAGCCACTACGAGGTGAATTTTTTAAAATTTTATTTCTGAGGATTCTAATTGGAATACTAAAATGAAATATGGAGGACGTGACTATGACGATGAGATGAGTCTAATAAAAAATATTTCATAGCAAACCGAGTAGTGGAAGTCCACTTTCTAAAAATAGTAAGTTTTCTGTATACATACTTGCTATGTTTGGGAATTCACCATCAAAAGAGGCTATGTCAAAGGAAGTAGAGTGTGCACTGAAGATCACCAGGAAGCTAGAATCATTTTCTAAAGTAGAAAATAGTGAAAACGACCACTTACTAAATATAATAAGCCCCCTATATGGATGCTTATTAAAAATAGTAAGTCAACCCAAGAAGTGGTCAAGGTGAAGGAAGTGTGTGCAAAATTGAAATGAGGGAGTTCATCTTATCAAGATGGTTAAGAAGAGAAAAAAAAAATCACCTCTTACAAAAAATAGTAGGTATCCCATCTTAACACTTGCTATTAATAATTAGTCATAGTCAAAGGATAGGTTTGGCACAATAGGACATAGAGGGATGATCATTAAGGTCAACATCATCATTTGGGATCATCATAGGAATTTATCACAAGGCGTTCGAGATCCATCTCAGGGAAATTGAAATTATTTTTTGAAACTCATTTCATGCTTTAGGTCACAGATATATCATATGTAGGGTGGAAGTTGTGGTCATCAGCGAAACAGTTCATTCAATTTGATAGAATTGGTTATAAGTTCCTATATTTTTGGAAAGGGTTTTTATGAGTCAGTGTCTGTGGTCATCAGTGAAGTCATTCAACAATTTTTTTTTGAACACTTAAACCCATGATTTCCTTGCACCATCCAAATGTGTTTCTCAAGGTGCAAAGATTTTAGGGATTTAGAGATCATCATGTTGGTGCATTCCATCAAGTCATCTAGAAGGATCCCAGGACTTCATCAGAGGTAGATTATTCGATAACGATGGTTGTTCCCCCTTCTTCTCTCTCTCTTACCTATCTTCCCTCCCTCTACTTTCTTTCTCCTCCATGTTCTAATTCTTCATTGGGGGTGGAATTTTTATATGTCCTTTAATGAAATTAAAAAGAAACTTTATGCTTCTAATGTAAAATTCACCTTTATGTTATAAAAAGGGACTTGATATTCTCCTAAGAAGTTGAAACATTTTAAGTTGTGTAAGGACATATGAAAATCCATTGGGGGTAGATGAAGAGTCATCTCTCATTCTATAAATTTTAAAGGTCTTCCCTTTCAAAGGTTGGGTGATTGATTTTCTAAACTCAAGAGAGTATCGTACTTTAAGAGAACAAAGGAGATAGCCATTTCCTTCCATTTCACCCCTCACTTGTTTTCCTCCATTTCCACACTATGTACAACTTTTTTTTAAGCAATCAATATAAGAAGAAGGATTTTCTATCAATTTTTGACTAAGGGATTTATTGATACTTTTTGCAAATAAATTCTAATTGGTCTTGTTGCTATTTGTAGAGTGGTTTCTTCTCATAAATGCATGTGTTGAAATTTCTAACTAGTGTGTGTAGGAATCTGATTTTCTACCTACAACATTGGTTCTCCTATCTCATTTATTAGTCTCCTTTCCCACTTTATGGATAAAGTCCTCTCTAGCAAGAAATTGTTAGCTTTTCCAAAGGGTCAGTGGCGTGCACCTATTGGATCCTGGGTCAAAAGGCCACCACATAAATCAACATTTTTACTTGCGCATGCATATATGACAGCAGGACTAGTTAAGTAGATGGACTTAGATTCCCAAATCATTGGGAAGAAACCCACCAATTTTTCCTAGATAAATTTTCTCACCAACAGGCAGTCTTACCAAAACCTAGAGAGGGAATTGTTGACCATCCCTTATGTTTTGCTAGTAGAAAGTTAAGCCTAGAAAAACATAATTATACCACCTTAGAATGCGAGGAATTATCAATAATCTATATGTTACACAAATTTAGGCAATATTTACTAGAAAATCCATTTATTTTCTACAAAGATGACATAGCATTAAAATACTTGTTAAGAAATATTGTTTTACAAGGGTACATATGTCATTTGATACTATTATTTCACTAGTTTGAGTTTATAGTTTTGGTGAAACCAGGGAAATGTAATTTGGGACGTGATCATTTGTCAAGGATAAATTTGGGAGAGGACACACAGAGCATTGAGGATACAATTCCAGATGCACAACTATTTAGGCTACAGTGCACGTCCTCTTACTTGGAAGATATTTATTTGTTCCTCCGAATGAGTGTGGCGCCATAAGGGATGAAGGAATTGGAGAGGAAGCATTTAGCTAAACATGTCACACCCTATATGTTAATTGGTGGAGAGTTATACAAGCTAGGACATGATGAGGTTTTACTCAAGTACGTGCTAGAGCATTGGAGCGCTACAATCATGGAAGAGGCTCATGGTGGAATTATAGGAGGGCACTATGCAGTGAATGTGATGGTGTGCAAGATCCTATAAGTTGGTATCTGGTGGGAAATAATTTATAATGATTATATCAAGTATTACAAATCTTGTGACCATTTCCAGCACATTAGTAAACCAAGAAGAAGAGATGAAATGATATTAAGACCTATCGGTAGTGTAGAGTCATTTGGGAAGTGGAAAATTGAGTTTGTAGGCCATATTTCCATAGCCACATGAAGGATGGGTTCGCGTTATATCATTACATGCACAGACTATCTTACACAGTGGGAAGAAGTAGTGCCTAATAAGGATTGCATGGCTACAACAACTATATTCCTGTGGGAGAATATAATCAGTAGGTATGGATGCCCACTAAGTTTAACGAGTGATAGGGGTACTCATTTTATAAATTAGATAGTTAGAATCATGTTGGATGAGTTCATGGGGGCCCATCAAAAAACTACCTCTTATCACCTACAAGGTAATGGGATAGCTGAAGCCTTTAACAACATTTTAAATCACACGTTGACCAAGATTTGTGATTTTGGAAGAAAGGAATGGGTTGAAAAAGTCTCTGTCGTGTTATGGCCACATCAGACAACTTATAAATGACTAAACAAGGCCACACCATTTTAATTAGTGTATGGATTAGAGGTTGTGTTACCAGTTGAATTTATGTTGTCATCCCTATGTATTGCACATGTAGAAGGAATGGTTGATGAACAAGCATTACATAAGTTCATTGATAATATTATGGAGTTGGATGAAAGGTGAGCCATTTCTTGATGGAATCAAAAAATAGAAAAATCTAGGAAGAAGGCATGATAAGATAAGAACATCAAGAATAAAAAGTTTGAGGTTGGGAAGATGGTCCTTCTATATGATTCTAAGTTTTTGCGCCATTCTGGGAAACTCAAAGTGCATTGGTTGGGGCCATACATTATAACTTCCATACTTAATTCCAACACTTTCCAATTAGAGGCACTTGATGGAACAAGGTTTCTCGGTTAATTTAACGGGAGTGGGCTGAAGCCCTACTATAAATAAGTCTTCAGTATATTTGTAAAAAATATAGTATTCCCTTTTAGCCTAGTATTTCCCTTAATGCATTTTTTTTTCTTTGTGTTTCCCATTCTCATCAATTTTATTTGTCTTTTGTTTGGATTTTTTTGGGGCACATTTACACATCGGTATCCTATTACTTTCTAATAGTTTTTTATGTGTAGAGGACCACGCATATATTTAGTGTGGAGTGGAAGGTATCAAAGGAGAGGTGTTTGGAGTGATTGACATAGGGTAGAACAAGTTAGAAAATCAGAAAGTGTGTGGGTTAAGAAATGCGTACATAGAAGAGGTGATCATGAAAGAAGAATGGTGTCAGAGAAAACCATGTACAAGGGTAAAAAGAGTAGGAGCAACATGATGAGAAGTTCAGGATACAAAAATTTATCATGGGATTAAATCCCATTATAGGTGGTGAAGTGGATGTTCACAACCCAACCACTATGGAAGGGGTTGTAGAAAAATCCACAAGGTAGAAGCATAAATTGAAAGTGATCTCTACCCATAAGGAAGAAATTAGAAAGAAATTTCCAAAATCTTCTTCATCCCTTGCACCAAAAAAGGGACCATGGAAAATGTTTGATATGATTTATTTTTATTATAGATAATAACAAGAAAATAGCAGCAAATAAACATGTTGCTAATGTGTGAAAGAACTTTTTCAAGAACAATAATAATGGACATAAGCCCTATGAGGATCTAAATGATAACATTAAGGCTAGAAATAAAATTGTGGAAAGGATCATTATACAAACTATTTTCCTTTGAGGAAGGATGACCCCAATCAGCAACATAGGATTCATGTTGCAGTAGCTAGTAAATAGGCCGAAAAGTAATTTACGCATATAGAAGTGTCAGGTATGTTATTTGGTATATGAGTAACTATAAATTTTTATACTTGAGTTACTGAATGCTTTATTTCTACTAAATTAGCTTCAAAATTAAAAATAAAAGATCAAAAAATAGATAAATCATGGGCTGTACATTATGGAAATAATGTTATCCACACAATTAGTATGTGTCTTTTTGGACCAGTCCTTGACTTGCCTAGTTTTTCCACTGAAGTTGACCTTTTATGTTACTTCATTTAGGTCTTATGATGTAATCATAAGTGTAAACTGGATAGCTCAACATAAGGAAAAGTTTAATTATTTAGAAAAACATATTAGTTGTCTCGATGACTTGTATAAAATAATAGACATTCAGGGGATAAAACGTGAGATTTCAATTAGGAAATTTTCAGCTATGCAACTTTAAAATGACAAAAACTAAGGCTGCAATGTCTATGTAATAAAAAATTCTGAAATAAGCGATGAAAGTAGTGATTTCTTGGAAAGATATCCACTGTTACAAAATTTCAGTGATGTGTTTCTAGAAGAGTTACCCGGTCTTCTGCCCAAAATGGGGGTTTTACTTCGTGATTGAAATCAAACCGAGAATAGAACCTATCTCCAAAGCACCATATCCAATTACTACCATTGAATTAGTAGAGCTTAAAGAATAATTAGATTAAATTATATCTAAGTGTTTGATCAGACCGAGTGTCTCACCTTGGGGAGCACTAGTAATTTTTACAAAAAAGAAGGATGGAACATTTAGATTGTGTATTGATTATAGGATGTTAAATAAGGCAACAATTAAAAACAGATATCCCCTTCCTATAATTGATGATTTGTTTGATCATATGTTTGGTGCATCAGTATATTCTAAAATAGATCTTCGATCTGGATATCATCAGTTAATAATAAAGGATGAAGATATTCATAAAACAACTTTTATAATAACGTACAAATATTATGAATTCACAGTTTTACCATTTGGATTAACTAATGCTCCCACAAATTTTATGAATTTAATGAATAATTTTTTTCAAGAATAATTGGACAAATTTGTGTTTGTATTCTTGGATGATATTATCATATACTCTAAAATCATTGAAGAGCATCATGAACATTTGAAAATAGTTCTAGAAATCTTAAGAAAGAGAAGGTGGTATGGTAAGTTGTCCAAATTTTCTTTCTACGAGACGTAAGTGCACTATTTGGGACATATTATAAGCAAGGATGGAATAGCTGTAGATCCCTCAAAAATTGTTGAAATAAATGAGTTTCCTGCACCTAAGAATGTACATGAAGTTAGAAGCTTCATCATTCTTACTGGTTACTATAGGAAGTTTTTTAAAGACTTTAATAAGGCCACTGCACCAATAACTTCATTGCATAAGAAAGATAAGAAATTTGTGTGGAATTAAAAATGTGAATATGCATTTAAGACTCTAAATATCAGTTAACATCTGCAACTATTATTGTTGTACCTGATCCTAGTGGAGACTTTACTATAGTAACAGATGTTTCTAGGGAAGGTCTCGGAAGTATTTTGTTACAAAATGATCATGTTATAGCTTATGAGAGTAGAAAAATAAAGTTACATGAACTGAATTATGATCCACATGACCTAGAGATTGTTTCCATTATTCATGCACTTCAGGTATAGAGGAATTATCTTCTTGGTAGACCTTTTGAACTAAAGACTAATCATCATGGACTGAAGTATATTTTCACTCAGCCAAATCTGAATGTAATACAACAAATATGGTTAGAATTTCTATCTCAATACGATTTTGACATAAGTTATATTAAAGTAAAGGAGAATAGAGTGACAAATGCACTAAGTCATAGGAAGCACATTTCTTCTCTTATAACATTGAAAACTTAGTTTAAAGATGAAGTAAAAATTGTCATGGAATCTGATTCTTATTTTCAGCAAGTAAAAACAACACTTGTTGCATATCCAAATGATTTGAGATATAAAGGCTTTCCCTTTGATAATGACGAAATTTTGAGATATGATAATCGAGTATATATACCTTCAGGGAAAGAATTAAGAAAAAATTTGTTAACTGAATTACATAATTCACCTTTTTCTTGACACCCCAGTGTTATGAAAATGCTTGCTGATATAAAACAACAATATTTCTGGAAAGGGATGAAAAAGGATGTGATTGATTTTGTGACACATTGTGCGTGTTAATGTTGAACATATGCATCCAACTGGTTTACTGTATCCTCATAGCATACTGCATTATAAATAACAAGTAATTAGTATTGATTTTATTCAAGGGTTACCTATGTCAAGAAATAAACATGATGTTATTTTGGTTGTGGTGGATAAACTAACAAAAGTGGCACATTTTATTGTTAGTAATCTTAAGGATGATTCACTTATTTTAGCAAAATGATTTGTGCATGAAATTTTAAGATTGCATGGAGTTCCTGAATTGATCATATCGGATAGAGATCTAAGGATGACATCTAGATATTGGAAAACACTCAATGCAGTCTTAGGAACTAAATTGAATTTTAGCTTAGCATACCATCTAGAAATGGATGGGAAGACATAAAAAGTTAATCAAATTTTAGACGATATGTTAAGAATTTATTGCATGGATTGGAAATATAAATGGGAAGAGAACCTTCCATTAGTTGAGTTTTCTTATAACAACACATATCATGCCTATATGAAAATGGAAACTTTCAAAGAACTATACGAAAGGAAATGCAAAACTCTAGTTAGTTGGGATAACATAAAATATAGAGAGGTAATTGGGCCTGTAATCCTTACGAAAATGGAACTACAAGTTAAATTGATTCGTGAATGTCTGAAGGAAGCAGCAAATAGGAAAAAGAGTTATGCATAATTAAAAAGGGTTGACAAGAAATTTGAACTTAGTGAGAACGTCTTTTTACGGGTCAAACTGAAAAAGTGTTCTATAACTTTTGGCAAGGCTATCAAGTAATTACCTCGTTATGTGGGACCCTTTGAAATTGTTGAAATAATCAACCTTGTAGCTTATCGTTTAGCTTTACCTCCTGACTCATCATGAATGCATGATGTTTTCCATATTTCTATGCTTAAGAAATATGTTTCGGATTTATCACATGTGATAAATTGGAATTCCTTGTAGGTCCAAGACCTAGGATAATCGTGGTTATACCCTTGCGTGTGCTAAAAACTCACTAGTTGCACTTAAGAAATAATTAAATAAGTGAATGTAAGGTCCAATGGGAACAATTTAATGAAGAAAGTGTAACCTGGGAAAACCTCAAAGATATGAAAACTGATTTTCCATATTTTTTGGAATAGAATTGATTCTGATGACTGATAAAATTTGAAGAATTTATTCATGTTATGTCAATAAACCTGCTAGTTTTGGGGATATATTAAATTCCTTCTAGTAATGACATAGCTAATTTAATGTTGATTATGGAATTTAAATTTCTCAAATGTAGTTCTGTTAGGATGGTGTGAATGGAAGAATGATAATTTGATTTTATCCTTGATTGAGTTTATTTGACTAAGTAAATCATCGAGATGATAATTGCTTTTTAGGAGGGAGGTATGTAACATCACTGACATGAATATTACTGTGATGACTTCCTCTCTTGATGGTAAAAAATTTGATAGGTGATTTTTCTTAGGAAGGTATACTCTTATGACTTTGGAAATCATGTTCGCATTAGATAATGAATTATTTTGTTGAATAGGTTCACTTTTTTGTTATTTCTTCTTTATTTAAAATGAGGTCATTCATCTCTTTAAACAACTTAAATTCACTTTTAAAGATGATGAACTTGTATTTTATTTTCCATAACTTATTCATTTTTACCGGCAACACGTTGGATCAATTCCATTGATATAAGGTATGCTTCAATTCTTCTTACCTTTTTTCTTGTTATCTTGGCATTCTGAAAGGAAGGAAAAAGATGGGTTGGGCCTTTTTTTTTTACAATTGTGAAGGACCCTTTTTCTTGTATACCTTCTTAGCATCATGATTTTGATGATAGGCATAGATCTTCTTGCTATGGTTCAGACGTTGAGTGGCATATAGGGTTAGACCTAATAATAAAACACTATGATTGAGACCCTAGCCTAAGGGGTTAAATTTAACCTAAGTTGGTGTGTTCTATGTTTATTAAGTTTGAAAACAAACTAAGGTAACAAAATTTTAAACTAAGAACCTAGGTTTATTTTCTATCCTAATGTTGATCTAACCTAAGTCATTACTAACCTAAGGGGTACCTTTGGATGACAAGGTAAGTTGTATAGTTGGTGGAATTTGTTTTCAAGGCTTTAAATGGGAATTGATTTCAGTTTTAATATGAAAGACTACGAAATTTGGCAAAGGCAAAAATAAAATAGGGAGAAAGGTTACTTGGAATCTCCATCGGATTAATAACATGCAAAATTTGAAAATAGAGGCATCACCAAACATAGATAGTGGTGGCATGGAGAAATAAGAGGGAATTGTTGTCCTTTGCATTTAATGAATTTGTTTTTGGCAAAGAAGTCACCTAGGAAAATGCATGGAAGTTTTTTGCAAGGTTTTTTTGGTCTTTAAGTTCATTTAGAGCTTGATCTCTGCATGATGTTTTTTTTTTTTCGTCAAATCTTCAGTTCGACTCTACTTGACTAGCTATTTTTCATTACTTGGAGCTATTTTTGGATTTTGTAAAACTATAAGAGTAAGGCATGGTAAATTATTGAGGGTACTATTGACATTTGTAGCAAGAAGAATTTGTTGAAGTTTCTTAGAGATATTCTCTAGAACAGTGAAGGAGAAACTGTTATAGTTCTTCTTCAAAATATTCTAAAAACCAAGGAGAAACACTATCAGGCATGATAGGCTCTACCCATTAAGATGTTTTGATTTTTTATAAGTTTCTTCATTAAAATAACTCTTCTCTTGGGGAATAACTTCATTTGTGTATGATGTTATGATCTCTACTTCTGATGTTTGTACTGTTTTCTATTATTACTATTTTACTAAACTTTTATGATGGAAGATCCTTCTCGGTTTTGATCCTTTTATTGGGAAAATTATTGAGTCACGCTTAACTTTTGTTTGATTTGAAATGAAGTTGTATCTTTTTTTACACCTTTTGAAGTTGTGTTAAACTTGTGAGTAACTTTTCTTATGTTTAACTTGAATGAATCACCTTGAGAGAAATCTTTTTTATTTCAAGGTTATTAGTCTAACCCTGTTAGTGTGATTTCTTCAGTTTTTTACATAATTCTGTTGCAAATTATTTGGTGTGAGGAAAGGGTGGTCTAGGTTTCGTTCTTCATGATTTGACTTGTTGATCATTTCTTTCTCTTTTTTCTTAAATTTGAGGTACGATTGATACCGTATGTTCTCATGGTAAAAAAATGTTGAACTATAGGTTAATCAAATGACTTATTGGAGGAACTTATTAAGATAAATATTTTTTCACTCAATGATAATACTTTTGAGTATTAACGTTTATATTTCTTGTCCATTGTTGAGTTGTCTTCTTTAACCCTTTCTTTAGCACATCTTTCTGGGTTGGGAAAGAATGATCAAAATGTGGAAGTAATGGGGATTCATGTGACTCCTATGTTTTGATTCGGTGTTCTAGTTTCTATATTTTCCATTACATTCCTCTGTCCCTGCGATTTTGGGGAAAGTTAAGTCATTTTGAATTTATTTTTCTTGGGTTGGAAGTTTACATCTGTTTGGAATGTCTTAAACTCAGTCATTTTATTGAGGGATTGGTAAATGAAATCGTGCTAGTTTCTAGAAAGGAATTCATGGTTTAATTGAGGTTTACTCAACTTGAAATCCTATAAGGGAGGTGTAAATCTATTTTTTCCCTTTTTGTATTCAGATAACCTCTGAAAAATCAAACAATTGTGCTAAATAAAGGAAAATGGTACTTGAGTATTAGTGTATTTTTTTCTCTTTCTGTTGTCGACCTTAAGGTTTGACAACTTAATTTACTTTATTGTTGTGTTTGGTTTGCTTGAATATTTTCCTTGACCATCAAACTTGGTTCAACTCTTTCTGATTTTAAATAGTTGGGTATCAATTAAAAATAAATTGATTAACCTATTGGATTTCAATACGTTGATTCATTCTCCTTATCTAATTTGGATATGAGATGGAGGGTGGGTTATGACTTGCTCTTCTGAATCCTCTTTTGATCTCTATTTAGGGATATTAGGTTTTGTACTTATATGAATGACCACATATGTATACGATATCCATTCATGGTTCTCTCTTGATCATTCAAAAGAACAATTGGGGGATGGTCTATCTTTCTAATGGTGATAGGATAGGTTGGTTGAAGCAAAGGATTGAATTAATGAATTGTTATGATTGGTTAGAAAATTTTGAGAAGTCTATTATTTGGTGAAAACATATTGAATGGTTGTAGGAACTACATTTTATTGTTAAAATCCTTTCGTTCATTTATTTTTCTTTACCCTTGGTTATGATGTGTCTCATTTGAGATTGAGTGATTAAATCTAATTGTGTTCTAAATTGATTCCATCCTTTGTCAAATTAAACATGTTTAGGACTGGACCTAAACTCTGATTGGTTTTTAATCTTGGATTTTGGATATAATATTCTTAAAATAAGAAAATATTTCCTAAATATGTTGTTGATTCTTCCTAACTTATTCCAATGTTTGATTGAACTTGGAATCTCATATTTTAGGATGGAATTAAGAGAAATAAATGTTGAGATAGAAGTATTAATGTGATACCAAATGTTTTCCTATTCCTTAGAGTTAGTAAGGATAGTTATCTTCTCCTGATAGATAGGATTAATTGGGAAGTGAATTATATTAAATAACATTTCCTAGGCAAAGTGGAATTTGAAGAAATAATTACTCATCTAGATTAATTCTTAAATAATATTAATATAAACCAATAGTAGAAAGTTGAAGTTATTTACATCATGATTTATTATAAATTATGATATAGTTTATCATCTCTCTCTCTCTCACACACATTGTGAATATTTTTGTATTTTTGGTTTGTATTTTTGAATGCTTAAACTATTTCATAAAAGCAAAGTTCTTTTTTATGAAATAGTTAGTTAAAATCACATCATTTTTAATACTTAGTGCTTATCATGCTTAGTTCAATGAATTGATCCATGCAAACAATTTTGCAGATGGACTTCGTAAGTGATAAAAGGAGAAAATATTTTTTAATATGTTACTTTTGTTTACTGAAGAGATTGGATCTTTTATGATGAAATATGAATCATTATTGAAATGTAACTGTTGGAAAGGAAAGTTGTATTTTTTATTGATCTTTTGATGTTGTTTGACACTAAATTTTTTTGAAGTGTTTTGAATTATAATGTATGAATCCCACTTAGGAGAATGAAAGAATTGTGGATTTTTTTGATCTTAATGTGTGATATTTGCGAGTATTCTTTTAATGGAAATGATAAGATTATATCTAATTATTTTCATACTTAAGTAATAAAACCTCTCAGGTTGATTTAACATGAATTAGAGGTTAAGGGTGCTAGAAAAAATACCCTCTTATTTAAAAGTAACTTATAAAAATTTGGCACTCATGATTGTAAATTCAACTAAATCACTCTAGATTTATTAAAGCCATGTTTGTGCGTAAATGAATTCATGATGCTAACTTGTAAACTAATATGGAGTTACAAATGAACCTTAATTCTTAATAAGTAAAGGGTAGGCAAATTTTATGAAATGATAAACAGTCTGTGTTAAGACCTTTTGGAATTAAAACCTAACATTATCTTGGATAGAGGAAGATGTGCTTCCTCTTGATTAATTCCTTAATTAGAATAAGACTAATGGAAAGAAAATATATAGGATTATACATCATACCAATGAAGTTTATTATAATATGATATGATATAGAACATAAGAAGGCTAAGAATTGGATAAGTAAATTAAGTTAACATCACTGTTAGTATGATGAATCAGTTTGTGAATCTGAAAAATAAATTAGAATGTTAATGGATGAAAAAAATATTAGGAAAAGGTTTGGATGCAGATGTATCTACATAACAATTCCAATTTTATTTTCTTCTTGTAATCCTAATGGAAAATGAACCTAGTCATCCAGTAGGGTTGTTATAATTAACCCTTAATAAGGAAAATTATTAGGTCATTAAATTATTTCTTGGGTATATACATCTAAATGAGGTGAACATGGTTAGATGTTGGCATGCACCAACTACAGTACAATACCTTCGTGAAGACATCAGTCTTCATGAGGACACTGTGTTGCAGTTGACATGTTGCAACACCGTTCAGAGTTTAATCATATAGATCTACATAAACTAGGACTTGATCATAGTTATGCCCTAGGTTAAGTTTGAAGCATGATCTAGTGTTAGGGGAAACTCACGACGACTTAGGATAACTAGACACATGTAATAAACTTGGGTTGATTATGTCTATATACCCTTAGTCACCGTGAGTATCCTTCTACACTAAACTATGTTGCTAACCTTGGTTAGGATTAAACCTTGAACAAGTGGACTGGTAGGAGGTAGTGAAGACCATTATAGATAATAGATGAAGTGGGGTGAAGGACGTATTCCGTTCAATGAGTATGCTGTATAGGAATTCAAACATGAACAGTATGTGGAAAATCTTTGGCCAAAGTATCGCAAGAAGTTGGTTGCGTTGTCCTATGTTACCTAGTTTAAGAAGTAGGATTTTAGATGAATATTGGTAACAAATATTCATATAGGCCTCTTAAACAAAACACTTAATACCCCTAAAATGGTAGGAGAACCAAGTATACTTAGTATAGAAATCGTTAAGTTAACATGAGAGATTAGTATGATACCGAGTCCTAAAATGAGAGATTGGTGTTCCACTGAGTCATTTACAACTGCATATGGTTTTCTGTTATGAGATTTATTGGCTTGGAATGTGTGTTCTAAATTATGATTATTTAGAAAAGAGAACATTATTCAAAAAAAATTCCCTTGTTTCTAAAGTCTTAAAATGGGAATGTTAGATCGTAGTATCATAGTTGAAGGTTGTAGCTCTTAGATCTATTGTATCCATAATTTGATAAAAACTTAAATTTTATTGTTAACATAAAATGGTTAGAATGAGAGGAAACATTGCAAAAACTCGATACTGCCCATAAACTTGATGAGATCCTTACTACCATGTTAGACACAAGGGATCATTTAGCTATACTTGAACAATAAGTAATGGGTAATGAGGAGGAAGAATATTTTGCTAAAGGAAAACACGAATGTGGGAAATATGGGCATTGATAACAATAATAGAGCCAATGCTAATGCAAATACACCTAATCAACCTAAGAATAAAAATTCAAGAATGGTAGCTGAACTCACTAATGACATAGAAAGAATAATTCCACCCAAGTTTGATGGCACTATACTGGGAGATGGAGCTGAAAACTAGCTCAACAAAATGGATAAGTACTTTACAATAAGAAAATTCTATGATGAAACAAAAGCAATATGGGGAGCTTATCAAATTTCCCATGAGGCGTCTTCTTGGTGGGACAGCTGTAAGGTTGAGTTAAGCATTGATGAAACAAACATCACTTGGGATTAATTTAAAAATTATTTTAAACAATGATGGATACCTCAAGTTTACTATGACAAGAAAATGACTGAATTTCAAAACTTAGCTCAGGGAAATTTAACTGTAACTGAGTACTGGGAGAGGTTTACTAAACTCCTTAAGCACATACCTTAGTATGAAACTGATGAGAAGTTCAAGATATAAAAATTTATCATGGGATTAAATCCCATTATAGGTGGTGAATTGGATGTTCACATCCCAACCACTATGGAAGGGGTTGTAGAAAAATCCATAAGGTAGGAGTAGAAATTAAAAGTGATCTCTTCCCATACGGAATAAATTAGAAACAAAGTTTCAAACTCTACTCCATCCCTTGCACCCAAAAAGGGACCATGGAAAAAGTTTGGTATGATTTTTTTTTTTTGTTACAGATAATAACAAGAAAACAACACCAAATAAACATGTTGTTAATGTGTGAAACAAATTTGTCAAGAACAATAATAATAGACAAAAGTATTATGGGGATCTGAATGATAACTTAAAGGTTAGAAATAAATTTGAGCCTAAGAAGGGACCTGTAGGATGCTATTACAATTGTGGTAAGGATCATTACGTAAACTAGTGTCCTTTGAGGAAGGATGACCGTAATAACAACATAAGATTCATGTTGTAGTACCTGAAAAATAGGGTGAAAAGTAAGTTACACCTATAGAACTGCCAAGTAAGTTATTTGGTATACCTATAACTATAATTTTTGGTACTGGAGCTACTGAATGCTTTATTTCTACTAAATTATCTTCAAAATTAAAAAGAAAAGCTGGAAAAATGGATAAATCATGGGCTATATATTATGGAAATAATGTTTGTCCATACAGTCAGTATGTGTTTTTTCAAAGAATCCTTGTAATTGCCTAGGTTTTCCACTAAATTACACCTTTATGTTGCTCCTTTGGAGTCTTATGATGTAATCATAAGTGTTAACTGGATACCTGAACATAAGGCAAACGTTGATTGTTTTGAAAAAAATATTAGTTGTTTGGATGACCTGTAGAAAACATCAAACATTCAGGGGATCAAACATGAGATTTTAGTTAGGAAATTGTCAGATGTGTAACTTAAAAATGCCCAAAAATGATGTAATTTGTATGTAGTAAAAATTTCTAAAAACAACTAATGAAAGTAGTGAATTCCTGGAGAGATATCTGCTGTTACAAAATTTTAGTGATGTGTTTCTAGAAGAGTTACCCGTTATTCCACCAATACGAGATTTTGAGTTCATGATTGAAACCAAATTGAGAACATAACCTATCTCCAAGGCACCACATCGAATGACTACCATTGAATTAGTAGAGCTTAAGGCATAGTTGTAAGAACTTTTTTCTAAGGCTTTGATAAGACTGAGTGTCTCACCTTTGGGGAACATCAGTAATTTTTTGTGAAAAAGAAGGATGGAACACTTAGATTGTGTATTGATTATAGGATGTTAAACAAAGCAACAATTAAAAACAGATATCTCCTTCCTAGAATTGATGATCTATTTGATCAAATACATGGTGCATCAGTATATTCTAAAATAGATATTTGATCTGGATATAATCAGTTAAGAATAAAGGATGAATATATTCATAAAACAACTTTTAGATGAAGGTGCAGACATTATGAATTCAGAGTTTTACCATTTGGATTAACTAATGCTCCTGTAACTTTTATGAATTTAATGAATAATATTTTTCAATAACACTTGGACAAATTTGTGTTTGTATTCTTGGATGATATTCTCATATACTCTAAAAGCATTGAAGATAATTATGAACATTTGAAAATAGTTTTGAAAATATTAAGAAAGAGAAGGTTGTATAGTAAGTTGTCCAAATGTTCTTTTTACGAGACAAAAGTGCACTATTTGGGACATGTTATAAACAAGGATGGAATAGCTGTAGATCCCTCAAAAACTGTTAAAATAATTGAGTTGCCTGTACCTAAGAATGTACATGAAGTTAGAAGCTTCATCAGTCTTGCTGGTTACTATAGGAATTTTGTTAAAGACTGTCATAAGGCCACTGCACCAATAACTTTGTTGCATAAGAAAGATAATAAATTTGTGTGGAATGAAAAATGTGAATCTACATTTAAGACTCTACAAGAACAGTTAACATCTGCACCTATTATGGTTGTACTTGATCCTAATGGAGATTTTACTATAGTAACAGATGCTTCTAAGGAAGGTCTCAGAAGCATTTTGTTACAAAATTATCATGTTATAGCTTATGAGAGTAGAAAAATAAAGTTACATGAACTGAATTATGATCCACATGACCTAGAGATTGTTGCCATTATTCATGCACTTTAGGTATGGAGGAATCATCTTCTTGGTAGACCTTTTGAACTAAATACTGATCATCTTAGACTGAAGTATATTACCACTCAGCCAAATCTAAATGTAAGACAACAAAGATGGTTATAATTTTTATCTCAGTATGATTTTGACATAAGTTATATTAAAGGAAAGGAGAATAGAGTGGCAGATGCACTAAGTCATAGGAAGCATATTTCTTCTCTTATAACATTGAGAACTTAGTTTAAAGATGAAGTAAAAAGCATCATGGAATTTGATTCTTACTTTTAGCAAGTAAAAACAACACTTGTTGTAGATCCAAATGATTTGAGATATAAAGGTTTTCACTTTGATAATGAAGGAATTTTGAGATATGATAATCGAGTATATATACCTTCGGGGAATGAATTAAGAAAAAAGTTGTTAATTGAATTTCACAATTCACCTTTTTTGGACACCTTGAAATTATGAAAATGCTTGCTGATATAAAATAACTATATTTCTGGAAAGGGATGAAAAAATACGTTATTGATTTCATGACACACTGCTTGGAATGTCGACATGTTAAAGATGAACATATGTATCCTGTTGGTTTATTGTATCTTCACAACATACCGTAGCATAAATGGAAATTAATTAGTATGAATTTTTTTCAAGGGTTGCCTATGTCAAGAAATAAACATGATGTTATTTTGTTTTTGGTGGATAAACTAACAAAAGTGACACATTTTATGACTGGTAATATTAAGGATGATTGAACTATTTTATCAAAAAGATTTGTGCATGAAATTTTTAGATTACATGGAGTACCTGAAAAGATCATATCAGATAGAGATCCAAGGATGACATCTAGATTTTGGCAAACACTCAATACATCCTTAGGAACTAAACTGACTTTTAGTTCATCCTACCATCTGGAAACAGATGGGTATAAAGAAAGAGTTAATCAATATTTAGAGGATATGCTAGGAATATATTGCATGGATCAGTAGTATAAATGGTAAAAATACCTTCCATTAGTTGATTTTTCTTAAAACAACACATATCATGCCTCTCTGAAAATAGCACCTTTCAAAGCATTACACGAAAGGAAATGTAGAACTCCAGTTAGCTAGGTTAACATAGAAGATAGAGAGGTAATTGGGCCTTAAATCCTTAAGGAAATGGTATAACAAGTTAAAATGATTCATGAATGTTTGAAGGAATCAGTAGATAGGAAAAAGAGTTATGCAAACTTAAAAAGGGTTGAAAATAAATTTAAACTTGGTGAGAAGATAATTTTACGGGTCAAATTGAAAAAGAGTTCTATAACTTTTGGCACGGTTGCCACGTTAACACCTCATTATGTGGGAACCTTTGAAATTGTTGAAATAATCAACCTTGTATCTTATCATTTATCTTTACCTCTTGATTTATCATGAATGCATGATGTTTTCCATAATTATATGCTTAAGAAATATGTTTCATATTTATCACATGTGTTAAATTGGAATTCCTTACAGGTCCAAGACCTAGGATTAATCATGGTTAAACCCTTGCTTATGCTAGAAACTTGACAGTTGCACTTAAGAAATCATGAAATAATTTGTTGTAAGGTCCAATGGGACCGGTTTAATAAAGAAAGTGCAACATGGGAAAACCGAGAAGATATGAAAACTACTTTTCTATATTTGTTTGAACATAATTGATTTTGTTGTTTGATAAAATTTGAAGATTTTATTCATGTTATATCAATAAACCTACCAGTTTTGGGTAGATGCTAAAATATTTAGTAATGATTCATCCAATTTAATGCCAATTATGGAATTTGAATTTCTCAAATGTAGTTTTGCTATCAACATGTGAATGGAAGAATGATAATTTGATTTTATCCTTGACTAAATTTATTTGACTAAGTAAATCATCAGGACGATGATTCTTTTTAGGAGGGAGGTATGTAACATGTCTAGCATGAATGTTACTATGATGACTTCCAATCTTGACAGTGCAAATGTTGACAAGTGATTTTTCATAGGAAGGTGTACTCTTATGACTTTTGAAAATCATGTTTTCATTAGATAATGAATCATTTTTTGAATACATTCACTCTAATGTGATTTCTGATTGCTTGAAAATGAGGCCATTCATATATTTATCCAACTTAAATTCAATTTTAAATATGATGAACTTGTATTTCAGTTGCCATAATTTATTCATTTTTACCAGCAACACCTTGGATCAGTTTTATTGATCCAAGGTATGCTTCAATTCTTCATACCTTTCATCTTGTTAACTTGGCATTCTGAAAGGAAGGAAAAAGATGGACTGGGCCTTGTTTTCTTTACAGTTGTGAAGGACCCTTCTTCAGGGATCCCTTCTTAGCATCAGGATTTTGATGATAGACCTAGATCTTCTTGTTATGGTTAAGGTGTTGACTGACGTATAGGGACCTTAGACATAATAATAAAACACTAAGGTTTAGACCCTAGCCTAATGGGTTAAATCTAACCTAAGTTGGTATGTTCTATGTTTATTAAGTTTGAAAACAAACTAAGGTAAGTAAAGACTTACCTAAGAACCTAAGTTGAATTTCTAACCTAATATTGATCTAGCCTAAGTCATTGATAACCTAAGGTGTACCTATGGATGACATGGTAAGTTGTATGGTCAGTGGAATCGGTTTTCAAGGCATTAAATGGGAATTGATTTCAATTTTATTATGAAAGACTGCCAAACTTTGTAGAGGCATAAAGAAAATAGGGGGAAATCTTATTTGGCATCTCCATCAGATTGATAACATGTAAATTTTTGAAATAAAGGCACATCCAAATATATATGGTGGTGGTGTGGAGAAATAGGAGGGAACTATTGTCCTTTGAATTTAATGAAATTGTTTTTAGTGATGAAAGCACCTAGGAAAAAGCATGGAGGGTTTTTGCATGGTTGTTTTAGTCTTACATTTCATTTCGAGCTCGAGCTCTACATGATGTTTTTTCTATTCATCAAATCTTCAGTTCGACTCTACTTGACTAGTTATTTTTCATTACTTGGAGCTATTTTTGGAATTTGTAAAACTATAAGAATAAGGCATCATAAATTATTGAGGGTTCTATTGACATTCGTGGCAAGAATAAGGTGTTGAAGTTTCTAAGAGATCTTCTCTGGAACGGTGAAGAAGAAACTGTTAGAGTTATTCTTGGAAATCTTTTGCAAATCATTTGAAATCTTCTCCGAAACACTCTACCCATTAAGTTGTTTTTATTTTTCTTAAGTGTCTTCATTAAAAGAACTCTGCTCTTGGGGAAAAAATGCATTTTTGTATGATGTTGTGAGGTCTTCTTTTGATGCTACTAATTTTTTGTGTGATTATTGTTTTACTACACTATTATGATGGAAGATTGTTCTGGGTATTAATCCTTTTATTGCGAAAATTATTGAGTCATGCTTAACTTTTTTTGAGTTTTAAATTAAGTTGTATCTTTTTGTACAACTATTGAAGTTGTGTTAAACTTGTGAGTAACTCATATGATGTTGAACTTGAATGAATCACCTTGCTAACAATCTAGTTTTTTGCATGGTTGTTGGTCTAACCCTACTTGTGTGATTTTTGGAGTTATTTACTGAATTCTATTGCAACTTATCTAGTGCTAGGAAAGGGTGGTCTAGGTTTTGTTCTTCATGATTTGACTTGTTGAGTATGTCTTACTATTTTTACTTAAATCTGAGGTACAGTGGATAGTGTATGATCTTGTGGTAAGAAAATGTTCAACTGTAGGTTACTTAAATGAATTATTGGAGGAACTTATTCAGAGAAATCTTGTTTCACTCAATGATAATACTTTTGAGGATTAACGGTTTTATTTCTTGTCCATTGTTGAATCATGTTTGCATCTTTAAGGAAATTCAACTTTTTTAACCCTGGCTTTAGCATATCTTTTTGGGTTAGGAAAGAATGATCAAAATGTGGAAGCAATGGGAATTCGTATGACTCCTTTTTTTTATTTAGTGTTCTAGTGTATGTACTTTCTAATACAGTCCTCTATACCTGCGAGTTTAGGGAAAGTTAAATCATTTTGAATTTATTTTTCTTGGGTTGGAAGTTTACATCTGATTGGAATTTCTTGAACTCAGTCATTTTATTGAGGGTCTGGTAAATGAAATCATGTTGGCTTCTCGAAAGGAATTCATGCTTTAATCGAAGTTACCTCTATTTGAAATCTCGTAAGGAGGTGTAAATCTGTCATGTTCCTTTGTGTATTTAGGTAACCTCTGAAACTCAGAAAACTGTTCTAAATAAAGGAAAATGGTCCTTGGGTATTAGCGTGATGTTTTCTCTTGTTGTTGTTGAATTTACGGTTTGAAAAATCGATTGAATTTGTTGTTGTGTTTGGTTCACTTGAATATTTTCCTTGATCATTGTAACACCCTTGACAATTCTTATTTTCTTCCTTTGCATTTCAAGTAATAACATGTGATTTTCCTTATAAATATATGTTCTATTTATTGCTGGAGATCATGCTTGATATGGAAAAATCATATCTATTCTTAATATCCTTTAATTGACTTGGAATGGCTTCCTTGAATCCATTTTTCACTTTTGTAGCTGAGTTTCAATCTACTTTAAGAGTTGTAAAATTATCTATTAATCTAACTCATCCTTGGATCAATTTCAGTGATCTAAGGAATGTTTTAAATCTGCTCTGTTGAATGAATGGTAAATTGACATTCCATGAATCAAGAGACATATTGACTGAACTTTGTTATTACAAGTTATTTGATTTTTGTGTGAACATATTTCCATTCAGTTGTATGTTGTGCTTAGGTCCTTAGAGATTGATCATGGTAGGACATTACTGACAAACATGAAAATACAGCTTGTTCATGGTATAGGAAGGATTCAGGATCCTAAAAAGGACTATCCTATAGAATCCTAAGCTAGGTAAGAATATTTGCTACCTAGGCTATGTCACATAATAGAATTCTTATTCTAACCTAAAGCTTCCTATTCTAATTTGTTGGTTGAATGAAATCCCAACCTAAACTCTGTGCTAAAGGATATGGAAGAGTTACTAGGTTATTAAAAATTAACTTGGAACCTAATACTATAAGGTTTTATGATGATCTAACCTAATGCCTAAAACTAATATGTTGTGAATTAATCTAAAATATGTGGAAACTACCTAAGGTTATGTGTTAAGACCTATGGAGGAAATTTGTTGTTAGGGTTATATCCTAAGGTATGTATTATAAACTACCTAAGATCTAACCTAAGCAATTTGATCTACCCTAAACTAAAGGGTATGAAAGGGGAATCAGGTGGTCACATGCATTAAGGGTGATGGTTCCTATGGAAATTATGTTATTGATAAGGTTTTTAATGCATAGGGTACTGCCAGTTTTGGCAGAGGCTAGTTGACTTGGACGACGCTTATGTGGAAGTGTCACTAAAATGGAATTTCATGTTAATTTTGATTTGGCATTCGCCAGACTTGGAAGGTGGTGGCAAGGAAGGATAGGCAGGAAAATTGGAATTAATGAAATTTTTTATTTTCAATTTTCGTGCATGAACCGTCTTTGAAGGCATACAAGCGGGTTTGTCTAGGGTTGTTTCACTTTACATGTTTCACAATTTTTTCTCTGCATGTTCTCTGTTTGTTTAAACTAGTAGATTGAACTACACTTAATGGCTATTTTTGAAGTCTTAGACCTATTTTCAAATCATGGGATGTATAAGAGATAATGTGGAAAAAATAATATGGTTGTTTGATGTTCGTGGGTAAGAGGAGAAGTTTTGAGCTCGACTGGAGGTCTCCTTTGATTTGGCAGAAGAAATATAAGGCATGATAGGCTCTAACCATTAAAATCTCTTGATTTCTTCTAAATGTTTTCATTAAAACAACTCTGCTATATTAAGATTTTTGGATTGCATATTTTATTTGGTTATTTTCTTGTTGGGTTTAATAAATCTTTAGTTCTTGATCATGAATCCATGGTAAATATGGTTTTGTTTGAAAATTACATTATTTTTGTTTAAAAACATGATACATGTATGCAAAAACGTATTTTGTAACTTTTCTTGACATTTTTTTGTGTCTGGTAATTCAAAGGTTCGTTTTTGATGACCTTCGTTACTAATGATTATTGTGCTAAGTTATTTAGGAACTTTGGCTTCTTGTTACTGTTGGAATTCATGTTTGTTGATCTTGAGCTTATATTGAGCTTGTATTTTGTTGTAACTTGTATTGAGCTCGTATTTTGCTGTAACTTGTATTCAAGCTCGTATATCTGTTGGATCTTGTTTTGGTTTTGTGTTCATTTTGAACTTTTGATAGAGGTTATTATACTAAGGAATCGTGTTTTGATTCTTGTGATGACCTGGACTATTATTGAAGTCCATATATGGCTTAGAGCTTGTGTCTATTTTCTAGTGACCATTTGAACTGTTATTGAAAGTTCATTAAGTACACGACACTCGTATTTTGCTATTGGTATAGTTTTGAACCCTGGTAAGAAAATTATATTACGTTTGAATTGGAAAATAGGGTTTGATGAGATGTTAATAGGAAATGAAAACTCTCTACATTTCTAAATTGTTAATAAGTATCTGTATACTACCTTATTTTAAATATGTTGGTGTATATTCAAACTCACGTATGAGATTCTGTGAGGTGACTCTGTATAATTTAATTGTTACTAATGTGTTGGAAATGGTAACCTGAACAAGGTGTTGGTTCTACTCTGGTGTTGTTATGGGTTTTATTTGTTTAGGATGTAAACTAAAAAGAGAATATACTATTTTCTAGAACTTGCATATATTCCCTTGAGTGGTTCTGAAACCTCGTGGGAGCTTATGTTCAACATTATGCTCAGAATTGTTTTACGATTCCTGAACTGGTTATATTACAAATATGATCGATTGGGTCTTGGCTTTGAAATTTGGTTTATTACTTGATTAAATGGTTTAATAACTCAAAACTCTTCTTGAGACTAACTACATGCGCAAGGAGAAAAATGGGAAGCATGGTTTAAATGGGTTATTGGGTAACCTCTTCGAGATCTTGTTTGGAAAAATATTGTTGGTTAATTGTTCTTCCTGGAGTACCAATCTGTTTGCTCTTGTATTAAGAAGTTGAAAATTATTGCAAGTTAGTTTCTATCTTGAATGAGCATATGGGTAATTTCAGAGTTATTAGTTTCCTATTCGGGTTTGACACTTCTTGTTGAGTCCAATAAATAAATTCTTGAGTCTTAAGCATAAAGGAAATCGTGATTTCTTAGGGATGTAGTGTTGTTTTAAACTTCACTGTTATACTGATTCGAGCTAAAAATGGAACTCATGCCTTTTTATGGTAAATATTTTAGGGAAGGTTTCAATACATCTTCTTCTTATTCTAAATTTTATCTTGAACTCTCCCTTGGAAATAAATTTATGAACTTATTTGTTTGCATTAGAAAAAGGGAATTGTGGTTAAGTATAATGGGATGAATTAAGGATTGAACCATATCCTGTTAACATTCATTTTTCTAAGGTTTTTGGTTTAAGTTCATTTGATTAGAACCGCCTATTAATTATACCTATAGGAAAAGAAGATTATTACGTTGTTTATTCTTCTTGTACATAACATTTGACAGAAATAAAGTAGAAAGAGATTGATGATTGGTTTGTTGAACTGAAAATGTAAAATTGTTTGAATGTTGATCCTTTATTTTCCTCTTGGATTAATATGTGATTCTGTTCTGATAAATATCAAAAATATTGAATTTTAAGGTAGTTGACCTTTAAATGAAACAGTATAAGTCATGACATGAACCTATTTCTACTTTACGGATGTTATGTGTTTTGGGCATAGTTGAAATGGTTTCTCTTCTTCCTTTGCTTAAAAGTTAGGTTAATCACCCTAGTGAGAACCATGCTGTAAACACTTATTTCATCTTACAATAAAGATAAGTGTTGTATTCTATTACTATAGAATTGGGAACAATGAGATGATAAGATCTGTTATTGATAAAGTTAATTTTTAGGATCAATTGAACTTTAAATTGTAAGCAAATGTTATATATTATTCTCTCTCCCTTAGAAGTGAATTCAGATTTATTAATGTATTCCTTCTCTGATTGTTGTTACTTATGCTTATAGTATGATATACTAATTGTTTCATTAAAGCATGGTTTTTTTAATGGAACAATTAGTGGAATGCACTTAATTTTAAGGCTTAGTGCTTATCATGCTCAGTTCATTGAACTGACCTGTGCTAGAAATTTTTGCAGATGGAATTCGTAAGTGAAAAAGAAGGAAAAGACTTATATGATGCATTGGCTGATTTAAGTCTGATTCTTTGTAGAGAATTCTGATTCGTTCTTGAGTTGTATTGAAAAAGAAAAGTTATATGCTTTTTAGAATGAAGGCTGTTGTTAGGTAGTATGCCTAAAATGCATAAGTTTTGTAAAATGTATAAGTTCTAAAGATGAATTGAAAGTTGAGAATTTACTTGCATTGGATGTGTAAATTATCTTGTACTTGTATAACAGAGATGGAATCCTATCTTGTCGATATTCTCCATATTATTTATATGCTTAATTGGGTATTCTTAGATAAGCTTGATAAAGGGATTTAGAATATTCTCCCTAAATAAGATGTAGCTTGTTAAGTTGCAGAATTTGATGATCATAGCTAAACAATTCAACATAGTAATATGATGTGGAATGAACATTCAATAAAAACTAATGAATTTGTAAATGATATAAAAGGGGTGCTAAACCCTAGCACTTAACCATGTAAAGGAAGACCCTCCCACTAACATAAGAATGCAAACGTAAAGGAGAATATGATTCCTAATCATTAGACTTCATTTTAATAAATTCTACTTAGTTACAACCTAGGTGGTTGCTACACTTCTTGAACGGTTAAGTCACATTAAATGAAACTTATAATGTTGTTGTCTTGTTTTGGTTAACAAATCATTAGGCCCATTAAACGAACATTAAAGGCAATCTTAATTCAAGGAAGTTATTTAACGACCAATTATATCTGGGATAGAAAACAACTTAAGGAGTGTTGGATTAGGTCTTCGCAAGGTTGCTGAAATCTATTTTTAATAATCCAAATTAATTAAATTATAATAAGCTCCTAGGGGTATGTACATCTCGATGAGGTTGTTCTGTAGGATGCTAGCACATGCCAACTGCAGGGTTATACCTTTGAGAAGATTAGGATCTTATCGAGGATACAACGATTTCATTGACATGTGGCTACACCCTTCTGCATTGATCATCTATATCTACACACATTGGACTTGAACTTAGTTTCTCTCTAGGTCTGGTTAGTAGCATGTTTAAGATAAGGAGTAGCCCTCTATAACTCAAGGTACCTTGGCAAATGGGGTTAACTTAGGTTGACCCAATATGACAACTTACCCTAAGTTTTCGTGAGCCTCTTCATATCATAACATATGTTGTTAACTAGAAATAGGGTTAAACCTTGGGCAAGTGGACTGACGGAAGTCAGTAAAGGACATTCTAGATAACAATAGAGTGGTGTGAAGGACGTATTCTAGATTGATGAGTATGGTGTCAAGGAATAGTATTATGAACAGTATGTTAAAAATCTTTGGCCAAAGTATCATAAGCTACTGGTTGCATTATCCTATGTAACCTAGCCTAAGGTTCATGATGCAGATGAATATTAGTAACAAATATTTTGATAGGTTCCTTAGATAGATCACTCAATACCCAAAATAGGGAAAGGGAACCAAGTATACGTAGTATACAGAAAAGTATTCAATACTTAATGTTAAACATGAATAGATCGGTAGTTCACCGAGTCATGAAATGAATAGATTGGTAGCTCACCGAGTCATTAGAGCTTCATATGGTTATCTGTTATAAGAATGGTTATTAAAGAATGTGTGTTCTAAACTATGTATTTAGAAAAAAGAACATTATTCATGCAAAAAAAAATTCCCTTGTTTCTAACGTCTTAAAATGGGAATGTTACAACCGTCGATATTAGTTCATCTCTTTCTGATTTTAAATAATTGGGTATCAATGAAAAATAAATCAATTACCTTGTTAAATATCACTACATGGATTCATTCTCCTTATCTAATTTGGGTCTGAGATGGAAGGCGAGTTATGAATTTCTCTTCTGGATCCTATTTTAATCTAGGTTTCTGGATTTTGGGTTTGGTACTTATATGAATTATTGTATCTATATAAGTTTTCCATTCATGGTTCTCTCTTGATCATTAAAAGGAACAACTGCGGGATGATCTCTCTTTCTAATGGTGATAGGATAGGTTAGCTGAACTAAAAGATTGAATTAATGAATCGTTATAACTGGTTATAAAATTATAAGAAGTCTATTATTGGGTGAAAACATATTAAATGGTTGTAGAAACTATATTTGATTGTTAAAATCCTTTCATTCATCTATTTGTCTTGACCCTTGGTTATGATTTATCTCGTTTGAGATTGAGTGATTAATTCCAATTGTGTGCTAAATTGATTCCATCCTTTTTCAAATTAAACTTGTTTTGAACTGGACCTAAACTCTAATTTGTTTCTAATCCTTGATTTAGGATATAATATTCTTAAAATAAAAAGATCTTTCCTAAGTATGTTGTTGATTCTTCCTAACTTATTCTAGTGTTTGATTGAACTTGGCATCTCATATTTTAGGATGGAATTATGAGATAGAAGTATTAATGTGATACCAAATGTTGTCCTATTGCTTAGAGTTAGTAAGGATTGTTATCTTCTCCTAATATATAGGATTAATTAAGAAGTGAATTATATTAAATAACATTTGCTAGCAAAAGTGGAATTTTATGAAATAATTACTCATCTGGATTAATGCTTAAATACTTTTAATATAAAACAATAGAAATAATTTGAATTTTTTTACATCATGATCTATTCTAAATTATGATCTGGTTTATCATCTCTCTCTCTCTCTCTCATTGTGAATATTATTTTCCTTTTGGTATGTCTTTTTGAATGCTTAAATTGTTTCATAAAATATGAGTTCATTTTATGAAACAATTAGTTAAAAGAACATCGTTTTAATGCTTAGTGCTTATCATGCTCAGTTCAATGAACTGACCCATGATAGAAATTTTGTAGATGGAATTTGTAAGTGATGAAAGGAGAAAAGATCTCGTAAGATTTTATTTTTGTTCACCGATGAGACTAGATCTTTTATAATGAAATATGAATCATTATTGAAATGTAATTGTTAGAAAGGAAGGTCGTATTTTTAATTGATCGTTTGATGTTGTTTGACACTAAAAATGTCTAAAGCGTTTGGAGTTGTAATGTATGAATCCCACTTTGGAGAATGAAAGACCTGTGGATTTGTTTGATCTTAATTTGTGATATTTGTAGATATTCTATGAATGGAAATGATAAGCTTATCTCTAATTGTTTTCATACTTAAGTAATAAACCCTATCAAGTTGATTTAATATGAATTAGAGGTTAAGGGTGCTAGATAATTACTCTCTTATTTAAACACAACTTATTAAAAGTTGGCACTTGTGATTCAACATTCAACTAAATTACTATGGATTTATTCAAACCATGTTTGTCGGTAAATGAATTCATGATGTTAACTTGTAAAATAATATGGAGTTACAAATGAACCTTAATTCTTAATAAGTAAAGGGAAGGAAACTTTTCTAAAATGATAAAAAGTATGTGTTAAGATGTTTTGGAATTAAAACCTAATATTATCTCGGATAGAGGAAGATGTGCTTCCTCTTGATTAATTCCTTAATCAGAATAAGACCAATCAGAAGAAAATGTATAGGATTAGACTTCATGTCAATGAAGTATTTTATAACAAGATTTGATTCAGAACATAAGAAATCTAAGACTTGGATAAGTAAATTAAGTTAATGTTATAGTTGGTATTTACCTTAGCTCATGTTCACCTGGGTACTTTATTTACCTTTATTGTATTTATCCTCACCCACTTATGTGTGTGCTTATTTCTTTTATCTTATTTAGATATTAGGAGATATTATCTAGTTGTTAGGTATAGTTCTTTCCTTGATCTATGGTATTGACTAGATCCTTGATGTCTAGTTCTCTCCTAAATCTATGGTCTTGACTAGTTCTTTGATGACTAGTTATTTCCTTGATTCATGGCTTGATCTACGACCTTGAATGGTTCTTAGATTGTTATTCGTTGTCTATTTAAGCAAGGCCCATTCTCAATGCATTGCATTGAGCTCCATAATAATATATGATATTGCTGCTCATTTGTTTGCAAAGGTTTTATGTAAAGTTATTTTGGTGAATTGCTTTCATCTTATTGATCACAGTGTTTGGTTAGCATCTGTGTTCTTGGCTTGGTACGATCTGGTTATCATTCCTTTTATGGTCATGGTATCAGAGTTGGAGATTGTTGTTGACATCCGTCTGTAAGTTTTATTTTGTAAATAAATTATTTGTGTATTCATATATTTGGGATTTGGTCATATTTTTTTGTTTCATCCATTTTTATGCAAAACAAAGGCTTCCATTGGATCCAGAAGGTGTGAAAACCCTAAGATAGACTGTAAACATGACCAATTCTGGAGGCAATCATTTTTTGTGGTTTATTATTTTTGCAGAGAAGCACACATCGTATCTGTCTCAATTTGCATATAGGAAGGTTTTTCGATATTTCCTTTTTTGGCAAGGGTCCACGGATGCTGTGCACATTTTTACTATTTCAGAAAAATCTGCAGGCTACTATTTTCAATAATAAAGATCACTATCTACATAGTCCAAACACATGACACACCCCAGAATAGTGATTGTTCAATCACGCATTAAAATCCTTAGCCCTTGGTCATATGGTATGGCCATATGAGGGCTTAAAGCTTGTGATTCCTACTAGTAGGTGCTTAACTTTAGCCCCCTTTAATTTTATTTGTGTGGTGAAGGCAACAACAATTTATTTTGTTTAAGTAGCAACTAAAATAAATAATAAAGTAAAATATTAAAAAGCTTGTAACTTTTGATTGGTAACTCGGTTTTGAGTGCCATTTTTTCCAAAAGTGCTTGTTTTTTCATGCTCTTTCCATTATATTTATTTATTTTGATACTTTCACTATAATTATAAAGTGCCAAATATGGAGGAGTGTTGTAATCAATTGCAGACACAATTTTGGCTAAGCCCGATGTCCTAAAATTTTGGGAGTTGTAGTTTGTACCTATCATCGATTCTGAGAATGATATGCTTTTCTCTGAAGTGTGTGGACTTTAAGAGGATATTGTAAAATTTGTGGAAGAAAATAGATCGCTCAAGAAGCAAATTCTCTTCTACAATCACTCATTCACGATAAGGATACAATAATACACTTCCTACAGGACAAACTTGCTAGCCTATAACATCACCATCATATTGTGGAAAACCATATCTATGCTCCTAATCCACTTGTAGCTATTGCTCATGAACCCACTAACATTGATTTGTCTGTTTTTGAGTTTGTTCCTACTCTTGATGCTCATACACCTATGAAGCTTATTACTGCATGCTCTTCCACATCTGTGCCTATTACAGTACCACATGTTTTGTATCCTACTTCTGCTCAGCTACATGGCTTTTTTAAGAAGCATACCACTGCATTCAGTTCTTGCATGCTTCGTTCTATGGGTCTCACTAGCGGAGTCATTAGCACTCGACTCTTTATGAGGATCATGAGTTCTGCACCTTCACTCAGGCTTGAGAAACCTGAGATTTCAGTTGTCATATATGATCAACCTGACACACATTCTGATGTTCTTTTGCATGTACACATTGTGCATTTTACACCAAGTCATAAGCAGGCATCTTCTTCATCCATCCATATTGATTTGGGGTGGATATCTGATCACTCATGGTGGTGACGTAGGAATTCGTTGAGAGGACTCTACAGGCGTGGCTCCTCCACCATTTGGCCTCTTGCTCCACTTTCTATACCTTGTGCATTGTGATGCTTCTTGTTTTGAGCATTTGTTTTAGCAAGTGTAGTGTATCTCTCTTGTTTGTTTAGAGATTTTGTTTCTGTATTTTTGACACTTTTGGCATGTTGACACTTATGGAGGATCTATTTTGGTACATTTTAGTGTTATATTGTCAGTGTTAAAGTAGTTGTTTTGACAAATCATACAGATTTGTAGCGTCACTCCACCCAATTAGCATTATGGGGGGGTGTGGTGTTGATCCTGCTTCTTTAGGTTTTTTGTCCTTGCCTTGTTACCTTGGCTTTTCTTGGATCATGAGACTCTGGATTCTGTGTCCTTTCCTTATTGCTTTAGTTTTTTTTCTTGGATTATGGCACACCTATTTGCAGCAGTTAATCAAGTTATGTTTGGTGTTCTTTTTGCACTTTCGACATCAATTTGTTGATAGTCTCCTTATATGGAGCTATTCTGGTGGAGCCTAGTGTCAGCTGTTTTTGAGAATTGTGATCGAACAGTGGATTCAGACCATAGTGCACACCAAACTTCTTTAGCATTATATGATTTTTTTGATCCAAGCTTCTTGGGATGCCTTGGAGTGGGTCTTTACTCTCTTTACTTTGTTGTTATTAGTTTTGGGTACCTTGAGGTGTCCTTTTTCCTAGTTAATGTACATGAGAACCTCATCAGGCCTAGTTTCTGGGACTCATACTATGGACATGCCACTTCTATTTTGGCCCCTAGCTTCACTTGAGGGGCGATGTTAGAGTAGGTATTTACCTTAGCTCATGTTCACCTAGGAACTTTATTTACCTTTATTGTATTTATTCTCACCCACTTATGTGTGTGGATATTTCTTTTATCTTATTTAGATATTAGGAGATATTATCTAGTTGTTAAGTATAGTTCTTTCCTTGATCTATGGTATTGACTAGATCCTTGATGTCTAGTTCTCTCTTAAATCTATGGTCTTGACTAGTTCTTTGATGACTAGTTATTTCCTTGATTCATGGCTTGATCTACAACCTTGACTAGTTCTTATATTGTTATTCCTTTCCTATTTAAGCAAGGCCCATTCTCAATGTATTGAGTTGAGTTCCATAATAATATATGATATTGCTATTCATTTTTTTGTAAAGGTTTTATGTAAATCTATTTTGGTGAATTGCTTTCATCTTATTGATAGTGGTGTTTGATTACCATCTATGTTCTTGGCTTGGTACGATCTGGTTATCGTTCCTTTCAGTTAACATGACTCTTAGTATGTAGAATCAGTTTGTGAATTTGAAACATAAATTAGAATGTTAATGGATGAAAAACAAATCTTAGGAAAAGGTTTGGATGGAGATATATCTGCATAGAAATTCAAATTTCAGTTTTTTCTTGTAATCCTAATGGATAATGAACCTAGTTGTTCAACAGGGCTGTTGTAATTAACCCTCAATAAGGAAAATTATTAAGTCATTAACTTATTTCTTGGGTATGTACATCAAGATGAGGTGAACTCGGTCAGATGTTGTTACAAGCCAACTACTTTACAATACCTTCGTGAAGACTTGGGTCTTGATGAGGATATTGTGTTGCAATTGACATGTTGCATCACCCTTTAGATTTTAATCATTTAGATCTATATAAACTTGAATTTGATCATAGTTATGCCCTAGGTTAAGTTAGAAGCATCATCTAGTGTAAGGGGGAAACTCATGATGATTTAGGATAACTAGAGACATGCAATCGACTTGGGTCGATTGAGTATGTCTATATACCCTTAGTCACTGTGAGTAGCCCTCTACACTAATCTATGTTTCTAACCTTTGTTAGGGTTAAAACTTGAAAAATTGGATTGGCAGGAGTCGGTGAAGACCATTCTAAATAACAGATGAAGTGGGGTGAAGGACGTATTATGTTCGACGAGTATGTCTTCTAGGAATATAAACATGAACAATATGTGGTAAATCTTTGGCCAAAGAATCACAAGCTCCTAGTTACGTTGTCCTATGACACCTAGTTTAAGAAGCGGGATTTCAGATGAATATTGGTAATAGATATTTAAATAGGCCTCTTAAACAGAACACTTAATACCCTGAAAAGGGTAAGAGAACCAAATATAATTAGTACAAAAATCATTAAGTTAACATGAGAGATCAGTATGATACCGAGTCATAAAATGAGAGATCAGTGTTCCACTGAGTCATTTACAACTGTATATGGTTTTCTGTTATGAGATTAATTACCTTGGAATGTGTTTTGTAAATTATGAGTATTTAGAACAGAGAACATTATTACAAAAACTCCCTTATTTCTAAAGTCTTAAAATGGGAATGTTACAATGAAGGGAACGCACCCAAAATAAAAGTAAATGGGAAGGTGGTCAGGAAAAGGCATGCAAGAGAAGAGATTGGCGCATGGTAGTAGAAGAAGGTTTAGGGACTTAGATGTATTTTAAAGGTGGTATCTCATGGAAAAAATGTGAGGGCTCGAATAGGCATGAGGAATGGATAAGGTGTCATCCTGGAGCCTTGGAGGTCAAGAAAAGAATATTCCACATAGGTAATATTCCTAAGAGGATCATTATAATTAGTGGAAGCCTTTGCAAGCTGACATAAGCTCTTGATCGATCATGAAGGACCACACTTCCACTTGGCATGTGACATGATCATGGGAAAATTTATTGTGGTGAATCCAAATTCTATTTAAGGGAGTTTTGGGGCCTAAAATAAAGAGATAATGAGAGAGGAAACAAAGTGCTAGAAGAATTTTGTTACTATGCATAGATACATGCTCTCGGGTCTAAACAAGGGTTGTAATGGGAAAGCATAGCTAGGAACTCTGTTTAGGGTAGTTTGTATGGTTGGAATGTCATTTCATGATGTATATGGTCTTAGATGGCCCTATTTGATGTAATATGGCTACTGTAAATGAATTTAATCAATATATGGGGCTTTATCTAGTATATTTGTGTCTATGGACTAAATGCTAGTGTGTTTTCATGTTATTCATTGTTTAGATCTACTTCTATTTACACTGTCGTGATGTTTATGTTTATTTCATGGAGCATTTATTCTTAGAATCAAATTCACTACTTTGTTATTAGATTAAATGCATATGTTCTTATTTTGTAAACATTTCCTCCATTGATGGTGGAGTATTTTTATAAAGCTCACATAAACAAGGGGTTCAATGCCTGCACGCACCTTTGGTGAGCACCCAAAATTTGGGTGATAGGCTGAAATCCTTCGGGTTAAAAGAGAGGTTATATAATACAAGGAAATGAGACTACAAAAATGGAGGATTAAAGGAAATGTTGGGAGTTGTAGGAAACCTCTGTGTGCGTGATAGAAGAAGCTATTTGTAGCCCAATAGTTAGAATTTTCACTTAATTTTTTGTTTTGGAATGATTCAAACTTTTGTGCAAAATTTTCATCAATTTCTTGGTGCACTTGGTGAATTTTTTTTTCCCTATCCTCATTGCACCACATGGTAGAGTGTAATTTTTCGATGGGTTGAGTGGGGGGCTTAGAAAGAGCACCTTAATCAATTGTTGGGGTAACATGGGTGACCAACAGACTAAATGGGAGGGCTGGGAGTTTTTTCCATAATTTTCACCAAATTTTAGGTGCTCATGAGATATAAAAAATTTCCCTCACCCTGGTTTAACAAGTGGTAGAGCGTGATTGCACGGAGCGGGGGTTGGGAAATGAAGCGTGGTGGTCTTATCTTGCAAGGACTTGAACTGCGGTCATGTGGAGGGTATATGGGAAAAATAGGTTAGGGGTGAATTTTCTTACACCTATTGCACCAAATATTTGGTGTAATTGCTGCAAAAAAAAATTCCAATCTCTCATTGGTTGGATTTCTAGCCTAGAAATTGGATAATTGTTTGAACATGTGCCTTAGAGAGTGACTTGTCAAGACCATAACTTGAGTTGTAGGAGGAGTTTTTTGATGAAATTTTAGATGATATTGAATGAAAATTTACTTTTTAATCCATTTTAGGGGTTTTTAAAGCTTGATTCATTCATTTTTTCCTAAAAATAAGATTTTGTTTCTAGCTCCAAGGGTGTGTGTGAGGAAAACTTGATGGGGACATAGTGCACCAAGGTTTTTTAAAGAATATGATTCCACCATATTGTATATATCTAAATTACCTTTCCAAGTATATATTATTTGACTCTTAACTCCTTCCGGAGCTCCCAGAATCACTTCCTGAAGCTCAATAGCGTTTTTGTCCTTATGCACGACTTAGGCCTCCATGAGTCACTTCTGCTGAAATTTAACCAAACCTTGTGAATCTTCCCAAAATATTCCAAATATTATTTTACAATGTATTAAAATCTCTAATATTCCTCCTTGATGAGTTTATGCCTTTGTTTTTTCTCTTGTGGGTGTGCACCAGCTCCAAAAAGATTAGGAAATGGCCTTTCCCAAGCCTGCTAAAAAATTGTCTTAGTGAATCTTTCTTTGAAAGCTTTTGAACTGAATGGATATCCCTAAATCACCTAAGGGAATATTTAATAAGGGATTAGGGTGATATAAAGGATTGTTTATAATGACCTTTGATTTAAAATTTTTTGGTAGGGTATGGTTGTGATGCTTGAAAATTGGGAATTTTTATGTTGCACATTTACATGAAAACAAATATGTTGGAGAAGATTCAAGCATTTTATCACGGATAATCTAAGGTAATAATTTCAAAACTCTAAACCTTTAGAAATTAGTTTGAGATCCTTAAGATTGGTGATGATGATTCCATTGTAGCATTCTTACATAGGGTGTATAAGATTTTCAACACCATGAAAGTGTTAGGTGAATATGTGAATGAAGAAGTTGTTATTCAAATTTTTTTGAGATATCTAACTGCTAAGTTTGAATCCAAAGTTTTTTCCATAGAAGAAGTAAAGGATTTTAATACTTTGAAGATGGATTAATTACATGGGTCTTTGACTACCTATGAAATGAGGATTTTTGATTCCAAACCAAAAGACCAAATGTAAGAAGGAAAAAGATGATGATGGTTCTCCTAAAATTTATGACAAAGAAATCTTTGCAATGGTGCCTAGGAAATTGAATGTTAGATATGGTAAGTACAAATGTAAAATTCCATTTAAGTGTTTCAATTGTGATGAAGTAGGTCATTTTATAGTTAAGTGACCTCGTAAGAATGAAAAGGAAGGTGATGAAGAGCATGAGGATGATCATACAAATAATAATCATAAGTTTATAAAAGGTCAGAAGAAATTTAAGAGGATTAACTTTAAAAAGAAGGGAAAAAGAAGTTATTACACAAAGGAAGATTATTGTTTGTCTGATGCTAGTAGTGGTGTTTCAGATTCTGAGTCTGAATATGATCATGAAGATGTTGGAAATGAGGTATTGTTCATGACTAAATATGCCATGAGATCTTCTAGTGATGGATCTTCATTATTAGGTGATTTCATATCAGGATATTGTATTTATTTTGAGTCCAAGATTAAGAGGATGATAAATACGATCTAAAATGTATCCAAAATAAGTTAAGGCAGGCTGAAAATAAAAATAATAAGTTGAGTTCTCAATTCTAAGAGTATGAATATAAGATTCACGATCTAGAAGAAAATTGTAGGTCTCAAACAATCAAGCTCAACAAATCAGTAAGAATGCTAGAAGAAAAAGTAAAATTTCTTATCTCAAGTTTGCAATATAAAGAGAGCATGTGCACCATGTTTTAAGAATATATAGAATTTACAAGGACAAAATTGTTATATGTTGGTAAGAAAACCACATGTCCTTTTATAAATTTGGGAAAATTGTCAAGTATCTTGATGATCTTATTGGAAAAAAGATACTTGCATGTGATATAGTAGGTTTGGAGTTTAGTGGTGACCTCAAGGGTAAGGAGAAGATTCAAGAAGACAATGTTGCAAACAAGAAGGATAGAGAACCAATTGTCTAAAATGAAAATAAGGAGATCTTCACCAAAGATAATGAGAAGGAAAAATTAGCAAGGCATCCAAATGATACATTTAATGGTTATTGTTTTACTTGTAATGGATTTAGTCATAAGGAAAAGGAATCTATGAAGTAGACTACATATTTTAATCCATGGATAGATAGTAGGAGTACGTGAGATAAGAGTGTGGTATGCTTAAATTGCAATGAGAGAGGTCATGTTAGATTTTGTTTGTATGATCCACATAGTTGAGGGCTACAAAGGAAAAAGATCAGTTGTGTGCTTTAGTTGCAATTAAGTTGGTCATATTTCTAGAGAGTGTTTTTATGGTTACTCAAGACAAAACAAGAGTTTTCATGTTCATATGGAGTAAGAAAGAGGTTTTCATAGTTCTATATTGCATGCTAACAGTCAAGGCAGGATATGGGATCCTATAAGGGTTAACAATAGTTCACAAAGAGATGATGTGAATGATAGAAAAAGTAATTATCAGTGTACAGATCATAAATAAGGAGAACAAGGTGACTTTCATGTATCTAAGAGGGCTTGGGACCTCTTCAATTATTTCTTCTAGATCCACCACGAAATATTGTGTCTCTATATAGATTCTTACAGACATATATCATATGAAGCATTGGAGAAAGTGGTAGATTATTTAGTTGAAGAATGTATCCTCCAAGTATCCAAGGTATGTTGTCATACTCTTAATCTATCTTTTAAGTCTTTCTTAGTTGATTCAAATCATGTAATAGTGTGG
This sequence comes from Taxus chinensis, assembly GCA_019776745.2. Lineage (NCBI taxonomy): Eukaryota > Viridiplantae > Streptophyta > Pinopsida > Cupressales > Taxaceae > Taxus > Taxus chinensis. The sequence continues at coordinate 769,082,214 of CM034148.1, read as the reverse complement.
TTATACTCAAATAATAAGTTTTTTTCATGTCATAAGGTGTTGGTGAGTGAAGTATTTCTTAATTTTTATCTTGGTATTTTAAGGTACTGTTATGATCTACATCTATGTTTCCATTTATAATTCAAATAAAACATGTTTAAATATGAGAAGTTTGTTCTGATTCATGTAGTCTTTTGTTTTCCTACTTAATAGTTATGTGCACTAGATTCTCATTTAGATAGATTTGAATGCTCACCTAAAGCACACACAACCACCAGGTCACTCCTTTTATGCCTGTTAGAATGTTATCATGCATAATTTCCATGTTTTTAATCTATATATTAATTAATGTACCAGGAATCAACATAACCATGGCATCTCATCAACACATATAATAAGGAAAATACTTAAATAATGTAAACGAGAACTAATATCAAGTGCAACACTAAGACATCATCTTCAGATGTATCTACTATCATTATCCAACAAAAATTATCCATTAGAAACCCAAATTAATCACATCACATAAGTTGATACATATAACATTTAATACAATGTTATGCAGTTACATGCGTGCAAATATTAACCATATATCTATGTCACAACCCATGCACTCTCCTAGTAACATGGATTCTTAGAAAATAGATTACATGTTTTACATTCTATGCTAATAATACAATATCCTAAATATAAACCTTTTTTTAATCATAATATTAGCTTTAACTTGTGCATGCTTCCTTTCCTTTTCTGCATGTTATTTTTCCCATTATATCCTTTTCTTTGCCACTAATTCTTTAGGATTTTATCCTTTTATTTTTCGTCACTCCAACCCTTCCTTCCCTATTTTTATCCATGGCTCAAAAAGAAATTTTCCTTTTTCTATTGCTTCTATGTGTGTAGCCTCACGCATTGATCCATGTTACCTCAATGTAAAACTCTTGCATGTTATCCTTTCCTTCACATTCATGTACTTCTGCACATAAGCCTCTATCATATATAACACTTCATCAATTTATCTGACGAACATTACCCCACACTAAGGATATTGTTTGTCGTCAGAAATATGTTTCTTAACTTATCTCTCAAAAATGAAAAAATCAAAGAATTTTCCCACAAGAATAGAATAAAGAATATGCAGGTGAAATAATAAGGGGCATACACCCAATGAATGAGATAATATCTAGATGCAATTTTTTTCTTACTCTTGGGATAGCTGCAATAGTTCAAGGAACTCTACATTAAGGATGCTTTCCATCTTCTACAATTTTGTTAACAACTTAATAGATGCAACTAGAACTGATCATGTAATCTGTGGTACCTACGTCATGTCCATATTTTAACCCTTCTCCTTGAGCTCTCTAATAATCCCAATAAGGCCTAAGACTACCCCTTCAAATGCATTCATCCTTTGTACAACCAATGGCTGAAGCTCCTTAAGTCGCATATCAAAAAACCATTTTCCGCACATCCCTCTTCTTTACAATCTCAACCATGATCTCCTCCCACCTAATCATTTCATATCTCTTGGATACTTGCACCTATTTAACTTTTTTCTAATTCTTAATGGCATATTCCTTTTAAATGGGTTCAGGATCTTAGAAATTATTAAATTCCCAATCTACCTTCTTCAATTCATATTTCATTGTAATGTTTAGTGCCTCGTATTCTACTATCTTGCATGCAACTATTGCCTTATTCTTCTTCTCTGTTAGAGCCAATTATTCCTCTGAAGGCCTTTGCACATGCTTCTACTCTTATAGTAACATTCCTACTAGATCTTCCAAATAATGTAGTGTTATTCGATATTCATCTAGTTCCTTGTTCCCTAGGTCCAAGCGCATTATAGTAATTGAATCTGTAATATGTTTGGCCTTGATGAATGCATATTTTTTGCCCTTCTTTGCCTTATCTTTATCCTCTATAAGCTTCTAGAATTTGTGTTCTTTATTATTACTATATTCAACCAATACCTTGATGGTGGCTCCTTTATCCAAATTCCTCCAGGACACTTTTTCTGCCATCTTATTTAAGACATTACTAAGCCTTCTCATTTTTTAATTTTGTTAGCTTTATAGTCACATTGGGTAGATTTGGAATTTTCTTCATTCTTCCCCTTACATAGGATTCATCGTAAATATCAAACTATGGATCCTCCATGTGATTTTAAATGCTCCATGAAATAATATTATTTATGCACATGGTCACACCCTTAGGATCAATCATATCCTATCCATAGATTTTCTCAGTTGTGATTGTGCTTTGAATTATTTTGCGCAACACCTTAGTTTTATCATCAATGTATCTTATCTCCAGTATGCATAAGATATCCTCCTTCTTTCTCCCACCAGTTCATCTTCCTATGTGTATCTAGTACCACTTCCATCTCTTCCTGAAAATTCTTCACCTCCCTTCAGCTCACCATTTCCCTCACCTCCCTCTTCTTCCTCAGATTATCCTCTATGAGCATCATGTTGGAATTTCTCATCCTTGGGATCTTCTTCTTCTTCCTCCACATCATGGATGATTAGATTTTATGAATTGCATAAACCATTTTCTTCATACTTCTCCTCATCAGTGTCCTTAGGGGTCACCAACATCTACCTTCTCCTTACTTGAGGGCCTCTTCTTGTCCATACTTGGCATAGGTGGAGTGACCCTTAGTGATTTCCTCATAGATTCTAGGGTCCCTACACTGTTTTCTTGTCCCTTACATATCCTCTTCAATTTAATCCTATGGCTTTGATCCAGTGCAATATTATCCTATTTCTGTACTTCCTCCTCTCCATATTTATTTTCTTCTTCTTCTTCTTCCTCTTTCCTTGGAGGAGTGACCTCACTCGTCCTCTTTATGAAAACCATATTCTTACCTTGAGATGGTGGTGGGAGTGGAAGATATTATTTATCCACATACTTTCCATTGATTATTCTGGGCCTCATGTATATATACAGCCTTTTTTTTTCCTTCTTGCCCACAACCATAGATTGAGATGTGATTTTGATATTATTAGGATCAATTATGTTCAACATATTTCATCTTACCTAGATATACATACATCTTACACAATGTGTGGTAGTTTGCATCTACCCTGTTCATATAAAATCTCAGATTCTGTGCATTAGATAACCGATTCACCATGTCTTGGAAATACCTTTCCATGAAGGTGAATGGAATTTTACATCAGGGTTTATTATTCCCAGACTTCAACAAAAACCTACCCAAGGAGAAATGATAATATACTGCAAACTTATCTTGAATATCAAGAACTATAAGAAACTCCCTTGACATTCTTCACTCATGCTCAAATTCCTTGTACATCCACTTATACCATCTATACACCTTAATTTTATAGGCATTATAAATTCCATCACATGTATATTCTATGAACCTATTTGCGGGGGACTTATCTTCCATGTGGTACTTCCACAAACTTTCATTCAAACCATCTGGAACCCTAATCTATGAAAATACAATAATTAGGAGGATGGCTCTCTAAGTTATTTTCTCACTTATGTGCGCTTATTCAATAATTCCTTCAAAAATGAAGGAGGAAATGTTATACGCAGTCTTACCTACCATCATTTGTGTGGCGTTAAGCTATCTCTTTTTTACTTGGGTCCACCTCTCTGATGCACCCATATTCCATCTTACCAAGTGAACGGTAACTCTTATGACACAAGCATTGATTTTTACAATATACATCATGTGACCTCCTCACTAGTATTTGAATGAAATTATAGTGGATACTAATCCTACATCATCCTCAAGATCAAATTCTATCTCCATTCCCAAGTTGTGAATGTCTGTAAATTTCTCGATCAATTATGCATTAATGGAAATCCTTCTCCCTGAAAAATAAAAGTAACCTTTGTAGACACATGATAATAGCAACTGATATAGGCACTCATGATTTTTAAAGTAGGGAAGCTTATACAAATGAATGACTTATGCACTTTCCATGTTCTTTTGTATATGGTCTTCATAGATCAATTTTCCATCTAGGGTTCTTTTACCCAGTTACCTTATCACTTTATTCTTTATTTCACACTCATTGTCCTCTGAGCAATGGTTTAAGTCAGTAACCTTCCACTTATTCAAGTGTGATTTACATGATTTCCCAATGATGACCTATCCTATATATTAAATTTCTGAGAACCATTCCTCAATTTATAGGATTCTTTCTCTTATCCTTCCCTTTTCCCTTGGGTGATGTTCTGGATGTCTTCCTTGGTACGATTTTTCTAATTACAACTTCAAGATTCAATTTCAAACCCTAGGTACCTATATATTCTTACCCAAAATTTTTACTTCCTTACCAAGATTTCACTTCTCAAATCCCTTCACTCCTTGTTTCCTGTCATACTCTAGTTCACCCTTCGAACTTGTGTGTCTTAGCTATGAAATGGGGACTTTTGTGAATTATTTCTCCAAACCCTAGCTCTATAATTTTTAACCTCTAGACCATGTATCCTTCTATCCACACACCTCCTTTTCACACTCATACTTCTTCTAAAGGAACTCTACCCCAAGTCATGTTAAATATTATCTGGTTCATCCAAATTATCTTTACATAAGATCTTCACAATGGTTCAGAATCAAGTATCTCTTCAATGGCTCAGACTCTTCAACATGCAAGGTGATAATGAACTCACCCATGACCTCTTTTATAGATTTATTAAAAAAATCCACATTTATTTCTTCTCACCTACCACCCTATTGTAGCTTTAAATATGCTTTTTGATTTTTCTGTGATTTACTCTTCTTTCTTCCGAATACAGTAGTCATAACCTTCTGGATCACCACTAATTTTGGGTCATGTAAATCCTCATGTGCACTTGGACCTATGTAGTAACACATCCTCCTCTATGACAAATCCCAAGTAACTCATCCTACTGCATCCTACCTCGCATTACACTTTGCAAATTCTAACCTGCATGATCTTTAATTTGAGTAGTTACTTTCAAACACCTAATCAATCCTTAAGCACCTATAATACCCTTTTCATTTTCTTCCACACACCTTTAACCTATCATCTTTTCCTTTACTATAATCCAATATTTTTTTTCCAAGAGCCACACCTACTTCCATGCCAAACTAAAATTATGTTTGGTCCTCTATGCATCATCTCAATGTATACTAATCAGCTCTTGTGTGTCTCTCTTCCAAAAAAACAAAACAAAAACAAACATAAAGGGAAATATAATCTAAGAGGTAATATTACATTATTACAAAAACCAAGAATCTTATTTAAAGGCATGGGTTGAGCCTACTCCCATTAAATTAACTGAGATATATGGTTCTATCTAGCTATAATTGACATGAGTCTGATTCAAGTATATTGGTCACTCTAAAGGGTCTGAGCCATTGGACTTTCAACTTCCATGGGTGGTACCCAAACTTGGAGTCATAAATAAGGACCATCTTCCCCACTGCAAAAGAATTTCTCTTGATGTGCTTATCATTCCAAACCTTTTTTGTTCCTTCTCAATCCCTTACCTCCAATGTGCATTGACACACCACTCATCTAATTGTATAAATTTCTCAATACGCTCTTTCATGGACTTTTCATCTAACGAACCACCTGTATGGGAAATACATAGAGATGGTAATAAAAATTCCATAGGAAGTAATTCCTTGTTTCCAAACACCAAATGAAAATGTGTGGCCTTGTTCAACCATTTCTAGGATGTTCTGTATTCCCAAAGTACAACTGATACTTTATCATACCGGTCCTTCCTTCCAACATCACAAATATTTGATAAATGTTTTCCAAAAAATTTATTGAAAGCTTTAACCATGTCATTAGCTTAAGGGTGATAAGGGGTATTTTTATGGTTCCCCACCATAATTTCTACCAACAAAAATCTAATTATCTCATTTAAAAAATGAATTCCTCTATCACTTGTCAAGCTCAAAGGGCATCCATATGTGATGATTATATTTTTCCAAAATAATATTACTGGTATGGCTATCATGTAATCCTTCATAGGAATAGCCTTTACCCACCTTTTCAAAGAGTTGGTGCATGTGATTATGTATTCCACCCTAGTCTAACATGTAGGTGGTGCAATAGGTCGTATAAAGTAAACAACGCGCTTCTCAAAAGGTTATGTAGTTTTTATAGGTCGCAATGACATCTCATCTCTACTTTTTGGTTTTCCAATTCAATGAAAATGATCAAATTCTTTGACATAAGCCTTGGTATCTTTGTACAATGTCTCATAACATAATCCATCTAGAAGTATCTTTCATGCAGTTACATCTCCTACATAATCTCCTCTATAATTCCTCCATGAGCTTCCTCCATAATAGCTTCACACTCATGATCTATATTACACATACGCAAGACTTCATCGCTACCCATTTTGTATAAGTCACCTCTAATGAATTGATAATGAAAAACTTGAATAGTAATCTTCTTAATCTCTAATGTTTTCATACCTTCAGGCATAAAAACCAGTGTGTAATTATACTGTAATGTCTTCCATATCAGTTGGCATGTGGTTTAACCTAAAAAATTGTGCATCAAGCATAATTTCCTCAATACTCTGCGTGTTATCTCCATAATTGGTCCTTGATAAGTGGTCCGGGTCCCAAATTTCTTTTACCTGACTTTACTTCCACACTAAATTCAAATTATTGAAACAAAATTATCCTCCTGTAGATTTTCCCTTATAAAACAATCTTGTTAACCAAGTATTATAATGTCATATGATTTATATAAAAAATGAATGGGGTAGCCAACAAGTATTGTTAGAATTTATGAAGTGCATAGATCATAGAAAATGCCTCACGCTTTGTTGTATAATTCTACTCCATGAGTGTCAAATTCCTACTTTCAAAGGATATGGGACAATATACAATACCCTCATCTAATTGCACTAAGACTGTGCCAATAGCCATTCAAGAGGCATCAATGTTGTACATGAAAATTTTGTTTCCATGAAGGGAAGCACAAAATTGGTGCAATGGTAAGTTTCTCCTTCAATGTTTTTAATGCCTTCAGTTGCACATCACCCTAGTACAAGTTTTCTTTGGTCTTGAACAATTCCTTCCAAGGGTGTAGAAATATTTTCATATCCCTTGATAAACTTCCTGTAATAATTTGTATGCCTTTAAAAATCCATGCACCTCACTCTAATTAGTAGGATCTTTTAATACAAAAATTACTACAATCTTAGCTGAATTAACCAACAATTCATCCTTATAAATAATGTTCCCAAGTAAAGTTCGTAAAGTTGTAGCAAAGATACCACTTCTTAATATTGAGAGAGATGTATAAATACCTGCATAATTCAAACATAAGCCTTAGATTATCACAATGATATTTAACTAACCCATAGATATTCCAATCATCTAGATAAACCTGTAAGAACTTATGGATAAAGTCGTTAAAATCCTACACAAATATGTGTTAGAATATTTTTGGCTCATTATTCAACCCAAATGACAAGCAATAAATGTAAATATTCCCCATTCATTGGCAAAGGTAGTCTTTTCTTGATCCTTGTGCACAATTCCTAGATAATGATAACCTAAGAGCCCATCACTAAATGAATAAATTCCATGCCCCTAAAAATACCTCAAGGATTTCTTCTATGAATGGTGTAGGAAAAGGATATGTAACACATGAGGCATTAATTTCTCTATAATATACACATATCCTGATCCACCTATCCTTCTTAATGCTAATCACCATGGGACTAACCAACTCAAATTCCTCAACGGGTTCAATGATTCTAAACATAAGGATATTATTTATTTCCTCCTTCACCTTCACCCGTAGGTTTGGGTTCATTCTATAAGGCCTCTTCCAAACCAAATGCATGACTTATTTTCAACTTAACATTCATGTCTCCTAATGATGGGGTGCACTACTTTAAACTTATGGTAACCTCTTGCAAATAAATCCTTGAAGTCACATAATAGCTCAATGATCTTTATTTTTTCTAATCAATAGTCTCTAATGATGGATTCCTTAGGTGCTTCCTCCATTCCAAAGTTAACCCTTTTGGTCCTATGGGAGCATGGGTACGTTCATGATTTTTTCATCTATAATATACATTACTTCTCACGTACCTTCTTTATGGATAATATCCATATTCTCTACCTCTTCATCATCAATGAGTTATACCATCTTTCCTTTCTCTTTTTCTTTCCAGGTGTGGCCAAATTACTTCTCTTCTATCTCCAATGTATCTTCATATGCCTCATGATTAGCTTCCCCAACTAACTGAAGCATGATATCTTCTTCTTTCACACTATCCCCTAATGTGATGTGCTTCATCACATGTAAGGATTCATGAACTTAAGGTTTACTAGAAAAATAGTCAAAAGTTTGAGTCATAACTTTAGTCATATCTCACCAACCTGCAGTATCTTGCTTGAGCTTGACATGCACATACCATTCTCATGCTCATACGCGTAGGGTGGAATAGAGCTTATGTAGCAACAAAGATGGTATTTAAAGATTTATGACCTTACGTCTATTGTCCTCTCATAATTATCAACATGTACCAAAGTAGGATTATTCCCATCATAATCATAGTATAAGCTTAAACACATTGTTTCAAGTAAACCTTGTCGAAAAGATGATTCTCACTTCTCACCAGCCTAGTAGGTTATCTCTGTGTGTTTCCCACTAACATTTCATTGTTCCATGTAACATTTAAAACCAGCATATTCTTTCAATAACCTTTATTCAGCCACTAGTTATCCATAGCGCACAATAATGATTCTAGATTTTCATCACCAGTATACCTAGATAATTGAGTTTTTCTCATGTGACCTAATCTTACCCGGTCTAATCATCCTAGTTACTCTCCCCTTCATCTCGTACCCGACCATCTCATACACACCATGGGATTATTTCTCACATGCAATACTAGTGGTGTTCCCTAACAAACTAGGAATATTCTCTGCTAAAGTACGCATTCCTCTGGATGGCTCCATAATCTTAGGGTCTCGTATAGTGCACGCATAAATCCTAATTAGTTCCTCTTCACTAAAAGTATCAAGGTATAATAGAGAATTTTCCTCATCTAGATTTATAATTATGTGCTTATCCTTATTCTCAAAATTTATATACCCTTTATTGAAACATAGGTCCACATTATTTACATAACACCAGTTTCATCCAAGTAGCGTTAGGAAGTTTTCTTCCTCAGCTAGTTCCAATACTTCAAAGGTCCCTAGTAAACTTGGTTCCTTGAATAGTAATTGAACCATCATTTAATACCCTAATAGGCATGGCCCTTGTCTTGTTTTCCATATACAACACATTCCAAGATGGTTGTAATGGTGGTCTCTCCCATATGGTTCCATGCATCCAAAGTTATAATGTTCACCTCAGCACCTGTGTCAATCAACATATTTCTCACCAACTAGCCATCAATTATTGCATCCAACATGATTTCTTAGTGATACTCGGGGTTTTGTGGTGGAAATTTTTCATGTAGGATTTTTTCCGCTCGTGCACAATTCCTAAACTCAGTTCCTTCTTTTGTAGTCATTCCCCTAGGAGTGGAATGATATTCTCCTGTCTTAACATCTTACACACCTCTTTCTAAACATCTACATATTTTTAAGGAAGATCAATAATCATTTCTTTTTCTCTCTCGTGCACCTTGTCCTTAAAAAATTGATTATCTCATTGTAGCTCTTTGATGACCCCCATAGTCTCTTGATAGACCTCCTTTTGATGAGAAGCATCTAGATAATTTTTATAAATAACATCTTCTCTATTGATGAGTGGTTTCAATATAAGAGGATCACACGTATATGATTCTTTTGCACGCGTAGTCACTAGTAAAGGGTGTAATTATGGATTAGAAATCTTCTTAGTTTCTCATTGTTTTTCTTCACATGATATACCTTGATCATCCATATGCCTTTATATTTTTTCTTATTATTACACATATGCTCATAAATATGAGGGAGGTCCTAAACCTTATATTGATTTCCATAATACGCACATACCAGATTCTGGGGATACTCACATTGATCATGATCTAGGGATCCACAAGTGTAACAAGTCCCACGCATAAATATAACTCTACCACCACGACCTCAACTCGTATATCTACCAAGAAACCACCTTCGATACTGTGCCCTTCAATGGCTTGAGCTTTCGTGCACCTGGTAGCTTCTTACTACCTTGGTTTACCATAATCCACTTTTGCATGCCACATGAATTTTATCTATCAACCAAAAATCCTTTGTATCATGGGGTGTGTGCATAAAAGTTTTTATAGTATATGGATACATTATTCATAGCTGCATGCTGCAAGAGTGGGAAAATCTAGACATCATGATTCTTGTGGAAAATATCACAATACTGTAACAACATGCACACCATCTTATGTGGGTAGTTATCTTTTGTATCTCCCTCGAATTCACAATCAGTGCATCATATCCCACTTCCTGTATCATGTGCCAAATTAGCAGATATCTTCTCAAATTACTTGGCCATTTCTACTATATTTGCCTCCAGAAAGGGACTCACCCACGTATATGCACTTATGAATACTTCGTTACATAGGGATTCTTCCAAATCCTTGCGTGGGTGATTGTATGTATTTTGTGACAAATTCCTTTAAAATAGAGTCTGAAATCCTCCAAAAAAAATACTGTGCATGTTGGGCTCTGATGAATATCATAAGATAATGTAGGATAAGATAATAATAAACTACATTTCACACTCTCATACACTTTTATAAAAACCCTTCTTGATATCCTTGAGCATGATAATAGTTTGTTGTTCACATTCTATAATTTGTAACTCAGCCAAAAATGTGGCATGCAATGCATCAAATTCCACTGGAGTCTAGTGTGGACTATACTTTCTATACTAATTATGTGTGCACCCCTGGAGTGTGATAGGGAACTAAATCATATTTCCATATCAGGTTGTGATTTTTTTGGCTATCCATATCATTTAACACCTTTTTACATGCTCAACAACATCTTCCACACCTATGTGCTCTAGAAAATGAAGAGACATCTCAAAGAAGACTTGAGGTGTCTACTATTTTACATGTTATTGTTGTAAAGGTTGTAGAGGTGGTTACTGAAGTTGTTATGAGTGTGCATATTACCCTGGGTTAGGACCAGATGTTTGAATGTGACCCTCCATTAGGATTCCCTCCATCTGGTGGTTGTCTTGACCCTCCTAAGCCTCTCATGTCACCTGTCATGGATTATAGTTCTCTATATGTACTCCATTGTGTGACATTTGTTGTACTAAACTGGAAATAAATGGTATGTGCTATCGTAGCACATATAGAACTTATTCCAATGGTCTATGCACCAATACTCTATCTAAATGAAATACATGTGAACAATCCTCCAAATACACTCCCTAAAATTGGTGCCTTTTGTGCTACCCTATACACGTCCCTAGTATGTTTCCTTTCCTGAGTTAATATAAAATAATATCTACTTGTATCTACTTCGCTACAAGGAAATTTTGTTTTCTTTCCTTCACTAAAATTCCCTTCAACAGCTACCTCAAGATCTAGAACTCCTTGCCCAAGGGCTATGTAGTCAGGCTCAGTCAGATGTGTGCCCATAGTTCCTCATTATTTCCTCTAACGCACTCTCATCATAAGACTGTTGGTTCTATATATTTCACTTTACCAATGTTAGGAGGGCATGATAATGTGGCTCCTCATCTTCCACGAGGGTCTCAATACCTTTTCTAGTCATCATTATTCACAACAGCAGTGTTATGTAAACTACCCTCTATTGTACCTCATTATACTTGACTCGTCTTTCCTCTCTTTATCAGTCTTCTTCCAGGAATTTCACCATCCTCTCTCCACACCTTCTCCTACCCCTACACGTGATGGGGATTTATCTAACCATAGGTAATGTTTTCAAATTCCAACTGTATCATCAAGATCTTGATAGCTAAGGGTATCATTTGCAAACAACATCCTCTGGGCTCACAAAATAACTTGGACTATGCTTCCTCTGAATAAGAGTATGTGTAAAATTGTGTAATCTAAAGTATAGTTCTATATTACACCTTCCCACCAACAATCCACATCTCTAGTCCATGTATTAGTCAAATAAAAGAGATTCTAATAGTCTTCTTTCATCCAAATCCTCTTCTCTAGGGGTAGTAAATTTTTCTTGATGCATAATCTTCCAATTTTTGGAAGTGACATGGACTAAGAGGTGGCATTGAATATGTCCCCGATAAAAAATTTCACACTATACTTCCAAACCAACAAGCACACAACCTCATTAACTATAAGTATTAATGTGTAATCACAAGAAAATAGACTTCAACATGAAACATACTCAAAGTAAAGATCATAATAAATACACCAAACCACTTATATTAATACTCATATCAGATCATCACACTTAATTTATATTTAAATAAGATCACAATACATTGATGTTTTCAATAATAGTAAAAAAATATACAAGGAAAGAGCCACCAAGACGATCAACTTTGTCTCATGAATACATATGAAGATATACTTATTTTAAAATTCCTTCAACTAAATATCAGATCTGCAAAATACTTCGAAAAACATACAAATAACATCAAAATGCTAAGGAAATAGCATTCAAGCACATAACACAAGATTTTCCCTCCTTTAATTGGCCATCAACAAAACATCATCATATTTTCTTCACTCAAATTCTCCTCATGAAAACACAACCAAATTTTGACCAAGAATGAAATTCTAGGGATTTGGGCTATGTCAAACGGGTTTTTCTTTGTAGCAAAGGCTTATTCAATAGAAGATAAAATGGTTTCAAAAATATTAGCAAAAATGTGTGCATAACATCAATTTTATAACATATCCTTGATTTGAATTTAAACCATAGATTTGTTTCCCTCCTTTATGGACGACCACATACATCCTAAAAGCATGCCCATATAGGATTTTCACTATACAACTTACAAATGACCCATAAAGGTCGGTCCTAGAAAAAAAACACTTCATCCATGTACTAAAAATCCTCAAAACCCTTACATTAGAATGACACAAATCTAACTTATACACAAAAATATTATTAGTTATGATATCTAAAAAATCACCAAACATGTTTTAAATGACATTTAAACATTCATACTATGGTTTCAATTATCATGAACCAATCATATTATTTTGTTTAATGGGCCCAGTGTCTAATTTCCTTCACAAAACACCTATTTCCAACACCTTGTCTTCACATTTTGGCCTCAATATCACCCAAGTAACACTTAAAATATTTCATGTGACAAATTGGTATGGAAATTAAATAACAGGTTCTAACACTTCTAAACAATTTAGATCTCATCGAAACATCCACTAGTTCAAACTACATCTACATGTTTTTCTTGACCAAATCAAGCTACCCAAAAATAAGTTTTCAAAAGCCAACTGGTTTTCACCCTTTATGAAACTATTCAAGAACATCCAAATGGATTTATTATATTCCAAATTTATCCCTATAGACATTATATGTGATAGAAATCATCACCACAATACATCCAATGCTCCAACCAACTCAATCTTTCAAGCAAAATACGATTTTTCGTCATGGAAAGAAAAAAATATTCTATTATCCACAAACTAACCTAGAAACCATATAAAAAATCATCATCATCATACAAATAATTATATAAACTATAAATATATCTTAATATATATCTCCAACACAACTTGAATAACTTCCTAAATCTACATGTATCTCTTGTAATGTTCATTGTACTGAAGACTAATTCTTAACTGTTCCAAAACTGCCCTTTAAGCTAGTCAACCTAAATTGGGATCACACTTGACCATATAAATGCATCCTCATTGACCTGAAACCTATTTTTACATCAATTAACAACTCACATAAATCACACAGTAGCCATTTATTTTGCAACTCCTTTTGATAACCTTGTCCCAAACTTAACTTCATTCAGAAACTAGACCTGTTTGAGTAGTGGTCCACTCATCACCATAACCTCTACTATACCTTTATAGAAATATGGGGGATGATTCATGTACATGTTATAATCATCATAAATTCATAATAAATCACAACAATTTCCTATTAGGAAGAAAATATTTCTGTAGACCACTCTTCAAGTTAGGGTTTTACTAGGGTCTTAACAAGCTATTTACCTTATTAACGATTCGTTCATAAAAACATAGAAAATGAAACTGACATAATTATTTTTTTGAAACATTTATAAACTCAATTTAGAAACATACTTGAAAGTCCAAAAGGTTCACATTAAAATAACACAATTCACAATGAATCATTAGAAGGTACCAATCGAGTTAGAAAACATACTACCAAGTACACTATTTCACCAAAACTAATATATCATGCAAAATAATCATGGATACCAACCTGAAAATTTTCCATAGCATAAAAATAAACCATAATAAAATTTCCAATCATCAACATATTATAAATATCTCCCAATATTTTTATCCACTAAGACTTGCATAGCTAGCTCTTAGGGTTTTGCACTGTAAAGGCTAGGGTTGACTGAAGGAACATCAAAACACATCATGAAAACACTAAAAATGGTCCAAAAATACCTAATACATAAATATAAAACTACATACATGCATCCATGAGCTCATATTTCTCCATACCTCAACCTCATACCTCCTAGCATCCATACATGCTTCAAATGAGAGTCTGAAACATAGTCACTATCATGTATCTGCATCCTAAAGCTCATGTGAGTGACTAAACACTCCCAATACTTTCTATCCATCATTTCATCATGCTTCTTAAGTCACAAATAATCTCCAACCTCCATGCACTATCACTTAGGCTAGCTAGGCCACCTGAATAGGCTTGCTAGAACAAACAATCCTTAGTGAAACATCATGTGCACCTGTGAAAAAACTTTAAACATGTATATTCATCACTTCGAGAATCATCTAACCCTAATCCATCATACAATTTTTCATTAATGATTTTTTTCATCAATGAAAACACTAATGCAATATCATGTCAACAATCTCCCCCTTTGTCATTGATGGAAAACCACTTAAACTTCTCCCCCTTTTACATTAATGACAAATGATAACTTTACCTTCATGTTATTCACATTTCTAAACCTCATATGATCACCTCTTGGTTATAAACATCAATCAAGGGTCTCTAGTAAGCTTAAAAACCTTGAAATTTCACTCAAAAGCTGATGTTTCCTTCTTTGTAAGCATGTAAAGAAAACACTCCCCTTGGGAAAAGTACATAAACCATCTAATATTGCAAAAACTCATGAATAAAGAAAAATAATTACCTTTGCATTGTTCTAAAAATCCATACTTCACCTTATATGCATGTAAAAGTATCTATTTTCACAAAAAAAATGTTTTTCACATCATGAAGTCACTGTAGCATAACACTGTCTAAATCAAATACACCATGGACATGCCAACATTGTCATATATGAGTAGATAAATCCACCTTAACTTCTTTTATTGAGATTACACTATATTTTCTAGGCATATATTTATCTTGTCAATACAATTTCTTTCTCACTACCTCACACAAGGACTGAGATCCCTAAAGTAACACTTCAATAACTTTAGATCAAAACTTGACATGTTCTCGAACATCATTCACACCTTGACCATGCAATTCACAACTCCCACCTAGGCTTAATGAAAAAATCACTAGTAGAGAAACATATAATCATGCATTTTACATTGATAACTTAGGAAGACAAAAACTTAATTACTTTGGCTCTTCCCTAAAGCTCCATTTTAATCTTTGATAGTCATATTTGACTCAGATAGAGAATTTAAGGACCAAATTCAACTAACCAAAGAATAAAACACCAATATCATACCTTTTTTCCTTGGAAACATCAATCCATCTTCAAGAAACTTACATTCATGCTCCCTCTAACTTTAGTACGTACATATACCCCTTATCCTCATGTGATAACATATTTTCAAGTCTTTGTATACTAGAGACAAACAAAATATCAAATTATCCTTCAACTTTGACAAAGAGACATACACTTCTAGTGCATGAATGCACTGAGATGACCTTCGAGGAGAGAACCGTAGGCCCCCCCTATTATGAAGAAAAATTACACACCTAAGTAGCATATACACCTGTAGAAGAATATTTTCTTGTCACTGTGGGACTGTGGAAAACCAACTAAGATCTTGAACCATCTTTTGATCAAAGTATAGGTAATGAGTATAGTAAAATTATTCACCATTATCAACCATCTTGATCAATCTTATTGGATACCAAATACATCTTGTAACTTTTAAAAAAAACTACCTTCATACCTTATTATTACTTGGATACCTTTATTTACTCATTGTGATAGTGCATGCAAGTACTGATAACTAATATACATATACTAATGGATTTCACCTCATATACCTCATGTAGACCATTTTAATAGAGTTCAAAGCTTCTTAAAATATCTTATGACTTCATTTTAATTTTAATTTTCATTGTATACATGTAACTATGTTTAAGGTCTCCAAAAACATAAGGAAATGATAAAGAGAAATACCTCTTTAGCTGAGATTCATTCTAAAAACTATTTACCCAATCGTAAGAATATTATTTTATTTATGATTTATTAAATTTCCTTGATTTATTTTCAAAAGAAGCCAATTTTTCTCCTTTAAAACCCTAGTTGAGGGTTTAGATTGTTGTATAGTCTTGAAAATTAAGAAATCTCTCTTTCATAACAAGATTCTTATGTTTCTTGACATTGATGAAACCAAAAGGTATATACCAATCAGTTGGTACCTTAAATTAACAAATATCTTCTTGGACAACTCTTGAATCCATTACCTTTAAAACTTAGAACTGGTATCACTGAAACTACTCATGAAAGTCTCTCTTCCCTTCTAGGTACAATAATACATACTCCCATATCTTTAAACTTAACATTCTTTAAGAAACAAACCTCCTGAGTTGATTGTGATGCTCCAATGAATATGTTGGACAAACATTTCCTACTTATAGAAGTTTTTCACCATGCGCTAAGTACAATGAGCTTTCATATTCACAAATCTTGACCGCATCAGGATCCAATAATTTTTGTCCTACCAGATAAGAGATTATTAATAAAAAATTCAAGGATGCACTTATATATATGAATTATATTCATGCATATAAGAATCTAATAAGGATTATCTTTACTCATTTCGAACTACTTACATCCTTTCATAATGTGAACTCAAACAACTAGCTCTGGTGTATAGGTTTTTAGTATCTAACGTTTTACATTCACATCTTGATGATGAAATTTTACCCATTATGTATACCCATTTGGCCAAAATAAAACCTCAAAGAGCCTTTAATACACATACAAAAAGGAGACAAACCTAGAATGTACTTTTGTACACTTGAAAATTAATTCTTTACCATTACTACTAAAAAATTCACTATACTGTCACGCATTCCAAGAAATTTTGGCATTGATAGGGTCTAAAACATTTTAAATCATGAAATACACCTTATCTAGATAATTTTTATAGATTTGTAGCTTTAGATACCACAAATTACTCTCTCAACAATAACTACTTCATTGTATCACACAATATGCATACTCAGAACCAGTTATGATAGTGACACCTCAAAAATGCATAAAAATTGAGATCAAGAGCTCAAATTTGGTCAAAAAAATAGTTGTTACAAATATATTGTGTAACATTATTAATAAATTGTAATATTATTAATAATGAGTTAATACATCTCATATTAATAATATAGTTAATAGTTGTGTGTGAGTAAAGTTGTTGAATAAAAAACTCACGTAGCTATTTTGGTTTGAGAGATATTAGGAGATAGGTTTGAGAGATTCATGGAGAGTGATATGAGAATATTGAAGATGAAGTTTGAATCCACCTTTTTAGGAGATCAAACATTATAAAATGCAACCTCTATCTTTGTAATTGATATCCCGAATCAATTCTTAATTTGTATATATTATTATTCGCTGTTTATTTCTCATATTATTGTGCAGCTTTTATCAATAATAACCACATCTTCCAATATCCTGAGTAGCTTTTGAGATTGATTTTTAAGATTGTGCATTATTTGCATACCTATAATCTCCTTTATTTTTCCTTATTAGTCTTCAAGAACTCTACAAAGACCCTCATTCTTCATAATGTTTGAACAAATCATTATGCATGATGGTGAACCAAACATTAAAATTATATTTTCAATTCATTAGGGAACTTGAAGTTATAATGAAAACCTCATACATAGAGCACTTAGATGTAGAAAACACAAAGAGATCATGACAAACTAATGGATGACCTTATAGACTATAAGAGACAACACACATCATAACTCACCATTTGAAATCACTACAAAGATCTACATACTTCATATACCATGATACATAAATGATTCATGAATTTACTAATTATGATCATCCCATGAAAAACCATTTTTCTTAGACCAATCAACTTGAGATAACCCAGACCAAAAATTTATCCATCAAGACAAACAACTACAAAAAATTTAATATATAATTTTCTCATGAATGGAGTGACATAACAAACATTTTGTGAGACAATATCATGAATCTTGGACACTAAGTCATCTCAAACTGACCATACACCATGATAATGCAAAATCAGACTTCAAGACCATAGATATGTACTCATGAAGACAACAAGACTTAAAACTTGACTTAAACAATATGATTAGTCACTTAGATCCACATTAACATGTTAAGTGAATTAAATTTACAAACCTCAACATCATGGAGAAGACACACACATACCAAGACAACTCCCCCTCAATCCAAAGCTTCATTGGAACTAAGACACCTCTAAGAATCCTAGTAGAGGTATATATCATCACATAGGGGCTATATGAGAGACCTAAAAAGGTCTCAAGACTTCTTTTGGATCCATGAATAATATATTATTTTGTGATCCCTCACTTGTCACGACATACTACTTTTGATCAGTCACACTCTTGGAATCCTCTTGAGCACTTTGACTAGCCTTTTCCTTCTTCTTGTACTTTTGAACCTGTTGCTTGGATCCATAAGTTTTTTTCTTCAACTATCTTGCATCATAAAACCTTGCAATGCATCCTACCTTGTGACACCTAAAAAATTCCACTTGAATTATTTTGCACTCAATAGCTATGTTTACATAACCATTGCAAGTATAGCAATATCCAAAGAACTTTCTTACATACCATTTTGTGTTTGGTGGGCCATTTTTTTAATACTTTGTAAGTTGTCCCTTTTCATGACAAAGATAGCATTCAACTCCATATCTCTGACATATATTTTTCTCTATCTTTCCTCGACATTCCTCTTCCTTCTTTCCTTCATAATGGTATTCCTAAACCTTACATTGTAATCATCCTTCTTTTCAACCTTAGGACTACACATGCTAGCTCTATGTCCATAAACACCACACTTGTAGAAATTACAATGAAAAACACCATACCTATATGTATTTTTTTGCCTAATATATGAAATTCCATGAGATGGAAGCTTTGAACTCTCTCCCTTTCTTGGATGCCTTATTTCATTAGATCATTAACTTGATTCTTTTTCATTTATCTTTGTTTTGGAGGAATCCTCCATGAAACGTACACTAGTTCTATCACCATATGCCTTATATTTTCCTAATATCTTATTCAAAAATTCTAAACTTTCATGGAAATATGATACCTTGCTTGGAATAGTAAATAGCTCTTTCTTCATATCCTATTTATCAGCCTCATGTTTGAGACACTCTTCTTTCTTGATCTTCATCTTCTTTAGGGCCTCCTCAAGTTGAGTCTTTGAAACATTGAGTAATTCATCTTTGGATGTATTCAATATGTCCAACTTGTCTTCACAATCATCAATAGTATGCCTTATGCATTCCATGTCCCACATCATTTTCACCAAATATATCCCTCTAGCTTGTTAGGCTACTTCCAAGGGCATAATCCGATACCAATTTTTGAAATTGATAAGGAATGAGAGGGGGCGGGGATAAAATAGTCCCTAATAAAACCTTTCACACTATACTTCAAAACCAGCAAGCACACAACCTCATGAAGTACAAACATCAATGTGTAATCACAAGAAAATAGAATTCACCATGAAACATACTCAAATAAAGGATCATGAGATATCCAAAAAACAACTTATATTGATAATCAAATCAGGTCATCACACTTTATTGATATTCAAATTAGATCACAATGAATTGAGGTCTTCAATAATATTCAACAAGATACAAGGAAGAGCTATCAAGACAATCGACCTTGTATCAGATCTATATGAACATATACTTATTTGAAAATTACTTCAACTCAATATCAGATCTACAAATACTTTAGAAACCTGAAAATGACATCAAAATGCTAAGGAAATAACATTCAAGCACATAACACAAAATTTTCCATCCTTCTTCAAATTTCCATCAAAGAAACATCACCATCTTTGCTTCACGAAAATCCTCCTCATGAAAACAAAACCAGCTACTGACCTAGAATGAAATTCTAGGGATTTCGGGCTATGCTCAAGGGTTTATTCTTTTTGGAAAATGGTTCTTCAATAGAAGATAAAAGGGTTTCAAAATATTGGCAACAATGTGTGCATAATATCAATTTTATATCCTCTCCATGACTAAAATTAAAACCATTACTTTTCCCCTCATTTTTCACTACCAATACATCATAAAAACATCCCATATAATTTTCATAATAGCTACAAGTGAACCATATGGTTCAACCTAGAGAAACCTTTCTTCTGTGCATTAAAAATCCTCAAATCCCATGCATTAGAATGAAAAGAATCTCCTAATCCCAAAAATATATTTATCCATGTACTAACAATCACCAAAAAATTTTAAAATATCATTTAAACATCATACATGGTCTCATTTATCATGAACCAATCATATTATTTTGTTTAATGGGCCTAGTCCCTTATTACCTTCATAAAACACTTGTTTTAAGTACCCTGTCTTCACTTTTTTTCCTCAATTTCACCCAAGAATAGTTTATATATGGAATTTTACCCCTAGGTGGAAATTACATAGCATTTATAACACTTCTAAATAAGTTAGAGCTCATGCAACATCCACTAGTTCAAACTACATCAACTTTTTCCTTCACCAAATCAAGCTGCCCAAAAAGAATTTTTACAAATACAATTGGTTTACACCCTTATTGAAAGTTTCAAGACCTCATAATGGATTCATTGCATAAAAAATTCATCCCTCTTCACATTAAAGTTAATATAAAGAATCACCCAATCCATCTCATGTTCCAACCAACTCAAACTTTTTGAAAAATCGGTTTTGTCCTAGAAATCCAAAACTATTCTTTTCTATAACCTTACCTGGAAACCATAGGAAAATTTTTCATCATGAATATAAAATTATATAACTATAAATATCTCTAAATCCTCTTTCTAAACCAACTTTAATAACCTCCTAACTCCAGTCGTGCCTCCTGCAATGTCCATTTTACTGAAGACTTCTTTTAACTGCCACAAAACTATCCTTTAACAATTCAACCTAAATAGGGAACACTTTTCAAATTTTATACATCCTAGTGACCTGAGAAACTATTTTAACATCAATAAAACTCACATAAATCACACAATGGTCATTAATTTCTCTACTCCTTTTGACAACCTTGTCCCAAATTGAATATCTTAAAAAACTAACATGTTTCAGTGGGGTCCACTCATCACCATGACCTCTACCATACATTTATGAAAATTTGGAGGAGTTATCTACTTATTAAAATCATCACCTTTCCTCTAGATATTAAAATAAGCTCAGTATATACACTTTTATGCAGACTACTCTTTACTAGAGTTTAAAACCAATTTACCTTCTTAATGATTGTTCATAAACACTAGATGATCAATCTATGTCATTATTTTTGTGAAAATTTATAAAATAAAGATATAAAAATATATGAATGCCAGAAGGTACCATGCAAATTTCATAATTCATGGTGAGCATCAGAAGGTCCAAATTGAGCTAGAAAACACACTACCAAATACCCTGTTTCATAAAAACTAATGTATCATGCAAAAATACTCATAATGGAAACATGAAATTTTTCCCACAACATTATGACACACTCTAATAATATTTTCAATCATCACCATGTTACAAATATCTCTCAATATTTCTAGCCACTGATACTTGCATATTTATCCCTTAGGGTTTTTATTTATAAAGGCTAGGGTCAACTAAAATAACCTCATAACACATCATAAAAGCACCAAAAATGGTCTAAACATACCTAATACATTGTGATAAAACTACATACATGAATCCATGAGATCATATATCTCCATAGCTCAACCTCATGCCTCCTAACATCCATACTTTCTTCAAATAAGAATCTGAAACATAGTCACCATCCTATATCTACATCCAAAATCTCATGTGAGTGAACAAGAACTCCTAAAACATTTTATCCATCATGTCATCATGATTAGTAATTCACCAAAAATCTCCAACCTCCATACACTATCACCTAGGCTAGTTAGGCCATCTGAATAGGCTAACTAGAACACAAAATCCTTAGTGAAACATCATGTGCACCTATGAAAAAACTTGAAACATATGTATTCATCACTCTGAGAATCATCTTTCCCTACTCCATCATCCACTATGTCATTAATAAGGTTTTGCATCAATGCCAAAACTTATGCAGTAACATGCCAACACCAACCACTGGTACAACTCTACTCAGATGAAGCTAAAGAACATCTCATATAAACAATCATACAGATTATCCTCCATCCAATTTTATGCAATAAATCATGGTCTAATACTATATATCTATGATAACACCTCTTGGTCATCTTCTACAAAAATCTCAATACTCTCAAAAGGTGGTCAATACACCGTCTGCATGTAACATCTTCTAGATAGTTTAAAAAGAGGTCCTGATAATAGAATCAAAATGTAGTATTTTGTTTTCCTACTAAATAGTTATGCATTTTGGAACCTCATTCAGAAACATCTGAACAATCACAGGAGGCATGTTTAACCACCAGGTCCCTCCTTTGTTATTCCTATCATAAGGTTAACGTGCACAATTTTCAAGTTCATAATCCAGATATTCATTCATGCACAGAGAATCATCATAACCATGGCAACTCATCAACACATATAATAATAAAAATACTTAATTAATTTAAACAAGAACTAAGATCAAATGCAACACTAATACACCATGTTCAGACATATCTATTATCACTATCCAACCACAAGTATCCATTACAAACTAGGATTCATTACATCACATAAGATAATACATATAATAGGTAATACAATGTTACACATGTCCATGCGTGTAAATAGTAACCATAGATCTATGTCACAAAAACATAAATCTTCTTATACATTCCTGATCATCCTAAAAAAAAACATATATTACATATATATAGGGGTGGGGAATTTCCCTTCACCACCCATACACTCTCCTAATAATAGGTGTGCTTACAAAAATAGATTGCATGTTTTACATCCTATGCTAATAATATATTATCCTAAATATAAAATGTATTTAAATCCTTTTATTAGTTTTAACTTATGTATGGTTCATTTCCTTTTTTACATGTGCTTTTCCTCATTATGCCCTTTTATTTCCCAAAAATTCATCGGGATTTTAACCTTTTCTTGGTTTCCATTCCTACACTACTTTCCCTATTTTTATCAGTGGATTGGAAAATTACCTAAGGTTTTCTCCTGTTGCATTTGTGTGCACTGCCTCGAGTGTTAATCCATGTTACCTCCACATGTGCCTCTTATGCACTATCCTTTCCTTCCACATACATATACTCCTACACATAATCCTTTTTCATATATGACACTAAGCTAATTTCTCTAGCCAACAAGTCATCAATGTGTCAAGCAAGATGGTTAAGTTCAATGGTTGTTAATTTTATTGTGGGTTCTTATCAAATTTATGTGTCAGTATGCAGGATCTTGACAAGTGTGTTTATGTGTGCCAAAGCATGTGAAGTGTGTGTACCTCAATAAGAAAGTGTGATGAGTGTCTAAATATTTATAAAAATAATGAATAGTTGTGTCAAATGTCAAGTGTTAGATAAGTTATATATACTGGACTCTAAGGAATCCTTTCTAGGGTCTAAAGAGTACCTATGAAAAGAAGGCTTTAGAGGTTGATTAAATCCTTCAAATTTTGAATGTATATTAGTGACATCTTCCTCCAAATTATTTTTATGGATTTATATATCAAGACATCATTAGTTCTTCATAGTTCATGAAATTTTCAATTCTCAGTATTGGCACGGTGCACAAGCCTAATTGAGAGGTCAAAATTTTAAAAGAAGTGGTCTCTAGAGTTTGAAAACAATTCTAATACATTGTAGTCATGAGGAACTAGAAAATGGATAGTCAAAAGTGGTTGAGTTATGTGATGAAGGTTTGATTAGAGAAAATTATGCCCAAGAATGCATGGAGATAGGGCTAGTAGATTATGTGTGAGAAAAATAGAGAAGAGAAAATTGGATAAGGGGTTATCTACACACAATGTGATACTCAAAAACAATTTCATTCATTGAATGAATTATGATTAAGTTGACATTCAACATCAATTAGTGAGAGCTATTAGTTCAAAAGAAGGATCAAAACTCTAATGAAGACAACAGAGGGTAATCATGATTGTCACAGTGATTGGATATGAAGAATTCAAGGTATATATGCTAAGTATTTTGACTTACAATGGTTTGAGTAATTCTCGTGATATCATCAGTATGATTCACATCTTATAGAATGCTTAAGAATATGGTTTGATATTGATAAAACCATGGAGGATTAAAGAGTGTCATGATTGAGGAATGATGCTTCCCAGGATAGGAAAAATGTCACCTCCAAGTAAAAGAGTTGTAAATATAGTTTGAAACTCTTCTTTGGCTTAGAATGGATTGTGAAGATCTAATATAGGTATGTTGAGATTATGTAAGATCATTAATGAGGTAATATTAGATTTATGGGTTCATTCATGAAGAAGTCTAGTTAGGGCATGCACAATAGGATGATTTTAGTGAGATGGAATGAGTTGAAGTTATATTATAGGAGTACTTCCTTACAAATGAAAAAATACTAGTTGCAATCCTTATAATATTGAATTCATGCACTTGAATGAATTAAATTCTCCTTGCCAACAATATAATGCATTGTTACAATATGCTACATGCCTATAAGAGGCTAATGAGACATGGGGAGACATTAGAAGTCTCGATTAAAAATCATTAGGTATAAAATAAGGTTGAATGGAGTGTACCTAAACTTAATAAATCAGTGTATTAAATTTAGGTATGTGGCTGAGTTTCTTCATGTGAAGTAGGTACAATGTAGTAGAAGCTTCAAATAGTAGTTGTACAAACTTAGTAAGAAAGGTTATTGAGTCTTTCTTCATGAAATATGATTAAGGGAATTCAAAGTGCTATCTACCTCATGAAGTTGAATCCATGTGACCCATGTTGCTTTATTATATCAATATATGATTGGGTCTAAGTAATGTGACAAAGTTACAATAGGTATATGGATGAAGATTTTTGATGCTATAGGTTTGATTAGTTCATCAAGACAGGATGACTATTTTTTCATATAATTCAGATTACAAGGTGTTTTAAATACTTGAATGGTAAGGAAAAAGTAAATTTCATAGATAATATTTTGTCTTACGTGGATAGTTGTTTACATAAGTGAAGTGTCATATTGGAGAAGAAAAAATAGAGTGTCACAGGGTCTATAGGAGTCTTTTGGGTCATAGGGAGTTATGATTATCAAATAGAGGTAAATGGATACTCAATATTTATACCAATACTATAAGATCTATGAAAGCATTATTTATTTTACATTGCAAAAGGTAACTAAGGATTTTTACTCAAATCAATTTGACAGCAAGGTAAGGAGGCTTATAAGATTGAGATGAATCTTTTGGACAGTACTGAAGTGTTTGATCCTCCTTTAAGGAAAGAAATCAAGGTAAGGAGATTAATATTTGTGGTTTCCTCTAGAGAAGAGTTCCATGAGTCTAGAAGGGTTTGTGAGTAGTCATATCATTATGAGATTGAGATCTTAGAGCATGTCAAAATCTGTCTACTTTGAACTGAAAGATGATTTTAGGGAACTCTTCTCTACAAATGGTGTAAGGACGTGGTATGTAAGAAACTAGTAAAAATTAGGCTTTATCAAAATATTAAAAGATTAATTTGATGTTCTAATCCCTGAAATCCTGATTTTTGGCACAAGGATGAGATATGTAAGAAATTATAGGTTTGTTACAGTGCTTCCAATTCATTAAAAAGTCAAAACATGATATAAGGTGATGAAAACATATTATTAAGCCAAAATAAAGAGGTTGTGTGATAATTTCACTTAAGAGAGAGGTAAGAAAGTCATTTTCAGTTGTATATCATCATTTTTGGAATGAATTGGGGTTTTATATGCTCTTTCATAGGGAAGTACGATGTTTTTATGCTTTGAAAGAAGACAAACTCAAATTTTGTAAGAAATGACTAGCTTGTGAGATAGTATGAAGAATTTTGTGTATTTTTTCCAACAAAGAGGTGACCTTATGAAGCTGAGAAATGTGATGATAAATAAATTACAGGTATGCTTTGACATTAATGTAAAAATGGGTAAAAGTTAAGGATTTTTCCATCAATGAAAATGGGGTAGATTGTTAGCATGTTGTGTTCTAGGTGTTTTCATTGATATAAAAACCTATTAATGAAAAAGAGGATGATGGATTAAGGTTAGATGATTATTAGTATTATGGTGACATGGAGATTCAAAATTTGAACTGATGTCATGTGGTGATTAAATGAGATTGGTTTGATCTAGTTAGCCTAATTAGGTGACCTAACTATCCTAGGTGATGGTGCATGTTAGTGTTAGTTCTTTGGTTGCTTGAAGAGATTGGTAGTAACATGGAGAGAATTTTTGGGAGTGTTTAGGAAATCACATGAGTTTTAGAGTGTAGGTACAGGTTGAAGACTAATATTTAGATGCTCATTTAGACCAAGTATAGGTGCATGGAGGTATGAGGTTGAGTTTTGGAGCTATGTGAACTCATGGATGTATGTAGGTAAGTGTTTCATGGTGTATAAATATTGTTAGAAACTTTTTGAGAGTTTTCCTAATGACTTAAAGTGATATTTCAGTTGACACTAGCCTAAACCATATGAATTCCCATGGGATAGTCATGAAAATGAGATAAGATAAGAATATAGAGAAATATTTAAGCTATGATGATGATTATATATGGTGTATAGGGGTGTCCTTGAGATGTGAGAAAAATTCAGAGTCATTCTAAAATATATTTTGTAAGTTGTGTTGTTTTTGGTGAAATATGGTCCAAGAGAGACTGTTTTCTAACTCGATTTACATCTTCTAATAATCACCATGAATTGTGTGATTTGAATGTATATTTTATATTTTAGGTATGTTTGTACATCAATTCTATAATATTTCACAAAAAAATTAGGACATTTCATTGTCACATTTTTATGAATGAATGTTAAGAAGGTAAACATATTTTTGTGAGTTCAAAGCCCTTGCTTGAAAGTGGTAGAATATATTTTCTTCATAAGTGTCCATAATATATTTTTAGTGCCATTATAATGATTTTATAATGTATAAAACTCCTCCAAGTTTCCAGAACGGTATGGCAGAGAATGTGGTAAAGAGTGGATCCCACTTAAATAGGTCTGTTTCTAAAGAAGTTCAGTTTAGGAAAAGGTTGTCCAAAGGATTCACAAAATGAATGGAAATTGTATTTATCAAGGTATTTATTTATTTCCATGATGATTTACAATCATGGTTGAAGTGAAAAATGGTAAAGTGTTCCCCATTGTTGGTTGGATATTTTGTCAAGACAAAATATGAGGTTCAACCACAGTACATGAGATAAAATACCTCCTCAAAGACAGGTGAGGCTTCCTATTTATTACTAATCTAAAAAACAGCGAAAAGAATATTTACAATATACACACTACTCTAAGAATTGGGGGTTGGGATACAATCCCGAAGCTCATATCAACATGAGGTGAAGACATTACTGTTTATAGAAAAGAGTGGATTGGAAAGATATAGAAGAAATAGAATTTTGAATGGAAGGAGAAGAACGTATGTTTCTTCGAGCAAACACAGATCACAAAGTATTCACATGAGTTTTAGATAAATATATGTAATGCTTGGAAACAAATAAATAACCAAGAATGCTAATGAAGAACAACTTAAGACCATTGAACATAAGAACAAGTGCTTAAGGGAAATGAATCTCACAACACAAAGTCTACAAAAATATCATTCGTTTCTATTCTTCAAATGGATAAAATAAAACACAAAGTTTCTCTTCTTTTCACAATAGCTTTGTTAATTAAAAAAATCTCTCCCTTTGAATACATATGTGCTCTATATTTATAATAAAAAGAGTAGAGAGAAAATAGGATAAAACCCTATGAAATAGTCATTTGATCAAAGTCCTATTTTGCTTGACTCTCACGCAGGAGACCAAGTCAAAATTTGCTTCCTTCATGGTGAAACAAAAATGAAAAAGACATGTCAATTCCTGAATGAAAAATACATGTAGCATTAAGCTCACTCTGTTCCGCCATCTTTATCTTCCTCTAGCATCGCTTCTTTATTTTGGAACTCTTGAAATTTCTTGATCACATCTTGCATTTCAGCTTCTTCAGGTGCATTGGAATGGTCATTTAAAACTTCACAGGTCTCATGAATATCATTTGCTTCACCTGGAAGTTTCTTCAGTCTCTTACTAAGTTTCCTTAGTGACACTAGGATGTGCTCAGTCTTTACAATTTTCTCAATAATTTCTAGACTAAAGACGACAGTTGATTCCTACTGGATAGACTTTTGGAATAGATGGTGGAACTCATCAGCAGATAAAAGATTCAAGCCTGCACCCAATACCTTGGGAAAGATCCTAGAGAGTTCTTCTTCAATATCACTGATACCATCCACCAATTGATCTCTAGATTCCCTTAATTTACTGCAAGACTCATTGAGAATCTTCACTCTCAATCTTATAGCGTTGGTTAGCTGGAAATGTATATCCATGTGAGGGATAACCCCTTCTTTCACTAGGATATGGGATGGGACCTGTTTCAGTGCATTAAGAGCTTCTAAGGTTAGCTCAAGGTTTCTAATCTCCTCCAAAAAATATTCATCCATTTTTTCTCCCTCCTTTTGAGTATTCCTTAAGGTCTTATGAAACTCAGATGAAGCCTCAATGACTTCCTTTCCTTAGAGGAGCAACCTCTGCACCCATTCATCAACCGTTCTCCCCTTTTCATTTATCTTTTCAATCATGGGCACTGATGAGAAATCAAACTGTATAGGCATAGGAGTGGAGGATGATGGTGTTGATTCGGATGGCTTTGAATGTTTGAGCAACATTTCAGTCATCTGCTCCACTTTCCCTTTAAGCTCATCCCTACAGATATTGAAGCTAAGGCCTGGGAACTAAGAGACAAACTCACTTCCGATGAGCAATTGGCAAATGGCAAAATCAAAGGTTGGCTACCCTCTACCTCCAAAGAAATTTCTACTATTTCAGGTTGGGTTGGTGAATCTGGTATATTCACTATTTTAGTTTGAGTATTAGAGGAAGTAGCCACTTGTTCTCCTCCCTTCTTAACAAATTTGAACTTTATAGGTCTTTTGGAAGAGCTTTTCTCCTTTTCTTTTTTGGAGGGCCCCACTTCCAAAGCAACCAACTTTGAGAAACTTTCCTCCTTGTAACTCATTCCCCAAGAAGCGAGACACTGCTTTGGCATGTGAGCAAGAATCAGAGTTGATCTATCTGCAATAGAGGCCTTTTCGCCGATGGACCAATCAATAGCTGGGAAGACATATCGATCTTCATTCAGTCCTTCGTATGAAGGATCTAGAATTACTTTCACTGTATAGTAGTTCCCTCTAGGATATCAGCAAGCTCAAGCATCTAAATTTCTTCAAGTGTCAGCCTGCTATGATCCTTTCTTTTGATAGCGACTTCATCATGAAGATCAATCCAAATGTCCTCTATGCTTGGCACATGTAGGTACAGGGTTCCATATGTTTTAAGGACACCTTAGAAGTCAAACCCATCTCTATGCTTCATGTGCTTCTTTAGCTTCTCTTGAAGCTCATGCACTACATTCTTGGCCTTTACCACTATTGAGTAGGTGTATCTTCCAATAGAAATTAGAAAGGATACAATGGCCTTGTGTTTACTTTGTTGGAACTTGTGGAAATCCAACAGTTGCCTGCACAACTCCATTAGAATCAACTTGTCTCCTGGGTACCTGGGCAGTCAGAAAGGGTCATCTGGGTACATGACCACTCGATGATATGTGAGCTTCTTAAATTGTAAGAAGACACAGCCCCATTTTGAAACTTCAGCCCATGCCTCATCAGAGACTCTTGTTTTCCTTAGTTCGGGGTTCATCCTGCAAATGTTCTCATAGAAGAAAGCATCATTCAATCTCCTGAATTGGTCCTCGGACCCCTTTATTGTTAGTTGAGTAAAATGTCCATTAGAAATGTTTGGCTGCCTTGTTCCCCTTCGTATCCAAGCCTAGGATAATTTCTCATACCGGTTGCTGCATAGATGACATATGAGGACATATAGAACTTGCCCGTAGTCAATTTTGTTTTCATTTGGGAGTCTATCTCATCACTGATAAGACTTCCCCAATCAATTCCTTGTTGATTCTTTGTAATGACGACCATGAATTGGTACATCCATCCTTGGAAAATGTTTTGACTCAGGGAATCCAAAAACCCAGACTCAACAGAGTAATGATATCATTGATCTCTTGAATGAAATCACTTCTAGGAACAAGTCTTGGAAACGTAGAGACATGTCGACTTGGAATTGATCAGGAACTTCTTATTCACATGTTTAATACAGTCTTCCTGATCTTTGTTCCTAGGACCTTCTGAGCTGATTTGAAGATTCTACAGTCCCCATACTCCTCGAAGTTAGGCAATCTTGAGAAGATCATTGAAGTAACCTCCGTCTAACTTGACTATGACTTCTCCAGCTTGATTTCTTACTGAATGAGAGGCATAGTCATAATTTGAAGCACATGCCAAGATGAAACTCAGGGCATTGAGCAGACATGGGGAATCCTGCTACAAGAGGGAGACCACTGCCAGCTATTGACTTCATCCAAGGGGTTTGGGAATGAAATCTTGACTCTATTCCAAAAATCTTCCATGTCTACATTGCCAAGATTCTGTATCCCAGATGTCATAATTACAATCAATGTAAGAAGGGTATTCTACCTTCCTGAATTTGTATTTCATCCTCCCTAGATTTATCTGACTTATTCAGTGATGAACCAATATCTGACATGAGGAATTTTGAAGAAGGATTGTACTGATCACCTCTGGTTTGGACACTTCTGGTTTGAAGGCCTACTTAGCAATCCCACAGGCCCGAAGCACTACAGAGAGTATCGGAGATTAGTAGGTGTCAGACACTTGGGAAGTCCCGACAATCAGCTGAACGTGTCGGAAGATATGAGATGTCGACCAGTCAGAAAAACCCGACACACTACCAAAAATTAGAGATGTCGGGAGATGTTGAATTTCTAGCACCAAGGAAAACCCAAAATAATGCAGACCTCAGAGCTTGTAGAGCACCCTGCAAAACCCGCAACACTGGAAGGTGTTAGAGGACTTGCCAATCCCACAACACTAATAGATGTTGAAAGAATTTTGAATGCCCGACATGCTACAAGACCCGATCAACTGTGGAAACTCTTGTCAGAAACTGGAGGATG
Organism: Taxus chinensis; assembly: GCA_019776745.2. Lineage (NCBI taxonomy): Eukaryota > Viridiplantae > Streptophyta > Pinopsida > Cupressales > Taxaceae > Taxus > Taxus chinensis. The sequence continues at coordinate 769,050,472 of CM034148.1, read as the reverse complement.
TCCTTCACACTGAAATACCCGACAAACTATGGAAATTTGAAATTGTATATCACCCTTTCAATTGTATATTACAACATTCAAATTCTCCTCCATTTCAATAGTGGAATTTTTTTATATTCTCCTCTTTCTCTTATAACATTAAGAAGGCATATTCTAAGGAATAAAGAAAAGGAAAACACACAAAGGGTGAATCCTAAACCATAAGCACTCAATTGGAACAAAAACCCAAAGAATAAAACAACCAAAAACCCTAACCCTAGTAGGAAAGAAAGCAGAATGCTAGAAATATCATCACAACAACACATACAATAGACCTCACAAAAAATATTTGAGAAAATAACTTCAACCAGTTCAAAAGATAATAAAAAATGAGCCACGTAATCGAGCACGAGATCAAATCGGGTTTCGAGGTCAGGAGAGCATGCACGAAAATCCACGAGGTAAAAAGTACAACTCATAAAAAATGACATGTAAATCTGAGTATTTATAAAAAATTCCACATTTATTACACATCAGTTGACATGTGTGCAACTACCTGACAACTTGACATTAATTCCATGTCATCATGCTTTGGGCATCTGAAAACCCGACACAAAGGAGTGAATACCAATTCAGGTTTCAGGAGTCAGAAAGCCTGCAACATGAAGCATGATTTTGGCTAAGGCTTGATTTTCAGTGTTGTGAAGAACCAAAAACTTGACACAAAGGACCGAATCAGGTTTCAGGAATCATAAGACATGTGACATGAAGCATGTTTTTGACCACGCATGTTACGATGCTTGTGGAAGACCCAAAAACCTGACACAAAGGACTTGGATCAGACTTTAGGTTTCGGAAACATGCAACATATAGCATGATTTTTGACAAACCATGCTCCGATGTTTCTAGGTTCCCAAAAACCTGACTATCTCTCTAAAAGGTCATTTTAGGAGATTTTTAAAAAACTTTTCTATGGTTATCCTCATTTTAGTGAAATCACAAAAATGGGATAACATAGCTGGCTCCAGTTGGGGACTTTCTTTGTGACATCAAAGGAAGGGAACTCAGAATCTCTTGTTTTATCCATTGGGCTACGGAGTCTAAAAAGAAGAAACCTGAAAACGAAAAACAAAAGAAAGAAACGAAAAGCAAACACATGACAGAAAACAAAATATATACAATGCAAGAGAGCATCTTGCATTACTGATGGAACAACTTTAGATGTTGACCACTTGAAAGGTAAAGGGAGCAACTCTCCATTGGAATATGATACACTAGAAGCTATTTTCACCGTTCAGCTGATGAATGTTGAAAGGTCCTTTCCACAAAGAGTCAAACTTTCCATGCATGCCTTTCTGTTCCCTTCTCTTATCCCAAAGAAGCACCAGATCTCCAATTTGAAAGTGACGTTGCTTTGATTTTTTTATCAAAGATCTTCTTTACTTTGCTCTGATGATTTGCAATGTGATCAACCACCTTGCTTCATTCCTCTTCTAGTCTGGCTAAGTACATTACCCTTTTCTCAATAGAATTTTGAAAGGTCTCATCTTCTACTGCTTTGGCCAACTGTAAGGCTGGCAACTCTACAGAGATAGGGATCTTAGCATCAATCCTGTATAGCACCTAGAATGGATACATTCTGATAGCTCACTTAGGAGTAATCTAATCTACCCATAACGCATCATATAATGCTTTATGCCACGTCCTCTGGTTCTCATCCACCAACTTTCTAATTATAATAACCAAGTTCTTGTTACTAAATTTTGCTTGACCATTGCCTTGGGGGTAGTAGTCAGATGAATGAGCAAGTGTGATTCCAAACCCATAAAAAAATTTGTTAGCTCATATGACAAGAAATTGGAGGCATTATCAGCCACAATCTTGTGAGGCACACCGAATCTGACAATTATATTTTCCTTTAGGAATTTGCACACAGCTTCCGAAGGTTACTTGCTTGATTGGTGCAGCTTCTACCCACTTGGTAAAATAGTCTGTAGTAGTAAGCATGTAATTGTGATCTGGCACTAGAGGCAAGATTCAATGTTCCACCGAAATCAATTCCCCACTGACCGAAAAGGCTCTTCAATCACCACATGCTTCAGGGGAAGGGCTGTCAGCTTAGGATGACAGATAAAATGTTGACAGGCTTCACACTTGGACACCCATTTTACTAAGTTTCGAAAGAGAGTAGGCCAATAGTACCTAGGCCCACAGGATCTTATAAGCTGTCACGGAGGAAGAGAAATTTCCTCCGTACAGCTAGATTGTGGAAATATTCCAATAGCCTTACTTGCTGAGATTTATCGACATACAGTGTAGGAAAACACTGTCAATGCCTTTCTTATATATTCCTCCATCCCACAGAATGTATCTCACAGATCTTAACTTAACTGTCCTCTTCTCTTTTTGGCTTAAATGTGGGGGGGCACTCACCATAAGTCAAAAATAAAGAAATATTTGTGTACCATTCATTTGTTGTGCTTACAAAAAGCACCATAGGAAATCCTGGGGAGATATCCTCACTTCCTTCGCATTCTAAACCTCAGCATGTTATTTTCTACAATCAATTGGCACAAGCCCCTTCCTCACACCAACTTAGTAGGTCTGATATCTAAGTCATATTCTTAAACTTTGGATATCTAGTTTCCCCATTGACTACCCAGTTCTTGCTGAGTCAAGATGGATTTAACTGCAGTGTCAGGAACAAGAACGAGAGTATGAGAACTCAATACATAGTATCTAAATGTTTTACTACTCGCACTGCACGCATATGCATGTTTTTTAATTTGTGACATCTTCAATTCATGTTACTTTAATGGACAGCTCATGAAAGTGATGGTAGCTTCAATGCCTTCTTCATTCTCCTGGATCAGGATGGCTGATATTATATGTGCTGAAGCATAGCTGTACATAATGAAATCTTTCTTGAAATATGGACATACCAGAATAGGATCATGAGAAATTTCCCTTTTGAATTCATCAAATGCAAGCTTCCCTTCAGTACTCCATCGAAATGAAGTTTTACATTTCATCATCCCAAGGATCTCCTTGGTTTTGTCGGTAAAATTAGGTACGAACCCCCTTAGGAAATTGAATTTTCCAAAAAAGGAATGGACTCCAGTTTTGCTTGTGGGTAAGGTAAGGCCTTGGATAGCCTTTACTCGCTCTGGGTCGATTTTAGTTCCTTCTCTAGTCACGATGTGACCCATCAATTTTCCCTCCGTTACCCTGAACATAGACTTCTTGGGATTCAATGAAATCCCATGATGCCTGCACCTTGATAGTACCTACTCCAGATGATCATAATGATCACTCCATTTCTTAGAGAAGACCATTCAGTCATCTAAATATACGACTATGAATTTACCCATCAGATCTCTAAATGCCAAGTCCATAGCTCTCTAAAATGTGGCTCCAGCGTTAATCAAACCAAAAGGCATTCTCCTGTAAGAAAAGGTTCCCCATGGGGTTGTGAAGGCCATTTTATGTTGATCCTCAGCAGCCACCTCAACTTGATTATATCCTGAAAATCTATCGAGCATGGATAGCATCTCGGATCCAGTGACAGTCTGCAACACCTGATCCATGATTGGCAAGGGGTAGTTTATCTTTTAATGAAGACTGATTTAAGTTCCTTGAAATCAACACAAATCTAGATTTCACCATTCTTCTTCCTGACAGGAATGATATTAGCAACCCAGGTGGAATGGTGAATCAGAAAGATAATCCTTGCATCTAACATTTTTTGGATTTCGGAAAGAATGGTTCCTGAGATTTTTGGATTGTAATGTCTTTGTTTCTCCCTGTAGGGTTTTACATCAGGCTTCAAAGGAATATTGTGTTGTACATCTTTGGGCTTGAAGGATTTTAAATCTACATAGGACTAGGCTAAGACATCCATGTATCTTTTTAGGAGTGAAGTGTGAATTTTTCTTTCTCCTTCAGGGGAACAACATTTCCTGATATTCACCATCTGAGGTTGATCAGACGAACCTAGATTGACTTGATCTACTTCTGAGGAAGAGGCTCCTTCTGTTTGTCTTTTGTTTTGAATGAAGCGGTCATGTTTATCAAACAAACCCTCCAGAGAAACTAGTCCTTTGGGAATCTTGTTGCCTTTTAGCTATATGAACTCACCATCGACTTCTTGATATGGATTCGAAACAGATTCACAGAATGCTGATTCTGAGCCTTCAAAGTATAGTTCACTAAAATTGTCATCTTTCTCTAGAAAAGACAACACCTGCTGATCATCGTTGAATACTTGCCAATGAGCTGCATTATCTGGACACTGGATGATACACAATCTCAATGGTGTATGTGTCTTGTTTGAACTATGGATGAGGGAGGAGGAGAGACACAGACACAGCTAAAGAATCAGCCTTGTCATTATAATCTCTCAAAACTGCCTTGATAGAGAAAGCATCAAAGCATTCTATACTGTCCCAAAATTTGTTCCTGTAATGTCTCAGGTGATCATTTTTTACCTGATAGATTCCTTTCACCTGATTAACAATCAGCTCCACATCTCCTTGAGCTTTGAGGTTCTGGATCTGCTTTTGTCTTGCCATTTCTAATCCTAATAACAAAGCTTCATATTCAGCTGTATTATTAGTGTTATCAAATTACAACTTGAAAGCAGGGGGAAAGATCTTGGAATCTGGAGATATAAGAACTACACCAGCGCCTGATCCAGTAGTTGAACAACTACCATCAAACTCGAGAGTCCAAATCACATTGGCATCCTCTTGCTTGACATCAATAGCTAGTACCTCTATGTCATGAAGTAATTTCCCAAACCAGCATCTTTGAACAGGATTTGAGCCTTGGGATCGTCTGATTTAGTGACCAAATACTTTGCCTGAGGTTCAGGATGGAGAACGTGAGAAACCCCATTTACTAGAATCTTGGCCTTGGTCCAATCCATATTAATCTCACCTCCAACATCTTTACAAAAACCTCTACCCAAGAGGATACCGTAAGTTGTAGGAATATCAGCAACCAAAATGGTCATTTTCACTCTCTTCTCCGAGAAGACGACGAATGCAAACTGTGCATCTTTGATTTGACCAATCAAGGGAACTTGCTTGGTTTCCATGGAGTAACACCATCCATATGATTTGGTCAAAGTAAGTCCAAGGGCATGGGCTACTTTTGTGGGCATAACATTATCGAGGCTCCTGAGTCAATGATGCAATTGCTAAGTTTGAACCCGTTTATGAGCAAGGACAAATAAAATGGTTCAATCTTTCCTGAAGAAGAAGAAGCAGAGGTCATATTGTTTTGAGGTGAAGGCTAGGTAGGGCTTGACAAAATGCCTTTTGAAGATGAAGGAACAACAGCCTTGCTTCTAATGAATTTGGCTAGTTTTTCAAACTGCTCAGGATTTGATTGAAGGTATTCTGCTTCTGACATTTGGATCTTGGTTCTTTTTGCATGGTCAATGATGTCAAAAGTAGTGTATGAGGGAGTAATGGTAGGTTCAGGTCTAGTCACATGGGCTTGAGCTGAGGTACTGGCCTTGGGAGAAGGAGAATGAGGGGAAGTTGTTACCTTTTTGGTCATTTCTTTTTCAGTTTGTGCTGAGATAGGAGAACCTCTCTTAGCTATGAATGTGGGGGCTTCTTTGCTCTTCTCCCTAGAGCTTTCAACTAGTTTTCTTGGATTCTGAGATTGGGATTGAGTGAAGACCACAAATGACTGACCATCAGGTTCGCATCCATCTTCCTTGTATTCCAAATACCCAATGCTGGAGTCACTAGCTGAATCGTCATAAGACTCATCAGCATATCCCAAAGCTTCAAGAGCTTCATGATACTCTTGCTCTTCTGGTTCTTCATCTTCTTCTACTATCTCTACTGCTGCATTAATAGGAGGAGCTTCGATGGCCAACCTTGGTTGAGTAGCAGTCAATCATGGTCTATCTCTTGTGGGCACGCCATTAGTATTATTGAAATTTTGTCTACGGATATCCCGATATGGAACATTGCTCACTTGTTGAGACATTTTATTTTTTAAAGAAATCAAATCATTAGCCATCTTTTGAATCATAGGGTCAGTATTACCTTGAGAAGAACCTTGATTTTTAGGCTTAGATGAATCTCTCTTGATCCTTCCTGCCAGAATGAGATCATCTTCTATTTCAATGGCCGTAGACTGAGTGTAGCCAAATCAAGGATGACTGATCTTCTCAATAGGAAGCTCACATCCGGGGGCTGAGCATTGATGAAGAAGCATTTCTGATTTTCTAGAGTAGGAACAGCTAGTTCTGGAATTTTCTGGATCAGCTTGTTGAACTTGGCCATGAAGTCTTGCATGGGTTCATGGGATTCTTTCTTCATGTGGGTAAGTTGTGCTAACAAAGCATGAGAATCCTCAGTCGGTTTGAACCGTGCTTCGAATCTGGTCCTCATGGTAGCCCAATTTGTAATGCATGTGCATTTGGAAGGTGGTAAAACCACTCAGCTGCTGCACCGTGTAATGTTTCAACGAAGAGTCCGAACAGAAACATCTTCGTGAGCCACTCTAAGGACACCATGCATGCTACAAAGAAGGAAGCAATGTGTTCATCTGGATGTTGCTTCCCATCACCATTGAACTTGGGAATGTTCTTACGCATGATCCATGTGGTAACTCATGCAATGGCAGAGTTAAGGAAAGAGGACCAATAGCTGCGCCCAGGGCACAGGTTGTGCTACCATTCTTCTGAATGGAGTGCATACAGGGATCTGAGTGTTGGACAAGAATAATGCATGACAAGTTTCGTCGATACTTCTTACTCTTGAGAAATCTGAGTTCTTCGAATAGGTGAAGAACTTTTGGCTCGGCTTGATATAACGCTGTGAGGGGAAAGACTGAAATTATGTTGCTGAAGCAAATCAAAGAATGGATCAGTTTCACCCCTAGCTCGGCTCAACCGAGTGAAGATCTTTCTAGCCAGCTTGAACTAGACAAAAGGATCTTCTGAAAAATAAGGCAAATACAGAGTCACCAAAAACCAATAGGATAAGCTCAGTCTTATCAGTCCGTATTCCCCAGTGGAGTCACCAAAAACTGTTGGTTGGATATTTTTTCAAGACAAAATATGAGGTTCAACCATAGTACATGGGATAAAATCCCTCCTCAAAGACTAGGTGAGGCTGCCTATTTATTACTAATCTATTAACACAGCGGAAAGAATATTTACAATGGTACACAAGCTACTCTAACCATTGAGGGTTGGGATACAATCCTGAAGCTCATATAAACATGAGGTGAAGACATTACCATTTACAGAATAGAGTGAATTGGAAAGATATAGAAGAAACATAATTTTCGAAAGGAAGGAGAAGAACATATGTTTCTTCGAGAAAACACAGATCACGAAGTATTCACACAAGTTTTAGATAAATATATGTAATGCTTGGAAAAAATTAAATAACCAAGAATGCTAATGAAGAATAGCTTAAGACCATTGAACATAAGAACAAGTGCTTAAGGGAAATGAATCTCACAACACAAAGTCTGCAAAAATATCATTCATTTCTATTCTTCAAATGGATTAAAAGAAAACACAAAGTTTCTCTTCTTTTCACAATAGCTTTCTTAATAAAAAAATCCCCCTTCGTATCCCCTGGAAATACATATTTTGCTCTATATTTATAAACTTTCCCAAAAGAGCATTTGGGAGAGAACTGATAGGATAAAACCCTATGAAATAGTCATTTTATCAAATTGGTACTATTTTGCTTGACTCTCACGCGACTCAGCAGACCTAATGATATCATTGATCTCTTGAATGAACATCACTTCTAGGAATAAGTCTTGGAAATATGGAAATAAGCCAGCTTGAATTTGATCAGGAACTTCTTATGCACATGTTTAACATAGTCTTCCTGATCTTTGTCCCAGGATTTTTGGGCTGATTAAAGATTCTACAGTACCCATACTAATTCGAATTTAGGTAATCTCGAGAAGTTCATCGAAGTAACCTCCGTCTAACTTGACTTTGACTTCTCACACGCTTGATTTCTTACTAGAATGAGAGGCAGAGTCAAAATTTGAAGCACATGCCAAGATGAACTCGATAGCACTAAGCAGACATGGGGAATCCTGTTGCAAGAGGGAGACCACTACTAGCTATTGATTTCATCTATGAGGTTTGGGAAGAACTCTTGACTCTATTCCAAAAAGTCCTCCATGTCTACATTTATGAGTTCTGTATCACAGGATGTCATAATTACAATCAATGTAAGAAGGGGATTCTACCTTCTTGAATTTTTATTTCATCCTCCCTGAGCTTATCTAACTTATCTTGTGATGAACTAGGATTTGACATGAGGAATTTTGAAGAAGGAGTTATACTGATCACCTCTAGTTTTGGACACTTCGGGTTTGAAGGTTTACTTAGGAATCCCCATAGGCCCGAAGCACTATAGAGAGTATCGGAGATTAGTAGGTGTTGGAAACATGGTAAGTCCCAACAATGAGCTAAATGTGTTGGAAGATATGAGATGGCGAGAAGTTAGAAAAACCCAACAAACTGCCAAAAATTAGAGATTTCAGGAGATGTTGAATGTCCGACACTGAGGAAAACATAAAATACTATGAAAGTAAGAGATTGTAGAGCACCCTGCAAAACCCTGTAACACTCGGAGGTGTCAGAGGACTTGCCAAACCCGTAGCAACTAGTAATAGATGTCAGAAGACATATTGAATTTTTGAGACACCACAAAACTTGATCAACTACAAATACTCTTGTCAGAAACTGGAGGATGTATGACACAGCTAAAATACCTGATCAAAATGTAAGAACTTTGAAATTGAAGAGCACCTTGTAAACCCTGAAAATAGAGGATCAGGTTTTTATTGATGTTAGGACATTTAAATTCTCCTCCATTTCAACAGTGGGATTCTGTTATATTCTCCTCTTTTTCTTATAACATTAAGAAGACATGTTCCAAGTAATAAAGAAAAGGTAAACACACAAAGGGTGAACCCTAAACCATAAACTCAATTAGAAGAAAAGCCCAAATAATAAAAACATCCAAAAACCCTAACCCTAGCAGGAAAGAAAGGAGAATGCTAGAAATATCATCACAACAATACATCCAACAGACCTCATAAACAAAGAGTAGAGTAAATACCTTCAACCAGTTTTGAAAGATAATCAAAAAACAAGCCACGTAATCAAGCACAAGATCAAAGTCGGGTTTCAAGATTAGGAGAGCATGCACGAAAATCCACAAGGTAAAAAGTACAACTAGTAAAAATTGACGTTTAAATAAGAGTATTTATAAAAAAAATTCCACATTTATTACACATCAGTTGACATGTGTGTGCCAACTACCTGACAACTTTTCATTAACACCATGTCATCATGCTTTGGGTGTTTGGAAACCTCAACACAGAGGAGTGAATACCAATTTGGGTTTCAAGAGTCAGGAAGACATGGGACATGAAGCATGTTTTGGCTAAGGCCTGTTCCGATGGTTGTGAAGACCCGAAAACCTGATATAGAAGTGAATGAATCAGGTTTTGGGAATCGAAAGTACATGCAACATGAAGACATATTTTTGCTACCACGCATGTTACAATGCTCCGAAAACGTGAAAACCTGACACAAAGGACTTGAGATCAAGACTTCGGGTTTTGGGAAGACATGCAACATATAACATGCTTTTTGACAAACGCATGCTCCGATTTTTCTAAAAACTCGAAAAACCCATGACTATCTCTCTAAAAGGGCATTTTAGGAGATTTTTCAAAAAAAATCTATGGTTATCTTCATTTTAGTGAAATCACAAAAATGGGATAACAACTGGCTCCAGTTAGGGAATTTCCTTGAGAAATCAAAGGAAGGGAACTCAAAATCTTTGGCTTTATCTATTGGGCTATGTAGTCTAAAAATAAGAAACCCGAAAACAACAAACAAAGAAAGAAATGAAAAGCAAACACATGATAGAAAGAAAAATATATACAATGCAAGAGAACATCTTGCATTACTGATGGAACAACTTTATATGTTAACCATTGAAAGGTAAAGGAAGTAACTCTCCATCAGAATATGATAGGCAGAAGCTATTTTCACCATTCAACTGATAAATGTTGAAAGATCCTTTCCACAAAGAGTCAAAATTTCCATGCATGCCTTTCTGTTCCCTTCTCTTATCCCAAAGAAGCACCAGATCTCGAATTTGAAACTATCATTGCTTTGATTTTTTATCAAAGATGTTCTTTACTTTGCTCTGATGATTTTCAATGTGATCCACCACCTTGCTTTGTTTCTCTTCTAGTCTGGCTAAGTACATTACCCTTTTCTCAATAGAATTTTGAAAGGTCTCATCTTTTACTGCTTTGGCCAACTATAAGGCTGACAATTCTATAGAGATAGGGATCTCATCATCAATCCCATACAGCACCTGGAATGGAGACATTCTGATAGCTCACTTAGGAGTAATCTGATCTACCCATAACACATCATACAATTCTTTGTGCCATGTCCTCTGGTTCTCATCCACCAACTTTCTAATTTTGGTAACTAGGTTCTTGTTCCTGGATTCCACTTGACCATTGCCTTGGGGGTATTAGTCTGATGAATGAGAAAGCGTGATTCCAAACCCATAAAAAAATTCTATTAGCTCATGTGACGAGAAATTGGAGGCATTATCAACCACAATCTTGTGAGGCACACTGAATCTGACAATTATGTTTTCCTTTAGGAATTTGCACACAACTTCCGAGATTGCCTGCTTGATTGGTGTAGCTTCTACCCACTTGGTGAAATAGTCTGTAGTAGTAAGCACATAATTGTGTCTGGCACTAGAGGAAGTGTTCAATGTTCCAATGAAATCAATTCCCCACTGGAAAAAAGGCTCTTCAATCACCAGAAGCTTTAGGGGAAGGGCTGCCAGCTTAGGACGGCCAATGAAATGTTGACAGGCTTCACACTTGGACACCCATTCTATTGAGTCTCAAAAGACAGTAGGCCAATAGTACCTAGCCCACAGGATCTTATAAGCTATCACAGAGGAAGAGAAATGTCCTCCACAGGATAGATTGTGGAAGGATTCTAGTAGCCTTACTTGCTGAGATTTATCGACACAGTGCAGGAAAACACCATCAATGCCTTTCCTATATATTCCTCCATCCCACAAAATGTAGCTCGCGGATCTTAACTTAATTGTCCTCTTCTCTTTTTGTCTTAAATGCATGGGTCACTCACCATAAGTCAAAAAGAAAGAAATATTTGTGTACCATTCATCTATTGTGCTTACAAAAGGCACCATAGGCAATCATGGGGAGATATCCTCACTTCCTTCGCATTCTGCCTCAGCATTATTTTCTGCAATCAATTGGCACAAGCCACTTCCTCGCACCAACTTGGTAGGTCTAATATCCAAGTCATATTCTTGAACTTTGGCTATCCAGTTACCCTATTGACTACCCAGTTCTTGCTGAGTCAAGATGGATTTAACTAAAGTTTCAGGAATAAGAACGAGAGTATGAGAATTCAATACATAGTATCTGAAATGTTTTATCATTCGCACCACCGCATAAGCATGTTTTTCAATCTATGACATCTTCAATTCATGTTCCTTTAATGGAAAACTCATGAAAGTGATGGGAGATTCAATGCCTTCTTCATTCTCCTGCATCAGGATGGCTGATACTGTATGTGCTGAAGCATAGCTATACATAATGAAATCTTTCTTGAAATCTGGACATACCAGAATGGAAGCATGAAAAATTTCCCTTTTGACTTCATCAAATGCAAGCTTTCCTTCAGTACACCATTGAAATGGAGTTTTACCTTTCATCATCCCAAGGATATCCTTGGTTTTATTGGCAAAATCAGGTATGAACCTATTTAGGAAATTAAATTTTCCTAAAAAGGAATGGACTCCAGTTTTACTTGTGGGTAAGGTAAGGCCTTGGATAGCCTTTACTCGCTTTGGGTCAATTTTAGTTCCTTCTCTAGTCACGATGTGACCCAACAATTTTCCCTCCATTACCTCGAACATATAGTTCTTGGGATTCAATGAAATCCCATGACACCTACACCTTAAGAGTACCTAGTCCAGATGATCACTCCATTTCTTAGAGAAGACCATTAAGTCATCCAAATATACAACTATGACTTTACCCATCAGATCTCTGAATGCTAAGTTCATAGCGTTAATCAAACCAAAAGGCATTCTCTTGTAAGAAAAGGTTCCCCATGGGGTTGTGAAGGCCATTTTATGTTGATCCTCAATAGCCACCTCAACTTGATTATATCCTAAAAATCTGTCGAGCATGGATAGCATCTCAGTTCTAGTGACACTCTAAAACACCTGATCCATGATTGGCAAGGGGTAGTTGTCTTTTAATGAAGACTAATTTAAGTTCCTGAAATCAACACAAATCCAGATTTCACCATTCTTCTTCCTGACAGGAATGACATTAGCGACCCAGGTGGAATGGTGAATCGGAAAGATAATCCTTGCATCTAACATTTTCTATATTTTGGAAAGAATGGTTCCTGAGATTTTTGGATTGTAATGTCTCTATTTCTGCCTGTAGGGTTTTACATTAGGCTTCAAAGGAATACTGTGTTGTACATCTTTGGGCTTGAAGGATTTTAAATCTACATAGGACCGGGCTAAGACATCCATGTATCTTTATAGGAGTGAAGTGAATTTTTATTTCTCCTAAGGGGAACAACATTTACTGATATTCACCATCCAAGGTTGATTAGACAAATGTAGATTGACTTAACCTACTTACTAGGAAGAGGCTCCTTTTGTTTGTCTTTTTTTTTAATGAAGCATTCATGTTTATCAAACAAACCCTCCAGAGAAACTAGTCCTTTGGGAATCTTATTGCCTTTTAGCTGTATGAACTCACCATCGACTTCTTGATATGGATTAAAAATAGATTCATCTAATGCTGATTCTGAGCCTTCAATGTATAGTTCACTAAAATAATCAGCTTTCTCTAGAAATGACAACACCTGTTGATCATCGTTGAATACTTTCCAATGAGCTGCATTATCTGGGACATTGGGACGATGCACAATATTAATGGTATATGTGTCTTGTTTGAACTGTGGATGAGGGAGGAGGAGAGACATAGACACGGCTAAAGAATTAGCCTTGTCATTATAATTTCTCAAAACTACCTTGATAGAAAAAGCATCAAAGGATTCTATATTGTCTCAAACTTTGTTCCTATAATGTCTCAGGTGGTCATTTTTTATCTGATAGATTCCTTTCACCTGATTAACAATCAGCTCCACATCTCCTTGAGCTTTGATGTTCCGGATCCCCTTTTTTCTTAACATTTCTAATCCTAATAACAAAGCTTCATAGTCAGCTGTATTATTAGTGTTATCAAATTACAACTCGAAAGCAGAGGAAAAGATCTCGAAATCCAGAGATATAAGAACTATGCTAGCGCCTGATCAAGTAGTTGAAAAACTACCATCAAACTTGAGTGTCCAATTCGAATTGGCATCCTCTTGCTTGACATCAATAGCTGGTACCTCTGATGTCATCAAGTAATTTCCCAAACCACCATCTTCAAACAGGATTTGAGCCTTGGGATCGTCTAATTTAGTGAACAAATAATTTTCCCAAGGTTAAGGATGGAGAACGCGAGAAACCCCATTTACTAGAATCTTGGACTTGGTCCAATCCATATTAATCTCACCTCCAATGTCTTTACAAAAACCTCTACCTAAGAGGATACCGTAAGCTGTAGGAATATCAACAACCAGAATGGTCATTTTCACTCTCTTCTCTGGGAAGGCACCGAATGCAAAATATGCATCTTTGATTTGACCAATCAAGGGAACTTGCTTGGTTTCCATGGAGTAACATCATCTATATGATTTAGTTAAAGTAAGCCCAAGGGCATGGGCTAATTTTGCGGGCATAACATTATCGAAGGCTCCTGAGTCAATGATACAACTGCTAAGTTTGAACCCATTTATGAGAAAGGACAAATAAAAAAGTTCAATCTTTCTTGAAGAAGAAGAAGTAGAGGTCATATTTATTTGAGGTGAAGGCTGAGTAGGGTTTGTCAAAAGGCTTTTCAAAGATCAAGGAACAACAGGCTTACGTCTAATGAATTTTGCTAGTTTTTCAAACTACTCAGGATTTGATTGAAGGTATTCTGCTTCTGACATTTGGATCTTGGTTCTTTTTACATGGTCAATGACATCAAAAGCAGTGTATGAGGGAGTAATGGTAGGTTCAGGTCTAGTAACATGGGCTTGAGCTGAGGTACTGGCCTTCAGAGAAGGAGAATGAGGGGAATTTGTTACCTTTTTGGTCATTTCTTTTTTAGTTTGTGCTGAGATAGGATAACCTCTCTTAACTATGACTGTGGGGGCTTCCTTACTCTTCTCCCTGTAGATTTCAACCAGTTTTCTTGGATTCCTAGATTGGGATCGAGTGAAGACCGTAAATGACTGACCGTCAGGTTTGCATCAATCTTCCTTGTATTCCAAATACCCAATGTTGGAGTCGCCAGATGAATCATCATAAGACTCATCAGCATATCCCAAAGCCTCGAGAGCTTCATGATATTATTACTCTTTTGGTTCTTCATCTTATTCCACTATCTCTACTGCTGTGTTAACAGGAGGAGCTTCAATGGCCAGCCTTGGTTGAGTAGCAGTTAACCATTGTCTATCTCTTGTGGGCACACCATTAGTATTATTGAAATTTTGTGTAGGGATATCCTGATACAGAACATTGCTCACTTGTTGATACATTTGATTTTTCAAAGCAATCAAATCATTAGCCATATTTTGAATCATACAGTCAGTATTACCTTGAGGAGAACCTTTATTTTTAGGCTTAGATGAATCTCTCCTGATCCTTCCTGCCAGAATGAGATCATCTTCTATTTCAATGGCTGTAGACTAAGCGATAGCCAAATCAGGGATGGCTGATCTTTTCAATAGAAAGCTCACATTTGAGGGTTGAGCATTCATGAAGAAGCATTTCTGATTTTCTGGAGTAGGAACAGCTAGTTCTGGAATTTTCTAGATCAACTTGTTGAACTTGGCCATGAAGTTTTGCATGGGTTCGTGGGATTCTTTCTTCATGTTGGTAAGATGTGTTAACAAATCATTGGAATCCTCAGCCCATTTGAACCATGCTTCAAATATGGTCCTCATCATAGCCCAGTTTGTAATGCATGTGTTTATAAGGTGGTAAAACCACTCAGCTGCTGCACTGTGCAATGTTTCAATGAAGATTCAAATAGAAACATCTTCGTGAGCCACTCCAAGGACACAACATGCTACAAAGAAGGAAGCAATGTGTTCATATGGATGTTGCTTCCCATCACCATTGAACTTGGTAATTTTCTTATACGATCCATGTGGTAACTCGTGCAATGGCAGAGTTAAGGAAAGATGATCAATAGCTGCACCCCAGAGCACAGGTTGTGGTTCCATTCTTCTAAATGGAGTGCATACAGGGATGCAAGTTTTGGACATGAATAACACACGACAAGTCACCGATACTTCTTACTCTTGAGAAATTTGAGTTATACGAACATGTGAAGAACTTCTGGTTCATCTTGATATAATGCTATGAGGGGAAAGACTTAAATTATGTTAATGAAACAAATCAAAGAATTGATCGGTTTCAACCCTAGATCGGCTCAACTGAGTGAAGATCTTTCTAGCCAGCTTGAACCAAAAAAAGGATCTTCAAAAAATAAGGCAAATACGGAGTCCCCAAACACCAATAGGATAATCTCAGTCTTATCAGTCCATATACCCCAGCGGAGTCACCAAAAACTGTTGGTTGGATATTTTGTCAAAACAAAATAGGAGGTTCAACCACATTAAATGAGATAAAATCCATCCTCAAAGATAGGTGACACTGCATATTTATTACTAATCTAAAACACAATGGAAATAATATTTACAATATACACCCTACTCTAACCATTGGGGGTTGAGATATAATCTTGAAGCTCATATCAACATGAGGTGAAGACATTACTGTTTACAGAATAAAGTGGATTGGAAAGATATAGAAGAAACATAATTTTGAAAGGAAGGACAAGAACGTATGTTTCTTCGAGAAAACACAAATCACGAAGTATTCACATGAGTTTTAGATAAATATATGTAATGCTTGAAAAAAATTAAATAACTAAGAATGCTAATGAAGAACAGCTTAAGACCATTGAACATAAGAACAAGTGCTTAAGGGAAATGAATCTCACAACACAAAGTCTGCAAAAATATCATTCCTTTATATTCTTCAAATGGATAAAAGAAAACAAAAAGTTTCTCTTCTTTTCACAATAGATTTCTTAATCAAAAAAATATCTCCCTTTAAATACATATGTGCTCTATATTTATAATAAAACGAGGAGAGAGAAAATAGGATAAAACCGTATGAAATAGTCATTTTATCAAAGTCCTATTTTGCTTGACTCTCACGTAGGAGACCAAGTAAAAATTTTGTTTCTTCATGGTGAAACAAAAATTAAAAAGACATGTCATTTCCTAAATGAAAAAGACATGTAGCATTAAGGTTGCTCCGTTCCGCCATCTTTGTCTTCCTCTATCAACCCTTGTTTATATCAGAACTCTTGAAATTTCTTGATCACATCTTGTATTTCAGCTTCTTTAGGTGCACTGGAATGGTCATTTAAAACTTCACAGGTCTCGTGAATATCATTTACTTTGCATGGAAGTTTATTCAGTCTCTTACTAAGTTTCCTTAGTGACTCTAGAAGGTTCTCAGTCTTTACAAGTTTATCAATAATTTCCACACTGAAGACAGTAGTTGATTCCTACGGGATAGACTTTTCAAATTGCTGGTGGAACTCATCAACAGATAAAAGATGCGATCCTGCATCTAATACCTTGGGAAAGATCCTGGAGAGTTCTTCTTCAATATCACTGAAAGCATCCACCAATTGATCTCTAGATTCCCTTAATTTGTTGCAAGCCTTGTTGATATTCTTCACTCTAAATCTTATAGCCTTGGTTAGCTAGAAATGCCTATCCATGTGAGGGATAACCCCTTCTTCAACCAATATACGGGATGGGACCTGTTTCAGTGTAATAAGAGCTTCCAAGGTTAGCTCGAGGTTTCTAATCTCCTTCAAAAAATCTTCATCCATTTTTTCTCCCTCCTTTTGAGTATTCCTTAAGGTCTTATGAAACTCAGATGAAGCCTCAATGACTTCCTTTCCTTGGAGGAGCAACTTCTGCACCCATTCATCAACCATTCTCCCCTTTTCATTGATCTTTTCAATCATGGGCACTAATGAGAAATCAAACTGTATAGGCATAGTATTGGAGGATGATGGTGTTGATTCGAAGGGCTTTGAAAGTTTGAGCAACACTTCAGTCATCTGCTCCACTTTCCCTTTAAGCTCATCCCTTCTTTCTTTTTTTTCCTTTAACTTTTGACATAGCATGTTTATAGCATCGTGTGCATCTTATCAGGCTTCCTCTACTGTCACTTTATCGAGATCGACTATGGTTATCTGATAGTCAGAGGCTGTTACATCCTTTCTGGTCTTGTTAGCTGTGGGAGTTGCAATTTCTACAAATTTATTCCCTGAAGCATCCACTGAAACCCTAGAAACTATTTTGGGTTTCTTGGTAGATTTAGTAGAGGGAACCTTAAGTGAACTAAAATCAAAGCCTGGTAGGGGAACTACCACATTCCTCTTTCTTGGCATTTGATTATTCAACCATTGAGGAGTGCCAGAGGGAGTTACCACTATTTCAAAAGTTGGGGGTCACACTTGTAGTTGGGGGAAGACTTACTGGTGGAACAGGGACAGTCACAAGTGTGGTGATGGGTTCAATGAAAAGATGTGTAGAAGGAGGAGGCATATCTCCAGTCACTTTTGTTCTAGTAGAGAGAGGTGAAAGACCAGAGAAGATGTTGGCCATGACTGTTGATTGTGGATGGAGAAAGAGTAGGTGGAAGTGGCTGTGAAGGAGGAAGTGGAAGTGACCATGAAGGAGGTGGCGTAGATACTGAAGCTAAGGCTTGGGAAGCAAGAGATAAACTCACTTCAGATGAGCAATCAGCAAATGGAAAAATTAAATTTTGGCTACCCTATACCTCCAAAGAAATTTCTCCTATTTTAGGTTGGGTTGGTGAATTTGGTATATTCACTGTTTTAGTTTGAGTAGTAAAGGAAGTAACCACTTGTTCTCCTCCCTTCTTGATAAATTTGACCTGTATAGGTCTTTTGGAAGAGCTTTTGTCCTTTTCCTTTTTGGAGGGCCCCATTTCCAAAGAAACCAACTTTGAGAAACTTTTCTCCTTGTAACTCATTCCCCAAAAAGCGAGCCATGCCTTGGTGCGTGTGAGAATCGGAGCTGATCTATCCGCAATAGATGCCTTTTTTCCGATGGACCAATCAATAGCTAGGAAGGCATATCAATCTTCATTCAATCCATTGTATGAAAGATCCAGAATGCTTTCATTGTAAGTAGTACCCTATAGGATGTCAGCGAGCTCAAGTGACTGAATTTCTTCAAATTTTAACCTGCTATAATCCTGTCTTCTGATGGCGACTTCATCACGAAGATCAATCCAGATGTCCTCTATGCTTGGCACATGTAGGTACAGGGTTCCATATGTTTTAAGGACACCCCAGAAGTCAAACCCATTTCTATGCTTCATGTGCTCCTTTAGCTACTCTTGAAGCTCATGCACTACATTCTTGGCCTTTACCACTATTGAACATGTGTATCTTCCAATAGAAAATGGAAAGGATACGGTGGCCTTGTGTTTACTTTGTTGGAACTTGTGGAAATCCAACAGTTTCCTGCAAAACTCCATTAGAATCAACTTGTCTCCTGGTTACCTACGCAGTTGGAAAGGGTTGCCTGGGTACATGACCACTCGAAGATATGTGAACTTGTTATCCAAAATTCACCCCCAAGGTAAATTTTGATAACATGCATAAAATTCTTTAGTCCCAAGCAATTATATTGATTCAAGGAAAAGCATCAGGTTGCTGGGGTCCCCTCAGATTTTTTCTAACTCCCCTGGCCAAGAAAGAAAGAGCGAGCTCTAAAAAAATGTGGAAAGGTTGCAGAAGACAGGCTCAGGCCAGGAAAAATCACGAAAAATGGCTAAGTCTTAGTCTCCGGGACAGCCGGGACAAAAGTACGCGAGGGACGCATGGGACGCGAAAGCGCGAAATGGGTGAAGGTTCGTTCGGGACAGCCGGGACAAAAGTACGCGCGGAACGCGTGGGACGCGAAAGCGCGAAATGGGCGAAGGTTCGTCCGGGACAGCCGGGACAAAAGTACGAGAGGGACGCGAAAGCGTGAAATGGGCGAAGGTTCATTCGGGACAGCCGGGAAAAACGTACACGAGGGACGCGTGGGATGCAAAAGCACGAAATGGGCGAAGGTTCGTCTGGGACAGCCGGGACAAAAGTACGCGAGGGACGCATGGGACACGAAAGCGCGAAATGGGCGAAGGTTCGTCCGGGACAGCCGGGACAAAAGTACGCGTGGGACGTGAAAGCAAAAAATGGGCAAAGGTTCGTCTGGGACAGCCGAGACAAAAGTACACAAGGGACGCGTGGGACACGAAAGCACGAAATGGGCGAAGACAGAAGAGGAAAAGTCAACATTTCACCTGCGAAACTTCAAACGGCCATAACTTTTGACTCCGAGCTCCGATTTTCACAAATTGGACTTTCTGGAACGAGCACGACGTCCTCTACACCACAGAAACTAAGAGAAACATATTCGGCTCCAGTCAGTTAATGTTCATTCCCGTCAAATGATAGAAAACGCTTGTCAGACCCAAAATAGCTGCCCGCACTCAGAAGGCTATAACTTTTTCATTTCTCAATGAAATTGCACAAAATTTGTACCGTTTGAATCGTGGTTCCGAGCCCAATGCACAGAAATCAAGAAATTCTGGTTTTGATCAGAAATTAATTGAGTTTTTTAAGAAAACGTGGCCAGGTTCAGAACAGTGTTTTATTTGGTAGCTGGGAGTGCAATTAAGAGGCATGGTCATCATTCTTTCTCTGCTGCAGCACATGGGATAGTATGGGGAGCCTTTTGCAAGTAATATACAATCATTTCACTCAATTTAATGTTTCTTACAGGTGGTTGAAGGACAGATTTCGGGATTTCCATTTTCCCTTCTCTTCTCCTTCTCATTTTTTCTATAAATTGGAGTGTTGGGATCATTGTATGGGAGAGAGTTTTTGGGTAGCAAATATCTGCCAAAATTGCTTTGGGTAAGTGCACCAAGTTGGGGGACAATTAAGTGGACATCAAATCCTGAATTTTACATTAAAAACAGCAAAACATCAAATTTAGTCTTCCGCGGACTTGAACCATGCCGAAAAGTAAAAACTATGTCATAAAAATGGTACCATTGCGTAGGGGAGACTATTAGCTTTGTATAAATACTGATTTTAAAGTGAATAGAAGAGGATAAATATCATTTTATAATTTTTTACTAATAGTAGGTCTTTAAGACACTTTTTCCTGTGAATGTTTATGTCTACGTTTAAGACTGTAAAATTTGTTTCACTTATCAAAATGTGATAAAACTTATACCATCCCAACCATGGTGAAATTATATAAATGTTCAAAAAAAATTTATTTGATTTCAATATTTTTTGATGAAGTTATGGCGGGCAAACGGAAAGTGCTCTGTTTTCTTTATGTTTTCATACCACTTTCACGGAAAAAATCATAAAAAATAAAATATTACTCAAAAAAATAAAAAATAAAATCCATCCCAAGATAGATAGTGGCATATAACTTCTCACCAAAGGAAAAAAATATATATCAATTTTTGGTCGTCCAAATTGTGGGCAAACGGACTATAATCTTATCAGCGGTTTTAAAAAAAAATACCAAGTCATTGAATTTTGAGTGTTTAATATAGCTAATCTTGTCCATTTTTTACAAAAATTAGTATTTTAGAAACTAGATTCCAGATAATACGATTCATATTAATATAATTTTGTCTAATTTTGAGTGTATGTATTGCTAATAATCCCTACAAGTTGATATTATGTTGTTATTTGCAATATGATGTCCACGGATGACCCTATATTTTTCCATCAACTTCCTGCACTTACCCCTTTGTGAATCTAGTGTGTTGCAGGCCCTTGTAGTTGACTCCTTGCATGGTGATCCAGGCCCTTATCTTGTAATAGACTGAACTGTGCATACCAGGAAGCAATAAAATACAAAGTTTGTGGATGTATCTTCCCCTGCTGTGTTTTCTTGCATTCTTCTTGCCCCTTTTATCTTTCTACAAGAATATTGTGCCTATTATTATGTTCTTGCAGGAATTCACTAACATTGTGTATGCTTGGAATATTTTTGTGAATGCATTTTGCTAGATTATGGTGAACTGTCATCACCTCTTCTAGTGTGCACTTTCCCTCTGTATTTCACACATTTGGAGATTACTCTCACACCCTCCTTTTCTGGTGTATCACCGCTTTAGTTTAGGCTTTCATTTTATGTATTCTCTCTCCCTGGTCCCTTGGAAATTTAGATTAGAACAGTTAGCTTATCCTGCATTAGATTAGATTGTGGCAGGTAGTTTAGGAGCAAGAACCAGCTTTCTCTGGAGGTCTGTCTCAAGCAGCAAGTCCCACAACTTGGAGATAGTACCCATGTTGTCCAATCACACTGTGAGTTCAAATACATGCACAGGGGTGCTATGATTCAGGTATAACAGAACTTAAATTATAAGAAGACACAACCCCATTTTAAAACTTCAGCCCATGCGTCATCAGAGAATCTTGTTTTCCTTAGTTCAAGGTTCATCCTGCGGATGTTCTTATAGAAGAAAGCATCATTAAATCTCCTAAATTGGTCCTCGGACCCCTTTATTGTTAGTTGAGGAAAATGTCAGTAGACATGTTTAGCTGCCTTGTTCTCCTTTGTATCCAAGCCTGGATAATTTCTCATACCGGTTGCTGCATAGATGACATATGAGGACATATAGAACTTGCCCGTAGTAAAGACTATCTTCATTTGGGAGTCTACCTCATCACTGATAAGACTACCCCAATCAATTCCTTACTGATTCTTCTTAATAATGACCATGAATTGGTACATCCATCCTTGGAAAATGTTTGACTCAGGAAATCCAAAAACCCGACTCAACAAAGTAATGATGTCATTGATCTCGTTGGATGAAATCACTTCTAGGAACAACTCCGTGAAACCTAAAGACAACCAGCTTGGACTTGATCAAGAACTTCTTATTCACATGCTTAATACAGTCTTCTTGGTCATTGTCCCAGGTCTTCTAAGCTGATTGAAGATTCAAGTCCACATATTCTTTGAATTTTGGCAATCTAAGAAGATCAATGAAGTATCCTCCATCTAACTGGACTATGACTTCTCCCGCTTGATTTCTTACTGAACGAGAAGTAGAGTCATAGTTAGAAGTGCATGCAAGGATGAACTCAGGGAATTGACCAAACATAGGGAATCCTACTACAAGATGGAGGCCACTACTAGTTATAGATTTCATCTAAGGGGTCTGCAATGAACTCTTGATTCTACTCCAAAAATCCTCCATGTCTATATTGTCGAGCTCTGTATCATAGATATCATACTTATAATCAATGTAGGAAGGGGATTCCACCTTCCTAAATTTGTACTTCATATTCACGGACTTATCTAATTTATCCTGTGATGGTCCAGGATCTGACATGAGGAATTTTGAAGAAGGATTATACTGATCACCTCTAGTATGGACACTTCTAGCTTGAAGGTCTGTTTAGCAGTCCCATAGGCCTGAAGCATTACAAAGAGTATCGGAGATTAGTAGGTGTCAAACACTTGGGAAGTCCTAACAATCAGTTGAACATGTTGGAAGATATGAGATTTTGAGCAGTTGGAAAAACCTGAAACACTGTCGGAAATCAGAGATGTTGGGAGATGCTGAATTTCTGGCATCAAGGAAAACCCAAAATACTACGGAAGTTAGAGCTTGTAGAGCACCCTACAAATCCCGCAACACTGGGAGGTGTCAGAGGACTTGCCAAACCTGCAACACTAGGAGATGTCAAAAGAATTTTGAATGTTTGACATGCCACAAGACCCGATCAACTATGGAAACTCTTGTCGGAAACTAGAGGATGTCTAACACACTGAAATACCCGAAAAACTACTGAACTTTGAAATTATATAACACACTGCAAAACCCAAAAAATAGAGGGTCAGGTTTTTGTGATGTTAGGACATTCATAATTTTTCTCCATTTCAACAATGGGATTTTATTATATTCTCCTCTTTTTCTTATAACATTAAGAAGGGATATTCCAAGGAATAAAGAAAAGGAAAACACACAAAGGGTGAATCCTAAACCACAAACTCAATTGGAACAAAAACCCAAAGAATAAAACAACCAAAACCCCTAACCCTAGCAGGAAAGAAAGGAGAATGTTAGAAATATCATCACAACAACACATCCAAAAGACCTCACAAACAAAGAACAGAGGAAATACCTTCAACCAGTTCAAAAAATAATAAAAAATGAGCCACGCAATCGAGCACAAGATCAAATCGGGTTTCGAGGTCAGGAGAGCATGCATGAAAATCCAAGAGTTAAAAAGTACAACTGGTAAAAATGGCATGTAAATCCGAGTATTTATAAAAATCTCTACATTTATTACACATCAGTTGACACGTGTGGAAACTACTTGACAACTTGACATTAATGCCATGCCATCATGCTTTGGTTGTCCGAAAACCCTACAAAAAGGATTTAATACCAATTCAGGTTTTGGGTTTCGGGAAGCATGTGACATGAAGCATGATATGTTTAGATGCTCGATGTTTCCGAAAACCCGATACAAAGGATTGAATTGGGTTTCGGGAGTCGGAAGTCATGCAACATGAAGCATGTTTTGGCTAAGGCATGTTCTGAAGTTGTGAAGACCTGAAAACCTAATACAAAGGAGTTGAGTCGGGTTTTGGGTTTTGGAAGGCATATGACACATGACATGTTTTTGACCACGCATGTTACGATGCTCCGGAAACCTGAAAACCCAACTACATCTCTAAGAGGGAATTTTAGGATATTTTTCAAAAAAATTCTATAGTTATCTTCATTTTAGTGAAATCACAAAAATGGGATAACACTTATTTATGAAGACTAGTCAAAGGGCAGTTTTGGGGTAGCTTCAGGAAATTTTCAGAGATGGTCCTGGTTGAAGGCCTTCTATTTGGATTTGGAAGGATTTATAATATGTTATGGAAATAGGATTCACATAAATTTTCAGTGGTATATGGTTTACTTCTTGGTGATTTTATTTTATGGGTCATTCAGGTGAATTTGTAGAGAAGAAATTGTGTTGTTTCTCAGGACAAATTTTCCTTTTCTGATTGAATGAAGTGAATGAGGAATGAGATGGAATATATAATGTTTTATCAGTTGGAGAGTGAATAGGGATGAAATTTTTTCCTATGTAATTCCTTTGTAGGTATTGGAAGTTGTAGAAAGGGTGAAGACCAGTTGGATTTATAAAATTACTTTCTGGGCATCTTGATTTGATGAAGAGGAAAGTTGTTGTGGTTTGAACATATAGATTTTCATGAGATATAACATGAATATATGTCTCCTAAAGGTCTCGTGGATTCCATATAATGATTACATTCCATAGTTGAGTTGATCTTGGGTGGTCTTGAGGCCCAAATGTAAATTCGGGGTGCTGGAAATAGTTGTTTGGTGAAGGATATGAGCCTTTTGGCTTGTGTTATGAATTATTTGATTAGTCCAAGATAATTAATTATCATGGATAATTTTTTTATTATATATTTCACATGTGAAATGATTTTTGGGGCTTGATTAATCATGGTTTTTTCATTTGTGCTTTTATCTCATCCTAGTGATGGGATTTTGAGTTGGTTTTGTGCATGTTTGGAGGTTTTTTTGCATGACTAACCTATATGGGTCAAACTTGAACATTGTAATGAATATATTGGAATTTTTTTAAGTTTTTTTTTTTTGAATTATTCATGAATAACCAACCTTCCTTGTGTTTGAATGAATATAATTGTATTAAAGTGATGCTTTGGGTTCAATTTTGAACTAGTTGCTTGAGAGGGTACAAGTGCACCCTATGGGTGTACTTGTAACATGATTGAAGGAATATTTTGAGATCTGAGAGAGCATGTGATAGGCTGAAAACTAATTGAAAGAGTGTTTGCAAGTTTTTTAGGCAAAGACAAAGTGAAGAAGGAAAGAGAAAGAATGATCTAGGTGTGAAAGGGTTTGAATGTTGTGAGCTGAATCAATGATCCTAATCAGTTGTGGCAGTAATAAGAAATAAAATATCTTCTTCAAAAAAAAATTTAGTGGGTTCTTGATCATCCTAAAGGGTTGTATCCTCCTTACGGAGTTGGTGCCTTAATAAACTAGGGGTTGGCGCTAATTGTGAAGTTGGTGCTTTACTAAAAACTTCTGATTTGAGTACTATAATCAGAATTTTTAGTTTGTTTTAGTCCCCTTTAGGGTTTTCCACTCATATATTGTGTTATGGTGTTGTCTCTCTTATTCATTGTTAATTTAATGCATGTTATATGATGTTGTTCACACATTAATGGATGGTTAATTGGTTCATGGTTTAAGTAAGCAATGTAAAATTGAATTAAGTTTATAAGGACTGATTCAACCCCCCCTAATCCACTGTGCTTCCAAAAATAGGTTTATTTGATGATCAAGTAGAGAATATCAAGTGACAGACAAGGATCAACAATGGACCTCTCTTGACATAGAAGATATCATAATATGAGAATTCGCCAAGTTACCATTGCCCATATCCAATCACCACCGCCGAGGTGCTCTTGACCTCCTATGGGTGCTCTTTTCCTACACTATCTTGAGTCTTAAAACCTCTGACGAGATTTGATGACACTCTCCTAAGTCAGTTTCAACTATTTACCTACCTAGATCACTTTCTATTCACTCGGAAATGAGATAAGTCATTGCATCTCTCTCTCTCTTTCTTATGGGTTCATATTTCACATGCCTTTTTACTTGGGTCTTACTGTATATTACCATTTATACATTGTTATTTATAGCAGTTACTCTGTAACAAGATTTAATTCAATATATATTTAAATCATTTAGTGAACCACACTCTTGATCGGTCATTCAAATCCTTATTTTACACATTACATTTTATTTCATGGAACCTATAATTCCTAGGGTTTCCTTGTCTCAATTTCTTCAAAATCCCCCACCTTGTAAATATGTTCTCCAAAACTCCCTAGAGACACTATGTATCTCCCTAGAAATAGACCACCTACACAAGTATGTGTCATCTTTAATAATCTATTTGATGACTCTTCTTAGTCCTAATGTCATAACCAATCAACAATTTTCAAGTCAATTCAAGATTTACATTAGTTATTTCAAGATATAATTCAGGCTATAGAATCCACGATTACATCCCTCATAGCTAAATTCCAACATCTCAAGGATTCTTATAAATCCCATGCTAGTTACTCTTCTCCACTTCCTTATAATTATATGTCTATTACATGTGCTCACATAAGTGAAGCCCAAGACTTACTGCTCCCCAAACATATCAAGTTAGATCTAAATGCTAAGAAACGTCATATTCTTCCAAAGATCCTCACTCACCAGTTGATCAACTTGCCAAGTAATTGTTATCACCGAATCACAACACCCTTATATTTATACAAGTGCATATACTTGAACTCACAGTGTGATTGGATAACATGGGTACTATCTCCAAGTTGTGGGACTTGCTACTTGAGATAGACCTCCAGAGAAAGCTAGTTCTTGCTCCTAAACTACCTGCCACAATCTACTCTAATGTAGGGTAAACTAACTATTATAATCTAATTTTCCAAGGGACCATGGAGAGAGAATGCATAAAATTAAAGCCTACACTAAAGTGGTGATACACCAAAAAAGGAGGGTGTGAGATTAGGCTTCTAATTTGTGAAAACTAGGAGTAAAGTGCATACTAGGAGTGATAATAGTTCTCCACTATCTAAAAATGCATTCACAATAATGTTTCATACATGCACAATAATAATGGATCCTTGCAAGAGTATAAATATAGACACAATAAAATTTTAATCAATGTTGAAGGGGCAAGAAGAATGCAAGAAAACACAACAAGGGAAGATGCATCCACAAACTTATATTTTATTGCTTCATGATATGTATAGTTCAATCTGTTACAAGATAAGGTCCTAGATCACCATATAAGGAGTCCACAACAAGGGCCTCCAGCATATTGGCTTCACAAATAAATTTTGGTAGAGATTTGCTACAAATACTACCTCCTTTACACTGAGCCCAACACTCCAATTTATAGGAAAATGAGAAGAGAGAGAGAAGGGGAAAATGGATCCCAAAATCTGTCCTTCAACCACTTGTAAGAGGTACTAAATGGAGTGAAATGATTGTATGTTACTTGCAAAAGGCCCCCCATATTGTCCCAGGTGCTGCAGCAGAGAAAGAATGATGACCATGCCTCTTAATTGCACTCCCAACTACCAAATAAAACACTGTCATGAACCCGGCCATGTTTTATAAAAATAAAGCATATATTTCTCATCAAATTCAAAATTTCTTGACTTTTATGCATTGGACTCAGATCCATGATTCCAATGGTACCAATTTTGTGCGATTTTGTTGAGAAATGCAAAAGTTATGGCCTTTTGAGTGCGGGCAGCTATTTTGGGTATGACAGGCATTTTCTGTCATTTGACGAGAATGAGCATTAACTGACTTGAGCTGAATATGTTTATTTTATTTAAAATACATAAAAGAATGCCGAAACATATAGGACGTTAATGCTCAATATGTTTCTTTTATGCATATATATGTTTCTTTTATGGACATATATGTTTCTTGCATTAACTAATAATAGGACGCCATAATTAAAATACATATATCTCCTATTTTACAATTATCATAGAATAAATTGGCATAATTAAAATGATTGTTATGATTTAAAATGAACAATTAAGCACCTTGAGCATCAAATTTTTATTTCATTTGCTACACAACATTATGTTACATACTAGTTTCCTATTGCTAAATCCCGTTGGTAGGGAAACTTTTATTGGGGAATATTCGTTAATTCATGAATATTCTAATTTTTGAAATTTAAAATCAGTGAAATTTAAGTGTACAAGTTAGGACTAGTTTTCCAAAATTTTATGGGTACAAGTTAAATGTAGGGGTCAATTCATCATTCCCACGAAATAGAAATTTGTAAAATTCTTCTGAATATAGTCAGTCAATAGAAAATGTTTGTGAAAACATATACTATATTATCAGTTGGTAGCATAAAAAATGCTACCAGCCGACAACATTTTTATGTTACCAGCCAAAAACATAACTATATGTTTTCATCCAGTAGCATTTTTTATGCTATTGAATGAAAGCATACTATATGATTGTTATCAAATTTTGCACACTCTAGAAAAATTGGACAATGGGAGACTAGTGGACTCTGGACTGAAAAAGGAACTTCACAAATAAGCTTTGAGACATTATAGGTCTTAGAGGTTCAAAATATTCTCAGAGTGTGGAAATCAGCCCCGACAGGCCTACTTCTATCTAACGGGATAAAAAAATGGTCAAATCAATAAATTAACTCCAGAACGTCTTATTATGTTCCATGAATATTTGGTTTTAAGGATAACCTAGGATAATAAGAATTTGGATTAAGATCAGTTGTAAGGGGTCTAGATGGCATTGAACTACAAGATAGCTCACCGAGCCACTCAGTGAGCCAATGTGATTAGAAGAGGTTTTCGGGTGTACGATAGCTTGGTCTAGCCATTTTTTAGCATGATAAGAAAGGGCTTGATTTTTAAGTTGTGACTATGCTTGAAATATTAAATGCACATTTGGGTGATAAGTAACTAAAGGGAGCTTTGTTTTTGTTTAAGAAAATGGTGCAGGTTGTGTTATCACTAAGGATGAATCATCAAACATCTTCATCATGATAGGGTAGAGAAGATCGACTCAAAGAACCATGGAATGAAGAGATGCATGTGAGATTTGCTTGGAAATGACCAAGTATATCGATAGGGAAAATTTTATATGGGTTGAGATCACTAAGGGAAAGGGAGTTCATGTTAGCATATAGGAAAAAACTCAACTGAGCTTAGCAATGGTTTGTAAATCAGATGATCCAATGCATTGGAAAAGAGTTCAGGGAGGACCTTAGTGTCAAGAATGAAGAAGTCAATAGGATGTTTCTTGGAGTGGAACCATTGCATTTATGAATAGGATATTATAGAGTTCAAAGGTCTGATCTCAAGGAAGAATAACCCATGTTTGAGATCAACCAACTTGGAAGTAACGTCGTAGAGAAGCCCATTTACAAGAGCTTACAATGGAGCTCATAGGGATTGCATAAGATAATTCAGTGGTACAAGGAAAGATCATGGTCACCTGATACTTGTCGAGGATAATCATGGGGTCATATTTCACTCAAGCAAGCTGGGTTGAATATGGAGACATTTCAACATCGATAAAATGGAGAGAAGGCACAGATCTCATTCAGGGCTCTATGAACGCAGGTGAATTGGTAAGGAACTATGGATCGAGATCAAAACCAATTTGAAGAATAAAACTACAAAGAGAAACATGTGATTTGAACTCGGAATGATCACATTGGGCACAAAAAAATTTTGGGGTTAGCTCAACATTCGTGAGATGGTGGTGCAACTCATAGGCACTCATCAAATAGGATTCGTTAGAGTTGTCCGGAAGTAGATGTCCTTGTGGGAAAATTCCAAATTGAAGCCAAGTAAAGGTTTTCAACATGGCGATCCATGGAGGATTTTTACACCAGAGGGTAAGCATGGCTTGAACGTAATGAGGAGAACATCGTAAGCGGTGAAGAGGCTCGATGTGTGCTAGCTTGATAGGTATGGATGAATGCTAGATTGATGGAGATGGAGGATCAATTTTAGGAGACTCGTGAAGTTGGCTTGGCCGATTTGGTATCGACGTGTCCAAGGAAAATTTGGGGAATTTTTATCCCATTACCACTCAAGTGGGTGGAAAGAATGCATAAACCTCATGCTAAGGAATGACATGGAAATATGGGGAATTTGTGACGGATTTGGAGATTCAATAAGTTTAAGCCAAGATTACTCAATAGCTATTTCCCACAAGAGACCGAAACATGACAAGTGGAGAACCACTCAATTTGAGTTAAGTGGTGACCTCAAACTACTCCACAGATGAATCAGAGATCATGGGAGACCATTCTAGCAAGACGTGTTGAGTGGGTCCGCTGTTGAATCATCAACTAGGTCATTATAAGTTGAGAACACAAGGATATGATACATTTGAATGGATAGCAGAAAAGAAATCATCTATCAAGCGGAAGACTTCATGGAGAGATAATTCTTGGTGAATCATAGAGATTGAACTCTGTGAATAGGAAAGATGAGCGTGAGATCAAATTTACAATAGTGAGCTCAGTATAAGATGATTCATTTAGAGGTGAATCTAAGTCAATCCATCGAATGGCCGAGTGAGAAGAGTGTTTGGATAGTGATTAGATGGCAATGGCTTGTAGGAGGAGAGTGTCATAAACTTGAGTCAACATGGAGCTCAATGGACTGAGTTGAGACCGAGTGAGTTTGGTCAATACATGATGGGCTCAGTAATGGGAGTTAGTGATGAAATATGATGTTGAGGATTTCCTAGAAAACACGTGACAATTTTTGTAAGCTCTGTATAACCCCGAGACGTGTTGGACAAGCACAAGTTGGAAACAAGTTGGTCAACAAGATTGGCTCATAGAAATTGACTCGACCATTGAAACGAGCTCATAGAAATCAGCATGTTCATAAAGGAGAGATCGTACCAACCATTGTAATGACTCGGACAACTGAGTTTAGCTCGTTGAAGCATTGAGCTTGTGAAACTTGGGAGTTTTTGGAATTGAAAAGATGATTTCACCCGAGGTAAAATAACTCAAGGACCGATGGAGCTCAAGAAATTTTCACATAACCAAGTCATTTTTGAGTCAACAATGATGTTAAATGATATCCAAATTGGTGGAGAATTCATGGCATCAAAAAAGCCCATAATGGTCAGAAAAAATAAATTAGAATGAGGCCGATTTGCTCGTATGTGAGTTTGTATGAGGAAATTGGGTACAATTGGATAATACACAATGCAATTCTATCTTGTAAAGTGTTGGGAGTTCAGGTGTCAGGGAAACACCCTGCAAAATCCCGTATGTTGCATGACAAATATAAAGACATGCTCAATTTGAAGGATTTGGAAAGATACAAGGTTGATTCAAAATGGAGATAGTTTTGTTTATATGGATAATTTTTCCAAAGAAAATCCAATCCAAGTCATTATAGAATGGGATGGTGTGTGGATTTTGATCAATCTGGGTGGAGACCAACTCGATGTTGTCTTGACGAGTCATAGAAATGGCTCCTTGTTAAACAAATGGATGAACTTGGAGCTCGACAGAATACACAAAGGAGCTCAATTTACATGATTCTTGGAAGATAACTTGGGTGGTCTGAGCCAAAGCTGAATAACTTGGCCAAACAATATTTAACAACAAACAGCTATAAGAGTGAGCTAAGACTAACTGAGTTACTCACATTGTGAAATGATGAGCTCACAAAACTTGGGGGTTTGACACATCTGACAAGGTGAGCTCACAAAGGCTCACCCGAACATGAAGGAACTCTCTATGCATGGAGTTAAGCTTGGTGAACTCAACATTGATGTTGCGACATTGGGGGAGCTCAAAGCAAGTTGATGGGATGAGTTTAAGGTAGCTCGTGGAGCTAACCACTGAGTTACACAAAGGAGATCAATTTACATGATTCTTGGAAGATAACTTGGGTGGTCTGAGCCAAAGCTGAATAACTTGGCCAAACAATATTTAACAACAAACAGCTATAAGAGTGAGCTAAGACTAACTGAGTTACTCACATTGTGAAACGATGAGCTCACAAAACTTGGGGGTTTGACACATCTGACAAGGTGAGCTCACAAAGGCTCACTCGAACATGAAGGAACTCTCTATGCATGGAGTTAAGCTTGGTGAACTCAACATTGATGTTGCGACATTGGGGGAGCTCAAAGCAAGTTGATGGGATGAGTTTAAGGTAGCTCGTGGAGCTAACCACTGAGTTGGCCTTTCTCTCTCAATGCAAACCAATCCTAAGGGGGTCCCACCTGAAGTTGTCATTAAATTATTATTATTATTTTAAAAATAGTAATTAAATTAATATTTTTATTTAAATATTTTAATGATAATATTTATTATTATTATTAAAA
This sequence comes from Taxus chinensis, assembly GCA_019776745.2. NCBI lineage: Eukaryota > Viridiplantae > Streptophyta > Pinopsida > Cupressales > Taxaceae > Taxus > Taxus chinensis. Next base: position 769,018,193 of record CM034148.1, on the reverse strand, counting down.
TATTTTATTTAAATATTCCTTTAATTAATTGAGAAGATTAAGCCAACGGGCCATTAATGACACATGATGGAAGCTTCTTAAGTGGTTTAACCAACTTTGTAGTAAATGAACCATCATGTACTTTCAATTAAGGAAGGAATTTATTACTTCTCTCTTCCCTCACATATTCTTCTTTAAATGTAAGTTGGATGTTCAATCCAAGGGGCGATAAAATAGAGATTTCTACATATTGGTTAGACATTTGACATATCTTTCAAAGAGTCATCCTTCTTCTACAATTTGTTCTTGTATGTTGAGGTAACTTTCAAACCTTCTTTAAATATTGTAATCGCAACCTTTTCCTTTTCCAAATCTAATGAAGCATTGTGCATGTTATTAAAGTAATAAAGTGTGTGCTTTGGGACTAATCTTAGTCCTTCTATCATTTTATATTTCTTTGTGCCTTTCTCATACGTATAAGTGTAGTATGCAAGTTCAGAGTTTACATTGTATGTTCTTGAAGTTTTGTGATTATCAAGTGGTGGGGTTCTTGCATGCACTTGAGTTGTGGTGTCCGTTCAACCTTATCAATTTCATTCTTCTTCACCAGAAGATCAAAAGATTTTTTTATAGAAACCAAGGATGACAAAGGGTATACTTGCTTCTTAGTCTATGGTAGTTACTTACCCTTTCCAGGTTGCAATAGGTGAGATGTACTGTGGTGCATAACATCCTCTTCAAGCCAGCCCTTTCTTAGTTTATCCAAACCCTTTATTTGGTGCATCACCATTCCTAGTATATTTTTATTCTTTATGAATATATTTCCCTAAAACCCATGAAAATGTTAGCATAGGTCAAGATAACCATTTTAATTTCTCTAGGAGTAGTAGAAACATTAGTTTAGGAAAAGGATGTTTGCGTTCTTCATAGGTTCACCTCAAACTGAAGTCCCACAACTTGAGAGGATATCCCATCTTACCCAATCAAACAAAACATTCTATTTGCCTACAGGCCATTCAAGGGGTGCAGTTATTTGGTGCTTGTCGAGGATAAACATGGGCTCGTAACTCACTCAAATGAGGTTAGTTGAATATGGAGACATTTTGGCATCAATAAAATGGAAAGAAAGAATAGATTTCTTGTAGGGAAAAATCCTACCGGAAAGACCATCTTGATAGGGAAAGTTAAACTTGGTATACGACGGATAGGCCAAGTTGCATTTAGGAAATAGACGTCATTACAATAAGAAGTTCAAACCTTAGTTGGAGTTTGATGGAGTGACAAGCACAAACATGATCCAGGTAAGCCAAGCTCATGGCTCAAAACACTTGTATAGGATCAATCGTAGGTCGTAGGTGAATTGGTAAGGAACTCGGGATTGAGCTCAACACCAATTTGAAGAATGGAAGTCCATATAGGAACATGTGAATTGACATTGGCATGACTAAGTTAGGCTAGATGATGTTTTGGGCGAGCTCGACATTCATGAGATTGTGCTACAACTCATAGGCCCTCATCAAATGGGATTTTCCTGAGTTGGCCAGAAGTAATGGGAGGTCGGTGATGAAGGATGATGGTGAGGATCTCATGGAAAACATGAGACAAGTTGCATAAGATTTGTATAAGCCTGAGAAGTGTCAGATAAGAACTAAGATCTGTATAAGCCTGAGAAGTGTCAAATAAGAATGAGTTGGAAAAATTTTGTTCAACAAAATTGGCTCGTGGAAATTGACTTGGCCATTGAAATGAGTTCACAGAAATCATCATGTTCATGAAGGAGAGATCGTACCAACCATTACAATGGCTTGGTCAACCATGTTCATCTTGGTGAAACATTGAACTCACGAAACTTGGGAGTTTTTGGAAGTGAAAAGATGAGCTCACCTGAGGTAAAATAACTCAACGAATGATGGAGCTTGAGACATTTTGGAATGGCCAAGTTAGTTTTGAGTCAACATTGAGATTGAATGATAGCCGATTTGGTGGAGCGTTCATGGTGTCAAATGAGCCTAGAATGGTTGGACCAAAGTAGGTAGAGTGATGTCAAGTTTCTCATCTACGATTTTGTATGAGGAAATTGTGCACGATTGGCCAATGGGTGTAAGGGAAACCACCTACAAAAGCTCATATGATGTATGACAAACATGAAGATGAGATAAATTTGAAGGATTTAGGAAATGACAAGGTTGAGTAAAAATGGAGATAGATTTGTGCATATGGATATGTCATCCGGAGAAAAGCCAAGTGAATTCATTATAGAATGGAATGGTGCATGGAGTTGGCTTGATCTGAGTGGTGACCAACTTGATGTTGGCTTGACGAGTCATAAAATTGTCTTCGTGTTGAACAAAAGGATGAATTCAGTGCTCGGTGGAATACATAAAGGAGATCGGTTAACATGATTATTGGAAGATGACTCGGGATGGTCTGATTTGAAGCCAAATCACTTGGCCAACAAATCTTTGAGAACAAAGAGCTCGATGAGTGAGCTAAGAATGAATGAGTTACTCACATTGTGAAATGATGAGCTCACATAACTTGTGGGTTCAACACATCCAACAAGGTGAGCTCACCAACACTCACTTGAACATGAAGGAATCTCCATGCATGGAGTTGAGCTCACAGAACTAAATATTCATGTTGTGACATTGGGGGAGCTTGGAGTGGGTTCATGGGTTGAGTGAAAGGTAGCTCGTGGAGCTAACCACTAATTTTTCCTTCCTCTCTTAATGTAAACCAAACCTAAGGGCATCCCACATGAAGTTGTCATTAAATTATTATTATTATTTTAAAAATAGTAATTAAATTAATATTTTTATTTAAATATTTTAATTATAATATTTATTATTATTAAAATATTTTATTTAAATATTCCTTTAATTAATTGAGAAAATTAAGTCAATGGGCCATTAATGACACATGATGGAAGCTTCTTAAGTGGTTCAACAAACTTTGTAGTAAATGAACCATCATGTACCTTTAATTTGGGAAGGAATTTATTACTTCTCATCTCTTCTCTCACAACTTCTTCTATAAATGTAAGTTGGATGTTCATTCCAAGGGGGGATAGAATATAGATTGTTGTGTATTGTTTAGACATTTGACATATCTTTCAAAGAGTCCTTCTACAAGTTGTTCTTGTATCTTGAGGGAACTTTTAAGCCTTATTTAAAGATTGTAATGAAAACCTTTTCCTTTTCCAAATGTAATGAACCATATTGAATCTTATTGAAGTAATAAAGTGTGTGTTTTGTGACAAATCTTAGTCCTTCTATCATTTTATATTTCTATTCCTTTCTCATACAGATAGGTGTATTGTGCAAGTTCAAAGTTTAAATTGTATGTTGTTGATTTTTTTTGCTTATCTAGTGAAGGAGTTCTTGCATGAACTTGAATTGTGGTGTCCTTTCACCCTTCTCGGTTTCATTCTTCTTCATCAGAAGATCAAAAGATTGTTTGTGGAAACCAAGGTTGGCAAAGAGTATACTTACTTCTTAGTCTATGGTAGTTACTTACCCTTTCCATGTTGTAATTGGTGAGTTGTCCTACGGTGCATAACTTCCTCTTCAAACCATCCCTTTCTCAATTCATCCACACCCTTTATTTGGTGCATCACCATCCCTAGTATAGTTTTATTCGTTGTGATTATCTTTCCCTACAACCCATGAAAATGTTAGCATAGGTATAAATAACCATTTTATTGCACTAGGAGTATTACAATACATAGTTTAGGAAGAGGAAGTCATCCTTCTCTAGAATTTCACCTTGAGCTCAAGTCCCATAGCTTCAAAGGTTATCCCATGTTACCCAAATACGCTGAATGTGTTGTTCACCTTCAGGCCATTCAGGGGGTGTAGTGATTTGGCGATAACAATGATATCAGTCGGTAGCATTAAAATATGCTATGGACTGGCAGCATATAAAAAATCTATTTTCTCATAGCATTTAACAGTGATGTCATGATGTCTTGATATTTTCCATTTGTGTGAAAGATAATTTTCCCAGATTCACAAAATATTTTCTAAGGCTTTATTCATATGGAACCTTAAAAGTTTCCATGGCTATTGTGCTGACAAATCTACTCCCTATATTTCTAATGAGCATCATTCCATAATCACTAATGTTCCTTCTTTTGTCATTCCAGAGCCACCTATCCAACCTATTCCAACTAAACAACCTCCTTGAAAAATCTCTCCTCCATCACCTCCTCCTATCAATTCTTCTACAATTTTACCAATTCTAAATAAGAAACCACCATCCAAAAAAAACAATTGAATTCACCAAAAACAAGATGTGATCAGTCATCTACTTACATTTCCTCTGTTAAGCACACAATATCATGTTGGTCATACTCTGGCTCCTACCTACCATTGTGACAAACATATGTTTTCTTACTACACATTTCAAACTTCACCATAGATCTCTATCATACACACACTTGGGGAGAATGGTATTTTTTCGTCCATCCTAGCACTTTTAGTTGTCTCTCGTGTCTACTACTACACTTTATGCTCAACTCTTCATACATCTTCTAAGCATACTCACTTCACTAGTTCACATATTGTACTTTCATTACCCTTAGATGCAATCTAATTCTAAGGTTCACACTTGAATTTTGATGGCACACTACATCAATGAACCTCATATTACACACTTCACACTTTATAATTCATTACATATATTTTATAACATCTACACGCATGTAAAAAATCCATTTTTTGATGGCATACTCTTGTTCTATGGTTCATTATTGATTGATGAGGGGTGATTTATAAATGAACCTGTTATCCTGTAAAATTGAGAAGGGCAATTTTATAGGTAACCTTTCCAAATTTTGTTCTAGTTCTTCGTAAAGGTCCCTCAGCGTTTGGAAGGGCATAAAATCCCTTTCTGGAAAATCTGGATTTTCGGACTTAGTCATTTTGGTCCTTTTTAGGCTCGGCGCAAATTTTGTTCATGCAACAAAAACCTTATTTGCACCCCCTTTTATTCATTTGGCACACCCTTTGGACTGTTAACACAATAATTGTTGCACCTCCCCATGATGCACCTTTTTTGCCTGTGCCAAGGTGCGTGCGCCAACATGTCAACAACACAAATGTTACGCCCTCAAGCGGTGCGCCAAAGCACTCAAAATACCATGTTGACAGTCCTAAATTTGCACCAAGGCGCAGATAGTTTCTTGCTGGTAGACAGCTAACATGGCTCTTCTGCGTTGGACTTCATTCCTTCTTGCAGATCAGCAACTGAACTCAGATTCGCATATGTCTACATCAAGCAAAAGACCAACCAAGTCGAAAAACCTTATATAATGGGCAAGGCCAAAATCACATAGAAAGAGATAAAATATAAATATCAAAGGGTCAAAATGCCCGAGTCCTAGGCAGAATGTGATCTAGACATCAAAGATTCTGAACTTGGCCACATCGACATGGAGGATTTTTGGGCTAGAACCAAGCGGGTCACAGGCAGTCCTTGGATGGAAAAACTGGTGGGCAGTGGTCTACATTTCACTAGGGGAATCCCTGTTAGGGTAGTGAATAATGAGTTTATGATGGTGGTGACCCACTGTTATAACAAAGACATAATGTGTGTCGAGAATAAAAAGGGCGCGGTCATAATCAACCTCATTGCCCGGCACTTCAAGATCATGATAGGTATTCCCCACCACCCGCATTTTGTGGCTATAATCCAGGAAGACTGCATCAAGTCATGGGAAGAAAATGAAGACAAATCCATGCAGTTGATGAACGAGGTCTACCTAAAAAAATAAGATGGTAATAACCAGATGGCCATAGGTTATTCACCGCAGCAACATCTCTGAGGAACTGAGCGACACCATCACATTCTTAAGTAGGGTATTTGGGATTTCTGATGCCCATTACTTCCACAAATGGATGCTCAGGTATCTTTAAACAATCAATAAGAACATGCCTGATCAGCATTTTGAGTGGGTAGAGATCATCAGCAACACCATCTCTGAGTAGCTCTAACAACTCAACACAACAGGGAGGTTCTACATGAACTCCTATGTAGTCTACGTTGTAGCCTCAGAGAGAGACTATCCAGTGCTGAGCCGATGCGGGGTGTGGCCCTAGGTAAAAAATATACGAATACTAGCCAAAATTGAAGATGGAGAACAACATCCCACAGTTCACCAAGATCAATGATGCCTTCTTCTACAACATCATCTACCTTTTGAGGCCCAATATGACTCATGGTCAGACGACCAAGAGCATAGTCACTGCAACCAAGAAGTGGGGAGCGTTATTTACGTAATTCCCCACTTTCACCTATCTTAGAGTGGCCAACTTCTTGGGGGATCCCACCAAGTTACCAAGGTATGCATGCCTTAAGTTGATCCTGTTAAAACTATGCAGGAAGCTCTTAACATATCACGAGAAGTGCCTAAAAAGGAAGAAGGGTGGAACTCCTTTCCCCCTCATAGTGGGTAGGTACACCTGCACTTCACACACCAAATCCCAGGAAATGTTCACAGAGCTAGAACTACTTAACCTAAAGCACAATTTCCCAGCAAGGCCCACCTTTGATCCAAGAAATTACCTCCTAAAGGAAAAACTTGATTTGATCCACGTTCCACAGATTGAGGACATCTACATCGCCCTGTATCATGAGGTCAAACTCAGAAGAAAGGATCACTCCCACCTGGTCCTAGTAGAAATCATTCATTATCACATGGCCATTGTTCCAAAAGGTTTCCAAACAACCAATCAAGAAGTTGATCAGGTATATCTAGACACAGATGGGGACAACTAGCCATTGGCTGAGATTGATAGGATAAAGACACCTCAGACCATTGAGGAGAGGGTTAAGGGAACATTATAGTGCATAGAGCATTGGTACAGATATAACGGGCTCATCTACCTCGGGGTAGATTTCACCACGTCCCCTTTAGGAAATACACCTACCAGACCAAAGCATTTACAGAAGGGAAAAGGTAAAGATAAGGAGGGAGAATCAAGTGCCACTCAAGAAGAAGCTCCTAAGAGCCCTCCCTCCACCGTATAAGAACAGGTTGTAATCCTGGCATCTCTAAAGAAAGAAGCAGTAGAGAGTGTTCCAATAGGCACATCCACTCAGGATGTGCCACTGCTACAACCATGAAGGTTCCCACCATCCCTTCTCCCCCGCTCCTCCTTCCCCTCCTCCCATCGCCCAAGCAAACATTCCTTTGGTTGTGTCTTCTCCCCCATCTTATACTGTTCCCCTTTCCTCTTCTTCTATCTTCTCTTCCCTCGCGGAGCTTTCCCCCAGTATTTCTTCCCTCATCTCTAAGCTCCCTTCCACCCCCACAGTTTCCTCTCCTATAGTAGCTCCTACCCTTGTGGGCATTGAAGGTTCAGCTTCTTTATCAATGTCGTAGCCAAGTGTCTCAACCCATTTCCTTGAGTACACTGTAGTTGCTCCTTCTTCTTCCGCTATTCCTTCTTCTCCCTTAAGTCCAGCATGGATCTCCTAGCACTTGAGTCAGCATAAGAGGAAAGTCCCCATAGCACCTATGGACTTCTCCGTCATCCCAATGAAATCAGCTAAGAAGCAGAAGCCAATAACCTGCTTCTCTCAAAGCACCTCAGGTGAAAGAGTAATGGAGATCACGTATCCCTATCCCACGAAAGATAAAAAAGGATCTATCCCCTACAGATTATACAATGATGCAGGTCACAATGGGAGCGTCATCAAAGAGCCTTACAGGAGAGGCCCAATCCATGGTGGATGCCCTTTGTAAGAAGCTTCAAGAAGCAAAGGAAGAGAAGAGGCTACTGAAAGAGCAGAATAAACATCTTCTCCATGCCCTACAGAAAATGAGGAGTGCACCTCCTACAACTGCCACTAAAACTCCTGAGGCCCTTAGTCAGGATAAGATAAACAAATACACCAAGATTGGTTGAACAAGTTATGGCTGTATCCACATGGAGAGACCAGATCCTCAAAAATAGTGAAGAAGTAATCGTCAAGTTCATCGAGTTATATCAGAACATTGGTCAGGCGAACAAGGAACTCCAGGTGATTACATGACCTATCTCTGAAGATTTGGACCATGCTAGGTTACAACTTGAGACATTCCAGAAGATGCTCGACTATTTTGGTCAATTATTTAGTTAAATTTAGCATCTAAGATCACCCCAGAGCATCCAAAAAAATCCTTGCTACTTTGGACTACCGAGTCGATCAAATGGAATTTGTCATGGAGAAGATAGAAAAGGTCAAGGAGGAAGCCCTGGATGCAATGCATAAAATGGAGCAAATTGTCTTAAGGATGTCTACTGGGATTGTTCACTCCGTCATTTACCCTGATGAAGGTAGATGAAACTATCTGGATCTTCAAAGAGATAATCTCGCAAGGATTAGGGCCATAAATTGCTTTTGACACTGAATCCATCAATAACCTTCTGGGCTGCCATAATTTTGTAGGGTACCTGATGGAGGCAGGTAATGAATACTTCAAGCTCCCTTAAAAACTCAGAGATGAACGGGAGACTTGTGAAGTCATCGGTGATCACACTAAGGGTCCCTACCCGGGGATCAACTCTAGCCAATGATCAGAAAATTCACAGAGTATCGGGCCCAATTCCATATTGCCTCTCCTGAGCAGAAGCAGGGTACTCCTTTTTAGCTGCGAGATGACGACGAATAGTCTTCCTCTCCTTGGATTTCTTTTTGTAATATTTAAAAGTATGTTGGCACCAATGATGACATCATCCATGTTTGCACCATGGGATGTTGTTATCCACCAAGTTGCCCAAAGTCAATAGTTGACTTTTAGATATTTTGTAGATATTTTGTAATTAGTTGTTGGTTTCTTTTTTCCTTCTCTCTTCTCCTCCTATAAATACTTGAAAAGTTGTTGTATTCAAGTGGTGGACACTTTTTAGATAAAAAATAGAAGTGAGAAGAAAAGGCTTTGTAATTTTTGTAATAGAAGAAACATTAATACAAATATTAAGACTTTGTGCTGAATATGTGTGTTATGAGCATCTGATCTTTCTTATGTCAGATCTATGCGTTTATTCTGTTGGATCTATCTCTACTTTCTTGTCATTTATTCATCAGTATTACTTTGTTCATTTATGCAAGTAGGTTTGGCTCCATTTATTACCAATCCCAAAACATAAATCCACTGACCTTTCTGCTTTGGAATTCATTTCTTTTCTCCCTTTGGACCCATTCTTTCTTCATCTTCCCTTTCATTCCTTTCTTTTAACAGTTGGAAGCACCTCTACTGGGATGAGATCCCAAACCCCCAAAAGTAGAATATTGTGAGACTTGCATAGATTCCTGCTGGTAGAATAGCAATAAACCAGTTTCACTTTGTTGTCTCAAAGAGGGGCTATGCCTTGCACACTGTTGGCTTGTCTATCCATAGATCTACCCACTCGACAGATTTTCGGGCCAACAGTTTTTGATGACTATGCTGGGGATCGAATAGATCTAGTTGGTAAAATTGTAAAAATCAATACCTATTTGCAAATCTAAACTTTTGTTCAAAATTTAAATTTTTTACAAAAGTGATCCAAATGGAAAATTTTCTTCAGGGATCCATAGATCCGGGCTAGTTAAAGATCTTTAGTTCGCTGAGTTTTTATAAAAGCCCATATATTTCCATAGATCTGATTTTTCGACTGTTTTACAAAATTTCAAACCCTCGCCAAAAAGTCAACTCTAAGATATGAAAATCAGCTTGCTAAGTTATCCATCATTTTATCCTTGCTAATCTTAGTCATTAAACCACAATCGGTTTTCAAATGAAGGATAAAATTAAATATTTAGAAAAGTACATGCTGCTGATTTTTGTCAAAAAAATCAGAAAATCAGCAAGTACAACAAAAAAAATTGTTTTTAAATCAGCTCTAAAATATTGTAGATTTGAGAGATACACTAGCGGGTGAATCTTTCACTCATAGCAGGAGAGCCCATGGAGAAGTTGTTATCCAAAATGTGCCCCTGCTCATTTTGGATGGCTAACTCCTCGTGTTCTTGCCTCTCTTGTACCTCAATCTCCATTTTTTTGATTTTTAGGCACTCAAATCTTTATGTAAATAGGACCATTGGATAGAGCTCTCTCTCAGCTTTCCAGAAAGGTAAAGTTTTCTTCCTAACTCCTCATATTTTTCAAGTTATGGCTCGGCGGAGTCTTTGTGGGAAATTTTCCCCTTGGAAGCTTGTAGCCAATAGGAAGCTGCCATGTGTCCCAGGAGGTGGCGGAATGCGGGGATTTTCAAAAAAAATTTCCAAATGCAAAAAAGAGGTAAAATTCGAAATTTTTTCCCGCCGATCCATTTTGGGCCTGTTTTTGCCCTAAATCTTCAAACGGCCATAACTTTCGATCCAGAGCTCAGATTTTCACGTTCCTTTATATCAATGGAAAGCTGGTAAAATTATCTACATGATTCCATGGTAAATTTTGAATTTTAGCTCATTTTGTAGGGAGAAAATCAAAAAACACTTCTGGTATGCGCCCATGGACAGAACTAACGTATCAACAACCAATTTTAATGTGAAATAAGTCGCATTCTTCTCTAGTATGGTCAAAAATGTCAGGGCATGGGTTTGTAAGGACCTCCATGCTATTTTTAATGCATTTTGGTCAATGAGGAATGGCTCCCATGTGTTTTCATGTTTTCTCTCTCCTGGGCTTGACCCATGCATTGTAAAAGCCAGATTTGGCTCATTTTTTGATGGTGGAACACTTTTTTACACAGCAAGCTTTTGTTTTCATCTTTAGGAAGCGGGTTTAGAAGTATCAGAACTTCCAGGGATTATAACAGGCCTTTTTTTCCTCTTTGGTGTTGGAATGCAAGGATTTTGATGTTGAAAATCACAATGCAAGCTCTATGAATGCTTTCAGTCCTTTGCATGTGTTGTTTGTTTCATTTAAAACCTTTGATTACAGATTATCAGCCTGTGCATGATGTTTTATGCTGCAATTTCTTATTTGTGTCTATTTGCATGAGTAAAAAAATTCACCACTCCTTTGGTGCATCACCATCATTAGTTTAGTTTCAATAATAGCATTTCTAATCAGAGGAGTTTGAGGAACCTTGCAATCTAGGATAAAATTAGGATCTAAACCTCTGCAGTTGTGCAAATAATAGATCTAATCAGAGGAGTTTGAGGAACCAACCTCTAATCTGGAGATTCCTCTCTCATCTTGCAAGTCCCACACTTGGAGAGAGGTTTCAATGTTGTGCAATCACACTGGATGCCCTAAACATCAACTTAGAACCTTGATTTGCATCCAGGGGGTGTTGCTGATTTGCAACAATAGTTTTGGCACGCCCGGTGGGACCTTAGAGGTCTCATTTTTATTGTAGTAAAGTTGATGTGCATCTGCTGCAATTTTCTTGCTTCAAAATTGCTATAAATTGCACATCTAGCGACTCCAAGGGGAAGAATCAGCTGGTTTTAGCAGTGTAGACCTGAAAACTCATGAGAAGAATCACTACAAGGTCAAGAGCTGGGAGAAGAAGAGGCACTATTTGAATATCTGCAGTTATCTCCAAGAGTAAGGAAAAGTGGGAGAAGAATCCAAAGGTCTCCATCTCCACCAAACAGAACTCTCTCAACTCCACCTGGTAGACCTTTCATTCAATCAACAAGGGTTCTAAGACCAATTAGAATGGCACAAAACAACCCCTATGTCAATTTCACTGGCAGCAGCCCACTTGCTCTCAATGCACAACATCCAATTCCAATTGCATCCTTGAAGAACATTCCATACTTCACTAGAGAGAATCAGGACTACTCCAGGTGATCATGTTAAAGACATTGCCAACCTTTGTGCAATTCATGAAATCAATGAGATGCAAGTGGCTATCAAATTGTTGGCATCTTCATTCAAATGGAAGGCATTGCAATGGTTTAGGAGCCTTGGAGCTGGTTCTATCACAAATTGGAACCAGCTATGTATAGCACTTCATGAGTAATTTGGAGAGAAGGGAGACAACTTGTCTCTTTTGGAGCAGCTGACAACCATCAAGAGAGCTCCCAATGAGTAGCTGACTGATTTCAATTTCAGATTTCAAAAGACTTGGGAGAGAATTCCAGTGGCAGTCATGCCAACAGCAGAAGGTTCTTTTCTCTACTACCTCAAAGCTCTAAATTCTGATATTTCTATGTTGATTCAGTCCATGGGAGGCATAATTATCCCTATGGCTTATAGCATTGCCATTAGGGCTGAAAATTGTTTGATCCAAGCTGGAAAACTAGCCCCTAGACCTCCCTTGCCATTGTTTCTGAGTTTAGAGAGCCCAAACACTAATCAAGAACCTAATTTGGCTCCTTCTCCCACTCCTAGAAATCAGAGTTCAAATGAAGCTTCTACTTCATCTCCAAGTGCCCCAAATGAGCTTCAAGAAGTCATGAAGCAATTGCAAAACCTAGGCAATGAGTTGGTTACTCTCAAGAGGAAACAAGCCCAAGGTTTTAGACCTTCTTATCAGCCCCAAGCTCAGCCTAACAGGTAGCCATACCAACCACAAAGACCTCCTAATCCAGCTGCAAATATAAATCAAACAAGGCCTCCTGCCAATAGACCATTTCAGCCCTATAATCCTAATGCCATATCTGCCTCTAAGGCATTGGTGCCAACACAAAAAAATGTTGCTCAGGAGTATGATTGGTGTTTTCCATGCAATGAACCTCACAACCAATCCATGTGCTTTAATGGTGCTTTGAATCAAGCATTAATGGTGACAACTACTGGTGTGGAGGGTGAGGGTAGTCAAGGAAACATTCCAACAGCAATCAGCCCCAAATGACACCACGTTGGTAAACTGGCAAGCAGAAGATTTTTGTGGCATGAATCAAGCAGTCTCTCAAGGTGTTGCATCCAACACAAGGTCAAAAAGAAGGAATTTGGGTGAAGAGCAGCCATTAGCTCCAACCAATCCACAACCTTCCATGGCTCCACAAATGGTTGGCAAACAAAATCCAATTTCAAATGCACAAGGGCAGCCAAGAACAGCTCCTAGACCAACTCAAATACCAGTTTTTGCTGACTGCATGCAAGGAGTGAATGTGCCAACCAAGGGACAGAAAAGATATCCTTCATCACCATTCAGTATCATTGATTACATGAAGAAGACACATGTAAATATATCAATGTGGGAATCCCTATCTATCCCAGGCCAAAGAGATTTGCTACAAGCTACCAAGAAGGACTGGCCAACTTCGAATCAGCAAGTTCAGATGCAAGAGAAAGTGCTCACAAATGCTGCCCAGCCTGAAGGGAATCATGGAGGACAACAAGGTAAAATGTTGAAGCCCCCTCCTTTCTATGTTTCATTAATCATTGGAAATTAGTTAGTGCACAATTTCATGATAAATTCCGAGGCAAGTAGCTCAGTGATGCCTAAACATATAGCTGATCAGCTAGGGCTCCAGTATGAAACCATATCCAAAGGGGTAGTGCAGCTAGATGGGACAACAGTAACAATAGTTGGAGTGATTAGAAACTTGAGTCTTACCTTACATGCATGTCCAAATGTTGTTGTTTTACAAGATGTATCAGTTATAGACCTTCCACCACTCTTTGCCCTATGCTTGTCAAGGGACTTCACAACCAAGATTGGAGGATATTTGTCTGCTGATTGGTCACACATGCTGTTCAGAACGAGGTATGGAACCAAAGCTACAATCAAGTCTGAACCTATTACAAACTTCCACATTGAGCCCTACACTCCAAGTCAGATCAATGCCAATTGTTCAGTATTTGATCAAGAAGATCACCCAAGCACTGATGAAGCTGACACCAAGGTTGGAAGCATCCCGGATCTAACTCTTGATGAATGGGCAAATAAGGTACATGCTTTTGATCCTTATCAAGAAGTAGAAGAATTTGAGCTAGGGGTCTATTGCATACATGAAGAAGATCAGCCCATCCCTAGCTTCACCAAGCCAAACTATAAGGATGACAATGAGGTATGATAGCTATTTTTTGATGGATCAAGGAGTAGATAAGGTGCGGGAGGTGGAGCCATGCTTGTTTCACCTCAAGGAGTAAAGTACTATTCAGCTTTTAGATTTCAGTTTGCATGCTCCAATAACACTGCTGAATATGAAACCTTGGTGCAAGGGATGCATTGGGCAATAAAAAGAGGAATAAAGAACTTGCAAGTCTTTAGTGACAGTGAATTGATTGTAAATCAGGTCAAGGGACAACATGCTACCAAGAATGATCTACTCAAGTGCTATAAGAAAAAGGTATGGGACCTCATGGAACATTTTGAGGGTTTTGGCATCAAATCCATTCCTAGGAAAGAGAACCAAGCTGCTGACAGGCTTGCAGCAGTAGGGGCAGCCTTTCACATTGTGGAAAGCATTCAACAAGACAAGGTACAGCCAAACATCCATGTGATTATGAGGCCTTCAGTTCCAGATAATAATGTAAGTTGGCAAGTGTTTGAGAATGACCAGTAAATCATCCATTTCTTTCAAGAAGAAGCTGATTTCTCAGCTAAGAATCAAGAAAAATTGGAATAGCAGTATGGTGACCAAGTGGTACAACTGAGAACTAACAAGCTGCCCAAGGGACTTATCACTTTGGAGTTCATTTTTAATCCCAATGATCAGTTTAGGAAGGAGAAAGAAAACATTCAGGTCAAGAGAGACGATTCAATATCCATCTTGGTGGAAGAGAACAAACCATTGCAAATTGGAAAGATGACAACTGAACAAGAAAGGTATGAGTTCATACAGCTGTGTCAAGAGTTCCCTGATGTGTTTTCTTGGAGCTATGAAGACTTGAAAGGTTTCAATCCCAACTTAGCTCAGCATACCATTGAATTGGATCCAAATACTAAGCCTGTCAGGTAGAAACAAAGACCAGTCAATCCACACATGGAGCCTCTCATGAGGAAAGAATTGAACAAGCTGATTGAGTCAAGGATCATATTCCCAATCAAGCATTCTAGTTGGGTTTCCAACTTGGTTCCAGTCAGAAAGAAGAGTGGAGAGATCAGATTGTGTGTTGAATTCAGAGACTTTAATAGAGCATCTCTCAAGGACCATTACCCACTCCCTTCTATGGAGAAAATCTTGCAAGTTGTGGCTGGCTCCGAGAGGTTTTCACTACTTGATGGCTACTCAGGCTACAATCAGATTATGGTGAAGGAAGAAGACCAGTTCAAGACAGCCTTCACAACCAAATGGGGAACTTATGCATACAGGAAAATGCAATTTGGGCTGTCCAACGCTGGTGCTACCTTCCAAAGAGCAATGGACATGGCGTTCAAAGGTTTGATTAACAACATGGTGCTGATATACCTTGATGATATCACTATTTTTTCCAAAAATGTAGAAAACCACCTCTCTCATTTGAGACAAGTCTTCACGAGGTGCAGGAGATTTAGAGTGTCTTTGAATCCTAAGAAGTGTATCTTTCTTGCACATGAAGGAAACCTCCTTGGCCATATTGTCTCCAAGGAAGGATTAGAAATTTATCCAGAGAGGGTTGGAGCCATAAGAGCACTACCATTGCCAAGCCACAAGAAAGACCTTCAAAGTTTCTTAAGGAGGATAAACTTTGTTTGGAGGTTTGTCCTAAACTTTGAAGCCCTTGTCAAACCTATCACCAAAATGTTAAAGAAAAGCATGGATTTCAAGTGGATAGTAGAAGGCAAGGAAAGTTTTGCAGCAATCAAAGAAGCCATCTCTCAAGCACCAACTCTCATCAACCCGGACTTCTCCAAGGATTTCATCCTCTGTGCATTTGGAGGTAATGATACTATTTCTGCCATTTTGGTACAGTACAACAAGGACAACAATGAACAACCAATTGCTTTCTTCAACCAGAGCCTAGATGAATATGAGGTGAGGTATTCTTTTATTGAGAAGCATGTGCTTGTAGTAATCAGAAGCTTGAAGAAATTCAAGCATTTAGTCTCAAACAACAAAGTCCAGTTGCTGGTCTCTCATGTTGGGGTTAAAGACTTCCTCCTCAACAAGGATTTTAATGAGAAAAGGGCAGGTTGGATCACTCGTGTCATGGAGTATGACATTGAGATCAAGGTCACTAAGTTGGTAAGAGGAAAAGGATTGTGTGAGCAACATATTTTGGGGAAGTAAAAAGAAGTATGCAATGAAGAAGAGGTTGTTTTGACAGTTCAAGACAGCCATGAGCCAAGTGGCACTCAAGAAGAAAATAATGTTGTCCCCACTCCTTTCTGGACCCAAGGTATAATACACTTCCTAAGCACAGGCCTATGCCCTCCAGAGATGAACAAGACCCAAAGAAGACACTTCAGATTGCAGGCTGTCCCATATGCCATTGTTGATGGAGTTTTGTTCAAGAAAGATGTGAATGGAGTGCTGCTGAGATGCATTAGCACAAATCAGATTCATAGGGTGCTGGAAGAGTTCCATGGTGGACCAGCTGGTGGTCATTTTGCACTGAGAGTGATAGCTCTAAAAATTATGAAGGCTGGTTATTATTGGCCCAAGATTTTCAGTGATTGCTTTGCATGGATCAAGAGGTGTAAGAATTATGCATTCTTCATAGGAAAAGAGAGACTTTCTGCCCTTCCATTGCATCCAATCTTAGTTGACCAGCCATTCATGCAATGGGGTTTGGACTTCATTGGAGTCATTAATCCCAATTCAAGCCAAGGGCACAAATGGATTTTGACAGCCACATACTACTTCACCAAGTGGACTGAAGCAGTAGCGCTCAAAGAGGTAAATGAGTCTAGCATCTTAGACTTCTATGAGGGCATAGTAACTAGATTTGGCATACCTGCTACAATAATCTCAGATAATGCATTGGCATTCATTGGATCCAAGGTGACTGAGTGGGCTGTCAAGAATGGGATCTACCTAAGTACTTCATCAAACTATTACCCTCAAGGTAATGGCCAGGCTGAGTCTACAAACAAGAACTTGTTGAGGATCATTAGGAGGAATCTTGATGAGAATCAGAGGTCTTGGCATGCCAAACTGAAATCAGCCTTATGGGCTGATAGGATAACTCCCAAGAGATCCACAGGTAACTCTCCATTTAGGCTTGTCTATGGAAGAGAAGCAATCTTGCCCACGTCTCTTGAGTTGCCAACATTGGAACTCATGAAACAGTTGGAGCTGTTGGAATTTGAGCCCATGGAGGTGAGATATGCAGAGTTGATGGAGCTTCAAGAGATCAGAGATCAGGCATCCCAAGCAATGGAGAAGGATCAAGCTTTGATCAAGAAGACCTTTAATAGGAAGGCCAAGAGTAGATCTTTCTAGGTTGGAGATCTAGCATTAAAATGGGATGCAGATAGAACAAGACCGGGAAGGCATTCAAAATTTTATGCCATTTGGAGTGGCCCATACATGGTCACAAAGTGCAAGAACAACAATGCTTTCCAATTGTCTTCATTGGATGGTGAAGAACTGCAGATTCCAGTCAATGGAATCTATCTCAAGCATTGCTTCTAAAGGGAAATTCTCCACCTTGTAAATATTAGCTTAGGTTTCCATTCCTTCAAGTGCTTGTGCACATTGTTTTGTTGTAGGTTAGTTTTGCTTTCCCTAAGTGCTTTGGCACAACTTGTTGTCCCTGGAGATGTTTTGCAGTCCTTGCTTCCATCAGGTGATATTCCATCTTCCTCCTTACAACATTCTAAGTCAGTTGGGGTTCCAAATAGAAAATTTGATGACTCCATGCCCAATGGACTGCTTCAGGCAACTGGTATTTTCATCTAGCAGGCAGATGACCCCTCTAAGTCGCCAAAATTGTTATCCAAAATGTACCCCTACTCATTTTGGATGGCTAACTCCTTGTGTTCTTACCTCTCTTGTGCCTCAGTCTCCATTTTTTTGATTTTCAGGAACTCAAATCTTTATGTAAATAGGACCATTGGATAGAGCTCTCTCTCAGCTTTCCAGAAAAGTAAAGCTTTCCTCCTAACTCCTCATGTTTTTCAAGTTATGGCTCAGCGGAGTTTTTGTGGGAAATTTTCCCCTTGGAAGCCCGTAGCTAATAGGAAGTTGCCACGTGTCCCAAGAGGTGGTGGAGCATGGGGATTTTCAAAAAAAAAATCCAAATGCAAAAAAGAGGTAAAATTTGAATTTTTTTCCCGTCGATCCGTTTTGGGCCTATTTTTACCCTAAATCTTCAAATGGCCATAACTTTCGATCTAGAGCTCAGATTTTCATGTTCTTTATATCAATGGAAAGATGGTAAAATTATCTACATGATTCCATGTTCAATTTTGATATTTGGTTTATTTTGGAGAGAGAAAAACAAAAAACAATTATGGTAGGCACCCATGGATAGAACTGACATTTCAACAACCAATTTTAATGCGAAATGGGTCGCATTCTTCTCCAGTATGGTCAAAAATGTTAGGGCATGGGTTTGTAAGGACCTCCATGCTATTTTTAATGAATTTTGGTCAATGAGGAATGACTCCCATGTGTTTTCACGTTTTCTCTCTCCTGGGCTCAACCCATGCACTGTAAAAGCCAAATTTGGCTCATTTTTTGATGGTGTAACACTTTTTTGCACAACAAGCTTCTGTTTTCATCTTCAGCAAGTGATTTTAGAAGTATCAAACCTTCCAGGGATTGTAACAAGCCTTTTTTTCCTCTTTGGTGTTGGAATGCAATGATTTTGATGTTGAAAATCACAATGCAAGCTCTCTGAATGCTTTCAGTCCTTTGCATGTGTTGTTTGTTTCATTTCAAACCTTTGATTACAACTTATCAACCTATGCATGATGTTTTATGCTGTAATTTCTGATTTGTGTCTATTTGCATGAGCAAAAATATTCACCACTCCTTTGGTGCATCACTATCATTAGTTTAGTTTCAATTTTTTCATTTCTTATCCCTGTCTCCTTGCAATCTAGGATAAAATTAGGATCTAAACCTCTGCAGTTGCGCAAATAATAGATCTAATCAGAGGAGTTTGAGGAACTAGCCTCTAATATAGAGATTCCTCTCTCATCTTGCAAGTCCCACACTTGGAGAGAGTTTTCAATGTTGTGCAATCACACTGGATGCCCTAAACATCAACTTAGAACCTTGATTTGCATCCAGGGGTGTTTTTGATTTTCAACAACAGAAGTTGATCCTACTTTCGATCTACTTCAGAGGCACAACTTTAGTATTACACCAGCATGTTTCTTGTTGTTAAGTTGAGCTGATAGGTTAGTAAGAAGTGTCTCACCTCCACGAAGGAATCATTTTTCACAGGGAGCATCCACATCCCTTTCCAGTGCTTTGTTGCTCAATGGAACCGTCCTCCCCACTCATGTTGTTTTTCTAGCTTTTTAGATGGTAGTACCATAGGGAAATGCTATGGGTTGTCTTGCTTTTCCACATCCTGTTCACGCACTCCCTCATGGAAATCAAAATAGTTTCCCCAAATTTGATGGAAGCAGAAACCAAAGCACATATTCACATATATCTGCATTCATCATGTCATGCAGTATCCTAGATGTGACCCATGAAGATGTGTTAGTTTGCCTCTTTCTGGAGACATTGCAAGACCCGCAATAGAATGGTTTCAGCATTTTCTAGCCGGATCTATCACTAGTTAGGCCACATTACAAACAACATTTGAAGAAAGTTATACGCCTTCCGAAGATGCGTTCACGTTATTGTAAAAAATCACTCATCTGAAGAAGGAAGTCAATGAGACCATGCACGATTTCATCACTTGTTTCAATTCACTAATCAACCGTGTGTCACCTGCCATGTTGCCAACACCAGAAAATTAGAAGTGTTTCTTCATCAACGCCATGAGCTCAAATGTAAGTTTCTTACTCTTGCAAGAACAAGTCACTACTCTGGTTCTCGCCCAAGCTGGTGCCATTCAGATTGAAGATAACTTACTAATATCTGGTGAATTAAAATGAGAACCATCCAAGCCTAAATCTTTAACTCCCTCTCCCACCACTTCATCTGATATGGCATTCCAAAAGATGGCGAATGACTTTCTCGCGTTAAAGAAGTAGCTACCTCAAGCTTCCCCCAGCTCTTCATACCAAGATATCCCAAGAAGAAATTTCACTTCCAACAACATCCCACAAAGGCCGCGTTTACCTTCAACTGCTCCATGGTTGGCACTTGAAGCCCCTTCAGTCAATGCTCTAGCTGAAATCGAAGAAGAGAAAAATTATGAAGAACCTTCATCTCAAGGTGAAGATGACCAAGATGTCGGTGAACCGGCTAGTGAATCTACTATCAGGTATATGGAATTTGAAGAGGAGGAATTTGATGAAGAAGAGGGTACCCAAGGATATGCAAGTGGGTAGTCATATGTTGTTTTCACCTGCTCTCAAGGAAAAGAAGCAGAAGTTGCTGCCAGGATACAAAAGGAGAAGGATGTGTCAAACATGCCTCCAACCATCACTAAAAGAGGTAATCCTCTTCCTTCTCAACCTCCTATTAAGCCTTTTACAAATAAATATTTTCCTCCCATCTCTCCTCCGAATCACTCCCTCTTATTCCCATAAAGACTGGTAATCCTACCCTACCATCGCGAAATGAGGGACTCATTCCTTTATCAACGCAACCCTTAGCTGTATTCGATATAATCGATCATGCTGAAAAGACCAAGATTCAAATGTTTGAAGCCAAATATTTTTAGTCTAACCCTGAGCAGCTTGTAAGATTGACTGAATATATCCAAAGCCAAGCTGTCATTACTTCTCAGACCTCCCCGAAAGGAATTCTTTCTACTCCTCCTGCATCTCACATAAATGTTGCTTCGAATTCTGCATCAGGAAAAATAGAACCTTTCTATCTCTCCCTATTAATCAATGGTCACAAGCTAAGAAACTACATAATTTATTCTCGGGCTTCCAATAATGTCATGCCAACAAAATTTACCCATGCTTTAGGCCTCACTCTTATCAAATCTTTTGGCAGATGTTACTCCTTGGAAACCAAACAGGTTCCGTTGATTGGTCAAATCAAAGATGCGTAGTTCACATTTGTGGCATTCCCAGAGAAAAGAGTGAAGATGACCATCCTCATTGTCGATATTCCAGCAGCATACGGAATTCTACTAGGAAGGAGCTTTTGCAGCGAAGTGGGTGGAGAGATTCATATGGACTGGTCTAAAGCTAGAATCCCTGTTAAGGGTGTAATGCAGACATTGGAGCCTGAATCACAAAAGAAGTACTTGGTCACCAACTCCGATGACCCCAAAGCCCAAATTCTCTTCGAATCATCAGGGATGGGGAATTATTTCTTGTCTACTGAGTCTGAAAAAATGGACGTTCTCGTTCGGGAAGAGGACCTTAACAAGGTTTAGACGCTACAGTTTGACGGTAGTTGTGCAACTAGCGGATGTGATGCGTTGGAGTTGTGTTAATATCCCCCGAAGAAGAGATTTTTTCTCTCTCTTTCAAGTTTTAGTTTCTTCAACACAAATAATACTGCTGAGTATGAATCTTTGCTACTTGGAATGCAAGCCGCAAAAGAAAGGGGGAATTAAGAACCTAAAGGTAGAAGGTGATGCAGAGATGGTCGTAAATCAAGTTAAAAGGATATACCAAGTAAAAAATGAAAGGATCAATGCATTACCGCAATGTAGTATGGGACAACATTGAGGAATTTGACGCCTTCTCAATAAAGATCCGTTCCAAGAGCTCATAATGACATGGCCGATTCGTTGGCCATCTCGGCATCCCTCATGCTCCCTCACCCAGGGTTGAAAATAGACACATATACCATTGAGGTAGTCTTCCGTCCAAGCATGCTAGACAATTCTCAGCACTGGCAGGTATTCAACGATGAAAATCAACTTGTTGCCTTCCTGGAAAAGGCATAAAATTTCAGTGAGCTTCATTTTGAAGGATCTACTTGTGCATGCCATGAATCTGTTACGAGATCACGAAGACAAATCAAAAGGAAGTGATGACATATGTCAGCTCAAAGGAAATAAAATTCTAAAAGGTTTGGTCTCTCTGGAACTTTTGTTCGACAGACATGATCATTTTGTCAGGAAGAAAAGGTAAGATAATCCTAACTCCTCTCTAGAGACTGAGCTGGTCAATCTAGCTTCTGCAGAAGTGTCCGCAGTTTGTGAACATAAGAAAATGTTGCACACCCGAAGAAAAGTGGAAGTTTGTCAAATTGCTGAAGAAATATATAGATGTATTGGCATGGTCTTATGCTGATCTAAAGTATTTCAAGCCGAAGGACATCCAACATAACATCCCGTTGAAGGAAGATGTCAAACCCTTTCGCCAGAAACAGAGGCACTATAACCCCAAGATCTCAGGTACCATCTAGGCTGAAATACAGAAGATGTTGGATGTAAGGATTATTTTTCCTATCCATCACAGTACCTGGGTCACGAATATCATGCCAGTATGCACAAGAAAAATGGTGAGATACGCATATGCATAGATTTTCGAAACTTGAATCAGGCATGTCCTTGAAAGATAACTACCCGACTTCCCATAATGGATCAGGTGCTGCAGGCAGTAACTGGTTCTAGAAATGCTGTCCATGCTTGATGGTTTTTTAGGCTATAATCAAATTGAAGTCACACCTAAAGACCAATTCAAAACAATATTCACTACCCCCTCGGGTACATTTGCCTATAACAGGATGCCTTTTGGCCTGACCAATGATGGTGCCACTTTTCAGGGGGCGATGGACTTCGCATTCAAAGGTATGATGGGAAAGGTCATCGTAGTCTATTTAGATGATTTAACTAGTGTTCTCTAAATAGCAAAGTGATCATTGCAATCATTTGGAGCAAGTATTGAATAGATGTCGAGAACACGGGATCTCCCTAAATCTAAAAAAGTCTATTTTCGGGGTCACTGAAAGGAAAGTTGCTAGGACACGTTGTTAGCAAGGAAGGGACAAAGATAGATGCCGAAAGGGTTAGGGCTATTCAGAGCCTTACTTTACCCACAAGCAAGACCGGCGTTCACTCCTTTGGAAAAGTGAATTTTCTCAGGCGCTTTGTTCCCAGACTTTGCTGAAAAGACTCGCCACATATCAAACATGATGAAAGGGTCGCAAACTTTCCGGTGGAATGAAGAAGGGAAAACGTCGTTTGAGGATATAAAATCCTCCGTTGCTCACGCACCAGTCCTGGTATGTCCCGATTTCTCCAAGGATTTTATCATGTATAGCTATGCATCTGAGCATACTGTATATGGCCATCTTAATGCAAAAGAATTCTGAGGATGTTGAATCCCCGATCGCGTTCATGAGCTCTCCCCTCAAGCCTCACGAATTGAAGATGTCTCAGTTGGAAAAACATGCCTTTTCCGTTGTCAAAGCAGTCAAGAACTTCAGGTATTATATTCTAAACTCTCATATAGTAGTGCTGGTCCCTGACACGGCAGTCAAATCAATCTTAACTCAACATGGAGTTAGGGAGCTTGTGAGGGAATTGGATCGCAAAGGTCCAAGAGTATGATCTAGATATAAAACCAACCAAGCTGGTAAGAGGCAAGGGCCTATGTCAGCTTATGGCTGAAAACAAAGATTCAAGAAGACCCTGAAGAAAAGGATGATTGCATTAATGTGACGCAAGGCCAGCTGGAGAAAGTTGATTCTCTACCCATGGTTCTATTTGTTGCAACTAGTGACAATGAGTGGTATTCTAATATCGCTTTCTTTCTCACTTACGGTGAGTGCCCAACTCATCTAACTTCAAAGGAGAAGCGTACTATAAAGCTCAGAGCAGCCAGATATGTCATCTGGGATGACAGTTTATACAAACGTGGAATAGATGACGTCTTCTTGCGATGTGTTGACAGGCCACAACAGGTAAAGTTACTTAAGAGTTTTCATGATTCAGCCTGTGGTGGTCATTTCTCCTCTTCCGTGATAGCACACAAGATCATCCGGGCTAGGTACTATTGGCCAACACTATTTCAGGATACAACCACCTGGGTAGCAAAATGTGAGCTCTGCCAACAATTTGTTGGCAAACCAAAATTGGCTGCTTTTCCCCTCAGGCCGATCGTTATTGATGAACCATTCAGGTAGTGGGGAATTGAATTTATCAGAGCACTCCATCCCCAATCGAGTGCTAGACATAGTTATGTCCTGACAGCAATAGATTACTTCACCAAATGGGTGGAGGCCATACATGTTAAGAATGCCACTTCTGAAGTTGTTTGTAACTTCATCAAGGAAAATATCATCGTGAGATTTGGCGTTCCACACAAAATCGTTGTTGATAATGCTTCCAACTTCTCCTCACGGGAAGTTATTGGTTTTTTCTACAGATACGGAATAACTTTGGCCCACGCCTCGGATTATTACCCCCAGGGAAATGGTCAGGCCGAATCCAGTAATAAAAACTTAGTGACCATCATACGGAAGCTAGTTGATGAGAATCAGTGGATGTGGCACAAGTCATTGTATGACGCATTGTGGGCGGACCGCATTACTCCCAAGAGGTCTCTCGGTATGTCACCTTTTCAAGTGTTATATGGAATCAACGCCAAGCTCCCCATTTCCGTAGAACTTCCTGCTCTGCGCTTGGCACGAGCAATTGAAGATGAGACTTTCCAAAATTCTCTTGAAAAGAGGATCATGTATCTAGCAGAGCTTGAAGAAAAAAGAGTAAGAGTGGTCGATAGGATCACTGAACATCAGAATCAAGTCAAGAGACTATTTGATAAAAAGGCCAAGCAGAGGGATTTCCAGGTGGGAGATCTCGTCCTTCTATGGGACAAGCGAAGAGAGCCAAAAGGCATGCACGGAAAATTTGATTCTCTATGGAGGGGGCCTTTCAAGATCAAGCGGCTCAACAGAGAGTATAGCTTCTATCTCTCATATCTGGATGGAACCGAGCTCCCGCTTCCCTATAGCGGGAAACATCTCAAAATATTCAGGAAGTAGAGCTTGCTCTCTTCTTTGTACAGTTTGCTTTGGTTGTGTGTTTGTTTTTGTCGTGTGTTTGCTTTCTGTTTGTTGTGTGTTCCTTGTCTTCCCTTTTGGTTGCCCTTGTTTTTGACCCCTCTAGCCCAATGTATAGGCACATGTTGATATGGGATTCTCTACCCTTAAGCTTCGCTCAAGGATTAGTCCCCAGAAAGAGCCAGCTGTTATCCTGTAAAATTGACAAGGGCAATTTTACAGGTAACCATACCAAAATTTTGTTCTGGGGTCCTCGTCAAGGTCCCTCAGCGTTCGGAATGGCATAAAATCCCTTTCAGGAAAATCCAAGTTTTTCAAACTTAGTCATTTTGGTCCTTTTTAGGCTGGCGCACAGATTTTGTTCATGCAACACAAAAGTTATTTGCACCCCCTTCTATTCCTTTGGCGCACCCTTTGGAATGTTAACACAACAATTTTTACACCTCCCCGTGATGCGCCTTTCTCTCCTGCGCCAAGGCGCATGCACCGACATGTCAACAACAAAAATGTTGCGCCCTCAAGTGGTGCGCCAAAGCGCTCAAAATCCCATGTTGACAGTCCTAAATTTGTGCCAAAGGCGCAATAGTTTCTTGCTGATAGACACATAACCACGCCAAAGGGCGCAAATATTTTCATGTCAACATGCTTTTTAGTGTGCCCCTTTAAAAAAATTTGGTGGCACATTTATTACACCTTTCGCTATATATAGGTGCATCTGCCCTGTCATTTTCACGATTGAAAAACACGTGAAAACTTTATTTCTCTACACCTGTCAGCGCTCCTGTCATCCTTGTGTCACGTTCATGGACCCCACTTCATTCCTCTCAGTCTATATATCTCCGGTAAGTGGTTCTTGCTTTTCTTGTGAGTTTTGCTTGTTGCTTTGCTGTGGTTTTGCTTGCTGTTGGATAAATAGATAAACCTAAGTGGCTTCCCCCAAAACCAATCTTCCCCTCCTTCCAGATCTGCTGGCCTAGAGGGCTTTGTCTCAAAAATGAACCCAGATCTCTTTGCTATGTTCCCCTCACTATCGAATCATGTCGATAAAACCTGAAAAATCACAAACTCACAGAGGAAAGAAAACCTAAAAGTTATCATTTCCACCCGCGGTTTTTCTTTGGCGCAAATGCCATTCCTGTTACATAAAACACAGTCGCACCAAGAAGGCACACTATCCCTGATTGCAGCACACATCCTTCCTGCGCCATACAAAACTAAGAAAATCCTTCCTCAGGCGCAGGCGCAATCCCGCTTACAACCAACAAAAGTGTTATGCAATCTCTTCCTCTGCCGCGTACCCAAGGCCCCTTGGCGCACATTGAAGTCAGTGGTACACACATTAATGTTGCACCCTTGGCGCACCAAAATTCCATGCAACATGTCCCATATCTGCACCATTGGCGCATCCTGCCCCCATGCAACACCAAACTTATTTGTGCCCAGTTATGAACCTTATATAATGGCGCAGGCACAAATTTTTCTACAACAACATTGATGTTATGTGTAAATTTCCTGCGCCCTGCGCCCTTTGCACGTGCCGATTTCTTCCTTGTAACACTCTGCTTCAGTGCGCCATACTTTTGACCCTGTAGCCCTACAATTTTCCTGTGCCCTGCGCCCAGAGGCTTTTAAATTGCTAACTCCTCATTCTGTAAAGCTTTGATGGAAGATCTGACAGCTAACATGGCTCTTCTGTGTTGGACTTCACTCCTTCTTCTTTTAGATCATCAACTGAACTCAGATTCACATATGTCTACATCAAGCAAAAGACCAACCAAGTCGAAGGGCAAGGCCAAACTCACAGAGGAAGAGATGAAATATAAATATCAAAGGGTCAGAATGCCCGAGTCCCAGGCTAGAATGTGACCTAGACATCAGAGATTCCGAACTTGGCCACATCGACATGGAGGATTTTTGGGCCAGAACCAAGAGGGTCATAGGCAGTCCTTGGATGGACAAACAGTGGGCAGTGGTCTGCATTTCGCTGGGGGAATCCCCGTTAGTGCAGTGAATAATGAATTTATGATGGTGGTGGCCTGATGTTATAACAAAGACACAAGGTGTGTCGAGAATGAAAAGGGCGAGGTCATAATCAACCTCACTACCTGACACTTTGAGATTATGCTAGGTATTCCCCACCACCGGACATTTTGTGGCTATAAGCCAGGAAGACTGCATCAAGGCATGGGAAGAAAATGAAGACAAATGCATGCAGTTGATGAACAAGGTGTACCTGAAAAATAAGAAGGTAATAACTAGATGGCCACAGGTTATTCACCGCAGCGACTTCTCTGAGGAACTGAGCGACACCATCACATTCTTAAGTAGGGTATTTGGGCTTTCTGATGCCCATTACTTCCACAAATGGATGCTCAAGTATCTTGAAACAATGAATAAGAATGTGCCTGATCAGCGTTTTGAGTGGGCAGAGATCATCATCAGCACCATCTCTGAGCAGCTCCAACAACTCACCACAACGGGGAGGTTCTACATGAACTCCTACGTAGTCTACGTTGCAGCCTTAGAGAGAGACTATCCAGTGCTGAGCCGATGCGCGGTGTGGCCCAGGTAAAAATATATGAATACTACCCAGAATTGAAGCTGGAGAACAACATCCCATAGTTCACCAAGATCAATGATGCCTTCTTCTACGACATCATCTGCCTTTTGAGGCCCAATATGACTCATGGTCAGACGACCAAGAGCATAGTCACTGCAACTGAGAAGTGGGGAGCGTTATTTACGCAATTCCCGACTTTCACCTATCTCAGAGCAGCCAACTTCTTGGGGGAGCCCACCAAGTTACCAAGGTATGCAGGCCCTAAGTTGATCTTGTTGGAGCTGTCCAGGTAGCTCATAACATATCACGAGAAGTGCCTAAAAAGGAAGAAGGGTGGAACTCCTTTCCCCCTCACAGTGGGTAGGTACACCTGCACTTCTCACACCAAAGCCTCAAGAAATGTTTACAGAGCTGGAACTGCTTAACCTAAAGCACAATTTCCTCAGCAAGGCCCACCTTTGATCCAAGAAATTTCCTCCCAAAGGCAAAACTCGATCCGATCCACGTTCCATAGATCGAGGACATCTACATCAACCTGTATCACGAGGTCGAACTCAGAAGAAAGGATCACTCCCACCTGGCCCTGACAGAAAATCATTCAATATGGCATGGCCATCATTCCAAAAGGTTTCCAAACAACCGATCAAGAAGTTGATCAGGTATATCTAGACACGGATGGGGACAACTTGGCCATTTGCTGCGATTGACAGGACAAAGGCACCTCAGACCATTGAGGAGAGGGTTAAGGGCACATTACAATGCACAGAGCATTGGTGCAGATATAACGGCTCATCTACCTTGGGGTAGATTTCACCACGTCCCCTTTGGGCAATGCACCTACCAGACCAAATCATTTGCTGAAGGGCAAAGGTAAAGATAAGGAGGGAGAATCAAGCACCACTCAAGAAAAATCATCCTGAGAGCCCTCCCTCCGCCGCACAAGAACAGGTTGTAACCCTGGTATCTCTAGAGAAAGAATTAGCAGAGATGTGTTCTAACAGGCACATCCACTCAGGATGTTGCCACTACTACAACCATGGAGGTTCCCACCATCCCTTCTCCCGCTCCTCCTTCCCCTCCTCTCTTCACCCAGGCAACCATTCCTTTGGTTGTGTCTTCTCCCCCATCTTCTACTGTTCCCCTTTCCTCTTCTTCTATCTTCTCTTCCCTCGCGGAGCTGTCCCCCAGTATTTCTTCCCTCATCTCTCAGCTCCCTTCCTGCCACCATAGTTTCCTCTCCTACAGTAGCTCCTACCCCTATGAGCGTTGAAGGTTCAGTTTCTTTATCAATGCCACCACCAAGCGTCTCAACCCATTTCTCCAAGTACACTGTAGTTGCTCCTTCTTCTGCCGTTCCTTCTTCTCCCTTAAGTCCAGTATGGATCTCCCACCACCTGAGTCAGCATAAGAGGAAATTCCCCATAGCACCTATGGACTTCTCCGTCATCCCAATGAAAGGGGCTAAGAATTAGAAGCCAATAACCCATTTCTCTCAGAGCACCTCAGGTGAAAGAGTAATGGAGATCGCGTATCCCGATCCCTCAAAGGATAAAAAGGATCTGTCCCCTACAGATTATACAGTGACACAGGTCACAATGGGAACGTCATCCGAGATCCTTCAAGGAGAGGTCCTATCCATGGTGGATGCCCTTTACAAGAAGCTTCAAGAAGCAAAGGAAGAGAAGAGGCTACTAAAAGAGCAGAATAAACATCTTCTCCACGCCCTACAGAAAATGGGCAAGTGCACCTCCTACAACTGCCACTGAAACTCCTGAGGCCCTTAGTCAGGATAAGATAAATGAATACGCCAAGATTGGCGAACAAGGTATGGCAGTATCCACCTGGAGAGACCAGATCCTCAAAGATAGTGAGGAAGTAATCGTCAAGTTCACCGAGTTATATCAGAACATTGGTCAGGCGAACAAGGAACTCCAGGCGATCGCAGGACCTATCTCTGAAGAGTTGGACCATTCTAGGTTGCAACATGAGACATTCCAGAAGATGCTCGAACTGTTCAGTCGAAGATTTAGTTAAATTCGGCGTCTTCGATCACCCCAGAGCACCCAACAAAGTATCCTTGCTTGCTTTGGACTACCGGGTCGATCAGATGGAATTTGTCCTGGAGAAGATAGACAAGGTCAAGGAGGAAGCCCTGGATGCAATGCATCAAATGGAGCAAATTGTCTTAAGGATGTCTTCTGGGCTTGCTCACTCTGTCATTCACCTTGAGGAAGGCAGATGAAACTATCCAGATCTTCAAAGAGATCGTCTCGCAAGGATTAGGGCCAGAAGTTACTTTTGACATTGAATCCATCAATAACCTTCTGGCCTGCCATGATTTTGTAGGGTACCTGATGGAGGCAGGTAATGAGTACTTCAAGCTCCCCAAAAAACTCAGAGATGAACGGGAGACTTGTGAGGTCATCAGTGATCATACCAAGGGTCCTGTCCAGGATCAACTTCAGCCGATGATCAGACAAATTCATGGAGTACCTGGCCCAATTCCATATTGCCTCTCATGAGCAGAAGCATGGTACTCCTTTCTAGCGGCAAGACGATGAAAAATAGCCTTCCTCTCCTTGGCTTTCTTTTTGTAATATTTAAAAGTATGTTGGCACCAATGATGACATCATCCATGTTGCACCATGGGATGTTGTTATCCACCAAGTTGCCCAAAGTCAATAGTTGACTTTTAGATATTTTGTAATTAGTTGTTGGTTTCTTTTTTCCTTCTCTCTTCTCCTCCTTCTATAAATACTTGAATACTTGTTGTATTCAGGTGGTGGACACTTTTTAGATAAAAAATAGAAGTGAGAAGAAAAGGCTTTGTACTTTTTGTAACACAAGAAACATTAATACAAATATTAAGACTTTGTGCTGAATATGTGTGTTATGGGCATCTGATCTTTCTTATGTCAGATCTGTGCATTTATTCTATTGGATCTATCTCTACTTTCTTGTCATTTGTTCATCAGTATTGCTTTGTTAGTTTATGCAAGTAGGTTTGGCTCCATTTATTACCAATCCCAAAACATAAATCCACTGACCTTTCTGCTTTGGAATTCATTTCTTTTCTCCCTTTGGACCCATTCTTTCTTCATCTTCCCTTCCATTCCTTTCTTTTAACAGTTGGAAGCACCTCTACTGGGATGAGATCCCAAACCCCCAAAGGTATAATATTGTGAGACTTGCACAGATTCCTGCTAGTAGAATAGCAATAAACCAATTTCACTTTGTTGTCTCAAAGAGGGGCTATGCCCTGCACACTGTTGGCTCATCTATCCATAGATCTACCCACTTGACAGATTTTCAGACCAACAGAACTTCCTTTTATACACATACGCTAGGTGGAAACACTTTTCCTTCCATGTTCACATCATGCATACCATACCATCACACTCATACTGCATTTTCATATCTTGGTTTCATTCATTCTTGCTATCTTATACTATTTACATATTCCACTTTGCTTACTATGTTAGACAAATACTCGTGGTGTAAATAAAATTACAACAATTAATATGTTGCTCATTGAATCACAATCATTTAATCATCAAATTAGGGGATTTAAACTTGAAACATTTCTAGTGATGTATACAAACTTAAAGTAGGTCTAGGAGGTTGGAAATAAATAATTGTCACAACAATACTTAAAAGGTAAAAAAAAATTAATAACTGGAAATGAATGCTTTCTAAATGCTAGTACTAAGACAAAGCTATAAATTTAGAACGCATATACATAAACTAAATAGTTCTAAGGTAAGAATATATGCAATGAAACAAGATGTTCAACATACCACAAGTGGGCCCTAACTTGGGTGTTAATCCCTCATATATTCTACAACTAGAGACTAATAAACAGAACTTGGATCTTTATTGAATTTTCATGAATATTAGATCAAGGAAAAAATAAATCTCCTCTATGAATTTCTTGGATAATTAATACATATACATACATACATACATACATACATACATACATATATACATATATACATATATATATATATATATATATATATATATATATATATATATATATATATATATATATATATATATATATATATATATGAACCAACCAACATTAACCCTTTCTTTTTTACATCTCATCTTATAACAAGATGTTAGAAGTAAAGTTCAGCTAAGAGTTTCAATAAATTAATTGAAAGATATTTGATAGAACAAGTGGAAGATCCTTATCAAAATAGTGAGAGATTCAACACATGCCACAAAACTCATAACAGGTGTTCAGATAACAAACACATAACTCAAGTAATTTACTAATTCCTTAAATCACGTGTTAACTCAAACATTGATTTCTTTAATAGTTTGTAATAAATGACTAGATCAAAGGTTGAGTTATATCTTAGTTCTCCATGTTCTAATTGTAATTGCTTCTTTAGTGGCACATAAAAACATAAATTTGGTTCTTCATGCCTTCCAAAAGAGCTTCATAACATGGGCTCTTTGTTGTAGATTATATCCTTTAGCTATGGATGGGTGATGTGAATAGGTTCTTTGGCTGTAGATGAGTTTTTGTGGATGGTTCATCTATTGCATACGAGTTATTGCATACGGAAAATTTCTTACAAATAAGAATGACATCACACATATCATCATTCAAATAAATTATTGGGATAATAATAATAAATGCACAAAAAATACCACAAAATAAAGATAACTAGTTATAACTATATTAATTAGTAATTATGTCATAAGTTCAAGTTGTGATGATAATGTTATGCAGTGCAAATGGAAAACACAAGGACATGACTATAATGGCATGACTAGAATATAGAAGATGAGTTGTTTACAAAGGCAATCAAAACAACTCATCACACCCCCAGGCTTAATATCTTGAATGTCATCATTCAAGAAATTCATATTTCTATTGTTGAAAAATAACATTCACACCTTAAATCAATTGGGGTATATTTCCCTTCTTCCTCTAATAAGAACTAGTCACCGTTTATCATGAACCTTATCTCCAAAATTCTGTTTTGTATGCTCTCATTGAGTAGTATGTTGTCACATGTCCATGGAAGTTTTGGAAAGTGACACATTGGTGGGTGGTATCGTATAGGAAACCAGTTCTCTACACATTCATTAGCGATCTCAATGTATTTTTTCACTCTTTTCAAAATTCAACATTATGTTTGGGTAATATTTCATCTCTTTCCTCTGTATCTCAGGAGATATCTCATTCTACCTCATTTTGTATGCTTGTACCATCTGAATCCCATTTTATCTTGATCATTTCACCTATCTTCTGTGTGTGCCTATGTTGTCCTCATTTGTAACACTATTCTCCTTGATCAACATCTTCTTTATATATTTTTCATATTGCTCTTTAACTTCTTCTAATTTTTTGGCCTCGGCCCTGACAAACAATGGTTGGACCTTTTCCAAATGTCTATGGTACTCTTCATATTTACCTTTTTGTATCTAACTCATTTGTAAAATAAGAGCATGAGGCCTTAACTTGAAAATATCCAATGTATAGAATTGGAATCCAATCCATGTCATATTTAAGGGCATAATTGTGCAAATAAAGCTCACATAATAAGAGCTGAGAGTTCATGAGTGGTATTTTGATATAAAGAAAAGAAGTATCCTAGATGAGTTGATATCATATCAGCATGTCAGAATTAATGTAGGTATGTTTGGGTAGCAACATATTTTCTTTCAAGAATATAGCATAAACATTTGATGGTGGCCTGCATTTAAATATTTCGTGTGTTACTTGAACTGTTTCTTCCTATTTCTGCTTTAGCCTCTTAATCCCTCTATCATGGTTCCTCTAGTTCTTCCTCATGCTTGGAGATAAGGGATTCTTTTTATTTTTCCCATTTTCCTTTTAGCCTGTTAACATAGGTCTCCAATTGCATACATCAAATAGTCAATATCTGATTAGCATAGTCTTTGTGGCCATCTCCTTGACAAGGTGGTTTTATAGGCTCCCTTATAATTTCCTGAATAATAATTTGGGGCGTAGCTGGTGTTACATTAACTTGTGGTCACATTAGCATGTAGTGTTTGTTCAAGCACTTGTTCAATTACTTTCTCAACATTTGTAGTAAATTTGTGCTTGTTGTTCTATGACTTGTATAACTACCACTTCCATCTATATTTTTTTAATTTCTTGTTCATGTTGCTTAATTACTTACTCAATGACTACAGGAATTTTTTCTTGTTCACTTTATCCTCTAGATTTATCTGCCTCTCTCTCCTCATGACCTTCCACTACATGAACTATCTTCTCATTTTTATTTGGATCTTCTTATTCCTCCATGGGATACTCAGAGAATTCTTTCTCATGAAATGTGGCATCATTATCTCCTTTTTTTGTTTCAATTTGTTGAGGCTCAAAGTTTCCCTCTGTAGCTTCAAAATCATTGTCAAGTGAGATGGGTTATGACTGTGTTGGTTTGGAGGTTTTTGGCATTTTTATTTTGAGCATATAGGATCACCTAGGTGGTGTAGGAGTGGAATGAGAAGACTTCCGTTTACCTTTAGAAGTGGAGGTTTCATGAGTGGAGAACTCCAAGATGGTTTCATCTATAAAAATTATCTCAGGAGAGATAGGTACATGGTGTTCTTTAGCAGGAGTTAGATTTTCAAAAATTATTGCTTCTTGAGATTGGGAGGTGGATGTTGTAGACTAAGTTACATGTGATGAAGAGATCTCAGTACTACTACTTTTATTTCTCTTACATCATAACAAATTATCTATACCATTTTTTGTTGCAAAATATTCCCAATGTATCTGAGAATAATCCCTCAGCAAGGTATGTTCCACTACTAGGTTTATAAGGAAATTGTGTGAAAATTCATCCCTACCCCTTTGTACTTCTCTACTCATTCTCTTCAACATTTCATGCAATAAATTAGGTACATTTACTTTCCTAGTGTTCTTTATATGATTAAATAACTTGAAATTAAATGTATTCAACCTAGAATACCTTCTTTCAAAAGTAAAGTACTTAATTAAAAAAATTGCAACCTCGGACCATAAGGGTTTAAGGGATGTGCTATATGTACCTTGCCTATCGGTGATGAATTCATCATCATCTTTTTTGAACTCTTTCTTGGCTTCTTCTGGGTTGGCCTTTTATGGGAATGGTTCTCCTTGGACTGGTAAGCCAGTTACTTTTGCCAAAATGTCATCACTTAGTCTAACTACTAATTCCTTCACCTTTGCATCCCCATTACTGAATGTGTTAGAAAATTATTCCACCATTTCTTCATTAAAACTATGAAACCTATTAATGTAGTCTAACCAACAATTATCCTAAAAAATAGTGCACACTTCAAGGATGGATCAAAAGTTGTGAATGCTCAGTGGGTTCATGCCGTATCAAATCACATCCCATGGTGGATACATAATTTTTTCTAGTTTTAATATGAAATAATATAACTTTTCTGTGAAGGAATGTTATCCAATTGAGTTGTGTTGAGTTTTTTCATATTTTTTAAAATTGGGACCGAGAGGACATGAAACATGGTTATGGGAGAGAAATAATTAATTTATGTCACCATGTGAAACATGTTAAGTGAAGTGGTTTGGAAAAATTGGTTTATATGTAGGGACACATCATAGATTGAATGGTGGTGGTCTTTAAATGCAGCACATGCATGATGACTCGACATAACTACTAATTCATTCTAATTATTCTAAATATAATTTATTGAATTGATAGTTGAGTGAACTTATCTCGATGTTCATTTGGAATGATGATTCTGCATGTTTATTTAAACTTATGTCTTATCTTCCTGCAAGCTTATAGTGATGTTGCATACATGTTTTGTACTGATGTTGGTTTCTCCTTACTAAAACCAGATGAAACATGGAGAGGGAATTATAATTTGTTGGGGTGTCAATTTTTTCTTTTCCATTTCCCACACATACATGCATCCTTGATCTTATTTCATGGAATCATGAGTTCTTCCAAACACAAAAGACAAAAAAAGGGTTTGATTAATGTTTTTGTAAGTGAAACCTTCAGTCATTGATTTTTCTCCTTGTGATGCAGATCTTTCACTCTTGAAATCACCTGACATAAAACCCTACAAAACAAAAACTTTATGAAATAAATGTGTTAGCAAAGTTCTTCTAATCAACCTAAAGGGAGATAAAAAAAATTATTTGACATTGGAATATCTAGAAATATTAATGCACCAAGGCCACTGAAATCTTCTCAATCATATGAAATATCAGAAGATGAGCCAACATGCTCAACCCCCTAATGTCAATTATGATATTTTTATATCCATTCCTTTCTAAAATACTCTGTATAGTTCCATGAATGAACCTTTGTCAGCTGGATTCTTATATAATCTCATATTTTGGCCATTCACCGACAAATTAAACCTTGCATGATCTATGGTAGTGATCTTTATAGCTCCATTAGGGAAGATCTTCTCAATTTCATAGGGGCCTAGCCACATTGTCCTGAGATATCCTATATGATCCTTATATTTTGAATGAAACAAGAGTGTCCAGTCACCTTCCTATAATTGTCTGAATGTATGGTCATGCTATTTGAATCTTTGATTCTACACCATTTCTATGTTATGTACTTCTTATCTTATCAGCTAATCTAACTTATTAAGTTGGATAATCCTTTGTCTTTAAGATTCTGATAAATCTATGCCTAGCTCAAGTGCAGTGCTCAATGTTTTACACTCAAATTCAATTGAGAAAAACAATATTCTTACCATATAAGAGTTCAAATGGTGTGAAGAATGTGGTCTTCCACATTGTTAATTCCCATTGTAATCTATAATCTTTCCTATGGAGTGCAATGGTTATTCAAGATGGCCTCTATCTTTGCCTCAACTTGGCCATACTAGATTGGGTGGTATGGTGTAGACTTCCTATACCTAATTTCATATTCTTTAACCAAGATCAAAAATTACATCAGCAATAAAATGTGTACCTTGATCTATAACAATTTCCCTTGGAACTCCATATCTAGTGAATATGTGATCATATAGGAACTTGTCTACTTTCTCACTTTTCTGATTTGGTAATTTCCTTCACCTCTATCCACTTGGTTATATAATATGTGCATACCAAGATGTATTCTTTCTGCTAAGATAAGGATCTATTGGGCCAATAAAATCTAAGCCCCACTTGTCAAAAGGCTACAAGACCAATTGAGGTTGTAATGGTATTTCATCAGATCTGGTTGGCTTACCCATTCTTGAATTTATCACACCTCTTGGTGTATATTGTTGCATCCTTATGTAGTGTTGGTCAATAATAACTAGTAGTCAACACCTTCTACACTGTTCTTTTTACAAGCAAAATTCCCTCTACAAGGTTCACTATTGCAGTTTCTGAGGATATCAAATATCTCCTCATCATCTATACACCTTCTCATTATTTGATCTTGTCCCTTATGAAATAGAAATGAAGTTATCTAAGAAAAATATACACTCTTTTCAACTATATATTTTTTCTCATAATATAAGTAATGTGGAGGTGTTTTACCTAAGACTAGGTAGTTGGTTATGTCTGCATACCAGGGTGTTTTTGTAGATATAGAAAATAAGTTCTCATCTGGAAAGGAGTCATCAAATACTTTCTCTTCACTTTTTTTCTCCATCCTTGAAAGGAAATTTTATACCACATTATCCTTATCAGGCTTTTCCACTATGGTGACATCAAATTCTTGCAAGAGGAGTAGCCACCTTATGATTAATATTATTACTACAAGGTTTTTTTATCATATATTTGATTGCAGCATGATCAATTGTGAATGAAACAATAGATATCCAACGATGTAGTGTCTAAATTTTTTGATAGCATATACAAATTAAAAGAACTCCTTCTATATTACTATGTATAATTTAATTTCTGCATGTTGCAAGTTCTTACTAACATAGTATATTGCATAATTCAGAAATCCATATTTTTTCCTAAGACATCTCCAATAACATGTTCTGATGCATCAATGTGGATGTGGAAAGGAATGTTCCAATCAAGTCCTCTCAACACACGAGGAGTAGTTAACATTTGTTTAAAATTTTGAAAATCACCTTCACAATGTTCAGTCCAAAAAAATCAACATCCTATTCCCTAATAATGCCAAAAGTGGCACTTCAACTCTTGCTAAAATCTTGTATGAACCTTCTGTAATATCCAACATGGCCTAAGAAATCTCCTATCATCCTTCTATTTCTTTGGTATTGGTAGGTTGATTATAACATATACCTTTGTCTATATCAACTTGAATTCCTTCAGAGGATAGGTAGTGTCCCTAAACTATACCTTCAGATCATCATCATGTAACACTTCTCATTACTTAAGGATAAATTGTTCTCTTTGCAATATTTTCAAACCTTATCCAGATTTTGCATAGATTCTTCAAAAGTGCTGCCATGTATTGTGAAGTCATCCATATAGACTTCCATGTAGTCATTTGTTAAATCTAAAAAGATACTCAAGACTTCCCTTTGGAATGTAGCAGTTTACACAAGCCAAATGGAAGAACTGAATAAGAAAATGTTCCCCATGGACATGTGAAGGTAGTTTTGTCTTGGTGCTCTGGTGCAATCTGGAATTAATTATAGCCACTATATCCATCAAGAAAAGAGAAGTATTTATTACCAACTAAAGTATCAAGCACTTGATCAATAAAGCATAATGGGAAGTGATCTTTCTTTGTTGATGCATTTATCTCCATGTAATCTATGCAGATCCTCCATTTCCCATTTTTCTTTGGCACAATGACAAGAGGTGATACCCACTAACTTTATGATATAGGGTATATAAATCCAACATCCAACAACTATTGTAGTTTTCCTTTTATAATTTTTCTTACTGTTGGGTTCATCCTCCTCTAAGGTTGTCTGATTAGTTTACAATACTTCTTATATATATATATATATTATGTGAGTGCAAATCCTAGGATGAATCCCACACATATCACCATAATCCCAGGAAAATGTTGTTTTATGTTTTTGAAGAAGATCAATCAACAGTTGCTCTTGTTGTCTATTCAAAATCTTGCTTACATTGAGTGGCCTCCCTGGTGTTATTTCTACTTGCTTAGAGAGGTCCATCATTGAACATATGTTGCTGCTAATAGAATTTGGTATCCAGTCATGGGGAAGAATTTGATGAAGAATAAAATTCTTACCTGTAATATCCATGGAACTTTGTTGTAGTAGAACTTGGTTCAAGGGACAACTTAAGCACCTTAATTTATCATCCACTTCTTCATTTCTTCCATAGTTTTTCTATAAAAATTTAGAGAGGACAACATATTCTTGCTATTCTTCAATTGTACAAGAATTATCCAGCATCATGAGCTGTTGTACAGAGCTCAGATTATCTTTTGGTTCTTCAACCCAAATAGTTTGATCTTCTTCATTCAATGGTTGGGTAGGAGGATAGAGCATAAGCTTCTTGGTACCATTTCCATTTTGAGATAATTCATGTTTCCAAATCTGTAACCTATGAATGCATCAACAGTGGCCAACCATGGTCTTCCCAGTATAATAGGATAACCTCCTAAGCTTTCTTTTGGTTGAAGGACAATGAAGTCAACAGGGTATTCCCAAGATTCTACCACCACAATAATTTCCTCTAAGACTCCTTCAGGTCTCAATCTGTAATCTATCCACTAGTTGTAAGATTGTAGTTATTGGCCTTAGTCCTTCCAACTTCAGGTCATCCATGATTTTCTTGGTCATGATGTTAATTCCCCTAAGTCAATAGTATTCTTGATTGTAGTTCCATTGATGAGTAACAATGTTAACCAAGGGACTACCTAGATCTATATACTTAGGTAAAACTGAATTTCCAAGCATGATATCTGCCAACTGTCTAATAAATGCACATAGTGGATGGATCTTTCCTTTTTCTTCCTGGATTTTTAATGCATATATCATTAACCAACTTGTTATAGATGGGCACATCCTTAATGGATTGAATATGTTGGAATCTTCATGTAAATATCCTTCAGCTGATTGACAAAATCAGAATTTGAATCTGATTTAGGGTCTATATTTCTTTCCTGCAATCTCTCTGGAAATGGGGGTTCATTAACTTATGTATTATCCTTGCTAAAAATCTATTCATGTTATTTTGCAGATCAACTTGTAGTGATTTTTAGACTTTGTAGATTAGTATGCAGCAACTATGGTTCATCTGCAATCTCCATGATGGCGGGTTTACTTGGTGGTAGAAGTTCTCTTCTTGAGCAGAGATGGATATAATTTACATCAACTGAATATGTAGAGTATTGGGTTGATTTAGTGGTGTAGGTTGGCTGAGAAACTTTATTATTTGGGTTAGGTGATGGTTGAGCTTGCAATTGGGTAGCCTTTGGTTTAGAGATAGATTGGGGGTTTTGCATCAAATCTTGTTGTTGTGGGTAAGGAGGTTGATGGTAATATTTTTGGTAATTAGGAGGTTGATTTATACATTTTTGACCTCCTCTCCAAGGCTTCTGCCATGAAGAAGGGGTTTTTTGTCAATTTTTGGCCTTGGAATTGAGGTTGTCATGGTTGTTGATATTGGCTAGGGTATGGAGCCCAACCTTGTTGATTATTATCCCAAGGTGGGGGTTACATACATTGAATTACTAGCCCAATTTTGAAAAGATGGCATTGGATCTTGTTGGCATACCTCCTTGTATTCACAGCCAATAATTTATTTGAACAACGTAGAAGAATTATCCATCCTCCATTTCTATCATCTTGAATTCTGGTGAAACCTCTTTTTATTCTGCAATGTTTTCCAATCCTCTACATCTGCAATCAAATTTTCTCCTTTTGCAAGAGTGGAAGAACTTTGTAAGTGTTGCCTCTACATCTTCTCTCTCTTCTTCTTTGCATGCACAACATCAAGCTGGGTGGCCATGTCATTAACTATTTCAGGTTTCATGTTCTTCAACATGTTTACAATCTCTTATTTAGATATATCCCCAATTCCTTTGGTAGTTGATCCACCCGTTTGATCTAGCACTTCTTATTCTCTTCATCGTTGCTCTATAATATTTCTTGTAGGAATCAAAAATCTCGTCAAAGGTAGCTTTTGAGATGTCTCCTAATCCTTTTAGGGACGAATCATCTATATCCTCCTCATCGATTCCTTTTAGGAAAAAGTAACTTGAGAGACTCAGAAGGTAACCATGTGTGTCTTGACTTCTAAACTCAAAATTAGGAATCTTTCTAAGTAATATTCTAGTGGCTCATCTTCCATTTGTGTCATCCTGAAGAGTTCATCTCCTCCTCTACTACTTGGATTGCAGTAGTCTTGGTACTTGGTCAAAAACGTTTCCTTCATCTACCACCAGGTAGTAACAATATCTCTTCCTAGACCCATAAACCATCTCAAGGTTGCATCCTTGAGTGTAGAAGGGAATAAAATCAACTTATGTGCATCAGTTATGTAATCATAAATTTTGCATAAAACATCAAACTCAAACAAGAAAGTGTTTGGGCATTCAGTTATAGATCCATGAAAGTTAGGAAGGGCTGAGGGAGAAATGTTCTTCATTACAATAGGTTGATTGTTATTGGATATTGGGAACTCAAGCATAGTTTCCCCTTCTTCAACA
Organism: Taxus chinensis; assembly: GCA_019776745.2. Lineage (NCBI taxonomy): Eukaryota > Viridiplantae > Streptophyta > Pinopsida > Cupressales > Taxaceae > Taxus > Taxus chinensis. The sequence goes on along the minus strand of CM034148.1, from coordinate 768,977,231 downwards.
TTTTGATTCACTTCTTCTGCCATGATTAGGTGATCAGGAACATCCTCAGAATATCACTTGGAGGGGGATTTTATAATAGCAAACCTTGAACATAGGAATATGTGTCTTCTTCAGAATCAGAAGCAATTTCTGTTATTTGAGGATTGGTTTGGAATCTACCATGGGCATCTCTTGTACAATGTATACATCAACTAGATCAACTCAATCAATAATTAGTTAGTGGGGGGTTTGAAGGTGGAGTTTCTAAAATCTAACCTGTTTCTAAGAAATTTTAAGATACAAAAGCCTCACAAAACTTCCTATAACTTGGCAATATCCCTAGAAATGGTGCCAAAAATGGTGACACAAATCAACTTGCAAAAATTAATATGTTGTTCATTGAATCAAAATCAGTTTAATTATCAAACAAGGGGATGTAAACTTGAAACATTTACCAGTGTTGTATACACAATTACAGTAGATCTAGGAGGTTGGAAATAAATAATTATCACAACAATGATTGAAAGGTAAACAAAACTGATAATTGGAAATGAATGGTTTCTAAATGCTAGTACTAAGACAAAGCTATAAATTCATAATATAGATACAAAAAGTAAATAGTTCCTTAGGTAAGCATATATGCAATGAAACAAGACAAAAATGGAGGGGTTTAGCAGAACACAAGTGGGCCCTGAATTTGGTGCTAATCCCTCCTAAATTCTGCAACTAGAGACTAATAAACAAAACTCATATCTTTATTGAATTCGCATGAATATGACATCAAGGAACAAAATCAATCTCCTCTGTGAATTTCTTAGATAATGAATCTATATATACTATATATATCTCTCTCTATGAAAGTTATAACCAACATTAACCCTTTTTTTATACTTCTCATCTTATAGTAAGGACATTAGAAGAAGGAGAGTCCAACTAAGAGTTTTAACAAATTAAGTGAAAGATATTTAATAGAACAAGTGGAAGATCTTTATCAGAACAATGAGAGATTCAACACATGCTATGGAACTCATAACAGGTTGTTCAGATAACAAACACATAACTCAAGTAATCGACGTAGTTCCTTAAATCACGTGTTAACTCAAACAATCAGTTCTTCAATAGTTTGCAATGAATGACTAGATCAAAGGTTGAGTTATCTCCTAGTTTGGCATGTTCAAGTTGTAACTTCTTCTTTAGTGGTACATACAAACTTGAGTTCCATTCTTCATTCCTTCCAAAAGATCTTCATAATGCGGGCTCTTTGTTGTAGATGATCTCCTTTGGCTGCGAATGAGTTACTGTAAATAGGTTCTTTGGCTGCGGATGAGTTGTTGCGGATGGTTTTCGCTACATATGAGTTGTTGCATATGGAAAATTTACTTACAATAAAGAGTGGCATCACACATATCATCATTCAAACAACTTATTGGGATAATAAGAATAAATGCACACAAAATACCACAAAATAAATATTACTAGTTATAACTATATTAATTAGTAACTTTTTCATAAGTTCAAGTTGTGATGATAATGGTCAGCAGTGCAACTAGAAAATACAAGGACATGACTATAATGGCTTGACTAGAATATAAAAGATGAGTTATTTACAAAGGAAATCAACAAAACTAATTAGATACTATATATTTCAATATCTTTATCATATACACATACGCATTCACTTGGTCTATGAAAGTGAATGTATATTTCTTACATCTCCTTACACGATGCATGATGCTCAACAATGAATCCCTTACTAGTGCAACTGAGGCTCCTGGGGACATCTACTTTGAGTAATCCTACACATTGCATTTTCTATTGTCACATTCTTTATTAATACTCATTATAGTTGCTTTACTTTTTTCTAATATATACTCTCTTTTACAAACTATTTATCTTTATAACATGCTAACATGTGCTTCATGTGTAGAATTTTCCTCACATGACTGTATACAACTATGGTTTTCTAATGAATTTTCCTTTCTATTGTATCTTATGGTTTGTGTTATTTTCTTTATGCTTTGTGTGATCATTTAATACTTTTGTATGCTTTGGCCATGATTGAGTTGTGACATTATGAGTGATGTGCCATATATAAAACCCACTTTTTGGGGTCCATATTGTTTGCACACTTTATTGTTACATTTTCTTATGTTGCATGCTAGCTACTTTTAATACTAAAACTTGTACTACCATATCTTGTTTTCACCATCCTTTGTTTCTACCATGCCATATATAAAACCCACTTTTTGCGGTCCATATTGTTTGCACACTTTATTGTTACATTGTCTTATGTTGCATGCTAGCTACTTTTAATACTAAAACTTGTACTACCATATCTTGTTTTCACCATCCTTTGTTTCTACCATGTACATACCATACCTCATGTAGGTATCCACTTCAGATTAGTTCTTGGTCCTCTCGTTTGGACTACATTTTCCTATAGATGTCACATATACCCCATATTAGTGGGGCATACATTAGGTGAACAAATCACCCCTACAAAAACTCAAAGATATAGTTAAAATAACCACAATACTAAACAATATAGGCATATAATCATGTAGTTGTCGAGAATCATACTTGGACTTCACACACATTACAGACACTAATGCCTAGATCCAGACACTTGAGACTAGAATCTAGGCACTCCTTTCCCCCTTGGGTGCTAATGTTGTGGGGGTAGAAACCATCATTTATTTTAGTGTCTTCAGTAGTCTATAACACATTTCTCTAGTATAAGGAACTTGTCTCTAATTACATAATGTAGGTTTTCTCCTACAATCTATCACAATACAAAACTAATTGGGACATACCATCTACAGTGGTGCTCATTCAGGAAGGAGTCAATAAAGGATAGTATAGTTAAACCTCTCTCCCCAACACTCTTCTCTTGGCATTATATTTCCCAAAAAACTCATTCTAAGGATTACATCACTAGAAAATTTTTCTCTTGGTGTGATATCACCCAATAAACTCACTCTTGGTGTGAGATCACTCAAAAATCTTACCATCGACAACAAATTCAATAACATCAAGAAAATTTTTCAATCTCTTATACTCTTATACATCAGGTGCACACTTTCCTTTTACATACTTTAACACAAATTACTTACTTATAAACATGTTACTTTAATTTATCATATATGATACTTTGACTACTTTTTGGCTCTTATTTTATAGGTCTACCCTTAACATGCGATAAGAAGCAGCCTACAAGTAGAACAATAGGTACAAGTTACACATATGTTTCACCCCTAGGTATAATTCCTATTTTTCTAGTCCCCATTATTCACTTTGTAATCACTTTACACTTCACTTAAAATTCCTCTCAGCACGCTATTCGTTGTGGTCTCTACAGGATCATAAGGTACACATATTCTGACTACTTTACACTATCAATTATTCACTCAAAATCATAAAGTGAAGGAAATATGTGGACACAAAATCTATGCAATTTGGTACATTTCTAGGTCCTAAAAGCATGCTAGCATTTACGTGATTCCTAAGAAAGAAAACTAGTAATAGACAACTCTCTTTAGCCTTTTTTTTGTTTTCAACACTTATATTGGCTTTATACATCTTACATCCTTTCTATGAGTTGATTGTTTTATCTTTCTATGGCTTCAGACACTAGAACCCAGTCAGGAGACTAGAGCCACGTGCTCCTATCCTCTTAGGTGCTCATGTCCCACTTTACATAACTCTTATAATTTTTGACCCCTTTCACTTCTTAATCACTTTTTACTACTTTGGGTTGGCCTTAAAGTTGTCAATTACTAAATTCAAACAAGGGAATCATATAAATACATAGTTATGTTTTCATAATAAAGGACCAAGGACTAAGCATTACATATTAACACCTAATCTTGGATTCAAAGGAAAAAAGAGCATCAAAGGCAGCCATCTAGCACTCATTCAAGGGAAAAGGGTTGCATCACTTCTACATACACAACATAGGAGGGGAATTTCTATTCTATTCCATCCCACACATTCTATGTACATCTAGTACATTCTATACCTATCACGCTAACATTGTGCAACTTACACAAGGGAATCCTAAGGAATCAATTTTACACAGACACACAAGAACTATATGGAGTTTGAGATATAGTGTAGTGCTAAGTTGTAAGTTAACTCTTCGGGTGACTGTCAGGATCAATCTGACTCCCCATTCTACATTTTATTTTTTGGGTTTGATTTTTTTTATGGGTATTTACATGTGAACTAATTTATTGTATGTTATAGGTATCATCATCGATCAAGCAATGAATCTCAAGCAACAAATAGGGATCAAGAGAGAAAATATCCTGACATAAATGATATAATAATCTTAGCATTCAACTGGTCATCAACACCCATATCCAGTCACCAACACCTAGGCACTCTTACCCTTCTATGGACACCCCTTTCCTACCTCTTATTGACTCTTAAAACCTCCATTGAGATTTGATGACAATTTTCTTAGGTTTTTGAGCTATTTACCTACCCAGATCACTTCATGTTTGCTCAGAAATCAACTAACCCCTCCTCTCTCTCTCTCTCTCTTAGGGTTTCATATTCCACATGTTTTTTCACTTGCACCTTATTATATATTAGAATTAATACATCGTTATTTGTAGTAGTTACTCTATAATAATATTTAATTTAATTTAAATTTAAAAGAGCTATTATCCTAGTTCAGAATAACATGGTTCATATTTTTGAGTGGTATTATCCTTATGATCAACCCCATAATCTATATGTATGTGAAGATCAAATGAATTCATTATGTGAGAAGGCTTTTATGGTGTGAACTCTATTATCTCAATAGGACCAAGTCATGGCTCCATTGTAAATAAATACATAAGAGATATAAGAGGCCACCACTGAGCCTAACCTTATGTTTTTTTGTGTCTCCAGATTCATTTATGGTTAACCAAGCCACTGTCAACTTAATAAGGTCATAAATCCATTTGGTTGATCACATAAGGTTAAAATAAAGGAATGTTGATACGGATATTTCTTCCCCTTTTGTCTCCTAGTCTACAACCTAAAGAAAATAAACCAGAAAACTTAAGCATAAACTTACCTTCATCCAATTATCCCCAGTTCACTCAACATCCCCAGAATGAACAAAATTTTCAAAACACTATAGCTTCGTAGAACATAAAAATTCTATCAACCAAAGAGAATCTGTAAATAGAGCATGCAAGGAAGGAAAATGGATAACCCCTAATGCATAAAGTTGTGGGTTCCCCCTTTAATATTGGTAAGAAAATGAAAAGGAAAAAATTGAATGTGATGATGTGGGATGCCCTGTCCATTCCATTTCAAATGGATCTTATACAAAACTCTCTAAAGAAACATCCCCAATCTAAACCTGTTGCACTAAAAACACATTCCGTGGTTAACCTATGCCAACCAAATGAGGAACAAGTAAGAAATACTAAGAAAACCCCACCCTTTTACATGTATTTAATTGTAGGAAAACACTTGGTTCATAATTATATAATTAACTTAGGTGTTAATAGCTTTGTAATGCCTAAGAATATTGTTGTTATCCTAGATGATTCAATAAAAATACGTTATTTTGTAAATATATAATTTCATAAATATCTACAATGATAGATAGTAAGATACAAATGATAATCACTTCTATAGATGTAACTATGTAAGAAACAATAAGGAGATAAGGCATTTATCTAATTTTTACATGTCTCAAAGTACACCCGAACTAGAAGAATTAATGAAATGGCTAGGAAAAATGTTTGAAATTCTCCATGTAAATTTTAGAACCTGTAGACAGGTCAGGACATCGATGCTTGGGCAGGGGTGAGGGTGTCTGGGGTGCTAGAGAAATTTTGTGGGCACTAAATTTTGTAGAAAAGATTGGAACCTGATTTCTTCAATGTTTAAAGGGTTTCACTAACCTTCATTATTGATCTCCTATATTTCACACTTTAATGGCCGAAGAACTTGTTAATGTACAACACAAATAATATCCTGTAAAACCCCCAAGCTACATCAAATACTAAAAAATAAATATGAAAAATGGGGAGTCAGACTATCCTCGAAAGTCACCTAATAGAGTTAACTTATGACTAATTGATCCAATACATCTCATACTCCATGTATTTCTATTTTATTGTGTGTGCAATAGTGATCCTTGGTTGACCTTGAATCGGTGACGCCAAGATAGAGATTTGTAGCTAGATAGAATTTAAATGTGTGGGATAGAATTAAGAAACTTCATCTTCATATGTAGTGTATACAGAGTAATAAGCCAAAAATGTAGTCCCTTTGATAATATGTAGATAAACATCCCTTGATAAAATTTCTCGCCATTATAATGGTATGTATGTTGTGTTTATATAGGGATCTCTTTCTTGAATTTTGACACTAGTGACGTGACATGACAAATAGGACCTCAGAATAGGAGTAAGAAACCCAAAAAGGCCAAAAAAAATGTCAAAAATGTGAAAAAAAATCAAAGAGGATAGGAGCACTCAGGTTGGATAGGAGCTTCTATGCGCTAGCGTCCTGAGATAACTAATGACAAATGTGAGAATATTGATAGAAAGGGATCCTTGTGACCTGACAGAAAATGTGTGTAGAAGTGACAAATGTGAGAGATAAAAATTAATAGAAACAAGCAAACAAAGTGGATGGACTAAGAAGTGTGTCACCAGAGAATACTTTTCTTACTTGAGATCCATACTTAAAACAACATACTTGGGGGTATAGTAGAATAGTACTATGTGTGCGATATTGTGTCTACACCAGACCTTAAGTACAATATAGTTTCTAAGGGTTTCCTATAACTTGGTGGCTCAACTGTCAACATTTCAGTACTAATAAAGATATTGAGGCAACCCTTCATGCTTTTATAATTATAACCATCAGTCAAGATATGTTATTTTTTGACTCGCATCCTTTATTTACTATTAAATTATCAAGATATTTAATGGGAAAGGTGTGTGGATATTTGTTTTCAAATTAGTCTCACATGCTCCTAAGAACTAGATATGGTACTAGATTTAACATCAAATTTTAGCCAATATCTTCTTATCATATTGATTTTTATGACCCCTCTCCTCTCCAATCTGATTGCATGATACATGAAGATGAAGAATATGAGATAGTTTTAATAGAGCAACCCACTCATCCTAGTTTAGTTCCAAATATTTTATTATATTAATGATCCAAAGAACGTTATGAATTTTACCCTTTTGATACAACTAAGGAAATTACGCTAGGAATCTACCACTTTCATCAAGAGTATTTCACTATTCCCATGTCACAAAAGGAAGAAATGGATGCTTATAAATTATGGAAAATAATTTGTAATGGTTTTAAAATAAAAAAGGGAGTTGGGGTAGGTATATTTCTAGTTTCTCTAATGGATGAGAAGTTCTTATTTACCCATAGGTTATAGTTTGAGTGTTCAAACAATGTGACATAATATTAGACATTGGTTCATGGTCTACTCATTATGGAAAAAAGACAAATCAAGGCTTTACATATTTTTGGAGACTCTTAATTGGTCATCCATAAATTTAGATGGAAATTTGCCACCAAGAATAAGCTTTTTAATAATTATAGACATAGATTCTAGGATCTCTGGGAGAGTTTGACGTTGTCAATATTTAGGTGGTTCCACAAAAGTTGAACAATTAAGAAGACTATATGATGGCTATTAAATCAAAATTTTCGCGAGATGAAGATCTCATCAAAGGAAATACACAACATGTTAAGATGATTGTAAGACCATATATTCAAGACAATGAAGTTAGCTAGCAAATATTTGATCATGATGATTTTTATTTATTTATCTAAAATGAAGATGAGTTCTCCTCAAAGTTACAATCTTATTTGCATGATGGTTATGGTGATCAAATACATCAACTAAGGAAAAATAAACCTCCAAAATGGTTGGTCACTTTTTAACAATTTTTCACTTCTAACGATGAATTCAAAGGCTAACTAAATAAGATAACAATAAATAAGAGGATTATCAATCAATCGCCATTACACAAAACGAGGAGTTATTCCTTGGAAAGGTATGATATCAAACTGAAAACTAAGCCTTTATCTACTTATGTTATAAATATAATGATGTCTTCTCATGTAATTATGAAGATCTTAAGGATTTTAATCCCAACCTTTCTCAGCATACCATAGATCTTGATCCTAGTGCTAATCCAACCGAATAGGAGAAAAGGCTTGTCAATCCCAAAATTGAGCCCCTAATGAGAAAAGATCTATAAAAAATCATTGAGGAAAATTCATATTACCCATCAAATATTCACCTGGGGTGGCTAATTTGGTTCCTTTTAGGAGGAAAAATTGAGAAATCGGGCTTTGTGTGGATTTTAGGAATTTGAACAGGGCCTCCCTAAAAGATGATTATTTGTTACCCTTTGTGGAACAAATTTTACAAACAGTAGTAAGAGCTGAAATATTTTATAAGCTTGATGGATATTCAAGTTTCAATCATATCAAATTTAGAGAGGAGGATCAATATAAGAGCACATTCATAGCCAAGTGGGGAATGTATGCATATGAAAAACTAACCTTTGGTCTATCAAATGTAGGTGACACATTTAAAAGAGAAATGGCTATTGATTTTAAAGGATGCATAAATTATTTAATCCTCATCTACTTAGATGATATCACTATTTTATCAAAGGAGATTCAACATCATATTATTCATCTTCATAAATTATTTGAGACATGTAGGGAATTTGGGGTGTCACTTAACCTCAAGAAGTGTATTTTTTTTAATTTCAAAAGGTAAGCTTTTGGATTATATTGTTTCAAAGGATGGAACTACAGCTAACCCTGAAAGAATATCTACCATCCTCTTTCTACCTCTTTTCCAAATCGTAAGAAGGCCCTGTTGTATTTCTTGGGAAAGATCAAATTTATTAGGAAATTCATTAATAATTTTGCGTGACTAGTCAGTCCTATCACTCTAATTCTCAGGAAGGATGTGAAATTCAAATGAACCATGCAAGGAAATGAAAGCTTCACCAAGATCAAATGTGATATTTCTTAGGAAATAAATCTTATTAACTCATATTATTCAAAGGATTTCGTACTTTATACATATGCAATTGATAACAATATTAATGTGGTTTTGACACAAAAAAATATCAAGGTCACATTAAAGGATTATGAGATAAAATATTCTCATATAGAGAATCAGGTGTTTACCATCATGATATATCTCAATAAATTTAAGAGAATTCTCACCGCTAGCCTCATTAAAATTTTACTCTCACATCCTACTTTGAGAGACTTCATCATGAGAGAAAAAAATAGTGAAAAGAGAGTTGGATGGGTGAATAAAATCATGGAGTATGATTTCACCATTAAGGCTAATAAATTAGTAAGAGGAAGAGAACTCTGTGAGAAACTTGCATTGGATGCTCAAGATGATTAAGAAGCCTCCTTATTCATGGAGGAAGAATACAAACAAGTTATACAACATCCGCATAAATTAAAGGCTCCTTGAGGTGAAGATCCATTAAATGTTCCAAATTTGTTAAACAATAAAACTACACAAGGAAAAATATAACTTAACTATAGTAGATGGATCAACGACATGGAAAAATTCTTTGTACCTGGTGGCTACCCTCCTAGCTTAAACAAAGTAAAAATAATGCATATGAGATTGTAATTAATTTTCTATACATTGATTGGTGGGTTTATTTTCAAAAGAAACCTCGATGGAGTGTTGTTAAGGTGCATTAAGGGTGAGAGGGCCAAAAAAGTCCTAGCATAATTCTATAATAGCTTATATGGTGGAAATTTCTCAGCCAAGGCCACATCAATGAAAATCATGAAGGCGGGATACTTTTGGCCCAAAATTTTCATGGATGTGCATTAATGGGTTAGAGCTTGTAAATATTGTGATTTATTCACTTCTAAAAAGAGGATGACATTCATCCTAGTTCATCCTACTTAGGTGGATGAACCATTTTCCTAATGGGGGCTTGAATTTATAGGCATGATTAATCCTCCATCAAGTGTTGTGGATACTGATTATTTTATCATGTGGACAAAGGCCATACCACTCAAGGAGGATACTAATTCATTCATACTTTATTTTATTAAGGATGTTGTGACAATGTTTGGGGTTACTCGAGCCATCATTTCAAATAATGCAAAATATTTTCTATGAGCTAGAATTTTTTATTGGGCTCTTAGACTTAGAATATAGTTGAAGACCTCTTCCAATTACTACCCTCAGGGTAATGGTTTAGCATAATATACTAACATAAACCTAATCAAAATCATGAAAATTTCAACAGGGATAAACCAAAGGGAATGTCCCACAAAGTTGAGAAATGCTCTCTAGGTTGATAGAATTACATCAAAGAAATTAATTGATAATTATCCTTTCAAACTTGTCTATGGTAGAGAGGCCATGATTCCTTTATCCATAGAGTTTCCTTCATTAGATCTAGATGAATAGTTATAATTTGAAGGAGAATATCAAATAATGATGAGAGTGGAAAAATTATTTGAACTTGAAGAATTAAGATAATCCTCTATGATCAGGTGAGAAGAGAATTAAATCTCAACCAAATAGTGGTTTGAAGAGAAATACAAAGCATGGGATTTCAAAGTAGGATACTTGTTATTTAAATGGGATGCAGAGAGATCTAAACTAGGGAGGTACTCCAAGTTTGATGCACTTAAGAGTGGACCATACATTATAACTACCAACTATTGTGAATTTTCCAAACTTCATAGAGAGGCACTCCCAATTTTAGTTAATGTTATTTATTTCAAACCCTCCTTTTGAGTTGGTTTAACATTTTCTACATAGTTGTCTTATTTCATTTCCTCATTCTATTGGAGGTTCCCTCCTTTTTTTCATTTTTCGATCACTGGTTGAGTTAATTTTCCTCAATTATTGTGGTGATCATCCTTGTAAACAAGTTCTTGTACACACTCACATTTTTCCACTTGGAACATGTATGATTTTCATGTTTTTATATAGGTTTTTTGGCCCCTTGTTGTTGCTGAATTTTCACTTTAAAGCCGGTTTCATGATGGAATTAGTGTATCTTAGGGAAACCTTTAAGGTCTTTCATTGAACCCAAAGATCTTATGCATATAAGATTTCTCCATATTCCTCCCTTGGAAATAAATTTGAGTTTTGGGATTATTTTCAAATTTCATCAAAAAATACTAGGAAATCATCTTCAAGATCATGAATAAGTAGTTTCAAATCAATTATAATTCCATGTAGCTCTAGGCGTAATATATTCAATCTTTTAAGATAATTTATTCAAGTTTTTCACACCTAAATCCTTCCCCAATGGATACTTCTAGGACACTTATATTGTATCTAACAGGTAGATAACCCTGTTAAAACACCAAAATGTTGTCCAAAATAACCCCTCCAAGCTATTCAGATAACTAAAAACCCAATTTGTGGAATTAGGTAAATAATGGTTAAAATTTCACGGAACAATGGAAATTATAATTCCACAGAATAAAGGAGGTGAGTGTTCCCAAGACTCTCCATGTCTATGGAACAAAGAAATGAGTGTCAACTAGACTTGGAAAGACTTTGGTGAAACTTAGTTATTCATGGGTTCTACTAAAACAAAAAATGAACGATAATGAGATCGTTTCTTAGGAAAAAAATATGCTAAGGAAAAAATATGTGAAGGATCAATTTCAAGGATAGTGTTTTATAGATTATATATATAAAATCCATAGAAAAAAGGAAATAGTATTTTGATGCATTGGAGAAAACAGGTAGTGCTCCATGGTAGCAAACAAAACATGGGTTCTTCTCAAAAAAAAATTTGATGTACAAAGGACATGCCTTGAGACACTATGTATGAAGGAAATGCAATTTTCAATGGATACTAAGTTTGAAAGCCGTAGGACACTAACTTAGTGTTCCACGTACTTCTAAGGAATTAGTGTTTTATGACATGTTGGGATATATGTATGTCCATCAAACAAATGGTTAGTCTTCTGCGAGTATCAAGGAACATTTAAATGACTCGTAATAAGAATATTTTCCCCAAAGAAAAGGACAAACATAGGAAATCCGCAAGACAAAGATGTAATTTGACCAAAATTTATGATCATATATATCTTGAATATTTTTACCTGTTTTTAGGTGTTATATTTATGCTAGTTTACTTATATAGATTTTAATAGTATAAATATAACACCTAAAAAAATAGATAAAAGATCATAATATGTAATTATGATGACTTAGAAACTTTGAGGGGGAACCTTTAAACCAAACAATAAGACTCAAGTTCATAATATGGTGATCATCTACCACTTACTAACTCCTATATATACCCTATTATGTTATATAAAGTGAAAAATAAGAACTATTAAACATATGAAAGAATAAATAAGTATGCTATGAAATACTAGAAGATAATGTTAGCCACATGTTGTCTATACATATCTTGATATATGACCTAGGAATAAGGGCATATAGATTAGAGAGAGAAATGGTTAGAATGCACATAAATGGGGCAACAAAGCATAAAAACCAGAATGCACGTGGATGGTAACAAATATTATAAGGACCGAACCAAGTGTGGAGGGGATCAGAGTGTGCACAGACGGGGCATGAGAGTGAAAGGACTATAAAACATGAAAATTGAATATGAGTGCATAAGTTATAATAACAACTAGAAAATGGTGTCAAATATATTTGGCACAATCACACATGCGACTGAGACTATGACAAATATGGATGGGAAAATTTTGAAAGAAGAAATAAATAGAAAATATGGAAATGTTTGGGATGTAAAATCATAGGGAAATCATGCCTTCAATTAAGACATGGAAAATTTTAAAAATGAAATAATGTGGGAAATGGGATGGATATAGGATCTAGGAAATGAAAGACTATAAAAATGTGGTTGATGGAAAATCACATAGCATTTTTGCATGTGCCTAATTCTATGTAAAATATGAAAATGCTTAGAATGTGTAGATAGTTCATAAACTCAGTGAAATTGTGTTTGATGATAGGGGTACTTGTGGATGTAACCTAAAAGTGACTGAATCTAGATGAAAAGTGTGTTTTGGGAAGGTGGTTTATTTTTTTTGTTTAAATTCAAATGTTATATGCTACGATAGAGATGAAATTGGATCTTATCACTCCGAAAAATATGCACCTTTTGATATATTCTAAAAGGTACATGAAATAGAATCATCTTATCACTAAAATATCATTCAAATGCAATCCCTCATAAAAAATCTGATAGTGTCCCACCCCTTTAGGGTTTATGCCTAATAACCAATAAAATTGGGAAATGCCGAAATGGATCTGTATTCATGTCCTTTTGACACCCCTAATATCTACAAATTTTATGCCACATATTTTTTTTTCATGGTTGTGATAGGTGAAATATTTAGTGGATCACTTGCAATGGCTTCACTTATAAGCATGACCTTGAGGAACCATAAATAGTGAACACCACTATAAGGAATGTCTCACTCTATGAAAAATAGAAAAGTGAAAATATTTAATCTATTTCTAATTCCCAAGATCACGCAAGGGCATAAGGGAAGAGAATATGTAACACACAATCATTATATATGAGAATAACATATATTAAATTTATTTTCCTCATGTTCTATGCTCATCATCTTCCTAAGACCATTTGTAACCCAACACATTATCTCATTCCCTTTTCCACCATGAATTTATTTCTAATTCCTTTCTCACCCAAATTTTTCATTCATTTACCAAACTTAGCATATATCTTGTTTTCTTATACCTCTTATCTACACCTCTAGATCTTCTGACTTCCCATCACTCCATACCAATTGGTCGTGCCCACACCAAGTCTCATCTCTACCCTCTTTCTTATAAATTTCTTCATCCCTCACCTCTAGTTCCCACACCTCCCACCCACTCTACCCTCCTATAAATTCTTACAACTGTGATAATTTTCTTCCCTCTTCCCCACCTCGGACCTATATTTCAATCATTTTCATGATTGGTCTAACTAAACCTTTATTTATCCTCCACCCTCATCTCATCCTACACACCTACAAACTAATTTTCCTCTCTTTATATCCTTTATATGATATTTGTTGGATTTAAACAAGATAAAATGTTATCATTGTGATCCGTCATGCACTCATAGGGATTGTATTTGAATTGATATCGATCTAATTTATATTAAAAAAAAACATTGCCATAGGAAATAACTACTCATGGATAAAACATGGAAACCTGTGTCTTATGTTTCCTGTTATATGATCTCATACCCACACCTACAACAATACCCCTATCCTAAAACCAACTGAGAACCAAATGGTATACTATTAAATATCTAAAAATTATTGTGTTACCAATGTTTTTTCCCATGCATAGATTGTACCCCACTCTATGATCTCCACCAAAACCTCACCAAGCCCCCCACAAAAATTTATAAGCTAATGAATATGGAAAAGTCTATTTAACATAAAACATATAGGGAATCACCTGAGTGACTAATCCTTACTCATATATTTCACAATATATTAATCGCCCATTAGCACATTAAATCTAATCCACCACTAGCACATATAGTCACTACAATAGCCTATCCCACATGGTTTCATTTACCACCAAGACCAACTTCTCACCCTCGATTAGAATGCAAAAAATCCTCCAATATTATCTTCATCTCACTAATCATAAGATGAAAAGTATACATGTCACTATTCCACCTCTCTAAATGTTTCGTCAATAATCACATCTCCATCTACACCTACTCATTTTATGTGATATAAAAAAATTTCCCACCCCTTGAATCAACTCCATCTCTAGCTGAGTCATCACCTAACATAATTGGTATATAAATACTGAAATTTGGTGCCATATGTCACCAAAGGAAGCCCCTAGATTCACAAAAATCATACTTTCATCACTCCCATATCCCATAAAACCCCCCTTTAAATTTTTACATTTAGTGGTTGCATCCCCCTCACACCCTAATTACATCATGATTGTTCGTCAGTCGCAATAGCCTCTAAAATTATCAAAAATCTAAAAAAATATCTAATTTTTGAAAAAATGAATCCTCTCTAACTAAACATACCTCTACCATCACATCAATCTCCCATGTGGATGTGTCATGTCTCACCTCCATGTGCTCTCTCTAGCCTTGACATGTCATAATGGGCACCTCTACTATATGTGGAATCTATTTATTATATATATATATATATATATATATATATATATATCTGTGTGTGTGTGTGTGTGTGTGTGTGTGTGTGTGTGTGTGTGTGTGTGTAGCTAAGATTGGCACCAATATCCACTCTTTTATGGTTATATTTCACCTGCTAAACACTACACCACACTTTTCACCTTCACTATAGATCCCAAAATCTTTCCAAACCATACACCAAACTCTCCCTCTACTACATTATTCATGTTACTGGCACTAGATCCACCACATCTCACTTGACCCACTCCATCACTTCCCACACAAGCTAATAGCCCTCAATCATAGGCTTGACTAATGAAATCCTACTCTGTGTTGCTTCCCTACCTCACGTGGTTCATCTCACCCTTTCTTCTCCACCTTCTAGTCATGAGAATGATTGTGGAAATTCCTGACACCCACTACTCACTCCTCTCAATGTCACTTCTTTCTACCGACCTGAATCACCTCCGTGTCACCTCTCACTCATGGGTATGACTAGTCAAACCCATCTTCCTCACAACAACCACTTCCAAATAATTTACCACCCACACATCTCAATTTTTCCTACTAATTTCCCAATCCCATCTGTAACTAGGTTATTCTGACATAATAACTTCTCCCCATCACCCTCCAATACTTTCTCCTCTTGTACCTTCCTCTCTTTTCTTCCATTATCACTCAATTTTCACCTTTCTTTATTTTATAGCTCCACCTCTTCTACCTTCCAATTGCACACATAATGAGGGAAATCCTGACACCTCCATCCCTTCCTCACCACCTTCCCTCACCTCCCCTCTAAGTAATCACCTAACTCCCCAATATCAATTACCTCCTAACCCATGCTTCCCCACTCACTTGCAGGAATGACACATGCCTCTTCCTTCTTCCATAATCTATGTATAAATATCCTTACCTCATCTCCCCTCATAACTTCCAATGTAACCTCCCACCTAGACATAGCTAGGAATGGGTCCTTCCCCATTCATATTCATTTATCTCTCTTCGTCTCTCCCACCCAAATCATGCAATTTCTTCCTTTCCACCCAATATTCCTACTAAACCCCTCATCAAGTCACAAGTGAAACTATTCTTTCCCTCTTCCCTCTACACCATATCCTATTCACCTCTACCACTTCCTCTCAACTCCATTTCACTTACCTCATACCCAACTCTGTAACTTTTCTCTCTATGTCGGTAATCATTCAAATGGGGTATGTCGTGGGTGCGACCAACCCCTATCTCCATATTTTACACAAAAAAACATTATTTTTGGTGGTTAAGGGACCTACCTCGTCAATATCTCTAACCCTTTTATGGAAATAAAATATTTTTACTTCTTAAAAATGAAAAAATAATTTATATTAATAAACTATATACTTGAATCTATCGCAAACTAGTTGTCATTACGATTCACCCAAAAATGTAAGTTTGAAATTGGGTCATAAGTGTGACTTGAACCTATATTGAAACTCTACCAAAATATCAATGTTGTGTGCTAAAATGATCCTTTATGATCCATCTTCACCTCACCAAAACCTATAATACCAAAATATGTGAACAAAAGAGGAAAAAAATAAGATATAGGCTCAAGTGCAAAAAGAGTCAATGGTTTGGAATGATGGAAGTGAATGACATTTTTGAATTTTTGAGTGCATGGAAGGTTGTGACATATATGAGTGAAAAGAACGTATAAGATTGAGATAATAAGGGTCCATAATAATTTGGTCATGTAAATGGGTAAGTGGTATGGATAAAATTGAATATATTTTAGTGAGAGTTAGAAAATTAGTGATGAGGTGTCCTCTATCACATCTTTCAGGTTTTATATATTATACTTTCATTTGTGGGATTATTTTATTTTTAGGGATTATTATTGTGTTATAATGTTATATGTATTTTTAATTTAGGAGACTTTGTGTACAAGATGTGGTTTCTAGTGTATACATTTTTCCTCTTTCTATGTTACGTTGTAGCACACATAATGTAACATAAAAATAGAAGATGAGGTGGGGGTCATCTTACCCTAAATTACGATGGTTTCCACAAACATGAGATTAGCTGGTAGATTGGATAAACAATGACTTGGAAATGTGATCAATGGGCCACTTTATCCATAATGTGTGAATGGATTAATCGATTTGATTTCACAAGACAAAGACTTTTAAATTAATAGACTAATATAGTGATAATTTAATCTCATACTATTAATGGAAATAAATTTTTGTAGTCCCCCCCCTCGAGTGATGGTTTTTGGATGCACACGATGTACCATCATAATATACGACAAAAATTGGTAGTTGATAAATGATAGAAAAGTGACCGTTGTAAAAAACAAAATGAGTGGAATCGAGGACATTGTTTTCTATGCCACATGTAACTAAAATGATGATGCATGATATTGAAAAGATTGGATGAAATTTAGATAACGTCAGAAAAATGTTGTGCTAGCCTAGTAGTGGTGATGGAGAATGATTGCAAGGTAAATGACATGAGAATTGTTGATTATTTAAAAAATTTAATGAGGTAGTGAATGTTCACATATCTTTAGTCCAATGATTATGTAATAAAAGTGTATAAATGACATAGTTATAGTGATAGAGAGTATAATATATGTAGGTGGATGAGATTGGCATGGTTTGAAATAATATTAGATATGATAATGTTATGATCCTTGAAGACATGAATAATGAGACATTATGTGATCCAAAATAAGAGCTTTATAAATGTCTAAACACCATTTGGTGACAAAAAAGTCATGTGTCTCATTAAGATCTAGTATGTGTGCATGAAGGGTAATTGTTTCTTGTTTAGTGAAGACCTATAACATAATGATTGAAAACATACGACAATGTGTAGGTCAAAGTGAAATAGATATCTAGTGATTGATGGAACATAAGGTAATTTATATGTTGTGCATTTCTCCATTTTCATTTATGCATATAAAACCCTGACAGAGATACATTTCATTCTAGTCAAAAAAATTCTCTAGTATCATCCAAACATCTAATTCCCTAGTGGAGATAATGAAGAGACCCCTTTGAAATAGTGTGTGATATTGGTTGAAATTTCTAATGTTATTGTTGTTATTCTTTGTCTTTTTTAGGACTCGATGATAGTAGATGAGGATATGAGGATAAGAAAGGATAACATGCCTTAAATCAATATTATTTTTTAATTTATAGGTTATCAATGGTAATGTTTTATTTTTAGGATTTATTGAGGTTTTATATTATTTTTGATATTATTATCTTAGGAGACATTTTGTGCAAGGTTTGTTTTCTAGTGTTTTGATGAACTAAAATGGAACTAATTATGTAGTATGGGGCTAGTTAATCTAAGATATGAATAGTTGTCTAAAAAGAAAATAAATGCAGTATAGAAATAATATATATGATCAAAACAACTATCCAAAAATAAATGCTAACCCTAATGTGAAATAAAGAAGAGGAAATAACTTAGTTAAATAATAGATGGTCATAGGACAATGTCATAGTGATGAATGGAAAAATAAAAAGCATTAATGATTATGTAAAAGTCCCAAAAAGGATGTATCTAGAGGATCTAGTTGGATTGGAGTGCCTAGAGAGGGATTGGGGTACCTTCGGGAACTCTCATCTATAATCTGGGCACCCTGGTTTGCGGAAAAGATCTAAAACTAATTTTTATGGGGCTGAGAGATAATCTGGAACCATTGTTTTTTATCGCATCAACCTCTTTGTCCCATGCTAGATGTCACCAATAATCCAAGATGATGAGAAGACCTGTAAAAAACCAAAAGAAATATCAAAAACCTAATAAAAGGAAATATATAAATGAATGGGTCAGAATTATCTCAGTTACCACATCAATGAGCTTACTAACTGAGCATTGCACTACATTTCAGACACAAATGTAGTTCAGATGAGTGTGTACATAATGTGTGCTAGGTACTCTTGAACCAGTCACACTTTGTGAAGTAGCGAGAAATAAATAAATGTAGAAAATGTAATAGAATGTGTGTATGGAATATAATAGAATCCCTCCCCTATGAAGTGTGATGCATATGTCACTGCCTTATGCCTTGATGATTTACCTATGTGGATGCAAGTGATCTCCAATGTAATATATGGATACAACTCGAGATAGAGTGATATTAGTAAGTGATGCTAGGTCCCTCATTATAGTCTCATAATTGTATATTTATAGGGTTATCTTGATCATAATTAACCGTGAAATGGATAAACATAAAAAAGATAAAGATGTAAAATGGATAGAAAGATCCCAAAATGTGGTGAGAAAGTGTAAAAGGGACTGAGGTGCCCCTAGTAGGACCAAGGCACCCACGGGCACCGCAGTGCTAATTTGGGTGCCCCACTGGAGGCTAAAATGATAGAAGATGATTGAAAGAGATTGGGCATATGGATGAAAAAGGTATGGTATGATGAAATAAAATAAAACAGGATGGCCAAAAGACGAGGGTTAATTAACACATTCCTCACTCAAGAATATTCTAAATAGTAGTATGAAACTGGGATAAATAATGTCGAAAGTGCATGATTTTGTGACTACATTTTTCCCCCACTTTATGTTGGTGAGAAGAAAGCTCGATAACATAAAGTAGATAGATATGTGTACATGATGGCAATGTAAAGTATTGAAAAAGGCATGCCAAAGGAATAGACAAATCATGGACTAACTAAAAGATGAATAAGCATGGAAAATAAAGATGAAAAATACGTAAATGAAAAGTGATGAAAGTGAACCTAGGGTGGAATGTGTGTGTAGCTACTGCGGTGTGTGATGTACCTATATGGTTAGTAAAGCATGTGTTGTGATCAAGTTTTGTTCGTTATATTGTTGTTGTTGTTGTTTCCCCCATTTGACTACTTATTGCTCATACAGCCGAACCTACAAGGATAAAATGATCAAGTAGTCAATTATGTATGTATGTATATATAAAGGGGTAAGCACACCAAGTTGGGGGGCCAAAAGGGGGTCTTGAGTGGACACATTTTTATGAAAAATAAAAAACTTTCACTTGTACAAGTTTTTTTATATAGTTACACTCAAAATTGGAAGATGTTGTATAAACATGAATTGTAGCATTTTGAGTCTAGTTTCTAAGCTACTAAATTTTATTTAAAATAGATGAGATTAAGTGGGTAAAATAGCTAAAATATTAATAGGTGATTTTTTTTGTTAAAAAACATAATAGATTGACTTTTGTATCACCCACCATTTGTTTAGCACCATTTAGTATTTTTGAAAACCCTTTGGTAGAAAGATAGCTACGAGATTCTATTTTGTGCTAGAATTTTTTTAGATTTTGTTAGCGAGTATTTTTTTTAATGATCTTTCTAGTACAAAAATTTTAACTTCTGAAAAATAATGGAGCTCTAACTGTGCCCCCTCTAACTACCTAGAAAAATATCATTTTTTTTTCAATATGTTTAGAATTAGTCGTAGTTTGTGCTTAAATGTTTTTATTCAATTTCAATGAGTCGAAAAAAAGATACACGACAAAAGATAGACATGTTTAATCTTTAAAAAATAACTATTAAAAGGCATAGTTAGTAAATAAATAATATAAAAACCTTATATTTGTTAGAAAAATTGGAAAATTATATTTATATAAAGAAGAAACTCTCTTTTACATCGTGGTATTATTTTTTTTAAACGAATCGATTGTTTGATGTTGATTTATCATGGTGGAAGTTGGATTTATGCATTTTCCTACAAAAAAACACAATTTTCTATGTTTGTACAGGTCCATGCCTCAAGCTTGGGGATCTACACCAGATCCGAAGCCTTGAGACATGGGTTGGAAAAGGGAAAACAATAACATGTATACATTATAATGTGTAGGCGTTATAGTGCATACGCATTATGATTTGTTTATATATTGTTTTCCCCCAACATCCCTTTCATCTCTTTCATGGGATTTCTATGACCATTCTGTTTGGTCTGTAACTTTCTATACATTCTTACACGATTTTTAAGTAGTTAATTCTGTCCCCTACCCCACTAGTTGAATTTTTGTAACCGTGGGTGATAAAATTTTATCTAAGGACAAGAGGAAAGTTAAGAATAAGACATTGAATCAATTGGAAGAGATGCAAATAAATAAATTGAAGAGAATGTGAAAACTTTGTACAGGGAAAGGTACATCTACTATATCAAATGTAACTAATGTTATATAAAATGAGGATGAAATACATCATGAAAATGTAGAAAATAATGATTTTTCAATGAATAATGATATTGAATTGAATGATAATGTTGGTATGGATGAATAAATTGATATGAATCTAATTGTTGAACCTATACCCGAGAATCCAAATGTTAACCCCAAAATTTGTATGGAAATACTAAATGAAGAAAGTAACCATGTTAACCAATCTTCACCTTTAAGAAAACCTCCTTCCATTTTGTGAATAAAACCAATTCACTTAATTGAAATTAAAGATAACATTATAAATCAATGCCTAACAAAATGTTTGGAAGAAATTCGAGAAGAAAATCTAGAGGAATTAGGGATAATTACTTTGAGCATTTAAATGACACACAAAGATGTAAATTATTTGTTACATTGATGAAATTAATTAAGATGAGACCTATAATGATGACCCTGGGGTTAGGAACATCTAATGTTGCTGATCAAAATGAGTCAATTGCTGAAAACATACATAAAGTATACCAAAGTATAGGTCAAAAAATACTCACCAAAGATAGTAATGCTACACGGTGTGCACTTACTAATTGTATAGTAAGTAATAAAAAAATTAATAAACACTTGATTAGAAAAACAAGCAGTTCTTTAAAGCTAAACAAAAAAACACTAATGAAAGAAATAAAGAGATGCAAAAGTCTTAAGTCATTTAATAACACATATTATTGGGATTTCTCTAGCAAAATCCCATGGAAAGACAAGAATACATCTAATATTATAAAAGAATTAATTGTAAAATTTTAGAATGAGAACACAAGGGTGTCACTGAATAAAAGAGATACGATAAAAAGAAGAATTTCTCGTAATCATGAATCATGTGAAAAAAATTTCTTACATATGAATCAAACACAATTGTTCTCTAAATTTAAGAATGAAAATTCACAAATTAACATTAGCCAAAGAATATTTGAAATGAGCAAACCCTTTTATGTGAAAATCAATCACTCACGTACCACTTGTTGTTGCAAGCTTGATGTTGAATTTTCAATGCATTATGATGCTTTTTGTCAAATACGTCGTGTTTTGCATATTGACATCATGTTGCAGGAGTGTAGATTAAATGTCTCACCAAAATATTTAAGGGAATTTATTCTGAAAATATTTTGTGAAAAACCAACAAGACAATTTTTTTATAACAAAGCATGTTTGGATAGAACGTGCAATGTATGTGGTGGCTTGCCTAATCTAAAAAGTTGTATCCATGAGGAGAGTACAATTTCAATAGAAAAATAATTGGTTGGTTTCATAAAATATAAATTGGTGGCATATAAATTAAAAGATGGAAAATAATCTAAAACATGTGAGATTGTTACAAAACAATTACATGAGCTTATTCTTATTCTGATGTTTCACATTACAGGCTACGCGCACTCAATTTTGTTTCTTTGACACATCTCATGTGACTATGGTTCTTCCGTGCACCGCCATGTGCCCTGCTTCCTTCTTCCTTATGCTCCATTTCCCCTTCATCCTCTATCTCCTTCCATATCCCCTTTGTGCCTTCCTACTATGTAGCCACTTTCATTCTAAAATGTCACACACCCCTTGTGTGCACCTTTGCATAATTTTCTTCTAAAATGGCTAAGGCCCTAGCATTACTCTTGCATGCTTGCACACACTAAACTCTTGCACACCCATTTTCTTCCAGTCTTTGTAGGCCCTTCCATAGTTGGATGCCTGTGCCCTTCTTCCATACTTGCCTTCTATAAGTATTCCTTCATTCCTGCCACATACGTTGCATTCGCGTGCCTATTTTTCATGAATACACCTCTGCACCTTTCACTTTCATACCTTGCGTCTTGTGCACTAGTCACTATGCCATGCCATTCTGTCATACTTGATTGTGCTATATGTAACCTATCAAAGCATGCCAATACGCACTGAATCTAGAAAACCAACCAATGCATGAAACGTAGCAAAAAAACCAAAACAAATCAACAGTTGGCTGATTTTTTTAGTGTGCGCCATGCGTCATTACGTGTCAAGGTGACCTATAGACTTCTGACAGCCTTAAATTCTATTGCAGTGCTTATATTCTGGTGCACCCAGTCTCATTTGAAAGATGGTGACATCAGCTACATGTTAGACTTTTCAAAATCTTATTTAGGTGGGATTTAGTAAGTGGAAAATAGGGAAATGTCATTCTATTCATCAATGCACACATCTAATTGACCCCAACCACCAAATTTCTTATAATCTTCCATTCTTCCTTCATCTACATGCTAAACAGCCATGAGGAACCACATCTCACAGCCTTGCTGGTGGTTTTGTAGGAATTTAACATTTTTCATTGGTGGTTGAATATTTGAAAATGAGTGTACCTCCTTTTCTCCTTATCTTGTCTCATTCTTCTTCTATAATAGTACACTTATGCTTTGTAAAAGGATCCCTCTTTGTTGTAATGACAACATGCCAAAATGGTGGCCAAATTCCCACACATTTTAGACCTTGACATTGTCTCTGAAATGTAATCTTGCCTCTTTCCATGAATGTAAATGAATACGCATCCCTTCAGTAATAAAATCACTTTTTTTTGGAAATCTTGACTCCCCTTTCAAATTTTCATTACATCTCACCTCTCTGTTTGTGTTTTCTGGTATGTTGTGTGTCTCCTCTGCTTGCAATCCCCATGTTCATGTGTTGCACATGCTGGAAGGCCATGCCTAAATGTGGATCTATGGCATGCACCTTCTACCCTCTTCTCCCATGCACATTGTGTTTCCTTCGCCGTTTGTGGAGAGAGATCAACCCTTTCCCTAGAGATATCACCTTCCTTAGCTTAGGATTTCCCCTTTCTGTACATCCTTCTATCCCCGATCCCTTTACATGTTTAGTCTAGGATTTACTTTCAGCATTAGGAGTAGTAGTAGCGTTAGAGATAGGTAAGGGAACTAGCCTTCTCCGAACATCCTTCTCAAGCACACAAGGTCCCATAACTTGGAGACAGTTCCATTGTTTTCTTAAACAAATTAGTTCTTCCAGATCTAAGACACAAGTGCATGTTTGAGCGACCAAAATTTTTTGGCATGCCCACTGTGACCAACTTGAAGAGCTATACATCTTCATCTCAACAAGTTCGGTGTATTATTGTTGAGATCCTGCCTTTGGAGGAATACTTTAATACATTAGGTGACTCCACTGATTCAAATGCACCCATTATCTCATTCGCTAACTAGTGTCCCCTCTTTTCGTTCATTTTCTTTCTTCCATCATGTAATGTTCCTCTTTTAAAGTTGTACAATCATGACTACTTTCCCATATTGGAATTCTCATTCGCAATAGCATAACTATTTTTCTCCATCACCATAGTTTCACAATCCTCCTCTAAATCAATTTTAAAAGTCCCATTATCCTGAAAATGCATATAACCCACCCCCCACTGATATGTATGGTTATTTTCCTAACCATGATGTTTATGAAGAACATTTTTATGGAGATGATGGTGAAAAATCTATGGCTAAAGATGATTTTGAGAAGGAGGTGCAAAAGATGGAGATGGACATGATGTAACTCAGGATGACAAGTTCATTGAATGCAACTAGAGTTGGCCTTTTACCAAGCTAGTTTAACACCCATGAGAAGCTACATTTTCTCACTCAGATCTGTCCCCAGATCACAAAGTTGGTGGAGTTAATGGTAGCTTGAAAATCTAGTGTGTGGTAACCCTGACAAAGGGGTAACTCTGCTCTACCATCCTACATACCTCCCATTCCTCCATGCTAATATACCCCATCGAATCAAATTGCACATTTTCCCATATTTCTACGTGCTACCCCATTGAGATTTATATCCCTTCTCCCTTTTCCCCCCATCTCACCTTTATTTCTCTTCCATCACCTTCATATGCACACTTTAATTCCTTCATGAACTTTCATTCCATTGCTTCTTGTGTACCCATCCTCCCACCTTCTTTCAAACCCCCTCTATCTAACTATACAAAAATGAACAACCCCTTACCTATGCACCATCTCAAGCCAATGTAATCATGTTTGATGACTGCAGAATGGTTAAATAATGGTATGAATTTCACTAGGATGATGAGATCATTAGAGTGCTTATTCATAAAGAAAATCAGGTAGTGTCAGGGGGCGTACTCCCGAAGGATACTGAGTTTCTTGTAGAGGCATAAGCACACATGACCCAACCTTCAAGCACTCCTCTTTAAGAGGAAAATCTACATGAGGATCCCATCAGTGGGATCAAGTTTTAAAGTAGTAGGAAAATTGCAAGGATCAGACCATTCCCAATCAGATATCTTGATAGTAAAGAGATAAAGATAGATTTGTCACCGGTTATGCTCATTTTAGAGCATGAGGTTGAACTTCAGCATGCCAAAGGTCAGCAACAACACCTCCCAAATAAAAGAAAAGAACAAGCACATGAGGTATATATTCTATTTTTTGATACTTTAGGGAGGGTGAAAAATCATTTGAAAGTCGGTTTTTCATTCTTATTCCTAACCATGTTCAATATCAAATCAATTACATGGTCAAAATTTATGAGGAGGGGAAGCTACTTCTTCCTTCTTGTTGCAGGTTTTACTTGAGCACACTTTTCCTCTAGTTAGTGTAGGGTATATTAGGTTTTCTTTTAGTAACACAAGTGTGTGTGCACACTCAACATGTTCCCCTTGGGACATGTATGATTTAATATTCGTACACATATGTGTTTGGTGCCCTCCCTTTGGTGCCCTTTTCCTTCTGTTGCACATGTTTATCTGTTTTTGATTTTAGGATGGTAGTTAAGTTTCAACAGAGGTAGTTACAACAATCCGCGTAGATTTCCACTCTCAAAATCCAAGTTAGAATATATTCACAAGAGTAGGGTTTTAGTTCATAGTTCATGCATGCTTCAGGTGAATCCAAGGGTGTTCTTCAAATTACATATCATATTATGTTCGATGCTAAACTCCATGCCCCATGGATGCTTCTAAGGCTACTAGTCTCCTCAACTGGTAGGTAGATGGGCCTCGAAATTCTTCAAAATATTGTCCTAAATAACTCCCCTAGTTATTTAGAAAACTTATATTTTATTCTTTTTCTGATGTTTGACATTATAGGTTGCACACATTCAAGTTTGTTTCTTTGGCACATTTCATGTGACTACATTTCTTCCATGCGCCCTACTTCCTTCTTCCTTATACTCCCTCTCCCCTTCATCCTCTATCTCCCCTTTATGCCTTCCTTATATGGAGCCTCTTTCATCCTAAAATGTCTTGCGCCCCTTGCGTGCACCTCTGCATGCTTGCCTTCCTAAATGGATAAGTCCTTAGCATTCCTCTTGCACACTTGCATACACTAAAATCTCACGTGCTCATTTTCTTCCAGTCTCCACACGCCCTTCCACAGTTGGATTCTTGCACCTTGCTTCCATACTTTCCTTCTACAAGTATGCCTTCTTTCCTGTCATGCACATTACATTTCCGCACCTCTCTTTCACGCATGCACATATGCACCTCTCACTTTCACACCTTGCATCTTCTGCACTAGTCACTATGCCACATCATTCTATCAGACTTGACTATAATACACTCAACCTATCAAATTTTAACAACCAAACACCAAATATGGAAAACTAAGTGGTGCGTAACATGTGGCAGACAAGATAAAAAAAATGAACAATTGGCTATTTTATTTAGCATGCGCCATTTTCTGTTTCATGTTAGAGCGACCTGTAGAATTTTGATAGCCATAACTTTTTCTTCAGTTCTTGAATTCCTACACACCTGGTCTTATTTGAAAGCTCCTGACATCATCTATATGTTGGAATTTTCAAAATCAGTTTTAGGTGGGATTTGTTAGGTGGAAAATAGGGAAACTTCATTCTAATCATCAATGCACACATCTAATCAACCCCAACCACCATATTTCTTCAGATATTTACTTCTTCCTTCTTCTACATGCCAAAAAGACATGGGGAAGTGCATATGATAGCCTTACATGTGGTTTTGTAGGCATTTAACATTTTTTTTTGGTGGTTGAAGATTTTAATATGAGTTTCCCTCCTTTTCTCCTTCTCTTCTCTCCTTCTTCTTCTATAAATAATAGAGTTTTGCTTTGTAAAAAAGATCTCTCTTTTTTGTAATGATACCATGCTAAAATGGTGGCTAAATTCCCATGGGTTTCAGACCTTGACATTGTATCTGCAATGTATTCTCACCTCCTTTCATGAATGTAAATGATTGTGCATCCCTTCAATAATAAAATCATGTTTTGTGGAAATCTTGGCTTCTATTTCACATTTTCAATGCATTTCTCCTCTCTATTTGTATTTTCTGGTATGTTGTGTGCCTCCTCTACTTGTAGTCCCAATGTTCATGTGTTGTGCACACTGGAAGGCGAACCCTGCATGTTGATCTGTGGTGCGCACCATCCGCCCTCTTCTCCTGTGCCCTTTCTATTTCCTTTGCCACTCATGGAGAGAGGTTGAAACTTTCCCTAACGCTATCACCTTCCTTATTTTATGATTTCCCATTTCTGTAAATCCTTCTATCCCTAGTCCCTTGGCATGTTTAGTCTAGGATTTACTTTCAACATTAGGAGTAGCAGTAGCATTAGAGATGGGTAGAGGACCTGACCTTCTCTGGAGATCCGTATCAAGTGTGTAAGGTTCCACAACTTTGATATGGTTCCATTGTTGTCTCAAACAACTCCCCTCTTCTAGATCTAAGACATGGGTGCATGTTTGAATGACCAACAAGAATATATAGTCAAATTCAGAGAGGAAATTATTTGTGAGTATGAAAGGCACACACATAGATATCAATGGTTGGATGAATAATTCAAGTTAAGAAAGGACACATTCCCACTTGGTACTATTATGTCAGTAGTTTATTTCATAGAGAATTAAACATTACATCCATAAAGGGAGGTTCAGTATCAATATTATATCTGACTGCAAGTTGTTATTTTTGTACATATAACATTCATGCACTCTCCAAAAAGCATTGAGAAAGATCGAAAAATATTAAGAGACTAGTATTTCTACATCAGTGATGATCAAAAAAATTCTAAAGAATGCGTGCAAGGGTATTTCTAGGTGTTTTATGTGAACTTGAATGAGAGGAACATTATTTTCAATTAACATTACATTTGGTCGAACAACTGCACATCAAAATTCAAGAATGCACAAATGTTTTATTGGCTAAGTAAGATGCACAAAGAAACAAATGTACAAAAAATATGGAGTTTTACTGAGCTAGGGCATGGAAAAGGAGAGCATTATGGTGCAAGATCATGTGTGAAAAGGGAAATTGCAAGAGAAGAGTTAAATTTCAAGGATGGTACTAAATTTACAGATGAAAAAAAAAAATATTTTTGGTGTGTCAAGAACACAAGCCATCAATCTCAAGCGAGATCAATGGTTTGTAGATATTTCGGGTGTATAGAAGAAGAACATCTGGAAAGATTTGAATATTGTATGATAGTTTTAGGATCAAGTGATATGCACTCATTCTGTAGTTCACATGAAAATGCTTGGACTATTTATACTAGGTACATGACATGTTTTTGTATATCATGCATTGATTTTTCTTAGAATGAATGTGAGTCACAACAGTGGGTGAATTGATGGACCTTTAGACCTCTAATTCCACTTGATACACATCAAGTCCGATGAGCATTACAAATTGCATTGTCTTCAGATCAAATGACAACATCACATGACTTTTACCAAGTCTCTAATTTAGTGCAACAAGGTACATATATGTACATGTCATGTTATAGATCTATAAATTATTAAATTGTCAACTCTTAATATATTTTAAATTTGACTTGAGTTTTACTTTGTCATGTAGAGCACGTTTTTGCAGTTATTGCGAAAAAATTTAACGAAGAGGGAACAAACTACTTCTTGTCTCATTATGTAGAGGGGAATTTGTTTTGACTTCCATAGTCATTTATGGTGAAGACCTTGATTATCCCATTGGGTTAGTGGTAGTCACTAGAACTTGGCTTTGACAATATCCTATCAAAAAATTAAACACTTGGTTATTTGAAGACTATGAAGTACATCAAAATATACTTCACTATTCACATTTGGTTCTTGCAACAAATATGAAATTGATCAAATATAGAGGTAGGCCATTAAACAAGAATCTATAGAAGGTTTGTGAATTAGATCATGAAGTAAGTATTTCTACAGTCAAGAGTAGAGTTGATCCTTGGGGTTAATTGGATTGAATTTACAAATTGATGTTCTTCATTAATTTAATTTGAACATTTACTTTAATGATTTTTTTAAAATTATGTATGATTTAAAATTCTATTTAATTGCTTACTAACATATTTATGTAGGTTAGTGGTGCCAAAAAAGCTTCCACCTTCACATGGTTAGCACTGTTAGTAGAGAATTTATTATTCTAGAAGCCAAGTGAAACTCTAAGAGAAATTAAATATTAGAAAGGAACAACAAACAAAAATTCTCATTTCACCACCTATATTGTAAAAATCTCTTATTAAAATTCTTGTTTCACCACCTATATTGTATGAACATTCTATATTATTCATGTGATTGGAAATGGACAAACTTACATTGACTCAAACCAGACTATTTAACCCTTTTGCATATAATAGGATAGCGAGAGGAGTGAATGGAGATGGAGAAAATAGAGACAAGCCTTCTTAGAAGGTACCAACGTTGAGGTATAAAATGTTACAAGACCCCTCCAGGTGCCACGGAGTCCAATATGTTACTCAGTGAAGTTATAGCCTTTTTTGGTCTCGTGTCTCTTAAGGGACTACACCCATGGATGCTTTCAAAAGTTCCTTCAAAAATATAGTGATAGTCATTAAGGCTAGAGAAGGGTGTGATGTGATTTCCCATGAATGCTTTCAAAAGTGCCTTCAAAAAGATAGGGGTAGTCATCAAGGCTAGAGAAGGGTGTGATGTGATTTCCAAACAAATTGAAATGTATACAAATTTAGTGGTCATCAAGTGTTTGAATCTAAATTTCATTTCATCTAGAGAAATATTATCAAACATTAGAGTAATGCATCTTGGAAAATAAAATTGAACCTCAGAAAACCTCTTAAATTACAATCTAGGTCTTGGTCTAGGTCGTGTTATGGTTTTGGTGGTGGTCAAAGAATATGGAATTTTATAGAAAGGAATCCACACTTGAAGACTTATTCCCGTTTAGATTGTTGGAAATTCCAATGGCTATGGTAGTGCCTATGGAATTTAGTTGGTGGAAGGTTGGGTTATTCCCTTATTAGTTTTTTCTCAT
Organism: Taxus chinensis; assembly: GCA_019776745.2. Taxonomy (NCBI): domain Eukaryota; kingdom Viridiplantae; phylum Streptophyta; class Pinopsida; order Cupressales; family Taxaceae; genus Taxus; species Taxus chinensis. The sequence goes on along the minus strand of CM034148.1, from coordinate 768,946,636 downwards.
GGCATCATAGATTACCTTCCTAGTATTAATGGAGAGAACTCCCCATGCTTGTGTGAAAATTTTAAAATCTAGCTTGGATCCTAGAAACTTTTATTTTATCACGATGCAATAGCAAGGCTAGTTTTAGCGAGATTCAACAGAAAAAGAAAACAATTTTTCTGGAATTACTTAAGAAATGCATTCCTTCACTTTGAGCAGCGAGAACAACAAAAGGAGATGGAATAAACCAACGTAGGATTTTATAGAGGTTCCCTAGGTGGAGGTGTAGGATCTGACATGACATCTCTAGGTGTCATGGAGTCCAAGAAATCACTTGCCAAAGTTAAATAATATTTTGGTTGCAGGGATCTTAAGGGACTATGCCCAAATGAGATAGCTCAGAAGCACATCTGAGCATAGGGAATCAAAATGAATCCTCTAATAGAATTCACTAGGCCATCTAGATGTGTTGGCATAGATGTTTTGGTCCCACGAGTTACCATTTTCAAAATATAGCATCTGACAACCTTACACTAACTTAAACTACACTATTTCATGCATTTACAAACAATAGGACAATGAGAGCACTGAAATGGGATGGAATAAACTGGCATAGGATTTTGTAGATATTACCTAAGTGGAGGTGTAGGATTTGATAGGACATCTCTAGGTGCCACGGAGTCCGAGAAATCACCTATCAAAGTTAAACGGTTTTTTGGTCTCAAGTATCTTAAGAGACTACGCCCGAACGAGGTATCCCAGAAGCACGGGGAGCATAGGGAACCAACATGAAGCCTATAATGGTATTCACCAAGCCATGTAGATGTGTTGTCATAGATGGTTTGGTCCCACAAGCTACCGTTTGCAAAATATATCATTTTTCAGCCTTACATTGACTCAAACTACACTATGTCACACATTTGCAAAACATAGGACAACAAGAGCACCAAAAGGTGATGGACAAAAAGGAGATAGGATTTCATAGAGGGTCCTTATGCTTAGGTTCAAGATCTCATGATCCATATCTAGGTGCCACGGATTCCGATTAATCACCCATTGAAGTTATACAATTTATTCTGTCTCAGGGCTCTTAAGAGAATATGCCTAGACAAGGTAGCCTAGAAGCATGGGGAGCATAAGGAACCTAAAAGGAGCCTCTACTAGCATTCACCAAGCCATCCAAATGTGTTGGTGTAGAAGGTTTTGTCCCACGAGCTACCATTTTTAAAATATAGTGTCTTACAGTCTTACATCAACTCAAACTACACTATTTCTTGTGTTTGCAAACAATAAGAAAATAATAATACTGAAAGGATATGGATTAAACTGAGGTAGGATTTCATAGAGGATCCCTATGTTGAGGTTTAGTATCTGAAAAGACATTTATAGGTGCCACGGAGTTTGAGTAACCACTCGTTGAAGTTATACAAATTTTTAGTCTCAAGGATCTTAAGGGATTACACCCGGACGAGGTAGCCTGAAAGAATGACGAGCATAGGGAACCAAATTGAGGCCTTAACTAGTGTTCACCAGGAAATCTAGATGTGTTGGTGTAGATGGTTTGTTCCCACAACCTACCATTTACAAAATATAGTGTCTGGAAGCCTTACACTGACTCAAACTACATTTTTTTAGCACGTTTACAAACAATAGGACAATGAGAGCACCAAAATGAAATGGAATAAATAGGGGTAGGATTTTGTAGGAGTTCCCTATGTGGAGGTGAAGGATCAAACAAGATGTCTCTAGGTTATACGAAGACTGAGATATTACCCATCGAAGTTATAACATTTTTTGGCCTCGAAGCTCTTAAGGGACTACATCCAAATGAAGTAGTCCAGAAGCCATGACACCTTCCTACACTAAAACAGAGCATCTAAAATCATTTACCAGGACACCCAAACATGTTGGCATAGTCTTCTTGGTGCTAAGATCTACCGTTTTCTTTCTCAATCTCATTCTCACTGTCTTTTTCAAGGTACATTGATTACATTGACAATGAAGTGGGAAGCCATATTAGTCTTGTTGATAGTACTAATTACCCTTGAAATATAATTCTCTAGCTTTCATTTTTGTTTTCTCATCTTCTACATCATATTGATAAACGATTAGATAGGGTAGCTACCCTCTTCGACGGTGATACACTAAATATGAATACGATCCTCTAGAGTGAATCCTCATCCCACCATAATGCCATTATGAGCTCTATTGTTGGTAACATTCCATGGCTTTAGGTGACATAGAAATTACAATCATAGCAACAAGGGATTGGATAAGAACACATAGGGGTTATCAATCACCTAGTAAATCTTTTTTGTGTAATTATTAATGGGAGTTAGCTAGCCTATGGATTAGTGACATTCGATTCATTGATAATTCAAAGTAAGGGTTTGGTGTAAGTAAGAGGAAGTTGGAAACATTATGTTCTTAAGCCCAATAATCAAGATAGTCCAAGAAGTATTAAATAATGCAGTAGGTGCATGATAAGATAGGAACCAATACAAAGAGACTGTGAGCAAGAAGAAGAATAGGTAAGGTAAATACACATTGATAAATTGAAAGAATAATTACTCATATTATGTAACTCTTTATATGTACATATATTATATATAAATATTGATTTCCAAAATTTGATGCATATAATACATTAAAAATGCTAGTACATGTACATCACCAATAAATGAAAAAAAAAAATCCATAATGTCTTAAATATAGTCAAGTGCACATGATATTAGTTTCATACAAAAATAATTCCATAAATGTAATTTCTCGTACAAAAACTTCACGTTCCAAATAGTATTAAAGTGTACAATAAATATAAAAATGCCTAAATAGGTCATATACTATTAAGTTCAAATGCCATATAGGCGTAGATACAATGCCATGCACGTAGGCATACAAAACAATTTCATGTAAGACATATACATATATATCTTAATCATCAAAATCTATCCCTCTCTTGGCCCTGTTGGAAGAAGGCTCTCGCTTAGATGAAGATGGAGATATATGAGATGAATTTGGATAATCTGTGTCCATGCTATGAGTCCTCTTCCGTTGAAGACTCACATGTTGCTGAACGTATAAATGCAAACAATTTTTTTTTTCAAAATTGAATTTATATATGTTTTTAACATGTATTTAAGACCATGCTAATGATAGTATTTTCATAAATACAAACAGTTACTGTAAGCTCTCGGTCACACCAAATCTGCATCTCATGCTCAGATGAGTCACTGAGAGCTCTTGGAACAAGACCCGGGGGTATCAAAATGATGAGATCAAGGATTTTGTGCCCTTGAGGTCAAAATAAAGTGGGTTGAAGTTCCCTACATACACATAATATCAAAAAATCAAACATTAGAATTACCCAAAATAGAACTAAATACATGTATGTGTAATGACAATATTTTAACTAATTTTATCAATATAGAACTATTTTTTTTACCATGACATGCCTGTGAATCAAATGAACAGGGCTGCTACCTATCGCAAGTAATTCCTGCATATACACAATAAAGGAAATTGTTAACATAATTTAATAATTCTACAATGAAGGATATTATTAACATGTAATTTAAGATAATATTAATTACATGAGTAATTTAACAAAAATACATGTTGTTTAAATACGTTAGTGAGTTGATGTGTAAATGAAATCTCAATGGAAACACCTTTCTCTACTCATCGCAGAGATGGCAGAGTGTCTAGTGAAGTTGGCCTCTTTATCAAACATGTATCACGTGAGTTAGATGAACATACATATTTTGACTTCAATATATATATATATATATATATATATATATATATATATATATATGCATATGTGAAAATGTTACACAATTAACATTCTAAATTACCTCTGTGAATGAATGTGTACACATGGTACTCGCCGCATGTGGTCAGGATGAATATGCCCCTCCCACGCACTGTAATATCAATGCATACATGTACAAATACAATTATTTTGAAAATTTAACATATATAATTAAATCAATTACTTTGATATTTTTGTAACACACATAATAAAACATAGCAAATACTTGTGAAGGTGATGCCAAGGACTATAATCCAAATGTCTCACTTAAAAAGGCATCTAACATAGTGGCATTATCATGTGCACCCCCAGGGGTAACTCCACCAAAATCAGTATGCATGAAAGTATCATCCTCCTTGGGCCCCAAACATATGTTACCACCATGATGAGAAAAAAAATGGCCTTATGCTACTACTCCTTGATGGAATACTCTATGTACCTCTACGAGCCTTTGGATCAAAAATCTCCCTTGTATGTTGAATAAGGATCACAGATAGCTCCTGAAGTGCATGGAGTGTATCAATCTCTATTGTCTCCTTCACTACTAGAGGGACAGTATCAGGGTGAGGGGGATTATGTGCAAGGAATCTACCCTGTTGAATAGGTGCAACGTTGTGCACTTAGTTGATCCTATACAGATCCTTTTCCTTGGCCTCGGAAATTTTGGAGATCAAAATAATTTGGGATCTCATTGAGGATAAACTCGCAATAGAGTTTCCTCAGAAAGTATAGTGGCACCTTGTTGTTATTGGAAGGTGGATAATCAAAGAACATCCACCATCGGTCCCTAAAAAATATTTTTAATCATATCATTATTGTACAAATGGATGTGAAACCATTTGCATGACAAAAAAAACAAGAAAATTAGTGCGTGGGGTCCATGAATAAGGCGCATATGAGGTATTTTGTAGTTTATTTTTTCTTTACATCAACATATGACAATTTTTTGGAATAATAAACCTTATAAGCCTCTCTGTAAGATGTCTAATGATAAATTTTCCCCATTTCCATGTTAACCCGAGCCACTAATGCCTCTAATTTGTTTGCAAGAGAGGCACGGTGGGAATTTGTAGATTGTGAATCCCTCATTCTTTTGATTAAATCCTCAATTTCAATTTTTTTTTTCAACTATGTGGGCTGCAAAATATTCTTCACTACCTGGGGGATGTTGAAAAAATGTGGGAGGGCTGGGAGGGATGAAAGGAAGAGAAAGGTTTTGTTTTGGTTTAATTCCCATGACCTTGAACTGTAATAATAAAAAAATATATATTTAATTTAAATTATACTCTATAATTACAAAATATCAATGCAATTTTGAGAAAATAATTGTGCCTACCTCTTCTTTGTGGCACCATCGTTGATTCAGATCTTCCCAATGATACAAAGATGATCATTTAAGCTTGAGATCCAACTGAATGAAAAAATGTGAGGGCACGATTAAGCTCTGAAACTCACGTTTGAGGGAAATGATAAAGTCGTAGATTTTATTTATTTATAAAAGACATAACGCGTACACATTATAGCCTTGGTAATTCCCAAAACCTAGAATATAACACGTACGTGTTTTATCTATTTTTAGGTTTTTTTTCCACTTTTTCGCCCCCCAAACTTGGTGCACTTACCCAAAGATGCAATGTAAAAGAAAAATGTATAAGAAATCATGTAAATATAAAATACACAAATTTAAATGGAACATGTGCAATTGATCCATGTCGAGAAAGAGTGTAGAAGGATATCCTATACTATGAGTTTTTTTGGGTGATCCAACACCACTATCCAAAGTAGTGTAGAGAGGCACACCCACTATAAGTTCCAAGCTTGTAACTCCTTCCGATAATACTAAGGTCACCATGTCCTATAAAATTCACAATGTATGGGGTTCATAGATTGGTATGATCACTATATATAAATAAACCGAACCAGTTTGGAATCTATGTGTTAGTATGTAAAACCCCCAAATTATGCCCCCCTCTTTAGGTGCACATGTGCTATCGGTGATAGGAGAATGCAGACCCAAAAGAGGACCAACCACATGAACTATGTACCCTGTAGGGGAAGGGAATGCACTTAGTAATAACCAAAGCACGCAAAAATAAGGATGAATACCCAAAACAAGTTTTAGTATGAAGATGCATGCAGTAAGAAGACAATTGTAATCTAACCAGATAGTGTAAAATGTACTAAGATAAGTAGTATAAACAAACAAGAATACAAGTAAGCTGTATAAAGTTGGTTGTAAACATGGGGCATAACTCATGATGTTGCAAGACACACAAGGCCATAATAGCCACAAATATAAAACAAGTGTATGCACCAAACATAGTGCAAGGCCCACATAAAAGAAGAAAATAATGAATGAAAAGTATAAACAAGAAAAAGAACTAGTCATGGAAATATGTAATCCTATAAAATAAGTGTTGCACATGGAACACCCGTTAGAATTTTAGAGAAATAACCAATATGTCAAAGCATGGATAAATAAGTAAGGTAAAGTGATAAGTACAAAATAAAAAAATTACACTCGTGAGAGACGAATGTGGATGCCCCCAATGACCAATGTAGGAAGGGTATAAGGTGAGCATCCATGTTACGTGTAAAAGATCTGTATCGGCAATCACAACTAAACAAATATATGAATGCACATGTGTGGATGGTATAGATAATGACATAGAATAAATCAATCTAACATGTGCAATAAAGCGATCATGTAAAACACTAGTAAACAAGAGTAAATAACCCCGAGTGTAGTGCCAACCTCTTCTTGTAGTAGTTATTTTGTTAACTCATTTCTTTTATTTGATGATGGACATGGATTTTAGCATTATTTAGATGCTATACAGTTCCATTATGGATCATTGATGACACTTGTGGTGATTTAGGCATGTAGTGCCAAGATAGAATTATGGATCATTACCTTAGTTCTTGCATTGTATGGTTTTAGATATCAAAAAGTTGTGATACAATGGTTTTATTGATTATATGATGGATAGATGTATGATTTTGTCTTAAAAAAATGATATCATGGGTTGATAATGAATAATTGAATGTTGTTCTGTAAGTTTTTAGATGGATATGATAGCTTATGTTAGTTTGGATGTATGAGTTTAAACACTTAACCATTTCATACCGGCATTTATTTTGGTATAGTGTGAGTGATTATCAATGTCTGATTCACTTATATTATTTAATTGATATATTTGTATCGAGCATGTATGTTTAATGTTTGAATTGAGTATGTAGATTACAGGGCATAAAGAAGAATGTGGGTTTTAGAGTGGCACCTCGAGTTACAAAAGTGACTGACTAGATCAAGTCATAGGCATGCATGATTCTGTGAAGCCTTGTATGTTTTTGGCATGTTTCCTGTTTGGGACATCATGGGGTGATTCCTAGTTATAATTAAGTTAATTTTAAATTGTTTAGTCATGTGTTGAGCTAGTTTAGGGACCTAATGGTCCCTACATGTGTTAATTGTGTTTTAAGTTAATTAATTATGTTGTTTGTGTTTGGGACAACTCTAATTGTCATTTGGGTGGGACCCACCACATCTACCCTTCTGCCACTTATCCCAATCCCGAATTTAGGCTAAATGTGGCAATTTCAAGGGCTTTTTTCACTTTGGGGGTCTCCCTTACATGGAAAAAGACCTTTTGGACCCTACCTATAAGTAAGGGTGTCTCTTTTCAAGGGAAATGGGATTTTCCCTCCCATTTAACCCCTCTCATGTCACCATCTTTTAAGGGTGGTTGTTTTATTTGTTTTCTTAAAAGATAATGGGTGTTGGATTATTAGCATTTTAGGGAATTTGGGAGATTACCTCATAAATTTTTTTGTTTTATACTCTTTGTGATTTTGGGAATCTTTGGTTGGGAGATGAGATGGGTGACACATGTCACCCTCTCATTTGTGAGGATTGTAATTTGTTTATTCTTTTTATACTCCCTCATGGAGAGGGGTAAGGTTTTTTGGCTTGTCATTTTTTTGCTATTGGATTTGGAGCTTGCTTGGAGCTCAGGAGCTAGGGAGAACTTGTGGGGCTTGAGAGTTGAAATTGCTAGTTTTTGAGGTAGGACTGCATATTCTTGTTTTTGTTTTCCATAGTATATTGTAAAGATAAATCTAGTTTGGTTGTTGAACATTGTTTTGTTGCATGTTTGGTTGTGGGTGTATTATGTGTTTTTTGTTCCTTTATTTTTCTTCTAATCCATCCTTATTTTGAGGTGGATTTTTTTGAATTATATGGGAAAGAGGGAAAAATTTTCCCTTTTACACCACATGGCTTGATGGGCAAGCCATGATGGCCTTCTTTTTATTCCTCCCCTCATGCTGGTCTTGATGTGGAGAAGGATTTTTCATATGGTTTGAACCTCCTTCTCCATACTTGGAAAGGAAACCATGTGTGGTTTGAAAAATACTTCCAAGGAGGAGGCTTGGTGTTTGGGAAGGAGAGATAAGGAGGTTATTTTTTAATGAAGATATAATAAGGGACATGTTGGAGATTTTTATAGTGTTCCTATGGGTGGTTCACATTTTGGATTCTTATAGGATTCTTACCACACTTACCCTTGGAGAAAAAACATGGAGATTTTTTCCTCATGTGATAAGTTTTGTTCATTTAGTTGTTATGTATGAAAAATTTGTGTGTGTGTGTGATTGTCACCATTGTCCAAATATTAACTTATGCATTCTTGAGCCTTGTTACTCTCTCTCCCATGGGCTTGGAGGGAGGCTAGCTATGTCCTCCATTTATTATGAGATGGCAATATGTGATGATGTCATTTTTGGTTGGGAGGAAATTGGGACCATATTATTTTTGCATTGAAGACTATCTTGGAGAAGAATACTTACAGATTTAGCTTGGAGTTTGGTGAAGAAACGTTTGATAATTTTGACCTTTTGTTCCCCATTTTGGGGAGGCTTATCCTCTTGTATTTTATTTTTCTCTTGTAAAGGTGTTGTAAATATCGTTAAGATGTCCTCCAATCTTAGGATGGAGCATGTTTCATGCACTTGTAAATGTTGAGTCATGTTTATCTTCTCTTGATAAGGAATATTGGCATATTGTAATCCTTACTCCTACATGTTGTAATAGGTTCTTATTCTATATTTTTGTGTATGTTTTGTAAACATCTATTCATGAAAAATCATGGGTATGCATTTCATATGTTTGAAAGGGATTAATGTAAGGCTTAAATTATGGGATGGAAACATTGTCATTATTTTTTTGATTGGATTCAAGATTTTTTTTAAAAAAAAAAAGCATGATTAGTATATGGAATCAGTTATCTTTGTGCTATTTGTTATTGCCTATTGGAATGAAAAAAAAAAGAGTTCTTACTTAGAAGTTAATTGTGTTTATCGAATGATTTTTTTACTTGTATGAGTTATGGATAGGAAGAATGCAGAGTTTTGTGTGCTTTTCTAAACATCTCATTAGCAATAAAATGTAAGGTGAAAGTAGAGATTTTTGTTTTGTTATAAAAAGGAAGATTATATCATTAAAATTCTTGCTCACTTCTTTTATAAAACTTGAGAGTGAAATTTATTTAAGATTTTTCTAGAGTTAGATAAACTTTCCCTCTTAATTTTTTAAGGAATATAGTGGTATAAGAGAACCATAAAGCTAGTTGTGAAATATTTCTCTAAGTTTTAAAACTCTTGCATTTTTTGCCAAGAGAATGAATGAATTTAATATATTCTTTACCTTTGAAACCATTACTCCAATATTGTATTATAAGAGGTTATATTTATTAAAGTAAACTAATTATATATTAGAATGAATATTTTAATCCAATGTAAACTATATGGTGGATTTCAATTTTATTATTTCTTTACATATATGTAAACCAGAATTAAAATAATGTTTCCTTATTTATTGATATAAATATTGGAACACTTATATATATATATATATATATATATATATATGTATGTATGTATGTATATGTTTCACTCGAAATGTTTCGGCTTCTAGGAATAGAGTTGCTTCTATCCTTTCATTCCTTTTAGAAACAGATAGGGTTAGGGCTAGGAGGAATAACTGTTAAATGTCGAGATGGTGTGCGCGTGCTGTGGAGAAAGATCAGGTTGACTGCGAAGAACTCCTTTTTGTCTTGGAAGGACTACCTGCAAATAAGAACACAAGACCACAAGATTTGATTAAACAATAAATGAGGAAACTGCCTTGGGCCCAGGAAATATAAAACTTCCTTTCGAAGGTGGTCAGTTTCCCTGCTAATATGAATTAACACAAATGACTGCAAAATATCAATTAGATTACTTGGTTGAAACGGGTAGGAGAAGGCTGGTTTCTGGTTATAGTCAGGGTAACCGATACCGGTTTCTGGTAACCGACGTCGGTTGGGCCTAGGACCTTCTTGGTAGCTATGGTGTTTGTAAGGCTGGTTTATGGATGATATTAGGAAATGAGATGATGAGAGGTAAAAGAATGACAGTTAGATGCAATGGCACGTTGGGTAGTGGATTCAGAAACAGACTTTAGGAGGACTATGATTCAAAGAGAATAAGAAATGTTATAACAGAGGACATGCAAGATGTGACTTATTGGTTTTGACAAAGATGCAAGTTGATCTCCTTTGCTGCAAAACGCTTCTGGTTTTCTTCACTCGTCTCTGCTAGGTCAAGTGAAGATCTGGACTCTGTTTTTTCGCTCCCAATGATCTCTGTTGATTCAAAAATCATTCGAACCTTGATTTTGGTTCGGGGAGCCCATTTACCAGGGAGCCGATGGCGGTTACGTAACCAACGGCGGTCGAGTAGGAACCGGCATCGGTAAGGAAAAAGTAGGCTATTTTTTAGTAAAATAGCCCACCTTCCCTGCTTTTCTCCCGAGAGATCAGTTGCGGGCTTGGTCAAGTGGCTAGAAGGTCGGTTTTTGGGTGCGAGTAAGGAGGCATTAGTTATGGATGTGAGTCTAGACCAAGTCATAGGTCTTAATTAGGTTAGTTTAGGGTTAGGGCTAGGTCATGATGAGGTGGAAAAATGAGGTGGCAGGTAAGGTGATGTGGATTTATCAATTACAAGGTAATTAATAAATAATTTTGTAAGGTTTAGGTGATGAGGTTAAGTTGTGAGATGAGATGCGGGTCACAAGGGGTCGTAAGACACAAATTTGGTGTCTACATTAGCCCCTTATTGTCGTGTAGCTTGTTTTGTAAAGCTGCACAGACAATAATATGAAGTGGTTTCCCCTGTTAAGGGTATAGGTAATCCCCCTCAAATCTATCACAGATTGAGTGAACGGGAAATCAGGGATAGGGTTGATAAAGGGTAAATGGGGTAGAGGGGATGGTAAGATGGTCGGGGTAGGTCCAAGGAAGCAGACGCATGGTAAAATGCAATAGTACGACTAGGGTACATGATTTGACAAGCAAACCAGCAGTGCATAGGCAAAGGTCGATAGTTTATCCAAACAAGGGTGATATAATCCTGGTATCCAAGGCATAGGAAGTAGCTCCAGGGTATATAACAGGTAAGGTACATGAACGTTTAGGCATGTCTGGCAGTACCAAATGGTTGGTTTGGTTGAGATAAACGTCACGGTCTAGGTCTGAGCAAAGTTGGTCGACAGATCAAGTCAAGAACCCTAATCATGCTAAAACACGAACAGGTGAGCTCGATTGAACAAAAAACTACAGGATGGGTGGATAAAAGTGGATGGTTTTGATTTTGGGTAAGGTATTGGAGTGATACGGCCGTGGGTCGGGCCGAGTTGTTGGGTTGCAGCCTTGGGTCGGGCCAAAATGGGTAGGGCGAGGCCTTGGGGCAGGCCGGTTGGTTAGGGCGAGGCCTTGGGTCGGGCCGGGTAGGGTAGGGCGAGGCCTTGGGTCGGGCCGGTAGGGTAGGGCGAGGCCTTGGGTCGGGCCGGTAGGGTAGGGCGAGGCCTTGGGTTGGGCCGGTAGGGTAGGGCGAGGCCTTGGGTCGGGCCGGTAGGGTAGGGCGAGGCCTTAGGTCGGGTCAGTTTTTTAGGGCGAGGCCTTGGGTCGGGCTGGTTTGTTAGGGCAAGGCCTTGGGTCGAGCCAAATGGGTAGGGTGAGGCCTTGGGTTGGGCCGGATAGGTAAACAAAATGGTGTTCAACAAAGGTGGATATAGGCGATATGTGGTTTAAAAAGGGGCAAATGGTAAATAAGGGCAAAAAAATTGGGGGAAAGTTGGAAGGAAAAACCGATGTCGATTCTACGTGACCGATATCGGTTAAGGGACCGATACCGGTTCATTAGGGCAACATGAAACTGATATCGGTTAAGGGCGAAAAACCTATAAAAAGAAAAATACGACTTGTCATTGTCACTTTGTTATTTTGAAGACCAAATTGGACTTGTCTGACGTGGAGAGTTGAGATTGGAGGTTTATTGATTGAGGTGGAGCTATTGTGCTGGAGGAGTGAGTTGTTTGCGGGCCCGAGTGAGGAGGAGGCAGTAGTTGATTGGCCGGGGACCCAGCAGAGTAGAATTGGAGCCATGGCACAGGCAGGAGGAGCAGGAGGGGCTGGACCAGCTGGACCACCACCACCCATCCCACCACGACGACGTGTCATCGTACGGGTAGGCTCGGAACTCTTTATTTTGTGCATTTGAATGGTATTAAGCGAAATTGGGGGGTTTGGGTAGGAATTTACATTTTTTAGGAAATAATGAGTAAATTGACGTAATTTGAAAAACGAAGAGGATAGATGGGTAAAATAGGGCAAGTCGGCTGGGTGGGTAGGTTTTTAGGGTGTTTGGGTGGGTAGATAAGTATAAAAATGCAAAAATATGGGCGGGGGGCCGCGCGGTGGTTCGGCTCCCGGTAATTACAGTGACCGATGTCGGTTGCTAAGCGACCGGCATCGGTCGCAAAATGTGTGGACAGGGTGTGTTGGGCTGGACCGGCGTCGGTCGTATGTCGGCCGGCGTCGGTTTGGGTTTGTATGGGTATGGGTTGGGTTGGGTTTTGGGTGAGTGTGGGTTGGGTTGGGTTGGGCGTGTTTGGGTTTGGGTTGGGCGTGTTTTGTGTTTTGGGTTGGGTGGGTTTGGGTTTTTAGGTGGGGTGAGTTTGGTTTGTAGGTGGGGTGAGTTTGGGTTTTGGGTGGGGTGGTAGAGAGTCGGGGTGTGGTCGGGGGGATAAAAAGGGGGTTTAGAGGATAAAGTAGATGATGTGATAGAAAGTAGGTCTAAGGATGTGGGTTGGTTTTGCAGGCACGTCAGCAGTTGACGATGCGGGATAGGATGCCGCCGCTGTTAGTGCGGATGAGACCACATGTGTCCGTAGCTCACTCGGTGATCATACGCGAGGTGGGACTCGGTGGAGTCCAGAGGTACAGAGCGATAGAGAGAGATCACAGCCTGATGGTCACCCTCATCAAGAGATGGGATCCGGTGACCAATGTGTTCCATCTCCCAACTGGGGAGATGACTATCACGTTGGAGGATGTGTATCGCATCCTTCGACTACCTATCGAGGGAGAGGTAGTCTTCCAAGTAGATTCAGAGACTTGCCATGGACAGCGTATTATAGGTTTTTGGAGATGGCAGCCGCGCTACTTACCTATCACAGCGCGAGCATTGGGTATGGTGACATGTACCGTACGCATCGACACGAGACACGGCTGGCTGTGCTGATGATGATTGGGATCACCTGCTTCGCCCTCTCGGACTCAGAGGGAGGCCGCTTTCCACGGGCGTTGATGGGGGTGTTGCTTGAGATGATTGAGGAGCATACTTGCTATGCGTGGGCACCAGTGTATCTGGTGCAGCTATATAGAGAGCTCTGGGGTTATTGCCGGATGAGGTGATTCGGTATCTGTTCGACATTTTTTGCTGCATTGTTGGGCATATGAGCACATCATATGCATCAGGCCAGTTAGGGTTACCCCAGCAGCCAGGGCCACAGGTCATATACAGATATGGCTTTCAGAGGTGGTTGGGGGTCCGTGGGGCAGCCACAAGCAGTTCTTGCAGGGCGAGATGTGGCGTATTATAGACATTTATTAGAGGGCCTGACAGTGGTAGACATCATATAGAGACCTTACAGAGGTCATCACCCTCGCGGAGGAGCCCTTTTACAGTTGTGTCTGATCCAGTACACATTCTGGATAGCAGGACGGAGGCCGGGAGAGTACGAGAGGATACCCCTAGAGAGGGTACGCAGGCAGATGGGGCTGCGACAGGATGAGCCAACTCCCTTCCCTCAGTACAGGAGGGATGATGTAGAGGCCCCACTGCCTGCAACCACAGCCCTTGGATCCAGATTGGGTTGCAGAGAGGCCAGCAGATGATGGCGTAGATGATGCTAGGTGCACGGGAGCATACATGGTTTGGTGGGCTGGTCAGAGAGCGGCGAGGGTAGCATAGCCCGCACAGCCAGACTTGGCAACCGGTGACGACAGAGAGAGATCAGATCAAGGGCCAGGTGTAGTTATTACAGGGGCAGCTTGCTGCTACGCAGGCACAGATAGGGGTCTTACAGGGGCAGCTAGCCCAAGCTCAGGCACAGGCACAGGTAGCACCACCACCAGCAGCACAGCCACAGGTGTAGGTACAGGTACCAGCAGCAGCACAGGTACAGGCACCACCGCGGCCATAGGCAACACCAGCAGCACCAGCATAGGGGGTACTGGTAGTAGGAGTCCGGGGACCAGCCCCAGTACCGACGGTGGCACGAGAGAGATACATGGAGGTGAGAGCAGAGGCCTGGTACTATCAGGATATCCTTGATAGTACCGGAACTGAGTATCAGCCATATGCGGCACACCGAGCGGAGACCTCGCATAGTCAGAGGTCGCAAGGAGGCGCAGCTACAGCCGGTGTGTCCTGTTACAGGTAGGAGGCGAGAGGCACAGCAGGGACTAGTAGGGAGAGGTGCTGAGGGTGGTGGGGAGAGCTGAGGGATCCCCACATAGTTTTTGTATAGGGACATGGGCACCGGTCTGCGAACTGGTTGTGTTAATAGAGGCCTGCGTGCCATCATTTATTCATGTATGGATTCATTTATTCATTATATATCGGCCTGCGAGTCGAGTACGGGGTGTATATTTGATACCAGCGTGCGAGCCAAGTATATTTTTGATATGAGGGGACCGGCCTGCGAGCCGAGTCAAGATTTTGGATAGTTATTGCGGCCTGTGTGCCGGCTTAGTTGTATGATGAGATCACAAAGGCCCCGATGCAGGGCACATTGTATATTTGAAAATTTGTATATATATAGAGATGATGTTTTGATCCACATGCAGTGTTCAAAAATGTGTTTAAGTATTTTGTCGATGGTTTGTGATATAGAATGTAGGATGAGTTTAGTTGACATGTTGATATATGGATGATGTTGATGTTTTTTGCACGTATATATGGATGACATGTTATATGATGAAATGTTGCATGTTGTGGGCTGGTTTTGTGACATTGTTATATATGTATCTGATGAGTTGGATCGAAATGATGAGTTTGTGGTTTTGTGTAGATGTGACTTAGTTGATGGTTTGTTTTTTTTTGTAAAATAGATGATGTTATGGACATTGTAATGATATGTGTGGTGGATGGAGAAATATGGATAATGGTGTTGTTATGCAGAAAAAAGGGCGGGCGCGACAAAAAATTAGGTAGAAAATGAAGAAAAAGAACCATGTTGTAAAAAGATAGGTCTATAACCGATAATCGGTTAGAGAACCGATGTCGGTAGCTGCTAGACCGATATCGGTCACATGACCGATACCGGTTATTTAGTTATGAGCTTTTCTAAAAATAGAAAAGCTAGGGTGGCAACTTAAGTTCTTATTTTTAGAGCCATGCAAGAGTTAAATACGCGAACGCGACGCTTTTTAACGACTGAGACAAGTATTTGCATGAGAGATTTGAGTGATTAGGAGTAAAGAGACAGGGAAAGTGATTGTGATCTGAGATTTAGAAGACAGAAAGGCAGGTTTGAAAAAGGTGGTGATAATGGCAAGACGAGGAGAAACATCCAGCAGGCAGGGACAAGAGGGAAGACAAGGGCCACCTCAAGCTACTGCAACCCAAGAGGTAACATTTTGTTTGTAATTTGACTACTGCATGTTTTGGGAATAAGTTGAGGGAGAGTAAGTGGGTAGATATGAGAAAGAAAAGATGATAACAAGGGTTATAAATGGGGTGAGTGTTACATGGTAGGTAATCAAAGGTTTTAGGTATGTTTGTAGGTATAGAAAGGAATAAACGCTCAAATTATTGTCGTAGGCAGTAGGTTTAGGCAGGTGGTATGAAGGTGACAGTGACCGATATCGGTTAGGAATAACCGGTATCGGTTACTAAACCAGTACCGGTTTACTATAAACAATACCAGTTGCTGTAGGAATTTCCAGAATGTGAGAAAAAAAAACCCGTGGGGATTTGATTTATTGAACAGTTATTGGTTTTTGTGACATATGCAGGCAGAGGTAGGGCTAAGGATGAATGATAGTGTACCAGCGTTGTTGTCACGAATCCAAGCGGATGTAACACCAGCTGAATGGATGTTTATAAATCGTTTGGGGTTAAGTGGGATCCGCTATTATTCACGAATTACACGGAACCATGCTATGTTGCAGGCGTTGATTGAAAGATGGAATCCTGAGAAAAATACCTTCTATCTACCAACAGGGGAAATGACAGTAACATTGGAAGATGTGTTCCGTATTTTGAGACTCCCAATTACAGGAAAACCAGTATATCAGGCATTACCTAGCGCGGGACGTGGACCGATAACAACAGTATTTGGTCCATACGCCCGAGATCTGACACAGCGAGGTTTGACATTCACATATGGGGTAATGTATGCAGCACACTCTGAGGAGACAAGGTTAGCAGTGATATTAATGATAGCGGTAGGGTATTACGCGTTACCGAGGGCGGATGGGGGAAGATTTCCAAAGGCATTGATGTGTGTTATTTGGGAGATGATAGAAAGGAACGTGAATTTTACATGGGCACCTGCATATTTGGCGGAGCTATACAGGGGTTTATGGGCGTGTAGGCGAAATCATAGGACAACGCTGGATTGTTCATACTTATTACACTGTTGGGCCTATGAACACATTGTTTGTGTGTGACCAATAGGCCGACCCATCCAGTCAGGAGAGACCGGAGTACAGAGGTTAGGATTCAGACGATGGGTCCAGACAGAACAAGAGGCAAGATCTCAGGCTGTGATGGGTGACATTGAGTTTTACAGGAAGATATGGGAGAGGGTGACGATTGCGGATATCTGTTGGAGGACTTACGGGAATTATATGGTAACAGAGAACATAGCTGAGGAGTTGAGGGGTGTAGAGCGATTGAGGTGGATCGTGGGGCACAGGCCAGGTGAATATGAGAGGATTCCTATAGATCACGTACGGCGACAATTTGGATTCGTGCAGGACATACCACAGGCTTATAGACCATATATGAGGATCGACGCAGAGGCAGTATTCTCACCTCCCCATCCAACACCTCCAGAAGGTCCTGAAGAAGTAGCAGCCGATCGCAGGGTAATGGACACAGGAACGACAGGGGCCTATAGATTATGGTGGGTAGTAGAGCTGCAAGGTGTACATGATCGTCCTGACATAGCGGTGATTACAGCAGAGAGATATTGTTTGCAGCGTTTGGTTCAGCAGCTCCAAACGCAGGTGAATGAGACAAGGGGATTGTTAGTGGTTGCGGAGTCACGAGCGGAGAGACTAGAGGTGGGATTCCTCCATGCGAGAGGGCGTATTCATATGTTACAGGAGAGGTTGGAAGATCAGTGGGCGGTACCAATAGCCATGGTACCTTTGAGGACAGAGAGGCCTGGTGAGAGGGGTCGACGATCACGATCATCACCTAGTTCGGGATGAGGCGCAAGGGTCTAAATAAATGTTAGCAAGTTATAAGGATAAATAAGGATGCTGACCTACGTGTCGATGATAGAGAAGATGTATTTGTTTAACATCTAAATAAATTTGAATATGTATGTTGATTGGAGTTACGATAAAAATAAAAATGTTTGTGTTTTGATAAAGAGGAATGTGATTAAATAGAAATACACAGAAATATTTATATTTACCACATATGATAGGTGATGGTAGGGGATGGTCGAGCTAACCTTGGGAGACCCTATGTCTCCGAAGTGCTGCCTACATAGCCCATTGCACAAAGAAAGGAGGGGCCTCAGACCAATGTAGTTCTCCCTTAGGACCAGGGAGAGGTGAATTCAGACAATTTTAGGTATGGTTAGGTGATTGGTTGGCTGGTAAAGGTATTGATAGTAATATTGGTAAGGTAAGGTTGATGGTGTTGGTAACAAATTGGTGATGTTGTAAAAGGTACAAGAGATGCGAAAGTTAGCCTACCCAAGTGGTAGGGAACCATGTCCCGATTAAGATCAACACACAATCCTAGATGCGAGGCAAAGAGGAAAGATTGCTCCGTAGGTGAAAAGAGCAAAACAAACCACACAACATAGAACGCACTTGAAGCCTGAGGTACCGGTGCATAGACGAGAAGTCAATAGGTGAAAAGAGTTGGATGATCACAACCTATCAGGTGTACGTCACGTCCCTTGAGTTTGAAATAGATGGTGAGGTGAGGTGGATGATATAGCTGAGGTACGAAGAACTCATTACAAAGTGAGTGTTCTGACAAAAGAGAACCTACCCTAAATAGACAAGTCCATGACTCAAAAGTTCTTCTGAATGAGGCTTTTATTTTATTGAATATAGACTGATCGATGTGGGAAGTCTACAAGGGATATTGATTGTTTTATTCTTGAGGTCCTTCACGAAGCTGATCAATGCGAGAAGCTTCTGATAAAGGCTGACTGCGTATAGCTGTCCTTCGAGGGAGCAATCTATTTATAGTAGCAGATATGATTTTAATGCATAGTTGTCCTTCGGGGGAGTAGTCTATATATAATAGTAGCAATAGTTCGGCATATAGTTGTCCTTCGAGGGAGCAGTCTATATTTAATTTAGATGACTAGATATTCTTTTGGCATGAAGCATCTAGTTTGGTAGGAATTTTGACTCAAGAAAATCCCATAAGAATACCGGCTTATTTTAAAATTTTGAAGTCACGAACTAGACTAAAAAGGGGAAGGCATCGTTAAGAAGGAGGTGAGAAGTGATCTTGATTTTATTTTGAGATGTAGGAAAACAAAGTGTATGTAGCGGTAAATGAGCTCAAGGGACGAGCAGTAGGCAGATAAGAAGTGATATAACACTAATTTCAACAGTAGAATGGTCGAAGATGCAAGGCATTAAGGGGCTCAGGCTCAGGTTTTACCATTAAGCGAAGCTAAATGATAAGTCCCTGATCCATAAGTGTGAGTGATTATATAAGGCCCAATCCAATTGGGAGCAAATTTTCCACGTTTGCTCTTTTCTAGGTTTGGTTACATGTTGATTCTCTTTGAGGACAAGATCACCAACCTTAAAGGTACGCTCATGGAGTCGCTTATCATAAGCACACTTGATGTGTTTTTGATAGATTTGAAGGTGATCAAGAGCTGTAAGACGACGTTCGTCAAGAAGCTCCAATTGGGCTAACTGCTCTTGGAGGAAATTCATCGTTAGTGAGAATATCCTGAAGGGGATATTCTGAGGGAGGGTATTTGTATTTCGAGAGGTAAGACAGCCTAGGTACCATATACCAAAGAAAAAGGTGTGGCATTAGTAGAGGTACGGATGCTAGTACGATAAGCCCAAAGGGCAAAGGGGATGTGATCGTGCCAATTTCGTCCGGACTCATTGACAACTTTCATGAGGATTTTGGTTAGGGTTTTATTAGAGGATTCAGCTTGTCCATTTGCTTGTGGATAGTAGGGTGTTAAGAAGCTGAGTTTGATACCAAAGTTGTCACAAAGGTCTTGCAACAACCTATTTTTGAAAGATTTTCCATTATCTATAATCAGGCGATGAGGAACACCCAAAATGACAGATAATGTGGTGGTTAATGAACTCTACAATTTTTTCTTTTTTAGTTAAAATGAGTGGAATAGCCTCCACCCATTTTTTGTAATATTTGGTTGATGTGATAATCCATCGGTGAGGTTGTGAAGAGGACGGGTGAATCTCACCAATAAGGTCCTAAACCCCATTGTGAGAAGGGCCAAAGATCTTGAGCGACCTGGAGTGGGTGACTAGGAGTATGTTGAAGGTTGGCATGTTGTTGACACATAACACAACGCTTAACATATTCGTAGCAGTCGTTATTGAGAGTAGGCCAATAATAACCAAAGTGCAAAGGATTCGCTTGGCCACGGCAAGGCCACTAAAATGTCCACCACAAATACCGTCATGGACTTGTTGGATGGTATGGGTGATCTCCGCACCGGTGAGAAATCGAAGGAGGATGCCATCAAAGCCACGTTTATAAAGGAGTCCCCCCATAACTACATAATGAGAAATGCGTTTAATAAAAGGACGTTTACTAGTACTAGTAAGGTCAGAAGGGAGAACAGAGGTTGTAAGGTAGTCATGGGAATTGGTGATACCAAGTATCCTGCGAGTTAGCAGACACAGTATTTATCGTACAAACAACCGGGGCTGAATAAGATGGGGCAAAGAGTTGTTGGACCCAGACAAAAAATGTCAGAGTCAGTTGATGAGGCTGGAATTTGTGAGGCTAAGCAAGCCATAGTATCCGCAAATTTGTTAGTAGAGCGTTGGAATGGTTTGGATAGAATAGTGAGTAAATAAGGCTAGAAGCGAATCCACGTAGTGTTTGTATTTTTGAAGTTCCTCATTTTTGCATTGGTAGATGCCCATAACTTGATTGACTACCAATTGAGAGTCGCCAAAAATATTGATAGATTTGATACCTAAGTGCAGGGCAACCTGGAGACCCAGAACAAGGGCCTCGTATTCCGTTGTATTATTAGTGCAAGGGAAATCGAGTCGAAATGAAAGAGGCATAGGCTCGGCGTCAAGAGGAACAAGAACAACGCCAGCTCCTCCACCACGTTGGCATTTGGATCCATCGAAGAAGAGGAGTCATTGGATACGACTCCTCCTTGAGTGAAAGAGTGGCGATGAGTTCGTCGAGGAATGTAAAATTGGTAAATTGTTCTCCAGGTAAAGGGGCTTCCGCAAGTTGGTCTGCGATGGTTTGTCCTTTGATTGATTTCTGGTGGACAAACTCAAGGTCGAGGTCGGCGAGGAGCATGAGCCATCGGGCGATGCGTTGGTTTAGATGAGGTTTGGCATACATGTAATGGATGGGGTCCGTGTTGGTGATGACGAAAGTTTTGTGATTCAGAAGGTAGTGTCAGAGTTTCGTAGCCACGAATGATAGGGCTAGGCACAACTTTTCTACATGTGTATACCTAGTCTCATAGTCAACCAAAATACGACTTATATAATAAACGGCTTGTTCTCGATTCTCAGAGTCACGATGTGCAAGCATGGCCCCTACAGCGTGGTCAGTGGTGGAAAGGTAAAGGAAGAAAGGGCGGTCGTCTTGAGGTGGGATAAGCACGGGTGGCTATAAGAGATAATTTTTAAGAGCCTCAAAGGCTTGGTGGCACTCTTGGCTCCATTGAAAATCAATTTCCTTCTTAAGGAGGTGATGGAAAGGTTGACATTGATTCGAGAGTTGGGAGATGAAACGTCGGATAGATTGGAGCTTACCTTGTAAACTACGCAATTGTTTGAGATTGGTAGGTGGGGGCATTTCGAGAATAGCTTTGACTTTAGATGGGTCAACCTCAATGCCACGCAAAGAGACGATAAAGCCAAGAAGTTTTCCCGAAAGGACACCAAAGACACATTTTTTTGGTTGAAGATGGACAGAATATTGTAGTAGGCGGTCAAAAATAATGGTTAAAACATCGAGATGTTCACTGCGATGTTTAGACTTGCCAAGAAGATCGTCGACGTAATCTTCAAGGATAGTGTGCATAATGTCATGAAAAATGTAGGTCATAGCCCGTTGATAGGTGGCACCAGCATTCTTAAGGCCGAATGGCATTACACGGTAACAGAAGGTTCCCCAAGGAGTTATGAAGGTAGTTTTGTGTTGATCGGCAGGGGGCAACCAAAATTTGGTTGTATCCTGAAAATCCATCCATGAGAGAGAGCATCTCATGGCCTGCAGTGAGATCAACAAGTTGATCAATGCTAGGTAGGGGGAAGTCATCCTTAGGGCAAGTGAGGTTAAGATCCCGGAAATCCATGCATATCTGAAGTCCCCCCGTCGCTTTAGTGACAGGTACGATGTTAGAAATCCATTGAGGATAGTCAATAGGCAGAATGAAGGAAACAGAAAGGAGTTGTTGGAGCTCCTCTTTGACCAAGAGGGCAATGCGTGGATGCATTTTTCTCAATTTCTGTTTAATTGGCTTGGAATCGGGTTTCAGTGTAATGTTATGGACAGCAATGTCAGGATCAATTCCTGGCATGTCAGCGTAGGACCAAGCGAAAGCTTGGTTGCGAGCACGGAGGAAAGTAGTAAAGGCGACTTGTTCTGATGCGTTAAGGGATTGTCCGATCTTCACAATGTGAGGATCCTCCTCCGTGTGGATGTTGATTTCTATTGTAGATTCGTTCAGCATGGTTTGGGTTTCAGATGGTAAGGCTTGTTGAATATAAGATTCATCCGCGCCAAGGTAAGTGAGGATGGAGTCATCATCCTGGCACTCAACAACGTTAATTGAAGGCGAGTCCTCTTCGATCATGTCTGGATATAGAAGGGGGATAGAAGAGGGGTCCTCATTATCACGTTGATAAGTGAGAGGGCCTAAGAAGATAGCATTTATGAAAAAAAAAAGTTAGGAGGGATAGATTCGTGATCTATCGACTCAGTGGGTGACGATGGCAAAGTGGGTGATGATGGTTTGTTAGGGGTAACGTCGTTCTCTTCCAGAAGGCAACTGTCACGAGGTTCTTTCGATGTAAGTGTTTCCGGAAATCTGAGACCACTACGATCATTGTGTTTGCGTGTGGTGATGGGGATGAGCGTATGTCGGCCTTGTTCATAAAGACCAAAACCAAAGCCTTTCCAAGCACAGCGAGTCAAGAAGGTGAGGGCAAAGCGACGATTGGTAAGGTATTGAAAATCGGACTGGAAAGGAACCACACCAAGAGGAGGCTCAAGGGCAACGGAAGATGCGTCGACACCCCCATACGTTAGGTTAGTGTGGCAGTGAGGTGGTCCGTAGGAGATTACTTCCCCCACACGACGGTCATAGTTAGGATGGGCATGTACCTGTCCGTACTCCTGTGGGGTATGGAAAGAACTAACGTTATATAGGCGATACTCCCCAAGCGTAAGGTGCTGAAAAACATCTACTAAGGGGTCCGCGGTTGGGATGTTAGCTGCGGGAAGGGAAGTGGCTTTTGCGATGGTGGTTTCATCAGTTGAAGGCATACGTGCGATTGAGGTACATGGTTGAGGCACAGTTGAAGAAGATGGTTGGGTTGAATGAACGGGTGTCTTGATTGGTACCCAGCACATCATTTGGGTGGTATAACATATTGCAGGTTTTAAAGGGGGGAGGATCAGCTTTTACAGTGTAGGACTTCCCCTCGTACTCAAATTTTATGCATCTATGTAAGGTTGAGGGAACGCATCCCATGGCCCGGATCCAAGGATGACCCAGCAATATATTATATTGGAACTCTCCTTCAAGGACATAGAAGAGTTCGGGTAAAGTACGTGGTCCTACCCGAATGTTGAGGATCACGGTGCCTAAGGTAGAGGTAATAGCATCATTGAATGACCGCAACATGATGGGATTGGCACACATGTAGCTAGAAGGGATATTCATTTGTTGGAAGGCTTTTGAAGAGATGATGTTTAGGCTAGCGCCCCCGTCAATCATAACACGACGTACCCGAATGTCCCGGATGTAAGCGGAGATGAAAAGGGCAGGGTCAGGGTCTTCTGTACCAAAGTCAACAATTTCATCTTCAGAGAAACTGACTGTAGCAGCTTGTGGTACAGAGACAGAAGTGGTTGGGGCAGTGGGTTGTTTGGTGAGAGAGGCAACGTGATTGGGTGTTAGAATGGAGGCAACGGGCAGGGTTTCATTAGGTAAGACCTCGATCCCTTGAATAATTTCAACGAGAGCTTGTCGATGAGATTCAGAAGTCTAAATGAGATCATTATAGTGTCATTTTGACGGGTGATTGGTGAAGCTGTTTGATCATGGCTCGATGGGCAACTCCATTAGAGATGGGGTAAGCGGGTCCACGAATAACCACTTTGGGTGGTGGTGCAATCGGGATGCTAGATGGAGAAAGAGAGGACGCAGGTGTGCTTTCTTTCACTTTCTCGTTGTTTTTCTGCGCTCGAGTAGCAACACTAATCATATTAATCTCGTAAACCTGAGATGAGGAAGATGGTTGGGATAAATTATGGTCTTCAAGAGGTGGGGTTGTAATAATGATAGATCGTGGTGAGGCGGGGATAGATGGTATAGGAGAGGGAATTGAAGCTAAAGGTCTCTCCCTTCATAAGTTGTCTTTCTTAACCTTTTTATCTGGGAGAGGTGACTGACGAAGGATGGTTTTTAAAGCTTTACATCCCTCCACATCATGTCCTGGTGTGCGGTGATAAGCGCAGATTTTAGACTCATCGTAGCCTACAGGCCGAGGTTTAGACGGGTCATAAGGTCTAAGTGGGGGTAGGGAAATGGTTGCATTCTCTACCAACATGGCAAGGATTTTAGCGTAAGATCCTTTGAGTGGGTCAAAATCGGAGGAGGATGAGGGTATTGGTTGTGTGGGTTTCGGTAATGTTTGGGTGTGGCTGGTTCGTATGGGTGGTGGTTTAGCCAAGGGGTGTTGACATGTGGTTTTCACTAAATGTGGTTTCTTTGGCGTAGGAGCTACGTTCGGATGGTTAGATGATGAGGCTACAGATGACATGGTAGCGGGAAAGCAACCACGGAGAAAGGGGAGTGACAGAAAATAAATCCTTTGATGATGGAGTTTGTTTAGGGTTGATGGGTGGACAGGATACGTGGGGTGATAATGTTAATATACCCTTAGATCTCGGTATAGGTGCAGAAGGCGTATGTCTTTTTAGAGAAAACACAGGAGGTGTGATATATTGGTGCAAGGTGGAAGGATGAGGTCCCAATATGGAAGGTAGGTATGACGATGATGGTTTTAATTGTGATAGAGGCACGGGTTGAGTGTGTCTCCTAGGTGGCGGGGTGGCTTTATTTTTGGATAAATCTAGTCGCTTAGGCGGGTGTGTTAGACTGGGTATTGGTGAGGTCCCAAGTGTAGGGGAATATTTGGTTAGGTTGATAGAGGTGGATGGGATATTGAGTATAGATACGGGGGGTGAGAATGAGGACATAGGCATTTTGAGTTTCTGTAAACACTTCGGGTATATGGTAGATGTGTCGGGATCGGTCATCTACATTTGAGTAGAATAAGGGGTACTCAAACGTTCCCATAGGATTTGTCTATCCTCTGGAGAATGACAGTCTTCAGGTTTGAATTGTAAATTTGGTATGGAAGAAAGGTGGGTTGTGATTCCAGTCCACTGTGGGTGTGATACAGTGAGTAGATGAGGCACTGTATCAATAGATGTTAAGAGGTCAACCGGTCATTGAAAAGATTTAGGCGATGAAGAACTAATAGGTAAGAGGGCGTGTTCGAGAGGATTCGTCATGGTTAAAGAATTTGGTGATGTTGGTGCAAGATATTTCTCGTCTAAGGATGTCAAAAGGAGTGGCGTACCTTCCTCTTGTGCAACAAGAGTGGTAGAAGGGGAAGTCTGGGAAATAGATAGATTAGATAACATCCGTTCGCAGTCTTGTAGGGATGTGGTATAAGCAGACTCATCGATGGGAAGAGGAGTCTGGGAAGTTAACTCCTTTATGGGTAAAGGAATGATTTCGCTTTGGCTTGATGGTGGTAAAGGAGGTTTGGGCTCCTGTGTTAGTGAAGAGTCTTGATTCAAAATTTTCTCGATAGAGGCTTTTGGCTGGGTATCGAAGACTGCATGGATCTCATGAACAATCTCTTCGGCTAAGATATCTTGGTTTGTGTTACTGTTGGAAGAGTGATTCGGGAATGGTTTGTTGAAGATTTTCAAATTTTGGTTGGTAGGGGCATTAGGATTATCGAGGGTTATATCCCCTGCGTCCACCATTTCCTGCACTATGTTTTTCAACATCTTGCAGTTTTCATGACTATGTCCTTTTACACGGTGAAAGTTAAAGAAGTCATTTTGTTTGTACCAGGAAGGTATAGCGCGGGTGGAGTCAAACCCAAAGTGAGGTTTAACAGGAGGCAAGGTGATAGCTCCAGCTTTGAGCAATTTTTCCAAGATGACACCATAGGTTTATCCCAAGGGAGTGTAATTGATGGGTTCGGCTTTGTACTTATAGGTGGTTTTTGGTGGAGTATTAGATGGTGTTTGAGATTTAACCATCACCGCGTGGACAGCTCCTTTTGATTTAGAAGAAGTGGATGCGTGAGGAGTGGTGGTATTTGGTTTATTGGTAGAATCAGGAGTTCAGAAATTGGGGTTTTTGTTGCGCAACTGCAATTTCTCTTCTTCTAAGGCTCGAATTTCTAGTTTCCGAGCCATGGTAAAGGCCTCATCAAATGTGCGGAAAGTTTGAATTTGAAGAGTAGGAGAAATGTGCTTAGCACATGTCCGTGTGAAAAGTTTGATAAGTTCAGCCTGAGGCAAGGCATAGGTAAGTTGGTTGATAAGGCCACGCCATCGTCCAATGAAATCTGTGATAGATTCATCTTTGAATTGTCAGATGGCATAAAGGTCGGTGATGGATACTTTCTTAGCAATGTTAATGGAGAAGTGATCCAAGAAAGATTGGGCTAGTTGGTTAAAAGAGAAGATTGAGTGTTGGGTTAAAGCACTGTACCACTCCAAGGCGGGTCCTGATAAGGACATGGGAAATGTGCGGAGTAGCAAGGCATCATCATGGGCAATCAAATAACAAGTATGTCTAAATGATCGCAAGTGCTGTTGAGGATCCTCTTTAGTATTAAAATGAATAAATTTCAGTAGTTCCCATTGAGGAGGATATGAGTGAAGGGGAACAGAAGGGTGAATGGGCTCCTGACAAACTTGCTTGTATGTCAAGGCGCTACGACTTCCCGACACAGAAGCCTCCAGATTTTACATTTTTTCCATCATTTGTTTGATGAAATCTGTGGTTGGATGAGATGATGGTGCGGTTGTGGCAAACGGAGGCAAATTGGGCCAAGGGCCTCCACTGGACAATGGTGGGGTTAAGTGTTGATAAGGTATGGAGGATGAATATGTTGAGGCGACAGAATAGGGATGTCCCATATAAGGTGTTGAGGTTACTGGATACGTGTATGGGAATGAAAAGGTAGGCGGAGATTGAGAAGGAAAGCTCGTGTGGATAGGTGGCAGAGAGAAAGTCATGAATGGAGTAGTCTGTAAGAGAGATGAGGTAGGGGCAGTCGGTGGTAATGATATGTGGGGTCCAAGATTAGCCAAGGAAAAGCCAATCTGAGTCGTATGAACCTCTGAAGCTGTCGGATTGGGAGATGGGGCTAAAGGTGCCGGAAGCAAGGCGGTGTTATCAGGTGGAGTGGGGGCTAAATGAGCAGCTATACTAATAGGCATGCCAATAAAGAGCTGACCATCAGGCGTACGGTCAGGGGCATGAGACAAATAGTATTGTATAGTGCTAGGATTAGCATCCAGAAATTTGGCAAAGTCCTTGTCTCCTACAGGAATTTGGGGGATCTCACTGGTGTCTGTAGGATTCCCCACAGAATGTGAAGGGGGTGATTCAGGTAAAGAAACAGAGCAAGAATGTGAAACCATGGCGGCGGCTTGCTTTCGAGTGATAACAACCATGGACAGGTGTTCACAGTAGGGTTTCAATCTATCCGGAACAGAAACAGCCTTAGAATGGTGAAATTGGCAGGTTGCTGGTTTGTCAGGGGTTGTAGAAGACAGTAACCGATATCGGTCTAGTATCTGATGTCGGTTATACTATAGCCGACGTCGGTCAGGTAACTGATGTCAGTGTAAGAATTCTGGGTTAACAAGATATAAAAGGCTGCTAATTTGATTTTTAACAATGTTTAGTATATTTGTCAAATTATTGATCACAGAAGACAAAATATGACAAAGAAAACAGAACTGAAAAACAAGCAAGATGCACACTCAAATCCAGAGACTAACCCTAGGGTTAATTTTAATTATTGTGGGCTTATGCCTTTAGATGTAGAATGCTGTCAGAATCCTAAACAACAAGACCTAGGGGAAATGTCAAGTTTGTTTTGGCTTATAAAGTTACCTCAATCGGGCGGAGGAATACCGCGAAAAAGGGGGGATGTTTGAGCTGTTGTGTTAATTGTGAAGTGATTCGGTATGTGTTGTGCAGTGAATGTAAGATCAATTTCTTGTCAATACTGTGGATATCACCCCCACGTGTATGACCTGTTACTTAATCTATGTTCACTAGAATTGAAAACAGCAAGCAAGGATGCAATGCATGTGTTTTAAACCCAAATCGAAAATGATATTCGATGAAGCAAGAGAGATGACTTTCACTAATGCAAGATGCAAAAACAAAGCAAGTTCTTTTACCAAAATAATACAAAACCTTATGAATATCTTTAGAAGAAGAAAACAACAGGTAGGCTCCCTATATGCAAGCAAGTAAGAAAGAAAGAAACCCAAAATGGGTCCCACCGGGCGTGCCAAAATGTTTCGCTCTGGAATGTTTCAGCTTCTAGGAATAGAGTTGTTTCTATCCTTTCATTCCTTTTAGAAACAGATAGGGTTAGGGCTAGGAGGAATACCTGTTAAATGTCGAGATGGTGTGCGCGTACCATGGAGAAAGATCAAGTTGACTGCGAAGAACTCCTTTTTGTCTTGGAAGGACTACCTGCAAATAAGAACACAAGACCACAAGATTTGATTAAACAATAAATGAGGAAACTGCCTTGGGCCCAGGAAATATAAAACTTCCTTTCGAAGGTGGTCAGTTTCCCTGCTAATATGAATTAAAACAAATGACTGCGAAATATCAATTAGATTACTTGGTTGAAACAAGTAGGAGAAGGCTGGTTTCTGGTTATAGTCAGGGTAACCGATACCGGTTTTTGGTAATCTGACGTCAGTTGGGCCTAGGACCTTCTTGGTAGCTATGGTGTTTGTAAGGCTGGTTTATGGATGATATTAGGAAATGAGATGATGAGAGGTAAAAGAATGACAGTTAGATGCAATGGCACGTTGGTTAGTGGATTCAGAAATGGACTTTAGGAGGACTATGATTCAAAGAGCATAAGAAATGTTATAACAGAGGACATGCAAGATGTGACTTACTGGTTTTGACAAAGATGCAAGTTGATCTCCTTTGCTGCAAACACTTCTGGTTTCTTCACTCGTCTCTGCTTGGTCAAGTGAAGATCTGGACTCTGTTTTTCTTCTCCCAATGATCTCTGTTGATTCAAAAATCATTCGACCCTTGATTTTGGTTCGGGGAGCCCATTTACAGGGAGCCAATGGCGGTTACGTAACCGACGGCGGTCGAGTAGGAACTGGCATCGGTAAGGAAAAAGTAGGCTATTTTTAGTAAAATAGCCCACCTTCCCTGCTTTTCTCCCGAGAGATCAGTTGCGGGCTTGGTCAAGTGGCTAGAAGGTCGGTTTTGGGTGAGAGTAAGGAGGCATTAGTTATGGATGTGAGTCTAGACCAAGTCATAGGTCTTAATTAGGTTAGTTTAGGGTTAGGGCTAGGTCATGATGAGGTGGTAAAATGAGGGTGGCAGGTAAGGTGATGTGGATTTATCAATTACAAGGTAATTAATAAATAATTGTGTAAGGTTTAGGTGATGAGGTTAAGTTGCGAGATGAGATGCGGGTCACAAGGGGTCGTAAGACACAAATTTGGTGTCTACGGTATATACACATATATTAGTATTTCATTTCTTATATACATAATATTAATAAATATGAGAGAAGAATGTTAAAACTTGATAATATCCTTTCTGCCTTAGTAAATTCTTTGTATTGAAGGGTATTTTAATATATGTGTATACAATATATATCAAATAAATTTTAAAGAGATTCCTTATTGAAAATGAACAAGTCGGCCATATTGCGGTATGGTTTTGTTTAAATAAAAAATGGGGTTGGGGGACAGGTCACGACATCCCCCCTCCCCTATCAATGTTCGGTTTACATAGTGGTGTGATCATAGCCACACCACATGATAGTGTGGTGTGGGTATATTCACACCACTCACGTCATACCCTTATATCACCTAGTGCCCCTGCCATAGCCACGGTGGCCGACCCACCATATAAACCCCCCCCCATATGCAGTCGAGATGCCATGTTTATTCTCTATCACCTTCCTTGCTTACAATGGCTTCGACCTACTTTCGAACCTGAAAAATATAAGTCACCACATGTGTGTGTGTGTGTGTGTGTGTGTGTGTGTGTGTGTGTGTGTGTGTGTGTAGACACACTCTCAAACTATAGATTTCATCTTTGGTTATTGCAAGGAAATAAGAAAAATAATAATGAAACCCTATATGGGGAAGATAACACCAAAATTTAAAAAAAAATCCCTTCTTCCATGAGAGGAAGCACCACACCTCTCCATAGCCTCCCTTTCCTCCTCCATCATTCTCCCAAAACCACTTGTGCATAATAAAAACAAAATAAACAATGAAAAAGAAAAGAAAAGACATGGATTTTTTTTTTTTTTGCCTATTGGAATGAAAAAAAAGGGAGTTCTTACTTAGTGGTAATTATGTTTATCAAATGATGCTTTTACTTATATGAGTTATGGATAGGAAGAAAGAAGATTTTTTGTAAAGTGAACATAGTGCTTTTAGTTTTTTATAAAAAAGGAAGATCATATTGTTCAAATTCTTGATCACTTCCTTTATATGCAAGGATAAAAGAAGTCGAGATGCCATGTTTATTCTTTGTCACC
The DNA here is from genome assembly GCA_019776745.2 of Taxus chinensis. NCBI lineage: Eukaryota > Viridiplantae > Streptophyta > Pinopsida > Cupressales > Taxaceae > Taxus > Taxus chinensis. The sequence continues at coordinate 768,915,958 of CM034148.1, read as the reverse complement.
TTCCTTGCTTACAATGGTTTCGACCTACTTTCGAACTTTAAAAATATAAGTCACCATGTGTGTGTGTATATATAAACTCTCAAACTATAGATTTCATCTTTGGTTATTGCAAGGAAATAAGAAAAATATTAATGAAACCCTAAATGGGGAAGATAACCCCGAAATTAAAAAAAAATACCTGCTTCCATGAGAGGAAGCACCAAACCTCTCCATAGCCTACCTTTCCTCCTCCATCATTTTCCCAAAACCACCTACACATAATAAAAAAAAAAATCAATGAAAAAAGAAAAGAAAAGACAAGAAGGCATATAGTGCAGGATTAGGTCTTTCGAAAATCCCTAGGATCTAGGGGTTGGATTCATTTTATCCAAGGGCACAAAATAAACCCTCCACCATTAATTTTTGGGATTTAAAATGACTTAATGGGAAGGTTTCGAGTGAATAAATTAATGGGTGGGGTGAATTATTTAATTGGGTAGGGAGAACTAAAGCAACAGGATGCCTAGGAAACTCAAACGAGGGTCATGGTGAAAAGTTAAGAGAAAAGAAAATGTCATTCATGATATGGTTAAAACAAAAAATTATTTTAAAGGGGATGCTTTTGAAATAATCGCTAAGGGAAATTAGATATTAAATTAGTAATTAAATTAAATAAATTAAATGGGGGCTAAGGGCATACCATAAACCAACAACCATTAGGGAAATTTAATTAGCCATTATATAATATGTTTTTAAAAAAATTATAAAAAAATTTAGGTGTTATGATTGGTTTTGGTCATGCCAAGTATGGGGCACTACATCTGGTATTAGAGCTCGGGTTACTAAACCAAAATTTTTGGGTAATTTTAACATTAAATTAATTATTCTTAAATTAAAAATAAAAACCATTTTACATCGTTTCTGTTACCTAAAACAAACTCATAACTTGTCTTTTCATTTTGCATATAGGATTCCAACACGAGGCATGAGACTTCATTGTGTCGGGGATTTGGGGTGTAGGTCCCCTACCCCCGAGCCACATGCCCCTGATTTAGGACCACATATATTAGAGGAATTAAAGTAGATGATGGGGGTCTTGTAATAGTGTCTTCCTCCCCAACAAGATCCAAGAGAGGAGATTGTTTGGCTAGGAGAGGATACACTTCCAGACAAGAACGTACACTCGAATACACTTTAGCATGACCCTCTAAGATGAGATAGGTCATGTATCCCCTCCATTCACCTTGAGAGGGTGGTTTCTCTTTCTGGGAGAATCTCTCACAACATTTAGGGACCGCTACATAGAGGAAAACCACATTCTCCAGTTGAGGGGATGGTTGGACATTAACGTCTGGATTAAGACATATGTAATGTGATTAGGGATCTTCTTTGTATTTAGACTCCCATTTATAGTGGCACCTTAGATGGATTTGGGTTTTATTCATGGCTCCTAAGTATTTAAAATTGATTTGGATTGCACTCATTTGAGAGTAATATCAAGGATATGTATTGTTATGCACCTCCTTCATGACACAAAAGATGTATAGTGAAGGAATGAGGAGTGAAAGCTCTAGTTGATAAGAGATACAGCGACTTGGGAGATATTTGAGGAACACTTTAGAGCCTGATACATGTTTGAGAAATTTTTTTCAAAAAAGGATTGACGAGCTCCACAATCTTTGATAGGGTTTAGGCATAGTTTCATAATATGAGAGCTAATTTTTATATTTTTTATAGTATTTGGATTATCTACAGGATGAGAAATTACAATTCAACATGTTCATTTAGGGATTGAATGTAGATACATTCAGGTTAGTTTGGATGTTATCTCCTATAACACTTGAGAAGGCTGTAGAGAAGGCTTACCTACCTGAGGAGAAAGGAATAAGGCCCAAGAGCACAAAGACAGAAATAGGGGTAAGTTCTAGGAGAGGATGCACTTATTTAAGGATTAGAGGTCACAGGGTGTGGCACCACCTTATAAAGGAGGATTCTTTTTATTCCACAGTAAGTCTTGAGACCTCTGCGTCACATAGAGAAATAGTCATAACACCACACATATCAACAACAGAGAACTATGAAGACCTAGAGTATGTAGAGTGGTGGAGTTTGATGAGGTTTTTGTGGGGGTAGAGATAGGAGACAGGGCACCCAATAGGTATAGCCAACTCATAATCAATAGTCTACCAGAGTCAGGAGAGAAGGTTTGGTACAACAGAATACATGAGGGACCCCTTCTTAGAGAGGATTAATAGGATGTTTTATTTTTTGGTCACCTGATCACTATATGCGTATGTGTCCACACAAACCCACCACCTTCAATGGGTAAAGATCCCCATCCTCAGAGTAAACAGTGGCATACATAGGACACACTCATTGTGTATACATAGCAGTAGATAACCACAATACTAACCATCATGCAATAATTATCGAAATGATAGGTACTATCAGGGGTATTTTTGTCTCAGTTCATTTTTATCCAAGTCCAGCAGATTCATTTATATCACCATCCATAGTGGATGAGTGTGGGCTAGTGGTAGCTAGGCATCTAGAATGTTGGTAGGTTGAGTTGGCCTCTTAGGCCAAAGTCATAGTGGATACCTACATGCATAGTTATATACTCAATTTGGGAGTATTTATCCACTACCTTAGACCTTCGAGTTTTGCCTTTAAGATCTTACGAGGTTATTTTTGGCATGGATTGGTTTGAGTATCATTAGGCCAAAGTATACTATAAGAGTAAGATCATTGAGTGTCAATATGACCTTTGGAATTCAGTGGTAATTCTTGGGATGCAGAGGTGTGTTTCCTTGCTTACGATCTCAGCCAAATGGAGCATGCACAAGGGTTATCAGTTGTTTTCAATTATGATTAGTGATCAATCAGAGAGTACTCCAGTGAATTCACCTCTTGTTGAGCACATAGTATAGAGGGTGTTTGCAAATTTATTTCCGAGTGAGCTTCCTGGGTTACCACCCCATAGAGAGGTGGAATTCAGAATAGATCTTGTACCAAGAGTAGTGTTAATTTCTAGGGAACTGTTATCCCAATTTCCCCCCAAGAAAAATTTATCAAACATGACCCTACAAAGAAGAAAATCAGAAGGGTCAGTTCAATCATGCAAGCCCGCATTTCAAATCTAACAATGAAGGGGGGCAGGATCGGTGAAGAAAGCCAATGGCATCAAAGGAGATCAGATCGTACATGAGAAAAATGGAGAAAGGGCAGTGTTCACTCAAAGGCCTGAATTGAATAAGTATAAGAGAGCCAGTGGAAAATGCCACGTGTCTCTTTAGCTCATCTTCAAAGGTAAATCCAAAAGTGGGTCTCCAAGTGAGCGTGGAGCCTCCACGTGTCTAGTGTCCTAGAAAGGTAGCAAGGCTTTAATCGGCTAAGTATCACAGAGTCTACGGATTCCTCCACACGTCCAATTGGCACTCCTTGAAGGTTATATTAGGATTATATAGTTTTTTACTACACTAGACTAGCTTGTGGCCAGTAGTTTAGGAAGAAGAAGTCAACTTTCTCTAGAGGGTAATCTCAAGTCCGTAAGTCCCATAGTTTGAGAGATGGTCCCATGTTGTCCAATCACACTGAATGCCCCATTTCAAACTTCAGACCTGAAAGCCATTCAGGGGCACTGTGATTTTACTACAACAGGAATCTTATCACGATGATGAATCCCGAGATTCATGGGCTCAAGATTCAGCTAGAGGAGTTGTTGGAGAAGAACCTTATTCATCCTAGCGTGTCTTCATGGGGAGAGCCAATTATATTTATTGAAGAAGGATAGTTCTCTCAGGATTTGTGTTGATTTTAGGAAGCTTAATAAGGTAAAAATTAAGAACCATTATCATCTTCATAGTATTGTTGACTTGTTTGATCAAATGAGGGGAGATAGAGAGTTCTCCAAGATTGATCTCAAATCAGGATATCATGATTTTTGAATTAGACATGTAAATATTCATAAAATAGATTTTTGCACTTGTTATGGGCATTACGAGTTCATTTTTGTACCTTTTTGTTTAACCAATGCCCCATATGTTTTCATGAGCCTCATGAATGGGGTTTTCAGGACCTTCTTGGACCATTTCATCTTGGTGTTTCTAGATGATATATTTATATATTCTTATTTTGAGGATGGACACGAGGAGAATTTGAGATAGGTACTATAGATTTTGAGGGATATAAATCTTTTTTGGAACCTAGAGAAGTGCATTTTTTTTAGTCAAAGATTCAGTACTTGTGTCACATCATTTTAGGTGAGGGTACCTTGGGAGACCCCTCTAAGGTTCGAGCCATTCTTGATTGGCCAGTGCCCACATCAGTGACATAGGTGAGGAAGTTTTATGGGATTAACAGTGTATTACCACAGATTTGTGTAGGACTTTTCTAGGATTGCACATCCTATTACTTCTCTTCAGCAAAAAGGGAAGAAACTTTACTAGTCAGCAAAGTGTGAGGAGAATTTTAAGTTACTCAAGGAGTGACTTACCATGGCACCTATCTTAGTAGTTTTCATGCAGGAGGGTCAAGTTATTTCTTTTGAGTCATGTAAGCTCAAATATTATGAGTTTAACTATCCTACCCATGACTTGGAGCTTGCAGCAATAGTTCACACTATAGTGTGTTGGCATGAATTCATTTTAGGTAGGCCTTTCATTTTGAGGACCAGTTATCATAACCTTCAACATATCTTCTCAAATTCAAACCTCAACGCTTTTGCCAATGGCATTAGAATGAATTATGTTATCCAATTTTACCCCTCAGGAAAAACTGATCAAACACGACCTTGCACAGGAGAAAATTGAAGAGTTAGTTCAGTCATACAAGCCCACATTTTAAATCTAATAGCCAGGTTACATGCAAGCTTGGCAATGGCAGTGGAAGGAAGTGTTCACTCGGGCCCAAATCGGCTAAGTATAAAAGATCCATCGAAAGCCTCCACGTGTTAGCTTAGCACAACTCCAAAGGTAAAATCCAGAGGTAAACCCTAGATGAGCGCAAGCCCCCCACGTGGATATCAGCATAGAACAGGCTTGCGGAAGGTTCCACGTCCCTCATCAGCATAATTTCAAAGGCGTGACCCAAAGCTAAAGACCCAAATAAGCATTGGCCCTCCATGTGTCTAGGGTCTGATATAATAGAACTGATGTTGAAAAGTCTAAGGGAAGCAATAGAGCTAGCGGAAACCCCCACATGTCAGTTTGGCACAACTTCAGAGGAGAAATAAAAAGTGAGTCCCCAAACAAGCATAGGCTCACCACGTGGTCAAATTCAAAAAGGGGCAGAGCTGGCTGTTGAATCGGCTAAGTATAACAAAGATAGTGGAATCCTCCACGTGTCTCGTCGGTGGACCTTCAAAGGTAAATTCCAAAGCGGGGTATCCAAATGTGCGTGGGATCACCACATGGTCAAATTCCGAGAAAGGTTTCATCAGCCATTGAAAAGTCCAAGCTTGGGATACGCTAGCGGAAGCTTCCACGTGCCTCATCGGCATAAATTCAAAAGAAAAATCCAGAGGCAGGTCCCAAATGTATGCCATCCCTCCACGTATCTAGGGTCATACATAATGTCTCCACCAAATTGGAGGGGTTAGCCAGAACACAAAGGAAATAGAGCATGCCTGTGAACGATGCCACATGTCTCTTCAGTGCAACTTCAAGAGTGAAGGGAAGGGGGTGAAGTCTTAAGGTGTGCGGGGCTGCCACGTGGATCTTACACAAATAGACTCTTTTAAATTTTGAGAGCCTGTATTAAACACATGGCCTCAACCTTTAGACAACCATATCTTTCAACTTGAAGCTTAAATTTGAGCAGGAAAGGACTTTTTGGAAAGCTCCCAATGTCTGCTACTCACTTGCCACCATTATTGAAAATAATAAATTCAGTCCGCAATTTTTTAGGTTGTCATGCTTCTCACCTACCACCATAATGAAGTATGGGCCCCCTTTCTTTCCCAGCAAGGAACAACACATGAAGGCATGGTCATCTGTCAGTAGAATCCATCATTGAGTAGGTGAATTCAATACATAGCTGGGGTGGTTGAAGCAAGATTCAAATTTTACCTCTCTCCTTTCTCATTCTTCCATATATTGTAAAGGAGGGGCATTTTTCAAAATGAGTTTGTACATCTTTTCTCTCCTGCCAGCTCTCTCTTTCTTCCTTAGGGTCGAACGATGGATTTTAAGCCTCCTCTCTTGGCTCTATAATGGATTTTTCTTGCCTACTTGCCCACTGATGATGTACTTTGTGAACTCATGGAGCAATAAAATATGTTTTGTGATGTATCTTATCCATCCTTCATTATTTTATAGTCTCTTCTTGCCTCTCATTATTACAGGGTATATTGTGCATATCTCTGATGTCTACTGTAGGTTTTGGGAGTTTTATTTAATGGGTTGAAGTGGTGTTTTGTGTAAATTATTTATTTAGTTTGTGATGCATCTGTCCATCCTCTCCATTTCTCAAACCTCTCACAACTTCAAGCAGTTGGATTTGTGATCAGCAACCCCCCTTTTCTTGGTGCTATCACCTCTATAGTGTAGGATTTCTTTATTTTAATGATCTCTCTCTCTCTCTCCCTGTCTCCTTGGCATTGTTAAACATTAGGAGTATATAGTTACATTTCCTTCCTTAGAAGTAGTTTAGCATGCAGGATTAGGATGAGGAAGTTGGCCTTCTCCGGAGGTCCATCTCAAGTCTGCAAGTCCCATAGCTTGAGAGATGGTCCCATGTTATGCAGATCACACCAAATGCCCCAGTCAAAATCAGGCCATTCAGGGGGGTGTTGTGATTTCACACTAACAAGTTCTTATGTGAGTATGACATTGGGAAAGTCCATTATATCAAAGGAAAGGATAATTTTTTTAGATGACCTTTGAGTAGACGATGACATGTGATTGCCACTATAACTCTACAATCACACCTTCAAGGTAAGATTCTTCAGCATCTTCTAGAGGACATATTTAATGAGGGTGATAAGTAGCTCTTTGAGTCATAGGGTTCCTTAGAGGGCAGGTATGCATGGTGTATTCTAGATGTATATGGTCTACTTAAGTTTCAGAGGTGCATTTATGTGTTTAAGACAGGTGGTATTCACATATTTATTATTTTAGAGGATCATCAATCCCATATGTAAGACATCTAGGAGTGAAGAAGATGCACTCCGATTTGAGATAGTTATATTATTGGCCTAGTCTTCAACGGGATATAGCATATTTTGTAACTCATTGTCTTGAGTTTCAAAGGTTTAAGGATGATAATTCCCATATTGTAGGTATTTTATATGCTCACAAGATTCTTGAGTGGAAATGAGACGTCATCTCCATGGATTTCATTGTTGGTCTCCCTATGTCTTCTTATCATCATGATGTCATCATGGTAACTATGGAAAATTTGACCAGGGTTGCACACTTTTCACCAACAGAGGTCACCTATAATGCACTCGCCATTTATAAAGTGTTTATGGAGGATATTGTCATATTGCACGGGATTCTGAATACCATTATTAATGACAGGGACACCATATACAATTAAGACTTCTTGACTTCCTTTCAGGCCACTTAAGGAACAAAGATTAATTTCATTTCAGCATATCACCCAAAGACAAATGGGTAGACAAAGAGGGTTAAACAAGTACTTGAGGATATGTTGCGCATGTATGTGATGGAACAGAAGAATAAGTGGGAAGGTTTACTTGCACCTTGTCAAGTTTTCCTACGACAATAATTATTTTAATTCTATTAGTATGGCTCCCTATCATGCTTTATATGGGTGACCCTACAGGACAACTTTGAGTTGGGATAGGCTAGATGAAAGGGTTATAGTTGGGCTAACTTACCTTAAGGAATTAGAGCAATTATGATATTTTGATTAGGAAACTTCTTAAGTAGACTAGAGCATGTCAGAAGGCGTATGTAGACACCAAGAAGACCAATCGTCACTTTGTAGTGGGTGAAAAAGTATTCATGTGCGTTCATCCACATAAGAGTCCCAATCCCTTATGAAAAGGGTTCTAAGCTTTCTCCTCACTTTGTGGGGAAATTTGAGACCTTGGAGGTCGAATGTTCTAGTTACCTACCACTTATATTTTCCACCACCCCTAAATTGGGCCCATAATGTGTTTCATGTATTAGTTTTGCGTAGATATGTGCTTGATATTTCTCATGGATTGGATTAGTCAGCATTAAAGGTAGAGGACGAAGGAAAATGAAGACTAGATCATGTGCGCATCCTAGAACATTAGAGATTTTCCACTTCGGGGGTGAGACATGGACCAGGTTAGATTGTAGTGGGAAATAAATGATGAGACAAAAAACTACATGGGACGATGTTATACCTTGTAACGGCTCAATATCCTTATCTCTTCCAGTGACTTCCAAGAGGAAGTCTAATTTTAGGAGAGGGGGATATAGTGCCCACCTTTTCTTGCAGTAGTTCTTTTACTGACTCATTTATTTTATTTGATGATGGACATGGATTTTAGCATTATTTATATACTATATGGTTTTATTATGGATTATTGATGGGACTTGTGATGATTAGGGTGCATAGTGCAAAGTTAGAATATGTGACCATTATCTTAGTTCTTGCATTGGATGGATTTGGATATTAGCAGGTTGTGGCATAGTTAGTTTTATTTCATATATGATGGATATACGTATGGTATTTGTCGTATATTTTGATATTGTTGGTTTAGAATAGCTAATTGAATATTGTAATGTAGTGCTTAGATGGATATGATAACATGGGTTAATTTGGATGTATGTATTTAACACTTATCGATTTCATACTGACATTTACTATGGTATAGTGTGATTGTTAATTGATAATATTTTATTATTTAGGATGTATGTTTCGAGCAGGTACATAATTTTAATTGAGTTTGCAAATTACATGGAACAAAGGAGAATGTGGGTTTCAGGGCAGTTGTGGCTCAAGTTGCACAAGCGACCAACTGGGCAAGTCTTATCGATGTATAATTGTGTATGTTCGTGTTTGGTACACTATGGGTGATTCCTAATTGTGATTATGTTAATTGTAATTTTTTTAATCTTGTGATGAGCTAGTTTAGGGACCTAATGGTCCCTACATGTGTTAATTGTGTTTTGAGTTAATTAGTTATCTTTTTATGGTTTGGGGCCACCTAATAGTCATTTGGGTGGGCCCCACCACCTCAATCCTTGTGCCACTTATGCACAATCTCGAATTTTAGCTAAATGTGGCAATTTTAAGGGACCTCTTTTCACTTCGGGAGTTCTATTTTCATGGAAATGATTGCTTTGAACTACCTATGGGTAGGGGGTGTCTTTTCAATGGTCCAAATGGGATTTTCCCTCCCATTTGACCCCTATCATGTCACCATCTTGTAAGGGTGGTTAGTTTTTTGTTTTCATAAAAGATGAAGGGTGTTGGATTATTAGCATTTTAAGGAATTTGAGATATTACCTCCTAAATTTGTTTTGTTTTATACTCTTTGTGATTTTGGGAATCATTGGTTTGGAGATAAGATTGGTGACACATCTCACCCTCTCATTTGTGAGGATTTTAATTTGTTTATTCTTTTTATACTCCCTCATGGAGAGGGGTAGGGGATTTTGGCTTGTGATTTTTTATTGGATTTAGAGAGCTTGGAGCTTGGAGCTAGGGATAACATGTGGTTATTCGACTTGGATTGATAGTTTTTGAGGTAGGATCCATACTCTTGTTTTGTTTCCATAGTATAATGTAAAGAGAAAGAATGGTTATTGAACTTTGTTTTTTGCATTTCCATGAGAAGGGTTGTTCCTTGCATTTTTAGTCCAATCCATCGTGCGTAAAAATAATGGAAATGGAATTATATTGCAGGATAACATGGGTACAAATGATCCAAGAGGTGATGGATCAAATTCTCATAGTACCATGAGTCCCCCAAAATTCTGAGTTATCTGATTAGAAAGCCAGGATGTTATACAAGAATAAAAACATCCTGTCGACACTAAAATTTTCCTCCATAATTTCTATTTCATTAATGTATGTATTAGGAATAGGATGTTGTTAAGTATAATTAGTAGTAGCGTCTGATAGAAGATAACGGCACCGTCAGTACGGTGTCGCCAATAATGTGGAGTATGGTAACAGTCAAAGTACAATAGGAATGTTGTAAAAAGTAAATATTTGTCGTAAGTGGTCCGGTAATGTTAAAATGTCAAAGTTTGGGTAATTAGAGAAGTAGGGTCTACATGATTAGGAATTAGAAATATTATATTGGTAATAAGGACAAGGAGTGAGGTCATAAATATTTTGTGTATTTTATTTGTAAAAAGTCTAAAAATGTGGAACCCATGTAAAATGATAAGGTTTATCTTATCTTAAGAGATAAGCTTACATGTACAGATAAGAGTTAAGGTATGGAATATGATTCGTCAGAGTGGATTTCTTATCCTATCTTAGAGATAGGATGGATAAGCCTGGAAGTTCTATAAATAGAGAGGCCACCCCCCTCATTTAGCATAGAAAGAAGTAGTGAGAAATATTGTAGGAAGTGTGCAAAGGAAGCCATCAGTTAAAGGTGTGTTGAAGAAGCCATCAAGAGGTGTAATTGTAAAGTTTCTCCCATAGTCTTGTTGAAGTACCTCATGGGTGAGATTGTAACAATTTCATGTTAATATTATAATTTACTTTGATATTTCAGATTTTTCATCATTCCGTCTTATCATAGTCGATGGTATTCTTGTGTTCGGTTGTTGTTTTGTTTCCAGATTACATCCACCAAACTAAAGGCTGTGCATTAGTAAATAATCATAGCACGAGGAGTTCCCGGTGAAGAATTATCATAGTGCCGGATTGGTGATGACATTTTGGTTCCGTTGCCGGGACCATTCCTCGTTGGTGGATTTTCTGGAGAGATATTCCCACTTAGTCAAAAATCAATTGGAGGGTAACCTTGTTTTTACTGTGCATAGTAGTTACCATGGTAAAGTCATTTTTACCGTGAATAGTAGTTACCATGATAAAGTCATTTTTGCTGTGAATAGTATTTATCACAGTAAAGTCACTTTTTACCGTGAATAGTATTTACCGCAGTAACTTCACTTTTTACCGTGAATAGTGTTTACCACAGTAAAATCAGTTTTTACCATAGTAAGTCAAGTTTTACCATAGTTTACCGTGGTCATTTCTATAGTAATTCCAATTATTTGTGCACATAAGTCTTGTTGATTGTACTTGTGGGTTGGTATTTCACGGTGGTTACTTTTGAAAATGGGAAAGATTCCTGTTTTTTCAGCTCAATCTAATGAAGATGCTTCTTCTTTCATTCAAGAGTTTAAACGATCTTGTATTTGTAATGGCCTCATAAGAAGGGAACAATGGACTGAATTTTTTCCTACCTTTTTGGATGGTTCAGCACTTAGGTGGTTTGAAACACTAGGTGATAATGTGAAAAATTCATGGGATTTATTAACTGAAAGTTTTCTTGAAGAATTTGGTGAACAACAGAAATATGCAGATCTCATGATCGAGATCACAAAGCTATCCCAAGGAGAGAAGGAGAAGATAAGGGATTATCATGCTCGTGTTCTAGAGCTAAGGAGGAAGCTCGATGCCTAGATCTGGAAGGAAGGACTAGCGGATGGGTTGATGAATGGCGTGGATAATCTCCTCTGTAAGCACTTCATTCTTGGGATGAAGCCAGAGATCAGACAACGAGTGAAGTATGACCACCCAGCTACCATTGAACAAGCAAAGGAGATTGCAAGAAGGTAAGAAGAAAGCATGGAAGAGGAGCCCAAAGAAATTGTTGCTAAAGTAGAGCCTACACCAGCACCTTTGGTCCAGAATCCACAACCACTCCCGGTGAGCACAAATATTTCTCCTAGTACATCTACTGAGTATGAAGATCTGCTCAAAAAGATGGGTCAGTTAACTATTAATCTTCTTCAAGGAAAGGAATTTAGTTCTCAGGGAGGAGATAGAGGTCCAAAAAGAAATATTTCTGAAGTTGTTTGTTATGGTTGTTATAAAAAGGGTCATTATAAGTATAATTGTCCAGATAGAGCTTCTACATCTGGTACAAGAGATAATGATAAAGGAAAAGCACCTGTGAATTCTCTTGATGTAGTAGATAAGAGTAGAAATAATGAAGTAGATGTGTTTGTAACAAAAAGAAAGAAAGAAAAAGATAATCAAGATGGAACTGATCCTAAGAAGATGAAAGGAGAAACTAGTAAGAAACATAGGAGAAGAAAGTTGGGTGTGCAGGATTTTCTGATTTCACAGGGGCAAGGACCATACTCCATCTTGGAAGATCTGTCCAAAAGGCCTGCAAATATTACATATGGTCAACTCTTGGCTATGTCTTCTGAGAAGAGGCGGGAGTTGTGAGGTGGACTCAATGCTCGAAGAAGGAAGGAGGTTGAGGTCCCTGTTTTGGAGGCAGAGGCAGATCCCTATGCTCCACAAGCTGAGGTATTATGTAATGGTATTTCAATTCATGATGTCTTAGTTGATGGAGGTGATGCAGTTAATGTAATGACCGAGTCTGTAATGAATATGTTGGGTTTAAAAATTGATCGCCCTTCAACACTTATGTTAAGGTCATTAAATAAAGGAAAAACTAAACCAGAAGGTGTAGTTTCAAATGTGGAAATATCTGTTATGGGTGTTGTATGTGTGGTAGACTTTCAGGTGATGAAAAATGGTACTGTTACGTACCCAATGCTGCTGGGAAGACCATGGCTAAGGAGAGTTCATGCAAGAAACTACTGGAATGAAGGTTTCATGACACTTGGACGTGGTAGAGAGAGGGTGAAGATAAATGTGATCCCTCGACATCATAAGGCAGAACCTGTGGATTCAAGTGATGAAACTGATGATTGGACATCCTCTGATTACTCTAGTACCAGTGAAGTGGACACTGAAGATGAAGAAAGCGAAGGTGGATGTTTCAGTCATGGATATCCTTCCAGTCACACCAACTCATGACCCCATAAAATTATCTGAAGAAGAAGTTGATGATCGTCTCCAACAAATAAAGATTGGTGATGTTGTGATGGAGAGTGAGAAGGAATCCTACCTCCAGCTCTTTCGAAGGTACATACACCTATTCACTTTTGATTACAAGGAACTCCGTCAAGTAAGTTGGGTAGAACATTGTATTGAGCTGGTAGATGGTGCTAAGCCCATAAAGCAAATGCCATATAGAATGAATCCTAATTTTTCCAAGACTGTAAAAGAAGAAATAGATAAGTTGCTTGATGCAGGATTCATATTTGCTGTGGAGAATTCAGAATGGATTTCTCCCATTGTGATCTCAATAAAAAAGAATGGGAAGCTACGCATTTGTGTTGATTACAGGAAGCTCAATAAGGCAACAAAGAAGGATCATTACCCTCTTCCATTTTCAGATCAGATCTTGGACGAAGTAGCTGGCCAGGAGTGCTATAGTTTTGCTGATGGATATAGCGGCTACAACCAAGTTCATATAGCAGAGAAAGATCAGCTGAAGACCACGTTCACCACTCCTTGGGGAAGGTTTGCTTATAGAGTTATGCCTTTTGGGTTGTGTAATGCTCCAGCAACATTCCAGCGTTTGATGAATAGGGTGTTCGAACCCTACATTGGGACCTTCATCAGAGTATTTCTGGATGATTTTTGCATCTATGGGAGCAAGTTGGACCACCTGCACCAAATGGAGACAGCATTTCAAAGGTTAGATGAAGCACAAGCCTCACTAAACCCTACAAAGTGTGTCTTTGGATGTTCTAAAGGCGTTTTGTTAGGGCATGTTGTATCCAGAGATGGTATTGGTATTGATCCTGATAAAGTTTCAAAAATCAAAGATTTACCATTTCCTCTTAATAGAAGTAAGTTGAGATCATTTTTAGGCCATGTGGGTTACTATAGAAGGTTCATCAAGAATTTCTCAAAGATTGCACAGCCACTAACCCAGTTCTTGAAGAAGGATGTTACTTATGAACCAGGAAATAAGGCGCATGAAGCTTTTGGACAATTGAAGGAAGCCCTGGTGTCTTCACCTGTTTTGAAGAATCCAGATTGGAGCAAGCCATTCATTGTGTACACTGATGCCTCAGATGCAGCACTAGGAAGTACTTTGAGCCAAAAGGATGAAAATGGGAATGAACATCCAATTTACTTTGGGAGCAGAAAAATGAGCAGTGCTGAGGTAAACTATACTGTAACTGAAAAAGAGGCTCTGGCTATCATTTTTGCTATAAAGAAGTTTAGAAATTACTTGCTAGGGCAGAAATTTATAGTTGTAACAGATCATCAGGCTCTGAAATATATTGTCAATAAGCCTAACCCATCAGGGAGGATAGCAAGATGGATAATTTTGCTACAAGAATTTGAATTTGATATTATAGATAGGCCAGGAAAGAAGCATGTCAATGCAGATGCACTCTCTCGAGCCTATGATGGTTTAGGATCATCTTGTGATGATGATGATTTTCCCGATGCAACATTGTTCATCCCTTGACACAATCCCTAGTGAATACATAGATATTTGGAATTATCTGAATGAATTCAAGTTTCCTGATGGTGCCAATGCAAAGACTAAGAGAAAGATTACTCAAGCCAGTCGTCCATATTCTATTCTGCATGGAGCATTATTTCGAATAGGACCTGATGGACAGTACAAGAGGGCAGTTGGACGTGATCAAGGAAAGGAGCTGCTAGAAGAATTCCACAATGGTACATGTGGAGGGCACTTCTCTGGACAACTTACAGCAAGAAGGATCTTGGATGCAGGTTATCACTGGCCCACTCTTTTTAAAGATTGTTATAATTATTGTAAGACATGTGATATTTGTCAAACACATGGTAACCGTAAGACTTCATCAGCTCCATTATGTCCTATTCTTCCACTTGGTCCCTTTGAAAAGTGGGGAATAGACATTGTAGGTCCACTTCCAACTACATCACGCCAAAATAAGTATATTGTAGTTGCCACAGATTATTTAACCAAGTGGGTTGAAGCTAGGCCATTGAAAACAGCTTCCATGGATGAAGTGGCAAGGTTCATATATGAACGCATTGTCACCAGATTTGGTTGTCCATTAGAAATTGTAACAGATCAAGGAAGCCACTTCATTAATGAGGTGGTAGAAGCCCTAGTCAATAAGTTTTCTATTAAGCACAGGAAGGCAACAACATACAAGCCAAGCACAAATGGACAGGTGGAACGAACAAATTTTGTGTTGTGTCAAATTCTAGCAAAAGATGCAGCCTTGCAGGTACATAAATGGGATAAAAGGATTCATGCAGCATTGTGGGCATATAGGGCAACATCAAAGTCAGCAACAGGATACTCCCCATTTCAGTTGGCCTATGGCATTGATCCAGTTCTTCCTATTGAGTTTGATATTCCCACTGTGAGAGTTATGAAAAATGAAAGGATGGATGAAAGTGATTCAGTAAAAGAAAGGTTGGTACATCTTCATTTGCTAGAGGAAATGAGGGAAATAGCAAAGGATACAAGCCATAAGAAGAAAATGAAGCAGAAGGAATACTTTGATCAAAAGATCCGGTGGTCTCCATTTCATGTGAATGACTTGGTCCTAGTATATGATTCCAGATACAAAAAAAGAAGACAGAGAAAATTTCTTCCAAAATGGATGGGGCCCTACAAAATAGCAGCTGTGCATGAAAATGGTACGTACCGACTGGAGGAATTGGATGGCACTCCCATTACGAAATGGGTCAACCACGACAAGTTGAAGATTTTCCAAGCACCAGAATAGTCTACTCCGAGGACGGAGTAGAAGCTAGGAAGGGGGAAGATGTCGACACTAAAATTTTCCTCCATAATTTCTATTTCATTAATGTATGTATTAGGAATAGGATGTTGTTAAGTATAATTAGTAGTAGCGTCTGATAGAAGATAACGGCGCCGTCAGTACGGTGTCGCCAATAATGTGGAGTACGGTAACAGTCAAAGTACAATAGGAATGTTGTAAAAAGTAAATATTTGTCGTAAGTGGTCCGGTAATGTTAAAATGTCAAAGTTTGGGTAATTAGAGAAGTAGGGTCTACATGATTAGGAATTAGAAATATTATATTGGTAATAAGGACAAGGAGTGAGGTCATAAATATTTTGTGTATTTTATTTGTAAAAAGTCTAAAAATGTGGAACCCATGTAAAATGATAAGGTTTATCTTATCTTAAGAGATAAGCTTACATGTACAGATAAGAGTTAAGGTATGGAATATGATTCGTCAGAGTGGATTTCTTATCCTATCTTAGAGATAGGATGGATAAGCCTGGAAGTTCTATAAATAGAGAGGCCACCCCCCTCATTTAGCATAGAAGGAAGTAGTGAGAAATATTGTAGGAAGTGTGCAAAGGAAGCCATCAGTTAAAGGTGTGTTGAAGAAGCCATCAAGAGGTGTAATTGTAAAGTTTCTCCCATAGTCTTGGTGTTGAAGTACCTCATGGGTGAGATTGTAACAATTTCATGTTAATATTATAATTTACTTTGATATTTCAGATTTGTCATCATTCCGTCTTATCATAGTCGATGGTATTCTT
This sequence comes from Taxus chinensis, assembly GCA_019776745.2. Classification (NCBI taxonomy): domain Eukaryota; kingdom Viridiplantae; phylum Streptophyta; class Pinopsida; order Cupressales; family Taxaceae; genus Taxus; species Taxus chinensis. Next base: position 768,899,448 of record CM034148.1, on the reverse strand, counting down.
GTGTTCTGTTGTTGTTTTGTTTCTAGATTACATCCACCAAACTAAAGGTTGTGCATTAGTAAATAATCATAGCACGAGGAGTTCCCGGTGAAGAATTATCATAGTGCCGGATTGGTGATGACATTTTGGTTCCGTTGTCGGGACCATTCCTCGTTGGTGGATTTTCTGGAGAGATATTCCCACTTAGTCAAAAATCAATTGGAGGGTAACTTTGTTTTTATTGTGCATAGTAGTTACCATGGTAAAGTCATTTTTGCCATGAATAGTAGTTACCCTGGTAAAGTCATTTTTGCTGGGAATAGTATTTACCGCAGTAAAGTCACTTTTTACCGTGAATAGTATTTACCGCAGTAACTTCACTTTTTACCGTGAATAGTGTTTACCACAGTAAAGTCAGTTTTTACCGCAGTAAGTCAAGTTTTACCATAGTTTACCGTGGGTCATTTCTATTTTATTGTAGAAAGGTGTAAAGTCATTTTCTAGTATAGTGATTCCAATTATTTGTGCACATAAGTCTTGTTAATTGTACTTGTGGGTTGGTATTTCATGGTGGTTACTTTTGAAAATGGGAAAGATTCCTGTTTTTTCAGCTCAATCTAATGAAGATGCTTTTTCTTTCATTCAAGAGTTTAAACGATCTTGTATTTGTAATGGCCTTATAAGAAGGGAACAATGGACTGAATTTTTTCCTACCTTTTTGGATGGTTCAACACTTAGGTGGTTTGAAACACTAGGTGATAATGTGAAAAATTCATGGGATTTATTAACTAAAATTTTTCTTGAAGAATTTGGGTGAACAACAGAAATATGTAAATCTCATGATCGAGATCACAAAGCTATCCCAAGGAGAGAAGGAGAAGATAAGGGATTATCATGCTCGTGTTCTAGAGCTAAGGAGGAAGCTCGATGCCCAGATCCGGAGGGAAGGATTAGCGGATGGGTTGATGAATGGCGTGGATAATCTCCTCTGTAAGCAGTTCATTCTTGGGATGAAGCCAGAGATCAGACAACGAGTGAAGTATGACCGCTCGGCTACCATTGAACAAGCAAAGGAGATTGCAAGAAGGCAAGAAGAAAGCATGGAAGAGGAGCCCAAAGAAATTGTTGCTAAAGTAGAGCCTATACCAGCACCTTTGGTCCAGAATCCACAACCACTCCCGGTGAGCACAAATATTTCTCCTAGTACATCTACTGAGTATGAAGATCTGCTCAAAAAGATGGGTCAGTTAATTATTAATCTTCTTCAAGGAAAGGAATTTAGTACTCAGGGAGGAGATAGAGGTTCAAAAAGAAATATTTCTGAAGTTGTTTGTTATGGTTGTTATAAAAAGGGTCATTATAAGTATAATTGTCCAGATAGAGCTTCTACATCTGGTACAAGGAGATAATGATAAAGGAAAAGCACCTGTGAATTCTTTTGATGTAGTAGATAAGAGTAGAAATAATGAAGTAGATGTGTTTGTAACAAAAAGAAAGAAAAAAAAAAATAATCAAGATGGAAATGATCCTAAGAAGATGAAAGAAGAAACTAGTAAGAAATATAGGAGAAGAAAGTTGGGTGTGTAGGATTTTCTGATTTCACAGGGGCAAGGACCATACTCGATCTTGGAAGATCTGTCCAAAAGGCCTGCAAATATTACATATGGTCAAATCTTGGCTATGTCTTCTGAGAAGAGGGCGGGGAGTTGCGAGGTGGACTCAATGCTCGAAGAAGGAAGGAGGTTGAGGTCCCTGTTTTGGAGGCAGAGGCAGATCCCTATGCTCCACAAGCTGAGGTATTATGTAATGGTATTTCAATTCATGATGTCTTAGTTGATGGAGGTGCTGCAGTTAATGTAATGACCGAGTCTGTAATGAATATGTTGGGTTTAAAAATTGATCGCCCTTCAACACTTATGTTAAGGTCATTAAATAAGGGAAAAATTAAACCAGAAGGTGTAGTTTCAAATGTGGCAATATCTGTTATGGGTGTTGTATGTGTGGTAGACTTTCAGGTGATGAAAAATGGTACTGTTGCGTACCCCAATGCTGCTGGGAAGACCATGGCTAATGAGAGTTCATGCAAGAAACTTACTGGAATGAAGGTTTCATGACACTTGGACGTGGTAGAGAGAGGGTGAAGATAAACGTGATCCCTCGACATCATAAAGCAGAACCTGTGGATTCAAGTGATGAAACTGATGATTTGGACATCCTCTAATTACTCTAGTACCAGTGAAGTGGACACTGAAGATGAAGGAAAGCGAGGTGGATGTTTCAGTCATGGATATCCTGCCAGTCACACCAACTCATGACCCCATAAAATTATCTGAAGAAGAAGTTGATGATCGTCTCCAACAAATAAAGATTGGTGATGCTGTGATGGAGAATGAGAAGGAATCCTACCTTTAGCTCTTTTGAAGGTACATACACCTATTCACTTTTGATTACAAGGAACTGCATCAAGTAAGTTGGGTAGAACATTGTATTGAGTTGGTAGATGGTGCTAAGCCCATAAAGCAAATGCCATATAGAATGAATCCTAATTTTTCCAAGACTGTAAAAGAAGAAATGGATAAGTTGCTTGATGCAGGATTCATATTTGCTGTGGAGAATTCAGAATGGGTTTCTCCCATTGTGATCTCAATAAAAACGAATGGGAAGCTACGCATTTGTGTTGATTACAGGAAGCTCAATAAGGCAACAAAGAAGGATCATTACCCTCTTCCATTTTCAGATCAGATCTTGGACGAAGTAGCTGGCCAGGAGTGCTATAGTTTTGCTGATGGATATAGTAGCTACAACCAAGTTCGTATAGCAGAGAAAGATCAGCTGAAGACCACGTCCACCACTCCTTGGGGAAAGTTTTCCTATGGAGGTATGCCTTTTGGATTATGTAATGCTCTAGCAACATTCCAGCGTTTGATGAATAGGGTCTTCGAACCCTACATTGGGACCTTCATCAGAGTATTTCTGGATGATTTTTGCATCTATGGGAGCAAGTAGGACCACCTGCACCAAATGAAGACAGCATTTCAAAGGTTAGATGAAGCACAAGCCTCACTAAACCCTACAAAGTGTGTCTTTGGATGTTCTAAAGGCATTTTTTTAGGGCATGTTGTATCAGAGATGGTATTGGTACTGATCCTGATAAAGTTTCAAAAATAAAAGATTTACCATTTCCTCTTAATAGAAGTAAGTTGAGATCATTTTTAGGCCATGTGGGTTACTATAGAAGGTTCATCAAGAATTTCTCAAAGATTGCACAGCCACTAACCCAGTTCTTGAAGAAAGACGTTACTTATTAACTAGGAAATAAGGTGCATGAAGATTTTGGACAATTGAAGGAAGCCCTGGTGTCTTCACCTGTTTTAAAGAATCCAGATTGGAGCAAGCCATTCATTGTGTACACTGATGCCTCAGATGCAGCACTAGGAAGTACTTTGAGCCAAAAGGATGAAAATGGGAATGAACATCCAATTTACTTTGGGAGTAGACAAATGAGCAGTGCTGAGGTAAACTATACTGTAACTGAAAAAGAGGCTCTGGCTATCATTTTTGCTGTAAAGAAGTTTAGAAATTACTTGCTAGGGCAGAAATTTATAGTTGTAACAGATCATCAGGCTCTGAAATATATTGTCAATAAGCCTAACCCATCAGGGAGGATGCAAAGATGGATAATTTTTCTACAAGAATTTGAATTTGATATTATAGATAGGCCAGGAAAGAAGCATGTCAATGCAGATGCACTCTCTCGAGCCTATGATGGTTTAGGATCATCTTGTGATGATGATGATTTTCTCGATGTAGCATTGTTCTCCCTTGACACAATCCCTAGTGAATACATAGATATTTGGAATTATCTGAATGAATTCAAGTTTCCTGATGGTGCCAATACAAAGACTAAGAGAAAGATTACTCAAGCCAGTCGTCCATATTCTATTCTGCATGGAGCATTATTTCGAATAGGACCTGATGGACAGTACAAGAGGGCAGTTGGACGTGATCAAGGAAAGGAGCTACTAGAAGAATTCCACAATGGTACATGTGGAGGGCAATTCTCTGGAAAACTTACAGCAAGAAGGATCTTGGATGAAGGTTATCACTGGCCCACTCTTTTTAAGGATTGTTATAATTATTGTAAGACATGTGATATTTTTCAAACACATGGTAACCGTAAGACTTCATCAGCTCCATTATGTCCTATTCTTCCACTTGGTCCCTTTGAAAAGTGGGGAATAGACATTGTAGGTCCACTTCCAACTACATCACGCCAAAATAAGTATATTGTAGTTGCCACAGATTATTTAAACAAGTGGGTTGAAGCTAGGCCATTGAAAACAACTTCCATGGATGAAGTGGCAAGGTTCATATATGAACGCATTATCACCAGATTTGGTTGTCCATTAGAAATTGTAACAGATCAAGGAAGCCACTTCATTAATGAGGTGGTAGAAGCCCTAGTCAATAAGTTTTCTATTAAGCACAGGAAGGAAACAACATACAAGCCAAGCACAAATGGACAGGTGGAACGAACAAATTTTGTGCTGTGTCAAATTCTAGCAAAAGATGCAGCCTTGCAGGTACATAAATGGGATAAAAGGATTCATGCAACATTGTGGGCATATAGGGCAACATCAAAGTCAGCAACAAGATACTCCCCATTTCAGTTGGCCTATGGCATTGATCCAGTTCTTCCTATTGAGTTTGATATTCCCACTGTGAGAGTTATGAAAAATGAAAGGATGGATGAAAGTGATTCAGTAAAAGAAAGGTTGGTACATCTTCATTTGCTAGAGGAAATGAGAGAAATAGCAAAGGATACAAGCCATAAGAAGAAAATGAAGCAGAAGGAATACTTTGATCAAAATATCTGGTGGTTTCCATTTCATGTGAATGACTTGGTTCTAGTATATGATTCTAGATACAAAACAAGAAGACAAAGAAAATTTCTTCCAAAATGGATGGGGCCCTACAAAATAGAAGTTGTGCATGAAAATGGTACATACCGACTGGAGGAATTGGATGGCGCTCCCATTACGAAATGGGTCAACCACGACAAGTTGAAGATTTTCCAAGCACCAGAATAGTCTACTCCGAGGACGGAGTAGAAGCTAGGAAGGGGGAAGATGTCGACACTAAAATTTTCCTCCATAATTTCTATTTCATTAATGTATGTATTAGGAATAGGATGTTGTTAAGTATAATTAGTAGTAGCGTTTGATAGAAGATAACGGCGCCGTCAATACAGTGTTGCCAATAATGTGGAGTACGGTAACAATCAAAGTACAATAGGAATGTTGTAAAAAGTAAATATTTGTCGTAAGTAGTCCGGTAATGTTAAAATGTCAAAGTTTGGGTAATTAGAGAAGTAGGGTCTACATGATTAGGAATTAGAAATATTATATTGGTAATAAGGACAAGGAGTGAGGTCATAAATATTTTGTGTATTTTATTTGTAAAAAGTCTAAAAATGTGGAACCCATGTAAAATGATAAGGTTTATCTTATCTTAAGAGATAAGCTTACATGTACAGATAAGAGTTAAGGTATGGAATATGATTCATCAGAGTGGATTTCTTATCCTATCTTAGAGATAGGATGGATAAGCCTAGAAGTTCTATAAATAGAGAGGCCACTCCCCTCATTTAGCATAGAAGGAAGTAGTGAGAAATATTGTAGGAAGTGTGCGAAGGAAGCCATCAGTTTAAAGGTGTGTTGAAGAAGCCATTAAGAGGTGTAATTGTAAAGTTTCTCCCATAGTCTTGGTGAAAGGCAAGTGAATTCAATAACACTTGAAGTACCTCATGGGTGAGATTGTAACAGTTTCATGTTAATATTATAATTTATTTTGATATTTCAGATTTTTCATCATTCTGTCTTATCATAGTCGATGGTATTCTTGTGTTATGTTGTTGTTTTGTTTCCAGATTACATCCACCAAACTAAAGGTTGTGCATTAGTAAATAATCATAGCACGAGGAGTTCCCGGTGAAGAATTATCATAGTGCCGGATTGGTGATGACACTCCCCTCATATGGTTTGATGTGGAGAAGTATTCGTTCATGTGGTTTGAACCTCCTTATCCATCCTTGGCAAGGAAACCATGTATGGTTTGAAAATACTTCCAATGAGGAGGCTTGGTGTATTTTGGGAAGGAGAGATAAGGAGGGTATTTTTCAATGGAGAGGTAAGGAGGGCATGTAAGACATTTTTGTAGTGTTACTACATGGTTAGTTCACATTATGGCTTATTATGGGATTCTTACCACTCTTTTCCCTTGGAGGAAAAACATGGAGTTTTTCATCATGTGATAAGTATTTTTCTTTTGGTTGTTATGTGTGAATAATTTATGTGTGTATGTGTGTGATCATCAACCTTGTCCCAATTTTCCTTGTGCATTATTTAGGATTGTTACTACTCTCTCTCCCATGGACTTGGACGGAGTACTAGAATTTCCTCCATTTGTTGGAGATTGCATGTGATGATATAATTTGGTAAGGAGGAAACTAGGCCCCTATTCTTTGTGCATTGAGAGACTATCTTGGAGAGGAAACTTGCATATTTGGCTTAGAGTTAGGTGAAGAAAAGATGGAAATTTTAACATGTTGTTCCCCATTTTGGGGAGGTTTATCCTCTTGTATTTTATGTTTCTCTTGTAATGCTGTTGTAATTATTGTTAAGTTGTCTCCTATCTTGGGATGAAGATTATATCATGCACTTTTAAATGTTGAGTCTTTTAATCCACTTTGAGAAGGAATATTGGCATATTGTAATCTTTCTCCTTCATGTTGTAACAAGTTTTTATCCTTCCTTTTGTGTATGTTTTGTAAACATTTCTTCATAGAAAATATGGGTATGTCTTTTATCTATTTGAAAGGAATTATTGTAAAGATTAAATTATGGGATGGAAATATTGCATTATAATTTGGTTGGATTAAATATTTGAAAAAAAAGAAATCATGATTACTACATGGAATCAGTTATATTTTCACTATTTGTTTTGCCTATTGGAATGAGAAAAATAAAGGATTTCTCACTTAGGAGTCATTGTGTTTATCAAATGATGTTTTGACTTTATAGATAGGAAGAAAGTAGATTTTGTGTGATTTTCTAAACATCTCGTAGCAATAAAATGTAAGGTGAAACTAGAACTTTTAGTTTCGTACAAAAATTAAGATTATATTGTTAAAATGCGTGCTCTTCTTTTATAGACCTTGAGAGTGGAATTTATTTAAGAATGTTGTAGAGTTAGATAAACTTTCCATCTTTATTTTTCAAGGAATATATTGGTATAAGAGAACCATAAACCTAGTTGTGAAATATTTCTCTTAGTTTTACATCTCTTGCATTTTTTTCCAAGAGGGTGAATGGATTTGATCTATTCTTTACCTTTGAAACCATTACACCAATATTGTATTGTATGAGTTGATTTTGTTAAAAATAAATTAATTATATATAAGAATGAAGATTTTAATCCAATGTAAACTATATGGTGGATTTCATTTTTATTACTTTTGTAAAAAAATATGTAAACCAAATTTAAAAGAATGTCTCATTATTCATTGAATATATATATATATATATATATATATATATATATATATATATAGTTCCATTTCTTATATAACTAATATGAATAAATATGAGAGAAGAATGTTGAAACCCGAGAATATCCTTTCTTCCTTAATACATTCTTTGTGTTGAAGGGTATTTAAATATATGTATACATATATATAATACATTTTAAAAATATTTCTTATGGAAAATGAATGAGTCAGCCATAGTGTGGTATGGTTGTGTTTAAATAAAGAAAAAGGGGTTGGAAGACAGGCCGCGCCCTACCCTCTCCTCTGTCAATGTTTGGTTTATATAGTGGTGTGGCCATATCCACACCACATGCCATTATGGAGTGGCTATGGCCACACCACGTGTGCCTCCCCATTCTATTTCATGGTATAAACCCCCCATGTGGGGTCAGTACACCATGTTTACTCTTTGTCACCTTCCTTGCTTACAGTGTGTTTGACATACTTTGGAAACTGCAAAATATAAGTCATCGTGTATGTGTGTGTGTGTGTGTGTGTGTGTGTGTGTGTGTGTGTGTGTGTGTGTGTGTGTGTATGTATATGTACTAAAAAATATTTATCTCTTGTTATTGTAAAGACATAAGAAAAATAGTAATGAAACCCCATATGAGGAAGATATCCCCCAAGATTATTAAAAAAGAGAGAAATCCCTTCTTCCACAAGAGGAAGCACTAATTCTCTCTGGAGCCTCTCTTTACTCCTCCATCCTTCTCCCAAAACCACCTGTGTAAAATAAAAACAAAATAAACAATGAAAAAGAAAATAAAAGAAGGCATATAATGGAGGATTATGGATTTCAAAAATCCCTAGGATATAGGTCTTGGATTCATTTGATCCAAGGGCCCAAAATAAACCCTCCACTTTTAAGTTGTGGGATTTAAAATGACTTAATGGGAAGGGGTGGGATGAATTAATTAAATGGGTAGGGTGAATTAAAGCAATGGGTGCCTAGGAAACTCAAACCAGGGTCCTAGTGAAAATTAAAAGAAAATAATGTCATTCATGATATGGTTAAATAAATAATTATTTTAATGGGGATGATTTTGAAATAATCACTTAGGGAAATTAGATATTAAATTAGTAATTAAATTAAATAAATTAAATGGGGGCTAAGGGTGTACCCTAAACCGGTAACCATTAGGGAAATTTTATTAGCCATTAACGAATATGTTAAAAAAAAAATTATTGGAAATTTTAGGTGTTGTGATTTGTTTTGGTCATGCCATGTATGGGTAAATACAACAAGATAATGCAATATGATATGGATGGATGGAATGGAATGCAAGATGGAATTATAGGAGTCACATGCCCCACAAATGAATTGAAATTTATTCAATGAGGTTCATTTTTTCCCCCTCAGCAGTCAAGAATGAACTATAAACAAGAGTGTGTCATCAGGAAATAGTCGAGTAGTGTGTGTTATGTCTAATGCATTGTGATGAATGTCTAAGTGAAGTGATGAGATATGAACTTGTGATAGTGTGTGCGTGAACTCCATAGCCGAAGCGTACATCATGACCAAATGAATATATAAGTGATTTTTTAGCCTAAGTGTATATCACTATAAGATGAGTGGATGAGTGATGATTTATCCCTAAGTGTATATCAATACAAGATGGAAGGAAGGAGTCGTGATGTAACCTAAGGTGTATACCACTACAAAATGTTAGAATAGGTGAGGATTTATCCTTAAGCATACGTTATTAGCCTAGCATTGTCGCATTGAGTGTAAGGTCTATTTGATTTGTAAACTCTTGGTAGTCGAGTATGGACCGAGGAACTAAAGTGTGTCATAGGGTGGTGAGTGCAGTGCGTAAAATACAATGTAGTATATGTAATCATAAAAGAAGGACCATCTAATGAAGAGAATATGTAAAAACATGGTGTGTAAAGTGTGATGGTAGATGTGCAGAATGTATAAAATGTAATGTATAGTGCACGATGTAACATGTGTAGGTTGGAATGATGCTAGACTCGTATGTAATGAAGACTAGTATAGTATGTAGAAAATGTATGACATGAATACACGCAGTGTATGATGTATGGTATATGTCTATACATAGAATGTGAGGCAATATGTTTAAATATCTTAATAGTGTATGATGAAAAATGCATAAGATGAATACTAGTATAATGTATGATGTATGAATGATATGCAAATGTAGAATGTAGGGTGTATGTCATGTGATGTGTGAATATACGCAATGTGGAAGACCTAGCATTTAGTGTGTGGGGGTTCATGTGTAGTAATACCTAAACAATCAAGTGTGAACCGAAACACAAGAGTGCGTCATCAGGTAATGATGCTAGAATTTATGATCAATATTCCTAATGCGAGGATATGAATGTATAAGAATGTAAAATATGATGAATGTAATCATGCTAAAATGAGCTGGGAAGGAATGTTAAGTGTTATTGCCCCCCTAGGTATGCGTGGTGAAATAGGTTATCATGTAATTTCATTTATAATATCATTGCTCTCAGGTTCATAGTCGAATGGGTAAGCATTCGTGATTTGATAAGCAACAGTTTCAAGTGAGTTGAGTAATGAGCCATTAAAGTGTAAGTTTTTCATTCCCATCATATACTCCTCATAGGTGAATGGAGGAAGTGGAAAACCGTGTGCATACCAATGAGTGATATTTTGAGTGTATCCAAGGAAAGATCTATTGCAAATGAAAACATGTCCAAATGTCATAGGAAATGGAATGTCTATATGATCTAGATATAGTGTACCTCCAATATAATCAAGCCATGATTTTCCTAAAGTAAGTGATGACAAGTTAGGAATATGTGAGAGATATACTTTAAGATGAAAGATAGGTAAACCATAAGTGGAAATGATATGAAAAAATCCATAATAAACGACTTATTCATGAAGAGTGTATAAGTGAAATGTGGGTGTGCTAAAGTAGGTGGTATATGTGAAGGTGGATGTGATAGAGCGACGTCCATAGAATGAAAAGGACCTTGATAAGGGATCATAGTAGTAGTAGTAGCAGGTGGAAAAAAATAAATTGTATCTCTCACACAAATGGTGTTCTCAAGTGGTGGTAAGTGAGGTGGTTCTTTCCTAGGCTAGGTATCATCTGTAATATCGATGTGTGGAATATGAAGATTAGTATTATGATCCTGATCACAATACTCAAATGGATTGTGGTCACAAAAAAGGTATGATATATGTTATCTTGTAATAATTTAACAAAATTACATATAGTGGATGCCACCACTTGCATGGCATGAAGCCATGGCCTTCCCAAAATGATGTTGTAGGAGACTCGGAAATCAACAAGGAAAAAGATAGTGTGGACAGTATTTAGACCAAAAATGATAAGAAATACAACATGACTGAGATAAGGATGGACAAAACCATCATAAAGATGTAGTGAAATACTAAATGGACCAACATCATGAGCAGTAAGACCTAAAACCTTGAAGAATGACATAGGACTCATGTTAAGTTTAGACACGTTATCAATCAGAGTACGCTTGACAACTACGTTATGAATGCGAGATATGATATGCAATGGTGGATCATTATCAAAAGTGTTAAAATTAGAGGAAATTTTAGACTTGAATACTATATGTGAGGAAAATGTGTCAGCAAAGGCTCGATAAACCATGTCTGGGTACATGTTAGCAAGAATGCAAGTAGTAGCAAGAAAATTTTGGAGTCTATGTACTAATACATGTATCTTGTGCAGTGCTAATTTAATTAAATCTATATGTTTTTTCACCATTGTTTGGTATAATTTCTCGTTACATTTCTTTCTTACTTGATTTTCTACTACTTTATAGTCATTATATGTATCCTAAGGTCCTTGATTGTGTTGTGACACCATGGGTTTCCCATTTTTGTGGATTTATACCTCTCTTATTTGTGAACACTTACTTATTTTTATGTGTCATATGGGCCTTCACTATGATTGTATTGTGACACCATGGGTGTCCCATGTTTGCAGCTCCAAGCCTTGAAATGAATCTTCTACTTATCATTTTGTATGTTGATTGGATTAACTATTGCTTTGCATCTGTAGTTGTTTTGTTATCAAGTGCCCGATTATTATTAATACTCTTTATTGTTATGTGTTGCATGTTTCTATTACTATTCTTGTTTAGTGCATGTTACATGTTGCTTTGTTCATCATAGTCTCCACCATGCACAACCCTTTTCTACAAGAACATGATCTCCTAATAATGGACACCATTATAACCGTAAAATTGATTTTATGTATATTAAATATGACTTATCTGACATTGGTATACATCATTTTATTTTGATTCACATGTTCAAATGGTTTATCACATGCACCTCAAAAGAGGGGAATTCATAAAACTATATTCTATATATAAAACTAATATAGGAAAATCATGTTACATAAGAAAACGTTTTTAGACTATACATATCCTCAAAAATAATTATAGGTAGAAAGGAATGGTAAATTTACATTGGTGCAATATTTCACACTTTGGTTCAAGACCATACTATAGTATAGACCCTATTATATGTTCACAACCTGGGGAAATATTTTCAAAAAAATCCAAATGGTTTGAATTCCTTATAGACTTATGATACAGATTCAAACACATATGACATAGTTCATATTAGAATATAGTGTCCATGAGTATTTTATTCCTTCTCCATTTGATAAGTCAAATCCAATGATAGATATAGGGTTTTTGGGGCATGGTCCTTCTCATTTATATTAATAAGTAGTTAGTAAATTATAGTCAATAGTTATAAAATAATACTTATTAGTTAAAAAAAATAGTTATAAAATAAGGATTCGATTCGTCTGTAGTAGGGTATTCTATGGGGTTTTGAAAGGTATCAAAGTGGCTAAGTTACTTTTAGTATTTCCTTCTTTTCCTCTTTCACAATTGTATGGGAAAATATTAGTGTTACTAAATATTTTGATACATTTCTCTTCCCTTTTAACGGGGTTCTTCAGTACCTCTCTCTCCTAATTTGGTTTCTTTTATGACATAATCTGGGGACTAATCACCCCCAATATTTTAACATTTAAAAAAAAATCTAAATATCAAAAGTACAAAAATAACGGTAGCTTCTCTCTCCAAAAAATAAATAGGTGAATTCCTTCCATGTTTTTCATTATTTTTATTTTACTATACATAGGTTTAATTTTACAAAGTTATAAGTAATATTTACATTTGAGCTATAATTTAATCTATACTATGGGCATTGACTACACCCTTTATTGCAAGTCTCATTTTGGAGTATTCCAACACAAACATGTCAAGCAAAAACTAGAAAACAAAGAAAATGTGTGTGATCACACTCAAGTATATTTTTCCTTTAAAAATTCAATTTCTAATTATGAACTCAAAAGGGGGAGGAGGTGAGGAATGTAGACACTCAAACTTGGTTCTTTATCCTTTGGAAATGGAAAACTTGGTTTTGTTTCTATGTTAATAAAAATAATCAATTATAAGCTTAAGCAGTACCTATCTCTCTCTATTAACTTTATCATCTCTACACTCTACTATGCGGTTCACTCAAAAAGTATTAATAAAATAAAGTAATAATTCAACCCTAGCAATAATTCTTGAACCTTGGCTTTTGCATTACTACCTACTTGGGTTAAAAACATACAATTCTGTCCCAAAGTGGAATTTTGTCCTAACCGACATGTATGGTTTTGTATCCGTCCATCATAAAACTCTTTTTTCAAATTTAAAATCATTATGTGAGTCACTTCATCTTCCTAGAATATTCATAATGTGAATATGAAATTCTATAAAAGATATTATATTGTAGTTCATAACTCACCTAACACTCTCATAAGATCCTATTACAAATATCATCTGATCCATAAAATTATACCTTGGTTTAACTTTACAAAATCACACAACTATTTTCCTACTTTAAATTTATTTGAAAATGAAATTTTTGAATGTTAGTGAAAGAAATCTAGTGCTTTAGAACTACTTGCAGAAATTAAAAGATTAATAATAAAGAAAACAAAACCAAATTTTTATCCTAAAACCCCCCTAGATTGAGGAAAAAACTAGTCAGGAAAGCCAATTTCTCTTTATTCCCAATATTATATTAGGAAATTAATAATATAAAGATTACAAGAAGCTAAAGGAAGACAATAATGTCACTTTCACCCTCTCTACTTGCTTTCTCTACCAAATACAGCTTACTTCTACAAAACAATTCCAACACCAGAGGGTTTCTTGGCTCACTTCTCTCATTCAATATTCTGTAATTCCACACACTCCACTTGTATTTATAGCAGGTTACCATTGTCTTCCGGTGTACTAGAAAATAGGAAGAGACATCCAAGGAAGAGACACAACCCATATATTCAAAATACATGAGTTTTCATAGGATTAGTTTTTTGTCTTAAATCATGATAAGATTGTTAGTGTCCACAAAGGGGAAGTTATGTAACCTCCATGGAAGTTAAACAACCACTGTTGAGTGCACAGATGTGGTTACAAAACCTTTGTAGTGGTTACACAACTGTCGTGATAGTTACACAACCACTAGGGATGATTACGGAACTACCACTCTACACATAGTAGAGGTTCTGTCACCTATCCATTTTATCTTTCTTCTTTTCATTTTTCCTTTTGATCCTCATTGTTCTAATGAAGTGGCATTTTTTCTGTATCCCTATGAATCACACATCCCCTTCTCAGGAATATTTTGGTCCCACAAAAGTTTAGTGGGTGATTAGATGAGGAAATAAATCCATCTCTTTTTCCTTCAAGTACTGCGAGGTTTGCCATGGTGTCTTCCCCTTGAGTCCACCCTGTCAAGACTCTTTTGGACCTCTCTTTGTTTCCACGACATTCTACTAGAGAAATTTATCCTCTTCTAACTCGCTTCATGAATCCAAGACACAATCATCTATATAAGGTAACAACTTACATTCTTCTTCCTCATCAAGCATAGAGGGCTCGTGTATGTGCAATTTCTCACAATTTACTATTGATTACATCCACATGAAGTATTCCAAATCAATTTTGAAATCATTTTATCCAACCTTCTCTAGTATGGTCAAGGGTCCATACCATAGTGGTTTGAATTTCCATACTTCACCTTATAGTCTCTCTTTACTCAAATGCAAGCCAAACGTTGTCTCTAATATGAAGCTTGTGCTCTTTGCATTGCTGATCATGCCTATCCTTGTACTTGGCTTGATATTTCTCCAAATTTTATTTTACCTTAAGATGGAATTTTTGGACCCTCTCAACGAACTTCACTTCCCTAGTCACTTTTGAATAATGTATATCTCCTCCTTCCCGCTAACCAACCCCAATGTTCCAAATATTGGTAGGTAAATACCCCAAACATGTTTCAAAATGTGATTGTATAATTGAAAAATGTATCACCCTAATGTAGGAATGTTGAATGTAGGCTAAGGACTTGTCCCAAGTCTGTGGATATTTGTTATTATACCCTCTAATCATATGTAACAAAGTCATGTTTACCACCTCTATTTTCCCATCAATTTGTGGATGGAAGGTCGTGCTTCTCTATAAACTGGTATTTATCTTGTCCTACAAAGTAGTTTAAAAATTCTCCAAGAATCTAGAATCTCTTTTAGAAATAATATACTTTGGAAAACCAAAATAAACCCATATATTATCAAACAAAATTTCAGCTGCCTCATGTCCTTTTATTATGTTTTTACCATGCCATAAAGACATGCATTTTTCTAAATCTATCTATAACATATAGAAATTATTTCCATGTTTAGACATAGGTAGTTCCTAAATAATCCATAGAGATATCCTCCCAAGGTCAAGTGGGGGCCAGTAAAGGCACACACAAACCTTCCTTCCTAATTTTAGTCTTGTTGGTAAAAAATTTTTACATCCTCTTATAAATTTAGATACTTCGTTTTACATATTAGGCCAATACACATACCTTTGCAAGTGGGCCATGGAATTTCCAACTCAAAAATGTCCCAATAATTTTGAGGTATTTTCTTCCCTTATTAATAAAATATTTTATTATTTTGGCACAAAAAGTTTCTCCCATTGGTAGAGTAGCCTGTATTTGAGATAACTATCATCAATACCAATATTTTCAGAACCTTTTGATTACAAATTTAGATATGTCACCCAAAACTAGTTATCTCTAGTATATACCTCTCCATAATCTTCCTTCGTGAATGACTCAAAATGGGAGATAGTGGATAAACTATATATTTCCTATTGTGTGGGTAGTGTAGACAACATGTATGCTACCAAATGTGTCCTACCTTTCTTATATTTGATCACCAAATGGATTTGTTAAAGAAACCCCATCCACTTGGAGTGCCTTGTCTTCTGCAATTTAGATTGTGTTTGCAAATATTGGAGAAGTTTGTGGTTAGTGTACACAATAGTTTATTTAACCAACAAGTAGTGTTTCCATTTCTTTATTCCCTGAACTGAGTACATATATTTCTTTATCATATATTAAATATCGGTTAACTGCTGAAGTGAAAATTTCAAAATGATAGCATATTGGCTTACCTCCCTGTAGAAACACTACTCCCATAATGTAATCGATGGCATCCATCTCTACTTCAAAGGGTTTTTACAAATTAGGAAGAAACGGTGTTGGAGCATGAATAATTTTTTATTTTAATAACTCAAAATATTGATCTAGTTCCTTACTCCAGTAAAAAAAATCACACTTTGTGGCCGCTATGTGTAGAGGTGTTGCAATAGCAAAGAATCCTGAAATAAAATTCCTCATGTATTATACTTCGCTCACAAAGCTACTTATCTCTTTGGCTCCTATTGGTGTTGGCCAAATGGTGACTGCTTCCAACTTCTTTGGATCCACTCATAACTCTCCTCCCCTAACCACATTCCCATGATAAATAACTAACTGTTTGGAAACTTCACACTTTACATTACATAGAAGTTGTTTCTTCTTGAGAACATGAAAGACTTGTTGCAAATGTGTTATATGTTCCTCCTATGTGGCACTAAAAATAATAATATCATCCCAATATATAATCACACATGTATCTATGAAGTCCTACAATACATCATTCATCAATCTCATAAATGTAGCAGGTGCACTAAATAAACCAAATCTAATTACTAACCACTCATACAAACCTTATTTTATTTTGAAGGAAGTCTTCCATATATCCTCCTCCTTCATTCTGACTTGGTGATAACCAAAATTGAGATATAATTTTGTGAAGAACTTTACATGATGAATTTGGTCCATGATATCATCTATGTGTGGAAGTGGATATTTATTCTTAATGGTAATCGTGTTCAAAGCATAGTAGTCAATGCACATTCTCCAAGAACTATCCTTCTTTGAAACCATCATAATAGGTGAAATGCAATATGAGGTGCTTGGGCGTATCACCACTTCATCTAATAATTTGTTGAGTTATTTCTTTACCTCTGTACTCTCCAACATGGATTGTCTATATAACCCAATATTTGGTATAAGGGACTCTAGGTAAGAGTTTAATCTCATACTCTAATTTTCATTTTGGTTGTAACCCACTAGTAGTTTATAAAACTTCCTAAAAATACTAATATATGTTATCCAATTATTTTGTCCCTTGGTTAAAAACATCTAAAATTTCTACCTCATCTTGATTATCTTTCAATAAAAGTAAAGAAAACTAGTTATGATTTTTTTTGAATTAGTCTCTTTTCTTTGTTAGCACTTACCATGGCAAGTTTTCACTTAATTTTTGGCTTACGCTAGTATTCCTAGATGTTGTAATTGAATCCATTCTTTACCAATTTGTATTATTTCTCCCTTATCATGAATATAGCCTCCCTGATATATAAGTAAGGAGTCTCGAAGACGACATCAAATGCATCAAGTGGAATTACATTAGCTTCTAATATATCTATATATTGAGACTTGATCCAAAATTGAACTTCCATATTTGTGTTACCTAAATTTCTAAACCCCTCTTCACCCATCCCATAGGATAAGGATTTGTATGCTCATAAGTATCACTACTAAGATTTTTTACAACTGTATCAAAAATGATATTAGATTAAGAACTAGTATCAACCAAAGCATTTATCGTAGTATTATTAATATGAATTTTGATTTGGGATAGCTTACTCATTTGTTCCTCTTGATTCTAGTTGTCCATGTTAGTAACCATGCATCCCAACCACTCGTCTACATAAGAATCATACTTTATCTCTACCTCCCCATATATATTTACAACTGTCACAGACTTCTTGGAGTTTTTAGTTCAGTTATTTGGATGAAATTCCAAATTTAACATCTAACATGTAGCATTAGTATGACCATTGATATCAAAATTATTACAAATTTTTTTAGGATCTTTTCAAATATTCAAGGTGGTATTCCTTTTACCTTACCATTTACCCTTATTACTTGTTTATCCTTGCTCTTTATTCAGCTAATTTTTTATCACTCTTTCCTTGACTCTTCTTCTCCTTTTTCTCATCATCTATGTAGTATGATTGCACACATACTTCACGGATATCCTTGGGTTTTGTAGAGATCACCTTTCTGCGTAGGTGAGTGTGAAGTCATCCTAAACACTTGGTAAGAATATCCTCATCCTCGAAGTGCATATTGAGCAATACGGATTACCTCTAAAATTTTGTAGTATAATCCTACAAACTTTCAACACTTATTTGTCTAAAATATCACCATTTAATCATTTGTTCAATATTATGGCCAAAAGGATAGAAAAATTCCCTTAGCAATTCTTTAAAACCCTCCCAAGAACTTACAATAGGACACTTCTTTTTTTAACAACTTGTTAGATGGGTTTCCCATTAAACCAAAGCATGTCCCTCCATCTTGAGATGTGTAAGGTCATCCTTTGTGCCTCAGTTATATTGTACACACTAAAATATACCTCCAATTGTTTTAACCATTTAACTAGTATTTTCCCATCAAATTTTCCTTCAAAGATTTTAATCTCAACTTTAGTTTCGACTTTAAAAGGAGAATGATCAGTCATCTTCTGCTTATGAAACCATGGTACCCTTATTTCATCCCTACTACTGAAACTTTTAATGTCAATCCTATTTGGGTGCGCTTGCCTCACCTACCACTGCAAGTTTGGGTGGAGGAAAGTCTTATTTCCATCCAAAATGATTTAGGGAAATACATTGCCATATATGCTAAAAACTTAACTATATACTCACACAACCTATGCTCGCATCTTGATTGATATTGATACAACTTTTGATTTACCACCTACTATGGAACTCAGGGTTCTAGATAGAATCTAGACTCAACAACTGGACTATGAAGGATTTCCCTTCAGATGTAGGAAATTATTTTCTTTGCGACACTTAGCCTCATATTGTACTAGTGTGAAATAGAGAAAGAATGATAAGGCATATTTGTGGAAAGACTCTTAACCTAGCATGTTAGTTATGGGAGAAGCTCCAGATGTTTCTTTGGAGGATTAAAGGTTGGAATAAGGTGATTAAAACCATATTGATGAACCCCTTATTTCTTATCTTGTGTTAGGGGGTGGGGATGAACTTTCTGGTGGTTTGTCGCATCATTTGGGGTCGACATCTGACAATAAAGAGAATCTTGAAATAATTTTACCAATCTAAAATGATGAAAATGAGGAACCTAATAAGGAAGGGGATTAGATGGTTGTGAAAGGAAAAAAGAAAAGAAAAATTGTTATAGGCCCACTCAAAATGAACTTAAGATCTCATGGTATGGGGTCTAATGGGTAAACATTTCTCTTCTTATTGTTATGGTTTGGCGGCTGATAGAGACCTCCTCATTTGAGTGTACTTGTTATATTCTTTCTCCCTTTGTACTCAGGGATTTTCGTTCCCCTTAAAACCAAATGATCTGTACCCTATCAAAAAAATGAACATGGTCATGTTTTACATTTCCCTTACCAACTGGAGTTTCCTCTTCTAGATCTTCGATATATTCCTCATTATATCTCTTTCCTATGCCAAATTTCTTAGTCAAGGCTCAAACCACTAAGTCTATGGATTCTTACTTCGTGAATGTTGTCCTTTTTTATCTGAGAGTTCCCTTTGGTGTTGAAACACCCTATCTATAGTGCTTTCCAACATCACAACTCTAAAGACCAAGTCCTCTTCTTCCCCTTTTCCTCTAATCCTTTGATTCCACCTTATCATAGCTATCTCCAGATCACAAGGTATTAAATCTTCAACTTTAGAATTTTTCATTTTCATACAAATCACACAAGAATGAATACCACAGTAATTTGGATATTATTTTCATTTTTGATACCAAAACGATCCGTAAACTTCTACTTTGGAAATATTTGAAATCACAAAACCATTGTCCTACTTTCAATTTATTCGAAAATGGTAGTTTTGAACATTAGTGAATGAAATATAGTGCTTTAGAACTAATTACAACAAGAAAATATGAATAATAAAGCACACAACACCAAATTTGTATCCTGGAAACCCCTTAGATTGAGGGAAACACCATTCACGAAGGGAAATGATTCTTTCTTTTCAGCAAATTATATTAGAAAATTAATAATATACAGATTACATGAAGCTAGAGGAAGAAAACAATGTTACTTCCCACCCTCTCTACTTGTTTGCTCTACCAAATACACCTTACTTCTATAAAACAATGCCAAAACCAATGATTTCTTCCTCACTTTTCTCATTCAATATTTCCTAATTCCACACACTCCATGTGTATTTATAGCATGTTCCCTTTTTCCTCCAGAGAATTAGAGAATAGGAAGAGACATGTAAGGAAGATACACAACCTATATTTTCAAAATCCGTGACTTTTTCGTAGTTTATTTTTTCTTACTACGTGACAAAACCACAGGTGTCCACAGAGGGGCAGTTATGCAAGCACCACACTGCAGCGGTTACCAAACCACCACACTGTGGTGGTTACACAACCTCCAACGAATGTATAATGGTGGTTACGCATCCATCATAGAAGTTATGCAACTGTCAATAACGATCATGTAACCGTTGTTGTTCATAGAGTGACAGTTCTGTCACCTATCTAGTTTATCATTCTTCTTTTCATTTTTCCTTCTGATCTTGGTTGTTTTGATAAAGTGGTTTTTTTTCTATATATTTATGGATCATCAAAACTAAATCACTAAATAATATACAAAATATCTCTAAATTAGTTACACGTCATTTAGAGAATCCACTACATTAGGTCTGTAACACTCAACTGGGTCAAAGAGTCTAGCTTTATGCATTTCTAAGCACTCAAATTTTATAGAGCCATGCCTTAAAAAAAGAAAGTCACTTCAAGAATTTTCAAAGGTATTAAAGGAATATAAGGGTTTAGTCTAGCAATTAAAGTAGACAACATCACATTACTATTATGTAGGGAACATTCTATACTCTATAGTTAGCAAACTATATTTTTGTTAAGGGACACAAGAGAACACGTAGGGGTTTAAATTAGATTTCATACACTACGTGCACATAAAATAAGAGAAGAGGATTTCTTTCACTCAAGGGGATACAATGTAACACTTGGATTGGTTCATAAATGGTTGACCACCAAGGGTATTCTAACCTCACCCACAAATTGATTTCTCCCCTAGTTATCTAATGTTTTGATGAAAGTTATTATAGGTATCTAGGGTTTTTATTATTGCAAATTATTCTAGGTTGTGTTTATTTTGTGCGAGCTTAAATGACATAAAACAACACACAAATACATAAAAGAAAAGGGAAAAATAAGTTACAAAACCGCATTATGCATAGGTCCAAAACTATGTAGAAGGATATATGAATGCACCACAGTCCCACACCCCTAGAAAAATTGTACAGTCTTAGATATCAGTAGTTTCCTTTGGAAAGTTAAGACATAAAGAAATTTCATGTTCAAAACAACTCATCAATCCAGTCTACACACTCAAATCATCTCTATTCTACTCTGCATAGCTAAGTTCTAATATTTTCATATGTTTTCAAACAATCATTTTAGTATTTTATCATAGTAGTAACTAATAATGTTTTTTTAAAAATCTACACATGTAATGTTAATTAATTAATTGTGTTATAATAAGTTGTTTACCTTAGCTCATGTTCACCTAGGTACTTTATTTACCTTCTCTTTTATCTATCCTCACCTACTTATGTGTGGATAAATCTTTTTACCTTATTTAGATATTATCAGGATATTATCTAGTTGCTAGGTATAGTTCTTTCCTCGATTTATGGTCTTGACTAATTCTTTGTTGTCTAGTTCTTTCATAGATCTATGGTCCTTGCTAGTTCTTTCCTTTATTTTTGGCTTGATTTATGGCCTTGATTAGGTCTTAGATTGATCTTCGTTGCCTATATAAGTAATTCCCATTCTCATTGTACTTCATAAGTAATAATATATGTAAGTAATAATATATGATATTTTTGTTCATTTATTTGCAAAGGTTTTTGTAAATTTATTCTGAATAATTGCTTTCAGCTTATTGAGTGTCATGATTTATTAGCATATGATTTATTTGTAGCTTGGAATGATCTCTTTATCATTATTTTTATGGTATTAGAGAGTTAGATGTTCTAGACATTCATTTATAAGTTTTATTTTTCAAACAATGGTTTTTATATTCTTATATTCATATTCTTTTAGTATTTTGTTGCAGTGTGCACTTTTATGAAAAAATGGAGGGATCCATTAGATATGGAAGGTGGTAAAATTTAAAAATGATTTTAAACTTGGCCATTAATAGAGATAGTGGGTTTTTGAGTTTTTTGGATTTACAAATGTGGACACACATATAGGTCCACTTGGGAATCCATGTTGACATGACAAATGGTCCAGAAAAAAGGTTTTCAGATTTTCTAAGTTGAGTGCTGGGTTTTGTTATTCATTGTTACAAAGTTCCTAGTTGGAGAGAATCCGACATTTATTTTGTGATGTGATTTGCTTTATTTGGTTACACACATGCATTCCTGTGTTAAGCCTATGCAATTTTGGAAAGCTAGTTGTTCTTTTGGGTGCAGTACGTAATTTTTGCCATAATCCATAAAAGGATTTTTTATAGAAAAGGTAATTCGATTTGAATTTATTGGGAATGAAAAATAGACCCCAAAATAGAAATAAGTGAACATAAGATTTGCAAGCATGAGGTCCCATAAAAATCCTTAGCCCTTAGTTATATGGTTTGGTTAGATGAGGGCTTAAGCTTTTAATTCCTAGAAGTAGGTTCTTAAGTCCAGTCCCCTTATTTATTTTGGAGTGATTATATAAAGCATTTAATTTTTTAAATAGTGCCAACTAAAATAAATATTAGAGCATAAACTTAATAATCTTGCATCTTTTAATCGGTAACTTGGATTTGAGTTTAGTTTTCTTCAAAAGTGCTTTTTTTGTGGGTTGATTCCATTGAAACTGTTTATTTTGAGAAAGGAACTAAAATTATAAAGTATCATATTATAACATGTACTCAATTATAAAGTGCCAAATCTAGGGGGTATTATTATACTCTTTGATTCTTGAATTCTCTTTGGTGATTTTGAGAATGCAACTTCATCTAGTTTTGCATTAGATCAAATTGAGCCATTAAAAAAACATAATTAGCACAAATGGAAACAAATAATGGAAATAATCATTAAACGTAAAGTATTATCGTCTTTAAAATCTTAAGAACAACCATTGTTCACTAGAGAATATGAGAAACTTAAATACCAATGCAAATTTGATGAGTGTACGGGTTTGATAGGAACTTATGTAAGTTATAGTATTATGTTTCATTTGGAAAAATGTGACTGTCATTTAAAAATATTAGAGAAATTAGATGGTTTATTCAATAAGGTGGATCGCATGAGATCCATGCAACTAGAAATTGGTATCACCTCTCTTAATCCTAAATATTTTCCATCAATTATTGACTATGTTACTAAGTTCAAACATTTTTTGACACAATTAAAGGGGAGTGGAAGAGATAAGAAAGATGAAAAGTGTGTTTACATAATTCTATCCAAGTTGAGAGTTCTATTCTAAATATTTTATCGTACCTTATTTTATAGCATTGATTACTTAGGTAACACATTCAATCTTCCTACCTTATAAACATTTTGTGAAAGACTTACTACCGAAGAATCCAAATTGTCAAACCTCGAGTCTTCCACCTCTCAAAAGGCATTAGTAGCATCTAATCCTAAGGGAAATCCAAGTTAAACAATTATCCATCTCAAAATGCTCTTAAACCCAAAGAAAACATTTCTAAACCCAAAGATTCTTCTAAATCAAAGAATAAGTCTAGCATTTCATTGTAATTTTTGTGGGGCTAGTGGTCATGAAGAACATAGATTCTACAAGTGAATGCAAGCCTTAGAGGATGTAGACAAGAAACACAAAATCTCTATCTCACCTCCTTCTAATGAGAATGGAAAGGAACTTAATGTTGTCAAGAGATCTCATTCAATAATTGTATATAGTTGGGTTATATATTATGGTACTTCTCATCACATGAATTATTCCAAGCAGTCTTTTGTATCTCTACGTTTGAGGTATACTTCCAAAATTAAGGTTAGAGATTATTCCTTTCTTTATATTAAGGGAAAAGGTGACTACACCTTAATAGTGGAAGCATCCAAGATGAATTGTATGTTCCTAATATCACTACAAATATTTTTCTATCAATCAAATTTTTCATTTTGCTACAGGAAACATAATGAATTTTACACCACAAGAAGAAAAAGTAAAAACTTGTTAGATCTCCTCATTCACTTAATGCTCAAGGTATTTTTTTTATCATGGTTTTAGAATATATCACTTTTAGAGATTTGATGACACTTAATCCATAGGAAGATATTTGGTTTCTCATTCATAATCAGAGAGCAAGCTTTGACATGAGAGATTTGGACATCTCAATTACATATATTTGAAGGAGTTGAGAACTCATGGTATGGTTGATGGTCTTCATAGAGTTTCTTGTCTTGGGGGAGTTTTTCATAATTGTGCATTAAGGAAACAACACCAAGATCCATTCCATAAGAATTTTTCTAAGATACCTTCTTCACCACATGATCTTGTGTATAGTAACTTGATGATTTTTCCTACCACCTTTTTCAATGGATAAAAGTATAAACTTACCTTTATTGATAATTTTTTAGGCATACTTGGGTTTATTTTTTCAAGTAAAAAAGTGATGTTCTTTCACACTTCAAAGAATTTAAGGTTGAGGTCAAGAAACAATCTTCTAAATGCATAAATAACCTTCACACTGATAAATAGGAGAGTACTTCAGCGAAGAATTTTCTGATTTTTTGGAAACTCATGGCATTATTCACCAACATTCTATTCCACATGCTCCACAAAAGAATGTCTTAGCAGAATGAAAGAATATAAATTTGAAGGAAATGGCTAACTACATGATGCATTCTAGATATTTACCTACTATACACTTGGCAAAAGTGGTAAATTGTACTGACTACATTCAAAATTGCACACCACACAAAGTCCTTTATCATTTGACTCGAAAGAAATATTGGTCTAAAACTAAGCTCGATGTCTCATTTTTTTGAGTCTTTAGGAGCCATGTTTGGGCCTTTGTACCAAAGAAGAAAAGGAAATACTTGGATGAGAAGATAAAACCCTTGATCTTTATATGGTATTGTGAGGACATGAGAGTTTATCAAATCTTAGGTTTTGATACTCATGAGGTTCTTTTTCAAACACATGTTAAGTTTGATGAGCACTTATCTCCTTGTGATACTTCATACTCTTCCATGTCTACTTCTTCTTATTTATCTCATCTTGAGTCTCCCTTATTTAAGGAGGTTGATGAGGAGGTTATTAATGCTGACGAGGATCATATTCCCACTAATGTTGTCACTATTCCTAATTGGGTTTGTACTATATCTTCTAATAAAATACCTTTCATACATGTTCTTCCACCCACTAGGCATCATCTTGCACATTATACATGTTCTGGAATTCTGTGTCAAGTAGTTTCTGAGGACCCAAAGTATTCTTCATAGGCTCATGGGATACAAGAGTGGGATGATGTGATGGTAGCTGAGTATTCTTCTTTGATGAAGAATAATACTTAGGATTTGGTATCTCTTCCTAAAGGAAGAAATATGGTTAGGTTTAAGTTTGTATACCGAATGAAATACATAGCTGATGGGTCCATTGAAAAGTATACAGATCAGCTTATTCCAAAGGCTTTTTCACAAGTTGAAGGTATTGATTACTTTGAGACTTTTGCACCTGTTTCCAAGATTTATTTTGTACGCCTTATACTTGTTATTTTTGCATCACACATTGGTGGACCATATACTAGATGGACATGACGAGTTCCTTCACACATTGATATTTATAGGAAGAAATATACATGTAACAACTTATTGGATTTCTGTATAAATCTTCTCTTCTTTGTAGACTCTGAAACTCTCTATACGGTCTCAAATAGGCCACTCAGGATTTCTATGAGAAGATGGATTATTTTCTTCTCTCTACTGGTTTTGTTTGTTGCCACTCTGATCCTACAATATAGCACTAATATGATGGTGAGGATATTATGATACTTTTCTTCTATGTTGATGATCTTCTAGTTACTGGTACCTCTTCTTCCCATAATTAGACTATTCAAAGGGATCTTTCCATATAATTTGATATAATATATCTTGGGTTTTCGCATTATTTACTTATTTTGTATATTTCTCAAATAGATTCATAGATTCATTTGAGTCAACAAAATCACACCCATGATCTTATTTAATGTTTTGATATGGCTGATTACAAGCCATATCCATCTCATTTTCACTCTGGGGTTACTCTTACTTCCACATGTACCACTCCACTTTGTGATCCTACATTACATAGGCAGTTTTTTTGAAGTCTAATGTACTTACCCATACTCACCCTAATATTACATTTAAAGTATCGATTTTACATCTCCATTTTCACATTATCCTCATAGTTTTCACTGCGAGGATGCTCAAAATATTTTATGCTATTTGTAGGGCACTTCCGACTTTGTAATACACTACTCTAGGGGTTCTACTCAATTTTTTGGATATATGGATTCAAATTGAGTTGTTTCTATTGAAGACATGCACTTTACTTCTTGCTATCTTTTTTTTCTTGGTTCTTCCCCAGTTGCTTGGGTGTGCAAAAAGCAACAGGCTATTGCACTTTCATCTTTAGAGGAAAAATAGAGGGAAGTAGTTACACCGAGTCAGAAGATTCTTTGGATTTGAGTTATTGATAGAGTTCATATTCCCATAGGATTCACTTACTGTACTTTGGTGTGACAACCAAAGTCCAATTCACATTTCTCATAACCCTGTTGAGAACAAGTTGACCAAACATATTAAGATTCAAATGCAATTTATTCATCGACACATTAAATATGGAGTTCTTTTCTTGAAGTAGATTATGACTCAATAGCAGGTCGCTGGCATATTCATAAGCCTTTTGCATCACCTCGCTACCTTGAGTTGTGTGGTAGGCTTGGGGTTTCAGAACTTGTTCTTGGGGGGTATTCGTGAGAACATCTCGCTTATTATTTTTTCTCTTTCTTTCTAGTATGATTCTTTTCTACTTTTGGTTCCATATTTCTTCATGGATATATTGTACATGAGTACGTACTCAGGTCTAATTTCCAGGACACATATTATGGATATGTCACTTTTATTTTGGGCCCCTAGATTTACTTGAGAGGAGGTGTTAGAGTAGGGTTTTTACCTTAGCTCATGCTCATATGCATGTACTTTATTTACTTTCTCTTTTGTTTATCCTCACCCACTTATATGTGGATATTTATTTTTATATTATTTTGATATTATCAGGATATTATCTAGTTGTTGGGCATAATTCTTTCCGTGATCTATTGTCTTGACTACTTCTTTGTTGTCTAGTTCTTTCCTAGATCAATGCTTTTGACTAGTTTTTTATTTTCTAGC
Source organism: Taxus chinensis (assembly GCA_019776745.2). Taxonomy (NCBI): domain Eukaryota; kingdom Viridiplantae; phylum Streptophyta; class Pinopsida; order Cupressales; family Taxaceae; genus Taxus; species Taxus chinensis. The sequence continues at coordinate 768,872,024 of CM034148.1, read as the reverse complement.
TCTTTTCTTGATTTATGGCCTTGACTAGTTCTTAGATTGATCTTCCTTGTCTATATAAGCAAGGCCCCTTCTCATTGTATTGCATAGAGTTCCATAATAATATATTATATTATTGTTTAGTTGTTTGCAATTTTTTAAAGTTATTCTGGTGAATTTCTTTCAACTTATTAGTGTGATGCTTTATTGGCATTTGGTTTCTTTGTGTCTTAGAACGATATGTTTATCCTTCTTTTAATTGAGAATAACCTCTATAATTAACATTTACATCCTATATGGCTTATATCACATTTTATAATTTTTAGGTGGTAAACACTATGTTTAGTAGATTTCTACAAAATGAATTTGTGTCCCCACCTTAGTTTGGATACACAATAATACATTTGTCTCATTAGGGTATTATTTTCTAGTCCATTTCTACAATATCTCCAACTTTTTCCCTTTTTTGGCTGTCTTCATCTCTTTACTCCATTCCAATTTTTTGTGAAGATCTTTACTTGCCACCTTTTCTACTTATATTATTCTTCATTTATTTCTGAAATCAAATTTGTAAATATATTTGGCTTTTATAGAAAAACAATGTGGGTGACATTATTATCAAAATTGACACTTTGTACTGTGATGGTGATTGGAATCTGCATTTTAAAGTTTTTGTCTTCCTTCCCTCTTTATTTATTCAATAAGAATAACTAATCTTAATGAGATGATGAGGAGATTAAGTATACTTAGTTGTTTCTATAATTTCTTGACTCTCTCATTAGTTGGTACTTTATCTTATGGTCTCTTCATATGATTTTACTGAATAAATTTGGACTGTAGAGTTCTTTGTAAGGCAGTAATTTTTTTTTGACATGTTAATACCAAACCTTGGGTGTTTGCTAAGGAACTTACAAAATGTTGATTTGTTATCACCTCTCTCAAATGGAGATCTAATGTTGCTTTGCATAGAGATGTCATTTCCCATTGGGAATTGATCTTGGGTCAATTAACCTATAAATGTAAATCAATAACAAAACACCAAACTATGGTGTTTAGCATTTATCATAACCTCTTGATAAATGTCTTATTACCCGAGTCTGATATGTCTTTTAGTGTATCTAGGAATTGCTTCGACAACTCTAAAAATCCTCATCAATAAAAAATTAATCTTGCATTTTTTTTATTGAGATTGTCTACACTAACATATAATCCTTAATATATCACTATCAAGGTGCCAATAGGTATGAACCCACAATAAAAGTTGCCCTCTATTAACATAATATATTAATAGGGATCACACCTCATATTTGACTATTGACATAATCATTACACCCGTATTCAATATAACTAAAAATTAGGAACACTGGTGCTACTTCCACTTCTTAACGGTTCACATAGTCTACATACATCATTAAAAGTAAAACTTAGTATGAGATGGGTGGTTATTTGCTATAAACTTCGACTCCTAAAAGGTTGACATGGTCAGAGAACCGAGACGTCATCTCCTGTCGTGCGAGCCACCAAACTCCTATATGCCTATAAACTGATACAGAAACCTATTAAAAAAATAGCTAACTACAAAGACAGCGCAGAGACGTACTATCATCACTCCCTTTTATATTAAAAAGATTGAAAAAAAAGCCTACGATTTAGGGAGAAACTGGTTAGTGGGCGCACTTGCTGCTGCGAATATGACTCATCACCAAATCTAGAGATACTTATCCCTCGTTTGTTGCTTCTAAGTCTACCAATATCAATCATATTTCCTCACTTTCTTGCTTTTCAACGGTTGGGAAAATGCTACACAGAAGTTAAAACCGCCTGTGAATGTCCTGTTTTGCTTTGTTTAACTTCGATTCCAAATGCAATACGCCACGCGTTGCTCACTCGTTTCAGGACCACACAAATTACACTGTTTAAGTTGGCCGAGTCAAAGATGTCATAGAATTTATTGATGAATTTGCACAGTAAGATTCATCAGTTCAGTTCAGTCAAAGACGTCATAAAATTTATTGATGATTCTCTACTGTTCAGAGCTTCAGTATCTGGTTGGTCTTTGTTATGGAAGCAATGCCTATCATTCTATCCGTGGAAAATTCATTTATATGCACGTTTACAACTCTGCCAAAAGTGCGCCTCCGATTGGATTTGACAATCTTAGATTTGCATTCGCCGTCTCTGAGTGCAAGTCAATTTTTGATACAGCAACAGAAGATATTCTCTTGCCCTTTGATGGAATTATAGCGGCAAATCTTTGAAAACAATTAGCCACATAAATGCGCTTAGTTTAATCATCCATAGGTTAGAATATAATTTACCATCAGCTTGGTTTTCAATCATCTTCACTTTAGTATATGAGCTCATCTCTTTTCTCAACCTCACATAAACAATCGATGCGTTCATATTGAATGACGTTGAATATAGTGTTAAATAGTAACACATGGGTTAAGATTTTTCTCTTTTTCTACTCATATCTAATTTAATGATCAAGTTTTATTATATTTATTAACTCAATTAAAATTTTATTATGCTCTTAGATGATTATATTATATTGTTTTACATATTAGTGTAGATATGTTAAACACAGATGAAAAAAATCTAAAGTTATCAACCTCAAAATCTTTATTTTAGATTTTTCGCATATTATATTAACTAATAATTATGTTAGAACGTTAAAAAGTCTTATCTAGATTAGTGGAACCCATAGATCATTTTGAGAGAAGTTGAAATTAATAATTATGTTATCTTCTCTTTCAATTTCCCTCTAACTTTTAATTGTATTTTTTTTGCCACAACATTGTCTAGTTATATTCTCTTCTAAATTCATTTTCACTCTCTGAACTTAATGATATGAATTTGGCCACAACATTGTGTCATCTTCTCTTCCAATGTCTTTATGATTGTGAATTTAATGGTGTTGATTTTCCCACAACATTGTGTCCTCTTTTAATTTCTTTCTGACTATGAACTTATTGGTATCGATTTGGCCACAACATTGTGTCCAAATTCCACCATGTGGCCAAAACATTTAGATTTTTGTATGGAACTCTCCATGCAAAAACAAAAACAACAAAACTTCAAAATATTGGTCAAATGGAAATCAAATTTAATGTTAAAATTACCATGTGACACTTAAATATACAACTCAAAAGTAGAAGTGTACACATTCACACCATTATATCCCTTTCTATCACAATTCTAAGCTACCATTTTAGAAAGCCTATCAGCATAAACACTATTTGAATTGTCTTTATTGTAACAATTATATATATGTTCCAATCCCAGCATTACCTCGTGTCCTTCAAGCATAGATTAAATTTTCGATTATTAAAAACTATTAAACATATTATCAATCGAGATTAAAATTTATTTCATTTGCTTTCCTTTATAAAAACTATTAAACATGTTAACGATAGACATTAAAATTTATTTCATTTGTCTTTATTCTAACAATTATATATATTCCAATCTTATCACTACCTATTGTACTTCAAGCATAGATAAAACTTTCACTCATAAGAGACTATCAAACGTGTTTGGGATGGACATTAATTAGAACTATTTAAATTGTCCTTATTGTAACAATTATTTATGTCCAATCCCATCATTACCTGTTGTACTTCAGCTATGGATGAAACCTTCACTTGTAAGAGAATAAGCGTGTCACCGAACAATCCGGCTATAAATTTAGCTTTATAGGTGAAGTGATGATGTTAACTGTACCCTAAAACAAAAATAACTTTAGACTTTGACCTGCTGTTATAAGCTTATATTATTCACAGATTGTGTCATTCTAGCTAGTAATATGAAATTCCCTGCCACCAGGACAGGTCAACCGTTAAAATTGTGGTGGTATATTTCTCCCTTGACGACTGTAAACGGGTCAATCGTTCACACAATATGTATGTGCAAATTGCTGCAAATATACATGTATAAATAGCAACGAACTAAGAGGTATTTGGTGAATATTTTAAGCTTCGATATAAGGAAAGGTTTGATAAAATACGAAAAGAGAACAGTAAGAAACACTTTTCTTTTCCTTTTTGTTATATAGCAAGACACGGTGTAGCTAAAATGTAATGAGCAGGAAGAAGAGAAGATAAGGAAAGGTCCATGGACTGTACAGGAGGATATGAGGCTTGTTAACTACATAACTCTGAATGGCGAAGGCCGCTGGAATTTTCTAGCCAAAGCTGCAGGTAACACCAAAGCCTATGCAAAATTGGTGTTGTAGGCCTACAGTCTTGTATTTATCATTTCATTAAAAATATGTTAGTTTGAAAAATTATCTACATGTTTATAGATTCAGAATTTGTTCATTCTTCTGTTTGGCATCCAACAGGAAACTAAAAATAAATCAAGAATGAATTTCAATTGTAAAAACAAGTAATATATAGAAGCGTCTATCCATCACACATGTTTATAAGATTGAATGGTCGACCAACCAATAAATTGTTTACCATTTTTGTAAAATACGTTTTCAAATTAATTGATTGACTAATTCAACCTGCAAATGTATGTAATCTTTAGGGTCAATACTAATCTATGAAGTTTTTTATGTATTTAAAAAGTTTAAACAACGTTATTGATTGATGGATGAAATTATTTGAGCAGGGCTGAGGAGAAGTGGGAAAAGCTGCAGGTTGAGATGGGTAAACTATCTCCGGCCAGATCTCAAGAGAGGAAACATTACTCCGCAGGAAGAACGTCTTATCATAGACCTCCAAAGCCGTTGGGGCAACAGGTTTGAAACAGATTCAACTTAAAAATATATGTGATAAATAGGCTCTTGCAATGGACATCATATAATCTTTTCTTTGTAACCCACCATGTTCTGAAGAAAACCAAAGTATCAGTTAGTTTGAAAGTGTCCATTAAACATTCTGTAGTTGACTGATATTTTGGTGGTTTACAGGTGGTCTCGAATTGCACAGTATTTACCTGGTCGAACAGATAATGAAATCAAGAACCACTGGAGGACGAGGATCAAAAGAAAGTTTAACGCTGGAAATAGACCTTCACAGCATTCAATGTGTTCTACCTGTATGCCAGACCAGTTCATAGAACAAAACGATGGAGCAGAAAAGGATAGGACACCGCAGAGTAACATCCCACAAAACCATACAGTGTTTCATTTTGATGAACAGAGAAATTCAAATGGAGTGAACGAGTTTAATGGGAACAAAAGTGGGCTATTTGAGACTTTGGCAATGCCTTTTCAAATGGAATCGTATGCAGATATGTTATCTGAGTTACATGAATTTCTGATGGAAGATGGAAACTTGTCTCCATTCACCGAATTTTAAATTATACACGTATTCGTAGCATCAACCGAACAGATACACTGGAGTTTTTGAACATAAATTTCGTAGGCTGGGCCTACAAAAGCTGATTGGAGGTTGATATTTAGATAAGGATTAGGATTAAGACGCCATTTGTACTGTGTACCGTATTGTTTGTATGAATGATGATTGTTTGAATTTTCTTTTTTTGAAATTAAGAAGTGTAATACGGATAGGACTACAACTAAAGTGGGAGACACATATCCAATAACTTTTAAGAGGCTATAATAACATTGAAAAACAACTAATATATGTTTAATTAATTATTCGAAACGAAGGGAAGGGTCGTCATACAGCATTTAAAAGTGTTATATGCAATGATATGAAATTTGCTGATATGAAAAGTAAAATGTGTACTTAAGAGTGACGTAGCCTTCGCAGAATACAAAATGAGAGATTATAGCAATGTCCAAAGCAAGAAATAAGGGTCCGTATAGTGTTCAAAATATTAATGACTGTTTTGGAAGGTGATAAACAACTCAAACACAATTTGACAACTTTGTTTTGGCAATAGATCATAATAAATTTTATTAGACTTTAGTTCTCCAATTTTAATCATTTATAAAATATATTTATTTTCCTTGTTCTAGATGGATATTCTTTGTTTTGGAGGGATGGAAATATGTGAATGGGTAAATTAAAAAACATGCTTCTAGAGTTTAGATTGAATAGAAAGTTATTTATATATATATGTATATTTTAATGTAATTTATTGATTAGACAAATGGTTTGAATTATGAAAGAAATTTAAACAATCTTTGTATAATCATAAAAATATGAAGCATTTCAAAGTATACATATAACCAACCAACGCCCTGGACACCCTAGGTCTCACACTAACCATCCTCCATTAACTCCGACAGTAGGTATAAAACATACTTATGTCCTTGAAAGTGGTGATTACTCTGCCAAAAAAATGGAAGACATTTACCTAATTAACCTTCTAATTGGCCAACTTATTTTATTTCTATATAAAAATTGTAGCTTGTTCTATTGAGGGGCTTCATTTTCCATCTTTCCTTCTTCCCTTTTTTTGACTTTATTTTTGTCCATTATGTTGGATTCACGATCTAACCAAAGATAATTTAATTCTTAGAGATTATGGAAATATAGCATGGGACAATTCTTTATCAGAACCTAACATGTCAGATTCATGTTAACTTTTTAACCCACCTCCACCAAAAGTAGTGTTTAATCTAATATTAATATCAAGAACAATAAGCGTATATTAAAAATTATTTCACTAATATAGAGTAGCATTTGCATGATGTCGTGTGATCTTTGATTATTGCATCTTTACAAAACACAATTATGTTATAATAATTTTATCATTTCAATTCATATAATGGTATCTTACTGAAGCATATTTTCAAACAATTCACATTTCTAATTTATTTCTTTCAGATTTTAACATAAAAACATTGTAAATAGAAACTCAAAAACTTACATTTGATTTATTTTTGATATCAAACATATTTATCTTATAAAATGTGACAACATAAAAAAGATGACATGTGAATTATTTAACAAACAAATACATGCACATCAACTTGAAAATCACCTCATATTTTTATTACCAACATGAAGGAAAATTAGAAATATGACAATAGTATTTATAACTAAAATACTTATATGTATCTTTTTTAGAGTATTTGTAAATTAAATATATGAAAATATTTATTTTTCTTTATATTTTTTAGGATGTAGTTAGGTAGAAGAATAACATTATTATGAAGGTATATTATACTATCAAAATAATTTTTAACATATGTTATATCAATATATCAATATTAATAGAGGTAGTAATGTAAAAAAATACCTCAATAATAAAAATATGGATGAATGCATTATAATATATTATAGAGTTACACATACTACTTTTTGTACACACAAAATACATGTGCAATAATAATTTTTCCATCAATAGAATATGATTTGTAGCGATGTTTATGCACATTATATTTACATAAACCCATGTAACAACACTTTTTTTTAAATAACGTAATTACTATATAATATATTGATGTTATGAGGAAAGTCTAATGTTTGAAGAATAGATTTGTAATTATCGAATGATATTTTAACATTGCATCAATCATTAGAAGATTATTTCAATAAATTGGAAAGTTTCTAGAAATTTCATTTCTTTGTAAAGTTCATTAAGGTGTGTTCGAAGTGGAAAATCACAAAGATATGCACTAAGCACACAAATTCCATAAAATAAATTTGGTGAATTTGTAATTCTTAATTTTGAGCTTTTTTTGTCTAGGGAAACTTATATATCACCATTTTGTAATGTAATTTATTTGTAGTGATAATCATAGGAAGAGGGAACCCAATCAACATAAACTCACTTAAATTTTTATCGCAGGGTAAAATAATACTTTTTTCTTCTCACCCTCAAACCTATTTCTCCATTGGAAAATATTTTGGTCTCTATGGTGTCTTATGTATCATCCTCCTCAAAATTATTAGCAACATGGGATTAAAACTATTTACAAAGTAACCATATATTTTATGTTAAGTTAAAGGGTTTTACTAAAAAATTATTTTAAATATTTATATGGATTTTTGTGGTATTTTTTCTCTAGCATGTTTAATTTATCTCAACATGACCACCATGAGTAGTCATTAATAAAATGATATTATTGTTCATGTATTATAGATTATATAACATGAAAAAGAGCCCAACTTATCACACATTATCTCCATAAGTATTAGCATCTAACCCAATGAGGAATTGTCGGCATAGTTCACCACTTCAAGCTTATCACCCTTTACCCTTTTTTCCATTTAGAAAATCCTTTGGTGAGAGTGGTACATTATGTACCATCATTGTCTCATAATTACTGCAATATTTTCACTTGTATGTGTTTAAATAAACTCAAGAAATACCACCATGAGCAATCATTATAATAATATCATTCCATTTGTTTGTAGTGGAAAGAATTAATGAATGTAATCCACTACTTTTGGGTACTCAACCTCTAGCTGCTCTTTTTACAGTGGAAACTATTTTGATGTGTGTGGTACCTTATATATCATCTTTGTCTCAAAATATTGCAAATATGGGATTAATCACTTTAGTTGACCAAATCATATATATTTAAATGTTAAGTTGAAGGATTGCATGATAAATTTTAATAAGATTATGTACTTTTTGTAATATGTTATGTTGGGATTCTCACCCTCTAGCCTCTTTCCAGAATGGAAAATAATTTAGTGTGTGATGTGCCTTAATAGATCATCCTTGTCTCACAAATATTATCAATTTTTGATAAACTCATACACAACGCCATAATGTATTATATAGTGCCAAATCCTCTTCAACACTTATTATATTTTGATTTCGATCACTGTTGACTATAGGACATGGATGTTAGTGTATCATTTTGGTTTACCATGATGTTAGATGATAGAGATATTCTGATTATTGATGGACTATGATTCATATTATGATTGTGTAGATTCTTAGATACATAGAGAGACATTTTATATCGATGTTGATGATGTGTTGTTGGCATATATATTAATAACATTCAAAATTCTCTTCATGTTAAGTAGGATTTAGCACTTGAACTAATCTTGTGATCTTGTTGATATTGATAAAAGAAAAAGTTGAGATGTTATTGAAAGTTTAGACAAATGATAGCATTGTTTAGTAGAGATGATGATTTAGCTATATACGAATGGTTATTGATTTATGTGTGTGTATTTTATCTTTGATGTTTTGATGTCGCCACGATGCCAAACAAGGTATTGTGTGATATTGCAGGTGATTATATCTCAACAATCAAAAGGGGGATTGGAGACCAACCACAACGAAATACTGGATGGATACAATGATGGTCATCATGGAAATTCATGTAATGTGTAATGTGTTATGGTTATTTTATTTTGTTGTGGGGGGGGGGGGGGGGGGAGTCCCCATGTGGGGGATGACCTCCAAATTGTGAACATGGGCTTGTGTGCAATTCTTCCCTTTTTTATTTTATTTATTATAGAGTATGTGATTTATTTGTGATGTAATGTATTTAATCATTGTTGATTAATGTATTTTTATTAAGTAATTAAATCATGTTATTAATTTATTTAGGGATGTCACAAATGGAGTAATTTATTAGAGTTGTTGGTCTTATGGATTATGTGATTTGGATTGAGTGTAATTGATTTTGAGTGGTGTACACTCTACCTTACCTTGAAATTTCGGATTTGGGCTTAAAAGCTAGTTTTAGAGGCTTGTGGGACAAGATAAGCTTATCCCACACATCTTAATTGCTTTATACCAACCCTACATATGGATTGGGAGGTCAAAAATGGACCCCAATATGTGTTTTGTAAGACACAAAGTTACATTTATTGCACTTTTCTTACATGGGTTTTAAATTTTGTCCTTAGGGGGCGTGGGTTTGGATTGTGCATGTAAGAGGCTTGTCATTCCTCTCAACCACCAATTTATTATGCATTGGGGTTGAGGTTTGACTTATGTTGTGTAGATGAGGATTAAGTGATATGGCATCCTGTATGGAGCCACCTCACCCTCCTCTTTCCTTTTTTTCTATGCAAGTTTAATTTTTTGTTTGGGGGTTATTTCATTTCATTTTATGCTCTTGTATTTTTGGAGTTAGAGATTTTTTGGAGTGCTTGTTGAATTCTTGGATCTTGTTGGAGTTGGATTGAGCTTGAAGGAGCTTGGAGTGTGATTCCTTGATCAAGTTCTTACTATGGAAAGGTAGGAGCTACACTCTTTTTACTTGTTTCTTTTTTATATGTGTGTATTACATGTATGTGAATGTTTTGTATGCTTGTTGGGTTCTTGGGTAGAATTCCTAAGTATGGTGTAGGAGAAGGTTATGGGGATGTTATATTTAGGGAGGCATAAGAGTTTATTTCATGTTTTGGGAGGGAATTGGGTTGGGTTTCCCACCTTGGATAAGAGAATTCTTGCATTACTTACTTGGTTCTTTTGAAGGAGACATAAGAGATTGTAGGGATGCATAAGAGAATGAGGGAGGTATAAGAGGATCTTGAGGGAGGCTTAAGAGTTGTGTAGGGGTTTTGAGATGTATATTGGAGGGTTTTAAGGTGGGAACCTAATCCCTTTGGGAGGAATAAGTGATCTCCCCATATATCCATTCTCCATTGGATTTTCATTTTAAAGCCTTGTGTATTTTGATAGTTTCATGTTTGTTATTGTATCTTTTGTTGAATGTGTTTGAAATAGTTCTAAAATTTTGTATTGTGATGTGAAAGAATTTTGTTGTTTCCATGAGTTGGATCCATCCTTTATTCCATTTTGCTTGGGGCTTGGGGGCCAATGAGGAGGATAAATTCTTCTCATTAATAGATTATTGGTTGGGTGGAGAGTGTTATGTCTCCCCCATTTTTTGTTGTTGTGATTAAAGTAAAGACATCTTGGAGATTTTGTTAAAGAATTGGGATTTGGATCATTTATTTAAGTCAAATACAACCCTTCATTGTAGAATTTTTCTTGTATTTCCCACTTAAGGTGAAAGACTAGTAGAGTTGTATTGTAAAAGAAAAGTTACATTGTAATTTTCATTTACCAAGTCATGTTATTGTATTTGAAGTAATTTCATTAAAGAATGTGTATTTTCCTTTCTCTTCAAATTTTTCTATGTAAAGGAATGAATTATAAAGGATATCATGTTTAAAAGTTTACTTGTAATGAAAAAAAGAAAACAAAGTTGTAATATTAATATTTGGTGACAAAGAGAATTGGGAAGTTATCATAGATTTATTTTTGTTTGAAATAGTTAAAAACTCTCTGGTTTTGATATATTTAAAGTTAAATTTACCTCTTTATATATATATTATACTGGAAATGCATACCTCTCCTAGGTGATATATTGGCCCTTCAAACATTCACTTTTTAGAGATCTTTGGCCTACCCAGTGACTGACACTGCTCAATCTCAACCAGCGTCGGTGTACTCAATACCAACATCGGTCATTGTTTCATGTTAACAGTTTTGAAATTTTAACTCCTAGCTTAGATTTCAACTTAAATGATTTTATGAATTGCTTAGTAAACCCAAATTTAATGTACAATTTTTGGAAATGTCATTTAGAAAAGTGTATATCTCAAAATGTAAAAGATATGATAAAATTTATAAAAATAAACTCAATTGACAGTAACCAACGTCGGCGACTGAACCACCGTTGGCATTCCTGTGACTGACATCGGTCACTGTATACTGCATAAATTGTAATTTTTCAAACTTGAAAGACATGTGTGGTGCTTTTGTTTGAATCAGATACCTTTGAGACTTTCATGTTATCTTGAAAATGAATAATAAGCTATTCCTGGTATAAATACAATATTCTTTCCATTTAAATTAATAATATTAAAAAAATTACTAATGCCACAGGAACTAGCACCGGTAGTTTAACTGACATAGGTAACACAGTGGTTACTGCAGTCGGTCAAGAGACCACCGTCAATCACCTGTTCATGGACTATTTTTTTGAAAACATATTTTCGGCCAAACCATTGGCTCTTATGGATCTAAACTTCACTGAAATACGTATCCAACCTATGTGGGTCGTGTAGGCTTGTTTGGACCCTACTCCAACCTGCACATGGGGATTTAAATGCATAAGAATCTTGATCTAAAAAATTATGTATCTTCCCCATGAATGAAAAAAATCAAGAACTAATAAATAATAGTCTCAAAAAAAATATAGGATATATGTTTGAATTGAAATTAAACAACTAGGAATGCATGATTAAATCTAATATTCAACTATTCTAAAGGAGGATCCATTTGGATGGAATCCCCTTCTTCTTGCACATTGGATCCAAGAAGACTCCTCCATGGGTTTTCCCTTGATCAATGGCATCCACTCCTTCAACCTGTAAACCAAAGAGAAAAAAATGAATGAACTTAGGATAAGGAATGTTTGAGAAGACTCCCTTAAGGATGATGAAGGTTTCTTTAGGGTAGATCTAATATTTTAGTCCCTATTGCTTTGATCTAAGGGTTAAGAATCAACTGTGCAATTGTTAGGTGAGATTATTTAGATTATGGTTGTAAATTGTAATTAAATCAAATGTATGTGTAAAATGGGTAAATGGTGCCCCTTAGGGCTCTAGTGTGTTAAATTAAAAAGGTAACCCTTCTAGTAGGTTTCAGGGAATAGTTTTATGGTCAATAAAGAAAATAATTTAAGAAAACTAACGTAACTAGGGATAAGTGTTTATTAAATGTGGATTGAATGTTATTTCCCAAGGGGGAAACTCTTTAACCTAGTAAGAGAAATTAATGGGCATTTACCTAGTGATGATAATTAAATGGTCATTAGAACTGTATTAAGAATATTTAATTAATAATCTATACTGGATCTATCCTATGAAATGAAACTTTCTGGTGGAAATTAATTAAATGTTTATAGGGTTTTACAACTTGTAAGCTGTTTAAAAAATAAAAAATTGCTGCAACTCCCCAGATAATTATTTAAGGATTAATGCGGTTTCAGACCGTTGAATTAGTGGGCGTTACACTTTGTATTAGAGCCTTGGGTTCAACACTGAGACCCCGAGCACACTTGGAAACATAAGGCATAACAAGAAAACATAGCGTAACTCTAAACCTAGATCACAAAAACTTTGCATGATGTTTTAAAAGATAGAAAACCTAGAAAATGGAAATAAAACTTAGAAGAGTAAACTAACTCTCACCTTGGTCCATGTAGGAGGTGCGGACCTTGGATAATTCAGACGTTACAAGATGTTAATGCCACTGTACGCAGAGGATCCTCGGGAGGGATACATAGAAGATAGGATAGAGAGAAATCAAAAGAGGCTCGTGCACCTTCCTGAAATAGTGATGAGAATAGGATAGATAAATCCCATGTGGATTTATTCAGATGAGATTCACCATGGAGAGGTCTTAGAGACAGAGATATAGGACATAGGGAAAGATCTTGGAACCATAGGTAGTGTGATGATTGTGTTGAGAGACCTAGAGGTAGACAGTATCCAACGGAAGATCACATCAGAGACATCTTCAAACTCCATCCATCTCATTTTACTGGGGATGCTAGAGGATTCTAGGCAGAGGCATGGTTGGTCAACTTGAGTGGATGCTTCAAGTTATGTATGTGTACCAGCACATGAAATCTCGTGTTACCATCCACCTTATAAAAGATGAAGCCGGGGTTTTGTTGAGGACTGAGGAGAAGAAGCTCCATGTGGATTTTGAGACAGTCGCTTGGGATCTCTTTGAGGAGTGATTGATGAGAAAATACTTATCCAGGATGTTCATTTAGTAGAGGATAGATGAGTTCCATGGCATCCTTGACAGTGGTGGAGTATGAGAGTAACATCCTAGACCTACTTCAATCTGTAGACTATATGAAGGAAGAGCAGATGAGGATCCATGCATTCATTAGGGGCCTAAACCTAGACAATGGAGGGGTAGTGTACATTCATTGCCTGCATAGTCTAGCATAGGCCATAGAGAAGGCCTGTTCAATGTCATTATTCCCTTCATTTAATCAACTTTTAGTTGATGTCATAGAAAAACTAGGGGTGTGTCTGAAGCTATATGCAACAAGAAGAATCCTAGTGATCTAGTAATTGACTGTAGCTATTTGTTATTTTATTTTTTGGGGGTTTTTTGTAGTGTTCTTAGGATTCCATGGTTGAAGACTTATTATATCTATGCTACAAGAAAATTGTTGAAATAAATCCTCGTCGCTGGAATAAATTGCTGGAAATAAACACATATACAAAAGTAAATAGATTGTTGGAAATAAAAACACGATACTGAAGTAAACACAATTTGATTGGAAATAAACACACGGTTGAAATTGTTCTTAAAAATCTTGCAAGGAAATAAAAATCTAGTCTATAACACTTGCAGGGACAAGTATACAACAGAGTTCAACTTCAAGAATCAAAAGCATTTACAGAATTAATAGATCTACACTATTTTCTCTTAGAAATATAAATACCAATAAAAGGAGGATCCTTGTTCTTGGAAGAGTGGGCCCTTACTCCACCATGAATCAAGATTTGACAAAGTAATACTCTCTCAAAACGAAGTGGCTATTTTATTGCTAAAATGTTTTGTCTTACAAAAACTTACTGTATCTCTTTATATCTCTATATCTATATGTATGTATATGTTATATATTAAATCTACCTACAGCTCTTTATATATATTTCATTTAAAAATGAATTTACGACCGTATTTGTTCTACTAATTCAGATGGAACCGAATAGTGCACAAAATAGATGTTGGATTTGGAACCTGGTCAGACGTACAAATGTCTGATAAGTTATCCCTAGATATTTGAGTATGAAGAATAAAAAATATTCTAATCTTCTCTTGATTTAAAGGCTCATTGATTTCTTTATCATTGGATGTCATCAAAATAAATAGATTCCCATTGGTTTTGAAACTTTGGAGAAGTTCCAGAACTAAATGGGACTGTTCTAGATCTAACCGGGAAAGTTCCAGAGTTAAACATAGGAGTTTAGGAACTAAGTGCTAGAGTTTCAGAAATATGTCCAAAATTTTTTGAACTAAGTGATAGAGCTCATAAACTATGTGATGGAGTTCCGGAACTAAGTCTCGAAGTTCTAAAACTAAGCCGTATTGAAGACAATGCTCCTTCAAACATGCTGATCACTTCATACTTCATTTTTCTAACTGATTCTGACCTATTTTATTACAAAAACCAAATTTCCATACACGTTGTTAGGAATTATAGAGTTTTTAGATGTTAGAAATAAATTCAAAAAAAGATGGATGATTACATCCTAACTTATACTAGATCAAAAAAGTCACAAAATGCATTAGAACTTCATAAAAAGGAGAGTTAAATAAGATCATTTATTGCGCATTAACGAGACATATTTTGGCCTTATCATCTCCCCGTACTTACTTGTTTGTAAGTACCCCTAAAAAATTAAATCTTTAAATCTTGGGTTGTGGATTTTGCATTTCAATTTACTGCTCAGGTCAAATGGCTGAAACTAAATATCCCAGTGTTTTAGTTCAGAAGTACTATACCGTGATCCCGCTTCTAGTTTCCACTGCCATTCCTCAAATTGAGTGGGATCTTGAGGCTCTTTGTTTTACCAAGGAGACATGGGGGTGAGAAGGAGAGGAGGTCATGTTCTCATTCCCATCCATATGCAACTACATTTTTCATTGACCTGAGGGATTAGTGTACACAAGACTTTAGATCTTTCTAGGCTCCATATTAAGTTTGTGGGAGATATCACTTCTCTTCTTTTCAATGAAACTGTGAGAAAATCCCATCTTTTCAAACATCCATCATAAATCTATTCAAAATTTTCCTCCTCATAAAAGGTGAAGGCATCAATACTTTTCTGTAAGCTAGCCAGATAATGTGCCTTTAATTGACTATCAAAGGCATGGGATCTGAAATGTCTATAAAAGCTAGATGGTTTACCATAGTGAACCCTCATGCAGAGACTAGATGAACTATATTTTAATAGATGCTCAAGATCCCTTTCTTTCCATGCAATCTGATTTTGAAGAACAGAAACAAATGCATTCAATTGGCTTTCCCCTACATACAAATTGATTGCGAAGCCTTTTTTGCATAAGATTGCAGAGATAAAATTCATAGAGAATATTTTTATGCTTTGCACTGGCTGAGGAATAGGTTGTCATGAAATCAGATTCATCTTTTATTTCATGTGGAAGGCCACGCACAATTCTTGACAGCTACCAACGAATAAATTTTTCTTCGAGAAAAATGTTGTATACAGGAGAAGGTCTCCTCCATGTGAGTAACTTTTCATTCATTATGCAAACCATTTGTATTTTTACAAGACATTTAAATTTGTCTTCTTCCTCTTTGTATAATTTTTATTCCCATTCCTTCCTTACTTTCTTATGTTCTTCCATCTTCTTATCAAGTCCTCATTTGATGTTTTAAATTCATTAACTTTCATGTAGGTATCATCCCACAACTAATTGAGTGACCAATAAGTCAGTTTAGTCTGTGCAGATATTGTTGACATAGCACTTGGTCTTCTGACAAATTGACATTCTTCTTCTTTTTCCATCTGACCATTGTCAATTCTTTAGTCCTATTTGTGAGCTGATTTGTTAGTTTCTCAATGAGAATTTCCATCTGTTCTAATTTGAGTTTGAGGAATTTCAATTCCTCATTCTTCTCTCTAATGATGATTTCAGCTCTAGACAAAAATAGAGCCTTTCTAACTTGTTATTTCTCCTCCATTTCTTACATTTCCTTGGGGAATGAGCACTCCTCTTCCACCAAAGGGGATTTCCATTTAATTTTCCAAGATGCCCATTCCTCTTCTTCATGTGACAGTGCTGTTGATTTACCAAACTCATGAAAATTTTGTTCTTCAAATATTTCATCTTCTTTCTCCATCTCAGTTTGGCTTGGTCCAAGAGGAGTGATGGTCATGCTGCCCAAAATATCAGCAGCTTCTTTTTCCAACACATCTTGTTCTTCCATCTCCTCTAGAATTTCCCTAGACCTCTTATGAACTCTTCTTCTTCGAGAAGATTCAAAATGTCCGGAAATGGGTTCCTCCTAGAGCTTCTTCTGATTTTCACTTCATGCTCTAGCTTAAGTGAACTGTCATTGTGAGAGACAAATATTAGTTCTCCTGATACTGTTGCAAAGGAAGGAATTTATTTTAAAGGCATAGTAAGTTCTGCAGCTTTAATCCTTCTTCTAGATCTCCTTCTTTTTGGTTTATTAGCCCCATCTATTTCCTTATTTTCCTCTGTAGGGGTATCAATATCCAAATTACTTGTAGGAGAAAAAGGGGTTGGTATTCCCCTCCTAATAATATCAGGTTTTTGCTTAAAATTGTTAAGAAAATTTTCCCATGTTTCTTATTCATTTTTGTTTGAAATAAAATGGTGCTAGCATACCAAACGAATTAACCCATGATGTCTGATTCTTCCAAATCCCTAGGAATACCTATGAGCCATTGTCTGGATGCATTCAAATAGAAACCCTGGAAGGTTTACTATACATTCTAGTTTTACATCCCCATACCTAAGATATATTAACATCTTAAGGAATTCTCTTCCCATAATCCCGAATTGGCCATCACAGGTTAGGTACATAACTACCCAAAATGCTACCCTGTTAAAGGGTTTGGGAAAGTTGTCTCTTATGTCCCCCTTTATGATTTTCTTAGTGTTATAAAAGTATTGGGGTTCAGATTCCCCCTCTTGTATCAAGGTTTCAACTAATTTGTTGAGGGTTCCCTTGACAGGATTTGGTAAATGCACAATTGGTATTCCAGACACATTTCTCATTGTATTCAAAGAAAAAGCAATTATAATATTTCTATCCTTTGTCCTGGAATCTTATAAATTTAGAACAAATTTTCTTACCAATTCATCATTGTACCTCGAGAACATTTTCAGGAACTCCAACCACCCTGTTTGTCCAAAAATGGTTACCGCTTCTTTATCTACAAGAATTTGGGTATCATCCTTTGGCTCTGACTTCTTTAACTCTCTCATGAAATGGGGTTTCAGTATATTTTCTATTTGGCTTCTTATCTTTTTCTTTTTCATATTTCTTGGGAACAACTGCACTAGGGGTTTTAGTTTCTTCTATCATTTCAGTAATTATAACAGGTGGGATGATAATTATTTTTTATAGATCTGGTTTGAAATTTTTTAAAATCCATGGCATTAAGATCAACTAGTTTTTCTTGTTCTTCCACATAGACAAGAGTTATTTGTTTGTTTCTAGAATTAGCAACTAGTTGTGCTGGTATTTGTGTTTGCACCACATTTTTAGTCTGTGAATTTTCTGCTGGGGAACCCATTATGGCTTGTTGATTCTGACTGGGAGATGTCCTCCCTTAAGCATAGTTATTAGGGCTCCACCTAGGTTGTGACCAAGCATTCATGTTACCTTGACCAGACCCTGGTTGTTGGTGTCCTTGGGCATACTAATATTGTCCTGCCCAATCCCGAGGATTGCATGTTGGTTGAGGGACCCAAGGTGGTTCTCCCCAACTTTGTGGCATGTTCTGAGCTACCCATGACATCATCTAGGGATTAGGAGCTGATCTTGGCATGAACTACCCATGGTAAGGTTGTCTCTGGATAAATTTTACTTCTTCTGCTATGGATGGAGTGCTAGTTTGTTTAAGCTGACTTTTAATAAATGGAAGAAGAGAAAAAGCATTACTCTCATAGTCCCTAGATTCACAGAAAAGACACATTTCTATTTTATTTAGAGGATAATATCTTATTGCATGCTTCTTCCTGCATCTAATACTATACATAGCTAATGGTTAAGTTTTGACATTTTCTTTAGCTTGCAATCCATCCACGGTGGAGGTTAATTGAACTAGAATTTTTTTTTTAAAGTTTTCTAGTTCATCCATTAGTTTGTTCATATCTGGATTCAAACTTTTCACTTTTTTCCTTTCTTAGGTCCACCCCTTGTTCTTGAATAGCTTCTACAAATGTATTTAATATCATTCATTCTTAATTAATCAATGTTTCCATCTCCCATTAAATTAAGGGCTTCCCTTGATTCATCATCCAAACCTTTAAGAAAATTGTTTCTCTTAACTCTTCTTGTATTACAAATCCACATCTTTTACTTACAAAGATGAATCTATCTAAATAATGTTCCATATTCTCATCCTCCTGCTTAATTTAAAAAAATTCTTCCTTCTTGTTTCTCCCTCTATAGTAGTCTTGATACTTGTCTAAAAAGGAAGTTTCCATTTATGTCGAAGTGGTGATAGAATTAGATGTTAATCCCATAAACCACCTCATTGCTGCATCCTTCAGGGTAGATGGAAACAACTTGAGATTCTGATTATCTATTTTGTAATCATAAGTCTGAAATAGTATTGTAAATTCAAGTAGAAATTGGTCATGATCTTCCTATGACATTCCTCTAAATGTGGGTAAATGTGCAAGTGAAATATGTGTATCATCATCATCCAACTAAATTGGATAAGTAAAGGTCCTATTGGATTCTCTCTCAGCTTCTCGTGTCATTTATGTAGTACCTTCTAGACTTTTCTCCCAATCAATGTGGTATGTGATATACTTTGGGGAAGGTGAGAAGTCAAGAGTAGGAGGTTGACCACTCAACTGAGAATAAAAACTTGCTCTAAATAGGTCCTGGGAGATAATCCTTTTTCTAAAAGTTCCACTTCCTTCTAGAGACTGATCCAAGAATAACAAAGGTGACAGTTCTGCTTCTTGTCTAACAAGAGACAATGGTGCTTATTTGAACTAGAGGATGATGATAATTCTTGTTGAGATATTTTTGGGAGAAATCTATAGTTTGAGTCTCTTGGTCTACTCATAAATTTTATGATAACGTAGGGAAGATTCTTCAATTACTAGATGTATGATTGTTGTTCTTGTTGACACCTAATTAGACAATTCTAACTAGTGGATCCCAGATAACGGCCCCAAAAATTTGGGGTGTCGTTATTCCCTTCTTTTAATCAACTTTAGTTGATGTCATATTAAAACCAGGGGTGTGTCTGAAGCTATATGCAACAAGAAGAATCCTAGTGATCTAGTAATTGACTGTAGCTATTTGTTATTTTATTTTCTAGGGTTTTTTTGCAGTGTCCTTAGGATTCCTTGGCTAAAGCCTTATTATATCTATGCTACAAGAAACTTGTTGAAATAAACACTCATTTCTGGAATAAATTGTTGGAAATAAATACACATACAAAAGTAAATAGATTGTTAGAAATAAACACATGATACAGAAGTAAACACACTTTGATTAGAAATAAACACACGGTTGAAAATGCTGTGAAAAAACTTGCAAGGAAATAAAAATCTAGTCTATAACACCTGCAGGGACAAGTATAAAACCAAGTTCAACTTAAAGAATAAAAAACATTTACAGAATTAACAGATCTACACAATTTTCTTTTATAAATATAAATACCAATAAAATGAGGATCCTGGTTCTTAGAGGAGTGGGCCCTTGCTCCACCTTGAATAAGGATTTGACAAAGTAATATTCTCTCAAAATGAAGTGGATATTTTATTGCTTAAATGTTTTTTATTACAAAAACTTATTGTATCTCTCTATATCTCTATATCTATCTATATGTATATGTCAGATATTAAAGCTATCTACAACTCTTTATATATATATATTTCATTCAAAGATGCATTTGTGACCATAGTTGTTCTACTAATTCAGATGGAACCAAATAGTTCCCAAAATAGATGTTGGATTTGGAACCTTGTTGCACGTACAGTTGTCTGATAAGTTATCCCTAGATCTTTGAGTATGAAGAATTGAAAATATTCTAATCTACTTCTGATTGAAAGGCTCATTGATTTATTTATCATCAGATGTCAACAAAATAAATAGATTGTCATTGGTTCTGGAACTTTGGAGAAGTTCAAGAACTAAAGGGGATTGTTCTAGATCTAATCGTGAAAGTTTCAGAGTTAAACACAAGTGTTCCAAATATAAGTGCTGGAGTTTCAGAAATAAGTTTGAAAGTTCTGGAACTAAGTGATAGATCTCATAAACTATGTGATGGAGTTCCGGAACTAAGTCTGCAAGTTCCAAAACTAAGCCGCAGTGAAGCCAATGCTCCTAATTTTTTTTTTATCACTTCATACTTCATTTTTCTGACTAATTGTGACATGTTTTATTACAAATCTGAATTTCCACACACTTTGTTAGGAATTACAGATTTTTCAGACATTAGAAATAAATTTAACAAAATATGGACAATTACATACTAACTTATATTAGATCAAACAAAATTCACAAAATACAATTGAACATTATAAAAAGGAGAGTAAAATATGATCATTTATTGTGCATTAACGAGACATATTTTTGCCTTATCAAGCCCTACATTGTGAAGGAGACTAGGGGAAAGATGCAACAGGACAAAGATAGAGTGTGGCGTCGTATCCAACAGATGCAGGATATCGGATCAAGGGGGTCATCTCCTCTTCCTCGTGGTGGACATGGTTCTTCATAGTCTTCATTCAGACCACCAGAGTAGCCACCTCAGTAGAAATAGTAGACTTGCCCTCTATTTAGGCCTTCACAGAGATTTGATTCTTATAGGAGACACAACATGTGGCCTCCTCCTAGGGGACCAGTCAAGAGTTAGGCACCGCTTAGAGCTCATTCAACATGATCTTATCAATAGTGACAATAACAGTCCATAGCAGGATCATTTAGGATCCATGGCACAGACCACGAGAGTACCTGTAGGAGTTGTTTCTCATAGGAGGGGTCCTGGTAGTTGTTATGGGTGTGGAGAACTTGGGCATAATTGGAAAGAGTGACCTCAAAACCCTAATAACAAGGGTCAGGCATCGGTTTCAAAGCCTATAGTATGAGACATGGCTAGGATCCATAAGATTTATGCAGTGGTTGAGAACCGTTAGGAAGAGCACCAGAGCATGGTGATTGAGATGACATGTAGCATTGATGGCATTTCTATTCCTATTTTATTTGATTATGGCTCCACATATTTTTTTATTTGCCCATTTATAGTAGAGCAATGTAGGCTAGTGGCAGTTAGGTAGAGCCATAGTTGGGATGTGGAGATGGCTTCTGGAGCTAAGATCACAATGAATTCCTTAGTCAAGGAGTACATAATTAACCTAGGACCCTTTTCTATGACCTTGTATCTTTGTATCCTTCCTTTAGGTTCCTATGGGATTATTTTGAGCATGGATTGGTTATCTGCACACAAGGCTAGGATTGATTGTTATAGTAAGGTAATATCATGTGAAAATGATTTGGGAGTGGAGTCAGTGATAGTTGGAGTCAGGAGACCCACCTCTATTTGCACCATATCTGCTATGCAGCTTAAGCGATGTGCATGATGAGGTTGCCAATTGTATGCTGTCATGGTTAGTGACAGATCCAAGGATGACTGTAGTGGACCATCACTTGATGATCATCATATCTTGAGAGAGTTTTTTGATGTTTTTATAGGGGATCTATTAGGGTTACCTCCCCCACGTGAGATAGATTTTCATATTGATTTGGTTCCATGAGTAGAGCCTATCTCACGAGCACCTTATAGGATGAGTACCCCTGAGCTCTGTGAGCTCAAGTTGCAACTAGAGGACCTTCTAGAGAAAGGCCTAAGCCATCCTAGTGTATCCCCTTAGGGTGCACAGGTTACTTTTTTTAAGAAGAAGGTTGGATCTCTGTGATTGTGTATTGATTATCATCATCTGAACAAAGTATCAATCAAGAATTGTTACCACCTTCCACGTATTGATGATTTGTTTGATCAATTGAAGGGGGCCACAATATTTTCAAAGATATATCTTAATTCTGGATGCCATCAGCTAAGGATCATATAAGTATATATTCATAAGATAACCTTCCGTACGAGATATGGCCACTACGAGTTCAAAGTAGTGTCTTTTGGTCTGACGAATGCCCCCACAGTATTCATGAGTTTTATGAATGGGGTATTTCAAAAAAAATTAGATAGCTTCATGCTCATTTTTATTGATGACATTTTATTTACTCACGTATGCCTGAGGAGAACAAGGAGCACCTTCGATAGGTTTTACACTGTCTTCATTAGCAGAAGCTTTACTAGAACTTGGAGAAATGTGCATTCTTTCAGTCAAAGTTGCAGTACTTAGGTCACATCATTTATGGGGAAGTTATCTCTGTCGATCCTTCCAAGATTCGAGCTATTATGGATTGGTCCATGCCAACTAGTGTGACCGATGTGCATAATTTCATGGGGTTGGCAGGTTACTACATGAGATTTGTTTAGGACATTTCTCTGATTGCGCACCCCATCACTTCCCTTCAGTAGAAAGAGAAGAATTTTTTTTTTCCAACAGATGTGAGAAGGTCTTCAGTACCCTGAAGGGATGCCTTACCTCAATACCAATTCTTGCAGTGTTGGATCCGCATGGAGAGTTCTTCATTCGTACAGATGCTTCTTTAACAGGACTAGGTCATGTGTTGATGTAGGAGGGTTGTGTGGTTACCTTTGAGTCTCACAAACTCAAAGATCATGAGCTCAATTATCTGACTCATGACCTTGATCTTGCAATAATTGTGCATGGTTTGGTTCGACGAGACACATTTTCTTCTTGGCAGGAGATTTATTCTTAGGACATACCAGTTGAGCTTACGTCACCTCTTCATGTAACCCAATCTTAATGCTCATCAACAGTGTTGGATAGAGTTTCTTTCCAAGTATGACATAGAGATAGATCATGTGAAGGGGAAGTAGAATGTTGTTACCGAAACTTTGAGTAGATGGAGACTTTTTTTTTTGGCTACTTCATTGAGTAGATATTTGCGAAGCAAGTTTTTATAGCAGGTTCCCCACGATAGCTTCTACCTTGCAGCTAGATCAAATATTGAGTCTCAAAGACCCCTTTAGGGGAAGTTTGATGGTTTTAAAATAGAATCATATGGACTTGTAAAACATAAAGGTCAGATCTATATACCTAGGGATGGAGGTTTGAGATAGGATATCTAGGCAGAGGCTCATCATGCACCTTATTCAGCCCATCCAAGGGTGAAGAAGATGCATGCCACCTTGATACAACTATACAATTGGAGAGGTCTTCGGAGATATGTAGCTCATTTTGTGTCACTCTATTTATAGTCTCAGAGGGTGAAGGCCGAGCATCAAGATCCAACTGACCTTCTTTACCCACATGTTATTTTGGAGTAGAAATGGGACACCATTTCCATGGATTTCATAGTAGGGATACCGATGTTGAGATACCGCCACGATGCCATCATTGTCATGGTGGATATATTGATGAAAGTTTCCCATTTTTCTCTTGTTAAGACCACCTATACAGCTAGTGTAGTAGTGAGAGTGTACCTAGATGATATTGTTAGACTACACAGGATTCCACAAAAGATCATCTACGACCGCAATCCCTTGTACACATCACACTTCTAGACTACCATGCAACAGGCCCTTGGGATGAGTATCAACTTCAGCATAGCCTATAATCTAGAGACATATGGACAAATGGAGTAGGTGAATAATATTTTAGAGAACATGCTTCGGATTTACGTCATGGATCATCAGTCAAAGTGGGAGGAGTACTTGTATTTAGTTGAGTTTGCATACAAAAAAAATTAGAGTTCTATTGGGATGGTACCTTTTTAGGCATTGTATGGCAGGGAGTGCATACCACCTTTGAGTTGGGATAGAATTGAGGACAAAGTATCTATTGCACCTAGCTTTGTTATAGGACATGGAGTAGCAGGTTGTTTTGATTCAAAAGAGGTTGTAGGAGGCACATGATAGACATAAGAAGTATGCAAATCAAAGGAGATTGGATCGTAGTTATGTGGTGGGAATAAAGGTGTTTCATTGTGTCATACCTCATAAGAGTCCTATCCATTACAAAAAAGGCTATAAGTTGTCTCCTAGATTCATGGTTCCATTCGAGATCCTGAAGCAGATCAGTCCCTTAGCTTATCGTCTAGCCTTGCCATCCAGCTTGTCTTGTGTGCATGATGTGTTTCATGTATATGTTCTTAGGAGATATATCACAGATCCATCTCATGTATTGGATTGGACCACATTGTAGGTGCAAGTTTAGGGGTATATGATGGTGGATCCCATGCATATTTTAGAGCATAGGACCTTGGGCCTTTGAGGCCGAGAGATTGATCAGGTGCTAGTCCAGTGGGACAGGTATGACGAGAATGCTACTACATGGGAGGATGTTACGCTACTATGAGTCCAATTTACACACCTATTTAAGTGACTTCCAGGAGGAAGTCGAGTCTGAGAGGAGGGGGATGTAGTTCCCACTCCTCTTTGACACTTATTATATTTTGATTTTGATCACTATTGATGATAAACATGGATGTTATTGTATCATTTTGGTTTAGCATGATGTTAGATGATAGAGATATTCTTATTATTGATGGATTGTGATTCATAGTATGATTTTGTTGATTCTTAGAAACATAGAGGGACATTTTATATTGATGATGATGTTGTGTTGTTGGCATATATATCACTGACATTTGGATTTCTCATCATGTTAATTAGGATTTAGCACTTGAACTAATATTGCGATCTTGTTGATATTGATAAAATAAATAGTGAGATGTTGTTGAATTTTAGACAAATGATAGCATTATTTAGTAGAGATGATGATTTAGCTATATGAGAATGCTTATTTAATTATGTGTGTATATTTTATCTTTGATGTTTTGATGCAGCCACGAGGCTGAAGGAGGTATTTTGTGATTTTGTAGGTGATTATATCACTGAACAATCAAAAGGGGGATTAGAGATTAACCACATGGGAATACTGGATGGATACAATGATGGTAACCATGGTAACTCGTGTAATGTGTTATGGTTGTTTTATTTTGTGAGGGGGGGTCCCCATGGAGGGGATGACCTCCAAATTGTGACCATGGGCTTGTGTGCAATTCTTCCCTTTTTTATTTTTTTTATTGTAGAGTATGTGATTTATTTGTGATGTAATGTATTTATTCATTATTGATTAATGTGTTTTTATTAAGAAATTATATCATGTTATTAAGTTATTTGGGGATGTGAAAATTGGAGTCATTTATTAGATTTGTTGGTCTTTTGGATTATGTGATTTGGATTGAGTGTAAGTGACTTTGAGTGTTGTACACTCTACCTTACCTTGAAATTGTGGATTTGGGATTAAGGGCCATTTTTGGAGGCTTGTGGGACAAGCCAAGCTTGTCCCACACCTTTTAATTTCTTATAAAAACCATACCTATAGATTAGGGGTGTCAAAAATAGACCCCATTATGTGTTTTGTAAGACAAAAAGTGACATTTATTGCACTTTTCTTACATGGGTTTTAAAGGTTCTCCTTAGGGGGTGTGAGTCTGGATTGTGTTTATAAGAGGCTTGTCATTTCTCTCAACCACCAATTTATTGTGCATTTGGGTTGATGTTTGACTTATAATGTGGAGATGAGGGTAAGTGATGTGGAATTGTAAATGGAGCCACGTCACTCTCCTCTTTACTTTTTCTTTATATGCAAGTTTAATTGTTTGTTTGGGGGTTACATCATTTCATTTTGTGCTCTTGTATTTTTGGAGTTTGAGAGTTTTTGGAGTGCTTGTTTAATCTCAGAGCTCGTTGGAGTTGGATTGAGCCTTGGAGGAGATTAGAGTGTTATTCCTCAATAAAACTCTTACTATGGAAAGGTAGGATCTACACTCTTTTTACTTGTTTCTTTTTTTGTATGTGTGTATTGTATGTATGTGAATGTTTTGTATGCTTGTTGGGTTCTTGGGTAGAATGCATAAGTATGGTGTAGGAGAAGGTTATGTGGATCTTATATGTATGGAGGCATAAGAGTTTATTTCATGTTTTGGGAAAGAGTTGGGTTGGGTGCTACACCTTGGATAAGAGAATGCTTTCATTTCTTACTTGGATTTTTTGAGGGAGACATAAGAGATTGTAGGGATGCATAAGATAATGTGGGAGGTATAAGAGGATCTTGAGGGAGGCATAAGAGTTGTTTGGGTGTTTTGAGATGTATTATTGGAGGGTTTTAATGTGGGCACCTAATCCCAGTGGGAGACATATGTTATCTCCCATAGATCCTTGCTCCATTGGCTTTGCATTTTCAAGCCTTGCATATTTTGATAGTTTCATGTTTGTGATTGTATCTTGTGCTGAATTTTTTTGAAATATTTGTGAAATTTTGTATTGTGATGTGGAAGCATTGTGTTGGTGCCATGAGTTGGATCCATCCTTTAATGTATTTTGGTTGGGGCTCGGGGACCAATGAGGAGGATAATTTCTTCTCCTCATTGGATTATTTGTTCGGTGGAGAGTGTTGCCTCTCCCCCATTTTTGGTTGTTGTGATTGAAGTAAAGACAATATGGAGATATTGTTGGAGACTTGGGATTTAGAGCATTTCTTGAAGTCAAAAACAACCCTTCATTGTAGAAATTTTCTTATAATTCTCACTTAAGGTGGAAGACTAGTAGACTTGTAGTTTAAAAGAAAATTTGCATTGTAAGTTTCATTTAACAACTTGTGTTATTGTATTTGAAGGAAGTTCATCAAATAATGTGTATTTTCATTTCTCTTCAAATTATTTGTATGTAAAGGAATGAATTAGAATGGATATCATGTTCAAACTTATACTTGTAATGAAAAAAACAAAAGTGAGTTGCAATATTAATATTTGATCACAAAGAGAATTAAGAAGTTATCATAGCTTTATTTTGGTTTGAAATAGTTAAACACTCTCTCGTTTTGATATATTTTAAGTTAAAGTTACTTATTAATATCTATATTCCTTCAAAAATTCATTTTTAGAGATCTCTAGCCTATCCAGTGACCGACACCTGATCAGTCTCAATTGGCGTCGGTGTACTCAGTACCGACATCGATCACTGTTTCATGTTTAGATTTTGGAGATGTTAAATCCTAGCTTAGATTTTAAATTAAATGATTTTATGACTTCCTCAGTAAAGCTTAAATTTAATGTATATTTTTGGAAATGTCATTTAGAAAAGTGTAGATCTTAAAATGTAAAAGACATGCTAAAATTTATAAAAATAGACTCACTTGATAGTAACCGACGTCGGTGACTGAACAACTGTCGGCATTCCTGTGACCAACATCAGTCACTATATATTTCATAAATTGTAATTTTTCAAACTTGAAAGACATGTGTGGTGATTTTATTTGAATTAGATACCTTTGAGACTATCATGCTATCTTGAAATTGAATAATAAGTTACTCCTGGTTAAAATATAATATCCTTTACATTTGAAGTAATAATATAAAAAAATACTAATGCCACAGGAACTAGTGTCGATAGTGGAACCGATGTCGTTAGCACAGTGGTTACCACGGTTGGTCAAGAAACGCGCTATCAGTCAACTCTGTGTGGACTTTTATTTGAAAATGAATTTCTGGCCAAACCATTGGCTCTTATGGATCTAAAATTCACCTAAATACAAATCCAATCTATGTGGGCCGTGTAGGCTTGTTTAGACCCTACTACAACCTGCACATCGGGATTTAAATGCATAAGCCTCTTGATCTACAAAATGGGTTTCTTCCCCATTTATGAAAACAAAAATAGAGAACTAATAAACAATAGATCTCAAACTAGATATAGGATATATGTTTACATTGAAATTAAACAACTAGTAATACGTTATTAAATCTAAGATTCAACTATTCAAAAGGAGGATCCATTTGGATAGAACCCACTTCTTGTTACACATTGGATCCAAGAAGACTCCTCCATGGGTTTTCCCTTGATCCATGGCATCCACTCCTTCAACCTACAAACCAAAGAGAAAAAAATGAATGAGCTTAGGGTAAGGAATGTTTAAGAAGAATCCCTTAAGGATGATTAGGGTTTCTTATGGGTAGATCAATCTTGTGGTCCCTATTGATTTGATCCAAGGGTTAAGAATCAACCCTACAATTGTTGGGTGAGATTATTCAGATTATGGTTGTAAATTTTAAATAAATCAAATGTATGTGTAAATGGGTGAATGGGACCACTTAGGGCTCTTGTTTACTAAGTTAAAAAATGTAACCCTTCTAGAAGGTTTTAGTGATTAATTAAATGGAAATTACAAAAAATAATTTAAGTGAACTCAGGTAACTAAGGATAGGGGTTTGATTTAATGTGAGCTAAATGTTAATTTCTAAGAGAGAAATTATTTAAACTAGTAAGAGAAATTAATTAACAGTTATCTAGTGATGATAATTAAATTGACATTAGAATTGGATTAAGAATATTTCATTAATAATCTAGACCTTATCTATCCTTTGTATTGTAGCAACTTGCTGGTGGAAATTAATTAAACAATTATAGGGTTTAACACCTTACTAAGCTATTTAAAAGCAAAACAAAATTGCCGCAACTTCCTAGATAATTATTTAAGAATTAATGTGGTTTTAAAAAGTCGAGTTAGTGAGTGGTATATATTATATGTTAATATGAAGGATTTCATGAGAAACTTAATGAGATTGAGTATATCTGAGGGGTTTTTATTTGTGTGCTTAAATAAATTTAGGATATATACCATGGGTTCTCATTAAAATAATTTCATGCTTTCTAATGAATTTTTCATAATAAGCATAAGGCAGGGTTAAACTTAAGACATAAGCACCATATGTTTTGTATGATTCCTAAGACATTTTTTTTAATAATCATATGGAAAGGGGACACATATAACACACAAGTAACATAATTTTTTTAGTAGGGAGAGGAATAGTGAATGGAATATATTAATTTGAGATTCTCACCCTTTAGCCTCTTTCCCCATTAGAAAAGTTTTTATAGTGTGTGGTGCCTTATATATATTCCTTGTCTCACAATTATTTACAAGGTTGTTTTAAGCAATTTAAAATGCTCGTGTATTATAACTTGAATGATTTCAAGAGAGATTTAATAAGGTTATGTGTTTTTGTGGGATTTTTTTATTTATTGTGTGTTTATGTTGAATCAATATGAACACCACAAGTAGTCATTGACATAATGACATTTAATCCTTGTAGTGCCCACTCCTCTTCAACACTATTTTCATTTGGATGATATTACTGTTGGATTGATACTCAGACATTTTGATTATTATATTTTGATTAGTAGATGATAAACTATGCAGATATTTGAACTATTGACATGCTGTGATTCACATTTTGATTATGATGTACTAAATAACGATGATCGACACACACACACACACATTGTATTTCTCACTCCTATTCGACACTTATTATATTTTGATTTCGATTACTGTTGACTATAGAAATGGATATTATTGTATCATTTTGGTTTAGCATGATATTAGATGGTAGAGATATTCTCTATTGATGGATTTTGATTCATAGTATGACTTGTGTGGATTGTTAGAG
Source organism: Taxus chinensis (assembly GCA_019776745.2). Classification (NCBI taxonomy): domain Eukaryota; kingdom Viridiplantae; phylum Streptophyta; class Pinopsida; order Cupressales; family Taxaceae; genus Taxus; species Taxus chinensis. The sequence continues at coordinate 768,841,819 of CM034148.1, read as the reverse complement.
ATATAGAGAGACATTTTATATTGATGATAATGATGTGTTGTTACCATATATATATATATATATTACTGACATTCAAAATTCTTGTCATGTTGACTATGAGTTAGCATTTGAACTAATCTCATGATCTTATTGATATTTATGAAATGGTAGATTTGAGATGTTGTTAAAATTATAAACAAATGATAACATTTTTAGTCTAGATGATGATTTAATTATATGAGGATGTTATTTATGGATGTGCGTATATTTTATATTTGATGTATTTGAAGTGGCCACGAGGCCAAAGAAGGTATTGTGTAATTTCATGGGTAATTATATCACAACAATCGAAAGGGGGATTGGAGACCAACAACGACAGAATACTAGATGGATATAACAAAGTTCACCATGGAAACTATGTAATGCTTGATGTTTTGGTATTAGATTGTTAGGAGGTCCCCATGTGGGGATGACCTCAAATTGTGACCATGGGCTATGTGTGTAATTATTTTCCTTTTCCTTTAATTAGTTTGGAGTATGTGATATATTTTGTGATGTAATTCATTTAGTCATTGTTGATTAATGTTTCTTAATTAAGTGAAGTAATCATGTTTATTAAATTATTTGGGGATGTGACAAAAGGGGCCATTTATTTGAGTAGTTGGTCCTTTGGATCTCGTGATTTAAGTTGAGTATATGTGACCTTGAATGTTGTACACCCTTCATTACTTGGGAAATTAGGATTTGTGCTTAAGGGCCATTTTTGGAGGCTTGTGGGACATATTCAGCTTGTCCCACACCTCTTAATTTCATATACCAACCCTATTTATGAATTGGTGGGTCAAGAATAGACCCCATTATTTATTTTGGAAGGAAAAAAGTGACATTTATTTCATTGTTATTACATGTGTTTTAAATTATGTCCTTAGGGGGTGTGGTTTTGTGTTGAGTGGGTAAGAGGCTTGCCATTTCTCTCAACCACCAATTTATTGTGCCTTGGGGTTGAGTTTTGAACTATGAGTTGGGGTTGAGGATAAGTGATGTGGAATCCTAAATGGATCCACCTCACCCTCCTCTTCTCTTTTTCTATGTATGTAAGTTTAATTTTTTGTTTGGGGGTTACTTCATTTTATTGTGAACTTGTATTTTTCGAGTTAGAGAGTTTTGGAGTGCTTGTTGATTTTTTGGAGCGTTTCTTGAAGTTTTGGAGCTTGTTGGAGTTGGATTGAGCTTGAAGGAGCTTAGAGTGTGATTCTTTGATCAAGTTATTACTATGGAAAGGTAAGAGCTACTTTCTTTTTATTCATTTATTTTATATGTGTGTATTGGAAGTAAGTGAATGGTTTGTATGCTTGTTAAGATCTTGGGTAGAATACCTAAGTATGGCATAGGAGAAGTCTATGAGGATTTTATATTGTATGGAGGAATAAGAGTTTTTTTCATGTTTTCGGAGGTATTTGGGTTGGGTACCCCACCTTGGATAAGAATATTCTTGCTTTTTTTATTTGATTCTTTTGAGGGAGACATAAGATATTGTAGGGAGAAATAAGAGAACGTGGGAGGCATAAGAAGATATTGATTGAGACATAAGAGTTGTCTAGGGGTTTGGAGTTGTGTTTTGGAGGGCTTTAAGGTGGGAATATAATCCCATTTGGGAGGCATAAGTGATATCCCCATAGATATTTGCTCCATTGGCTTTACATTTCAAGCCTTATGTATTTTGAAAGTTGTATTCTTGTGATTGATACATTGTGCTTGAATGTGTGTTAATGGGTTGTGAAATTTTGCATTATGATGTGGAACAATTGTGTTAGTTGGAATGCATTATATCCTTTCCTTGTTGTATTTTGATTAGGGCTTGGGGGCCAATGAAGAGGACAACTTCTTCTCCTCATTAGGTTATTTATTGGGTGGAGAGTGTTACCTCTCCCCATTTTTGTTGTTGTGATTAAAGTAAAGAAAAGGTGGAGCTCTTGTTGAAGATTTAGGACTTGGAGAATTTTTAGAAGAAAACAAGAAATCCTTCACTATAGGAACCTTTCATGTAATTCCCACTTAAGGTGGAAGGCTAGTAATATTGTATTTGAAAGAAAAGTGGTGTTTTATATTTTGTTTATTAAGTTATAATGTATTTTTGAAAGAAATCTCTTTGCATTGTAAGAAATGAGCTATGCTCAAAGAAAAATAAAGTTCATTGTTATTTGTAGGAGATGCATTATTGTAAGAATGAAGGGAAAAACATGGAAGTTGTACATCACTGAGAATGCATTCTTATTAAATATTAAATGTATAATAGTTGTTTTTTTTTTCCTTGAATAAATGGTTGTAGTTGAAATGGAAGGATGCAATAAATTATAATGAGTTAATTTGTTGAAAAATTATATTCTTGTTGTGGAAAGGAAAAAATTGATACTAGAAATAGATTAAGTTTCATTTCTTCATTTGAGCTTGAAAGAAACTTTATTGAAAAAGTGTTCAAGTGGTTTTTTTCTTGTTTACTATTCAAATAGAAAATATTTAAATTTAGTGGTTTAAGTCATGGAATGAATAAATAATTTAACCTTTCAACTAGTGGCTTTAGACATATAAATTCAAGCTAGGATGAACTATAAATAAATTTAGTTAAATTGGTTTTTGGAAAAATTACAGAATTAATGGTTCTCTTTTCAAAGAACAGGACTTCCACCCTATGCAGAGTGGTGGTCTCTGGAGCACCGACCTGATCAGAGTGACGGTCTATGAACTACCACCCAGGAAAGGTGGAAATTTACAAATCATCACCTAGGTAGGGAAAAGGTCATAGGACCATTGAACTGCTGAGGGTGGTAGTTTCATCATTTTCAGCGGAAAGGTAAAATCCATGACTTTACAAATTTGAACTTGATGTAATTAAAATCTGAGCCTGTAAAATGAGAAAAGGAAACAACCAGCAAACTATAAGGGAATAAAATCATTATTTTAAGCATGCAAATCCTTGAATGGGAATTTAAATGTATCAAATCTCATAGATTAATTGAAAAGAGGGTTTTTCCCAAATAAAGAATTCAAGAATGAAAATAACTAAATAACCACTCCAGATTTAGAGTGGAAACCTCTATAATCAATAAATAAAAGACATTTCTTTATACAATCTCTAAACTAAAATAAACTAAGCTAGATCCAAATGAATCCCTCCATGGCTTCCCTCCTTGCTCCCATGGATTCCACTCCTCCAACATAAAAATCAAAGAAAAGAAAAGAGACCAAATGAGGAGGATAGGGAGAAGAAAAAGGTTTAATAAAATTTCATAAGGATAGTTAGGGTTAGCTTGGAACCCTAGGATCTAGCGGCCACAATTGATTTGATCCGAGGGTTAGGAATCAACCCTATAATTGTTAGGTGGGAATATATATTATGGGTTCTTAAATAATTTAAAGGTATGTGTAAATAAGTGAATGGGGCCACTTAGTGTTCTAGTGTATTAAGTTAAAAATGAAACTCTCCTAATGTGTTTTTAGTAAAGGATTCAATGGGCATTAAAGATAATAATTTAAGAGAACTAAGGTAAATAAGGATAAGGGTTTATTCAAAGTGGGTTTGAATGTTATCTTAAAAAGGGGAAAACTATTAAATAACCTAGTAAAAAAAATTAATGAACACTTATCTAGTGGATGGTAATTAAATTGACATTAGAAATTGTTTAAGAATATCTAATTATTAATCTAGACTTGATCCATTCATTGTAATGTAGAAAAATGTTGGTAGAAATTAATTAAACGTATTATAAGGTTTGACACCCTTGCAATATTTAAAAAAATAAAAATTCTCTGCAACTTTCTAAGATCATTATTAAGGTTCAGTGTGGTTGTAGAACATCAAAATTGTGGGCATTACACTTGGTATCAGAGCCATGGGTTCAATGCTTGGACCCTGGGCACACTTGGAAGCATAAAACATAACAAGAAAACCTAGCACAACTCTCAACCAAGATCACACCACTTTGCATGATATTTTAAAACATAGAAAACCTAGAAAACTAAAGCAAAACGTAGAATGATAAACTAACTCTCATCTTGTTCTGTGTAGGAGGCACGGACTAGACGAGGGGTTCTTACACATGGACCTAAACTTACTACCCCCATATCAGGTAGTAGCAGCGTTATTGCCTTCAAGAAATACAGGATGTTAATTCCACTATACGCGGAGGATATTTAGGAGGGACACCTAGCGGATAGGACAAAGAGCCATCAGTAGAGGATTTTTCACCTTCCCGACATAGTGATGAGTATAGGTTAGATAAATCTGACATGGAGTTTGCTAGAAGAGATCCATCCCAGAGAGGTCATGGAGATAGGGATACAGGGCATAGATATAGATCTAGGAGCCATAGGTAATGTGATGATATTGATGAGAGACATAGAGGCAGATAATCTACAGTGGTATATCACATCAAAGAGATCTTGAAACTCCATCCATCTCATTTTGTTTGGGACACTGGAGGATTTTAGGAAGAGGCATGGTTAGTCAGCTTGATTGGGTCCTTCAAGCTATGTCCGTGTACTAGAAACATGAAGGCTCTTGTTTCCATCCACATTCTGAGAGACAGAGTCAGGGTTTGGTTGAGGACTGAGGAGCAGAAGCTCCATGTTGATTCCAAGATATTCACTTGGGAGATCTTAGAGGAGAGGTTTAGGAGAAGATATTTATCCAGGAGGTTAATTCAATAGAGGATAGATGAGTTCCACGGGTCTATGTCAGGAATCCATGATAGTGGCAAAGTATGAGAGTCACTTCCTGGACCTACTTTGATTTGTAGACTATATGCAGGACAAGAAGGTGAGGATCCATAGGTTCATCAGGGGCTTGAACCTAGAATTCAGAGGTGAAATGCACATTAATTTTCCGCAGACCTTAGTAGATGTTGTTGAGAAGGCTTACATTGTGGAGGAGACCAGGGGGAAGATGAAGCATGCCAGAGATAGAGTGTGGAGCCACATCTAGCATATGTAGGATAACAGATCAACGAGGTCATCTCCTCCACCTCTTCATGGACATGGTTCTGCACAGTATTCATTGAGGTCACTTAAATAGCCACCTCAGTAGTAGTATCGACAAATTCATCCTCTATTTAGGCCTCCATACATATTCAATGCTTAGAGGGGGTGAAGTATGGGGCCTTCCCCTAGGGGACAAGTCAGGAGTCAAGCACCTCCTAGAGCTCAGTCAGTAGGAGCTCGTCAATAGTGACCACAAAAATCCATAGAAGGATCATCAGGATCCACAACATAAACCACTAGAGTACGTGCTGGAAATTCTTCTCAATTGAGGGGACTTGGTAGTGGCTACGGGTGTAGTATACTTGGGAATCATTGGAGAGAGTTCCCTCAGAACCCTAATAACAAGGGTAAGGCATTAGTTTCAGAGCCTACAATAGGTGATATGGCTAGCAGCTATAGGATATATGAAATGGTCAAGAACTGCTAGACAGAGCACCAAGGCACAGTGATCAAGACTACAAGTAGCATTGATGGCATTTCTATTTCTATTTTATTTCTCTATTTTTAGTAGAGTGATGCAAGATGGTGGAAATTAGGTAGAGCCGTAGTTGAGATGTGGAGATGGCTTCTAGAGCAAGGCTCACTATGGACTCCTTAATCAAGGAGTGCATAGTTAACCTAGGACATTTTTCCATGACCTTGGATATTTGTATCCTTCCTTTGGGTTCTTATGGGATTATTTTGGGCATGGATTAGTTATCTGCACATAGAGCTAAAGTTGATTATTACAGTAAGATAATATCTTGTGTAGATTATTTGGGAGTGGAGACAGTGATAGTGGGAGTTAGGAGACCCACCTCTATTCATATCATATACACCATGCAGCCTAAGGAGTGTGCATGAAGAGGTTGTCAGTTGTATGTTGTCATGATTAGTGATAGATCAGAGGATGATTCTAGTGGGATGTCACTTGATGATCATCCTATCTTGAGGTAGTTCCGTGGACATCATATTGCAAATAACAACATAATATAAACTTGTAGGGATTATTAGCAATACATACACTCAAAATTAGACAAAAATTATATTATAATATGAATCGTAGCATCCATAATGTAGTTTCTAAAATACTAATTTTTTGTAAAAAAATGGACAAGATTAGCTATATTAAAACACTCAAAATTTAATGACTTGGTATTTTTTTTTTAAAAAACGCCGATAAGATTTATAGTCTGTTTGCCCACAATTTGGATGACCAAAAATTGATATATATATTTTTTCCTTTGGTGAGAAGTTATATGCCACTATCTATCTTGGGATGGATTTTTATTTTGTATTTTTTTTGAGTAATATTTTATTTTTTTATGATTTTTTTCCGTGAAAGTGGTATGAAAACATAAAGAAAACAGAGCACTTTCCGTTTGCCCCGCCATAACTTCATCAAAAAAATATTGAAATCAAATAATTTTTTGTTTTGAACATGTATATAATTTCACCATTGTTGGGATGGTATAAGTTTTATCACATTCTGATAAAGTGAAAACAAATTTTGCAGTCTTAAATGTAGACATAAAACATTCACAGGAAAAAAGTGTCTTAAAGACCTTACTATTAGTAAAAAATTATAAAATGATATTTATCCTCTTCTATTCACTTTAAAAATCAATATATTTCTACAAAGATAATAGTCTCCCTACGCAATGGTACCAATTTTTTTATGACATAGTTTTTTACTTTTTCGGCATGGTTCAAAGTCCGCGGAAGACTAAATTTGATGTTTTGCTGTTTTTTAATGTAAAAATTCAGGATTTGATGTCCACTTAATTGTCCCCCAACTTGGTGCACTTACCTTACGGTATATTATAAGCATACTGGAATTGACTGTTGAGCCTTATGCGTAGCTCAAGTATGTAGGCAATCAAGTGCGCTTCATGCAATAGAAAGTGATAGATCCAACCTCTCTCAGAAGTGATCCACTTGGGGTCCCCTCAAACTGACTAGAAAGAACCTACCTACTTATGGATAGATCTTTGCAATTGTGTATCAATTATCGTCAGCTCAATAAAGTAACGATCAACGATAATTACCCCTACCACATATTGATGATTTGTTTGATCAGATGAAGGGGGACATAATATTTTCCAAGATAGATCTTAAGTCTTGATATCATCAGCTGAGGATCATGGAGGAAGATATTCATAAGACAACCTTCTGTACGAGATATGGCCAGTACGATTTCACAATAGTGCCTTTTGATCTAAAAAATTCCCCCTGTAGTATTCATGAGTTTTATGAATCGGGTATTCTAGAAATTTTTAGATCACTTCGTGCTCATATTTCTAGATGAAATTTTGATTTACTCACGTAAACGCGAGGAGCATGAGGATGACCTTTTTTAGGTTTACAATGTCTCAGAGAGAAACAACTTTACAAGAATCTAGAGAAGTGTGCATTCTTTAAATTAGAGGTGTAGTACTTAAGTACATCATTTCTAGGGAAGGTATCATCATCTATCATGCCAAGATTAGAGCTATTATGGATTGGCCCATGCCAACCAGTGTGACTGAGGTGTGCAGTTTCATTGGGTTGGCATGTTGCTACTGGAGATTTGTTCAAGAATTTTCTCAGATTGTGCACCCCATCACTTCCCTTCAACGAAAAGGGAAGAAGTTTTTCTGGTCCGATTGATGTGACAAGGCCTTGAGTACACTGAAGGGATACCCTACGTCAACATCAATTCTTTTTGTGCCTGACCCTTAGAGGTATTTTATTTTTTAACATATTCTTCCTTAGTAGGATAAGGTGGTGTTTTGATGCAGGAAGGGCTTATGGTTGCCTTTGAGTCTCGCAAACTCAAATATCATGAGGTCAATTATCCAACAAAATACCTTGAACTTGCAGCAGTTGTGCATGCTTTGCTACGTTGGCATCATTTAATTTTGGGTAGGAGATTTATTCTAAAGATAGACCATTTGAGATTACGTCACCTCTTCACGCAACCTAATCTCAACACTTGTCAGTGGAGTTGGATGGAGTTGTTATGTTAGTACGAAATGGAGATAGAGCATGTGAAAGGGAAAGAGAATATTTTTGTCAAATCTTTTGAGTGGACGGAGACATTTGGTTATGGCTACTTCAAAAATGGTACAGATTTTTGGAGGCAGGATTTTGTGATAGCTTCTAGATGATAATTTCTAACTTGCAACTAGATTAGAGATTGAGTCCCAGATAACCCTTGAGGGGAATTTTTATGGATTTTCATTAGATTAAGATGGATTTCTCAGACACAGAGGATATATCTATGTACCTAGGGATGGAGGTTTAAGACAGGATATCTTGGCAGAGGCTCATTGTGCACCTTATTCATCCTATCTAGGGGTGAAGAAGATGCACACCAACTTGAGACAACTATACCATTGGAGATTTTAATTGTTTTCTGGGAGTTTTGGAGTGCTTTTTAAATTTTTGGAGCTTGTTGGAGTTGGATTGAGCTTGAAGGATCTAGGACTGTGATTCTTTGATCAAATTCTTACTATGGAAAGGTAGCAGCTAAACTCTTTTTACTTGTTTGTTTTTATATGTATGTATTGCATGTAAGTTAATAGTTTGTGTGCTTTTTAGGGTCTTTGGTAGAATGCCTAAGTATAGTGTAGGAGAACGATATGGGTATTTTCTATTGTAGGGAGGCTTAAGAGTTTGTTTCATATTTTGGGAGGTAGTTGGGTTGGGTGCCCCACCTTGGATAATAAAATTCTTTGTTTTCTTAATTCGTTCTTTTGAGGGAGACATAAGAGATAGTAGGGAGTCATTAGAGAATGCGGGAGATATAATGGGATCTTGAGGGAGGAATAAGAGTTTTGTAGGGGTTTGGAGTTGTTTTTTGGAGGGATTTAAGGAGGGCACATAATCCCATTTAGGAGATATAAGGTGATCTCCCCATAGATCCTTGCTCCATTGGCTTTATATTTCAAGCCTTGTGTATTTTTAAAGTTGCATTCTTGTGACTTTTATCTTGTGTTTTAATGTGTGTTAAATGGTTGTGAATTTTTGTATTGTGATGTGGAAGCATTGTGATAGTTGACATGAATTTTATCCTTTCCTTATTGCATTTTGGTTGGGGCTCGGTGGCCAATGAGGAGGATAGCTTATTCTCCTCATTAGATTATTGGTTGGGTGAAGAGTGTTGCCTCTCCCCCATTTTTATTGTTGTGATTGAAGTAAAGAAAAGGTGGATCCTTTGTTGAAGATTTGAGACTTGGAGATTTTTTAGAAGACAACAAGAAATCCTTCATTGTAGGAACCTCTCATGCAATTCCCACTTAAGGTGGAAGGCTAGTAGTATTGTATTTAAAAGAAAAGTTGTATTATATAGTCTCTTTATAAAGTTATAATGTATTATTAGAAAGAAAAATCTTTGCATTTTAAGAAATGAGCTATGCTCAAAGAAAAAAAAAAAGTTCATTGTTATTTGTAGGAGATGCATTATTGTAAGAATGAAGGGAAAAACTTGGACTTTTTAAATCATTGAGAATGTATTCTTAGTAAATATTAAATGTATAATATTTGTTTGTGATTTCCTTGAATAAATGGTTGTAGTTGAAATGAAATGATGCACTAAATTATAATGAGTTACTTTGTTGAAAAATTACATTCTTGTTGTGGAAAGGAAAACAAAGATACTAGAAATATATTAAGTTTCATTCCTTCATTTGGGCTTGAAAGAAACTTTATTGGAAAAGTGTTATTGTAGTTGTTTTCTTGTTTACTATTGAAATAGAAAATATTTTAATTTAGTGGTTTAAGTCATGGAATGAAAAAATAGTTTAACCGTTTAACTACTTGCTTTAGGCATATAAATTCAAGCTAGGATGAACTATAAACAACTCTAGTCAAATTGGTTTTTGGAAAAATTACGGTATTGATGGTTCTATTTTCAAAGAACATGACCACCACCCTCTATAGAGTGATGGTCTCTAGACCACCGACCTGATTAGAGCGTCGGTCCCTAAACTTCCACCCAGGAAAGGCGCCGGTTTACAAATCGTCACCCAGGCCTGCTCATGGCGGAGGTTTTATCACTTTCGGAGGAAAGGTAAAATCCACGAATGTGCAATTTGAACTTGATTTAATTAAAATTTGAGCCTGTAAAATGTGAAAAGGAAACTACTAGAAAACTATAAGGGAATAAACTCATTATTTTAAGAAAACAAATCCTTGAATGGGCATTTAAATGTATCAATTCTCATAGATTAATTAGAAAGAGGGTTTTTCTCATATAAAGAACTCAAGAATGAAAAAAACTATATATCTACTACAGATTTAGAGGGGAAACCTCTACAATCAAAAAATAGAAGACATTGCTTTATATAATCTCTAAACTAAACTAAACTAAGCTAGATCCAAATGAATCCCTCCATGACTTCCCTCCTTGATCTCATGGATGCAACTCCTCCAACCTTTAAATCAAATAAATGAAAAGAGGCCAAATGATGAGTCTACGGAAAAGAAAAAGATTTAATGAAATTTCATAAGGGTAGTTAGGGTTAGCTTGGAACCTAGGATCTAGTGCCCACAATTGATTTGATCCAAAGGTTAGGAATCAACCCTACAATTTTTAGGTGGGGATATATATTATGGGTTCTTAAATAATTTTAAGGTATATGTAAATAAGTGAATTGGGCCACTTAGTGCTCTAGTGTATTAAGTAAAAAATGTAACTCTCCTAGTCGGTTTTAAGTAAAGGATTTAATGGGCATTAAAGATAAAAATTTAAGAAAACTAAGGTAACTAAGGATAAGGGTTTATTAAAAGTAGGTTTTAATCTAATCTTAAGAAGGGGAAAACTATTTAACCTAGTAAAATAAATTAATGGACACTTATCTAGTGGATGGTAATTAAATTTACTTTAGAAATGGATTAAGAATACTTAAGTATTAATCTAGACTTGATCCATTCATTGTAATGAAGAGAATTATTGGTAGGAATTAATCAAACGTATTATAAGGTTTGACACCCTTACAAATTTTTTTTAAAATATTGTCTGTGACTTTCTAAGATGATTATTAAGGTTTAGTGTGGTTGTAGAACGACGAAATTTATATATATATATATATATATATATATATATATATATATATATATATATATTGAGTTGCAATATTTTGATTTTATACTAACAAGTCATATTTTGGATGCGTAGCCTATGTTGGATATTTTGAGTAGAATTATAATGTTATGGATGTTAAAATTGAATTAAATTGAATGATGATAGATGATAAAATTGCTAATTTTTGACGAGGTTTATTGATTTCTATTAGTATATTATTCTCTATGTTGTTGATAGGGCGTCAAACCGAGAGAGGTATTATGTTTGTGTTGTAGGGACAATTTATCACATACATTGAAAGGGAATAGGGTACTAACCATAGAAGGATGTCAGGTGTTGTGTAACATGGCAAAAATTCAACAACTTGTGTATAATGGTATGATATGTTGTTGCATGCTTTGTTATGAGGTTTTCATATGGGGTGACCTCATTTATGTGTACATGGGTGTATTATGTTTCCTTTCTTTTAATTTTTAATTGTTTGAATTTTTAGTGCATGTGTTTAATTATCTGAGAAATATTTTTACTTTACTAACACTTGATAATATGTCTTAAATAACTAGTTTAGCTTAAATATGAATTAAAAAGGAAGATATGACATGTGGGCAATAATTTGGGTAAATGGTGTAGACACCTAAAATATGCTTAGAATTAGCATTTCATCTAATCCAATCAATCAACAACACTTTGTTAATTCCCCATACTTCGCTCCATTCTCAAATTCTCATTCACGACACTCTTTCAATCGTATTCCTCCTATAATCAGTTTGTTTGGCTATTATATCTCTTATTAGCTAAACATTCCTCCTTTCAACCATTCAGAACCTCCCAAGTTCTCTCTAGACCACTTCTATTGGCTTTGTAGGCTATCTATCAGTCAAAATTGGTTATCCATACCCCTCCCAACTCTCAATGAATCTATAATCACTTGCTAATCAAGTTTAAATAGCCTAATCCTAGCTTAACTAAGCCTAAAGCATGTTTATACTAATCTAATCTAAAAGTTCTTTTTGAGATTTAGTCCCATATGCACCCAAATTCCAAATTCTCCCAAGTGGAAAACATATAATATAAGGCTAAGATTACCCATTCAAACTACAACTTCACTCAAAAGTCCTTCTCTCTCAAACACTTTGGAAAGGCATTAGAAATAATTTGTGATAGCTTTAAGCTATAGAACATTTGGATCTTGACCATACTCCATTACTTAGAGATCTTCCATCTTACATCCATAACTTCATAGTAGGTTAGTAGGAGGGTATCTAACTTGGTCTTATAGCCATTTTAGATAGACCTCTACACCTCAATTAAAGTAAACAACACCTCTAATTTGATTGCTTAGAATCTAACTAGGTTCATTTTTATTAAGCTTTCATGGAGTAGAGAGTAGTATATATGCTAGGGTTTGAATATTTGTTTCAATTTTATATATCCATAGATAGTTTCTTGTTTATCTCTTATCTCATGGTGCATGGATGAGTAAAGAAAAGCTTTGAGGTTATTTTTTCTCATTTCATAGCTTGTGCAACTTTCCATTGAATACATTTGGCACGCCCGGTGGGACACTTAGTCCATCCTCCATTAATGGAGTCATTTTGAAGCTTTTATTTTAGTTTATGTATTTTTTGGTTTCAATATTTCTAGACTAGTTTCAAGCTTTCTAAATTAATTTTTCAAAGTTTTTTAGATTATTTTCAAGTTTTTGATTTCACTAACCTTTCTTGTATTAATGGATAAATATCAAGTTTCTTAGCTAGATTAGCTAGGATTGTCTTGTATTTGTGCCCTTTGCAGAATCAAAGGAGGTGAAGTGCTACCAAAATTGAACCAAATTGATAAAATTTTGATATTTTTGAGATTATTTTTGAAAAATCCTGTGTTTTTTAGCCACCTATAGGAAAGGGAGCACACATACCATTATTTGCGCGCAGGTACAACTCTGAGTGTCATTATTTTTAAAAAGGCGAGTAGGCACCAAATCAGTGGCACAAGTACCAAATCAGTGGTGCAAGCACCAAATCAGCGGTACAGGTACACAAATAGTGGCACAGGTACACAAACAGTGGCACAGGTACACTAACAGTGGTGTAGGCATCATTAACAATCTTTCGGAGGCCATAACGTTTTCTCCCAAACTTGAAATGACTCCGTTTTTATTGCGTTGGAAAGGTACTGAAGTGAACTACACAATGGAATCATAAAATTAGGATTTTGACTTACCAAAAATTTATAGTTTACATTATTAGGTAAATAGTCATTTTCTAATGTATCTTAGAGTTCAAAAAAGTGTTTTCTTGGCCATTCTAACACTTTTAAATATTTTTGTAGCACTAATTAGATATTTGTAGGGTTATTTTGGTTTTATTTTTTACTAACTTAGTTAAGTGTTTCATTTCTTATCTTGAGCAAGGTTTGTAAAGTGTTTATGATCTCCCCTCACGCCTTCAAAAGTGATCTTGGAGATCAAAAACACTTGCACAACTTTGTATCATATGTTAAAAAGACTTGTTCTAAAAGATAAAGTAATTTTTATGTGCTTTAGTAATAATTTTCACACTACTTATGCTCTTCCTTCGCACCTTTTTTTCAATCTTAGGAATAAAAAGAAAGGTGTAAATTCCCTTTATTAATATCAATTTGAAATGAAAAATTAATAAACTCGTTGTGTACAGGACCTAATGCTTGTCAAAGAAAGGCATAAAAAATAAAGTCAAAAACTTGTAATACAGTTGTTATATAGGTTGCCAAATAGTGTTCAAGCAAACCACACCTAATTAAACAAGATAAAATGAAAAACATATTCAAAATATAGTATTGCAGGTTTCGAAAAATGGTACATCCCTCTCCGCTCAACTAGAACATAACCCGTTTAGCATAACACCTTAAGCTACAACAGTGGGGGTGGCTCCAGGAACACCAAAGTAATCCACATAAGAGGGAACCTTTTGGATGAAACGGGATGTGCTCCGCACTACCTATCTGACTAGTGATTCCTTTGTGAGATAGAGTTACAAGTTGTCCCTATGCAAACATTTTAAGTACACAATGGATGCATTTACTACCCACTATGCTTAAAGGGGGAAAAGTCGAGACACTCCCAAGATAGTTGGGACTATTTGGGTAAATCGTCCCACTCGTGGATAATCTTTGTAACACCTAGGACAAGAGAACCACCTAAGAAAATATACTTTCGCTAGGTGCCCAATTTTACCATTCAAAACAGTGTTCAGTTATGAGCCATCTTTCATCACGAAATGTGTGATGCGTTACTTTCGATTATTTTTTCACTTGCCTTAAGGTAAGGTGAAAATTTACTGAAGTAAAGCAAACATTTGTCTTCATCCCCATTTTTGATCTTCTTTCTTCACATTATTTTGACACTTTGTTGATCAAAATAAGGGTGACTACCTTTGTGTTACCAATCGATTACTTCTACCACTTTTTTGTCCGTTTACGCCCATCCATGTTTACGGCTGGATAAGTTAAAAGTATAAAGTGTGCAGAGGCATATTTATATCATTGATAGCCTTTGTGATCTTGATACCCACATCAGGATCATCATCATAGTTAGGATTGATTCATCATTTTATCTCCCTTTGACATGTTACCTCATTTACATTGTCTCGACATAATTAAGAAACTTATGTCATGTTTCTCATAAACATGATCTAAGTTTCCGCTGCCCACATTTTAACACATCCTTAGTATTCTTTGAATTAGTTTGATTTCAAACATTTTCCTAAATCTTGAAAGGTGTCTCTTAGTTTGTTTGCATTGTTTCAATACCACTTTGATGCTAATATCTCAATTCTCCGTGAAGCTTAATAGATGTGTCCAACTGGTGTGGTTACTTGGCTTACATTTGTAAACTCCACCCTTTAACATTTAGGTCTTGTTGGTTGTTGAACTTGTCGTTGTATCCTTTGATTGAGAGTCGCATCTACCCTTTGTTAATATTTACGCCTTGTTCATTTTGAGCTTGATGTAAATATTGACATTGTGTTGATCACTTTTACATCAAACTATCACTTTGCACATGCATTTTCATAGGGTGTATTTCCTTGATGATTTGATTTATGTTTCACACTTCCATGATTGTTCCTTGTGATTATTCATTTAGAAAACTTATTTTATAGTAAAATCCCTTTTTATCTCATCGATATTGCATCATCATGATGTCTACTTTCCTTAGACCTTCTTTAGAAAATCATGCACGCATATCCATACTTAACAAATGTCTAGCTAGTTATCCTTATGCTACCAAAATCAACATGTCACTTTCTTCCCTTTGAAGGAGTTCCATCACACTATCTAGATCTAGACACTTGTGCTTAAAACAACGTCTAAAATGACTGAC
The DNA here is from genome assembly GCA_019776745.2 of Taxus chinensis. NCBI lineage: Eukaryota > Viridiplantae > Streptophyta > Pinopsida > Cupressales > Taxaceae > Taxus > Taxus chinensis. The sequence goes on along the minus strand of CM034148.1, from coordinate 768,826,400 downwards.
TATCACGTAGTTCCCCATACTTACAAAAATAAAAAACCTAGGTTTAGTAATTCAAATCAAAAGATTCCCATTACAACTAAACCTCATTTGGTTCTTTGTGCTAGAAAGCTCATACGGGTAACTCGTTCCCCACCTTCATCTCACAGTCAGTGGTATGATTTTGACACTTCTGATCCAAATTAATATTTGAGTTCCCCCCCACTCTTCTTCTAATTATAATCCAAACATTTCCTCTTCTTCTGAGGATTCCAATCCAAATATTTCCTCTAACTCTTTTGAGGATTCAGGTGCAAAGTACTATCTAGATTCATCTGATTCAACTCCTAAGTCATCTAATGCAACTCCTATGTCATGGTCCTCCCTATCTTTGCAGGAACCTCTTCATCATACATTTAATATGACTCCTACGTCGCGGTCCTCCCTTTCTTCGTAGGACCCCTTTTATCAGTCACCGCAATGATGTAATCTTCCTTTGAAGATACGTGTGACTTCAAGTCCCTCCAACCAAACATCTAATATAATTCACGAATTGCGGTCCTCTCTTTATTTGCAGGACCTTTGTTATTATTCATCTGATGTGATTCTTAAATCATAGTCCTCCCCTTCTTCGTAAGAACTTCTTCATCAATCACCCCCAATAAGTCTTACTTCTTTGAAGATTCGTGTGACTCAAAGTCCTTCAAGTCAAACGTCTGAATTGATCCATGCATCACAATCTATAGACTTTGGACTTAATCCTACTAGTTTATGGATGATATACCATCATATAGATAGGTCCACACCACCTTCTTCTACTCTTGAAACATTTAGCTACACATCTTCTTCATCTCTCATGTCATATTCTTCTATCAATCATCATCAAACATCTTCTAATTCTTCCACAGCAAGTGAACCTCTTTCTTCCAATCAAGCCCTGGTGATCGATTAACAACTCATACCGATTGACCTCTTTCATAATTAAGAAACAATCAGGGCATTTATAGGGGCACATGAAGATATTCGTTTAGAATATTACGAGAATGGATTATCTTTATACTTTGATGCACCCGTATATTCTAAGAAAATGTTGATTCCTTTTATCAAGAAATGAAGGAAGAGCCTCAAATCACGCAACTTGATCCTCCACTTATTATTCCATCTTCACATTCTTCATTGTGTGATGAAACTCTAGGGTCTTACATTGATCCATCGCCTATTTTCTCATCACCCAATCACTCTTTGTCTATCATAATTCTTCAATCACAATCTCTTATGAGGTCAACACCAAGTAGCCCTTCATCTTCATCTAGGTGTGGGTCACCTTCTAGTAGCCCTCCCTTTGCTATTTGTTTTTCAAGTATCCCACTATCTTCTATTCTTGGGGCACGTCCAAATAGCCCCTTGTCTTCTATGTATGGATCACCCCTGGGTAGTCCATCATCTTCTATTCTTGGGGCCGTCTAACTAGCCTCTTGTCTTCTAGGTATGGATCACCCCTACGTAGTCCATCATCTTCTATTATTGGGCCACATCCTAGTAGCTCATCATCTTACATCTATGGGTCACATCCTAGTAGCCATTCTTCTTCTATTCTTGAGTCACATCCTAGTAGCCCTTCATCTTCTATCTATGGGTCACATCCTAGTAGCCCTTCTTATTCTATTCTTGGGCCACATCCCAGCAGTCCTTCATCTTCTATCTATGGATCACCCCCAGTAGCCCATATTATTCAATCCTTGGATTGTATCCTTTTCATCCATCACATTATTATTCTACCAAAGATGGTGGCAAGCTGATGGTCATTTATCACATCACTTCTAAACATCCATTTTCACTTTCTTATCCTTCTTGATATTAAACAATTAATGCGTCAACTTATAAGAAACCCAAACAGTTTCTTAATCAAGCTCATATCAAAACTATAAAGAGCTCTATAACCCCCAACAAATCAAACAATCTCAAAATTCTAAATCAAGCGTGATTCAAGAATGCACATCAACGTAACTATCAAGTATGGTGCAAAGTGCATAAACCTCTAGATGGGGAATTAAATCTCCCACATACAAAATCCATGTTTCAGAACAAATCATGGTCATTTATTGAGTGTGAACTCACCTCGACCATCAATATCAGGGATGATATCACTCTCGATAAACAAATGCGCCTAGTCTCCCTTATCAAGAAAGTCGCAAACATTGTTGTTGGATCTTACCACATAGAGTGACTTTGTTGGTCCCACCTTTCCAAAAACTATCAAAAATATAAAAATAAAATAAAATTCAAAAATACAAAACATTGAGAAAACACAACAAAAATCAAAGGTACATTTCCTCAAAAATTGCAATCAGGTGGTGCCTACACATGGATGTTTCTTTCTTCCCTTCCTTGTTGTTATTCTACAAGTATTCCTACAATTTTCATCCCTTCAGTGATATTTTGGTTAGCCTATTCACACAATTTTTTTTACATGTATCTCTATGGTATTTGTTTGACCATGGTCTTTTATCACCTTCGTAAATTAAAGAACGACTGGCCTCTTAAAGATCCCATCACAATCAACATCTAATAAACTTGTTGCAAATAAATTTTGGACCTATTTTTTGACACTAGCCAATGTCATCATCACATTCACTTCCACATCCTCCCATCAAGCCATATATGTTTCTTCAGCCCTTTTCAAAAAAGAGAGCTGAAATAAGTTTTTAGACAGCAAAAGAATCAAAATCAATCAAAAATCATAAGCTAAAAGCTAAAAGGAAAAGCAAATTGATATATAACTCTCTCTTGGGGTATTTCCAATAATCTCTATCAGGGTTATGGACTCCTGACTGGTAGTAGAGAAGTGTTGTGATTAGAATCAAATACATCTCCGTCGGGGCTATAGATGCCTGGTTGGTAGCGAAGCAATATACGGCTATCTTTCCACCATCCATTCACAAAATTACCTTTCACAATCAATCATTCCTACTCATTGGCTAGGGTTTCTTCACTTGTTTTATATTAAATATTCCCTTCAAGAGGTAATAAATTCCACGTGCACACACTGGATATCCAAGAGTAAACATGATTAGGATGTTATAAAGTGCCTTTTTTGGACCTTGTTCAGACTCTTACTCTAGTCCATATCTCGTCTCACGATTTGTGCCTTTGGCTAATCACTTATTCATCACAAGGCTTCTAAGCTACATTCATATCATTCACATTGTTCTTCTACTTTTTTCAGAGCATCCATGTGTATAAGATTACTTTATTGCCATGTTTTTGGGCACCTTTTTCCCCTTCTGCAAAAATAATCTTCTCCTTCCTTTCTATCATGTGCTTTTAGGCCAACATACACTGGGGGCATCCTTTCTTCTTCCCAACACTTCATTGGTTTACGTTTACCATCATGTTGAACCTATCCATAATGGCCTTGGGTCCCACTTCTACCTATGAATAGTTTGTCTTTGAATACTTCCACCTAATCTTTGGGGCATTTTTACATCTTCACCTTTCTCATACGCACATGGCCTTATGCCCTTGTACATCCCATCTATCGCTAGGGGCATCCACACTTCCTTGTCTTCCTGTAAATAGTTTTAGAAAACTTTCAAAATCACAAAAAATTCAAGTTCATTCAATATGTTAGAAAAATCACCAAAAACATTCAAATATGTTAGAAAAATCCAAATAAATTCAAATATGTTATAATCATCAAAAACATTCAAATATGTTATAAAAATCAAAACATTCAAATATGTTAGAAAAATAACAAAAACATTCAAATATGTTAGAAAAATCAAAACATTCAAATATGTTTAAGAAAAATTCTAAAAATTGAAAAAGATCCTACAAAACGTCGCTCTTTGGTTCTCACTTATACATGTGCGTGACTCATAGATCATCTTGATCTACCTCCATCAACAAAAGTTAGGTTGCTTACTTCATCTGTACTTTAGGGCACAACAAGTTGCCTGGTACTGTTTCGTAGTGCACATTGCTTTTTCATCGGATTGAAGTGTCCTCTGTTTTCCCTTTGCATGTATCCTTGATTGGGGCACCATCATTAACCCTTTTCGTTGATTATGAATAGGTTGGAACTGAAGCTTGATAGCAAAAACATGGTAATTTTTTTCTCTGTTAGGTTTATCTTGTTTACTTTCTCATATTACATTGCATTATGTAGGTTGCATGGAGTTACACATATTTTACTTTCTCGTATTACACTGGCATTTTTTATGTTGCATGGAGTTGGTGTTTTTAGCAATGGACATTTGTTTTTATATGGATTTTCATGTCATACTACACTTTTAGTTCATTATTTATAATAAGGACCGATGATGAAGATCTTTAACAATATGATGAAAAATAAAGATGTTTAAAGGGAACTGGATGGATGTTAGCTCATTCCCCCTTTCTCATGCTCCTTTTCTTCTATATCCTCTTTCTTTTATTCTTTTTCACATTATCATTTCTTCTATTCTCTTTATGTCATAGAGATTTTGGATTGTCAACTCTAATTCTTCTATCACGCCATCGACAATTGAGGGGGCATCCTCCATTCTACTCATTTTTATTCTATTCCTCCAAAAATGATTCCACTTGTTTATGCTTGTCTACTTTCTTTGAAGTGATGTCACTTACGCCACCCCAAAGAGGGGAAAATGTAGACACCTAAAATATGCTTAGACTTAGCATTTCATCCAATCCAATCAATTAAGGATGACACTTCGTTAATTCCTCAATACTTCACTCCATTCTCGAATGCCCATTCACGACACTCTTTCAGTCGTATTCCTCCTATAATCACCTTATTTGGATAATATCTCTCTTATTAGCTAAACATTCCTCCTTTCGACCATTCAGAACCTCTCTAGTTCTCTCTAGACCACTTCTATTGGCTTTGTAGGCTATCTATCATTCAAAATTGGTTATCCATACCCCTCCCAACTCTTAATGAGCCTCTAATCACTTGCTAATAAATTTTAAATAGCCTAATCCTAGCTTAACTAAGCCTAAAGCATGTTTATCCTAATCTAATCTAAAAGTTACTTTTTGAGCTTTAGTCCCACATGTACCCAAATTCGAAATTCTCCCAAGTGGAAAACTATAAATACAAGGCTAAGCCTACCCATTCAAACTACAACTTCACTCACAAGGGTCCTTCTCTCTCAAACACTTTGGAAAGGCATTATAAATAGATTTGTGATAGCTTTGAGCTATAGAACATTTGGATCTTGGCCATAGTCCATTGTTTAGAGATCTTCCATCTTGCATCCATAACTTCATAGTAGGTTAGTAGGAGGGTATCTAACTTGGTCTTGTAGCCATTTTAGAGAGACCTGTTCACCTCCGGTTGAAGTAAACAACACATCTAATTTGATTGCTTAGAATCCTAATTAGGTTAATTTTTATCAAGATTTCATGGAGTAGGGAGTAGTATATATGCTAGGGGTTTGAATATTTGTTTCAAATTTATATATGCATGGATAGTTTCTTGTTTATCTCTTATCTCATGGTGCATGGATGAGTAAAGAAAATCTTTGAGGTTCTTTTTCCTCATTCCATAGCTTGTGTAACTTTCATAAGTCTTACATGTGCATTTAATGTGTTTGGGTATTGGTGTTTGACTTGCGTGTTGGAATGGATGAATGATGAAGTGTCAACCTACATGGAGCCACCTCAGCATCCTACATGTAGCTAGGGGGTCATGGGTGTAGATCACTTCTATTTATTGCCCATGATTTTGATGGATTTTGGGTTACTTGCCTTATTTTCCTCTCTTGCACTTTTGAGATTTGGTCTTGGATTTTATACTTTGAGTTTTTATTTTGGTGAGTTTCATCTTGGACTGAGCTTGGGTGAAGGATTCAAAGGATTTTTTGAGAAAAGGATTTGGAAGCTTGATTGAGAGGTAGGCTCTCCTCCTTTTTCATATTTTTATTATTGTATTTGATGTAGAAATGGTGTTGTTTGTTTATTGTATGAGTGTTGTGGTTATGTTGTTTGTAAATAGATAGTTTGCATTTAGTTGTGTGTGGCAAATAGATTTATCGGACCATTGGGGAGGGAAATGAGAGATGTGACAGCATGCATTTTCATGAGGGATTATGGGTTTGAGTTCCACCTATGAGGAGTGAAAAGGATAACATGGTTATATTTTCCATCGTGCAAGTGTAGAAAAAAGGATTGATTTATGTTTTGAGTTGTGAACATGGAGGATTTTGGGTGGAACTCCTACTTCACTTAGGAGACAAAAGGAGGTGGTTCCCATATTCCATTACTCCTTGTTGGCTTGTTGTAGCCAAGCTGTTGTTCTTGTTGGGGATATTGTTATTTTGTTGAATAGAGTGTTGAATGTGTTATTTGTATTATAGGTTGGGTGCAGAGTTTCACCTATACCCCTTTATTTGTATTGTGATCCAAGTTTTGAAGATTTGAAGGATGAAAGTTTGAAAGCTCAAATTTGGGAGACAAATTTCAATAGAAGACTTTTGTTTTGACCCGGAAGATTGTTAGAAGAATTATCTATTTTTAAATTATATTATTGTTTCCACTTAGAGTGTAAGATTGTAACTTTTGTATGTTTGTGGATAAAGTCTTGTATATTTCATCTATTCCAAGTTGTAGTGATTTATTTGAATGTAAAAAGAGCTCTTGTTGTATACCTTTTTGGAAAGGAAAATTTTTATTGAAATAAATGGATTAGAAGTTATTATATTGCAAAAATAATGTTATTGAAACTTGTAGTTATCATATTTGTATTGTTTGGTTGAAAATAAAAATTCCAATGTATGTTCAATAAAAGAAAACTTACATTTCGTATTGTTGAAAGTTGTATGGATATTGACCTTTGTATTTGGAACATTTTTGAGTTATGAAACTAATATATTTTATCAATCTATCAACTAAAGAATTATAGACACCTTAATCAAAATTAATTTTTCCTATAAACCATTCAATGCGAATCGAGATGGGCGGGAAAGGTGAACAGGTTGAAGAGAATGAGGAGGGTCTGAATAGCAATGGGTAGGAAACTGATAGTAGATAGATCCCACTGAGAGAGGAGACCGTTGCTCAAGATCGGTCTTTCGAGGGAGAACGGTACATATGAGATGTTATATGTGGGTGGGAGTCATGTGGAAAATGGGTTCCCTAAATCGTATGCAAATATTTTGAATTCTGATAAGGAAAAAATCTTAGGAATCATTCCTCAGCTTAAACAGGCTGGAACATGAGAGTTCTTAGATATCCCTGATATCATTATAGATCAGAAACTTGAGAAAAATGGAAAATGCCTTGATAGGTAAACTGGTAGGTGGAAGGCCTAATATTGATTCCATTAGATCTTGGTCTGTTTTGAAATGGAAACCCAAGGGGCACATGGATGTCACAACTTTACCAAATTGTTTCTTCCTGTTTAGCTTCAACAACTCTGAAGACCCTCAGAGGATCCTTAATGATGGCCCTTGGTTCCTCGGGAAACTTGGCCCTTTTTTGAGGAAATGGACTCCCATGTTCAACTCGTGATAGAGACAATATTAATCAGTTCCCTGTCTGGGTGAGACTCCCAGGTCTACCCTTGGAACTCTGGGATGTGGATATTATTAAAGGAGTAGCTAACACTCTTGGTACCTTTGTGGCTATGGATAACGTGATGCTTACTAAATCAAGAGTGGTTTGTGCGAGATTTTGTATCTATTCTTTGATGGGATAGTCTTTACCTAAATCCATCTCTCTACGGTTAAGATTGGGAAGCTGGGAACATAAAATATAGTTTGAAAACTATCCTCAAAGATGTGAGAAATACCAGGGCTGGGGGCATGTAAAGAAATAGTGCAAGCTGACAATCTCAAAGGTGTATCAAGAGAATCATACCAAGGAACTGGATAAAGGTAAGGAAACTGCTCATGTGGTTACTAAACACTCCCAAGAAATTTAATCCAAATAAACGTATTAAAATTATGGAAAACAATGGAGATAGATCTAATGGGAATCAAGCCCATGTGTTCAAGCTAATAGATGATGAGGGATTTATATGGAAGTAAGGAATAAGAAGACCCAGCGGAAAGCTTTATCGGAACCCCAGTTTCAGAAGGCAAAGCTCCATGTTCAAGCTGAAATTTTTTTATCCTCAAATAAATTGGATAATCTGCTTAAGGAAGTTGTCAAGGAACATATCCTTCCAAAATACGATGGATGGAAGAAGCCTCAATGAATCAATGGATCCTTTTTCTAACCCTTTTGACAATTTTCTGGAAAGTGAAAACTTGATAGCCGAAAATGAAAATCATAGACTTGATAGCCAAAAATGAAAATCAGCAAGAATTTAACAATATTCATAACATTATCTAGGAAGTTGTCTCTACTCAAACATATTTGCTCTCTAAATTGAATGAATATGAGAAGGGGGACCCCAAACAATATGAAAATGAGACATCTCTGAAAACTCCTTTCAAAGGGGAAACATCTGAGGTGACACCAAAAGAGAAAACAAATTGGCTCTGGGTGACCCTCCAAGCAAGGTTATAAGGAAGAAATAGAGTCAAAGGATATTGATGATGGAACCCAATATAAACTCGATCTTAGGAGATTTATAAGAACTAAGAACCAAGTGGTTAAATGAATATTATATCATGGAATGTTAGGGGGTTGAATAACCCTATTAAATGGAGGTTGATAAAATATATGGAGGTGACATACAATTTTGACATTTTGGCTTTGCAGGAAACAAAGATGGAGGAGGGAAATTTCTTAGAAGCTAATAGAAGGTATTGTAAAACTTTTACTAGTTTTTTTCTTAGTTCGATTGGAACTGCTAGTGGAACGGAAGCTATCTGGAATGAGGAAAAACTCAAAGGTACGAAGCTTCTTAGTAGAAATAACCATATGGATTTGTTATTTCAAGATAAGAAGTCTAAGGAATTTTGGATCTTATCTATGATTTACGTGCCTAATAGAAAAGGCGATAGGAAAAATCTCTAGACCGATCTCTCTAAATTTCAAAATATTATTAAAGGGACTGAATGGTTGATTCTGGGTGATTTAAACACCCCTTTGAGTCCTTAGGAAAAGAAGGGGGGTAATATTGATTTTACTGAGAGCATGGAAGACCTTTAGGATTTCATTTCTTTCAACAATCTCATGGATATTGAGCTAGGTGGTAGTATATTTACTTCATCTAATAGAAGAAAAGGAGATCAGTTGATTCATGTTAAACTTGATAGAGCTATGACTTCATGGGTATGGTTAAAAAAAGAAGTTGGTATTTTCTCCCTTCCCTTCATTGGGTTTGATCACAACCCTATCCTCTTTCATATTAAGGAAAAATAGAGGAGAAGGACCGCTTTCAGATTCGAGAAGATGTGGCTTCAAGATGAGGAAATTTTTTATTTAGTTAAGGGCTAGTGGAATGTGAAAGTCAAAGCAACAACTTTGTTCAGGATTGCTAGAAAGCTAGCTCATGTGAAAAAAAATATGAAAGGATGGAATAAAAGAACTTTTGGTAATATTTATGATAAAAATAAGTCTTTGGCTAATGATATATCATCCCTCCAAGGTAATTTGGAATCTTTTGATGATGAAAATCTCTTGCTCGAACAGAAAAAAGAGAAGAAATTATTAGCTTTCTATCACAACATTCTTATGATGGAGGAAATTTTCTGGAAACAAAATAAAGGGTCCAATGGCTCAAAGAAGGTAACAATAACACGAAGTTCTTTCATATCTCAAATTTAAAAATAAGGAGCTCTAATATAATTCTCTGTATTAAGGATGAAGAGGGAGTCTTGATCAATGACATTAAGGAAATCCAACAAGCTACTAGTTCTTTTTTAAGCAAACTTTTGGCTTCCACTAGCGCTTCCAACAACATTAAGGAAGAGCACTTCTTGGACTATATTCCTCATTTGATTAATGAAGATGACAATAACATGCTTACCAAAATCCCTTCTATGGAAGAAATTGAATTTATGTTGAAATCCCTAAATCCTGACAAAGCTTTGGGACTGGATGGGTTTCCGACCTTCTTTTTTCAAAATTTTTGGGAGATTGTTAAGGAAGATACTTGCAATGCTATTCAAGAATTCTTTAAGAATAAAAATATGCTTCAAGATTTAAACAACACTTTTCTTGTATTAATCCCTAAGAATCATGATCCTACGGATTTAAGGAATTGTAGACCTATAAGCCTATGTAACTGTGTTTATAAAATGTGCTCCAAAATCCTTTGTTTAAGAATTTAGCTTGTCTTATCTTCGATCATCTCTGATCAGCAGGGAGGTTTTGTTATGGGAAGATAGATCCAGGATGGTATATTCACTATTTAAGAGACCCTTCATATAGTTAAGTAGAATCAAAAGGAAGCCATGTTTATTAAACTTGATATGGAGAAAGCCTATGATAGAGTCTCTCGGCCTTTCCTTCTAAAGATTCTAACAACATTTGGTTTTGGTGAAGACTTCAGGCTGATGATTCTTTCATGTATTTCCATAGCAAAGTTCTTGGTCTTGAATAATGGGACCCCTTGTGGCTTTTTTAACAGCACGTGTGGATTAAGACAAGGTGATCCTATTTATCGCTTGCTTTTCATAATTATGTCTGATACCCTCAGTAGAGCCCTTAATAAGGATTCCTTGGAAAGGAGAATCAGAGGTATATATCTTGTTGTTAACTGTAATAATGTTTCTTACCAAGATTTTATGGATGAAACTATGTTGGTGGGTGAGGCGTCTATCCCAGAGGTTATGGAATTCAAATAGTTAATGATAGATTATGAGGAGGCGTTGGACCAATTGATCAATTATGGGAAAAGTTTGGTTTACTTTATCAACACTTCTGAAAGAAGATGCAATAAACAAAGCTGGAATTCTTGGTTGTGTGGCTGAAACCTTCCTGACTAGGTACCTAAGTATGCTTATTGGAGCGGGAAAACCTAAGAATGTTGAATGAAATTTCTTAATTGATATGTTTTTGAAGAAACTTGAAGGCTGGAAAGGTTCTTTGTTATACCAAGCTAGAAAGTCTGGTCCTCCTCAAGTGCTCCATTAAGAATTTGTCCCTTTATTTGATGTCTATATATAGGTTATCCTCCTCGATTGCTAGTAAGTTGGAGAGTATTCAAAAAATATTTATTTGGAGTGGCTCAGAATCCAAATATAGAATCCATCATATTGGTTGGGAAAAGGTTTTCTCCCCCAAAAAACTTGGAGGTCTAGGTATCAGATGCTTGACCAAAATGAATAAAGCAATGATATCTAAAATGAGTTGGAGGTTGATCAACGAAGAGAGTGTATGGAATTCTATTATCAGGGGAAAAAATTGGCCAAATATTTAAGCCAATTAATGGTGCTTCTGCATCCAGGATTCAAATGGTTCTTCTTGTTTCTAGAAATTGATAAAATGGGAAAAACATGTTGTCTCTGAGGGTAGAAAATGGATGGTTGGCAATGGGCGAATGATTAATTTTTGGGAGGAAAAATGGTTAGGGGACCTTCCTCTTAAGATCTCTTACCCCACGGTCTATGGAGATTCTGTTGCCAAATATGGGACCAAGGTCAGAGATTATTTCAACTTTGATGAGCCCCTTGGCTAATGGAAAAATACATCAGAACTGGATCGTTCTAACAGTATTGAGATTTTTTCTATTAACAAAAAATTAAGAGACATTATTGTTAATAAGGAGATACTTAGAAGATGATAGTATTTATTGGTATAAGGAGGACATCAGAATATTCTCGGTTCGAAGTGCCTACAATTATTTCTTTTTCAATGTGGGGGAAATTGAAAACTTCAATTGGAGAAGTGTTTGGGTCAAAGAGTTAATCCCCAAGATTAATATGTTCTAGTGGTTGGTTATCCATGATAATATTATAACTGTCAGCAACCTAAACAAGAGAAATTTCCATATGGTTAAGAGGTGGGTGCTGTGTGAAAGTGAGAGTAAAGACTCCTCATGCCTTTTTCTCAGCTGTCTCTATCTGGTCTCGGTTAGAAAGACTATTCTTAATATTTTTTAAGTCAATTGGGTATTCCCAGATTCCATTAAACTGATGTGGTATCAATGGTCTAGTCCTTTTAAGATCCAAGGACTAAAATATTTGTGGACCTTTTCTATTATGAATTTAGCTTGGGAGATATGGAAGGAGAGAAATAGAAGAAATTTCAAAGGTAAGAAAGAGTCGATTAAGAAAGTTTGAGCCTATTGTGCTAATGCAATTCAAGCTAATTTCTCCAATCTAGACCCTCAAAATAAGACTATCTTTCAAAATGAAGCCAAATTTTCATTTAAGTGGTGTTTTGGGATCCTCATCAACTAGTACCTCTACTCTTAAACCTATACTGAAAGGATGGGTGAAACCTAGCAAGGAGTGTATAAAGTTGAACTTTGATGGCGCTTCCAAAGGAAACCCTAATAGAGCTAGCTACGGTGGGTGTTCCATGATTTTGAAGGAAAATTTATTCTTGGGTACCATCACAATCTTGGAACTCAAACTAACCATATTGCTGAAGCAAAAGGGTTTTTTTGGGGGGTGTCTATAGCTCTCCAATACAATTTTGTCAATTTGGAGATGGAAGGAGACTTTATGAACATAATTAACAACATAACTGGGAAAGGATCCATTTCAATTTCCATCCATAAATCTATCAAGAGTATAAAGGAAATGTCAAATTTATTTGAAATTATTACCTTCAAGCATGTTTATAGGGAGGCTAACTTTGTTGCAGATTGTTTTGCTAAAATGGGGGTTAATTGTGATGAGTTAACACTTATCAATGAAGTAGAAGCTCTTGATCCCAAGGTGCGAGCACACTTACATAATGACATAAATGAACACATCATCAAATAATTTCAGTTCATTGTGTGTCAAAGTCATCATGGTCATTTTCAGTAGGAATAATGCGCATTTATTTCTGAATAATATGAAGATTGGGGAGAGGATCCGCTCGTGTGTCTGAAAGCCTTTGTTGCCTCCTGTGCCTGGAGAAATAATATTTTTGGTCCTACGTGTAATCCTTTAGCTACGTGGAATTTTGGCATTTTTGTGAACATTTTTTTAAGTGATTGAATGGGTGAAGACCTGGTTAGAACTTAACCTGCTGATGTCAAAGGGGTGACACCTGAAGCCATGGCATGTTTTTTGATAGTAAGGGTTTCTCGCCCTTCCTTAACATTTTCGAAGGTAATTTTGAAAATCTTAGTAAATATTTCTCCATCAATTGGAAGACTACAAAAAAAGGTGCGGTTGTTGAAATAAAAGGGATTAGATTGATATTTTGTGGATTTAGTCACCAATGTGATTGGTCTTCTTGTTGTTGGGAGGGAGGTCTATAAACCCAAAAAAGAAGCCTCTGACGAGATGAACCTATTTCTCAAAGGTAACAAAAATCTCAATTCCCACTTTGCTTGTTATCTTTGTTTGTCTTTACCCAAACCATTTGATGATGTGGCTCTCACTCTTATCCAATTTCTCACTCTTGAGGGCTGTCAAAAATGCATTTACACCTATCACCTATCTATTATCAATCATTTGAGGCATGGCAAGGATTTTAGTTTCCCCTACTTTATTTTTCACTCCCTGAGTGCTTCTATCTCTTAGTTTAAAACTAGAAGGACCTCTATCCCACTCCATCAGGGATTTATTCTCTCTTGTCAAAAGAGTAGCTTTGTATATTGAAAATTCTAGATCTCTAACTAAAACCCTAGAAGCTTATGCGGATGGGGCAAAATCAAACTCGGAGGGAGAAGACATGAGTGAAGAGTCTAATTCTCAAGAAGGTAACTCTGAAGAGGATAAATATGAGGTTGAAATTGTGCCAACCCATAATCTTAGAGAGATGAAATCCAAGTAGGTTCCCAGTGTTCCCTTGAATATCAAAGGGGATTGTAGTAAACAGGAATCTTCAGTTGTTATCAATGTGCTATTGGAACATCAGTTCAAGGCTATGGGGCATGTTGGACCTCTGAAAGTGGAAAACCACCTGGATAAGATGACGGCGGAAATTGTAGAACTTAAGGGAGATATGATACTCACCAAGAGCTCGGTGTTGTTTTTGTTCAATGACTGGCATAATATGAAAGTGCAAGTTGAGGAATCAGTTAGCAATGGGCATGACAGAGAGATAGATGTTTTAAAATCACAATATGGTTTCATAACCAATGAGTTGGACCATTTTCATGTTATTCTCTACATCTACATGGAGTGGAGTGTTGTCACGGTTAAATCTACTCCACAGGATCTCTAGACTTTGGGTTAGCTTGTTAATGCTTATAGTGATGTGGATAGTGAGGGCAGGAAAAGAAAGGTGACTCCCAATGGTCTCGACTTGGTGTCTTTGGCTGGTAACATAAATGTTTTGGCTAAGGAATGGGGAAAGGTGCTAGAGGTGCTTGAAAAGCATATAAATGATTTGGGGAGGGGTGTTTTGTTTTATTTGTAGTTTTTGTTTCTGTCTGGATCTTAGTTTCTTTGATGTTGTTAGTTCTTATGTGTTTTTTTTGTTGTTGTTGTTTAGATACTCTTTTAATGCTTCTGGGGAGCCCGTTTATTATGGAATTTTATATTATCATTTTTTGATGATTTTGTAATGTATTTATCTGCTCTCATGGAGTTGTGACTTTGTTCGGGGTAGGGTCCCCTCAACCCTTTTTGACCTCTTATAAAAAAAAATTAATGTTTCCTTAGAAACAAACCTAAGCAGGAAATTGTTTAGATAATGTTGTAACTTAAGGTTATGTTTTCGGGAAACAAAACCGCCACCATGTACAGAGAGGTGGTTTTAGAACCACCACCCAGCTCAGAGCGGCATTTGATGAACCACCACCAGAAAAGACAGAGGTCACAGGACCGCCAGTCTATGTAGGGCAGGTGGTTTCATCACTTTTGATCAGAAAATAAAAAACTCTCGACTGTGAAAAACCATGCTTGAATTTTAATTAAAATCTAAGCTTTAAACCTTCAAAATGAAACTATCAGCACCTAGTAATTGATCAAATTTAATTGTTTAAGGTTATAAATCCTCTTCTGGAAATCCAAATGTGTAAAATTTCATAGATTAAATGAAATGGGGTTTTCCCCTAATTGTTAAACTCAAATAATGTTTACATTCAATAACAAAACACAAATCCATGGTGGGATCACTACATTTAAAAAATGAATAACCTTATAATAGCAAACCCTAATTGTTCTAAACTAAACTATGAAGAGAATAATGGAGGAGGATTTTTCCATTTACAACTTAAACCAAGGAAATTTCTCCATGGTTGCACTTATTGCTTTCATGGCTTCTCCTCCTCCTCTTCAAAACCTACAAATCAAGAATGAATAAATCAGGTTTTTTGGGGCAAATAGAAACAAAAAGAAATCTATAAGGATATTTAGGGCAACCCAAATCTAAGGGCTAGGATATATTCAATCTAATGGACCAAATTAAACCCTACCTCACTTAAGTGGGAGGTATTTTTTGGGAAAGAAATTTAATTAAAAAGTGCATGGGTAATGGGGTGAATGGGGCCACTTATTGGCTAGACAAAATAATTAAGCCTCTTGTGTTAGAAAATAAAGTAATCTTGGTGCATGATAATTAATTAAACTTATAGAACTTGGTAAATGTGTCATTTTAAACCATAATTATATTTTAGGAAGTAAATTAATAATATTTAATTATTAATTTAATTTTAACTTCCACAAGCTTGTGAGGAAAGACTTTAACCAAGAAATTTATTAATTGTGGATAATGCCTAACCTTACAAACCTCTTTCAAAACAAAAACCAATTACAATAATTTTGAATATTAAATTAAAAGTTTCCATTTTGTTTGAGATTATATTTTTGTGGGCATTACACTTG
The DNA here is from genome assembly GCA_019776745.2 of Taxus chinensis. Taxonomy (NCBI): domain Eukaryota; kingdom Viridiplantae; phylum Streptophyta; class Pinopsida; order Cupressales; family Taxaceae; genus Taxus; species Taxus chinensis. The sequence continues at coordinate 768,810,594 of CM034148.1, read as the reverse complement.
GTATCACATCGGTGGGTTCAACACTTGGACCTCAAACACACTTGGAAACACGAAACACAACATGTAAAGCCTAGCGCAACTCTAAACCTTGGACACACAACATTGCATGATATGTTTTAAAATGTAGAAAACTTAGAAAACTGAAACTAATCCTAGATAACAATAAACTAACTCCCTGTCTTTGTTTGTGTAGGAGGTCCCAGACTAGACGAGGGGTCATAACATGTGAACCTAGATCTACCACGCCTCAGATCATGATAGTTGACCAATTATATTACCTCAGATACTATCAGACACTCAATAGGATGTTAAATGCCACTATTACGCGAAGGATCTTTAGGAGGGCAACCTAGCAGACATGATGAAGAGCCATTAGTGGAGGCTTGTGCACCTTCACATCATAGTGTCTGAGGATAGGGACAGAAAAATCCCATACGCAGAGTTGATTGGACATGAGTCACCACCTAGAGAGAATACGAGATAGAGCTTCGAGACATAGAGACAAATCTAGGAGCCCTAGGCCGAGGGATGATCATGTGGAAATACCTAGAGCCTGACAGTAGACATTGACAGATCACATAAGAGAGAGATACTGAAGTTACACCCATGCCTCATTTTGATAGCAGACACAAGAGGATTTTAGGTCTGAGGCATGGTTGGTTAGCTTTAGCATGGATGCTTCAAGCCATATGCCCTTTTACCTGGAAACACGAAATCTCATGTTATGTATCACCCACCTTGTAAGAGACAGAGGCTGAAGTTTGGTGGAGGAATTAGGAGCAGAAGCTGTCCATGTGGGATTCAAAGACAATTACTTGGGAGCTAATCGAGGAGTGTTTCAGAAGTAGATACATATCCAGGAGATTCCTATAGAAAATGGATCGATGAGTTTCATGATATTTGACATGCCTCCATGGACGGTAACAGAGTATGAGGGTCATTGACTTTTGGATCTACTTCAGTATGTGGAATACATGCAGGATGAGCAAGTTAGGGTTCACAGGTTCATCAGGGGCCTGAAATTAGACTTAGGTGGGGTAGTGCACATTAATTTTCCGTAGACTCTATCAGAGGTCATGGATAAGGCCTCCATTGTAGAGGAAACCATTGGGGAAGACTCATAAGGGCTTGAGATAGAAGTGAGGAGTCCATATACAGTAGATGCAAGATAAGAAGGGTTGAGGCGGATAAAAATCCTCCCTCCTCATGGTGGCAGTACACACTTCTGCATAGTCTTCATTTAGGTCTCCTCATTCTCAGAAAGCAGTAGCAAACATAACTTGACCACCCCTTTTGACCTCTATAGCACCATCATGCTGATCAGAGAGGGTGTAGTATGGGACCTCCACCTGGGGGCCCCAATAGGAGTCAAGCTCCACCCCTCACGCATAGTCATTAGAAGTATGTCCATCGTAGCACCCACAAAGATGCATGGCAGGATCACTCAGGTTCTACAACACAGACTACTCGGGCCACCTGTAGAGAAGTATATGATCAGCAGAGGATAGGACTAGGTAGTTGTTTATGGGTGCGGTGTACATGGTCATCATTGGAAAAAGTTCCCTCATAACCCTGACTAATTAGGGTAAGGAACCTGTTTCTAAGCCTATAGTTTGTGACATGGCCAGTATCCACAAGATTTATGTTGTCGTTGAGAACTACCAAGAAGAGCACCAGGGCACAGTGATTGATACCACAAGTAGCATTGGTGGTATTTCTACCCCTATCTTATTTAATTCAGGCTCATTAGATTATTTCATTTCTCCATCATTAGTAGAGCAATGCAGGCTGGTGGTAGTTAGGCAAGGCCTTAGTTGGGATGTTGAGATGCCTTCTGAATGCAAAACTCTCAGTGGACTCCTTAGTTAAGGAGTGTGTAGTGGACTTAGGACCCTTCACCATGACTTTGGATCTTCATATCCTTCCCTTGGGTTCATATGGAGTTATCTTAGGGCATGGATTAGTTATTGTACACATAAAGCTAGAGTTGATTGTTACAACAAGGTTATATCTTGTGTAGACGATTTGGGAGTGGAGTCAGTGATTGTTGGAGTTAGGAGACCCATCTCTATTCGAACCATATCCATTATGCATTTGAAGCGGTCTACGCGATGGGGTTGTCAGTTATACCTTCCATCACTATTAGTGACTGATCAGAGGATGAGACTCATGGACCATCACTTGATGAACAACCCATTTTTGCATCAATTTTCATATGATTTTCCTAGTGAGTTTTAGGGTTACCTCCCCCAAGTGAGATAGAATTTTGTATTGATTTGGTTCCGAGAGCGGAGCCTATCTCATGCGCACCATATAGGATGACCACACTTGAGCTATGTGAGATCAAGTTACAGTTGGAGGGCCTTCTTGAGAAAGGCCTAATCCATCCTAGTGTATCTCCTTGGGGTGCACTAGTCATCTTTGTGAAGAAAAAGGGATGTATCTCTACGTTTGTGTGTGGACTACACACAGCTGAAAAAAAGTAATGATCAAGAATTATTACCCCCCCTTCCATGGATAGATGATTAATTTTATCATATGAAGTGAGACATTGTATTTTATAATATAGATCTTAAGTCATACGACCATCAGTGAGGATTGCATAGGAAGATATCCATAAGACAACATTTCTACAAGATATGGCCATTATGAGTTCACAGTGGTACCTTTTGGTCTGATGAATTCCCTTGTAGTATTCATGAGTTTGATGAATGGGGTGTTTAGGATGTTTTTGGATCGCTTTGTGCTTTTTTTTCTACTGAAATTATGACATACTCATGTACACATGAGGAGCATGAGGATCACTTTCTATAGGTTCTGTAGTGTCTTCGTGAGAAAACAACTATACGAGAACCTGAATAAGTGTGTCCTTTCTCTTGTAAGAGGTTTAAATACTTAGGTCACATTATTTCTGGGGAAGGTATCATTTAGTCGATCATTCCAAGATTAGAGCTATTATAGATTAGCCAACACTAAGCAATGTGACTGAGGTGTGTAGTTTCATGGGGTTGGCAGGTTACTACATGATATTTTTTCATGACTTCTCATAGATTGCACACCCCATCACTTCCCTTTAGCAGAAAGGGAAGAATTTTTTTTGGTTTTATAGATGTGAGGAGGCCTTCAGTAAACTAAAGGAATTCCTTATAAAAACATCTTATTCTTGTACAGTGCTAGATCCTCAGAGGGATTTCCTTATGTGTACAGATGCTTCTTTGGCAAGATTAGGAGGTTTTTTGATACAAGATGGTCATGTAGTAGCCTTTGAGTGTCACAAACTCAAGGATTATGAGCTCAATTATCCAACTCATGACCTTGAGCTTGTGGAAGTGGTGCATGATTTGGTGCATTGGTGTCATTTCCTTCTTTGTAGGAGGTTCATTCTCAGGACAGACCATTTGATCTTACGTCACCTCTTCACGAAGCCCAATCTCAATGCTTCATCAACGCAGTTTGGATGGAGTTGTTATGCAAGTATGACATGGAGATAGAGCATGTGAAGGGGAAGGATGAATGTGGTTGTAGATTCTTTGAGTCAATGGAGACATTTGGTTATGGCTACTTCAGTGGGTAAAAACTTGCATGAGTAGGATTTTGTGATAACTTCCACATGACAATTTTTACCTTGTAGCTAGAGAAGAGATTGAGTCTTAGATACCCCTTGAGGGGAAGTTTTATGGATTTACATTAGAGTGAAATGGAATTCTCAGACAAAGAGGCCAGATGTATGTACCTAGGGATGGAGGTTTGAGATGAGATATCTTGGCAGAGGCTCATCATGCACCTTATTCAGCCCATCTAGGGGTGAAGAAGATGCACGCCACTTTGAGACAAATTGTACCATTTTGAGAGGACTTTAGAGAGATGTAGCTCAGTTTGTGTCCTACATTTTTTTGAGTGTCAGAGGGTGAAGGCTAAGCATCAACATCCAGTTGGCCCTCTCTACCCCCGCATGTTATACCAAAGTGGAAATGGGACACCATTTCCATGGATTTCATAGTAGGGCTACTGACGTCGAGATACCACCATGTTGCTATCATGGTCACGGTGGATAGATTGATGAAAGTGGCTCATTTTCCTCAGGTGAAGACCACCTATACAGCTAGTGTAGTGGCATGTGAGTATACTTAGATGAGATTATCTGACTGCACGGGATTCTTCTAAAGATTATTTGTGACCGTGATCCCTTATACACCTCTCATTTTTGGACTACCATGCATCATGCCCTTGGGACGAGTATCAAATTCAGTAAAACATATCATCTAGAGACAGATGGACAAACGGAGTGGGTGAACCATATTTTAGAGGACATGCTTCCGATGTACGTCATGGACCATTAGTCGAGGTGGGAGGAGTATTTGTACTTGGGTGGAGTTTTCTTATAATAACAACTTTCAAAGTTCTATTGGTATGGCTCCATTTCAGGAACTTTATGACAAGGAGTGTGCAGGACACCAGTGAGTTGGGACAGATTGGAGGACAGAGTATCTCTTGGGCCATCTTTGTTACAAGACATGGAGTAGCAGGTTGTTTTGATCAGATAGAGACTACAAGAGGCACATGATAGAAAAAATAAATATGTATATCATTAGGAGAGTTGACCATATCTATGAGGTGGGCATGAAGGTGTTTCTTCATGTCAGACCTCATAAGAGCCCTATCCATTATGGAAAAGGCTCTAAGTTAGCTCCTAGATTTGTGGGTCTATTTGAGATCTTGGAGCGGATCAGTCCCTTAGCTTATCATCTATCCTTGTCCACCCAGCTTGTCTCGTATCCACGATGTATTTCTTATGTTTCTGTTCTTAGGAGATACATTCTAGATCCCTCTCATGTATTAGATTAGGACCGAATTGTAGGTGTAGGAGTAGGGGAAGGTGACTGTGGAGCCCATGTGCATCATAGAGTGTAAGACCCTGAGGCCTTTGAGGCCGTGAGATTGATCAGGTGTGAGTCCAGTGGGATAGGTATGATGAGACTGTAACCACATGGGAGGATGCTACTTTGTTACGGGCCCAGTTTCCACATCTATTTCAGTGACTTCTAGGAGGAAGTAAAGTCTAAGGGGAGGGGGATGTAGTGCCCTCTCCTCTTCGACACTATTTTCATTATGATGATATTACTATTGGATTGATACTTAGACATTTTGATTATTATATATTGATCAGTAGATGATAGACTATGCAGATATTTGGACTATTGACATGTTTTTTACATTTTGATTATGATGCACTAGATGACGATGATGGATAAATATATATATGTTATTTGTAGTATTCTGATTTTATACTAACATGTCATATTCTTGATGTGTAGCCTATGTTGGATATTTTGAGTATAGTTATGATGTTATGGATGTTAAAATTAAATTAAATTGAATGATGATAGATGATAGAATTACTAATTTTAGATAACGATTATTGATTTCTATATGTATATTATTCTTGATGTTGTTAATAAGCAAGGCTAGAGAGGTATTTTTTTTGTGTTGGGGATATTTTATCACATACATTGAAAAAGGGATAGGGACCAACCACAAAAGGATGTCGGGTGTTGTGCAACATGGCCAAAATTTGACAACTTGTGTATAATGTTATGTTGTGTTGTTGCATGCTTTGTTAGGAGGTTCCCATGTAGGGATGACCTCATTTATATGGCCATGGGTGTAATGTGTTTCCTTTCCTTTAATTTTTAATTGTTTTTTAATTTGTTGTGCATGTGTTTAATTATTTGGGAAATATTGTCACTTTATTAACACTTGCTAATGTGTCTTAATTAACTAGTTTAGCTTAAATATGAATTAAAAGGGAAGATTTGACATGTGATCAATAAATTAGGTAGATGGTCCTTGAAATCTTGTGGATGTAAATTATATTTGTGTTGGGTTTTGTGTTGTGTACTCTTTCCCAACTTCAAAATTTAGATTTTGACTTGGGAGCCTTTTTTGGAGGCTTGTGGGACAAGCTAAGCTTGTCACATGCCTCTTAAATTAATCCAACAACCATACCTATGGTATGGGGAGTTAATTTTAGGCTTAATTATGCATTTTAGAGTGTAAAAAGGGTAAATAATTACAGTTTTTCACTTACCACATTTAAGTTTGTCCTTGATAAACATGGTGTGCAAGTTGGAGTGTCATGTGGGCATGTCATAAGTCTTACATGTGCATTTAATTTATTTTGGCTTGGTGTTTGACTTGTGTGGTTGGAATGGATGGATGATGAAGTGGCATCCTACATGGAGCCACCTCATCATCCTCACATCCCTTTTTCTATTTATTGGATGATTTTGATGGATTTTGGGTTACTTTCCTTATTTTCTTCTCTTGCACTTTTGAAATTTGGTCTTGGGTTTCATACTTGGAGTTTTTATTTTTGGAGTTACATCTTGGATTGAGCTTGGGTGAAGGATTAAAAGGCTTGTTTGAAAAAAGGAATTGGAAGCTTAATGGAGAGGTAGGTTCTCCTTTTTTTTGCATCTTTGTATTAATGTATTTGATGTAGAAATGGTGTTGTTTGTTTATTTGTATGATTGTTGTAGTTATGTTGTTTGTAAATGGGTAGCTTGCCTTAAGTTTTGTGTGGGAGATGGATTTATGGGACCATTAGGGAGGAAAAGGGAGATGTGAGGCATGCATTTTGGAGGGAGTGTGAGTTTGAGTTCCACCTATGGGGAGTGAAAAGGATAACATGGTTATATTTTACATTTTGCAAGTGTAGAAATAAGGATTGATTTATGTGTTTGAGTTGTGCACATGAAGGCTTTTGGGTGGAATTCCTACTTCACTTGGGAGACAAAAGGAGGTGGTGCCCATACTCCATTTCTCCTTGTTGGATTGTTATAGTCAAGCCTTTGTGCTTGTTGGGGATATTGTTAATTTTGTTGATGGAGTGTTGAATGTGTTATTTGATTGTGTTATTATGGAATGCTTGTTGTGGAAGCCTCTTGTAAAATTTGTCAAATATTTCTCAATACCCCTCATTGTTCTTTGGTTGGGGCTCAAGGGCCAATAAGGGGATGAATTATCCTCTTATTGGATTATAGGTTGGGTGGAGAGCGTCACCTATACCCCTTTATTTGTATTCTGATCCAAGTTTTGAAGAGTTGAAGGATTCAAGTTTGAAATCTAAAAGTTGGGAGATGACCTTGAAAGAAGACTTGTGTTTTGACCTTGTTGGAAGAATTCTCCATGTTTGTAAATCATATTATTATTTCCCACTTAGAGTGGAAGATTGTAATTTTTGTATGTTTGCAAGAAAGTCTTGTATATTTCATTTATTCCAAGTTGTAGTGATTTAGTTGAATGTAGAAAGAACTTTTGTTGTATACCTTGTTGGAAAGGACTAATTTTATTGAAAGAAATGGATTAGAAGTTCTTGTATTGGAAAATAATGTTATTGCAACTTTTAGTTATCATATTTGTATTGTATGGTTGAAAAGATAAATTCCAAAGTATGTTCAATAAAAGAAAACTTACATTTCATATTGTTGAAGGTTGTATGTTTGAATGGAAAAAAGCTATGCATTTGGAAATTTTGAGTTATGAAACTAAGATATGTTATCAGTCTATCAACTAAAGAATTGTAGAACACCTTAATTAAAATTAATGTTTCCTTAGAAACCAACCTAAGTAGGAAATTGTTTGGAAAATGCTTTAATTTAAGGTTCTATTTTCGGGAAACATAACCACTACCCTATGCAGAGTGGTGGTTTTAGAACCGCCACCCTAGCTCAGAGCAGTGGTCCGATGAACCACCCCCTAGGAAGGGTGGTGGTCATAGGACCACCAGTCTACGCATAGGGCGGTAGTTTCTTCACTTTTGATTGAAAAATAAAAAATCATGACTGTGAAAAATTGAGATTGAATTTTAATTAAAATCTAAGCTTTAAACCTTCAAAATGAAACTACTAGCAATTAGTAATTGATCAAATTTAATTGTTTAAGATTATCAATCCTCTTATGGGCATCCAAATGTGTAAAATTTCATAGATTAAATGAAATGATGGTTTTTCCCAATTGTTGAACTCAAAGAATGTTTACATTAAATAACAAAAAATAGATCCACAGTGGGATCTCTACATTAAGCAAATGAAAAACCTTACAATAGCAAACCCTTGTCTAAACTAAACTATGAAGAGAAGAATGGAGGAATATTTCTCCATTACAACATTGAACCAAGGAAATTTCTCCATGGTTGCACTTCTTGCTTTCATGGCTTCTCCTCCTCCTCTCCTCTTCCAAACCTACAAAACAAGAATGAACAAATGAGGTTGTTTTGGGGGAAAATAGAAATAAAAAGAAACCCATAAGGATATTTAGGGCAACCCAAATCTAAGGGCTAGTATAGATTCAATCTAATGGCCTAGATTAAACCCTACCTTACTTAAGTGAGAGGTATTTTGTGGGAATGAAATTTAATTAAAAATTGCATGGGTAATGGGGTGAATGTGGGCCACTTAGTGGCTAGACAAAATAATTAACTTTTGTGTTAGAAAAATAAAGTAATCTTGGTGCATGATAATTAATTAAACTTATCGAACTTGGTAAACATATTGTTTTAAACCGCAAATATATTTTAGGAAGTAAATTAATAATATTTAATTATTTATTTAATTTCAACTTCTACATGCTTGTGTAGAAAGACTTTAACCAAGAAATTTATTAATTGTGGATAATGTCCTAACCTTGCAAACCTATTTAAAAACAAAAAAAATTATCATGATTTTGACTATTAAATTATTAGTTTCCATTTTGCTTGAGAGTAGATTTTTGTGGGCATTACAATCTTCATGCATTTTTTCTTCTAACCAAAGGGAAAAGAGTTAAACTTAGCACACAAGCATTATAAGCATCTTTAGTAAGGGGAGGAATGTTTAATAAAATCAACCACTTTTGGATTCTTACCTTTTATCCTCTTTCTCCTACAAAATATATTTTGGTGTGTGTGTTGCCTTATATATCATTTTTGTTTACTAATGTTACCATAGTGAGACTAACCCATTTGCAGCTTAATCATGTAACTCCCACATTTTCTCTGCACAAAACCCAAGACAAAAACCAATGATTAGTTATGAGAATTTACGGAATAATTTTTTAAAAATGGGATGCAACGGGATAATCTTCAATTAGATTTATTTATTTCTTGGTTAATAATTCCTTCGTTTTAATTAACAATTAATTAAAATTATTAGAACTCAACATTTCAGGCTTGAACCCCCTAACCCCCTATCTAGGGTTCCCGTTAAATTTCATTACTTAACTGTTACAAGAAAATAGCTAAAATACCCTTGTGACAATATTTATTTAATTTAGTCATTATATTTCTAAAATGTCATTTACTTGATTTAATTCGCTATGACTAGGGTCTAAACTTACCCTAACCTTATGATAATTAGGTTCAATAACTATTTTAATCCCTATTATAAACATTGTCTAGATATAATTGAGTAAATTTAATTTAATTAAATGCCAAAAGTCAAGGCCTTTATAGAATGTCACTAAATAAAACAATAAAGGTCTCATTTTAATCCTACATCCTAACGCCCATTTAGTGGCCCCATTCACAAGTTACACGTACAATTAATTTTAAAAACATACTGCTACCAAAATCCTCACCTAACTTTTGTAGGGTTTAAGCACAACCATTAGATGGTTTCATTTAGAGCCCTTGGATCTCTAGGTTTTCAAACTAACCCTAAACATCCTTACAAAATTCTCTTATACATTTATTTTTTCTTATTTTCTCATTTTCATTTTGTAGGTTTGGGAGAATAAGGGAGAGTGGAGGCCATGGAAGGATATTCAAGCTCGAAAGATGGATTCACATTTTTATTGATTATTACATTTGTAACCCTCTTCTAGGGTTTGTTTATATTATTATTTACTTATTGTGCATATTTTATTTGTATTTTCCCAATTTGGGCATGGGCATTTTTTCCCCATTTTTAAATCTAAATGGTGTATACATGAGTTATTTGGGTGGGTATATATATATATATATATGGACATATTTCGGTATATATATATATCTTATATGTCTATATAAGAATGTAGTGTTCAAGTTATATAAGCCATGGGTTTGACTTAATGCACATGCCACAATGACATAGTCTTATCGCTTAACCCAATCTAGTGGGTAGTGTTTTGTATATTACACGGGGGAGAGGTTTCCGAACACATCCCCCATCCCATATGAATATGGGATGGGGGTGGGTTCGTCGACCTACATGACTGGCTGCCCTAACTATCAAACAAAAACAATGTTAGCACAACCTGTATATAGGTCATGGCCAAAAGGAAAATTACAGTCCCTAATAAACAGAGTGGGCCACATACTATAGGTTCGGTCGCTTGTTTGAATAAAAAATGATAAGTTTTGGTATTATTTAGTTGGGGGGGACGTCATAATATACCATACCCCATACCATATATATATGGGTTGGGGGTGGGGTTGACATACCTCCCACCTCCTCCCCTAACTATAACATATATACCCAAGTCAACATGCATTACGGGTTATCTAAAATCAATCAAAATACTTTTTTATACAGTTTTGTTTTAATATTATATATATATATATATATATATATATATATATACACACACACATACACACACACACACACACACACACATTTACACCCCCCCACACACACACACACACACATATACATATACATATATACATATGCATTTTAATATATATAAACTATATAAAACAAATTTATATATATATAAGCTTGATATATATTTTACATCTAGATATAGATATATCTTTATTTTTTTTCTTAATTTAAGTGATAAAAAAGATTGGAATCATATATTGTATATACATAGGAAATGTAACCGTAGTACATTCTAGACTATACAAATAAGAGTAAAATTCATAAAAACTAAAAAAATTTACTCATAAAACCTAATATAATTTGCAAAGAGGATATTTTTCCTCATTCTAAAGATGATTCTAAACAACAATTTCCTTTCTATTCATTTATAAGTGAAGGAATAGAGAAACTATAGGCTTCAATATGTATTCCTTGTTCAATTAAAACAAGAAACTGTTTCAAGATGCCTACTTTTACGTAATACAATAAAATGTAACAACTTCATTTTCACAACAAGAATGATATCTACTTGCAATAAGTGAAAACTAAGTATCACTTGCAAAAATTTTCTTCTAATTCCAACTCAACCATTTCACTAAAGTTGAATACAAGATTGAATTTATGAATTTATTTTTCAGTTTTGAAAACCATTTCAAATACAATTTCCATTTGAATACAACTTTCAAGTCCTTCTTTCCAACCATTACAACGTTACAACTATAACTATATAACAATACAATATTTTCTCAAGAATCTTGGTTCATTATTTACAATATAATAGCCCCTTTATTTTAACAAATAGTAAGAGAATACATTTTGCAAGCTCTCTCATACATACATTTCATTTTACATACAAAGGGATAACATTACAAATTTGATAAATAGAATAACCAAAAACTTCTCTTTTAAAATGCAAGTTTACAAGCCTTCCACATTAAGTGGAAACAACATGGAAACAATTTTACAAAGTAGGATCTCTCTTCATTTTTTTCAAAGTGCAACTAATGACCAAATCTTCACTTGAGCTCCACCATCTTCTCCAAAATCGAAAACACAACAACAAAATATGGGTATTAGACAACACTCTCTACATAACCCATAATTGAAATGAGGAAGAGAAGCTCTTCTCCTTCATTGGGCCCCTAAGCCCCAGCAATGAAACAATAAGGGGTATAAGAAAACCATTGACAACTTTACATAGATTCCATAACAACATTCAAAACAATACATTCCAACAAAATGAGACACAATAACAAAAATCACAAAAAATATATAAGTTTCCCAAGAACAATGGATTCTATTTCCAAAAATCACAAACATGCAAAAATCGTCCATTCACATTAATTTGCACAAAAAAATAGTACAAGAAATACACGGGTGAATACCTTACCTTACGATTGCCAAAGAGTATTTAAGCTCCAACTTTACAAACCTCTAATAAATTTTCCAAGTCCAAATACAAGCACAATCCAACTCTAATGCCTCCAAAAAACCACTCCAAAACAAAGCTTATGTCTCCAAAACTGCAAATGTCTCCCTTAGTAAAACAAGTAACCCCATAAATCATCAAATTTCTCTTGATCTAAATGAGATGGGAGAGATGCATACCCAAGGTGATGTGGATTCATGTAATATGCATAATAGTACTATTATCTCGTTCCACTCTACATCACATGGTCCCCATTTCCTTTTCCTCAAAGCTACAATAAATTTTTTGTTGAAAGTCATGACAACCCTCTTACATACTCAAATCTCAAACCCAGACATGTAAAGGAATAAATTAAAAATCGTATGTGCACATCAAAATGCAATAAATAACACCTTTTTGTCTTGAAATCACATAATGGGGTCTATTTTTGTCCCCTTAACCTTGCTATTGGAAGCTCGTAGGTTCAAATCCATAGGTGTGGGAAAAGATTTAAGCTTGTTCCAAGTCACAAAGCCTTAGCACAATGGCCATTACGCCAAAGCTACGAACAATTGAACTTTCCAAGGTTGAGTACACATAGGCTCTCTCCAAAATTAATAAAGTCCTTTCAAACTCCAACACAAACCATCAACCACCTCATCACATTAATTACTCCCCTTCGAATAAATAGAAAATTAGAGGAGATTCAGAGGGTGATTTGGCTCCAATGTATGATGCTCACATCATTCCTCCTTCACTCCAAATTACATCGTAAAATCCCAAACAGGAAAACAACAATAAATTGGTGGTTTTTGAAATCACAACCCTCTTACACACTCATAAATCAAACCCACACCAATAAAGGACAAAATTAAAAACATCATCTAAGGTGAAGTGCAATAAATATTCCACACTTTTGGTCTTACAAATCACATAATGGGTTCTATTTTTGTACCCCTTAACCCATGGGGGTACTTGGTAGGTGAAATTAAGAGATGTGGATACAATATTCAATTAACTTCAAATATCCCAGCTAAGCCTCACAAAAATGGACCTTAATTCACCAAATCCGAATTTTACATAGAATTTTGAGTACACAACACTCAAAAGCAATAAAATCATTTCAAATCCAACAAAAATAGAAGAACTATCTACCCAAATTAATATACCCCCCATTATAGGTCTTATCATAAATTACACTATATTAATCAAGTTTAATTAACTTAAATGGAGTACTTTAACTAAAAATAATAAAGGTGACTCAAAATACTTGGGAAATAATATCAAATACTCACAAAATAAATAAAACATGAAAAGGGAAAACAAATATTTACCTAAGGTCACATTTGAGGCCACCCCCCAATGGGGACCTCCTAAAAATCTAACAACAATAAACGAACATACAATTACACAATTTGCCAAGGTGACCTGTTGCCAATACCCAAAATTTCTTCATTGTTGGTCTCCTATCCCCTTTTTTTTTTGTGTTACAATTTCTTGCAAAAATCAAAACAATACCTTTTTGCCTTGGACGTGGCCATATTAACGACATCGAGAAATAAAACACACATATATACATATCAATTCACATCATCAAATATCATAACTAAACCATCACTAAAATCAAGTAATTCACCAATTGTTCACAATTTCAAATATTTTGATTCTATCAATTCATCAATTAGCAATAACATCACAAAACCAACTAAATCATCTAGAAAAATCTATATATCAAATCCAATGTGTTAGTATAGTAGTAACTATAGATCATCAAATATTGATATGTCAATCCATATATATAATCCATCATATAAGTCACATCATGTCAAAAGTCTAACACATCTATATTGTCTATCAAATAAGGACTAATCAAATATAGTAATGTCCATCCATCAATGTCTAAAGATCAAATATGATAACAATGTCTATGGATCTAATCCAAAGTAAGAAAAATCATAGTAATATCAATGTCGAAGAGGAGTGGGCACTACATCCCCCTCCCCTTAGACTTGAATTCCTCCTGGAAGTCACTAGAACAAGTGTGGGAACTGTGATCTCAAAGGTGTGGTGTCCTCCCATGTAGCTATTGTCTCATCATATCAATCCCACTGGATGTGAACCTGATCAATATCTCTACCTCAAAGTCCTAAGGTCCTGCACTCTAAAATGCACATGGGCTCCACCATCACTTACCCCTGATCCTACACCTACAATGTGGTCCAATCCAATACATGAGAAGGATCTAGAATGTACCTCCTAAGCACAGAAACATGAAATACATCGTGGATGTGAGACAAGCTAGGTGGAAATGCTAGATGGTAGGAGCCAAATGACTAATCTGCTCCAAGATCTCAAAGGGACCCACAAACCTAGGAGATAAGCTTAGAGCCTTTTCCATAATGGATAGGGCTCTTATGAGGCCTGACATGAAGAAACACCTTCGTGCCCACCTCAAAATTGTGATCTGTCCTCCACTGATTTCCATACTTCTTCTATCTATCTTGAGCCTCATGTAATCTTTTCTAATCATGACAACCTGTTGCTCCATATCTCTGTAATAAAGTTGGCCCAAGAGATACCTTATCCTCCAACCTATCCTAACTCAGCGGTGTCTTGCACTCCCTACCATACAATTCCTGAAATGGAGCCATACCAATCGAACTCTGAAAAAATTGTTGTTGTAAGAAAACTCCACCAAGTACAAAGTACTCCTCCCACCTTCGATTGATGGTTCATGACGTACATCTGAAGCATGTCCTCTAAGATCTGATTCACCCACTCTATCTTTCCATTTGTCTCAGGGTGATAGGTTGTACTGAAGTTGATCTTTGTCCCAAGAGCATACTACATGGTATTCTAAAAGTGAGAGGTGTACAAGGGATTGCAGTGTCACAAATGATCTTCCACTGAATCCTGTGCAGTCTAACAATATCATCCAAATATACTCATGCCACTACACTAGTTGTATAGGTGGTCTTCACTAGAGAAAAATGAGCCACTTTCGTTAATCTATCCACTATGACCATGATGGTGTCATGGTGGTATCTCGACGTAGGTAGCCCTACAATGAAATCCATGGAAATGGTGTCCCATTTCCACTCTGGTATGGCATGAGGATATAGAAGGCCAACTGGATGCTGATGTTCAGCCTTCACCTTCTAGCACTCTAAACAATGAGACACAAAATGAGCTACATGTCTCTCCACAGCCCTCTCTAATGGTACAACTATCTCAAAGTGGTGTGCATCTTCTTCACCCCTTGATGGGTTGAATAGGGTGCACAATGTGCCTCAACAAGGATATCCTGCCTCAATCCTCCATCTCTGGGTACATATATTTGACCTTTGTGCTAAAAATACCATCTTCCTCTAATGAAAATCCATCAAACTTCCCCTCAAGGGGTCTCTGAGACTCGATCTCTACTCTGACTGAAAGGTAGAAGTTGTCATGTGGAAGCTTGCTACAAAATCCTGGTCCTCAAGTCTGTACCAACTATTGTAGCCATAACCAAATGTCTCTGATGACTCAAGGAATCCAAACCACATTATCCTTCACCTTCACATGCTCTATCTCCATGTTCATACTCACAAAGAAACTCCATCCAATGTCTCACTGACAAGCATTGAGATTGGGCTGCGTGAAGAGGTGATGAAGACTCAAGTGATTGTCCTAAGAATGAACCTCCTACCTAAAAGGAAATGTCTCCATCAAACCAAAGCATGCACCACTACTGCAATCTCAAGGTCATGAGTTAGATAATTGAGCTCATAATCCTTGAGTTTGTGAGACTCAAAGGCTACTACATGGCCCTCCTGCATCAATACACCTCCTTAATCCTACCAAAGAAGCATCTATGCATATGAAGAAATCTCCTTATGGATCTGGCACTGCTAGAATGGGTGTTGTCATAAGGCATTCCTTCAGTGTCCTGAAGGCCTACTCACATCTATCTGACAAAAAAAACTTCTTCCCTTTCCGCTGAAGGGAAGTGATGGGATGCACAATACAAGAGAAATCCTGAAACAAACCTCTTGTAGTAACCTACCAATCCCATGAAACTGTGCACCTCGGTCACACTAGTAGGTGTTATCCAATCCATAATAGCTCTAATCTTGGAAGGATCGACTTGTGATACCTTCCCAAAAATAATGTGGCCTAAATACTAAACCTCTGACTAGAAAAATGCACACTTCTCCAGGTTCCCATATAGTTGTTGCTCATGAAGACACTGCAGAACCTGGGAAGGTGCTCCTCGTGCTCCTCACATGTACATGAGTAGATCAAAATGTCATCAAGGAACATGAGTACAAATTGGTCTAGAAAATTCTTGAAACACCCCGTTCATCAAACTCATGAACACTGCAGGGGCATTTGTCAGACCGAATGGCACCACTGTGAACTCGTAGTGGCCATATCTTGCATACGTAAAGTATTTCTTGTGGACATATGCCTCTATAATCCTCAGCTGATGGTAACCAGACTTAAGATCTATCTTGGAAAACACTTGTATCCCCCTTCATCTGATCAAACAAATCATCAATGCAAGGAAGGGGGTAATGATTCTTGATTGTTACTTTGTTCAGTTTCTCTGTAGTCCACACACAAATGCAAGGATCCATCCTTCTTCTTCACAAAAATCATTGGTGCACCCCAAGGAGATACACTAGGATGGATTAGGCATTTCTCAAGAAGGCCCTCTAACTTGTAACTTGAGCTCACATAGCTCAGGGGTGGTCATCCTATATGGAGCATGTGAGATAGGCTCCGCTCCCGAAACTAAATCAATATGAAATTCTATCTCATGTGGGGGAGGTAACCCTAATAGCTCACTGGGAAAAACATTTGAAAACTCATGCAAAATGGGGTGATCATAAGTGAAGGTCCACTAGCCTCATCCTCTGACCTATCACTAACTATAATAGCATACAACTGACACCCACGCCGCATACACACGCTTAAGCTACATAATGGAAATAGTGTGAATAGAGATGGGTCTCCTAACTCCAACTATCACCGACTCAACTCCCAAATCATCTACACAAGATATAACCTTACTGTAACAATCAACTCTAGCTCTATGTGCAGATAACCAATCCATGCCCAAGATAACTCCATAAGAACCCAAAGGAAGGATACAAAGATCCAAGGTAGTGGTGAAGGGTCCTAGGTCCACTACACACTCCTTAACTAAGGAGTCTACTGAAGAGCTTGGCTCTAGAAGCCATCTCAACATCCCAACTAAGGCCCTACCTAACTACCACCAGCCTGCATCACTCTACTAAATGATGGTGCAATAAAAGAATCAGAAGAGCCAGAATCAAACAAAATAGAGGTAGGGATACCACTAATGCTACCTGTAGTCTCTATCACTTTGCCTGATGCTCTACCTGGTAGTTCTCGACCACTGCATAAATCTGATGGCTACGTCCCATGTCACTAACTGTAGGCTCTGAAATAGGTGCCTTACCCTTGTTATTAGGGTTATGTGGGCACTCTCTCTGAATGGTTTGAAAGTACACTGCATCCATAGTAACTACTTGGTCCCCTCCAATGAGATGCGGCTCTAAACAGGTACTCTAGTGGTCTGTGTCATGGATCCTGATGATCCTGTCATGAACTGTTGTGGTCACTGCTGATGAGCTCTTGTTGACTGAGATCTAGGTGCTCTCCCTATGTCCTGATGGGTCCTCTAGGAGGAGGCCCCATAATCTTTCCTCCTTTGAGTATCAAATCTCTGTGGAGGTCTAAATGGTGGACAATTATGTTACTGTGAGGTGGCTATTTGGTGGTGAAAGGAAGACTGTGTTGAACCATGTTCCACCATGAGGAGGAGCTAACCCCCTCAACCTACTATCCTGCATCTTTTGAATACAACTCCTCACTTATCTCTAGCTTGTTGCATCTTCCCCTGGTCTCCTTATGCAATGTAGGCCTTCTCAATGGCCTCAGCTAAGGTTTGTAGATAATGAATGTGTACTGCACCTCCCAAATCCAAGTTCAGGCCCCTGATGAACCTATTAATCCTAACCTGCTCATCCTGCATGTAGTCGACATACTGAAGTAAGTCTAGAAACCGACTCTCATACTCCGCTACTATCATGGATTCCTGGCGTAGGTCATGAAACACATCTATCCTCTGCTGAATAAACCTCTTGGATATGTATCTTCTCCTGAACCACTCCTCGAAGAGCTCCCAAGTAACTATCCTCTAAGTCTACATGGAGATTTCTTCTCCTCAGTCCTCCACCAAACACCTGCTCCATCCCTCAGAAGATGAATCGCAACACGAGCCTTCATGTTGCTAGTACATGGGAAAATCTTGAAGCATCCGCTCAAGCTCACTAACCAAGCCTCTGTCTAAAAACCTCCTGTATCACCAGCATAATGAGATGGGCATTAGCTTCAAGATCTCCCTGATATGATCTATAGCTGATGATTTTCAACCCTAGGTCTCTCTACATGCTCATCCCTCATCCTAGGGATCCTAGATCTATCTTTGTGTCCTATAACCCTATCTCCATGTCCCCTCTGAGGTGAATCTTCTCTAGCTAACTCCACATGGGATTTCTCTACCCTATGCTCATCGTTGTGTCTCGAAGGGTGTTGAGCCTCATGTGATGGATCCCTATCATGCTGGCTAGGTCATGCCCCTACTGCTCCACCTCATATAGCTACATTGACATATCATGTAATGTCTGTAGTATCTGTGGTAGTATAGTGACAACTTCCTACTCTTGAGGTGGTATATTTAACTCCACATGAAAAAAACCCTCGTTCTAGTTCATGCCTTCTACACAAACCAAGACGAGGAGTTAGTTTATCATCATCTAGGTTTTGTTTCAGTTTTCTAGGTTTTCTACATTTTAAAAAAATATATCATGCAATGTTGTGTGATCTAGTTGTAGGTTGTACTAGGTTAACTATTTGTGTTTCCAAGTGTGCCCAAGGGTCCAAGCGTTGAACCCATGACTCTGATACCAAGTGTAACACCACATTTTTTCCACACAAAACCCAAGACAAAACCCAATGATTAGTTAGGAAAATTTATGGAATAATTTTTTTTGTTTAAAATGGGTTGCAATGGGATAACCTTCAACTAGATTTAATTATTTCTTGGTTAATAATTCCTTCGTTTTAATTAACAATTAATTATTATTATTTTAATTCAACATTTTAGGCTTAAATCCCCTTCTAGGGTTCCCGTTAAATTTCATTAATTAACCTTACAAACCATTAGCTAAAATACCCTTATTACAATATTTATTTAATTTAGTATTATATTTCTAATGTCATTTATTGACTTAATACTTTAGGGCTAAAGTCTAAACTTACCCTAACCATAATTAGGTTCAAAAAATTTTAATCCCTATAATAAACATTGTCTAGTTATCATGTAGTAAATTTAATTTAATTAATTTCAAAAGTCAAGGCCTTTATAAAAAGTCACTAAACTAAAACAATAAAGGTCACATTTTAATCCTACATCCTAACACCCCTTTAGTGGCCCCATTCACAAGTTGCACATACATTTAATTTAAAAACATATTCCCACCAAAATCCTCACCTAAATTTTCTAGGGTTGAATCACAACCATTAGATGGATTCATTTAGAGCCCTTGGATCTTAGGTATTCAAACTAACCCTAATCATCCTTATGAAGTGCTCTTATTCATTTATTTTTCTTATTTTCTCGTTTTCATTTTGCAGGTTTGGAGAGAAGGCGGGTGGAGGTCATGGAAGTATACTCAAGCTCAAGGATGGTTACACATTTTTATTGCTTATTCCATTTGTAACCCTCTTCTAGGGTTTGTTTATATTGTTATTTGTTATTGTGCAATTTTATTTGCATTTTCCCTATTTGGGTATGGGCATTTTTGCCCCATTTTTGAGATCTAGTTTAAATGGTGTATATACAATATATTTGGGTGTATATATATATATATATATACACATATATATATACACACACACACACACACACACATACATACACACATTGTATACATATCTATCTATATGTATGTATATATATCTATGTATGTATGTATGATATATATATATATATATATAGATATATATGTTTTCCTTATTTAAATAAATATTTTATTACAACATAAAATTTTGAGTGTATATTGTTATATATACAACCACATATATATACTATATATTAAAAAAAAGTAGCCACGTATATAATAAGTGTAGTGTTCAAGTAAATCAGATGCGGGTTTGACAAAATGCACATGCCGCAATTCACAAGCAAGCGGCTTAGCACAGTTTAATAGTGGGAAATGTTTTGTATATTATTGGGGGGACGATTCGCCGACCCCACCCCTTCTCCCCATCCCATATTAATATGGGGTGGGGATGGGGTCAGCGACCTCCCCAACTATTATTTACAAAAACAATATTAGCACAACCCGCATGGGGCTTACACCATACGCCTTATTCCATAATTTTATTTAAGATAAATATTATTATTTAATATATATATATATATATATAGTATATATGTATGTATCCTATGTATGTATGTATGTATGTCACTCATGTATGTATGTATGTATGATGTATATAGCGCACACACACACACATTTCGTACTCAAAAGATTTAAACATTTACTATAGATCATTTAGTTAGGGGGTTTTATATATAAACAAGATGATTTGAAAAATTCTATCCTATTCATTTATGAGTGAAAAATAGAAGAAACTAAAGGCTTTTTTTTCTTGTCCAATACCAAAACAAAAATTGAAGAGGAAATATTTTTCCTTATTATTATGAACTTAATATGAGATTGACTGTATTTTTCAAACATTTCAAGATGCCTACTTTTACTATCTAAAATAAAATGTTACTTCTTCCTTTTCACAACAAGAATTATATCTATTGCAATAAATAAAAACTAAGTATCACTTGCAAACTTTTTCTAATTCCAACTCAACCATTTCACTAAACGGAAATCACAAGAAAATATGAATTTATTTTCAGTTTTGAAGAGAAATATATTTTCCATTTGAATACAACTTTCAAGTTCTTCTTTCCAACCATTACAATGTTACAACTATAACTATATAACAATACAATCTTTTCTAAATAACTTGGTTCATTCTTACAATATAATAGTCCCTACTTTTCAACAAATAGTAAAAGAATAAATTTAGAGCTCTCTCAACTTTCATTTTACAACAAAGGCTAACATTACAAATTTGATAAATAGAATATCCGAAAACTTCTTCTTTTAAAATGAAAGTTCACAAGCCTTCCACATTAAGTGGAAACAACATGACAACAATTTTACAAAGGTAGGATCTTTCTTCATTTTCTTCAAAATGCAACTAAGACAAAATCTTCACTTGAGCTCCACCATCTTCTCCAAATCCAAAATGTAACAAAAAAATAGGGGAGTAGGCAACACTCTCCACCCAACTCAATAATCCAATGAGGAAGAGAATCCTTAGTCCTCATTGGCCCCCGAGCCCCAAAAATGAAGCAATGAGGGGTATATGACAACCAAGAAAACTTTACATGGCTTCCATAATCAACCTTCAACAAAACATTCAACACAATAAAAACAATACCAAAATCACAACAAACATGCAAGTTCCCAAGCACAAATGCTCAATACTCAAGCCAAGAAAGAGAAAGGAAACATGGGGATCTACTTATGCCTCCCAAGGGTTTGAGTGCCCACCTTAAAGCCTCCAAGAAACTCAACCACATACCCACAAGACTCTTATGCCTCCCTCTAAAAAAACTCTTATGTCTCCATCAACTCTTATGCCTCCCTCAATAAAACATACAAGATAAGCACAAATTTCACTTATCTACAAGGTGGGACACCCCAACCCAACTCCCTCCCAAATAAACAATAATACTCTTATGCCTCCCTAAAAAATATCCCCATTTCCATTTTCTCCTACACAACCTATGGGCCATTCTATTTCCCAAAATCACAAACATGCCACAATCATCCATTCACAATCATTTGCACAACAAGATAGCAAATAATAAAACATAGGTGAAGTCCCTACCTTTCCATTGCAAGAGTATCAAATCCACAAGCACAAGCTCCAAGATTTTTCCAAGTCCCAAGAAAGCACAAGCCAACTCCAAATCTTTAATAAGCACTCCAAAAGCAAGCCTCTCCCAAAATGCAAGAGTCCAAATAAAACAAGTAACACCCAAATCATCAAACAAACTTGAATAAATAGAAAAGAGAGGAGGGAGAGGTGGCATGTGGCTCCATGACAGGATGCCACATCATTCCTCCTCCTCTCCACATCACAATGGTCAAACCCCAAACCCCAAAGCACAATAAATTGGTGGTTGACAAAATGACAACCCTCTTACACACTCAAACTCAAACCCACACCTCTAAAGGAAAAAATTAAAAACATATGTAAGAAATTGCAATAAATAGCACATTTTTTTCCTTACAATCACATAATGGGGTCTATTTTTGACCCTTTAACCCATAGGGGTTGTTGGTAGGTGAACTTAACAGGTGTGGGACAAGCTTAACTTTTCCCACAAGCCTCCAAAAATGGCTATTAAGCCCAAATCCGAATTTGACATGCAAGGTTGAGTACACAACACTCAAAAGTAATAAAATCCTTTCAAATCCAACACAAATCAAAGAACCACCTACCCACATTAAATACCTCCCTTTGGTCACATCTCAAATTACACTAATTAATCAAGTTTAATCAACTTTAATGGAGCACTTTAAAAACAATTTAATAAAGGTGAATGACAATACTAAAATAATACAAATACTCACAAAATAAATAAAACAAAAAAGAAAACAACATATTTACCCAAGGTCACATTTTGAGGCCACCCCCCAATGGAGAACTCCTAACAATCTAACAACAAAAAACAACATACAATTACACAAGTTGCCAAGGTGACCCATTGTCAATACCCCAAATTCTTTCATTGTTGGTCTCATATCCCCTTTTTTTTTTGTGTTACAGTTTCCTACAAAAATCAAAACAATACCTTTTTGGCTTCATTTCCATATTAACAACATCGAGACAATAAAGCACACACATATACATATAAATTCACATCATCAAATATCATAACTAAACCATCACTAAAATCAAGTAATTCACCAATTGTTCACAATTCTAAACATTTTGATTCTAGTCAATTCATCAATTAGGCAATAAGATCACAAAACCAACTAAATTGTCTAGGAAAATCTATATATCAAATCCAATGTGTTAGTATAGTAGTAACTCTAGATCGTCATCAAATAATGATATGTCGAATCGATGCATGTAATCCATCATGTAAATCATATCATGTCATAAGTCTAAAACATCCATAATGTTTATCAAATAGGCTAATCAAATATATCAATTTCCATCTAGCAATGTCAAAAGATCAAATATGATAACAATGTCGATGGTTCCAATCCAAAGTAAGTAGAATCATAGTAATATCAACGTCAAAGAGGAGTGGGCACTACAAATTATGTATTTATCATAAGTTTAATGATTTCACAATCAATTTGATTTTATTATGTAATTTTGTGGTTTTTTTAATCATGTTGATTGATGTCATCTCATAATGAACATTTTTATTAGTCATTAACATAATGATATTCATCCTCGTGTAGTTAACACCATGCGATTTCTTCTTGACATACCTAGATTTATGAGATAAAATACTCATTCCTATTATCCCCTTTTTATGTGTATTATAAACCATGTAAGTCACATATCTCAAAAGAAAGGTATTGTGTGCATCATGTTTATGATGTGAAAATTTACATTTATTACCTAAACATAGCAAGATATCATTTTGGAAAAAAGTATGTAATAGGTAAATTACCCCTATATGGGCCTAAATTTAAGTAATGTAAGAAAACAAATTCTTACCTCATCCTCCTTACAAGAAAATTTCCCTACTCTTGAACAAATCATTTTCAAAGCATCCACACCCATTGGGAAAATCCATGCAACAAGGGGAGGTTTTACATTCTATTATGTTTTTTCATTGATTTATATTAATATATTAATCTTGAGTTACTACATTAGGATTAGATTAAGGATTTTATTGGTTTCGTTTCCTTTGTTTTATGTATCTAACCATTGAATGGATACATTTAACATGCCCCATGGGACACCCATTTATCCCTTCTAATATGTTTTTATTTTTATCTTGACTTTTTGTAGGTTTAATGGTTATTGTATGTATCTCTTTATAGGTATAGGAGAGTCATCATTCCTTCAAAATTATAGATTTGACATTAATCTTACTTTTTTAAATCAGTTTTTCTTAGATTATACTCGTTTCTACGTCTTGTGTGGCAGTGCCTCTTTTCAAGACAACTACATATCTAATAATACCTATAACGTCTTTGATTTACCTATATATCCAGGTTTATTGACAGAAAAAATCATCATTTTGTTATACTCATAGAACTTTTTCTTTTATTGTATCATCTCTAACTAAGTATGCAACATTTTTATCTTTGTTTCTTTGTAGGTTGGCTTCTAAGGATACTTATATTTATATTTTATAATCAGCACCTTTGATATATCTTAACGTCTTTATTATTATTATTATTCGTGAATGGTTTTTTAATGGGGACCATAGCCCTAGAACAACAAAGGGCTCAAAAGCCATATACAACAATACAGAGAAAAATTAAAAGTGTCTAAGAACTAGGATAAGTGATAGAGCACCAAGAAAATTAAGAAGCATCCTAACTACCCAACAGAAATAGACAACAACAATTCATGCCCGTAGCCAATATGACAGCTTGAGTGTAGTAGATACATAGCAAAAGAACAATGCGCCCACAGCCCTGATAAAAACAATAAAAGAAAAACAAGACAAGAATCATTCCTTGTCTAAACTGGTGGTTAGTTTTACTTTGGCGTGTCCTTTCTTTCTCCTTTTCACAACCTTCGATTCATCATTACCTTCTTATGTAAAGACCAAAATAAAAACTTCAAGATTCTTGATAGGAATGAAGCCCTAAGTGAGGGACAATAGGGCACAATCCATCGTGGATTCAACAGTGACCTTTTGATTAGTAGGATCCTGTACTAACTCAGCAGAGTCAAGAAGATTATAATTTTTTGGTTCTTCATTGGCAATATCTTAATGTCTTTTATCATCATTATGAAGTCATTTTTTTTATAGTTTATTGTAGGGTACTTATATCTTTATGTTTCATACTACATGTCAAGTGCATAGATAGAATAAATATAACCATAAGCCATGTAATCATATATACAAACCATTTCCCCTTTTCAAGAAAGATATAAATAGTGTCAATCCAAGCATGGATGTTCCACTTTACCTAAGATGAAATCTATATAAAAAAAATAAGGCACCCCAAGTGGGCATGAACAAATCACGAGTCTTGATTTCCCTCATTTATATGTTTGATATATATAGATCATAAAAATTGTAGGCGATGGCATGTCACAATACATGTATTCAATATGCATCATAGTACCATAGATCATAACAAAGGTATAAGAAAGATTATTATAGTACGATTAGTCATTGTAACTATAAAACAATATAGAAAACATAATTTAAGAATACAAATCAATCGATAATATTGAAAAAATAAGTAGAATAAGGTAGATAAGTAAAAGAGAAGCATTCTAGAATGGGAAGGAATCATTTCTTTCTTATCACTTCCACAAAAACTGTGAGACATGGTTCCACCATAATTTTGTTGTCATCTTGTGTATGTAATGTGGGCTTTGGAAATGGAAGAAAAACATATGAAACATGGAATGAAATTTACTAATTAATCTAAGGTTATATATATTATTAAGTAATTTTCTTTAGAAGGGAGATTAATTATATTCTTCTTACTCCCTTTATTTTATATAATTATACATTATTATATTAGTTTTTAACATTTTAATCAGTTTGTTATCTTTGATTTTAAAATTAGATCATAAACCTATTACAATTTAACAATTTATGTATATTTAGGAAAGTATTTAAAAATATGTAATTTCGTTGATTTTACAAAATCAAATAAATTTGTTTATTTATATATGTATATAAATATAAAAATAAAACTAAAAACCAATGGAATTATTAAAAATTTATTCTCTATTTCTATTGCATTTGTGTGGAACCCTTTTTAATATAGCAAATATTGATAGTGACTCAAATCTAACACAAATATAACATTAAATTGATGCTATAAAATGTGCACTAACATTGTTTCTTGTTTTCCATGTTTGCACCACCAAATATTGACATTAATTCTCCCATAATGTTGCATTTCATAACATCAAAAGTTGTTAATTTCATATAAAAATTCAACCAAAAATACAACTTAAATCACACTTCATGTGGGAGTGGACGATGAAATGGAATTGTTTCGAATTGTATGGATCCTATTTTTAAATAATGAAAATTAATAGAAATGGATAAAGAAAAATATTTTAAGATAAAGTGTTAAAGTAATAATTAATTGGAAGGTAATTATGGACTCAATTTCTCTAAAATTGATGTAGTATATGGTTTTGAGTATGAAACTCCCTATACTATCAACTATTAATGTGTTTATTATTATTATTTTTGATATTGGTAAAGGTTCATTTTTTGAAAGGAACCATACCCTATTACAAAAGAAAGGCCGTGAAGTCAACATAAAACCTTAAGCACAAGAAAAAAAAAACATAAAAAAATTAGTATAGTTGTCCCTCATAAAATAGATAGAATGAAGACAAACAAACAATAGTACAAGAACATCAAAAAGATAGTCAAATTAGAGGAATAATGTAAAGAATTGGAAATAACATAAATTGAAGGTTTGATTAAGACTAGCTAATATAACATGTAATATATCAAACCTGATTAGATAATATTTTTTATATTCTAAGACCATATACAATATAATAAGATTTGGAAATAATGTAAATAGTGAAAGTGTTTGTAAAGAATTTAGAATTAGGAGTTTTAGGATAATACTTGATATGTTGCTAATCTATTAGAAACATCAACAGGAGACAATAGAAGATAGCTCCAAATAATAACACCTAATACACTGAAAGAAGAATGAATGGATGGCTCGACTAGAACCGTATAAGTGTGGTTTTGAATATACCACAATTGTAGGAGTATGGAAATAGATCCATCATGTAGTTGTGACATTAACATGGAAAATTATATGATCTTATTTTTTTGTACTTTGTAGACCTCACTCGCTTTTCTAAAATTTGTTGCGAGTGGCTAACAAAATTTTCTCCTTGCTTAATGTCCTAATATGGCCAAAACACCTTGCAAGACCCATAAAATAAAGGGTGGTAATGGGGGCATGTTCACTCACTCTATAATTATCATGGCTCTCAATTTTTGAGCAATTTAGAAATTAACACTCAATGCAAGTTAGTAGGAAATTCAATGTGTGTATGTATCCCAACCCTTATCCTTTCAAGCAAATGACACAAGTAGTAAATGTTGGAATTTTAACTTTGTCATGGGTATTCTCTTAAACCAATAAATTCAATATAATTATAAGATTGACCACATATTAATTGTTGTCACTCCATTCTTTTAAATGCACCTATGTATTTATACACTTCTTTAATTCAAATTAGAACCCTCTTGGTGAGTAAATTGATGCATAGCTAGTATGAAAGGCCAACAAAATGAACATGAAATCTTAAGAGGCCACAAACAACCCACAAAAGTAAGACCCAAAATTAGATAATATAGTTCTCCGAAAGTAACTAGAAAATTTTGTAAAGAAAAAGAAAGAGGGAAAGCCACAGAAAAGAGAAATATGGGGAAAATAGGAAAGAATAGAAAAGAACAACAATTAAATAGAACAAAACAAAATAGAATCAAGCGGATCAACAATACAAATTTAAGATTATCGAAAGTCGTACAACACTTAACGAAGAGAACAAGTTCAACAAATTATAATACACAAAAAAAATACGTTGAAAATCAAACAACATAAGAAACACGTGCCAACAATAATTATGGAAATACATTTTTAAAAATTATTATAAATTTTGTTGGCCCGGTTAATTTAAAACCGAGAACTACGAAGTACAAGTGTCTTCCAAAGACTACTAGTTTCCAGACAAAGCTTAACCATGATGACTGAAACAAATAGTTTTTTTTTTTAAATTGCATAACCATAGAAACAATCTTTATACAAACCAAAAACAAATATGGATGACTTGTAAACTAAACATTCAAGAAGCCATCTCAATCTCCACGCTCATCTCAGTTCTTTTTCACACCGTGCCAAGGAAATTAATTATATTCCAAATGAATTGGGCCAGGGCAGCTGCTCTATGGGTCCAGTTGAGGATAAGAACACGTAGGTAATTTACAATTCAGTGAATTGAGACACTGCTCCATTTTCCGTCACATCTGCGTACAACTCAGATATCATGGCTGCATACAAGTCCAATTCAAAAGGCATACCGGAAGCCTCAACCATCCCACAGCTACTGCCCCCATCAAACTGGTTCAGTACCCCGTTTGATATTCTGATTGAATCAACGCCGCCTATTACATACTCCTCGATCGGCTGTTCGCCATAATGAAACAGAGTCTTGTTGAATGTTCCAGTTTGCTGCAGGCCACTCTGGGGTACCCAATCTTTTTCTGATACGTTGTTTTGATGTAGAAATGGATTTGACATACAGCTTGAATAAATTGAATCTTGTGAGAATAGATTTCCATCGTTAAGCCTTTTTTTAATCCTTGTCCTCCAGTAGTTCTTAATTTCATTATCAGTTCGGCCCGGTAAACGCCGTGCAATTCTAGACCACCTGTAGAGAAGCAAGATAGTTGTCAACCAGTGAATTTTTTATGAACTGCAAAATAATTTATTTTTTTTGGATGCATCCAGAATGTTACACATTTTTTGTGTGCTCAGCCTAAACATCACATATGTTTGCAAGGCTGACTGGTCAACCAACCAATGATTAATTCACTCTAAAAAGTGATAAACAACACATTGATTAAAATGTTTATCTGAATTGGAGTTATAAACCAGCACAGAAAAATAGAAAATTTAATCTATTTCAAACCTGTTACCCCATCGGCTTTGGAGGTCTATGATGAGGCGTTCTTCTTGTGGAGTAATATTGCCTCTCTTGAGATCTGGACGGAGATAGTTTACCCACCGCAGCCTGCAGCTCTTCCCACTTCTCTTCAGGCCTGTTTGGTTAATTTTACCCATCAATCAATGAGGTTGTCTATACTTTAGCAGTTCTATGATTTATTAGAATGAATCTCCTTTATTACTTTATCTATCTAAATTGTTCTTGAGTAGGATTTAAGACAAGATCTAATACAAGGAATCTTATGTACCCAATAATAGTATAAAACACCCAACCCTGTTCAGATCCACCTTACATCATCTTATATTCATTTTAAGTGGATTCTGTATAAAACAACCTTAAAAATGCAATCCTCTGTCTTTAGCGGTAGTTTCATCCTCATACTTTAAAGTTTAAACAATGAATGAAATAGATCTCAATCTTCATGGTTACATGATAACTCCAATTTGTGAACAAACTCTGTATCAGTAAAGAATGAAGGTTCAAGGAGGTAAACTTAACCTTCTTGAACATTACAGCATCTAGGCACCTGCCTCAATCCAAATTATCACTATCACTATTCGTATTGTTTTAATTAATTAAAGCAGTGTAACTACAAATATGATTCTTTGGGATTGAGTTGCATAAAATTGACTCTATTCTCTATTGCTCTGAAGTTGGATGCAGAAGTGAGATCCGAATCGTCAAACAAAATAAAATCTATCTTACACAATCGAATCCAGAAGAACCTTATTCTTTACAATTCTTATTCTTCCTATACTAAGATGTTACCTGCAGCTTTGGCTAGAGAATTCCACCGGCCTTCTCCATGAAGAGCTATATAGTGAATGAGCAGCCTATCCTCCTCTACAGTCCATGGACCTTTTCTGATCTCATTTTCCTCTTGCTTATACATAGCAGCTACACAAGTTGGTGCTGTCAAATACAGTCTTGCTCTTAGGAAATCACAACTATGTTTCCCACTGTTTTTGTCTTTCTCTGTTTCTTGTTTTCCCAACAAATTTTAGGTTGTTTGTTATTATCTAAATATTTGCAGCCGTCTAATGCGGCATAATAAGCTTAGAGATTACAGCTCTCACAAGTAAAGGCTTATAATCTAAGTTGTTTACACATGGACTTTGTGTGCGGTGGAATGGTTTTAGAGTGGCCTTTCCACGTTGTAGGGTAGCTGGAATGGCGAACTAACGAATAATAAGACATGAGGTGAGTGCCTATGAATGAGATGGACGTGTGTTACAAATATATAGACATGAGGCTATAACCAAACTCTCGAAGAATTCCTTTGTGTAGGTGATATTCTCCTCTATTTTGAGGGTTAATTTGTTGGCTTTTTTAATGTACCGTTATTCTGCAAACGGCTGTAAGAATTGAATTTGACTTGAGAGTAGTAATTCCTACTCGTGACGATATATTTTCCATATATATTAGGGGCTAGATTACTTTCAAGTATACTTTATATAAAGTGTTTTTCAAGTAAAACTCGAATAGAAAAGTAGTATAAATAAATTATAGAATGATTATAGTTCCCAATTAAGTTATTTGATGGTAATATGCAAGGGTAGTATTTTCTATTTTTCCCAAGTTCATTGTAAATATTTCATGAGTTTTTTCCATATCAACAGTTTATAATATTACACTCAGGGAGTTCTAAATTTTTGTATAACTCTCTTAACTCAAAAAAAGTTTATAATATTTTTTACATAAACAAAAATAATTTAAAAAATAAATAAATAAAATTTGATTCCACATAATCTTATAATTGACAATCCAAAAACTAGAAGCACCAACTTTAAATCTTCAGCCATCCACTATTATCTACTCCTAAAAAATTTCTTCCAAAATATGACCATCTCTATATTTTAGGAAAAAATAAATTGTAATATCTTTCTAAACATTGGCATATTCTTATTAAAAATTCAGAATAATTCATAAAATCCTACCAATAACGTAATAGATGCCGTAACCCCTGCATAGGATCCTATTTTAATCAGATGACAATATTTATCATGACCTACACTTGTACAAAATCTAACCTACAAAGTGTGAGTCTACCAACCAAGTTTACAATATTTTTTATTTTCTAAGATTTTGTTGACTTTATTTTGACTATTAAACATATGTGATGTTTAGGCACAACCATGTTATCCCTCCAGCTGATCCACTACAGCAAAAGTATGTGTGTGTGTATAGAGCTAATCAGTGATTACATGAAGGTTAGATTGAAAAGCAAATGCACTAATATATCCGTAATGTTTGCCCCTATAAGTCCATCAGAAGGAATAAAAGCTGTATTGTAATTTGAAAGCAGAAAGCAGAATCGTCTGTAGTGCTGTTTGGAAATTGACTTGTCATCGAGACAGCGAAGGGAAATCTCACATTGTCAAATCGTATCACGAGCGCACAATTGACAGAAGTGTAAACGTGTATATACGTGTATTTTCCATAGAAAGTATGACAGATAGCGTTTGCCTCCATAACAAAAGAATTTCACTGTAGAAAGTCTCCAAGAAATTCCATGGCAGCAGATGACGTCTTTGACTGAGCTGAACTGACCGAGTGAATAATATATGTGGTCCTGAAAAGGATTAAAGCAGCATAATACCTCGTGGCTGATTGTGGTTCGAGATGAACTTTAAAAAATTAAAAAGACGTTAAGATGCCGTTCTGGAGCATCGTTTTTCCTCCTCTTTTAAATTTCAAGTCGTTTTGAAAGCAAGAGTTGGGAGAAAATTTAGCTACGATTTGCAATTAAAGTTATGATTGATCTGAATTGGGTAATATAATAAAGTCGCAAATGTCGGCAAGATTAATTATTTCTTGCAAAATGTTGAGCTTTCATGCTGCTCTTTTTCTAGAAGACGGGTTGGCTGACATTTTTGGATGCAATCTAGTCTGTGTTTGACAATAATTCAAAATCACTTCCGCTGCAACAATCTTAATAAATGTCAAATCTGTGTATTTGCCAAATGTTTCCGCGGCTCTAAAATCTTTACATTATACGAGTCTACACGTTTGTAATCATTAGATTTCCCCTTTTGTTTTTGGCTCTTCCCATTTTTTAAATTAAATTAAAGTTGTGATGAGATGACGTCTCGTATTCAACATTCCCTTGGTTATGTTGGAGAGGGGGGTTCGTTTTTTACTCGGCGGAGGGAAAAGAATGAATAAATATTGTCAGGGGTCTGTCCAAACATTTCATGGCATATTATAGTATTTATGTTGCATAGATTTTACTGTAATGCAGCCACTTATAAGTGGCCGGTTGGCATCTATTAGTTGTTAAATTGGATGATTCAAGTATATTTATGTATTTGTCAATGTTGATGGTTTAATTTTCTTTAATAATAATTTAAAGGCAACAATACCTATTGATCATATTGTAAATATTATATATTCACTTCACTTTAGTTTATGAGTAGGATTAATATGTTTAATTTTAATTTAAGTAGTTTTGTATTCTACTTAAACATTACATATGTTTGAATGTAAAAATATAACATAATTTTTTACAAAAAACTCTAAAAAATACATGCAATGTAGTAGTTGGTACTTGGATTAGTTGATCATAAGTCATGGATTTGAGTTTTACATCACATATTACGAACGTGCATGATGGATAGACTCATATATACTATGGATAGGCTTGTAATCTTATTAATATAGGAGTGGTACACTCTTTCACCAAGATATATCCAATAGAAATATCATTACCACAACTAGATGCTTATGCACAACAAATAAACTCTAAAAATATTGCACACAACAAATGGATCAAAATGAAGCCCCTATGGTTGGCCTCAATGGTATGAAGTTGCGTTGGTGACCACTAGGTCACGGGTTCAACCTTGGTTTAATCGTAGCAAAGTTGATTGGAGCTTCAACCCACTACCTGAGGATTAGTGGGTTTGACTCAACCTATAACTGCATCTCTTCAACTTGCACCAGGTAATTAGGTCCTTCTAAGCCCGACATGAGAGATACAACATGATACTTTGATTAACAAAGAAATGGAACAAAATGTCTCAATATAATTGTAGCTCAAATGTACAATCCTTATCTCTTATCTTGTAAAATACAAGCGGGAGTGCCTCCTTATAGCCCTAAGAGGTGGTTGAACAACTACTAAGTGATTGTTGTAAACCCGTCAAAATAGGAGAATCCCCTAATAAAGTTGATCAAACAAATTTCACGAACAAGAGAGGAATATCTCTAATAATAATTAACAAACTCCTAAGATAAGCTTCAACATAAAGAAGTGTGAACATAAACAATGTTAAATGGTTCTAAAAAGGATACAAACCATATTGGCAAGTGTCAACACTCCAACAATTAAAGACTAGTTTTATTTTGACAAACTAACTTCATGAATTCTATACCACATTGAATTCTTGATGATGGAGAAGAGGTTTAATTTTCTATGCTCTCAATAACTTAAGATGTACTTTACGGAACTATTAATCTTGATATCTTAAATATATATTTAGTAAGGGTTGAAATAAATTAAAATTTGATGTACTTATATATCATATAAAAATTTAGTATGTAATATTTTGGTGTTATTAATTGAATTTGAAGGATTAGTTTTAATTTCAAGTTGAAATTTTACATTCATTTAACCTTTCCTAGATAAAAAAAAGTTGTAAAAAAATAAATTGTACATCAATTGACAAGGGTGGATTATGTATACATATCGTACAAAAATATGTAAAATAAAGTACCCGCTCTTCTAAATTTTACAATATTTTAGAGACATGAAAAATCACATATATTTTGAAGAACACAATCCTCATTATCAATCATTCAAATTAAGTTTGGATTATTATTGGATCATGTCTTTTCATTTGAAAAATATTATATTTTAGGTATTACAACTAAATATAATAATCATTCAAAATTATAAGGTAGTATTGAACTTGTTTAATTCATAGTAATTAACTCTTCATCTTATAAGATTCGTAAAGGATATTAATCTCCAACCAAAAAACAAGATGAAATAGTTTCTTGTCCTTCTCAATATTACAATGATATACTACATTATGAAATAAATATATTTGTGCACAAATATTTTCATGGCATGCAAAATAACAAATCTAACATAAACCAATAAACAATTTCAATACAAAAATTAGCAAAACATAATGACAAGATTCTAGATGGTCACATGGTTTGAAATACATGACCTCCACTCATATAAACACTATTTATGATGCAATATAGAAAAAAATAAATATTAAACAAGAAATTGTATATGGTAATATAACTCAAATTAATGTCTATGTTGACAAAAAAAAAACATTATCCATATAAATTACAATTACACTTTTGCATGAGTTAATATACAATCTTAAATAATATAAGAGTGTAATACGTAGAAGTATATAAACCTTGAAGGTGTACAATAAAATAAACTTCCATTAATATTAATGAGTCTAGAAGTTGATAAGATAGTCATCTCTAGAGAATGTACTGAAGTTGTTAAGATCAATATTGGAATAATTGTAAGCTCTATATGACAAACATTCTCACAAAAGCAAGAGAAATTACATGTTGAATGTAAAAAGAAACCATGTTCACTCGTACAAAGTGGTAGCTATTTAATAAATCTTACAATGTTGTCAAAAGGCCCAAGGTTTACAAACATAAACTAAATAAGAAAATGACCTAACCTAAAATGTCACGAAATCTTTCAAAATGCATGGTACTTATTATAGAAGTAGCTGATTAGATAGATATGATGTATCCTAATGGAATCGCCACACATAGTATGGCTACTAAACCACTTTGCATATCATTTCTACTGCTGAATACACTTTCCCACTTGGTGTAAATTTTGCACGGTATATAATATATAGATACTCGAGAGCTTCTCATATAGAGAGTCGTTTGGGGGGGGTAGACTAAACGGGGGTCATCTCATAATATATGACTCAGATGAGTCATTTCATGATGACTAATATATAGTTCCTTTCATATAAATCATAAAGTAAGAGCGAATATCCTGTTAAGCAACCATATTAGAAATCGACAATTGAAGGGCCCAGAGATTTCTATATGAGATGTCCTCTTGTTTAGGATTTAATACTTAATATATCAATTGAAAGATGATCTTTTAACCACTCATCCTAAATTATCACATATGGTTATGTGTTGACTTAGTCAACCAAATAATGAAAAAACACCTCAAAAAATAGTAAACAACCCATTATGTTAGTTGATCATTCAACAATACAAACATATAAGGTGATTGACACTCTTCTCTTTTTAACCCAGTAAACTTAAGTTAAGATTTTCTATAATGTAAATAAAGAGAAGGAAAAACCAACTGCTATTGACCAAAGTTGGTGGAATTCGCTGATATCCCTCCTTTCAAGGCATAAATTGGTTTGAGTTCGCTGATATCCCTTATATGCATAGGCATCCAGGCCTTTTAAGTCATACATCAATGATTTGTAAGATAGGGAATGTGACCTTGAGTCCATGGATTCCTAACATGCATATAAAAAATCGTAAGACTATTGAGTAAAATAGGTATTTGTCTTATTATCTTGTCATTATTCCTCCACATGAACATCGTACATGTAAACTTATGTATTGGCCGAGTTCAACACCAGTGGACAGAGTGGTTATTGGATTTGGAATGTCGAAGAGAAAGGTGTTAAATTAAAGAGCTGAGCTCGTGACAAAGTGACAAGGGGACGAGACATGCAATCTGTGTTTGAATAATAAATGAGAACATACGAGCTCATAAAAGTGTGTAAGCTCGAGATGAGCAGTTCAAGGAGAAACCGAACTGAGACACTTTCAAAGTTGTAACCAAATGAATGACCTCATTAACTGAGATGTCATCTATTTGAAAGGCGAAGCTTTTCAATGCTTAGGTCATCTCAGAATTGACTGAACTTCGTAGTATACACGAGAATTGAGAAGACCTATGCAGAGGAGATGAATGTGGGTATCTATCTTCACTGATCTATGTGGTGTTGGGAGGCAATAATTTGCGCCAACAATTAAAGACTATGTAAAATAAGTGTATTAAGGTATGCCATTTGCTAGAATATAATGTATGTGATTTATATTTATAGCACATGGTA
The DNA here is from genome assembly GCA_019776745.2 of Taxus chinensis. Lineage (NCBI taxonomy): Eukaryota > Viridiplantae > Streptophyta > Pinopsida > Cupressales > Taxaceae > Taxus > Taxus chinensis. The sequence goes on along the minus strand of CM034148.1, from coordinate 768,774,412 downwards.
GGAATATTATAGATGGTTTGTTTCGGTGAGTATCTTAAGTGTAATTATGTATGTCAAATAATATGTCATCAAAGGTATGAGATAAAGTATATCAAAGAATGGTAATATAAAAGGAGATGCTTTGGAAATTCTGTGTGTTATGTTTTATGTTGAAATTACATATTCAATGAATTAAGTAGTTAATGTAATAATAAATTAATCTCTCTCATTTGTTTAATAATACAATATTAGTTTTAGTTCTGGATTATTGAAGTGTATAAATAATTAAATTATCAGTTAGTTTATGTTGAATATTTGGTGGTGTTATTTAAATTTAAGTTAAGTGATGTCAGTTTAGGATACTCTTTGTTATTTTATCACATCTCATTTTTAGCATTCTGTTTTTTGATGTCTAAATACCCGTCAATTGAAATATATCAACCATTGTGTCTATGATCGCATGTGCACATGAGACACATAAAACTTGTAGTGTGAGAAATCCACAAACAAGTATTTAATGATGAATTGAGCTCTACCCAAGTGTCTTTAGACTCTTGTTGCTAAGTGAGAAGACCACCCTTGTTGTATTTATTTAGGCCTTGTTTTATAATGGGTAGACAGTTGTATGATTGCCACTTTGTAATGTGGTAGGTTTTAATTTGCATGTATGACATTTTTTATAGAAATTAAGGAGAAATATGAGATAATTATTTGAAATGCACTTAAGGGAATAAAGACTATTTTATGTCTTGTTTAAGCATGTAGTGAAAAGGTGATCATTTTTGATATTTGTTAGTTTACTTTGTGCATGCATGCACAATTTTCAATGTTTATCATTCTAAACCCACCCCAGTGAGATTATAATTGGTTAGCCTTGATTAAGGTTAAAGCCAATTAATTATTTACTAGTCCCCCATGATTTAAAAGGTATGACTAATACTATCAGTGAGTTACAATAAAATTATATCAAAAACATTCACCTATGAGCATTTTTATGGAGAGGTGAATCTTCATGGGATAAGTAAGACTTGGTTAACACCCAGCTAAAAATAAGCCACTTGAGAACCAAGAACAACCTAGGATTAGTTAGGAAAAATTATGGAATAATTTTTTTTGTTTAAAAGAGTCTACAACCAAGTTACAAGACAACCGTTGTCACTAACAAGTTCCAGATCAATTCTAATCCACTAGAATATTCTTTTCTTTAATTAAAAATTATTAGAGGTCACAAGGTCCAAAAATTTAGGGTTAGAAAGTTCAATTAGGGTCAGAGGGTAATTCCTCACCATACCCACTCTCTAACAGGCTTTAAAGATTCAACTTGATTTTTCTCAAATTTAACTGCATTCAAAATTTCCCTAAATTATTCCCAATGGATAGGATATTTCCTCACCTTTCCATTGATATAAAGAAGTCCTCCTAACTCCTCATATTTCTCAAGTTATGGGCCGGAGGGGCCTTGGGGTGAAAATTTTCATCAAGAGCGGGGCTTGCGGGCCCAGGGGAGAAATTTTTTTCCCCAAGGGGTCTGGGTTGTCGGGACACTGGGCCACGGGGAGGAAAATTTCCCAAGGGGCGGAAAGCCACCTTTGCACCCACACTCCTGTGAGTCCACAAGGGACAAGTGGCATCCCCTAAGCCAACGCGGGGCAAGCGGGGGCGATGGGGGAGAAAGAATTTGTTTAACGCCCTGATGGGGAAAAAGGGTAACATTCACCCGCACCTCCACTGGCACCACCAATGCCATGTGGCAGCTCTTGATTGGCTGCGGCCGGTGGGGCGGAAGGAGGGAAAATATGGAAAATTTTCCCAAAATTTTCTGAAACGTAAAAAGGAAAAAAGGGACCACTCCTCTGTCGTTGCCTCGCAATGCCACGTGGCATCTCTTGATTGGCTGTGGCCCGGCGGGGGAAAATTTGGAAAATTTTCCCAAAATTTTCTAGAAGCACTAAGTGGAAAAAGGGATCCGCCCCTCCGCTGACACCTTGTGGTGCCACATGGAAACCTCTGATTGGCTACAGGTTGGCGGGGGGGTGGTAGGGAAAATTTAGAAAATTTTCTGAAAAAATTTTCCGAAGCTCTAAGGGAAAAATTCGGGCCCATGTACGAGCCTGCTAAGGAAATTTTTCCCAATTTTTTTTTTTACGCCAAGTGAAGAGAAACTTCAGAAGGCCATAACTTTTGATAGAAGGGGCTCAGTTTTGGGAAAAAAAATGAGGACTTTCTGGAAATCTCTCAATGTCCTCTTTACTTAGGAATCATTAATTTTTTATTTTGATAAATTTTAAGGGGTTAATTTCAAGAAAACGATATGCAAGATTTTACAGTGCAAACTGGTAATTTTAACTTGTGAGATTTGTTCAATTTGATCTTATTCCTTTCTCAACATGTCAAATAGACATGGAGAATTATTCTTAGGTGGATTTAGGATAAGATTGTGAGGTAGATCTATTTGATTGAGTTCCAATTTGAAATTTACAATTTTGACAGGAAAATGACTGTGAAAGCTTTTTAACTCAATTTTGCTAGGTTTTGAAAGATTTCCTTTAAGTACTTTTTGTCTAATTGAACTCATTTATATCCTGACATGTTCAATTTTAATTGTTTCATTATTATTTCTTCATTGCAGGTTTGGCCTGTTCATTTATGGTAAAAGTTTACAGAGTTTAACGTGAAGCAAAAGTGGAAACAACAAAATTAACTCTATGGTTCTCATTTTACTTGCCTTGCAAATGAATTTATTTCATGCTAGTTTCAAAAGGTTTCATTCCTTCAATCAAATGATAAACACAAGAATTCAAATTTTATTCTTTTCAAAAATCATATATTATATACAGGGAAGAATAATACATTTTCTCCTCACGTGTTTCACTTTTCCACTTTCCAAACAGGGATTTCATAGTGCATGTTAAACACAACATTTCTAATGGAAATAATATCATATGAACAAGGAAAAAAACATCCATTAATTCAAATGAAACTCTTACAAATTATTTTCCATTTGATTTCAAAATACAACGTACAAAATACGTATCATTCTTTCACATTCTTTCCAACAACAGAATACAGAGTATAGTTCTTTTACATTTCGAATTTCAACTTTCATTGTCAATAAAAAGTATCTTTCCATTACAATGAATATATAGATCATCCACTTTAAAGTGGGAAAGGGATACAATAAGATTTCATTTCACAAGGGACTGTCAAACTGTCTTTTTCTGTTGCTCCAGAACAACAACAATGCCTATTTCTCATTCTTCCAAATTGTAATCACAACAAGAGTAGGGGAAAGGAAATGCTCTCCACCCAAGAAAGACATCCAATGAAGAGGAGAAGACATCCTTCTTCATTGGATCCCTGAGCCCCAACCATAATGCAATAAAATATGTGATCCAACTCATGGCAACTTGACAGGATTTCACAAACACACAAGTAACAATAATCGCAATAAAAACATGAGTCCAGAATAGAATGTAGTTTACAACTACATTAAATCATGACAAACAATACTAAGGCTTCCTCAAGCAAGCCAAAGGAGCAAGAAACTATGGGGGATGTTTTTATGCCTCCCAAAAGAGAAATGGGTATCACCACTTGAATTACAAACCACCAAAATATATGTATATCAAATCCCTGACATTCCTTATGCCTCCCCAAAGTAACCCTTATTCCTCACATTTCCTTATGCCTCCCCAACCTCTTATGGAACCCCATAACGAGTAAAGAAATGAAAGCTATTTATTTGTAAGGTGGAACCCAAATCCCAACTCCCTCCACCCTTATACCTCCCTAAAACAACTTGTGCCTCCCACAAAATAAACCCCATAGTCTTCTCCTACACCATTCTTAGGCCATCTACCCAACAACCCACAAACATGCCAAAACATTCATACATTAACATATAATTCATAAAAGAAGAGCATTTCAAGAGCCAAGCTCCTACCTCTCCATGATGGAGTTGTTCCAAGTTCCAAAACAACAAGCTTTATGCCAATGCAAGCAATCCAAATCAGCCAAGCACAAGCATGCAACAATCTTCCGAAAAATTCTTCAAAGCAAGAGCTCCAAAATAGCAAAATAATTTTCCCCAGAATGAAGTCTCCAAAGTGAAGCAACCCAAAACAAGGCAAGGAACCAGTGTTGAATTTTATAGAAGAGGGAAGGGAAGAGGATGAGGTGGATCCATGTAGGATGCCACATCACACATCCTCAACCCCAACTCCAAAAGGGTTCAACTTCATTCTCCAATGCATAATAAATAGGTGGGTGAATAAAATGACAGTTTACTTACACACTCAAATCCAACCCACACCCCAAAGGACTGAAATTAAATCATGTAAGAAAAGTGCCTATTAAAACCTACAAATTATACTTCTCAAAAAGCATTATAAAAGTCTAATCTCAACTCTCCAACCATAGGTATGGTTTGTAATTAAATTTAAGAGGTATGTGATAAGTTTAAAGAGATGTCCCACAAGCCTCCAAAATCAGCCTCCAAGGACTAATTTGAGAATTTCCAAGAAGGTGGAGTGTTTCACACTGAAAAGTTAACTTAAGCACATGAACATAAACATCTCTTACAACACTTTAAATCAAGACAACAACTCTATTGATTACTTTCTTATGACCTCTTTTATTTAATTAATATTAACAACATGATTACCCATAATATTAATACAACATTTAATAAATAAAGAAAAGGGAAAATGCATCACAAAATAAACACATGCAACATTTAAACAAAATGGAGCAAATAAAATAAGAAACACATAACCCCTTGGTCACATTTAAAGTGTGATCCCCCCATGGGAATCCTAACACACACAAACACGCATAAACAAATACTAGTTGCCAGGGTGACCTTGTTGAATTCATCTAGAATTCCAATGTGGTTGAACTCCAATCCCCTAGATGTTTTTGTTGTGATATTTTAACCTGCAAAACAAAAATACATCCTTCGGCCTCATGGCCATATCAGAACATTCCAAATGGCATATAATTAAAATTCTCTAAAATCATCTAGATATATGGATCATAACAACATCTTTTGCAACCAATAATATCATTTGCAATTTTACTCAACCACTATATCATCATCAAATAATTTCTTGATTTCTAGGTCTACTCATAATATCTAAATATCAAATGTCTGAACAACATGCATAGTATAACCATGTCAAACAATATATCAACATTAATATCAAAAGTGCCTCTAATAATCATCATGCATCATAACTGAATCAATTCAATAATGTTCCATGCTCTAACATCTAAGCCATCATACTATAATAAGGACCATAATCAAGTCCATAATATAACCATGTATCATGATTAATATAAAAAATTTACTGAGTCAAAGGGAAGTGGGCACTACATCGAAGACCCCATTCCTCCTGGATACTAACAACTGTGGGAAACTGAACTCTTAGCAAAGGAACATGGATGTAGATAATCTCATATATTTATAACCCGGACGAGAAAAAGGCCCATGGTCCTGTGATCTAGAATTTGAATGTACCATCATGCTAAAATGATGTCCAAAACACATATGAAGGATTTGTAATATATATTCTAAGGAAGTGGACCAACAAGTGAAACATCATTCAAGACAAGTTTGGTGGAAATGCTAGATGGTAGGCTGAATGGCTGATACGCTACAAGATAGTGCAAAAGGACCCAAGAATCTGGAGAGCTAATTAGAACCTTTTCCATAACGATCAGGGCTCTTGTGTGGCAGTGCCTTCACTTCCCTTACTCCAATGACACCTTGTAAGATATTGATCCTGATACTGTCTGACTATATTATACGACATGATTATAGAACTTTAAAAATTTAGTATGATGTTAGATGTTATGTTATCATGGTTTATTGTGGACTTTGATTCAACATATGGTGATCATGATGACTATTAGAGACATTTTTAGATATTGATGATGTTAGATATATTGTTTGACATGGTTATATTATATGATGTTGTTCGGACACTTGTGATATTTGGATATTTTGAGTAGACCTAGAAAATGAGAATTGAATTAAAATTGTGATGATGATATAGTTATTGGATGAAATTATAAGTGATACTGCTAATTATCTTGATGATTGTTGTGATTCAATTCATATATGTATGATTTTAGAATTTTATTATATTTATATTCATTTTGGATGTCTAATATGGCCACGAGGTCTGAAGGAGGTATTTGTGTTTTGTAGGTTAAAATATCACAACAAACATCGGGGGATTGGAGACCAACCACATTGGAATTCTAGATGAATTCAACAAGGTCACCATGGCAAACTTGTATTTGTTTGTGTGTGTGTTGATTGTGTTAGGGATTCCCATGGGGGGGATCACCTTTAAATGTGACCAAGGGATTTTATGTTTTTATTTTATTTGGTCCCTTTTGTTTAATTTTTGCATGTGTTTTATGTGGTGCACTTACCCCTTTCATTATTTATTTAATGTGGTGTTAATATTGTGAGTAATCATGTTGTTAAGTTAATTAATTAAAAGATATCATGAGAATGTAATTAATAGAGTTGTTGGTCTATGTTTAAAGTGTTAAGTAATGTAGTAAGTGATGTGTAAGTGATGTGTAAGTTAACTTTTGAGTGTGAAACACTCCACCTTCTTGGAAATTCGAATTTGTCCTTGGAGGCTGATTTTGGAGGCTTGTGGGACAAGTTAAACTTGTCCCATACCTCTTAAATTTACTTACCAACCATGCCTATGGTTGGAGGGTTAAATTTAGAATTTCATATGCATTTTTTTGTAAGACAAGTTGAATGTTTTAATTGCACTTTTCTTACATGAAATTAATTTCAGTCCTTTGGGGTATGGGCTTGGAGTTGAGTGTATAAGTAAATACTGTCATATTATTCACCCACCTATTTATTATGTCATTGGAGAATGAAGTTGAATTTGGGTTGGGGTTGAGGATGTGTGATGTGGCATCCTACATGGATCCACATCATCCTCTTCTCTTCCCTCTTCTATAAAATTTGAATTGCTTGTTTGGGGGTTACACTTTTGGGTTGCTTCACTTTTGGATAGGACTTCTTTTGGGTGAACTCTTTTGCTGTTTTGGGAGCTCTTTCTTGGAGAAGTTTTTGGGAATATTCTTGCATGACCTTGTTTGGGTTGGATGATTTGGATTGCTTGCATTGGAAAGCTTGTTGTTTTAGAACTTAGAACAACTCCATCATGGAGAGGTAAGAGCTTGGCTCTTGAAATGCTCTTCTTTTATTTATGAAAATGTTATTGTTGTGAATGTTTTGGCATATTTGTGGGTGTTTGGGTAGATGGCCTAGGAATGGTGTAGGAGAAGACTATGGGGTTTATTTTATGGGAGGCACAAGTGTTTTAGGGAGGTATAAGTGTGGAGGGAGTTGGGAATTTCGGTTCCACCTTACAAAGAAATAGCTTGCATTTCTTTACTCGTTATGGGGTTCCATAAGAGGTTGGGGAGGCATAAGGAAATGTGAAGAATAAGGGGTACTTGGGGGAGGCATAAGGGCATGTTAGGGTTTGAAATGTATATATATACATATATATATATTGGTGGTTGTTTCAGGTGGTGATACCCATTTCCCCTTTGGGAGGCATAAGCAACATCCCCCATAGTTTCTTGCTCCTTTGGCTTGCATGATGAAGCCTTAGTGTTGTTTTTAATATGCTTTCATGTGGTTGTAAAAATACATTTTGTTTTGGACTGTGTTTTAAATGTGAAAATGTTGCTTGTGTGTTGTGGAAGCCTTTGTTGCCATGAGTTGAATCACATTTCTATTACATTATGGTTGGGGCTCGGGGGCCAATGAAGAAGGATGGATTATCCTTTTCATTGGATGTCTTGGTTGGGTGGAGAGCGTTGCCTTTCCCCTACTCCTGTTGTGATCAGAATTGGAAGAATGATAAATCTACATGTTGTTGTTCTGGAGCAAAGGAGAAAAATAAAAAGTTTGACAGTCCCTTGTTGAAATGAAATCTTATTTTAACCTTTCCCACTTGAAGTGGATGAACTTGTATATGTTTTGTAATGGAAATATGTTGTATTGAATATGAAAGTTGTAATTTTGAAATGTAAATGAGAGATATACTCTTTTTTCTGTTTTGAAAGAAAGAGGTTGTATGTATTTTGTATATTGTATTGTGAAAATCAACATGAAAAGAGAAGTTGTAAAAGAAAATGTTTTGTCTGCCCTAATCTTGTCTTTTGGAATAAAAAGGAATTTGCATTCTTTTCCACAATTGGAACTACTTATTGTTTAAAATTGCATGAGTTTGAAATGTATATTGAAATCTCTATTTGAAAGGAAGAAATGTGTGTCGAGGAAAATACAGAAATTTTGTCTTTTGAAATGTGTAAAATTGGAAATCAGAATTGCATTTTGGTTTGAATAGTTTGATTTGAATCAACTAAATGTATTAGATTATAATTGGAATGAATTCTAATACTTGGAAGATGAAAATGGAAAATAGATCCTTTCAAAATTTGATCTTTGTTTTGTTTTTTCAAACTGGCAAATACTTTATCCAAAAATGCACAGTTCAAACCTACAACAATGAAATAACAAATTAAATGATTAAATTGAAGTAGTACGATGTAAATGAGTTCAATTAGACAAAATAAACTTAAAGGAAATATCTTACAAAACTTAGCCAAAATCAGGCTCAAACCGTTTTGTCGTCGTTTTGAAATCAAAATGGTAAATTTTTAAATTGGAATTTCATCAAACAGACTTACCTTCACAAAATTATCCTAAATCCATCTAAGAAAAATTCTCCATGTCTAATTGACGTGTAGAGAGAGGAAGAAATTCAAATTGAATAAATCTTCATAAGTTAAAAAATTTACCAGTTGCCTTACTGTGAAAATCCTGTAGATCGTTTTCTTAAAATTGACCCCTTACACATTTATCAAAAAACAAAAAATTATTGATTCTTTGTGCAAAGAGGATGTCGAGAGATTTCTAGAAAGTCCTTGTTTTCCCAAAAATGAGATCTCTATTAAGAGTTATGGCCCTCTGAAGTTTTTCTTCATTAGCATCAAAAATAATTTGGGTAAAAAAACATTTCTTTGGCAGGACCCACGTGCCCGGATTTTTTCCCTTAGAGCTTTGAAATTTTTTTGGGAATTCCCCTTCCACTTTCAAAGCCTTTTTTTTGTCACCAATTTCCACAAAAAAAGCCATTTTGGAAAAATTTTCCCCTGAGACCCGCTGCCCCATTGCACCATTTTGAGCTGTCAGTAAAGGGGCGTATGCAGGCCCGCATTTTTAACTTAGCTCTTTCATAATAATTTTGGAAAATTTTTTCTAAGTTTCCTCCATGCCGGCCTGCAAGCTAATCAGGTGATGCCATGTGGCATCACGAAGGCATCAGTGGAGGAACGAGTCCCCTTTTTAGATTATTTCACATCTCATAATATTTTTGGAAAATTTTCCTAAGTTCTCCCCGTTATTCTGCCAGCCCGTAGCCCAATCCAATGGATGGCTACCACGCGTCAATCAGGAGGTGTCGGAAGAGGCGTGGGGCTTTTTAATTCTTTACCCTCTTAGCCCTTCGAATTTAGATGTTAAGCCAAATTGATTCTGGCCCGGCCACCCAACCTTCCTTGACATTGGCATCGTTCGGAGAAGTCAGCCATGTGTCGGGCTTGTATACTCACTTTGCGCTTTGTAATCCTAAAGTGCAAAGATCTCTAACTTTCACCCAAGTCCGTTTCTCACTACGAGAATTTGTAAAATGTGGCTCTTTGGGCATGCCTTCCTTCTGTTTCCACGCTGACTTGTGAAATAAAGTGATCATGTGTCCCTTATGGATCCTGGTGGGACCCACGCCAGAGTGCGTGGAAATGCAAACATGTGTCCTCTTTTTGCAGGTGTGTGGACGTGGATAATTTTGATCCAAAAGGGAAAATTAAAAATCCCCACAGCCCATCAACACATGCTTTAGGCAAATTTTCTTCCCGTGGGCCCGCAGGCCCGCCCTTGGGGGAAAATTTTCACTCCTAAGGTCCTGCCGGCCCATAACTTGAGAAATACAAAGAGTTAGGAGGACTTCCTTTATATCAACAAAAAGGTGAGGAAATTTCCTATCTAATGGAAATGTTTTTTGGAAGTTTTGAGTGTGTTAATTTTGAGAAATATCAAGTTGAATATTTTAAGCCTATTAGAGAGTGGTATAGTGAGAAATTACCCTCTTAACCTAATTGATTAATCTAACCCTAAGTTTAAACCTTGTGATCTTTTATAGTTGTCGTATTAATAAAAATTTAAGCTATTAATAGTTTTTGGCTTTGAAACTTGCTTGTGACAATTGTTGTCTTGTAACCTAGTTGTAGACTCTTTTAAACAAAAAAAAAATATTCCATAATTTTTCCTAACTCATCCTAGGTTGTTCTTAGGTCTCAAGTGGGTTATTTATATGGGGGTTACACTTGGTATCAGAACCATGGGTTCAAGATCTTTTTCCCTTGGGTAGACTAGAAAACTTGAGACATGAACTTTAACCTAAAACACTTTTGAATCTAGAAAACAACTTTGCATGGAAATTACATATTTTAGTAAACATGGAAACTGAATAAAACTTAGAAAGATGAACTAACTCTCGCCTTGGTCTATGTAGGAGGCATAGATGGGACAAGGGGTCTTTTCAATTAGACCTAGACTTACCACCACCAAATCATGTTGTAGTAGTTATCCTACCTTAGATTTTACAGACACTTCAGGATGTCAATGCCACTCTACGCAGAGGGACCATAGGAGCACATTTAGTCAGACATGATAGGGTGAAATCATTTGAGGCTCATTCATCTCCTTAGCATAGTGAGGAGCATAGAGGGGAGAGATCCCATGAGGATTCATTCAAAGAATAGTCACCTTAGAGGGGATAGAGAGACCAGGTTTTAGGACTCAAAAATAGGTCTCAGAGCCCTAAGCTTAGGGGTGAGCATGTAGAAAGGCCTAGGGGTCACCGGAACACCACTGCAAACCATATCAGGGAGATCCTGAAGCTACGACCAACTCATTATTCTAGTGACATAGGTGGATTTTAGTCAGAGGCCGGGTTGGTGAGCTTGAGCGGATTCTTCAAGATCTACCCTTGTTCTAGCAACACGAAAGCTCATGTTGTGATCCATCTTCTAAGGGATGGAGTAGGCATGCTGTGGGGGATGGAGGAGCGTAAGCTCCATGTTGATTCTGAGACTGTTATCTGGGAGCTCTTTAAGGATCATTTTATAATCATATATTTGTCTCGAAGGTTCATGCAGCAGAGGATTGATGAGTTTCATGACCTCCGACAAGCATCCCTTATAGTGGTTGAGTATGAGGGTAGATTTCTAGATCTACTCCAGTATTTTGATTACATGTAGGATGAGTGGGTGTGGATCCATAAGTTCATTCGGGGCCTGAATCTAGACATTATAGGTGTAGTGTGGATCCATTGTCCATAGACATTGGCTGAGGCCATAAAGAAGGCCTATAACAGAGGAGACTTAGGGAAAGACCCAACAAGCTAGAGACCGGGTCCAGAGCCATATACATCAGATGTAGGACAATAGCTCAAGGGGGTCTTTACCTCCTCCTCATAGTGGACATGGTTCAACACAGTCATCTTTTAGACCACTGCAGTAGCAACAACAGTGTCTCCCACCATATAGATCTCCACAGAGATTTGATGCATAGAGGGGCCAGAGTATGGGGCCTCCTCCTAGGGGTCCCAATAAGATAGAAGGAGCACCTAGACCTCATTCAGCAGGAGCTTGGTAGCAAATACCTCAGCAGTCCACAACTAGGTCATTAGGATCCATAACACACCCCTCTAGGACACCAACTAGAGCTGCTACTCAGGGGATAGGATCATGTGGTTGTTTTGGGTGTGGTGTTACTGGACATTTTTGAAGAGACTGCCCACATAACCCTAATAAGAGGGGTAAGACACATAATTCAGAGCCTACTGTTGGTGACATGGGCCACTGTCATAGGATGTATACAACGATTGAGAACCACCAAGTAGAGAATCAGAGTACAGTTATTGAGACTATAGGTAGTATTGGTGGTATTTCTACCTCCATTTTGTTTGATTTTGGTTCTTCTGATTCCTTTATTGTACCATCTTTAGTACCGATGCAGGCTGGTGGTAGTTAGGAAGGGTCATAATTGGGATGTTGAGATAGCTTCTAGATCCAAGATCTCTATAGACTCCTTAGTTAAGGAGTGTGTAGTGGATTTGTAACCTTTCACCACTACCTCAAATCTTCGTATCCTTCCATTGGGCTCTTATGGAGTCATCTTGGGCATGGAATGCTTATATACACATAGATCCAGAGTGGATTTTTACCACAAGATCATATCTTCTACAGATGATCTAGGAGTTGAGGCAGTGATAGCAAGGGTCAGGAGACCCATTTCTATTCACACCATCACCGCTATGCAGCTTAAGCGGTGTGTGCAACCGGGTTGTCAGATGTTTGCTTTCATAGTTAGTGACCAATCAGAGGATGGGTCTAGTGGACCATCAGTAGATGACCATCCCATTTTGAGATAGTTTTTTGATGTCTTTCCAGGGGATCTACCAAGGTTATTTCCCCCATGTGAGATATATTTTCATATAGATCTTGTTTCGGAAGCAGAGCCTATCTCACGAGCACCTTATGGGATGACTACCCCTGAGCTCTGTGAGCTCAAGTTGCAGCTTGAGGCCTTTTGGAGAAATGCCTAATTCATCCTAGTGAATCCCCTTGGGGTGCACCAGTGATCTTTGTAAAGAAGAAGGATGGATCCTTGCGGTTGTGTATTGATTACCGCCAGTTGAAAAATGTAACGATCAAGAATCGTTATCCCCTTCTGCACATTGATGATTTGTTTGATCAGATGAAAGGAGCCATAACTTTCTCTAAGATAGACCTTAAGTCAAGCTACCATCAATTGAGCATTTTTGAGGTAGACATTCATAAGACTACCTTCCGTATGAGATATGGCCACTATGAGTTCACAGTGGTACCATTTGGTTAGACGAATGCCCCTACAGTGTTTATGAGTTTGAGGAATGGGGTAATTAGGGCCTTCGTAGATTGCTTCATGCTCATCTTCCTTGATGACATTTTGATTTACTCACGTACGCGTGAAGAGAGTGAGGGGCACCTTCGCTATGTTCTTCGGTGTCTTTGGGAGCAACAACTTTACGGGAACTTGGAGAAGTGTGCATTCTTTTAGATGGAGGTGTAGTATTTGGGTCATATCATTTCTGGGGAAGGTATTGCTGTCAATACTTCCAAGATTAGAGCTATCATGGATAGGCCAACACCCACTACTATCACTAAGGTGTGTAGATTCATGGGATTAATAGGTTACTGCAAGAGATTGTTCACGAATTCTCTCAGATTACACACCCCATCACTTCCATTGAGTGGAAAGGGAAGAAGTTTGTTTGGTTGGACAGGTGCGAGCAAGACTTTAGGAAAATGAAGGAATGTCTCACTACAACACCTATTTTTGTAGTGTCGTATCCATAGGGTGAGTTTTTTGTATGCATGGATGATTCTTTAGTAGGACGTGAAGGTGTATTGCTGTAGAAGGGAAGAGTGGTGTCTTTTGAGTCTCGCAAAATCAAAGATTATGAGCTTAATTATCTGATTCATGATCTTGAGCTTGTGGAAGTTGTGCACACTTTGGTTTGATGGAGGAAATTTCTTCTTGTTTGGAGATTCACACTTAGGATAGATCACTTGAGTCTTTGCCACCTCTTCAAGCAGCCCAATCTCAACACTCGCCAATGACGTTGGATGGAGTTGTTTTTTGACTATGATATGGAGATAGATCATGTGAAAGGGAAGGATAATGTGGTTGCATATGCTCTTAGTAGATGGATACATCTGTCTATGACCACCTCAGTGAGCACATATTTGTGGAGCAGGATTCTAGAGCAGCTTCCTCACGACAGCTTCTATAGTGCATCGAGAGCAGAGATCGAATCTCAGAGATGCCTTGAGGGGAAGTTTGATGGTTTTTATTTAGAAGAATATGGCCTTCTCAAGCATAGAGGTTGGATTTATATTCCCAGAGATGGAGGCTTGAGGCAAGACATCTTGGAAGAGACACATCGTGCACCCTATTCAGCCCATCCTGAGGTGAATAAGATGCACACCACCTTGAAACAAGTGTTTATCTGAAGGGGACTTCTTAGAGATTTGGCTTAGTTTGTGTCACATTATTTAGAGTGCCAAACAGTGAAGGACAAGCATCACCATCCATCTGGCCTTCTCTATCCTCATGTTATACTGAAATGGAAGTGAGATACCATTTCCATGGACTTGATTGTTGGGCTACCAATGTTGAGATACCACCAAGATGCTATCATGGTCATAGTGGATAAATTGACAAAAGTGGCTCATCTCTTTCAAGTAAAGACCACTTATACAACTAGTGCAGTGGCATGAGTATATCTTGATGAGATTATTAGGTTGCATAGGATTTTGCAGAAGATCCTTTGTGACCGCGATCCTTTGTATACTTCTCATTTTTTGACCACCATCTAGTATGTCCTCAAGATGAGGATCAACTTCATCACAAAATATCACCCTCTGAGATTGATGGCCAAACCAAGCGGGTGAATCAGATATTAGAGGACATGCTTAGGATGTACGTTATGGACCAACAATCTAAATGGGAGGAGTACCTATACTTTGTGGAGTTTGCCTACAATAATAGTTTTAAGAGTTCTATAGGCATGGATGCTTTTTAGGATTTACACGGTAGAGAGTGTAGGACACCCCTTAGTTAGGATAGGCTAGAGGATAGGGTTTCTCTAGGACTAGACTTATTGCAGCACGTGGAGCGGTAGGTGGTTATGATCAGACAAAGGTTGCAAGAGGCACATGACAAGTAAAATAAGTATGTAGATCAGCATAGGACCGACCATAGTTTTGATGTGGGCATGAAGGTTTTCCTTCATTTCAAGCCACACAAGAGCCCCATCTGTTATGGAAAAATTTCTAAGTTCCTATATTTGTTAGTCCTTTTGAGATCTTGGAGTGTATCAGCCCTTTGTCCTACCATATAGAGTTGCCACCTATCTTGTCATGCGTACATGATGTGTTTCATGTTTCATTTCTTAGGATATATATTGCAAATCCTTCTCGTGTTCTAGAATGTACATCATTATAGGTGTAGGATCAGGGGTGGGTGATGGTGGATCCCATTTGCATTATAGATCATAGGACCCTAGGCCTTCGAGGTAGAGAGATTGATCAGGTATGGGTGTAGTGGGACAGATATGATGAGACTACAACTACATGGGAGGATGTTACTTTGTTACAAGTTCATTTCCCACATCTATTCCAGTTACTTCCAAGAGGAATTCGAGTCTAAGGGGAGGGGGATGTAGTGCACACTTCCCTTCGACACCTTTTGATATTGATCATAACACTGTTGACTATATTATGGACATTGTTATAGTTTAATTTAGTATGATGTTAGATGTTAGATCATGGCTTATTGTGGACTTTGATTCAAATATGGTGCATGATGACTATTAGAGACATTTTAGAGATTGAGGCGGATATATTGTTTGACATGGTTATATTATAGATGTTAACCGGACTTGTGATATTTGGATATTTTGAGTAGACCTAGAAAATAAGAATTGAATTAAAATTGATGTTGAGATAGTTGTGGATGAAATTATAAGTGATACTTCTGATTATCTTGATTATTGTTATGATTCATATATATGTTGATGATCTTAAAATTATATTTATATTCATTTGGATGTCCTAATATGGCCACGAGGCCGAAGGAGGTATTTTTGTTTTGTAGGTTAAAATATCACAACAAACATCGGGGGATTGGAGACCAACAACATTGGAATTCTAGATGAATTCAACAAGGTCACCATGGCAACTTGTATTGTTTGTGTGTGGTTTTTTTGTTAGGGATTCCCATGGTGGGGATCATGTTTAAATGTGACCAAGGGATTTTATGATTTTCTTTTATTTGGTCCCTTTTTTTTAATGTTTGCATGTGTTTTATGTGGTGCACTTACCCCCTTTCAGTATTTATTTAATTCGACGTTAATATTGTGAGTAATCATGTTGTTAAGTTAATTAATTAAAATATATCATGAAAATGTAATTAATAGAGTTGTTGGTCTTGGTTTAAGTGTTGTAAGAGATGTGTAAAGTGATGTGTAAGTTGATTTTAGAGTATGAAACACTCCACCTTCTTGGAAATTCAAATTTATCCTTGGAGGTAGATTTTGAAGGCTTGTGGGACAAGATAAAGTTGTCCCATACCTTTTAAATTTATTTACCAACCATACCTATGATTATAGAGTTGGATTTAGACTTTCATTATGCATTTTTTTGTAAGCTTAACTGAATGTTTTAATTGCACTTCTTGCTTGAAATTAAATTCAGTCCTTTTGCAATATGGGCTTTATTTGAGTGTGTAAGTAAGACTGTCATATTATTCACGTACTTTTTTATTGTGTCTTAGAGATTGAAGTTGGCTTGGGAGTTAGAGTTGAGGATATGTGACATGACATCCTTCAAAGATCCACCTCATCTTCCTCTCTTCCCCCTTCTATATATTCGTATTCATTTTATTGTTTGGGGATTACACTCTTTTGGTTGCTTTACTTTTGCATAATTATTTTGGGGTGAATTCTTTTGCTATTTGGAGCTCTTGATTTTCGAGAAAGTTGCAGACTTTTGATAGACCTGTGTTTTGTTGAACTTGGGCTGTTTTGCATTGGAAAGCTTGCGGTTTTTAACTTGAAACAAACTCCATTATGGAGAGGTAAGAGGTTGGCTCTTGAAATGGTCTTCTTTTATTATAAAAATGTTATTGTTGTGAATTTTTTGGCATGTGTGTGGGATATTTGGGTAAATGCCCTAGGGATGGTGTAGGAGTAGACTATGGGGTATTTCTGTGGGAGGCATAAGTCTTTTGGGGAGGTATAACTATGGAGGGAGTTGGGATTTGGGTTCCACCTTACAAATAAATAGCTTGCATTTATTTACTCATTATGGGGGTACCATAAGAGATTGGGGAGGCATAAGTAAATGTGAGGAATAAGGGGTACTTGGGGGAGGCATAAGGGCATGTCAGGTATTTGAAATGAGGCATAAGTAGCATCCCTCATAGTTTCTTTCTCCTTTGGGTTACATGAGGAAGCCTGAGTGTTGTTTGTTGTCTTTTATTTGTGGTTGTAAACTGTAGTTTTGTTTTGCACTATGTTTTAAATGTGAAAATGTTGCTTGTGTGTTGTGGAAGCCTTTGTTGTCATGAGTTGAATCACGTCTTCTATTACATTATGGTTGGGGCTCAAGGGCCAATGAAGAAGTATGGCTTCTCCTTTTCGTTGGATGTCTTGGTTGTGTTAAGAGTGTTGCCTTTCCCCTGCTCTTGTTGTGATCAGAATTGAAAAAATGATAAATCTACATGTTGTTGTTCTAGGGAAAAGAAGAAGAAAAAAAAGATTGACAGTCCCTTGTTGAAAAGAAATATTATTGTAACCTTTCCCACTTGAAGTGGATGAACTTGTAGATGTTTTGTAATGGAAATATGTTGTATTGAATATGAAAATTGAAATTTTGAAATGTAAAGGAGAGATATACTTTGTTTTCTATCTTGAAAGAAAGAGATGTATTTTGCATATTGTATTGTAAAAATCAACAGAAAAGAGAAGTTGAAAATGAAGGAAATATTTTCTTTTGAATAAATGTTGCATTATTTTCCACAATTGGAACTACTTCTATTTAAAATATGATTTTGAAATTTAATTGACATCTTTGTTTGAAAGGAAGAAATACGTGTGAGGAAAATAGAGAACTCTGTCTTTTGAAATGTGTGAAATTGGAAATCAAAATCATATTTTAGATTTGAATAGTGTGATTTTAATCAACCAAATGTATTATATTAGAATTGGAATGAATTCTAGTACTTGGAAGATGAAAAAGACAAATAGATCGTTTAAAATTTGATCTTTGTTTGTATTTTGAAACTGGCAAATACTTTATCCAAAAATGCACAGTTTAAACCTAGAACAATGAAATAACAAATTAAACGATTAAATTGAAGTCGTATGCCCTAAACAAATTCTATTGGACAAAAACACTTAAGGAATTTCTTAGAAAACTTAGCAAAATCGGGCTTAAACCGTTTTGTTGTCGTTTTGTTGTCAAGTTGTATTCTTTTAAAAAAATTGGGTGTCCATCAAACAACCTTACCTTCCAAATCCATCCTAAATCGATCTAATAACACTTCTCCATGTCTAATTGACATGTTGATAGAGGAAGAAAATCAATTGATAAAAATTTCTTAAGTTAAAATTTACTTTCTTGCCTTTTAAAAGCTTGTAGATTGTTTTCTTGAAATTGACCGCTTAAACATTATTAAAAAAATAAAATTAATGATTCCTGTGCAAGAGGACGTCGAGATATTTCCAAAAAAAATCCTTGTTTGCCCAAAAAATGATCTCCCAATCAAAATTTATAACCTTCTGAAGTTTTTCTTCATTTGGCGTCAAAAATAATTCTAACTGTTAGAAAAAAAAATTGGGAAAAATTTCCTTGGTGGACTTGCAGGCCCAAATTTTCCCTTAGCACTTTTTGGTCAAAAACACCAAAGGAAAAAATTCCCCCACCACTTTGCTGACCCACAAGCCATTCTATTTGTCAAAAATCACCTAAGTTCAAAAAAAAAATTGGAAAAATTTCCCCCGCGGACCCGCTGCCCCACTTTTGCTATTGTGGTTGTTTTTCGCGGCCGCGCGGGGCCCACAAGAGTTACTTAACCTTTAAAATAATTTGGGAAAATTTTCTAACTTTCCTCCACCACCCCACTGGACCGCACCCAATCAGGTGCTACCACGTGGCGTCACAAGGCATCAGTGGAGGAGCAAATCCCCTTCTTAGCTTAGCGCTTTGGAATTTTTTTGGGAAAATTTTCCTAAATTCTCCCGCCGGCCCTCCGATCTACATCCAATGGATGGCTGACACATGCCTTCACGACACATACGTGGAGGTGCAAATATTTTTAAGTCTTTAAACCTTTTTCTCGCAAAAGTCAAATTTTACTAAATTGCTTCGACGGCCTAACTGGCTGCAACCAATCATTGATTGACATGTGGCATCATTCGGGGAAGTCCGAGGTGTAGGCTATTTTAATCCTTTGCACTTTTATCCCTAAAGTCTAAAATCTCTAAGTTTCCCCACAAGTCTATTTCTCTTGTGACCAATCAACGTTTGACACGTGATGCTTTGGACATCGGCGGAGGCGCGGATCATTTGAATCTATAGCACTTTCCGGCATAAAAGGATGATTGTCTTAAAATCCTCCAACGACCTGATTTTCTGCTAGAGTTTAGAAATGCCGAGATGTGTCCTCTTCAGGCTCGCAGCCGCACGGAGGCATATCACGCTTTTGTTGCAATAAAGGAAAATGTGCTAAAACTCTCCTCACTCCGCGGACCCGCGCATTGGAAAATTTTCTTCCCTAGACCCGCAGACCTGCTCTTGGGAAAAATTTCCTCCCAAGGTTCGTCGGCCCATAAATTGAGAAATACGAGGAGTTAGGAGGACTTCTTTATATCATCGAAAAGGTGAGGAAATTTCCTATCTAATGAGAATGTTTTTGGTAAGTTTTGAGTTTGTTAATTTTTTGAGAAAGATCAAGTTGAATCTTTTAGGCCTGTTAGAGAGTGGTATAGTGAGAAATTACCCTCTTAAACTAATTGATTAATTTAACCCAAATTTTGGACCTTGTGATCTTTTATAGTTGTTGTATTAATAAAACTATAAGACGTTAATAGTTTTTGTCTTTGAAACTTGCTTGCGACCACTATTGTCTTGTAACTTGGTTGTAGACTCTTTTAAACAAAAAAAAATATTCCATAATTTGTCCTAACTAATCCTAGGTTGTTCTTAGGTCTCAAGTGGATTGTTTTTAAGGGGGTTACATTTTCTCTACTAGATTAGTTACAGCTATTGTGCTTGTGTCCACTCTATCGTATCTCTGGAATGCATATAGCTATTTATTTTTCACATAGTGGCGACACGAGATCACATGTAGATTAGACAAGTAAAATATGTCACGAAATTTCCAAATATATTTGGGTAGACCTACAAGTTTCTACAATTCCTCATGTCTCAAAGTCAAGGATTGGTAACACATCATTTTGGGAATAGCAAAGGATAACTTCAAACATTGATATTTTCCTCGACTGCAAGAGAAATCTTTGGCTCTAGTTTCCTCCCATGGTGACAAAGAATCTATATATGCATCGAACTCATGCATTGCAAGCAGCAATTGGTTCATAGGATGTCAATTTATTTAAAGTTGTTTACTTGGTTGAATTGTATTTAGTGTCTCTTTAAGTTTTAATTGTCTATGTTAAAGTATTTGTTATGTTATTTTTATCATGAGGATATCAAATATGGTCTTCTTACTGATTGAATGGTCTTGCCACTGTTAATTTTGTGTCATTTTGTCATAATAAGTGTATGTTATTATTTGTGTTGTGGAAATCAATGTAGCAAAAATACAAGTGTTAAAATTCAATTAGATTATAAAGTTTAATATTTAATTGTATTTTAATGTAGATGTTATATTGTATGTTGTCAAAATTCATTGTGAAAATCAAAAGTATAGTCAACATCAAAATATTCAAGTTGTAAAGTTTCCAAAAAAACATTGCCACACAGATGTACTTTTTGTGTAACCCGATGTTCTATAAATTAAAATGTTTCACTTTTTTTGGGGAGATAAGAAAAAGTGCAATGTGGAAAATGATGAATTTCAACAACCAATTTACTGAGTAAGCAACATGTTAATCAAATGTTTTGGGTAATGGAGGAAGAAAGTCAAACAACAACCTCTGTGTAGTTGCTAGCAATGAGGCCATACATCTTCAGTAATGAAACATTTTTATTTTCAGTTTTATGTGTGTGAATAAGAATAGACAATTATTTTTGTAATTTTATTTTTCTCTCTTAAATGTGTTGTGATATGGTGTGGAAGGTGTAGAACTGTAAAACAATTGTATAGTGGGGGCAACTGACTATAGTGATTCTATATCTATGGGGATTCTATAGTGGAAGTGTGATTGGATAGTGAACGAGCATTCAATGTAGACCTAAAAGTATGCATTGGAATACGATTCTATTTTTAGGTTCTCTTTGCCCCATGTTCGCACTAAGGGTGGAATGTTAGGAAAATTAACACTCACATGGAATTGGTTAGTGATTTAATATTGTACTATGAATATTATGTGAGTAATTATTCACTAGTATATATTATTAGAGATGTGATTAATATCATTGTGACTTATAACAACATTATGTATATATGATAACTATTTTGATTGAATAATATTAGAGATATTTGTGGAGATAAGAATCTTTGTAATTATACGAAAGATATTCCTATATAATTGTATTGTCCTGAGTGATTTGAGATATAATACAATATATAATTATTATTATTATTTAGAGTATAGACTTTGTATTCGACCTCGAGTATTATCTTGGGTGTGTACTATATCATGTGGTCACCACTTTGGATTTCAAGGTAGTCCTTAACACACTATTGGAGTAGTTCACTTAGTGGACCTATATTCACTGTATGGAATTTAATAACTTTTATGATTCCAATTATCTCCTAATAATAACATCCATCTTTTTGAGTTATTTTATTGAGTTTCATTTTCTTGAATAAGTTCATGGGTATGATTAAGGTTAACAAAAACAAACATTTTTATATATAATTGGTTATTGTTTATTACATTAACATATGGAATAAATTGTTTAAATTTGTTTAGTTATTGTTTCATTTGGATATATCAATATGCTATTATATTATTATATGATATAGTATATTATTATGAATATTATACAATATTATTATTGCATAAATCAATATGCTGCTATATTATTATGAATATAATACTATGCTAAATTATGAATTTGTATTACTTCAAAAATTTGTATTTTATCTTATTTATTTTTTTGTCATAAGTTATTAATATTTTTCTACTTGGTGAATGTGACTACAATTTGTAAAAAATTTATAAGATACTTACGGTTAGGTCATAAATCCCAACTTGTGTTATTAGTTGTGTAGGCCTTATTGTATAAAATTAGGCGTCTTAAATCCAATTGAAAACACAACCCCATCAGATGACATTTAATTTTCATGTTTTATGTTTATATGCTTTAATTAGTACATACATAACATGTTCGTTTCAATCCTTAGATTTTCTTTTGAACACCCTATTTATACCATTACATTACCTAATACAATAGTGACCCAATAGCTAGTGTCACATACTAAGGGAAAATCTCTAGAATTGATTCACCATCAATCTTAACATATACTTGGTCGTATTCTTAGAATGCTTCTGCAAAAGCGTTTGGTATAGACCCATTCCAAATTTTATGACGTTATATCCTTCTCGTGTACACCCTATGTTACTTAGTTGTGCACACCATATTATAATCTTATAGTAGCCTTGCAAGCATGACACACATGGGAAACTAATGAACTCTTCCAATAACAATTGATAACCTAAATTTTTTATGACTACTCGTGACCCATTGATTTTATATTTACATATTACTGATAGTGATATTTCACAAATCAGAATAATATGTCACAAATGGTTACCCCTCAGGATTGGATGATGACCTAACTATTCCTAGTACTCCTCATCAACATCATATGCACTTTGTAGCATCCAATACAAGACACATATATGATCATCCCAATGAAAGGATCATAGGATAGTCTTCCTATGAATCTCTTAAGCACATATGAGAACAAAATAATTTCTACAAAGTTTTTTTAACACAAATTCTTTCTATACAATGATATCTATGAAATTCATTTATGACACATTACTCATTCTTCTGATAAAATCTAAATTCAATACCTAGGGAATTAGATAATGTTGTAACACATTTTAGGGGTTTGATGTGATCATTGAGAGAACTATCATTATTGAGGATTTCACCACCTTTCATCTATGCCCTACAATATACTACCAAATGATCATGGTATATAATAAAAATTGGTTGTTTTCATGTTGTCTTTAATGCCAGAAAATATAAATACAACACGGAAAAAATATTTAAGTAAAATAATATGTAAAACATAACCTACTAGGATTTGGATGTTACTTTGTTATTCAGTACATAGAATCAGAAATTATAATTATTCTATTTTAACACTTTACATATTTGACTTCGTTAAGCATTCTCTACTTATAGAATACATAAGACAATTGCGAAAGCATAAATTCCATAAACAATAATACACAGGATTGTGTTGATTCTCAACCATTACACATAGGGAAACCACCACATTGAGGTAATGTATTTATAGGGAACATATTACATATATATCTTCATAACATTAAATTTTCACACTAGTCCATTATTGATCCAAATATTATATTTATTATCTTACATTGTGTTACATCTTATGGCATGTTCAATACTATATGTCATTCATTAATTACACTCTTTTATTATAATTTTACTGATTTGAAATTATCAATACTTACCCATGAGAGATTCACATTATTTATTAATCTTTCATTGCTTGTTTCTTGCTTTTTCACTAATATTATCCTATTTTATTATTATACACAATGTCTATTACATATTGTCATATACATTACTTTCTTTACTCATGCACAATTTTTTTTATCTCACTTATGTTTCTTTTATTTTTTGATACATTATTTTCTGGGAATACACATTTTTTTTCCACATTGTGTGCTCTATTCATATACTTGTTTTCTACACATGGTTATTGCAACATATGTTTATTATGACACATTTATTGAGGCATGTGTTACTTGGTACATATATTAATTATAAAATATTTTTTGATACACATTGTTTGTAATAACTAATTTGATACATACATACTTTTGGATATACTATTTGTGACATATTACTTAGGACACATATAACATAGTGTTTGAAAATATCTTATTTAAACGATAGAAATTGGCAATTTCTTTTTAAAAATGTGTTGTTTGAAACATTCATGCTTAAAACATATTTTTTCACATATTACTATTTGAAATATGTTAGTTGGACACATATATTTTGGCACACGTGTTACTTGATGCAATGTTGTTTGACACATTACTATTTCATATAAATCAATTTCCACCTCATAACTAACTTCTATTAACACTAGTTGATTCATCATCATGTTGTGTTACTAGTCTTTTGTGTATTATAATGGGTCTTCCATGTCATGTTGTGAGTCCTAAAGGATCATTTTTTATCGATTTTTTTGAATACTAACATATTTCTATATCATTCATTATTATTATTTTAGTTACTCATTCTTATGGACTACTATACATGTTAACAATAATATTTCCTATAAGAAACATATATTCTCTATTTTTGTTGGTCATATATGACATACATTTATTTTGGAACCATGTTTGAGTACACATGTTTTAAATGGTTCACATATTGTATGCTTGGATTATACATATTAGAATTTAACCATATTTATTTTTTTAGATGAGTGATATATTGTAGCATCCCCACCTCAAAGGAGGTCATATAATGGGCTATATGAAAATAGCACGCATATCATATCAAGGCACCGTACAGTAGATGAGTTAAATAGAAGTTTTTAGAATTCATACATAATTTAATAGAGTTATGTGGACTTGGTGTGAGTTCATTTATACAAACTTATACCATTAGGTCATTATAGAGATCCAACAATTTCATCACAAAATTAGCTACATTAATGGCACTTAGTTAGTAATAGCTCATCATTACATATTCATATACATTTAAAAGATGCTTAGTAAGTTCAAATAAAATTTACATGGACTTAGAACATGTTTATTATTATAGACTCACATATTTAATGTACTTAGGATGTTTATCTCAAATTTACATGAACTCAATTTAAGTTCATTATTATAATATTTATATACATGTTTACAGAACTTTTTAAATTCAAATCATATTTATATGGTCTTGCTACAATTTCGTCATATAAATGTAGATAAAAAATTTGTGTTTCATATCACATTTTACATATACTTCAAATAAGTTCACTTATATATAATTTGACCACCTGGACACACTTATATATGTTATTTATGGTAAAATATGACGCAATCAGTAGTCTAGGACTAGTGTAACTCCTTCTATAAGAAAAGAAGCAACTTTTATTCATTTCTTAAAAGCTTTACATCCACTGGAATTTATATAGGTCCGAGGAAGAATCTAGAGAGTAACAGAGGAAAGATCTAGAGAGGAACATCCTAGAAGAAGAATAACCTAGAAAATAACTATTAGGAAAGTTCTATAAAAGCTAATAAAACAATGTATTATATTTTTTATTTTCTAACATTCCCCTCTTTAATAAATTGTTTTTACAAATGTACCCCCGAAATTGTTCAAATTCCTCTTTTGCAAGAGACTTAGTGAGTATATCTATGATCTGAGTTTTTGTTGGGTAGTACTGGAGCTGGATGTGGTGGTTTAAAAATTTATCTCGAATGTAGTGACATTCAACTTCTATGTGTTTGGTTCTTGTTGACAAATTTTTCCCTCCAAGAAAAATTGGCTAACAAAGGACCCGTAAGGATTGAAACAGATCATAAGAGGTTCTCGGGGTCTTGGGTATATTTTCAGTCAGTTAAGGAGTGAAAATGACATCAAGGAATTTTTTCCTCTTCCTAGTTTTGACCCTCAGGATCATCTTGAAAAATGATAGATTCCGGGCCCCTCGGCCCACATAAGGGTAAATAGGAAAAAATTAATGAAAAGCATGACAAGCCAAAAAAACACCTTGCATTCGGGCCTCCGGCATGGGAAATTCAAAACATGAATTTGAGGGCTCATTGGGCCACGAAGTTATAAAATAGCTCGTCGAGCACCTCAGCGAGGTGCTCGGTGAGATGATGTTTGCATCGATTGGGACGTGTCACAGAGTTGTTTGCCAAGTAGCTTGGTGAGCCGAGTCACATTGTTGGTTGGGTGTGCATTGGAGAATAGCTCGGCTCCGCATAGCGAGCTCCTAAAGCTCAATTTGATAGGTGGGTGAACTCATGTGACATGCAAGGGAGGTCGGATCGTTACATAAAATAATGTGGTAGCTTAGCATCGACAATCAAACCGCTCAACACTGAGCTCGTATCATGCAAAGGGACTAGCGTAAATTACCGAGCTCATGGGGAGATCGACTCAAACCAGGGTCGAAGATGGGGTTGAAGCCATCTGCCATGGAAAAAATCTCGGCATCGATGGAGGTCATAGTTGAAATTTTTTGAGGCTCAGAGCTCATACCTAGAATTCAAGGTGGAGAATTATATCAACAAGATCTCGAAAAAAGACATAGGTTGACATCAGGCCGAGTTGAATGAAGTGGGCCAGGGGCCAATTCAACTTGGCCATTCAGGAGCTCACTCAAGTTGAAGATCGATCCACACCAACTCAGAGATCAACGTGAAGGATGTTCGGTTTAGTTCTTTGCTTGGAGGTCAGTAAGAGGCAGGCTCAGTCGAGGACTCAGATCGGTGGTAGCTCTTTTTTACAAGGGATTGCATGGTGAAAGAGGAATGAGATGAGTCAAAGATGAGTGAATTGAAGGAGAATTTCGGGAGTCAAGTTTAGCTGAGTGTAAGAACTCCGAAGTTTGAAGAATTCAGACTTATGGAGTTGGGGTGGTCGAGAATGAAAAATAATAATCTCAAAAGCATCGGTGATGAGTTTCCCAAAAATTAAAAACTATGAACTCTGAAAGGCGAGGTGACATAGTGAGCCATGGTGTGTTTAGGAGTCCCATTTTTAGGTTTGGATGTGGGGGGATTTCGGGACTCGAGCAAGTTTCCATTCGGAGGTTGGAGCAGGTAAAGTTCGAAATGGGCATGGTAGAATCTCTGAAGAGGATGGACCTGAAAGCCTGGAACGAATGCATTCCTACCCAATGTAAAATCAAACGACCCGTTGAGTCGTGGACATTAAATGTTGAGATGGCCTTTCTCAGAGTGGTAGGTGCATTAAAGCTTGAACCCACCAAGTCAGGTCGCATAGCAAAGTCGTTACATTGAATGGATCAGTAGATGGGTAGAATAAAAATCTCAGTAGAGCTCAAGGAACCTAAAACCATGCCGGAAATTCTAAGTTCCATAACTCCTGCAATTTTTATCCATTTTTAGAAAAATTGTAGTCATTGGAAAGGGGATTCAATGAAAAATTCAATAGACACTTGTAATTCCCCTTACACTTTCTTGCTATAAAACAAAAAACAAATAAAATATTAGAAAATGAAATATATTTTTAAAAAATAAAAAATAAAAATAAAATAAAAGAGAATGGCGGTGGACGAAATTTAATAGGAGTAGGTGGAAGTTAAAATAAGTGGATGGGGGGTGGCATGAAGTCTGGGTGACATGTGGCAGGAGGGAGACATGGAAGTATGGATGGAGATTGGCGGTGGATGGCATTGGCATTTATGTTGTTGTAGTGTCTAACCAATGAAAGAACGAGACAACTTCTCATGTAATACGATTTCAGCATTGTACAGAAGACATGGGTTTATTCACGAGACAGTCACTCTGTTTCACCTCTACAACAAACAGGTCTCCAACCTGATCAGTTTACATTTTCCGTGTACACCTAGCTGTGCCAAAATATGAGCTATCGAATAGAGTATGGACATACATCAAAGCACAAAAGATAGAAGAATTTTGTCAGATGCTGTAGTTGTTAGACGTGTATGTAAATGTGGATTAGGGGTTGTACTAAACGGAGCTCTCGCCAATAGCCTTCCTAAAATTAGTACCAGTTTGGGTAACACAACGCGACACATGGAGATAAATATATATCTACGACATCCCCTAATTATAATATTTACAAAGTGATTGATAAAGATTTGTTTCAGTCGTTGCAGCGGGTTCAATGTATCTGAAAGGAAGGAAAATTTTTGTCTCCAATGTTATGTTGTTGTATGCAGAAGAGAAAAAGAACATTGAGGTTAAGAAGCACCTCAATCAGGTGAAACGACTAGCTGAATTTATTTAGCTTCTTTTTCTTCTAAACGCTAGTGCTGCGTGTATTATAACCCTGCCTCATGTTCTTGCTCTTTACCTTTCATTCCGAGTAGTAGTTTTATAAACTAAGACATTGAAATTGCCTTTCCCATTCTCCCAGGTATGTTTCCGTAAATTTCGTCTCTTTCATTCTTCCCTACACGAAGAGGAAATGTGGAATAGGGTTTGGACAACAAACAGAGCTTAATATAGTTGGATCCTTGTCTAAAGTCACGATTATAATTGTTCTGGTGGACATGTATGTAAAATAAGGAAAAACACTCAAGGCACGTGGACTATTTGAGAAAATGCCTCATAGATGTGTGGTTTTATGCACTGTTTTGATTATAGGAATGCACACAGCCAAACTTAATATCATAACAATATTATGTAGAGAAGCTTTTTTTTGTGAGCGGCATCTTAGCTGATGATTGCTACGCACTGCTCCACTGTAAACTATTCTAGATATCTTCAACTGTTGCAGACATGCAGTTCCAAAATATCCAGTGTTGAGGGTAAACGGGTAAACCCACATTTATATGAGAAATTATGATCAACCACGCAAGACCCTTTCAATACACCCTTCCATGGTGGTGTGAAAGCACAAAAAATTAGTGGGTGCTTGCAGCAGGTGGTTGATCAAAAGATAAAACAAGACCGTTTCTAAGAGAATATGAATAATGCAATATGTAGAAATCACAGGTATCCTTGAGATGCATTAACCTTTCTCACCTAATGCAACCACATAGCGTGTGCCCCCTATCAGTCCACCTTTCCAGTTGCTTCCAGTTGTGCCAAGTTTTGAATCTTCCTTTACCTTCTTCTAGCGCGGGAGAACTATTTGACATAATGCTAGTGAACTTGGTTACTCCATTAGTCACTGGGAAGTGTGGTAAAGGAACTCAAACTGTTCGTGCGAATGTCTCAAAGATATGTGCTCTAATGGACTCTGTTGGATGCAAGACGGGCTCAAAGTGAAGGCTAGAAAAGGAGAGAGAATTTCGTAAGAAAACATGTACTTGACCATACACTACCAAATTGGACAACTGTGTTCTCCAGTTATTCCGGGCATGGTCTCCTTACCTTGTCTCTTTTATAATTATTGTATAATTTGGTTCCTTATTGTAATGGAATAGAAATAATAAACTGTTGGATAAGTCTACAATTGAGTATTATAATTACAATGTTAGCGTGGAAAAACAAAACTCTACTTGGTCATCTCTGCTACCGGTTTACAAATTGACAGTCAACCATGTTATTACTGCAACCTTGTATGTGCTAGACCCATGGTATCAAAATTAGGTGCTCATATCTGTTGGTTTTTGGCAAGAGCTAGATGAGTTAACTATAACACCATTTTATCTTCATTACAAATTTAGAAAAATGCTATTTCTAGAGACTTGCAAAACAACACTTCGAGCCCGTAAAAGAGATGTCAAGTGTCATATGTGTTCCCTGTTATGTAGAGAGTCACGTTAAACATTAGCTCAACCTCTTTGTACCATTTGTGTTCTCTTTGTCGTTTCTTTAGGAGCCCTGTTACCTCATTTTGCATTTCTAAGAAGTAGTTAAAATTGAAAAGTTGAGTTTCATATCGGCTCACTATTTGGACCCTGATCAACTAAATGTTTATCGACCTTTGTAAAACTCTAGTATTTTTAATGGAACATTTCTTCGAACCTTCGGTTTGGGAAAATCCCATCGCTGGTTAGTTTGGAAAAGGGGTTTTGTAGGCATCCAATCACTGGTTGACTAGCTCAAACTTGATCAATTATGATCGGTGGTTCTGGAAAACCATTCACCAATTTTCCATCCTTCTCCAATTCTGGACTTCATCTATCCCTATGGATTCTTAGTATATAGGTGGACACATAGGAATTCTCCCATCATGAATCTGTGTATCGGAAGATAGTTTTTTAATGCACTTTCTTAGCCTCCAAGCTAAAATTGGGGGTTTTTGCAACTAGCAGAAAATTGTAAAAGATAGTTGTAGGACCCTAGTCAAGTTAACAAACTATGGTAGAAAAATTATTAACACTTGTAAATAATTGTTTCAAACTCTATCTTGTGACTTGCTGTCTAAAATTTCTCTTTCAACAAAATAGTGTTTCTCTCTCTTCTCTCTCTTCCTTATCTCTTTCTCTCTCCTCTCTTACTTAAGGAATGAAATGAATATATACCCTAACCATCTATTTTTGTGTGTGTATTATTACTAAAATTTAAAAGGAAAACAAATAATGTTAATTATGCTATATCTAGGTGGATTCCATGCTAGCGATTTATCACTAATTTCACGCTCACATGGTTTTCCAGGATGTAAGTAAGATGGTGAAACAACATCGTTGTGATTCTTTGTATATTATTGCAACTCAAGTATGTTAATGGAAAGAAATTTTTATGTATTGATATGTTGCAGTAAAGGATTATTATTGAAATTTTGTTAATATGAATTAGATGCTATAATTAAGGGTGCTTTGGGAAATGTGCATTTAATTATAGGTGTTCTTTTGATTCATACTCACATATGCTAAAAAAGGGGGTTTGGATATATATATGTTAAGAGATATTGTAAAGGATAAGTTCAAACTTTGCTAATTATTGAAATGTTTATTAATGAAGTTTTGTAATATTTTTAAGATGCTACTATTTAAGGGAAATGTTCATCTAAACATGGGTGTTATTTTATTCCAAAAATAATAATATTGTAAAAGTGGGATAAATATGTTAAATTAAATTGAATTTAATATTTTATAGTGAAATTCTAGTGTGCAATTGATGATTAAATAAAAAAAAGTTAGTGTTTCTTACTTTGAAAATGTAATAAATAAATATAACCAAAACAATTAGCCCTAGTATAAAATTCATGAATAACTACCCTTCCTGTGTGTTTCCTTTCAGCATAGAAAACTAAGACCTTACAATGAACTTAATTTTAATACTCAATGGAACCTTATAGCTTAGATAAATAAGAGCTCAAGTATGAGTTGTCATCATAGCCTATTTGCTTAACGAAATCATTGTAAACCCAACAGTTAGGAACGACATGATCAAACTTTACCTTGAGTATGTGGTCCCCATCTAGGATTGGTAATCATGTGTTAGTAAGGAGAACATGTTCCCTTAAGTAGTACCCATTGGGAAACCTACATTAAACATAGTATAAATTCCTCTTGTACTGACATACATGTTGAGTGGCGAAGATGGCCAACTAGCCTTGAAAGTTACTGTTATCTATTTTTACCGCCTTAGTAAAATATACAACATGGGAGGATGGGTTTTGAGTACCGAAAAACAATTCATGGAGTGATCTGGAATGATAAAACTAAGATTTAAATTTTGGGAAGCATTACAAGTGATTTAGGAAAGTTTTGTAGGTCTTGGGGGCATCCATCAGAAGTAAGCTTTCAAGCCTTAAGGAGTTTACAGCGTGAAAGAGAAACTTAGCTTCAACGAAAGATTCTGATAGTTGTGTCAGGAGTTATAATTCCAACAAAGTGCTTATGGAATTCATTTTTCATTCCCTACATGGTGTAAAAGATGAGACATTTTGAAGTATCATACATTTCCCAAGGTAGTTCATTCTTGTGGCACAAAATAAGAAATATGGAGAAAGAAGGAGACAATTCAACCTGATAAATTAAAAATTGGATCTTTAACCAAAAACCATTAAATTCAATGGGTTTTTTCCATGTGAAATCATATAAAATTTCACGCCAAAACTCATCCGGGATCTCAAGATACCACCTTCGAAAGTTGACCTCCCGGGGTTGGCTCGGTGGGTTGGACATCTGGGGGTTGGACAGCTGAGGGTTAGTCACTTGGGTTTGACGCCTAGGGGTTGGTCGGGTATGTTGGATGTCTAGGTTGGTCAAGTCACATTTTTTGACACCCACAGACAGTTTTTGACGCCCGTCGCACCGGTCACATTTTCACGACATGTAGGTTGATCGGGTCACCAAGTTTAGACAGAACATATAGGTTGGTTGGGTCACCAAGGTTGGACAGTACAGACAAGTTGGTTGGGTCACCAAGGTTAGATGGTAGGGATAGGTTAGTTAGGTCACCAAGGTTTGATGGTACAAACATGTTGGTTGGGTCACCAAGGTTGGATAGTAAGGCAAGGTTGGAACGGTCATGAGGTTAGTCGGGTCACATTTTTTGATGTGTATGGACATGTTGGTCAGCCTAGCAAATGGAAAACCATTAGGATGGTCAGGAAGCTCATGGTATGAAAATAAATAGGTCCTTATCCAACTCCCTT
The DNA here is from genome assembly GCA_019776745.2 of Taxus chinensis. Taxonomy (NCBI): domain Eukaryota; kingdom Viridiplantae; phylum Streptophyta; class Pinopsida; order Cupressales; family Taxaceae; genus Taxus; species Taxus chinensis. Next base: position 768,742,090 of record CM034148.1, on the reverse strand, counting down.
GGGTTGGACGAATGACGATGTAGAGATGGCGGAAGGGGTTTATTAAATACCATAGTAATGTATGACCCACATAGTTGGATGGTGTCCAACCCCCTAGGGTTGGACAGTCGAAGTAAGTCAATGTGAGGTTGAGTGAGTCACTAGGTTGGTTGGCTCATCAGTTTGTTAGCTACAAGGATGGACGAGTTACATGTCAGACGAGGGTAGGTGAGTGGATGACATCACATCAACTAGAATTAATGAGGCATGACACCCATGACTGCTCATGCAGGAAAAGTACCAAAATAAATGGTTACCCATACCTCTTTATTGGATCCTACAGGTTGGTAACTCAATTTTACTATATATTGTAAAATTGACCTCATTTAGAGGGATATTTTTTCAGAAGGAAAAGGGACTTTATCAAAATTGTTTGAGAGCTATTGTGAGCTAAAGGCCTTGGATTTGGGCTTATTGTAAAATATTTTGTCTCGTGCTTATGGTATGATGGATTGTACATGTTTCTGAGTAATAAAATTCATGTTTCGTAGACATTTTTCACCCTCGCTTGAATTAATTGTACCTTTTTCCTTCCATTATATCTATAAGTATATTGTACATGTATCTAACACTTTTCAGGGTCCATAGTTTGTTGTGCTTTATGAATCTAGGGAATTGAATAGTTTCTTGGACCATGGCGTTTCTACTAGACCTCTCTTCCTCAATTTCCTCCCCATCTTTCACTCACTTGGATTGTCTCACCCTTTCTTGGTGCATCACCTTCATTTAGAGTAGTTTTATTTCATGCATCTTTCTATCCTTGTCTCATTTGAAAGCATTAGATATGGTTAGTTTAGCTTGCCATTCTCTCTACTTTGGAGAATTTAGCACTAGGTTAGAGAAAGAAGCTATATTTCTCCAGAGGATTATCCTACTTGCAAGGTCCCACACCATAGGATAATCCCATGTTATACAGTTTAAACTAGTTTCCTCATACATAAAATCACAAGAAATCACGAGTGTTATAATTTTGACATAATAGTTTTGGCACGCTTGATGGCACAAAAATTTAATATATTCACTTTTTATCAAGATTGGGTGTGTGTCTTTGTGGATTTAAAACCTTTAGAGACATTGCAACAACACATCTGGTGACTCCATCATTCAAATCCAGTGGTTTCAGAAGCCCAAGTTTATCAACTTCATGAGAAGAGTGCAAACCTAGTTTAGAACAAAAGAAGAAGGTGTTTTTAAATACTTGTAGTTATCTCCAAGAAGAAAAAGGAGAGGGAGAAGAGTACAAAGGTATACATTTCTATCAAACATAACATTGTCAACACCTCCACCTGGTATACCCTTTCTTCAACCGACTAGGTTTCTGAGGCCACTCATGATGGCTCACCTACAACCACTAAATCATCCACCTCCAAACACCTATTTAAATTTCACGGGAACAAGTCCACTTTCCCTTGATGCAAACAATATGGTCCCCATAGCAGCATTAAAGAATATTCCATACTTGATTGGAGAAAATAACACAAATCCCATTTACCACATTGAAGACATTGCAAATGTTTGTTCCATAAATGAGATTTCTAAGATGGATGTTACAATCAAGTTCTTGGCTTCTTTTTTCAAAGGAAAAGTATTGCAGTGGTTTAGAGGCTTAGGAGCAGGGTCAATTAAGAATTGGGATCAATTATGCATAGCCCTATGTGGACAGTTTAGGTAGAGGGCTAGCAATTTATCCCTTTTGGAGCAGATCACTAAAATCAAAAGGGTGCCAAATGAGCAAATGAAAGACTTCAATTCTAGATTTCAAATAACATATGAAAGGATCTTGATTAGGGTTATACCAATAGCTAAAGGTGAATTTCTCTATTTTCTTAAAGCTCTAAATTCTGATATATCTGTTATGATACAATCTATGGGAGGAATAACCCTACCAAATGGTTATGTCATAGTCATTAGAGCTAAGAATTACCTAATTAAAGCTGGTAAACTTGCACCTAGGCCACCTATGTCCTCCTATCTAGATATCGGGAACCATAATCCTTATTAGACACCTACAATAGCCCTCATCCTTGCTCCAAGAAATCATAGTTCAAATGAAGCTTCCACTTCTTCTAGTACTTCTAAGGAACTCTAGGAAGTCATGAAACAATTACAAAATTTGGGGAATGAGTTGGTGACGATAAAAAGGAAAAAAGCTCAGAGATCCAAACCTTACCATCCTTAAGCTCAAACAAATGGTCCTCTGTATCAGCCTAATAAGCCTCCCTCTTAGGTCAAAAATTAAAATTCAAACCAAGGGTAGTCTCAAATTGCCAGACCATTTCTGATTTACAACCCTAATGCAGTTTCAACATATAGGGCTTTGGTCCTAACTTTAAAAAACATGGCTCAAGAATATGATTAGTGCTTCCTATGCAATCAAACTCAAAACTATTCGATGTGTTTCAATGGTTCTTTGAATAAAGTTCTTATGGTGACAATAATGGGTTTGGAACAAGAGATAAGCCAGGATGATAATCAACAAGAGGAAACAACTCAGCAAGAGGCATCTCCAAATGAGACCACACTTATGAATTGGCAGACTGAAGATTTCTATGGTATAAATCAAGTCCCTTCTAAAAGTGTAGTAGCCAATACATGGTCTAAGAAGAGAAATATTGGAGAGGGAAAATCATTGAATTCAAATTATCCACAACCGTCTATCACCCAACAAGGTATCGGTGACCAAAATACATCTCCCAATGTGCAAGGTCAGCCTAAGCCACCTTTTAGACCAGCTCAAGTATCGGTTGTAACAACCCATGTGCAAGAAAAACGGGCAGTAAAGAGATAGCTCATATCCATTCAAAATTATTTATCATATGAGGAAAATGAATGTAAACATCTAAATGTGGGATTTATTAGCTATCCCAGGAAAAAGAGACCTATTGCAAGCTGCTATGACGAATTGATCAGCATCGAATCAATCATCCAAAGAGCAGGCAAAGGTACTCACCAATGTAGCTCAACATGGGGTAAATCAAGGAGGTCCACAGGGTAACAATTTGAATCCCCCACCATTCTATATCTCATTGATCATTAGAGATAAGGTTGTACATAATTACCTAATTGATTAAGGAGAAAGTAGCTCTGTAATGCCAAAAAAAAATAGCCGATCAGTTGGGTCTTCAATATGAAATCATTTCTAAAGGTGTCGTGTAATTTGATGGGACATCAGTAACAAAAATTAGAGTAATCAAAGGATTTAACCTTACGTTACACACATGTCCCAATGTGACCATCTGACAAGATTTATCAGTCATAGACTTATCACCACTCTTTGCATTGTGTCTATCAAGAGAGTTCACCGCTAAAATTGGAGGATATTTGTTTGTTGAATGGCTCCACATGTTATTCAGGACAAGCTATGGATGTCAAGCTATGATTAGATCTGAGCCTATTGCAAACATCCATATTAAGCCTCATACACCAAGCCCAATTAATGTAAATTTCTCAGCTCTCGATTGGGAAGATTGTCCAAGAACTTATGAACTAGATACCAAATTCAAAAGCATTTTAGACATGAATTTGACCCTTACAATTAGGGGTCTATTGTTTGCACGAATAAAATTCACCACTTACTAGTATCACTAGGAAAGATACTAAAGATAATAATGAGGTATGGGAACTATTTTTTGATGGATCAAAGAGTACACATGGTGCTGGAGGAGGAACTATGATTATTTCACCACAAGGTATAAAATATTACTCAACTTTTTGTTTTTAGTTCATTTCCTCAATTAACACAGTTGAGTATGAAGCCTTGATCCACAGATTGTTAGGAAATAAGAGATAAAATATGCGGAATAATCCCTTACAGAATCGCAACAGTAGAAACTAATATGCTGAAAATATTATAGATCTCAAATAAAAGTGTAAAATAAATAACACAACACAGAGAGACAAGATTTAATGTGGTTCACCCAATTTGCGCTACGTCCACCAAGAATCACTTGCTCATATTTTATTACAAGCCTCCACTCTCTCAATACAATACCCAGATCCATTTGGAGCTGTGCTCAACAAACTCTATAGAATTCACACCTGGATTCAAAACACATCTGTAATACATTTTCTTGTATCTCTAGCATATGCATAAAACCATATAAATAGATGATTACTTAAGCATTTTGATACAAAACCATGGGTATCAAAACCATGGGCAAAAAACTGTGGGTATCAAAACAATGGGTACCGAAAAAACCATGGGCCCAAAAACAACCCATAACGGTTACCCATTACCCATGGGTTGATAAACCACCCATGAAAATTTGCTTCAGGGGCTTCGCCTCCGAACCCCCTAACTCACTCACCGACGAGTGGGACCACCGTTAAAATACCCGAGTGTAACACATAAAAGGTTGTACCACACTCTAACATGAAAATAGGCTCCACAAACATAACATAGATTGCATTGGGAAAGAAAGAGAGGTATTAAAAACTTGCAAGTGTTTGGGGATAGTGAGTTAATCATGAACCAAGTTAGAGGGAAACATGCTACTAAGAATAAACTACTCAAAGCCTACAAGCATCGAGTATGGGATCAGATTGAAGACCTTGAATCATTCAATGTTCAAGCCATACCAATAAGTTGGAACGAAGTTGCGGACAAGCTTGCGATAATTGGAGAAACATTTAATGTGGTGGACACCATTAAGAGATATAAAGAACAACCACATATTCATGTCATTGTAAGGCCAGTTGTACCAGATAATAACATAACCTGGTAGGTTTTCAAGAATGGTCAGCAGACCATTAATTTTTTATAGGAGGAGGTTAAGTTCTCATTTAAAAATCAAGGGAAATTGGAGCAGTAGTAGAGGGATCAAGTAGTGTAGCTATGGAAAAACAAATTTCAAAAGGGTTTAGTGACTTTAAATTCAATATTCAACCCAAATGATCAATTCTGGAAAGAGAAGGCCAACATTCAAGTCAAAAAGGAGGATTCTGAACCCATTTCGGTTGGAGAAGGAAGACACTCCAAATAGGCAAGATGAGAAACAAACAAGAAAAGTATAACCTTTTGCAGCTTAGCAAGGAATTCCCAGATGTTTTTGTAAGGATCTATGAGGATATGAAGGGTTTTAACCCAAAATTGGCAAAACACACCATTGACTTGCATCAGGAGGCTAAGCCCATCAGGAAAAAAAAAAAAGGCCGGTCAACCCTCATATAAAGCCTCTGATGAAGAAGAAGTTTAATAAGCTCATTGAGGTGAGTATCATTTTCGTGATCAAGCAGAAGTTGGGTTGAAAATTTTCTTCCCATTAGGAGAAGGAATGGGTAAATTAGGGTGTGTGTGGATTTTTCAGGATTTAAACAGGGCCTCCCTCAAGGATCACTATCTACTGCCCTCCATGGAGCAGATTATGCAAGTAATGGCCAATTCAGAAATATTCTCCCTCTAAGATGGATATTCAGGCTATAATCAAATTATGGTGAAAGAGGAGGATCAGTTCAAAACATCCTTCACAACAAAATGGGACACCTATACATACAGGAAGATGTCATTCGGGATATCAAACACTGGAGCAACATTTCAATGAGAATAGATATGGTGTTTATAGGGATGTTAAATAAAATAGTTCTTGTATATCTTGACGACATCTCAATATTTTCTAAAAATACAGAAAGTCACCTCTTTCATCTTAGATAAGTCTTCCAAAGGTGTAGGAGGTTTGGAGTTTCCTTTTAACCCAAAAAAGTGCATATTTATGGCATGTGAAGCTAAAATTTCAGGACATATTGTGTCGAAGGAAGGACTGACAATTTATTTGGAGAGGGTAGAAGTCATTTTTTCTCTACCATTACCAAATCATAAGAAGGATCTCCAAAGATTCTTAGGGAGGATAAAATTTGTTCATAGGTTTGTACCATTTTTTTCCGCTCTTGTGAAGCCATTAATGATGATGCTGAAAAATAAATTTGATTTCAAATGGACAACTGAGAGAAAGGAGAGTTGCGAGGCTATCAAGCGAGCCATATCTCAAGCTCCAACTCTCATTAATCTGGATTTCACCAAAGGCTTCTTTCTATACGCCTTCGATGGTTCAGACACCATCTCTACAATCTTGGTGCAACAAAGTAAAGAAGGATTATAGCAGCCTATTGCATTCTTAAGCCAAGGCCTTATGAACTATGAGGTAAGATATTCATTCATTGAGAAACATGTCCTTGCCGTGATTAGAAATTTTAAGAAGTTCCTACATTTAGTGTCAAACAATAGACTTCATCTATTAATTTCACACTTTGGTGTAAAATATTTTCTTTTAAACAAGGACCTCAATGAAAAGAGATCTAGTTGGATAACCAAGGTCATGGAGTATGATAATTATATAAATGTTCCCAAATTAGTTAGGGGGGAAGGGTTGTGTGAGCAACTAACTTATAACTAGATTGGTGAATCAAGAGAGGAGGTAGAAGTTGTTATGGTGTTATAAGATAATGAAGAACAAACTCCAGGTAGTATAGCCATTCATTGTTGGACTCAAGATATCGTATATTTTCTTCAAACAAGTCAAAGTCCTTAGGGATTGAGTAAGTCCAAAAGGAGGTATTTTAGACTTTATTTCATCGCATACGTGCTTGTAGATAATATTTTTTTCAAAAGGGATGTGAATGGTTTCTTCCTAAGGTGCATCAAGACAGACTAGATATAGAGGGTATTGCACAAGTTTCATGATGGAGAGGAAGGTGGTCATTTTTTCCCAAAAGAAACAACTATTAAAATCATGAGGGTTGGTTATTACTAGCCTAATATTTTCAATGATTGCTACTCATGGATCAAGAAATACAATAAGTTTTCTTTCTTCATAGGTAAAGAGAAGCTATCAGCCCTCCCACTCAATCCTATCTCAGTTAAACAACCTTTCATGTAATGGGGGATAGATTTTATTTGGATGATCAATCCAAGTTCTAGCCTAGGTCACAAATAGATTATTATAGCCACAAACTACTTCACTAAGTGGGCAGAAGCAATTACACTTAAAGAAGCAAATGAAGCTAGCGTTTTGGATTTCTATGAAGGTATTACAACAATGTTTGGTGTTCCTTACACTATAATATCGGATAATTCCTTAGCTTTTCTTGGAGAAAATATTTCTAATTGGGTTGTTAGGAATGACATCTACTTGAGCACCTCTTCTAACTACTACAACCATGGTAACATGCAAGCATACTCCATGAACAAAAACCTGCTGAGAAAGAAGAAACCGAGATGAGAATCAGAGGACTTGGCATACCAAATTGAAATCAGACTTGTGGGATGATAGAATCAATCTGAAGAATTCAACTGGTTATTCCCCCTTCAATTTGGTTTATGGAAGAGAAGCAAGGCTACTAATATCCCTTGAATTACCAACCTTGGAGCTTATCAAGCAACTGGAGTTTGAGTTTCAAGCTATGGAATTCAAGTTTGTAGAGCTCCTGGAGCTGAAAGAGCTAAGAAACTAGGCCATGAAAATAATGGAGAAATACCAAGCTCAAATCAAGATGAGTTTTGAAAGAAAGGTCAAAGATAGAGACTTCCAAGAGGGAGACTTAGTCCTTAAATGGGATGCAAAAATAGAAAAACTAGGAAGGCACTATAAATTTGATGCAATATGGAGTGACCCTTAGATGATTTTGGGTTACAAAGAAAACAATGCTTTCCACCTATCAAGGTTGGAAAAAGAATAAATGTAAATTCCAGTAAATGTAATATATCTCAAGCATTGTTATTAAGTGAAATATCCTTCTTGTACATATTAGTTTAGGATATGTAATTCCTCCAAGTGCTTGTAGTACATTGCTTTGTTTTAGTTAGGTTGCTTTTGTAAGAAGTGATTTCTCACACTTTGCATATCCCACTTGGGGTGTGTATGATTTTTAATGTTGTACATGGTGTGTGTTGTGGTGTGTTGTTGCTCTTACACGATCCATTCTTTAGAGGGGACATGTTTTCACGGGAAAACTCAGGTTCCAACAACAGTCCCAATCTCTCTGAATCATCTTGTATTCCCAGGATTTATGTAGTGTTTAGGCTTGTCAAGGAATCATCAATTGGTTTTATTTCATACTTGACAAGAAATCATATTAGGGACAATTTCAAGGGGGAATCAACCTTTTTCCTATAGATCAAATTTGTAGGAGAAACAAGTTCCAGGTTCAAGTATGAGTTTTTTAATGGCTTAGGGACATAATTTATATTTTAGGATTGTACACAACAAATTTGGGTCTTACGACACCCTGTACCCCGTATCCCGTCCCGAAACCTAACCCTGCCTCACCACCTACAACCTTACACACTGAATTATTTATTAATTACCTTATAATTAATAAATCCACATCTCCAACCCTGCCACCTCACCTCGCCACCTCACTATGACCTAGCCCTAATGCTAAACTAACCTAATTATGACCTATGACATGGTCCAGACCCACACCCATGACTCATCACCCCTCACCCGCATCAAAACGAACCTAATAATGACTTGACCAAGCCCACAACTGACCCCTTAGGAGAAAAGGAGGGAAACTTGGCTATTTTACTAAAAATAGCCAACTTTGACCTAACCGACATCGGTCCCTACACGGCTGGCGTCGGTTAGGTAACCGCCATCGGTTCCCTATAAATGACCTCCCCCAACCAAAATGAAGGGATCCAAATCCATTTGCAAGGGAGAGACAAGTGAGAAGGAGAGAAGAGTTTGCAAAGAGGAGCATCAAGCCCAAAACTAGAACTGGAGTAACTAGAGCATTGTGACACTCATCCAAACCTTGGGGAGAGTTGGAGGATAGCTTCATCAGATCACTTCCAATTGTTGGATCATCCCAACTAGGCCTTTCCTTCACCACTGCATTATTTGGACCTACGTCCACATCAAAAACTTGAAAGTAGTCTCTCTTATCACCTTGTATGCTTCTAGACACTACTTTGTGAACTTTTAATTCATAGGGATTATAAGCTCCACTCCTAGATCTACTACCCGGCAACAACCTGCTACCTAACCTTTGGTCATCCATCTCTATATTACCCCAAAGACAGCTCTCTCACTCTTTGAGTCTTCTCTATCACCCTACTACTCCCCTCAGCTATCTACTAACCTTCTAAACCTCATAACCACCTCACACCAAACACCATTTCAAGAATCCCTAAATCACTACCCCTACCGATATCGGTTATTCCCTATCGGTACCGGTTTTATAACCGACGATCAGTTATCCAGTGACCGACATCGGTCACTATGACTTATACCAAAACCAACCTTTCACCTATTCACCTCAAAAGCAATCTCATGTCCATCCTAGTCTATCCTTATAACTTGAGCTGAACATATCAATAACCAGTAACCAAATAAATAACATCACATTCTATTGTTGGTAATTTATTCTCTATTGCTTTTAGTAACGAGATACTTAAATCGTGAGTTCGCAATAGCTTCTTTATTATCATTTGACATCAATTTGTATTGAAAAGGGAACTGACCACGTTCGAAAGGAATTCTAATATTTCTTGGGCCCAAGGTAGCTCCCTCACTTGTTGTCTAACTAAAATCTGGTCGTCTTACATTCTTATTTGCATGTAGTCCTTCCTATACAAAAAGGAGCTTATTCACAATCAGTCTGATCTCTCTGACGGTACGCGCACATGCCTTCCCAACACTCTACAGGTATTCCTCCTAACCCTAATCCCTTATTTATTTCTCAAGAGAATGAAATGATAGAAGCAACTTTATTCTGGAACTAAAATTATGTGCGAAATATTTTGGCATGCCCGGTGGGACCCTATCCGGGTTTCTTTCTTTCTTGCTTTTTTTCATATAAGGAGCACACTTTGTCATTTCTTTCTTCTAAATATTCACAAAATATTTTGTGATTTTGGTAAAAGAATTTGTCTTTTCGCATCTTCACATTAGTGAAATTCATCTTCTTGACCTCTTCTCTTTCTTTGCTTCATCGAATATCATTTTTGATTTGGGTTTAAAACATGTGCATCACATTCTTTCTTATTGTTTTTTATTCTAGCGAACGTAGATTAAAGTAATAGGTCATACACGTGGGGGGTAATATCCACGGTATTGATGAGAAATTAATCTTACTCTCACTGCACAACACATACCAAATCACATCATAATCTACATAACATTTCAAACATCCCCCATTTCCACAGTATTCCTCCACCCAATTGAGGTAACCTTACAAGCCAAAACAAACTTGACATCTCCCTAAGGTATTTTGTTTAGGAATGACATCATCTTGCATCTAAGGCATAAGCCCAAAAGTGATTAAAACTAATCCTAGGGTTAGTCTCTTGATTTGCTTATACATCTTGCTTGTTTTCTGTTTTTCTTTCAGTTTTGTTTCTCTGTTATACCCTGTCTCAGTTATCACTTCAGACAGGTTGGTGGGTATACTAAGCCTTGTTCTCCCCAAACCAGCAGCCTCTTACATTCTCTCTTTACCTTCATAGTAATTGGCACCGGTCCTCTTCTACCGACATCGGTTACTGGACCGACGCCGGTTACAGTCTGACCGACATTAGATTACCAGACTGATATCGGTTATTGTGTTTTACAGTTCCTGAAAAACTAGTAACCTACCAATTCTAACATTTTGATGCGTTTTCTGTTCCTAATTGACTAATTCTCTGTTGTATCCTCTTGTCTATGGTTGTTATCACCTAGAAACAAGCTGCAGCCATGGTTTCACATGCTTGTTCCGTGTCTTTGCCTAAGTCACCCCCTTCGCATCCTATGGGGAATCCTATGAACACCAATGATTTTGCCAAGATCTCTGTCAGAGATCTGGATTTTGCTAAATTTTTGGATGCTAATCTTGGCGTTGTATAGTATTATTTGTCTCATACCCCTGACCGTACACCCGACGGTCAGCTCCTCTTGGGTATGCCTATTAGTATAGCTACGCTCACTTAGCTCCTTCCCCACCTAATAACTCTGCCTCACCATCTTCATCCTTATCCCCGTCTCCTAAACTTAGTGGATTCGATGGTCGATACTACACCAATTGGCTTTCCCTTTGGTTAATCTGGAGCCCCACATATCACTACCGTCCACTTCCCCTACCTAATCCCTCTCGCAAATTTCCTCTTTCATAACTTGTTCTCTACCACCTATCCACACGAGCTTTCCCTCTCAAGCTCCGCCCACCTTTTCATTTCGGCAAATGCATTCAGTGGCCTCAACATATTATAGAGGACACCCTTATTCGGCCACCCCAACACATTCATCATCGATACCTTATCAACAGTTAGCCCCACCATTGTCTAGTAGCGGCTCTTGGCCTAATCTTCCTCCGTTTACAACGAAAACACGATCATCTAACCCAACCAATGATTTAATCAAACAAATGATGGACAAGATGCAAAATCTTTAGGCTTCTGTTTCAGGAAGCCATAACACCCTGACATACGAGCAAGGTTGTCAGGAGCTTATTCATTCTTCTGTCCCCCTTCATACATATCCTCCTCAATGGGAATTACTGAAATTTACTCGCTTTAATAATAAGGGGGACCCTCAATAACACTTTCGATCATTTAGACATGCTTGCTATTTGATTGCTCATGACGATGCCTTACTACTCCATACCTTCCCCATGTCCTTATCAGGACCTGCCTTGGAATGGTACAGTGCTTTAGCCCAGCACTCAATCTTCTCCTTTAACTAGTTAGCCCAATCTTTCTTGGATCATTTCTCCATCAATATTGCCAAGAAAGTATCCATTACTGATCTCTATGCCATCCGACAATTTGAAGACGAATCTATCGTAGATTTCGTTGGACGATGGCGGGGCCTCATCAACCAACTTACTTATGCCTTACCTCAGGCTAAGCTCATCGAACTCTTTACGTGGGCCTGTGTTAAACACATTTCTCCCACCCTCCAAATTCAAACTTTCCGCACCTTTGATGAGGCCTTTACTATGGCTTGAAAACTAGAGTTTTGGGCCTTAGAGGACGAGAAATTGAAGTTGCGCAACAAAAACTCAAATTTCCAAACCCAGGACTCCACGAACAAACCCAACACCACCAAATCTCATGCATCGGCTGCTTTGAAATCAAAAGGAGTTGTACATGTGGTAATAGTTAAATCTCAAGCACCGTCTTATACCCAGCCAAAATCCACCTATAAGTATAAAGCCGAACCCATCAAGTACACTCCCTTGGGAGAAACTTATGAAGTGATCTTGGAAAAATTTCTTAAAGCAGGAGCTATCACCTTGCCTCCTATTAAACCTCACTCCGGGTTTGATTCCACCCGTGCTATACCTTCTTGGTATAAAGAAAATGACTTCTGTAACTTCCATCACATCAAGGGACACAACCATGAAAACTGCAAGATGTTGAAAAACATAGTGCAGGAAATGGTTGATGCAAGGGATATAACCCTCGATAATCCTAATGCCCCTGCTAATCAAAATTTAAAAATCTTCAACAAACCATTTCCAAACCATTCCTCTAACAGTAACACAAACCAGGAAACCTTAGCCAAGGAGAAGAGTGTGCATGAGATCCATGTTGTTTTCAACTCCCAACCAAGAGCTTCCATCGAAGAAATTCTGAATCGATCCTCTTCACTGATGCAGGAGTCCTCGCCCCCTTCTCCTTCATTAGGAAAAGAGGATAGCCCTGCTATTCCTTTACCCATAAAGGAATTAACCACCCAGAGTTCTCTTCTCACAGAAGCGCCTTCTTACAACACATCCCTGCAAGGCTGTGAGCGGTTGTTATCCAACTTATCTATTTCCCAAACATCTCCTTCTACCACTCTTGCTACAAAAGAAGAAGGATCTCCACTTTTTATATCATCCTTAGAAGAGAAACCCCTCAAGCCTACATCACCAAATTCCTTAATCATGACAGATCCTCTAGAACATGCCCTCCTCCCTATCAGTTCTTCATCACCTAAATATTTCTAGTGATCAGTTGACCCCTTAACTCCCATTGATGCAGCGCCTCATTCACCCCTTGTATCACACCCCTAGTGGACCGGAATCACAACCCACTTCTCTTACATATCAAAATGCCCATCCATACGTGAAGATTGTCATCCCCCAGAAGATAGACGAGTCTTATGGGAACGTTTGAGAACACCATGCTCTACTCAAATGCAAATGACTAATCCAGACACCTCTACCATATACCCGAAGATTTTACAAAATCTCAAAATGCCTATGTCCTTACCTCCACCCCCCTCATCTCTGCCGAATACCTCATCAACCTCTATCAACCTAACCAAACCTTCCCCTACGCTTGGGACTTTACCAATACCCAGCATGACGCACCCACCTAAACGGTTAGACTTATCCAAATATAAAGCCATCAATATACCTAGGAGACAGACCTAATCTTCTCGAGTCCAATCTATGCCTCCACCACAACTAAAATCCTCGCCCCCGATCACACCAGTACAGCAGGCACAGCTTCAACCCTCACCGTCACACCTACCTTCTATATTAGGGCCTCACCCCTCCACCTTGCCTCAATACACCATGCCTCCCACGTCTTCTTTAACATGACCAGGACCTTCTGCACCCATACAGAAATCCACAGGCATCTCAACACCATCGCCCCAAGTATATTTCCTATCTACCAACCCTAGGCAAGGTCGATCATCGAAGGACTTGTTTGATGCCACTCCTCTTTCCCCATAGTTGTTTCCTGCCACCACGTCATCTATGGCCTCAACATATAACTAGCTAAACATGAATTCTACACAGAAGAAGCCACACCTAGTTCAACCCAATCATCAAAATCCCTTGCCTAAACCACCACCTGTACAAACCACTCATACCCAATCATTACCAAAATAATCAATAATCTCACCCACTCAATCAATAGCCTCATCTTCATTTGACCCGCTCAAAGCATCTTACGCCAAGATCCTTGATATGATGGTAGGGGATGCGACCATTTCCCTACCCCCAATCAGACCCTATGATCCATCTAAGCCTCAACCTATAGGTTATGATGAATCTAAAATCTGCGCCTACCACCGCACACCAGGACACAATGTAGAAGGATGTAAAGCTTTGAAATCCATCCTTCGCTAGTCGCCTATCTCGGATAGAAAATCTCATAAAGACGACTTACGGAAGGAAAATCCCTTAGCTTCGATCCCTTCTCCTATACCACCTGTCCCCGCCTCACTAAAATCTATCATCATTGCAACCCCACCTCACGAGAACAATGACTTATACTTGTCATCTTCCTTGTCTTGCATTCATGAGATCAACATGATTAGCATTGCTACTCGAGGTCAGAAAAACAATGGAAAAGCTACAGAGACCACACACGTGGCCTCTCTTTCTCCTTCCGCCATCCCGATTGCAACACCACCTAAAGTGATTATTCGTGGACCTGCCTATCCAGTCTCTAATGGACTTTCCCATCGCACTATGATCAAACAACTTCACCAATCTTCTATAAAAATGACACTCTATGATCTCATTCAAACATTTGAATCGCATCGACAAGCTCTAATTGAGATCCTTCAAGGGATAGAGGTCCTTCCTAACAAAACCTTTCCCATCGCGTCCATCTTAACACCCAACCACGTCGCTTCACTCACCAAACAATCTACCTCCACAACCACTTCTATCCTTGTACAGCAAGCCACTGCTGTCAGTTTTTTCAAAGAAGAAATTGTCTTCTTTGGTGCAGAAGATCCTGATCCTTCTCTTTTGATCTCGGCTTATGTCTGGAATATCTGGGTACGTCGTGTTATGATCGATGGGGGCACTAGCCTAAACATCGTCTCTTCCAAAGCCTTCCAACAGATGAATATCCCTCCTAGCTGCATGTGTGCCAACCCCACCATGTTGCATTCATTCAACGATGCTATTACTTCTACCCTAGGCACTGTGATCCTTAACATTCATGTAGGGCCATGTACTTTACCCGAACTCTTCTATGTCCTTGAGAAAGAATTCCAATACAACATATTGTTAGGCCACCCTTGGATCCGGGCTATGGGATGCATTCCCTCCACCTTACATATATGCATCAAATTTTAGTATGAAGGGAAGTCATACACTGTCACAGCTGATTCTTCCCCCTTCAAAACCTATAATATGTTATACTGCCCTAATGATGTGCTTGTACCTGTCAAGATACCCATTGATCCAACCCAACCATCTACTTCAACCACGCCTCAACCATCCACCTTATCCACGCCCACACCTTCGACCAATGAAACCACCGACGCAAATACTTCTTCCTTTTCCGCGAACAACATCCCAACCTCGGATCCCTTGGTAGGTGTTTTTTCAACGCCTTATCCTGGGGAGTACCGCCAATACAATGTTATCACCTTCCATACCCCACAAGATTATGGATGGTTATAGGCGCATCCTACCTACGATCGTCGTGTGGGGGAGGTGATCTCCTACGGACCACCTAATTGCCGCACCAACCTAACATATGAGGGTGTTGACGCATCCTCTGTCACCCCCAAACCTCCCCTTGGTGTGGTTCCCTTCCAATCAAATTTTCAATATCTAACCAACCGTCATTTCGCCCTCACCTTCCTGACGCACTGTGCTTGGAAAGGTTTTGGTTTCGGTCTTTATGAGCAACGACGACATACGGTTATTCCCATGACAACACACAAACACAAAGATCGTAGTGGTCTTGGGTTTTTTGAACCACCTAAACTGAATAAACCTCGTGTCAATTGTATCCAGGAAGACGACGAAGTTACCCATTCCGAACAATCATCGCCCATTTTACCATATTCACCCACGGAATCGATAGACCCAAAATCTATCCCTCCTAACTTTTTTTTTTTTTTTCATGAATGCTATCTTCCTAGGTCCTCTCACTTATCAACGCGATGGTGAGGACCCATCTTCTCTCCCCCTTTTACATCCAAACATGATCGAAGAAGACCTGCCTTCGATTAATGTTGTGGAGTGGATGACTCCATCCTCACCTACTTTGGTGCAGATGACTCTTGTATTCAACGCGCCTTACCATCTAAAACCCAAACTATGTTGAATGAGTCGACTATATAAATCAACATCCACATGGAGGACGATCCTCACATTGTAAAGATCAGACAATCTCTCGATGCATCAGAACAAGATGCCTTCACTACCTTTCTCTATGCCCGCAATCAAGCTTTTGCTTGGTCCTACGCCAACATGCCAGGAATCGATCCTAACATTGCTGTCTATAACATCCCTCTAAAACCAGACTCTAAACCAATTAAACAGAAGCTGAGAAAAATGCATCCACGCATTGCTCTCTTAGTTAAAGAAGAGCTTCAACGACTCCTTTTTATTTCTTTCATCTTACCTATTGACTATCCACAATGGATTTCTAATGTGTACCTATCACTAAAGCGACGGGGGGACTTCGGATATGTATGGATTTCCCAGATCTTAACCTCACTTGCCCAAAGGACAACTTCCCCCTACCTAGTATTGATCAACTTGTCGATCTCACGGCGGGCCATGAGATGCTTTCTCTCATGGATGGTTTCTCAGGATATAATCAAATTTTAGTAGCCCCGGCCGATTAACATAAAACCACCTTCATTACCCCTAGAGCACCTTCTACTATCGTGTCATGCCATTTGGCCTTAAGAATGCTGGTGTAACCTATCAACGAGCTATGACTTACATTTTTCATGACATTATGCACACTATCCTTGACGATTATGTCGATGATCTTCTTGGAAAATCTAAACATCACAGTGAACATATCGATGTTTTAACCATTATTTTCGACCACCTGTTACAATACTGTGTTCATCTTCAGCCAAAGAAATGTGTCTTTGGCGTCCTTTCGGGAAAACTCATTAGATTTATTCTCTTTGCATGGCATTGAGGTCGACCCCGCTAAAGTCGAAGCTATTTTAGAATGCCCCCACCCACTAACCTAAAACAATTACGTAGTTTGCAAAGAAAACTCCAATCTATCCATCGTTTCATCTCACAACTCTTAGATCAATGTCAACCTTTCCATCATCTCCTTAAAAAGGAAATTGTCTTTCAATGGAGCGAGGAGTGCCACAAAGCCTTTGTGGCTCTTAAAACTTATCTCTTGCAGCCACCCGTGCTTATCGCACCTCAGGACGATCACCCTTTCTACCTTTACCTTTCTGCCACCGACCATGCTATAGCAGCCATGCTCACACATCGTGACTCCGAGCATCGAGAACAAGCAGTTTATTACATAATCCGTACTCTTGTTTATTACGAAACTAGGTATACACATGTCGAACAATTATGCCTAGCCCTATCATTCGTGGCCACCAAACTCCGACATTACCTCCTGAATCACAAAACTTTTGGCATCACCAACGCTAACCCCATACATTATATGTACGCCAAACCTCATCTAAACCAACACATCACCCGATGGCTTATGCTCCTCTATGACCTTGACCTTGAGTTCGTACACTAGAAATCAGTCAAAGGACAAACTATTGCAGACCAACTTGCGGAAGCCCCTTTACCTAGGGAATAATTTAACAATTTTACTTCCCCTAATGAACTCATCGCAACTCTTTCACTCATTGATGCGTCTTATCTGATGACTCTCTTCTTTGATGGATCTAAATTCCAACACGGTGGAGGGGCGGGCATTGTTCTCATTCCTCTTGAAGGTTAACCTTTGCCTCTTTCATTCAGGCTTGATTTCCCCTGCACTAACAATACAGTGGAATATGAGGCCCTTGTTTTGGGTCTCCACGTTGCGTTACACTTAGGTGTGAAGTCTATTAACATTTTTCGGTGACTCTCAATTGGTAGTAAATAAAGTCACTGGCATCTACCAATGTAAAAATGAGGAACTTTAAAAGTACAAACATTATGTAGATTCACTTTTGACCTTATTTACCCATTATACTATCCAAACCATTCCACGCTCAACTAATAAATTTGTGGATACTATGGCTTGCTTAGCCTCGCAAATTCCTACATCACCAACTGATTCTGACATATCTGTCTTGGCCCAACAACTCTTTGCCCTGTCTTACTTAGTCCCAGATGTTTGTATGGTAAATAACGCATCTGCTAACTCACAGGATACCAGGTATCACCAATTTCGCGACTACCTTACAACCTCTTTTATCCCACCTGACCTTAGTAGTAATGGCAAACGCACTTTTCTTAAAGGTGTTTCTTGTTATGTCGTCATGGGGGGACTCCTCTATAATCGTGGCTTTGATGGTATCCTCCTTCAATGTCTAACTAGCGCTGAAGTTACTCAGACCATCCAACAAGTCCATGATGGAATTTGTGGTGGGCACTTTAGTGGCTTTGCCATGGCCAAGCGGATCCTTCGCCTAGGATATTATTAGCCTACTCTTAATAAAGAATAGTGCTAATATGTTAAGCATTGTGTTATGTGTCAACAGCATGCCAACCTTCAACATACTCCCAGCCATCTGCTACAGGTCGCACAAGATCTTTGGCCTTTCTCACAATGGGGTTTGGATCTTATTGGTGAGATTCATCCACCTTCTTTGCAACGTCACCATTGGATCATCACGGCAACCGAATATTACACTAAATGGGTGGAGGCCATTCCACTTGTTTCAACCAAAAAGGAGAAAATTGTTGAATTCATCAATCATCACATTATTTGCCATTTCGGTGTTCCTCATCGCTTGATAACCGATAATGGCAAATCTTTCAAAAATAAGTTGTTACGAGCCCTTTGTGACAACTTTGGTATCAAACTTAGCTTCTAGTCACCCTACTATCCACAAGCAAATGGTCAAGCCGAATCTTCTAAGAAAACCTTAACCAAAATTCTCATGAAAGTTGTTAACGATTCTGGTCAAAATTGGCATGATCACGTCCCCTTTTCCCTTTGGGCTTATTATACCAGCATTCGTACTTCCACTAATGCCACACCATTCTCTCTGGTGTATGGTACCGAGGCTATCTTGCCTCTCGAAATACAAATCCCTTCCCTCAGAATATCTCTCCAGGATATTCTCACCAATGATGACTTCTGCCAAGAACGGTTAGCCCAATTGGAGCTTCTTGATGAGTGTCATCTTACCGCTCTTGACCACCTTCAAACTTATCAAAAGTGCATCAAGCGTGATTATGATAAGTGAATTCATGAGCGTACCTTTAAAATTGGTGATCTTGTCCTCAAAGAGAATCAACATGTAACCAAACTAGAAAAGAGCAAACATGGAAAATTTTCTCCTAATTGGATTGGGCCTTACATTATCACTCACACTTATGGATCAAGTACTTATCGTTTATCTTCGCTTAATGGTAAACCTGAGCCTAAACCCCTTAATGCCTTGCATCTCTAACCATTCTTCTGTTGAATTTAGTGTTACATCACTCCTTATCCACCTTGCGCTCGTCCCTTGAGCTCTTTTACCACCTCATACACCTTTTTTTTGTGCATCTCAAAGTAAAATCAAACCCACGTGGTTTGATCATCACCTCCTCGTAAAGAGGCCTTCTCCTTTCTAGTCTGGTCCATGACTTAAAAGTATCAAAATAACAAGTTCTCAATTATACAATTATGGGATATTCTTGAGTCAAACTTCCTGCAAATTTAGATGCTTCATGCCAAACTGACATCTAGACCTCCATGATATAAACTAGACTTCTCCCTCGAAGGACAGCTATGTGTAAAGCCACATCTGCTACTATAACTAGACTGCTCCCTCGAAGAACAGCTATGTGCAATGCCGCATCTGCTACTATAAGTAGACTGTTCACTCGAAGGACAGCTATACAAAGTCAGCCTCGATCAGAAGCTTCTCGCATTGATCAGCTTCTTGAAGACCTCAAGAACAAAAAAATGCATATCCCATGTAGACTTCCTGCATCGATCAGTCTATATCCAGAAACATCAAAGCAGTATTCAAAGTACTTTTGAGTCATGGACTTATCTATTTTGGTTTGGTTCTCTTCCGTCAGCATAATCACCTTATAACAAGTTCTCTACGCCTCAGCTATCCCATCCACCTCTCCTCACCATTCTTCAAAAATAACACAACTCAAGGGACATGTGTATATCCGATATATATTGTGATTATACAACTCTTTTCACCTATCGACTTCTCGCCTATGCAATGTACCTAGGGATTCAAGCTCATCCTACAATAATACATAGATTTTTTTATCTCTTTCCAACGATGGAACACTTTTACCTCTTTTACTCGAATCTAGGATTGTGTGTTGATCTTAATTAGGACACGATTTCCTATGCTTGGGTAAGCTAACCCTCACTTCACCTATACCCACACCAACACCAACAACATTACTCTACCAACATCAAACTTTTAATAACCAATAAATTGCCTAACCACAACCAAATTGCATGAATTCACCTCTCCGTGGTCCTAAGGGAGAACTACATGGGTCTGAGGCCCCTCCTTGTTTTGTGCAATGGGCTATGTAGGCAGCACATAGGAGACACGGGGTCTCCCAAGGTTAGCTCGACCATCCCCTACCATAACCTATCATGTGTTGTGTTTTCTTTAAACATATAAATATTTTCACGTATTTTTATTGATAACACTCACCTTGATCCTTTATCAATCCAAACATTCAAAACACAAATATTCTTATAATTATCACAAACTCAAATCAACATACATATTCCATTTTATTTAGATGTTAAACAAATACATCTTCTCTATCATTGACGCGCAGGTTGGAATCTTTATTTATTCTTCTACCCCTATGTATGAAACTCACTTAGACCACCGCGCCTCGTCCCGAACCAGGTAGTGATGGTGATCATCGATGCCGCTCACCTGGCCTTTCCGTGCTCAAAGGTACCACTGCTATTGGTTCCTCCCACTGATCCACCAATCTCTCCTATAACATACGAATCTTCCCTCTCGCATGGAGGACTCTTGCCTCTAGTCTCTCCACTCGAGACTGTGAAGCCTCTAATAATCTCGTGGTCTCATTCACCTATGTTTGAAGCTGGTGAACTAAATCCTGCAGGTGATCTCTCTCCACAGTAATCATAGCTATGTCGGGATGATCGGCCCTCTCGTGTGTACTTCACAGCTCTGCTTCCCACCATAATCTATAAGACTCTGTCACTCCTACATCCATTACCCTGTGATTGGTTGCTATCTCTTCTGGTCCTTCTAGAAGAGTTAGCCGTGGAGGTGAGAATGGTGCCTTGGCGTCAATCCTTCTATATGGTCTATGATCCATGGGTATATCCTGAACAAATCTAAATTGTCGTCACACGTGATCTAGAGGAATCCTCTCGTACTCTCCTAGCCTGTGTCCTGTGATCCACCTCACTCGCTCTACACCCCTCAAATCCTCGGCTATATTCGCCATCACCATGTAGTTCCCGTAAGGCCTCCAACGGATATCCGAAATTGTCATCGTCTCCAACCTCTACCTATAATACTCAACATTATCTATCACAATCTTGGCTCCTTCCTCTTGCTCTGTCTGGACCCATCGCCTGAACCCCAACCTCTACACTCCTATCTCTCCTGCCTGGATTGGTCGGCCTATTGGTCGCACACACACAATGTGCTCATAGGCCCAACAATGTAATAAGTATGCACAATCTAGTGTAGTATTGTGATTTCACCTGCGTGCCCATAAATCCCTGTATAGCTCCGCCAGATATGCAGGTGCCCATGTGAAAGTAACGTTACCTTCTATCATCTCACGAATAATACACATCAATGATTTTAGAAATCTTCCCCCGTCCCGCTCTAGGTAATGCATAATACCCCACCATTATAATTAATACCACAGCCAACCTTGTTGCCTCAGGGTGTGCTGCAAACATTATACCATAAGTAAATGCCATACCTCACTGTGTTAAATCTCATGCGGCTTGACCAAATACAGCCGTTATCATTGCCCACGCCGCATTGGGCCCTGCCCGATACACTAGTCTTCCTGTAATTGGAAGTCTCAAAATTTGAAACACATCTTCTAACGTCACTGTCATTTCCTCTATTGGCAGCTGGAAGGTATTCTTTTCTGGATTCCATCTCTCAATCAGCACCTGCAACATAGCATGATTGTGTGCGATTCGTGAATAATAGCAGATTCCCTTAACCCCACATATTTATTAATGCCCACTCTGCTGGTGTTACATCCGCTTGGACCCGTGGCAACAGTGCTAGTACCCTATCATTCATCATCAACCTTGCCTCTGCTTGCACACATCAAACCAATGAACAACAAGCAACAAATGAATCCCCAAGCTGTTTTTTATCAGAAGCTACAAATTTACAGTAACCGATATCAGTTACCTAACCGATACCGGTTAGGCCCAAACCGATATCGGTCACTGTTCATAATATCCATCTTGCTCAAAAACACCAAATATGCTATCTTATTCGCTGGTTTACCCCTCTCTGTACCTACAAACATATCTTAAACACCTGATTACCTACCCTATAACACTCATCCCATCCCAAAACCCTTGCCTATGACCTTTTTACCCACTTATCTTACCACATCCTATTTATAAGCATACAACATCTTATTCCAACCAAAAATTATACCTCTTGGGATGCAGCAGCTTAAGGTGGAACCTATCTTCTCTCTCCTCTCTGCCCACTTGATGCTTCTCCTTGTTCAACCATGTTCACCAGACTCTTCACTATAACTTACCTTTACACCTTCTTAATCCAAGCCTATGATCACTTTACCTGTCTCTTTCCTCCTTATCACTCAATTCTCCCATTCAAATATCCTGTATGGATGACAACAACCTCACATCCTCGTATTTAACATGTTGCATGACTCTAAAAATAAGAATCTAAAATTGCCTCCCAAGCTTTTCTATTTTTAGAAAAGCTCATTTTAGCATAACCGATGTTGGTTACCTAACCGGTATCGGTCACATAGTGACCGACATCAGTTATCTAACCGATATGGGTCAAACTGTCTCCTTTTGATTATACCCAGGCCTTTTCTTTGTTTTTTTGCAAAATTTTGGCGACGCCCGCCTCTTTTCCCTGCATAATGATATCATTATCAATATCCATCATCATAATACCATCAACATTTCAACACATCTGCATATAATTCAAACATCATCAACGTCATCTATATACCTCAACTTCCAAAATCATTAACAAAACAAATGAAACATTATAATATATATATCAAATCAAACATTATACACACCATGTGGATCAAACTCATCATCTATATATATCCTCAAATCAATGTCAACATATAAAAATTGCCCTGCATGGGGCCTCTATAATCCAAAAAATACAAAGTTGGCACGCAGGCCATTGTCTCTGTCATAATCTTGACTCGGCTCGCAAGCCAGTCTCTCATGTCAAAAATATACTCGGCTCGCAGGCCGGTATATACAGTAAAAATGAATACATAAATCCTATGTGAGCACGCAGGCCTCTATATCCACACTCGGTTCCTAGACCGGTGTCTCTATAAAAAAAAAATCAACTACCCAAAAAAATCTCCACTCCTGGTATGACTCAGCTCTCTCCCTCTCCCTCGGCTCATCCCTCAGCTGGCCCCGGTCTCAGATCTCGCCTCCTACCTGTCACTGACCCACCAGCTATGGCTGCGGCCCCCTGTGACCTGTGACTCCATGAAGTCTCGGCTCTGTGAGCCGCATATGGCTGATAATTGGCACTGGTACCATCTAGTACGTCCTGATAATAACGGGTCCTCCACTCTCGCCTCCATGTATCGGGCCCGTGCCACCATGGCTAGTGGGGCTGGTCCCCCAGGCTCCTAATAGAAGTGGGCCCTGCCCTCCCTATACACCTTGACCCTGAGCCTGTACCTATGGTGGTGGTGGAGCTACCATCGGAGCCTGAACAGGGACCTGTGCCTATGCCTGAATAGGGATCTGGACCTATTCCTGTGCCTGAGGTTGTGCCTGAGGCTGTGCCTGTGCCTGTGTGCCTGTGCCTGTCCCTGTACCTGTCCCTGTGCCTGGGCCAACTGCCCCTGTAACACTCTGATCTGTGCCTGTGCAATAGTAAGCTGCCCCTGTAATAACTGCACCTGACCCAAGAGACGGTCCCTCTCCACTATAACAGCCACCAAATTTGGCTGTGCGGGCTGTGCTCTCATGGCTGCCCTCTGCCCTGCCCACCAAACCAAAAATGAACCTATAACTCCAGCGTCGTCCACTGTATCATCAGCTAGTCTCTCTGCTACCCAGACTGGGTCAAATGGCTGCGGTACAGGTAGTGGTGCCTCTACATCCTCCCTCTGATACTGTGGGAAGGGAGGTGGCTCATCCTGCTGTAATCCCAGCTGTCGTCGTACCCTCTCTAGAGGGATCCTCTCGTACTCCTTGGGTCTCCGTATCGATATCCAGAAGATATACTGGATCCAACGCAGCTGTGCTCGGGCTCCTCCATGGGGCTGATGGCCTCTGTATGGCCTCCATATAATATCTAAGGTAGTCAGGCCCTCTAGCATATGTCTATAATAAGTGACATCCCTCCCTGCGATAACTGCTCGTGGCTGGCCCACGACCCCCAACCACCTCTGAAACCCATATCTATAAACTACCTGTGGCCCTAGCTACTAGGGCAACCCTACTAGTCGTAAACACACGATATGCTCGTAGGCCCAGCAGTGTAACAAGAATGTCAAACATATACCGAATCGCCTCATACGATGATAGCCCCAGAGCTCTCTGTATAGCTGCACCAGATACACTGGTGCCCATGCATAGTAGGTGTGCTCCTCCACCATCTCATGTAACACTCCCATCAGAGCCCATGGGAAGCGTCCTCCCTCTGAGTCAGGGAGGGCGAAGCAGGTGATACCGATCATCATCAGCATGACAAGCTGTGTCTCCTATCGATGCACGTAATACATATCACCGTAGCAGATGCTCGCACTATGATACGTAATCAATGTGGCTGCATCCCCGAATACCTACAGGATGCTATCCATTTCTGTCTCAGCATCCACCTGGAACACCTCCTCACCGATGATCGGTAGTCTCAGGATGTGATACACATCCTCTAAGGTGACTGTCATCTCTCCAGTAGGGAGATGAAAGGCATTGGTTGCCGGATCCCATCTCTCGATGAGGGCAACCATCAAGCTGTGGTCCCTATCCATAGCCCTATACCTCTGTACTCCGCCGAGTCCAACCTCCCGCATAACTACCCACTGCGTTGCGGTCACATGTGGCCGCATTCGCCCTAGTAGAGGCGGCATCTGATCTCACATCGTCAGCTACTGGCATGCCTGCCAAAACAACCCACTCCATCAGGCCTACCCTTTACAAAACAACTACCTTAACCCTCTATACTCACTCACCCACCCAATCACAACCCGACTCTATAAGCACATCTACACCCACCTATCTTACCCTATACATCTATCAATTCCTCTCACTCTTATGGACCTTCTTTAAATATCCTACCCACTCCAATCAAACCTAAAACACCTCATCTCCATCAACATCAATAACCCCACCCAAAAAAAATCTACAATATCCCCTTTACCTATCCCACACCCTACCAACCACCCCACTCATACTCCACCCGCTCTACTCTCACCCTCTAACCATACCTCAACCAATTTAACCCCTCCTAATTCATACACAACCCATAACCTATCCTACCTGAACCGGCCTCCAACCACCCGATTACCCCCCACCCCAATAACCTTTCCTAGCAACTCTACCTTCTCCCCCTTCACCCCAAAAATCTATCCTACCCGCCTACAACAAACCAACACAACAAATTTCACAACCTTACCTCCTACCCATGGTGACCGGTACTGGTCACCGTCGACCACCATTGGCCCCCCCAATAGTCTATGTCCTGAATTTTATGCACCAACGTTGGTCAACACATGAACGACACCGGTCTCTATACCCACTAATCTACAGAACTTGCACTGTGACCGATACCGGTTTCCTAGTGACCGACATTGGTCACTATGGGATTTTGGAGCCAGACCAAAAATGGCCCCCAAATCCCCTTTTTTTCCTATTTCTTCTACCCATCTACCTAGAACAATTGCCTAAAAAATTACCCACCCTGCCGTTTTGGCCTACCTAACATATCTACCCACTCCATTTTACGATTTACCTTCATTTATTCATTATTTTATCAAATTTTGGATTCCTACCCCAAAAACCCACATCCTCGCTAAATTCATCAACTTCACACAAATAGGGGTTCAAAGCCTACAAGTACGACTACACATCGTCGTGGTGGGATAGGTGGTGGTGGTCCAGCTCCTCTAGCACCTCCAGCACCTCCTGCTCCTCCAAGCTGTGCCATAGCTCCAAATCTCCTCAGCAGGGTCCTCAACCAATCGAACTTTGCCTCCTGATCTCTAGGGCCTACCAATAACTCACTCCCCCCACTCAACTAGTGCCAACTCAGCCCAAACACACAACCCACTCACTTCAAAAACTCAAACAAGAAAAAGTTGGCAGTCAATTTCACAAAGTGAAAATGACATGCCATATTTTTTCTTTTTATAGGTTTTCGCCCTCTAACCGATATTGGTTAGAGCACACCCTAGGTGACTTATATCAATCATCTGACCGATATCAATCACCCATAACCGATATTGGTTACAGGCTTAGTTTAACGTAATTCCTACCCTTATCCACCAATCTCCATTTCTCACCACATCGCCTACCCCTGGATTTGCTAAATAGCCTTATTTTGAATTCATCGGCCCAACCCAAGGCCACAACCAATTAATCGGCCTGACCTAAAGCCATAACCAACCAATCAGCCCGATGCAAGGCCAAAACAAACCAATCAGCCCAACCCAAGGCCGCAACAAACCAATCGGCCCGACCCAAGGCCACAACAAACCAACCGGCCCGACCCAAGGCCGCAACCAATCACTTGGCCCGACCCAAGGCTCATAACAAACCAATCGGCCCGACCCATGGCTGCACCAATTAAGTACCTTGACCAAGGCCTGCAAATAAAAAATTCTCTCCACCCATCATGTACCTATTTGTTCAATCGAGCTCACCTGTTTGTGTTTTAGCATGACTAGGATACTTGACTTGTTCAGCCGACCAGCTTTGCCTAGACTAAGGACCGTGATGCTTATTTCAACCAAACCAACCATTTGGTACTGCAAAACATGCCTAAACGTTCACGTACCTTACCCGTTATATCCCCTGGAGCTACTTCCTATACCTTGGATACCAGGATTATATCAGCCTTGTTTGGATAAACTATCGACCTTTGCCTATGACTTGCTTGTTTTCTCTTCAAAACATGTACCCTGGTCGCACTACTGCATTTTAACGTGCGTCGGCTTCCTTGAACTTACCCCACCATCTTACCAGCATCTCATCATCATTTACCCTTTATCAACCCTATCCCTAATTTCATGTCACCTCAATCTGTGATAGATTTGAGGGGGATTACCTATACCCTTAACTGAGGCAACCACTTTTTATTATTGTCAGTGTAGCTTTACAAGACAAGCTACATGACAACAAGGGGCAAATGTAGACACCAAATTTGGGTCTTACAACACCTTGTACCCCGTATCTCGTCCCGCAACCTAAGCCTACCTCACCACCTAAAACCTTACACACTGAATTATTTATTAATTACCTTATAATTAATAAATCCACATCTCTAACCCTGCCACCTCACCTCGCCACCTCACTATGACCTAGCCCTAACCCTAAACTAACCTAATTATGACCTATGACTTGGTCCAGACCCACACCCATGACTCATCACCCCTCAGCCAGCATCAAAACGAACCTAATAATGACTTGAACAAGCCCACAATTGACCCCCTCGGGAGAAAAGGAGGGAAAGTTGGCTAGTTTACTAAAAATAGCCAACTTTGACCTAACTAACATCGGTCCCTACGCAGCTGGCGTCGGTTAGGTAACCGCCATCAGTTCCCTGTAAATGACCTCCCCCAACCAAAATGAAGGGATCCAAATCCATTTGCAAGGGAGAGACAAGTGAGAAGGAGAGAAGAGTTTGCAAAGAGGAGCATCGAGCCCAAAATTGGAACTGGAGTAACTAGAGCATTGTCACACTCATCCAAAACCATGGGAGAGTTGGAGGATAGCTTCATCACATCACTTCCCATTGCTGGATCATCCCAACTAGGCCTTGCCTTTGCCACCGCATTCTTTGGATCTACATCCACATCAGAACCTGGTAAGTGGTCTCTCTTATCACTTTGTGTGCTTCTAGACACCACTTTGTGAACTTTTAATTCATAAGGATTATAAGCTCACTCCTGGATCTACTACCCAGCAACAACCTGTACCTAACCTTCGCTCATCCATCTCTATATTACCCCAAAGACAACTCTCTCACTCTCTGAGTCTTCTCTATCACCCTACTACTCCCCTCAACCATATACCAACCTTCCAAACCTCATAACCACCTTACACCAACCTCCATTTAAAAATCCCTAAGTCACTGCCCGTACCGATATCCGTTATTCCCTACCGGTACCCGGTTTTGTAACCGCGATCGGTTATCCAGTGACCGGCATCACTCACTGTGACTTATACCAAAACTAACCTTTCACCTATTCACCTCAAAACAATCTCGTGTCCAACCTGGTCTATCCCTGTAACTTGATCGGAACATATCAATAACCAGTGACCAAACAAACAGCATGACATTTTATTTTTGGTAATTTAGTCACTATTGCTTTTAGTAACGAGATACCTAAATCGTGAGTTCACAATAGCTTCTTTATTATCATTTGCATCAGTTTGTATTAAAAAGGGAACTGACCACCTTCAAAAGGAAGTCTAATATTTCTTGGGTCCAAGGCAGTTCCCTCACTTATTGTCTAACTAAAATATGGTTGTCTTGCATTCTTATTTATAGGTAGTCCTTCCCAGACAAAAAGGAGTTCTTCACAATCAGTCTGATTTCTCTACGGTACGTGCACACCTTCCCAACACTCTACAGGTATTCCCTCCTAAACCTAACCCCTTATCTGTTTCTCAAGAGAATGAAAGGATAGAAGCAACTCTATTCTGGAACAAAAATTCTGTGTGAAACAAGGATCCCTTTTTAGGTGTAACATACTCACTCCATTCCCAATGGATGCTTCAAGTAATTGGTCCCACATTTAATAGGCAGGTGTCTCTGAGAGGTCACCAATTGTTATCTATTTTTAGCCCCTAGTAAAATAGAAAATTTCGGAGGATGGGTTTGAGCACCAGATAATGATTCATGGAGCAATCTGGAATGATAAATCTGAGATTTCAAGTTTAGGAAGCATTACAAGTGATTCAGAGAAGTTTCAGAGGTCTTGTGGGCATCCATCAGAAGTAGGCTTTAAGGCCTTAAAGAGTTTGTAACGTGAAAGAGGACCTTAGCTTCAACAAAATATTCTGATAGCTGCATTAGGAATTATAAATCCAATGAAGTGCTTATGGAAGTCATTTTCCATGCCCTACATGGTGTAAACTATGAGACATCTTGAAGCATCATATACTTTCCAAGGCAGTTCATTCTTGTGGCACACAACTAGAAATATCAAGCAAGAAGGATACCGTTCGAGGTGATAAATTAAAATTTTGATCTTTATAATACGCCCAGTAGATTCAATGGGTTTTCCATGCGAAATCATATAAAATTCACCCCAAAACTCTTCCAAAAGCTCAAGATATTGCCTTCAGAAGTTTACCTCCCAGGGTTTCTCAACTGGGTTAGACAACTAGGGGTTGGATGGCTGGGGTTTGGTTGGCTTGGTTGGATGCCTAGGGGTTGGTCGAGAAGGTTGGTCTAGTCACATTTTTAGACACCCACTAAATAGTTTTTGATTCCCGTCGAACTAGTCACATTTACATGACATGTAGGTTGGTCGGGTCACCAACATTGGATAGTACAGATAGGTTGGTCGTGTCGGTACCCCAAATTGATTCTCCCTTAAAGTCTGAGCAGCATAACAAGTTTTGGTAGGAATATTAGAGACAAATAGATCACGGTGAGTCATTTTGTAGCCGGGGATGGGATCTAACTAGCCCTCTGTCACTCAGATGTGGAGAAATGGATAGCACCCCTCTAGAGGATTTGATCTATCCTCACTATTTTAGGTTGTACCTTTCAACCAAGGTAAGAGAACCATTTTGTATCCTATTTTTTATGGAGGAGATGGAGATTTCCTTCGTAATGAAGTTGTTAAGGAGACCTTGAACAAAATATTATCAATGCAGCAAAATCTAACTCTCACGAGTTGTCACTCTAGATAGTGGAGATATTCTCTAGGCAAGGTTCAGGCTACTAAAGACATTTGGAATCCTGATTGTTTTTGTATGCTTTGGTAATAAAATTTATGCATTTGTATACACACATGACAAACAGGGATAGTATGGGTAGGATTAGTTGTTTTTATACAAGTATTGGTAAGAGGTGAGGCATAATAAACTTGATTTTCCAAATCTCTGAGAACTCTTACAAAATGGAAAGTCTAGATAACAGAATTCTTCAGAATAGCTAAAATATTCCTTTAACTAGGATATGTACTTTAATGGAGGCCCAAATTAGCACTTTTTGACATAATCTATGATATTTTAACAGGAAGCATCGATTTAGAAGACTCAATAAAACATCAAAATCTAAGATCAATCATGCGTGAGGTACACCCACAGGCTTACAAATAATCTCAGTCAATAAATGAAAGAAACGTGATTTTAAATCATTTATTTCACTCCCAGATGAAAGATCTTCTGAGAAATGAGATTGTAGATGCCACTAAACTGTCACAAGGATTGACACCTATGTGATTAATTATAGATTTTGATACAAGATTGCAATAAGAACAAGAAAAAATAACACATTTTTCTCAACATCAACATAGAATAACTCAATTTTGATAAAATTAATCAGCAGGGGAAAGTTTCTAGAATAATCTCAGAGGTTTTCAATGGTTGTACACTTGCAACCACCTTGACATGATCAAACTTTATTAAAAAGAGATATGCAGGCTTCTCTGATGGCTTCTCAAAAGATAGGATTTGTCAAATTTTCCTCTTGGGAATTTTCTTCGACCTCTAACACTCCAACCATTTGCACAAAAAATTTGTGCCATTTATAACATTTACAATACAACAACTTTTCCCCGTAAAAATCCTGACATTGAGTGCTACCAGTGCTCACCATGATCACGAGTGCGATTTACAGAATCAAAACTGCAAAAAGTCACCATGTGCTTAGGGGGTAAATCTCTTTAAATATCTCGCACATTCAACTCCTCCTTCTCGTATATCACTCTTTCTTCAACTCGCCAACCACTTCCACCCCTAATCTATCAAATCTATCTCTTCCTATTCCCGAGAAGGAAAAATGGAATATTAGATCGAGCCCCGAGGTAAGATCTCATCTTAATGGCAAACGATGTCCCCAGATCTTCCTCACCAAACTTAGATATCAAATTAACTCCCCTTCCATGTTTGGCATGTAAGAAATATCAAGAAATCGTGAAGATTCACACTTCTAGGAGCTCTAGAGTCAAAATGGCAGAAGAATTAGATATAGATGCACAGCTGCCATTGATTCCTACTTTGAATTTTGACCACCCACGGGAAAGACCTAATTTTAGAGTGGGCCGGCAGGTTCCCTTTTTCCTTTTACAACTTTTGAAAAAATGTAAAATTTTCACATTTTGTTCTGTGCCTCCGCCCTTGAGAAATGAGCCTGACACGTGTCCTAAGGTGGGTCCCAAATGAACCGTGGCCAAATTATACTATTTCACCTCATTTTTGGAAAAGGGAAAATTTTCCAAGTTTTCCCCACAGCTCCACCCTTGAAAAATGGGCCTGACACGTGTCCGAATGTGGGTCCCAGCAGAACTGTGCTTCCTTTTTCACTTTTAACTCTTTTCTCCCAAAAGAATTTTTTCTCAAATTTCCCCCAAGAGTCTGCACCTCCGCCGTTAACTGGAGCAAGTTTTGACTTTTCTCTATCGGGCCCGTAGGTCATTTTTATGATTTTAGTCATTTGGACATCAAGGGGCAAAAAACCAAGTTGCCTTCAATGTCCCACCTGCCGCCTCTTAACATTTTCAAAGCCAACCTTGACCTCCTTCTCGTTGGGCTTGCGAGTCGTTTTGAGATTTCTATCCTTTTGATGATAAGAGCAAAAAAATCCAATTTGCCTCCAATGGTCCGCTCCCCACCCATTTGACTTTTCAAACTACCACGTGTCACAATGGCGCATCTTTGAGATGATCCCCAAAGGTTAAGACTTTGAATGAGCGCGGGCTTGCCACATGTCATTATGGTGCAACTTCAAAAACCTTAAGGTTTTAAAATGATTTGGTGGGGGCATGCTTCCATTTGATAATTTTATTCCATTTTTCCAAAAGGGAAAAACATTCAACTTACCTCTGAAGGCCCCCATCTCCACCATTAGCTTTGCCACATGTCCTCCTACAAGGTCAAACTAAAATTTTTTCCTACCACTTAAAATTTGCTTTAATCAGAGTCTGGCAGGGCTGCATGGTGAGTTCAAACCTTTTTCTAAAGTAGCCAAAAGGAAAACATTCAAAAACAAACCCACTGCACCCCATCTAATTAGAAAAATCCACGTAGGCACCAAAAGAACTAATCAAATATAAGCGGAGCCACGGGACCAAATTTGCCTTTTTTCCAAAAAAACAAAAAGTGAGAAGTTAAAGCATTTTCTCGCCATCCCCTGACCAACCAAAAAAATCCATGTGACCGCTGAACACTAAGGAATAACTTTGACAAGAAAAAGACACACGTCAGACCGTCAAAATACAAAAACTCACCATTCACTCCTAGAACCCGATTTTGCGCTAAGGATGATTTTTTTTTAAAACAAAAACAAGTGAATCATGGTTACGAGCATCCCTTCAACCATGGATTTTGTATTTTCAAAGGAATAAAAATATATATTAACTATTATTGAGCTTCCGTGGTTGGGGAAAAATAGGATAAATGGTAAAGCCCACGGATTTTGAAGAAATTAGGGGAAAAAAAGGGCAATCTCAGAGACTTTTCAAGGAGGACATGACAATGGATTCTGTAAACAATCAGAGGCATTTCAAGTGGAGGTAGAAACTTTCATAACACCCACATTGAGAGAAAACATGTTTCAGAATACGCAGATCAGAGGAAAATAATGGCAAATGGGGTGAAACAAATCTTAGCACCAACATCGGCTCCGACTCAGGGATGGGCACTCCCTGTGAGTACCACAAGAACAAAGGTAGACCAAGTGTGAAAATATCCATTGGGCAAAGGAGTTATCTTGCAGAGTACAAAACCAGAACTGTCCCCCAAAAAATGAATAGAGAAAACAACAAAAATAGGGCATCGGGGGCTAGAATGAATAAGAACATGAAAGATAGAAAAAAAACCAACAAACTATACACTATACAAATGATTCCCACCTTGATTCAAAGAAAATATTCAAGTGTCTACCATCTTAGTTATGACCATGCCAAATGGTTATGATTTGTTTTCATCAACTTGAAATATACCTCTTTTTCTTCTTTATTTAGTTTGTAAACCATCCATGTTCTCTGAAGCTCCTCCATTGTGTTTAGGTTAAATTATTTAAGATTTTTTAAGGCTGAATCATAGACCAAATTCCCAGAGAAAACAACATATGTAGGATATCTATTTTCAACATTTTCATACTTCCTGAGATCTATAGAACTCACAAAGTTGTTAAGATCAGCATCTTCTTTCAAAACTTCATAAGATGCATTGCTTGGGTCTTGAATCAATTACATCAACTTCTTCTCTCCATATAATTTCACCAAGTTACCTTCTATGGGGATAGTGGCATAACACATGTCCATTTGCACACTACAACCAACACCTGCTACCCACTTTCTTGACAACAATGTCCCCCACTTGGTAGGGCTGTTAACAATCACTACATTGATTTTTAAGTTCCTTCCAAGATAAGATGCAAGTTGCACATCCAGATCTTTGACACATCCCACCACTGGAACCTCTCTGGATTCCATGGTAGTGTACTTTCCATATGTTGTTGTTACTTTGATACCCAACTCATTAATAACTCCAAGAGGCATGACATTACATGAGGCTCCAGAATCAAGCATACAGTTATGTAATAACTTGTCTTTGATAACCAGGGTAGTAAAGAATGGATCCACATTCAGCTTCGATTTAACCAAAGAAGTTCCTAAATAAACCTCTAGTGGTTCCCCCAACCCTTCCAACACTTGTGGCTTTTCCAATTCTACAATAGTAAGGGGAATCTCAACCTTGTTTACATCTCTACCTTGTATGATCTCTTCCTCTTTGAACCCTAAACATTCAAAAGCCCTCTTCTTGTACTCAGGGATCCTAACTAGCTCAACAATTAGGACAAGAATTTTGATTTGACTCAAAACTTGGGCAATGTCATATGGAACAAATTTGGGTAAAGAAGCACTAGGAGAAAGATTGGAAAATTCATCAGATGGAATAGGATTCTTTTCAGTTTGGGCATGGGGAGGAACGCACGTTTTTGCTTGGGGAAACAAGCTCTCTAGCAGATACATTTTTCTTTGGGGTTTATTTGGTACGCAATGGAAATTTTGTCTTGGCTTGTGGCCCCTTGGAAACTTTACTTTTGGTATTGTGCTCCTTTTCTTGGGCAATTATAGCATTCATTAGTAAATGCCTATCTTCTTCTGAAGGAAATCCTCCATCATAATTTTCAATCATTAGTAGGAAATTCAAAATCTTATACAATGTCTATCTATAAAGTATGAAAGGAAGATGTTATATATATCTACCCCCCTGGGGTAAATATAGAAAACAGTAGAATATGAAAAATCAGGAATTTCAAATCCTTCATTTTGGGTTTCAGAGGGTGCATTGCATGCCTCTACTCCCGCTAAGGTCATTTCAAGTTTTCATGCATGCAAAACAAGTCTGGAATTCCGAATCCTTCATTTCAAGTTTTGGAGGTTGCCAAAATGGTCCCTAGCTCCCTAAATCCTTCATTTTGGGTTTTAGGGGATGCATTGCATGGTCGAAAACCTGACATAAAGAAAATATGCATTGCATGGTTTAAAACCTGACACAAAGAAAATATTTTGCACATGGTCGAAAACCCAACACAAATAATTTTGGGTTTTGGGTTTTTGGAAACATAAGACATGAAGCATGTAAATCACAAGGCATTTTCTAATGCTTGGGAGTTCCGAAAAACTGAAACACTACCTAGAAAAATCAGATTTTGAAGCTAGGGAAACAAGTCAGGAAAACATGGGGTGAAAACATGTCAAGCCACCTTCAAAACCCAATGCATATGCAAGTCCAAATTTCAAACCCGAAATAAAGGAAATCTTGGCAACAATGGTGGAAGTGGGTTTTGGGAAAACGTAAGCATCAAACACATGTCAAGGCACCCTCCAAACCCAATGCAAATGCAAAGGAGAGCCCTGAACCCGATAGGAAGTAGACCCTAACTCAAGAAATATTCGAATGGCCATAAATTTTCACAAGGAGCTCAGATTCACGCAAGGTTGGACTATTTGGAAAGCTTACAGGGTCCTCTTTATCTGGGTGATAACAAGTTCTTCAAAAATTCAAAATACAATTCACCATTTTTTGGGTTTGCTAGGGTTCTCACCTACTACCATAATGAGATGAATTAAATGCAATCTGGAAGTGGTTGGGGTAGATTTTGAATTCCTCTCTTCTCCCTCTCTTTTTCTTCCTTTAAATTATAAGGAGGGGCCTCTTTCTAAAGGTTGAATGTTCTTGTTTCGCCCCTCCCTTCTTCTCTTTGGCAGGTGAATTTTTGGAGTTTCAGACCTTCCATTCAAACTGTAATGCATGTTTGTGCCTTTTGGCCATTGTAATGGACTATATCAATATTTAGAGCAACAAAAACTAATTATGTGGATGATTTCAACCTTCTCTTGTATTCATTACATTCAAATGATCTCTTAGTGCAGCCTTGGTTTCCTATGCATGTTTATTGTATTGCATTTTTATGGTTTGTGTTTATTTGCAAAAAAGTTGTTCATCATTCCTTTGGTGCATCACCTTGGCTAGATTAGGTTTATTTTCTTGCATATTCTCAACCATGTCTCCTTGGCAAGTTAGATTAGGTTTTTGAGTGAACCCTCTACATTTTTATGTGTGTATATGAACAGAGGAATATGAACCGGCCTTCATCTAGATAGCTTTCCTGATTCACAAGGTCCCACACTTGGGAAGAGTTCCATGTTATGCAATCGCACCGAGAGTCTCAACCCATCGAGTTGCAAAAATTAAGGGCTGCTGTGATTCACCATCAACAGGAGGAAGAGGAGGTAACCGTTGGATGCAATCCTAAAAAATAATAGTAGTTCTAGCACTTATTGCCTCAGTTGAAGTTTCTTCCCTTGGTGAACTTGTAGGGATCTCCATCATGCAGGCATCATCATCAATTTCATCATTTGTTTCTTCCTCAACCTCTTATTGGTCCACCCCACACGGAGCATGGGGCATGAAACATCTGTTACACCAATCAATGACATTTTTCTCCTCTAAAACATCAACTCTAGTAGCCAAAGGATCAGGCATCATTATGTTTTCCCTACCTTGGGGCTGCCTATTTCCAAATCCAACAGGTCCCTTTCCTCTATCATCAGATCTTTGGTGATTTGTGAACCTATCTTGGCCTTTCTGCTTGTGTTGACCTTGTGAACTATTCCTAATCCCCTTCTCTACCTGGGCTAGTTTGTATGATATTTCCTTGACATCACCTCTGCCAAAGTTTTCATAACTTCCACCAAATTTGCAGCCTTTCTTGCCTGAGGTTTATCTGGGTTAATTAGTTTTACACCATACCTTTTTAGAGGCTTTCCAATTGCGTTGATGTTGTTTTCTATTCTCAGAGCCATGGTAAAGTCCTGCCTCAAATTAGTAGGGTCTTTGTCCCTCAAGTAGTAAGAAATATTTTTATCAAATGCATCTGAATATTTGATCAAGGTCTTGTTAAACCTTATGTTGAAATCATGTACTGACTTGTTAGGATTCTTTTTTATGTTTTCAAATTCTATCAAAAGATACATAAGGTCAGTTCTGTCACCATACTACAATTTAAATACATTTCTCATCTCATTCCAAGAATCAATAGAGTTATCTGGAAAATATTTATACTAGTCCCTTGCATCCTCTTCCAGAGTATGGATAAATAACTTGATATATACACCTTCATGTTCAATATCAAAGTCTTCCATCATTTTGATAAAAAGATTCATATGTTGATCACCAATTATAGTGTTGTTTCCTTGGAACTTTGGGAGTCTGTTTCTTACATCTTGAGGAACTACATCTGGATAACCAGCCATCCCTACAAAATTCATAGGTCCAAAGGTATTTACAACAAATGGAGGTCTGAGGTGGGGGCAAGGCCATGTTGTTTTGAGGAGGTTAACCTAGAGGGGGTGACAGATTGATAAGGGGCAGAGGGTTTCTGAAACACATGGGTATAATTTTTAAAGTGGATATCCCTTAAAGGCCTTGTTACTTGTAAATCCCTATCAAATTCTGAAAAGGTAGGGGCATAATGAGAATCAAACTTCTCAAAATCAAAGGAAGGCCTTTCTCCAATTAGAGAATCCAATTCCACAAAGAGGCTGCCTGATTCAGAAGCACTTGAATAGAATTCTTCAATGATAGGTTGATCAATTTCATCAATGGAGATCCCTCTTCTTATCTACTGATCCCCCACAACTCTCCAGGTTTTTCTTCCTTCTGATTTTTCTTTTCCTAGCTCTAGAAATAATGTGCTAGCAAGGTCCCTAGCAAAGAAATATCTTCTTCATTCTAGCTTTGCAAAGGTTAGTAACAAATCTCACTTGACAAAGGTTAAGGCACTAGTATTCATTAAGAATTATATCAATAGGGAGTCATCACTAATGATTTCCACCGTATTGTTTCAAATACACTAAACATGATCTGTCAAATGTTGTCAATACTAGAAACTAGAAATGGAAAGACTCTGAATTTTCTTTACCTAGATTTGTCAATGAAATCTAGTGCACTCGGTGTAGGAACTAAAATAATTGCACAAAACACTTGGAGTGTATAAGAAGTGTTTTACTAGGGGTCTGAACATGAACTACAACCACTATGTCCTTGGCAATGGTGCCACTAAGGTGTTTTTGATGGGCTAAATAGATATGAACTGGAAGTGAATCAACAAATAGTCTTAGCAACTCAAATAAGTCCCTGACAACGGTGCTAGTAAGGTTTTGTTGATGTAGAAAATAGATATGAACTCGCAGTGAATCAGAAAATAATCTCAGCAACTCAAATAAGTCCCCAGAAATGGCACTAGTAAGGTGTTGGTACGTGAATTAATTCTCCCTCAAAGTCTGAGCAACATCACAAGTTTTGGCATAAAGCTTAGAGGCAGATAGATCATGGTGAGTCATTTTGTAGCCGAGGGATGGGATCTAACTAGCCCTCTTTCACTCAAATGTGGAGAAATGGATAGCACCCCTCTAGAGGATTTGATCTATCCTCACTTTTTTAGGTTATGCCTTTCAATGAAGGTAAGAGAACCGTTTTGTAGCTTGTTGTTTATGGAGGAGATGGAGATGTCCTTCCTAATGAAGTTGTTAAGGAGACCTTGAAGAAAATATAATCAATGTAACAAAATATAACTCTCACGAGTTGTCACTCTAGATAGTGGAGATATTCTCTAGGCAAGGTTTAGGCTATTAAAGACATTTGGAATCCTAATTGTTTCTGCATGTTTTGGTAGTAAAATTTGTGCATTTGTATACGCACATGACAAACAGGGCTAGTATGGGTAGGATTAGTTATTTTTAGATGGATTTTTGTGGGAGGTGAGGCAGGATGAAATTGATTCCCCAGATCATTAAGAGCTTTTGCAAAATGGAAGACTAAACCAACAGAATGCCATAAAGCAGTTAAAATGTTTCTTTAACTAGAATATGTGCTTTCAATGGAGGCCCAGATTAGAATTTTTTCACACAATATTTGAGGTTCTAACATGAAGGATCAAGTTGGAAATCCCATCAAAACATCAAAATGGAAAGTCTAGATAACATAATGCTTCAAAATAGCTAAAATGTTCCTTTAACTAGAATATGTTCTTCAATGGAGGGCCAGATTAGCACTATTTCACACAATTTATGAGATTTTAATAGGAAGGATTGAGTTAGAAGACCCAATAAAACATCAAAATCTAAGATTAATCATGTGTGAGATACACCCAGAGGCTTACAAACAATCTCTGTCAACAAATGAAAGAAAAGTGATTTTAAATCAGTTACTTCATTCCCAAATGAAATCTCTTCTGAGAAATGAGATTACAGATACCACTAAACTATCACAAGGATTGACACCTATGTGATTACGAAATTTTTTTTGATATAATACTGCAATAAGAACAAGAAAAAAATATTTGCAGACATTCAGAAATGAAACAAACACATTTTTCAAAACATCAACACAAAATAACTCGAGTTTGATAAAATTTATTAGCAGGGGAAAAGTTTCTAGAATAATCTCAGAGGTTGTCAATGGTTGTACACTTGTAACCACCTTGACATGATCAAACTTAATACAAAAGAGATATACAAGCTTCTCAGACGGTCTTCTCAAAAAGATAGGCTTTGTCAAATTTTCCTCTTGGGAATTTTCTTCAACCTCTAACACTCCAACCATTTGCACGAATTTTTTTTGCCATTTATAACATTTACAATAGAGCCCCTTTTCCCCATAAAAATTTTGACATTGAGTACTACAAGTGGTCGCCATGATCACAAGCACAATTTCAAGAATCAGATCTATAAAAAATCGCCATGTGCTTAAGTGGCCAATGTCTTCGTATAGCTCCCACATTCAACTCCTCCTTCTAGTAGATCACTGTTTCTTCAACTCAAAAATCACTTCCACCCCTAATCTATCAAATCTATCTCTTCATGTGCCCGGGAAGGAAAAAAGGAAGATCAGATTAAGCCCAGAGGTTAGATCTCATCTTAATGTAAAAAGACGTCTATAGATCTTCCTCACCAAACTTAGATATCAAATTAACTCCCCTTCCCTGTTTGGCGTGCAAGAAATATCAATAAATCATGAAGATTCACACTTCTAGGAGCTCTAGAGTGAAAATGGCGGAAGAATCAGATACAAATGCATAGCTTCCATTGATTCATTCTTTAAATTTGGACCGTCCAGTTGGGAGATCTAATTTTAGAGTGGACCTGTAGGTTGCCTTTTTCATTTTACAACTTTTGAAAAAATGTAAAATTTTCACATTTTGCTCCATGACTCCGCCTTTGAGAAATGATCCTGACACATGTCCTAAGGTAGGTCCCAAAGTAACCGTAGCCAAATTATGCTATCTCACCTCATTTTTAGAAAAGGGAAAATTTTCCAAGTTTTCCCCACAGCTCTGCCCTTAAAAAATGGTTTAGACACGTAGTCCTAATGTGGGTCCCAGTGAAACCTCACTTCCTTTTTCAGTTTTAAATCTTTTCTCCCAAAAGGAAAATTTTCCAAATTTCCCCAAAGAGTCCGCACCTCCATCGTTGATTGGAGCAAGTTTTGACTTTTCTCTATCAGGCCCGCGGGGTCATTTTGATAATTTAATTCATTTGAACATCAAGGGGTAAAAAACCAAGTTACCCTCGATGGCTTGCCTCCCGCCTCTTAAAATTTTCAAAGCCAACCTGGACCTCCTTCTTGTCAAGCTTGCGGGCCATTTTGAGATTTTATTCCTTTTGATGACAAGAGGCAAAAAATCCAAATTTCCTCCGATGGTCTGCTTCCTCGCCCCCTTTGACTTTTCAAAATACCACGTGTCACAATGGCACATCTTTGAGATGATCCCCAAAGGTTGAGACCTTGAATGAATGCGAGCTCGCCATGTGTCATTATGGTGCAACTTCAAAATCCTTAAGGTTTCAAAATGATTTAGTGGGGGCACGCTTCCATTTTAGAATTTTTATTCCATTTTTTTCAGAAGGGAAAAACATTCAACTTACCTCCAAAGGCCTGCATCTCCGCCATTAGCTTTGCCACGTGTCCTCCTGTGGGGTCAAAGTAAGAATTTTTCCCTGCCACATAAAATTTTCTTTAATCAGAGCCCGACAGAGCCGTGGGGTGAGTTCAAACATTTTGCCAAAGTAGCCAAAAGGAACAAGTTCAAAAATAAACCTGCCATGCCCCATCCAATTAGAAGAATCCACGTAAGCAACAAAAGAACCAATCAGAAATGAGTGGACCATAGGACCAAATTTTCCTTTTTGCCAAAAAGAAAAAAGTGATATGTTAAAGCATTTTCCTGCCATCCCTTGACCAATAAAAATAATCCACGTGACCACCAAACACTCAGGAATAACTTTGATAGGAAAAAGACACCTGTCAGATCGTCAAAATATAGAAAATCACCATTCACACCTAGAACCTGATTTTTCGTGAAGGATGAATTTTTTTAAAAACAAAAACAAGTTAATCATGGTTATGAGCATCCCTTCTACCATGTATTTTGGATTTTCAAAGGCTACAATTATAAATTAACCATTCTCGAGCTTCCATGGTTGGTGAAAAATAGGAAAAATGGCAAAGCCTGTGAATTTTAAAGAAATTAGGGCAAAAACAGGGCAAGCTTAGAGACTTTTCAAGGAGGGACATGGCAATGGATTGTGTAAACAATTTGAGGAATTTCAAGTAGAGCTAGAAACTTTCAGAAAATCGACATCAAGAGAAAAAATATTTCACAATCCACATATCAGAGGAAAATAATGGCAAATGGGACGAAACAAATCTGAGCACCAATAGGTCGGTTCACAAAGGTTGGATAGTATAGACAAGTTGGTCGGGTCACCAAGGTTAGATAGTTCGGATAGGTTGGTTGGGTCACCAAAGCTTTATAGTACGGATAGGTTGGGTAGGTTACCAAGGCTTGATGGTAAGGCAAGGTTGGATGGGTCACGAGGTTCGTCAGGTCACTTTTTTCGTGGCTTATGGACAAGTAGGTCGACCCGGAAGATGGGCGACAATCAGGATGGTCATGTAGCTCATAGTATGGAAAAAAATAGATGTTCATCACTCCCCCTTAGGTTGGATGACCCACGATGTAGAGATGGCAGTCGGGGTTGGTTGATGACCATAGTAATGTATGGCCCACATAGTAAGATGATGTCCAACCCCCCAGGGTTGGATAGTTAAAGTTAGGTGATGCGAGGTTGGTCAAGTCACTAAGTTGGTTAGCTCGTCAGTTCATCAGTTGTGAGGATGGATAAGTTACAAGCCAGAAGAGGGTAGGTGAGTGAATGACATCCCAACAACCATAATTAATGAGGCATGGCACCCATGACCACCCGTGAAAGAAAATTACCAAAATGAATGGTTACCCATACCTATCTAATGCATCCTATAGGTTGGTGAATCAATTTCCCTATATATTGTGAAATTCACCTCATTTTAAGGGAGATTTTTTCAGAAGGCAAAGCAACTCTATCAAAAAATTTCCAGAGCTATTGTGAGCTGAAGGCCTCAAATTTGGGATTATTGTACAAGATTTTGTCTCTTGATTATGGTATGATGGATTGTGCATGTTTCTGAGAAATAAAATTCATGTATTGTTTCCATTTTCACCTTATCTTGTATTAATTGCACCTTTTTCCTTCCATTATATCTATAAGTATATTGTGCAAGTATCTATCTTTCTACAGGGTCCATAGTTTTTTATGCTTTACGAATTTAAGGAATTGAATATTTTCTTAGATTTTGGATTTTCTACCAACCTTCTCTTCCTCAGTTTCCTCCCCATCTGTCACTCACTTAGATTGTCTCACCCTTTCTTGGTGCATCACCTTGACTTAGAGTAGTTTTATTTCATGCATCTTTCTATCCCTGTCTCCTTAGAAAGCATTAGATAGGGTTTGTTAAGATTTCCATTATCTACACTTTGGAGAATTTGGAACTAGGTAAGAGGAAGAATCTAGATTTATCTGGAGGATTATCCTACTTGCAAGATCCCACACCACAGGATAATCCCATGTTATGCAGGTTGCACTGGTTTCCTTGTACACAAGATCACAAGTAATCAAGAGTGTTGTAATTTTAACATAAAAATTACCTTTAAGATTTAAGATCATAAATGAACTCGATACCCAATCTCATTTATCATTTTATTTCAATTGTGCAATACTAAGAGTTAACTATGAAATTTAACAAAATTTTAATTTATGACTAGTTTGTGAAAATGTAACCATAAGTTGAAGTGCTTGGAGAAAAGTGAAATTTATAGCATTCTTATAACATGTTTAAACCATCTTGTGGTGTGTAATGGAATCCATGTTGTGTAAAATTTAATGTGATTCTCAACCTTATAAAATGAAGGAATTTTCCATCTTGTGCTCCCATTTATCTTTTCTCCTAATGGATGTATGATGTGATATTGTGATCATGTTCTTAGAGATAATTCCTCATTAGATAGGGACTAGTGGTTCCTCGACGATTCATATTCCCCTAATAATAAATAGGTTACACACTTCATTTAGAAAGGCATATGAACCTAGTTAAGGATAAATAAAACCTCTTGAGTCAGACGTAAAACAATACTCAAGAAACCTAATCTAGAAACAAGAAAATAAGAAAGTATGTTGCAATGTTAAGAACCTTCAAATCCTTAATTAATTGTTGAATCATAACTATACTAAAACTATAATTAATGCCTGGCCTTGGGGTGCGTTTATCCCTCAAGTAAATTGAAACATGATCTTCCTTGTAATGGGATTAAACACTCTTGTTGTGCGTAAGAACCTAATTCATATAACACTTATTGGGTACTAAATCCATTATCCAATTCTAAATTATTGAAAGAAACAGAACCCTAAATCCTTAAAAAAATGAACTTCACATCCTTTGGAGTTACGCTTCTTGTGTAAGAGAGGTATTATATCAGATAAAGATGCATGCCCATAGATGTCAATCTTAGGGGTAAGACCTAATAGCCTTATGTGTAAATAAAAACAATATTATCAAATGAGAAAATTAAAAAAGTAATTGTAATAATGTAGAAGGTCCTTATTCAATGAGATACTTTGAAAT
This sequence comes from Taxus chinensis, assembly GCA_019776745.2. Classification (NCBI taxonomy): domain Eukaryota; kingdom Viridiplantae; phylum Streptophyta; class Pinopsida; order Cupressales; family Taxaceae; genus Taxus; species Taxus chinensis. The sequence continues at coordinate 768,698,076 of CM034148.1, read as the reverse complement.
TTAAATGTTAATCAATATAGAGGAAATCTAGAAAACACAAAGTGAAAGGGAATGTATGATTCCCTTATTGTGAACCTTGCTAGGATTGAAGTTAAAGATTGAAACATGATTGTAATAAATGTGTTATCGTAAAATATTCTGTCATGCAAAGACCCTATCTATAAGTGTGTCCTATTGTTGAATCGTTATGTTGTGCCTTGTCATTTGAAAAATAAGTGGCCTTGATGTCCATCACATGGTTCATGTTACCTATCTGGGTTACTATCTGTGCAAACATGTCTTGTGTTATGCGTCATTATGAGTGATCTCTTGTAGTGTCATTTAAACTACACTGTAAGTAAAAATAAAATTTATTCCATTATTTTTACTGTTGTATTTATGTTTGTATAATGTGGGTGTTACATTTGGTATCAGAGTGGAGGTTCATGCTCTTGAACCTCATGGAAAGATTGGAGTTATTATGGTTTTACATGGTCATGGTTGAGATTGGAAGATTAATTTGATATATGTTGTTATGTGACCAATGTTGTAATTATGATATTATGAATGCACATGTTGTGCATGTCACTTAGTGTGTATTTTTTATCGTGTTGTTGTGTTTTTTGTGATAGTATTCATTCTCCTTTTCATGGATTCAATGAGGAGTTCATGTGTGATGTGTCACCTTACTGTGTGTGAAAATAATTTTATTGTGAATTGTAGAGTGTTGGGGAGTTTTATTATTATGTGATATGAAGGTGTGTTGATGTGTTGCATGACAAAAATTGGTGTAGAGTGAATTGGATTGTATTGTGATGTTGCCACCATGTTGTGATGAATTGTGTGTGTCACCATGATGTATTGCAATTGATTCTATGTTGTAATGTTATTCAATCTATTCATCATGCATATAATTTGTGTAATATGTGATGGTTCAATCATGAATTAGGGGCATATGGTGATCGTATGATCCCTATTGTTGCAGTAGTTACACCCTTAGGTGAATTATGTGGAAACGTGATGTATTGTAACCTATGAAAGTAATGATTGTTTTTATACCCTGTATATATACCATGCGTAAGATGCTATGGTTAATGTGCTTGAATCACCATTGTGTTAGTGATGTAGTTATGTGTTATGTTGTGAGCCTTACACTAGATGAACCTAAGGGGAACAATCGTTAAGTGTGTATGTGTGGAGAGAGGAGGCATGGACTAGGTTTTCATAATCTTGAGCTGAGTACAAGTGAGGAAGTGGAGTCTTATATAGACTGAAAACCCACTTGTATATATTTAGTATGCTTCAATCTTATTCAGTATATTGTGGATGTACACCACCTTAGGCTCAACCTATACAAACTAGCATCCCTTGCTCTCTCCTATTGGTTTTCCATCAAACAATCCTATGTGATTTTGACTATGCTGAGCCTTGTGGGAGTATGGAGGGATGATTTAGACAGAGATTATGACAATTGTATTATTTTATATGTTATTTTACGAGCTGAAGGCTTCAATGTTTGAGTGCCAACAACTCATTTAGTACCCTTTGGTGGCCTTATAAGGCCACATAGTTATTGTGATGTGTTATTTCTCTATACATATTTTATTCATAAATTGAAGTTTTTCCTTTTTCTTTCTAGAACCATCAAATTCTTGATTGATGTGTTCTTATATTTTGGGCATTTTATTTGGTTTTTGCACTAACATGTGGATTTTGCACTAACTATGGCTATTTGGCCATTTGTTTTACTTATATTTTAAATTTTTGTTTCATGTTTAAAGGTTTTATATCCTAGCCCAAGGCTTTGGATTTTTTCCACTTGGCATTTGAAAACGGATTGTTATGTTGGTTCTAATGTTGTAATGTGTTGGAATAGGGTCATGGGATGCACCATGGAGTGGTTGAACCTATGGACCCACTTCGTTGTATGGGGGTACACCCCAAGGAGTTACAGATAACTAGCGGGTTGTTGAACCATGAGTTATTATGTCACTTGGGTTAGGGGTGTTCTAGACTCTATGTGCCTAGGGCCATAGGGTGACCGACCTCTTTGAGGGAGATACATAAATTTCTTTCTTTATCTTTGATATTGAGGGAGGATAAGAGACTTGATGGAGTGATAAGAGACTTGAGGGAGAGATAAGAGACTTGTTATCTTTGTGATTCTACATGAGGGAGTGATAAGAGATTTGAGGGAGGGATAAGAGATTTTTAGGTACATGGATGTTTTGTGATGCTTTGGGAGGTATATGTAGTTGGTTGGTGATGCTTTGGGAGGTATATGGAGTTGTTTTGTGATGTTTTGGGAGGTGTATGGTGTTGGTATTATGATTTATGTGTACTCTTGTGAGTCTGGTTGTGTTTTGTGATGTTGAGGATTGATGCTCCTCATGTTGGTATGATGTTGTTTCCATCTTGACCCTATGTAGCTACAATTATGGTTTTAAGTTGCGTGAAACCTTTGTATGTGTACATGTTGGGAATTCCATGTTTATAGTATGCCCATGTTACGAGTACCTTTGTTCAGGGACATGTGTATGACAAGTACTATGTTGTGATTGTATGTATGTTCTTTCCATGGTTTGGTTGAGTTCTTGTGATGTGATATAGTTAGAAGTATGTACATATCATGATGTCTTGTGAACCATTAGTGTTGTGTTTGAGCCTTTTGTGGTATTGTGATGTCAGTATCAAATGGGCACCCACAAAAAAATAATACAACAAAAATCCTAAGACAATGAAATACTAAGAGTTTGAGATTAATAAATACTTTAAAGGAAAAGACTATTAACTAAATAATCATGTAAACTAGAACTACCAATCTTCACAGAACATTAATGAATTATTAACCTTTCTTATTCCTTGTGTTCATGTTTTTACAAAATTAGTATCTTCCTTACTGGTGATATGAGACGTTGATTATTGTTCCTCCTTTCTTATGAGAACCCTCTTCTAATCCTTGGTATCATGTTGCATCGAGGAAGATGCTCTTATAAGGGGAGGGAAATGTAATGCCCAATGTAAAACCAATAAAAATAAGGTAAAAAAACAATAAAATAATAAAGAAATTATGTTTTCTTGGGATTTTAAAGATAGAATGAAAGGGTGACTAGTGGAAGGGAAATGTAATAAGGGCAGGACAACTGTTGTAAGTCAGGGGGGTGGCGTACGTCTGCGTGGCAGGATCAATCAACTGTAAAAAGGGAGACATGGCAATCCAAAATAACATTGGTGGTGGACCTATCCATTTATATTGAGGCAGTGTTGCCAATAATAATTCAACCACTTTATTAATGTAATCTGATGCATGAAATGTACAAAATACATGTAAGCTTAGAAGTAAGGGGACATAGTTTCACCATACAACAGAATATTGGGGGGTTGTCCAATCTGATATTTAATTTTTTTGAGCCTCTATTATGGTTCTGAACTTCTGTGAAAGGATTATAGGACATAATAAAGGCACTAAAATATAGAGGATGTAGTTTTAGGTAAATGATTCACATAGATTTGTAGCAAACTGTGGATTAGCATAACAAGTTTTTCACTAGAATGGTTTCACAAAAACTATCGCTTGTCCATTGAGTACTGAAGTTGTTGATGTAAAAAAAAAGGGAGATATACTCAAATCTAGGGACACCTGATTTCCCTATACTAGAATTGGCAATATTTTCACAAGAGTTTGAGAGAGGATTTTTTTTTCATTTTTGAAAGGAAGTTCTGCCAGTGTTATGATATTTCCCCAAGGAATTCAACTTTACATTCAGGGACTCCTGTTGCAGGATCTATTCCTTTTGTATCCAGAAGGAAGAATGGCCATGTGAAGTGGCTTAAGAACATTTCTTGTGGAAGGGAAATGACTAACTGACATCCACTTTTATATATCACTTTGACTATGCATAGTGAGGCTATTATGGATGGAAATATCAATGTCTTTATCTTTGACCTGTCATTACAAGGGATTGTTGGATGTTACTAAATAAGACATTGCTAATTTGGCATTGTAGGGATATATAGGGGCTTTAGTTTCAAATATTTGCATCTTTGTATATAGAAGATAATGTTTTGGCATTTATGAAAACATTGAAACCAAATGGTTCTTGTCTGTATCTCTTAAGATAAATTACGGTTCTAGATAATCAAATTTATGAAAATCCATTAGTAGATTGCAAAGTTTTTCAAGGTTTTGATGGATTTATTTTCAAGGGTTTTTGCATGAATACGTGTGTTTCCATAGTCCCACAAATATACAGCAACATGGAGAATATGAATCAACACAATGGTTAATGTACAGGCATGCAATGTATTTCTCCTTCCCTTAGAATGTATGTTTTGGTAGGTTAAGTTGTTGAAGAATATTTTCTAAACCCATTTAGAACTCATTGGCATACTTTTGTGACCGATTGCTTCAAATCCAAAGAGCCTACATGTATGACAAGATTGTTTACAAGATAAGATGTAGCAATGTCATGAATAAGGGGCATCCATAGCCATTGCCAGAATCTTTACTCTCCCACACCCAGTTGCAAGCTTAACATGTGAAGTTTGGATGTCTATGAAGTGGCATGTAATGAGTAAAAAATAATGGGTTCTAAAGAAGTTATTTCTTAAAAAATAAATTATGACCTATGGTATACACCCAGCAGTGAATTGGGCATCTTTCAAATGAAGTCATGGTAGTTTTTCAAACTTGTATGGGAAGTTCACCTGAAAGACATGTAATGCATTACATAAGACTGTGGGCCTGAAACTAAGTGTGAATTTTAGTTTGCTTAAGAAGTTATAGGAATAAATTGAATCTCCCTATGACAGTAAGTATTGCATTGGTGAACCCATCAAATTGTATAGAAATTAATATTTTCACTATGTATGGAATCCATTGTCATGAAAAGTGGGTCAAGGAGTATATTCGTTGGAAATATTTTGTTGAATGTGCTTATATGGTCTCTCAACAAGAGTTGGGCTCAGTATGATAGAAGTACTAAAAACCATTTGAAGAGAATTTTGTAAGGGATGAAGCTTGTGGAACTGGGTGAACCCACTTGGAGAACCTCTTCCACTACGAATACTAGTTATATCCAGGAATGGTCTCCTTACCTTTTCTTTTATAATTATCGTATAATTTGGTTCTTCATTTGCAATGTAATAGAAATAATAAACCGTTGGATAAGTGTAAAATTGAGTATTTTAATATAAATGTTAGTGTGAAATAATAAAACTCTACCTGGTCATCTATGCTACCGGTTTACAAATTGACCGTCAATCATGTTGTTACCACAACCTTGTACATGTTAGACTCACGTTATAAAAATTAGGTTCTCTTATCCATTGGTTTTAGGTGATAGTTAGATGAGTTAACTAAAACCACCATTTTACCTTCATTGCAAAGTTAGAAAAAAATGCTATTTCTAGAGACTTGTAAAACCAACACTCTGATGCCCAAAAAGAGATTTCAAGTCGTATGTGTTCACTTTTATGTAGAGAGTCACATAAAGCATTATATCAACATCATTATACCATTTTCTTTCTCTTCGTCACTCCTCTAGGAGCCCTGTTACCCCATTTTACAATTTTAGGAAGTTGTTAAAATTGAAAAGTTGAGTTTCATATCGGCTCGCTATTTGGACCCTGAACAATTAAATCCTTATCCACCTTCAAACCTCTATTATTTTTACTATATAATTTCTATAACCTTCGGTTTGGGAAAATCACCATCCCTAGGTTAGTTTGGAAAAGGGGTTTCATAGGCCTCTGGTCATTGTTTGACTAGGTCAAACTTGATCGATTACAACTGGTGGCTCTGAAAACCATTCACCTATTGTGCACCATTCACCAGTTATGGACTCCATCAGTCCCTATGGATTCTTGGTATATAGGTGGACATGTAGGAATTCTCCTGTCGAGAATTTTCTGTATTGGAAGACAATTTTTGAACGCACTTTCTTAGTCTCTGAGCCAAAATTGGACATTTTTGCAACTAGTAGGAAATGTAAAAGAAAGTTGTAGGACCCTAGTCAAGTTGGAAAACTATCATGGAAAACTTATTAACACTTGTAAATAAATATTTTAAACTCTATCTTGTGACTTCTGTGTGAAATTTGACTTTTGGCAAAAGAGTGTTCTCTATTTTCTCTCTCTTCCTTATCTATTTCTCTCTCCTCTTTTAGTTAAGGAATGAAATGAAATGAATATGTCATAACCTCTCTCTTGTCGTGTGTGTATTATTACTAAAATGTAAATGGAAAACCAATAACGTTAATTATGCTAGATCTAGGTGGATGCCATGCCAGTGATTTATCATTGATTTCACACTCACATGGTTTTGTAGGATGCAAGTAAGATGACAAAGGACATGGTTGTATTCTTTGTATATTATTGTAACTCATGTATGTTAATGGAAAGAAATTTTTATGTATTGATGTATAGTAAAGTCTTATCATTGAAATTTGGTAATATAAATGAGATGTTAGATCTAGGGGTGTTTGGGAAATGTGCATTTAATTATAGGTGTTGGTTTTGATTTAGACTTACATAGGGTAACAAAAATGGGGGTTGGATATATATGTAAAGAGATATTGTAAAGGATAATTTCAACATTTTTCAAGTATTAAAAGGTTTATTAATGAAGTTTTGTAATGTTTTTTAGATGTTACTGTTTAAGGGAAACGTTCATCTAAACATGGGTGTTATTTGATCCCAAAAAGAAAAATTGTATTGTAGAAGTGGGTCAAATTGTTAAATAAAATTGACTTTAATATTTTATAGTTAAATCTAGTGTGAAATTGATGATTAAATAATTGTGTGTGGTGTTTCTTACTTTGAAAATGTAATAAAGAAATCTAACCAAAATAGTTAGCCCTAGTATAAAATTCATGCATAACTACCCTTCCTTTGTGTTTCCTTTCAGCATAGAAAACTAAGACCTTAGAATGAACTTAATCATTACACTCAATGGAACCTTTTAGTTTAGGTAAATAAGAGCTCAAGTATGAATTTCCATCCATAGCCTATTTGTTTAGCAATCGTCATTGTAAACCCGACGGTTAGGAATGACATGGTAAAAATTTATCTTGAGTATGTGGTCCCCTTCTAGGATTGGTAATTGTGTGTGTAGTAAGGAGAATGTGTTCTCTTAAGTAGTACTCCTTGGGAAACCTACATTAAACATAGTATAAAATCCTCTTGGACCGACATACATGTTGAGTGGTGAAGATGGCCAACTAACCTTGAAAGTTCCTTTAAGAGTTGGGATCATAAACGAACTCGATACCCAATCTCTCTTTTTTTTTGGGTTCTATGGTGCACTACTAAGAGTTAATTGTGAAACTTAACAAAATTTTAATATGTATGATTAGTTTGTGAAAATGTAACCATAAGCTGAATTTCTTCGAGAAAGGTGAAATTTAGGACGTTCTTATAACATTTTTAAACCATCTTGTGGTGAGCTAAGAGACTCTTATGGTGTAAACTTTAATGTGAACCTTAACCCACTTAAAATGATGATCTAATCCATCTTGATCTCCCACTAGTCCTATTATGTAATAATTGTATGATGTGAAATTATGTGATCTTGTCCTTATTGATAAATATCCTAACACAAGGTCTAGGGTTCTCATTGAGGATATAAATTCCCCTATTAATAAATAGGTTACACAATTCATTACAAAAAGGCATATGAACCTTGTTATGGAGAAATAAAACCTCTTAAGTCAGATGTAAAACAATACTCAGGAATCCTAATCTAGAAACAAGAAAATAAGGAAGTATGTTGCCATGGTTAGGAGCCATTGAATCCTTAATTAATTGTTGGAGCATAACTATAGTAAAACTTATAATTGATTCAGAGCCTTGGGGAGTGTAAGTCATGAGATGTTATTCCACAAGAAAGTGAAACATGATCTTCCTTGTAATTGTGATTAAACACTCTTGCTGTGGATAAAGAACCTAATTCATATAATACTTATTGGGTACTAAATCAATTATCAAATTATAAATGAGTGAAATAAACTGTAACCCTAAATCCTTAAACAAAAATAAATGAACTTCACATCCTTTGGACTTACACTTGTTTCTGTTGCATAATGGAGGTATGATATAAGATCAAGATGCATGTCCACAGGGGTGAATCCTAGGGGTAATAGCCTAATAAATATCCTTGTGTGTAAATAAATACCATATTAACAAATGAGAAAAAGAAAGAAGTAATTGCAATAATGTAGATGATCCTTTTTTAATGAGATACACCAAAAGTTAAATGTCAAATGGTATAGATGAAATATAGCAAAAAGGAAAGGAAATGTATGGTTCACATATTATGAACCTTTCTAAAATTAACTTAAATATTGAAACATGATTATAATAAATGTGTTATCAAAAAATATCATGTCGTGGGAAGACCCTATCTATAAGTTTGTATATTGGTTTAATCGTTATGGTTGTACCTTGTCATTTAAAAAAAAAGTGGCCTTGATGTGCATCACATGTTTCATGTTACCTACCTGGTTATTGTTTTTGCAAACATATCTTGTGTTGTGTGTCATCCTAATTGATCTCCTGTAGTGTCGTGTATACTACGATGTAAGTGAAAAAAATTATTTTGGTATTTTTACTATTGTATTTTTGTGTGTATAATGTGGTGTTACAAAATTTCAAAATCTAGGAATCGGTTGGGTAGGTGGAGATCAAATTCAAAGAACCAACCAGTAGTAAAATAATGATGTCTTCCTTCATACTCCACCATTTTTTGCAAGATCAGAGTTGATGGAGAGCTTATTTCGGGCCATTTGGCATGAGATGATCAAAAAATATAATTTAATGAGTTTGTTGGGAATATTTTCATGATGAAATTGCAATTCCAAGGCCATAATCAAATGTAAGAAAATCCATTTCTTTTTGTTCAAGACAAATGCAATCGTGGTTTTTTTAGCAGCCATTGCAGGAGTATAATGATGATTTTGAAGCAATTTCAGGACTCTTTTCTCTCTCTCATCTCCGCAAACTATTCCTCTATAAATTGTAAGGAGGGGCACATTTTAAAAGGTTAGATGTTTTTCCTTTGTCCCTCCCTTATTTTCTTATCTATGAAAAAATCTATGGAGCTCAAGCCTCCTATTTAAATTGTAAGTGCAAATTTGATTCCTTTTGGCCCCCTTCTAATGCACAGTGTCAACTCTTGGAGTAATAAAAGAGACCTGTGGTTAATTATCTATCATCTATTGTGTTTTTTTGTCTCTCATTTAATATCTCATTACATTTAAGGTTATTTGTGCATGTTTAATTATTATTGAAAATATAAATGGTTGTGTTTATTTGGTGAATGGGTTTGCAACAAGTATATTTTGACATGTGGTGTTGAATTACCCTCTTCAATTTTTTTTGTTTCATCCCCTGCAAGTGAATAATATCTAGAATTCCTTATTAGTGCATCACCTCTGGTTAGATTAGACTTACTTTGTTACAATCCCTCTATCCATGTCTCCTTAGAGAAATTAGGTTAGGATTAGAATAGTTCTCTGAAATTTGGCCGTGTGGTGTCTGGATTTAGGAATAGGAACCCACCTTTCTCCAGAAATATTTTTTGATTGCAAAGTCCCACAATTTATAAATAACTCCATGTTGTGCAAGCTGTTGGTCTAAAAATCTGTCGGTTGGGCAAATCTATGGATAGACGAGCGAACAGTGTGCAGGGCATAGCCCCTCTTTGAGCTAGCAAAGTGAAACTAGTTTATTGCTATTCTACCAGTAGGAATCTATGCAAGTCCCACAGTATTTTACCTTCAGGGGTTTGGGATCTCATCCAGTTGGGGTATTTCCGACTGTGAGTAGGAAGGGACGAAAGGAAGAGAGGTGATAGGATAGTTCTGAAGGGAGAAAAGAAATGAATTCCAAAGCAGAAAGGTCAGAGGGTTTATGTTTTGGGATTGGTAGTAAACGGAGCCAAACCTACTTGCATAAACAAACAAAGCAATACTGATGAGAAAATGACAAAAAGTAGAGATAGATCTAACAGAATAGACACAGAGATCTGACATAAGAAAGATCTGATGCACATAACACATGTATTCAGCACAAAGTCTCAATATTTGTATTAATGTTTTCTTCTGTTACAAAAAGTACAAAGCCTTTTCTTCTCACTTCTATTTTTATCTAAAAAATGTCCACCACTTGAATACAAAAAATATCCAAGTATATATAGAAGGAAAAGGAGAGAGAAGGTAAAAAGAAACCAACAACTAATTACAAAATATCTAAAAGTTAGTTGTTGACTTTGGGCAATTTGGTGGATGACAACATCTAATGGTGCAACATGGATGATGTCATCATTTGTGCCAACAAACTTTTAAATAATTTGCAAAAAGAGAAAATCCTAGGAGGAAGGAGCCTATTCGTCGTCATCCCATGGTGGGAAAGGAGTGTCCTACTTCTGCTCAGGAGAGGAAATATGAAATTGAGCACGATACTCCAAGAATTTTCTAATCATCGGTTGAAGTTGATCCTGAGAAGGACCCTTGGTGTGATCGCTGATGACTTCACAAGTCTCTCGTTCACCTCTGAGTCTCTCTGGGAGCTTGAAGTATTCATTACCTGCCTCCATCAGGTATCCCATAAAATCATGGTAGGATAGAAGGTTGTTGATAGATTCTGCATCAAAAGTCACTTCTGACCCTAACCCTTGTGACGCAATCTCCTTAAAGATCCGAATAGTTTCATCTACCTTCCTCAAGGCGTATGATGGGGTGAGTAAGCCTAGAGACATCCTTAGGACAATCTATTCCATTTGATGCATTGCATCCAAGGCTTCCTCCTTGATTTTATCAATTTTCTCCAAGACGAATTCCATCTGATCGACCCGATAGTCCAAAGTAGCAAGGACTTTGTTGGGTGCTCTGGGGTGATCGAAGACACCGAATTTCACTAAGTCATCGACTGGGTAGTCAAGCATCTTCTGGAATGTCTCATGTTGTAACCTATCATGGTCTAACTCTTTGGAGATAGGTCCCACAATCGCCTAGAGTTCCTTGTTAGCCTGATTAGTATTCTGATATAGCTCTGTGAACTTTATGATTACTTCCTCACTATCCTTGAGGATCTGGTCTCTCCAGGTGAATACTACCATACCTTGTTTACCGATCTTGGCATATTATTTTATCTTTTCCTAGCTAAGGGCGTCAGGAGTTTCAGTGGTAGTTGTAGGAGGTGCACTGCCCATTTTCTGCAGGGCTTGGAGAAGATGTTTGTTCTGTTCTTTTAGTATCCTCTTCTCTTCCTTTTCCTCCTGAAGCTTTTTACAAAGGGCATCCACTGCAGATAGGGCCTCTCCCTATAGGATTTCTGGAGGATGTTCCCATCGTGACCTGTGTCACTATATAATCTGTAGGAGACAGATCCTTTTTGTCCTTTGTGGGATCAGGGTATGTGATCTCCATTACCCTTTCACCTGAAGCACTCTGAGAGAAGTGGGTTATCGACTTTTTCTTCTTAGCTCCTTTTGTTGGAAAGATGGAGAAGTCCATAGGTGTAATGGGGACTTTCCTCTTATGTTGGCTCAGGTGCTTGGAGATCCATTCTCGACTTAAGGGAGTGGGACCAGAGGGAGAAGAGGGAATGGAGGCATAAGAAGGAGTGGCTACAGTGAACTCAGGGAAATGTGTCGAGATGCTTGGTGGTAGCATTGATAAATAAGTCGAATCTCCAATGCTCATAGGGGTAGGAGTCACTGTAGGAGGGGAAACTGTGGGGGTGGAAGGGATCCAAGAGATGAGGGAAGAAATGATGGGGGACAACTCTGCGAGGGAAGAGAAGATGGAGGAAGAGGAAGGGGGAACAGTAGAAGATGGGGGAGAAGACACAACCAGAGGAGTGGTTGATTGAGTGATGTGAGGAGGGGAAGGAGGAGTGGGAGATGGGACAGAGGGAACTTCAATGGTTACAGCAGTGGCAACATCCTGAGTGGATGTGCCCGTTGGAACACTTACCGCACTGTCCTTTTTCTGGGGAGACCAGGTGTACGACCTGCTCCTGGGTGGAATAAGGAGGACTCTCGGGAGCTTGCTCCTGAGTAGCACTTGACTCTCCTTCTTTGTCTTTTCCTTTTCTCTTTGGTAAGTGCTTTGGCCTAGTAGGTGCATTACCTAAGGGAGATGTGGTGAAGTCTACCGCAAGGTAGATGAGACCGTTATACCTGCACCAATGTTCTGTGCATTGCAAAGTGCCCTTAACCCTCTCCTCAATAGTCTGAGGTGCCCTTGTTCTATCTATCTTGGTAAATGGCCAATTGTCCCCATCCATATCTAGATAGACCTGATCAACTTCTTGATCAGTCGTTTGGAAACCTTTTGGGACAATGGCCACACCATACTGGATGATTTCCGCTAGGGCCAGGCAGGAGTGATCCTTTCTCCTGAGCTCGACCTTGTGATACAGGTCGATGTAAATATCCTTGATCTATGGGACATGGATTGGATCGAGCTTTGCCTTCGAGAGGTAATTGCAAGGGTCAAAGGTTGGCCTTACCGGGAAATTGTGTTTCAAGTTAAGCAACTCCAGTTCTACAAACATTTCTTGGGCTTTGGTGTGAGAAGTGCAAGTGTACCTGCCCACTTTGAGGGGGAATGGATTTCCACCATTCTTTCTTTTCAGGCACTTCTCGTGATATGTGATAAGCTACCTGGATAGCTCCAATAGGATCAACTTAGGCCCCGCATACCTTGGCATCTTGGTGGGCTCCCCTAAGAAGTTGGTGGACTTGAGATAGGTGAAAGTGGGGAATTGTGTAAATAACACCCCCACTTCTCTGTGGCAGTCACCACGCTCTTGGTCATCTGACCGTGAGTCATATTGGGCCTCAACAGGTAGATGATGTCATAGAAGAAGGCATCATTGATCTTGTTGAACTGCGCGATGTTGTTTTCCAGTATCAAATTCTGGATAATATTCATATATTTTTACTTGGGGCCACACCCCGCATCGGCTCAGTGCTGGGTAATCTCTTTCAGAAGCAGCAGTGTATACCACGTAGGAGTTTATGTAGAACCTCCCCATTGTTGTAGAGTTGTTGGAGATGCTCAGAGATGGTGCTACTGATGATCTCTGCCCATTCAAAACATTGATCAGGAACATTTTTACTCATATTTTCCAGATACCTGAGCATCCATTTGTGGAAGTAATGGGCATCAGGAAGCCCAAACACCCTACTCAGGAAGGTGATGGTGTCACTCAGCTCTTTTGAGAAGTCACTGCGATGAATAACCTATGGCCACCTGGTTATTACCTACTTATTCTTCAGATATAATTCATTCATTAACTATATGCATTTGTCCTCATTTTCATCCCATGCCTTTATGCAGTCTTCTTGGCTTATTGTCACAAAATGCCGGTGATGGGGGATACCCAACATGATTTCAAAATTCTGGGAAGTGAGGTTGATTATAACCTCACCCTTTTCATTCTCGACACACCTTGTGTCCTTTTATAGCATCGGGCCACCACCATCATGAATTCATTGTTCACCACGCTTATGGGAATTCCCCCAGCGAAGTGTAGACCACTTTTGACCAATTTTTCCATCCATGGATTCCCTGTGACCCTTTTGGTTCTAGCCCAAAAGTCCTCCATGTTAATGTGACCAAGTTCTGAATCCCTGATGTCTAAGTCACATTCTGCAAGGGACTCACGCATCCTGACCCTTTGGTATTTGTACTTCATTTCTTCTTCTGTGAGTTTGGCCTTACCCTTTGACTTGGTTGGCCTCTTACTTGATGAAGACATGTGTGAATCTGAGTTTAGTTGCTGATCTACAAGAAGAAGCAAGGAAGTCCACCGCAGAAGGGCCATGTTAGCTGTCAGATCATCCATCAAAGCTTTACAGAATGAAGAGTTAGCAATTTAGAAGCTTCTAGGACCAGGGTGTAGATATACTACAGGCTGCAGGATGAGAAAAGCAAGGCACAATGCTCGAGAGTGTTACATAGGAAGAAGACATCGCTAAGGGCGTAGGGCACAGAAAGATTACACAAATCACTCAAATGTTGATGTTAATGTATGTGCATCTGCGCCATATAAAGGGTTTAAACTGGGTGCAGATTATATTGGTGTTGCAAGGCGGCAGGGTGCGCCAATGGCACAGATATGGAACATGTTGCAAAACATTTTTATGTGCCAAAGCACATAATTAAAGGATGCATCATTGAGTTAAGGTGCATCAAGGGCTTTTAGTGCGGCACAGGAAGAGTTTGCATGACATTCAGATGTTGGTGTAGGCGGAATTGCACTTGTGCCTATGCTAGGTTTTAAGAAATTTATAAGTTGTAGGGAGCGTGCATGCTACATGTAGGGACAGTGCGCCCCTTGGCGCAACTGTGTTTTGTGTAACAACGCGTTTGTTTGTGCCAAAGAAAAATTCGTGGCTTTGGATATATTAAATTTTATATTTTCTCTCTCTCTGACAGGTTCATGGTTTTCGGCCTCTTTCAACATAGATTTTGATAATGAGGAGAAAAGAGCAAAGAGGATTCTGGATTCATTTTTGAGACAAAAGCCCTCTAGACCAGCAGATCTGGAAGGAGGGTCAAATTGGTTTGGGGGGAGAGAAGATTGCAAAATGGGTTGGAAGGTGTGTTTTATTTCTTTAGATTCATTTCTTTGTTTTTTAACAACAACCTCTGAAAACAACGTAGAAAACCCACAAACAATCACCACAAGAAAAGCAAAGACCACTTACCAGGAATATATAGGATGGAAGAAATTATGTGGGGTCCACGAATGTGACATAAAGTGACATGGGGATGATAGGAGTGCTGACAGGTGCAGAGGAATTAAAATTTTCACATTTTTTCAATCGTGAAAATTAGAGGTTAGATGCGCCTATATATAGCAAAAGGTGCAATAAATGTGCCACCAAATTTTTCAAAGGGCGCACCAAAACATATGCCAACATGAAATTACTTATGCGCCTTTGGTGCAGCATGATTTGGGACTGTCGATACACCCTTTTTTAGCACTTTGGCGCACCATTCGGGGGTGCAACAATTTTAATGTCGAAAAGGTGGCGCAGGCGAGAAGGGCATCATGGGGAGGCAACATTTGTAATGTCGACACTCCAAAGGATGCGCCAAAGGAATAGAAGGGGCGCAAATTATTTTGATGTTGCATGAATAAAATCTGTGCCCAACCAAAAAAGGACCAAATGACTAAGTTCGAAAAACTAGATTCTCTGGAAAGGGATTTTATGCCATTCCGAACACTAAGGGACCTTGGCGGGGAACCGAAACAAAATTTTGGTATGGTTACCTGCAAAATTTTCCTTGTCAATTTTACAAGATAACACAATCACATCAAATGACCCATAGACAAATTAAGCATTCGGGGGTGTTATGATTTAGCATGAACAATTTTTGCACAAGTAGCGGGACAAGAAGTCTTTCCACAAGATTTGAAGGAATTTTAAAGAAATTCAGACTTATAAAATTGTATGTTTTCAAATTCAAAACTTTCACCTCACAATTAAAGTTCCCAAATAACTTTTTACGGGTTTCTCATGATCAAAACAAGTCCAAATTTCACCAATAGATAGATCGAGGGCTAATCTACAAAAGGGTATTCACATATTTTTGAAATTTTAATTTTCAAAATTTTGGGATTTTAGGTTTCAGGATTTTGAGATTTCAGACCTTTTTCCATTTCATATTTTTGGGCATTTCTAAATTTTAAGTTTCAAAATTTTAGGTTTTGGAACTTATACATTTTTGTACTTTCAGGTTTTCAGGTTCTGAAGATTCGGAGGTTCAAGTGTGCACTATTTTCAAAGTTTGGGTTTTCAGAAATTTTTGATTTGGGGGTTTTCAAATGTAGGATTCTCTAATTTTAGGGATTTTGTTCAAGATTTTGGGACTTCCAGTTCAAGATAAGTTTCAACCTCTAGAAAATCAGCATGCATGTCCTTCAAATTTTTCACTTTCATTCTGTCAAGTTTGGTGTGTGACTTGGCATAATCTAGCCTTTAGAGGCCCATTTCCCAACACATCTTACAACTCCAAAGGATAGAACTCAATGGTGGTGTAGCAACAGATTTTTCCCAAGTATATGAGAAAAACTCAAACTAGGTCTTAGACAAGAGAAGAAGGAATATTTGTATACCTGAAATTATCTCTCAATGGAGGAAGGAGAGGAAGAATACCACAAATATCACCATCTCCACCTAATAAGACTTTGTCTACACCTCCACCCAGTAGATCCTTCATTCAATCAACAAGGGTCCTCTAAAAAATCATAATGGCTAATCAAGTGCCAACAAACCCATTTTTCAACTTCACAGGAAATAATCCACTTGCCCTAAATGCTCAAAATCAAATTCTAGTTTCAACACTAAAAAATATTCCCCACTTCACATGAGGGAACCATACAACCCCTATTGACCACATTCAAGACATTGCAAATGTCTATGCAATTCATGAAATTAATGAAATGGATGTTTTAGTCAAGTTATTGGCATCCTCTTTTAAGGGTAAAGCTTTTCAATGGTTTAAGATCCTAACAACAAGGTCTATTCGAAATTAGGACCAATTATGCATATCTCTCTACAATCAATTTAGAGAAAGGGTGGATAATCTGTATTTATTGGAAAAATTGACAACAATTAAGAGATCTCTAAGTGAATAGATCACATATTTCAATTTTTGATTCCAAAAGACATGAGATAGAATCCAAGAGGCTATAAGACCGGCTGCTCAGGGTACATTCCTTTATGTATTAAAGGATCTAAATTCAGACATAGAAATGATGATACAGACAATGTGAGGAACAACGCCGCCAAGAGCCTACAACATATCTATCAGGGAAGAAAACTATTTAATTCAAGTGATCTAGCTTACACCAAGACCACCAATGCCTCTATATCCAGAAATGGGAACTCCTACGATAAGTAAAAAACCTAATTTGAATCTCATTCGAGCCCCTATGAATGAAAGCAATAATGAGGCTTCCACCCCTTTAAGTACTTCTAAATAACTACATGAGGTTATAAAAAAACTACAAAACCTATGGAATGAGCTCTTAACTATTAAGAGGAAGCAAGGTCATAGTTATAGACCACATCATCCTCAAGATCCATTGAATATGCCTCCTTTTTAGTCAAACATGCAACTGGATAAGGCTCCAAATTAAAGTAAGAACCAGGGAAAATCTCAAGCTTCCAGGCGATTCTGACCGTATGACCCAAATGCAATTTTGACATCAAAATATTTGGTTTCAACTCAAAAGAACCTTATACATGAGTATGAATGGTGTTACCCCTGTAATATACCTTATAATCAATAAAATTTCTTCAATGGTGCATTGAATAATGCCTTGATGGTGAAAACCATTGGTGTGTCCCAAGAACCAACTAAAGAATAAAATTAGTAAGAGGCACCCCTAATTGAAACCACATTGGTCAATTGGAAAATAGAATACTTTTAAGGAGTTAATCAACCTCCTTTCCAGGGTGTACCTGTTAATACATGATCAAATAAGAGAAACATTAAATAAGGGCAACCATCTATTCCAACTATTCCTTAACCCACTCTCCCCCCTCAAGGAGTTAGCAATACAAGAGCAGTCCCAACCCAAAAAATAAGTCTAATGTAGCTATTACAACCCCACACATTCATGTTCAAGCTCCGGAAAAGGTTATACCAAGTAAAGGGCAGAGAAAGGAGAACCTATCCCATTCCAACATCAATGATCAAATGAAGAAGACAGATGTGAGTATTTCCATGTGGGAATCACTTACAATTCTAGGACAAAAATATTTGTTACAAGCAGCAATGACGAATTGGTCTGCCTCAAATGGATCAAACTAAAGACATGAGAAGGTTGTCACTAATGCAGTGCAGCATGAAGGGGGTCAACCAAGAAATAATTTAAAGACTCCACCATTCTACATGTCATTAATTGTCAAGAACTGCTTGATGCACAATTGCATGATCAATTTGGGCAAGCAACTCAGTCATGCCAAAGCAGATAACTAATAAATTGGGCCTAAAATATGATCTATTCTCTAGATGAGTTATACAACTGGATGGGACAGTAGTAGGAACAATTGGTATTATCAAAGGATTATGCCTTACATTCCATGCTTGTACAAATGTCACATATTTACAAAATGTTTATGTAATTGATTTTCCACCACTTTTTCCCTTGCACATGCATTTTAGGACAAGGTATGGAGAAAAAGCTATAATTAGGTCAGAGTTGATAGAAAATTTCCACATTGAACCTCATGTACCAAGTCATATCAAGGAAAATTTCCTGACCTTTGATTAAGAAGAATGTTCAAATGACCCAGAAACATGTATAATGGTTGAGGGAATTCCAGACCTTACATTATATGAGTGATAAAAAAAAATACATGATTTTGATCCATACAAGGAAATGGAAGAAGCAAAATTAGGAGTATATTGTGTACATGAAGAAAACTCACCCAACCCTAGCATCACCAAGCCAAAAAACAAGGAAAACAATGAAGTATGGAAACTATTTTTTGATTGTTTGAGAAGCAAAAAAGGTGCTTGAGGGGGTACAATGGTGGTGTCTCCACAGAATGTCAAGTACTATTCAACTTTCATATTTCAATTCACTTCTTTGAACAATACAAGTACAAATATCTAATTCATGGGTTGTATTGGGAAAGGAAAAGAGCCATAAAAAACTTGGAGGTGCTTGGGGATAGTGAGCTAATTGTTAATCAAGTCAAAGAAAAACATGCCACAAAGAATGACCTACTTAAGAGCTATAAAAATAGGGTATGGGACCTCATTGAAGACTTTGAAGCATTCAATATATTTTCAATACCAAGGAAGAAAAATGAAGCTATAGACAAGCTCGTAGAAATTGGGGAAACCTTTAATGTGGTGGACAATATCAAAAGAGATAAAATACAACCCCATATCAAGGTAGTTGTGAGGCCAACAGTTCCAAAAATTAACACAAGTTGGCAAGTGTTTGAAAGTGATCAAGATATCATCAAATTTCAACAAGAGGAGGACGATTTCTCAGCTAGGAATCAAGATAAAATAGAGTACTAGTACGGGGATCAAGTAGTGTAGCTATGAACTAACAAGATCCCAAAAGGATTTGTAGTGCCCACTTCCCTTTGACACTTTTAGATATTGATTTTGATACTATTGATCATATTATGGACACTATTATGTTTGTTTTAGTATTATGGATTAGATGTTAGATCATGGATTATTATTGATCTGGATTCAGTTATTATGCTTGATGATTACTAGAGACATGTTTATATGTGGTTGATGATATACTTTGACATGGATATATTATGGATGTTGATTTGGACTTATGACATTGGATGTTTGAGTAGACCTAGTTGGAATATTACTAATGATGATATAGTTGATTTATTTAATTAAAAATGATAATGTTGAATGAATGATATTGTTGTGATTTGTGTGTTTAGATGATTTTGAAATATTTTTATATGATTTTAGATGTCTGATGTGGCCACGAGGCTGAAGGAGGGTATTTGCATTTTGCACGTTAAAAATCACAACAATGTCGGGGGACTGAAGACTAACCATATTGAAATTCCGAGTGAAATCTACAAGGTCACCATGGCAACTGTGTTGTGTGTTGTGTATTGTTTTTTGCTAGGAATTCCCATGGGGGGGATTTCCACTATATGTGACCATGGGATATGTGTTTTATTTATGTGTTCCTTTTTATTATTGTTGTATGTATTTTTATTTGTAATGTGTTCATTTTTTTTAATTAATTTAAATGTGAGAGTCATATAGTTAAACTTTATTTAAATTTAATTGGGACATGGAATGTAATTATTAAAGTTGTTGAGTTTAAATAATGATGTTGGAAGAGTGTGTACGTTATTTTGCAAGAATGTGTAAGAAATATGTAAGATTCTTGTAAGGCAAATTTTGGAATGTCAAACACTCCAGCTTTTATGAAATTCGAATTTAACCTTGGAGGCCAAATTTGGAGGCTTATGGGACAAGTCAAACTTGTTCCACACCTCTTAAAATGATCCACCAACCATGCCTATGGTTTGGAGGTTAAAATTTAGGCATTTTTAAAGATTTTTGAAGTGACAATTTATAAGTTCTAATTACACTTTCCTTACATAATTTTAATGCAGTCCTTTTGGAGTATGGGTTGATTTGGAGTATGTAAGTGATTTTGTCATGTTTAATTTATTGTGATCAGTTGTGATGTTGAATTTCTCTTAAGGGGTCAAGGAAGAATGATGTGGCATCCCACTTGAAATCCACATCATCCTCTCCTCTCCCTCTCCTTTAAAATTTGAATTTTTCTCTTGTTTATGTTTGTTGAAACTTTGTTCTTCCTCTTTGGGTATAATTTTTATTACTATTTGGAGTCTTACTTGTGGAGGGAGTTTTGAAATTCATTTGCATGCTTGGTGTTGCTGTTTTGGACTGCATTTTGAGCATTGGAAGAGCTTTTTGTTTTGGGAACAAACTCCATTATGGAGAGGTAGGATCTTGTCCTTTTTAAATGTTGTTTTTATTTCTCTTGCATGCATGTTTGAATGGTGAATGCATTGTGTATTGTTAGCTGGTTGGGTAGAATGCTTAGGGCAAGGTGTAGGAGAAGTCTATGGGGATTTCATATGGGAGGCATAAGGGATTGCCAATGGCACTTGTTCTATTTTGGAGGGAGTTTTGGATTGGGATCTACTTAGGAAAAGAAACTGCTTGCATTTCTTACTCTTGTGGGGCATAAGGGGAAAAACTTTGGGGGGGGGCATAAGGAGGGGTTGGGAGATATAAGTTTTATGGGATTTGATATGGTTATTGGTGGTATGATTTAGGTGGATTCCCAAATCCAAATAGGGAGGCATAAGTAGTTTCCCCATAGTTCTTTCTCTTGATGGCTTACTTGATCAAACCCACATGTTGTGTGTATGATTCTTAATACAATTGTGAAATGTTGTCTTTGTTTGGACTGTGTATTTTTTTGTATTAAGCATGTGAAAAGAATGTTGTTTTTTTGTTATAGAAGCCTTTATTGCCATGTGTTGATGTTCATACTCTATTCCAATATGGTTGGGGCTCAGGGACCAATGGGGAAGGATGGCTTCTCCTTTCCCATTGGATGTCTTGGTTGGGTGGAGAGTGTTTCCTTTCCCCCTTCCTTGTTGTGATCAAGATGAAAAGATGAAGAAATCAGCATGCTGTTGTTTTGGAGCAAGAAGAAAACCTAGTTTGACAGTCCCTTCCTTTGAGAAAATTCATTGTAATCTTCACACTTTGAAGTGGATGAATTGTATGATTATTTGTAATAAGAAGGTACCTTTTATTGTAAAGGAAAGATTGAGATGCTTTTTTGAAATGTAAAGAGTTAATATTACATATTCCGTTTTTGGAAAAGAATGTGAAAGGAGGAGATATGTTTTGTATTTTGTAAATTCAAATTCAAAGAAAGAGATAAGTTCTAATGTTGCTATTGGAAATCAATAAGAGAATTACATCCCCATCTCGAACTAGTGTTGTTGCATTGAAATTCATTTGTTGTTGTGTTTTGCAATCTCTATTTGGGAAGAAGAACACGTAGGAAAGAAATGACAATCTTTTGATCCTTTAAAATGAGTTTTAAAATTGGAAATAAACCCTCCATATTGAATGTAAATGAATGATTAAATCAATATAATGCCTTGGATCAGATTTGAAAAAATTTCCCATATTTGGAAGTTGCAAATTGATCAATAAACTTTTTAAGTGAAAGATCACTGTTTTAAAACTCAAATCCGGTAATGCACATTTTAATAAAAATGAGCAATTCGATCTTACACTCAACAATAAGTTATGAAACTTTGAAATTTACATTTAGGAAGACTTAAAAAACTCAAATTTACCTTAACAATCGAGAATGAATCTCTAAAACTGAAGGAATTTCAAATCGGAGCTTGCACAGTCATTTTTCCCATCAACTGTTGGAAAAATGCAAACTTGTATAAATGAAAAAATTGACATCACTAAAACATTCTAAACCCTTCCTAGACTGATCCTCCATGTCTATTTGACATGTTGAGTGAAGGAGGAGTTCAAATTTAATCGAAACGAGAAGTTGTAAACTGCCAGTTCACTAATTTGAAGCCTCCATATTTTTTTTCATTAAATTTACCTAGTAAACTTCAGAAATTTCTAAAATTGTCAACTTCTATGTGAAGAGGGAATCAAGATATTTTCGAAAAGTCCTCGTTTTCCCAAATCTGATATTCCTATAAGAAGTTATGGCCATTTGAAGTTTTACTTCAATTTGGCAATCAAATAATAATAAGATTTAATCTAACTATAGAAAAATTTAAATTTTTAACTGTGGAAAAATTTCCCAAAATGGTTCATAGCCCCCACCATTCCACAACCAATCGGGGCCTACCACATGGCACCCTAAGAGGGGCAGACCAATTTGTTAAAAAAAATTATCCCCTTTCAAAATTTTCACCTTAGGAAAATTTTCCCATTTGGCCCCCACAACTACGCTGACCTACAGCCAATCACATGCTGCCATGTGGCACAGTGGATAGGCAGAATCCTTGCAAATTTTAAAATTCTTTTAAAATTTTGACTTTGGAAAATTTTCACTTTTTTCTCCGCCGACCCGCATCTAATCAGAGGGTGTCACGTGTCCATTTGTGCCTACAACAGAGGTGCGATTTTTTTTAAAAAAACATTACCCTTTCAAAATTTGGGAAAAGTTCTCATTTTGGCCCCGCCAACTCAAGGCCAATGGTAGCATGCTAGATGACACCTTGGGAGTGAAAGCGGGAGGGCAGATCTTCTTTCTCCCTTTTGTTTTGTGTTTTGGTTTTGGGAAAATTTCCAATTTTTCCTCTGCCGCCCGCAACTCTGCTTTACCTTTTTTTTTCCCTTTGTCTTCCGGTGGGTGCATGGACCTACGCATCCTTTCTTCCCCTTTTTCCCTTTGGGTGCTAGGTGCTAAGACATTTTGTCTCCTCGCCCTTCCCTTTCTTCCCTCTTCCGCTTAACGCTAGGGCGACATGTGTCCACCTAGGGAGCCGTAGGGCGCAGAGTGTTTTGTGCCATTGAGCCTGCATTTGGAAAATTTCACTATGCCACCTCGTGACTCTCCAATCCACCTAAGGCGCATTTCCCCTTCTCTTGCCACGTGTACCTCTAGGGAAAAATTGCCCTAGAAACTCTGCCCACTCATAAGTTGAGTTCTGTAAGGAGTTATACGGACTTCTTTATATCACCGAAAAGGTGAGAAAATATCCTATCCATTAGGAATGGTTTAGGGAAATTTTGGGAGTGTTTAGTAGGATAAAAACCCAGTTAAATTTATGGTTCTATTAGAGAGTAGGCATGGGGGTAGATTACTCCCTAAACCTAAGCAAAATATGTAACCCTAAAATTGGAACTATATGAACATGAAATAGGTTAATAATGGAAGCTTTTGTTTTGGTAAATGTGTTTGTTCTAGAACCTGCCAATGGCAAACTAATGTCTTGTACCCTGGTTGTAGTTACTTTAAATAAAAAAAATTATTCCATTATTTTCTAGCTTATCCTAGGTTGTTTCTTTGTTCTCAAGTGGTTTTTTAAATGGGCACTATAGGATTAGTAACATTATATTTAATCTTCAATCCCAATGAGAAATTATAGAAGGAGAAATAAAATATCCAGGTCAAATGGGAAGATTCAGAACGTATTTCAGTTGGAGAAGTTAAAATACTTGAAATTTGCAAGGTAGCTACTCAATAGGAAAAATCATATTTCGTACAACTTTTTCAAGACTTTCTATATATCAAGTACATACAATTGAATTGGATCTAGATGCTAAGCCTATTAGGAAAAAAAAGATCAATCAACCCACACATTGAGCCTCTAATAAGTTGAAAAAGGTGAGCATTATATTTCCAACCAAGCAATAATTATGGGTTGTGAATCTAGTCCCAATCAGGAAAAGAAACATAGAAATCAGGTTATGCGTGGAATTTCATGACTTGAATAGGGCATCCTTGAAAGACCACTATCTGCTCCCATTAATGGAGAAAATATTGCAGGTAGTAGCTAGTTCGGAAAGGTTTTCAATCCTAGATGGCTACTCAGGCTACAACTAGATAATGGTGAAAGAAGAGGACCATTTCAAGACAAATTTCACCACCAAATGGGGTACATGTGTCTACATGAAAATGTAATTTGGGTTGTCAAATGTTGGAGAAACAATTCAACAAGAAATGGATACGGCATTCAAGGGGTTGATAAACAAAATAGTTTTGGTGTATTTAGATGACATCACTATGTTTTCTAAGAGTGAAGGAAGTCACCTCTTCCATCTTAAGAAGGTATTCTAAAGGTGCGTGAGATTTTGAATTTCCCTAAACCCAAAAAAGTGTGTATTCCTAGCTAACGAAGGAAAACTATTAGGTCACATTGTATCTAAGTAAGGGTTAAAAATTGATCTAAAAAGAGTCGAAGAAATAAGAGCATTTCCACTACTAAGTCATAAGAAAAATCTCTAGAGATTCTTAGGGAGGATCAAATTTTTCTATAGATTTGTACCATATATTGTCACTTTTTTCAAGCCAATAACACTAATGTTAAAGAAGAGTATGGAATTTAAGTTGATAGTGGAGGGAAAGGAAAGTTTTTGAAGTTGTCAAAATTGTTATATCTAAAACCCCTAATCTCATCAATACAAACTTTTCCAAATATTTCATACTCTATGCTTTCAGAGGTTTGGATTTAGT
The DNA here is from genome assembly GCA_019776745.2 of Taxus chinensis. Classification (NCBI taxonomy): domain Eukaryota; kingdom Viridiplantae; phylum Streptophyta; class Pinopsida; order Cupressales; family Taxaceae; genus Taxus; species Taxus chinensis. The sequence continues at coordinate 768,673,356 of CM034148.1, read as the reverse complement.
TTCCATAATCTGAGCGCAGTAGAATGAAGAGGGATGTAAACAACCGGCTACTTCCTTATGTCAAGACTTAGAGGACTATGAAGTAAGGTACTCTTTCATTGAGAAACATGTCCTTGCAATGATTAGGAGTTTTAAGAAATTCAAGCACCTAGTTCAAACAATAGGATTCAGCCATTGATATCTCATGGAGGGGTCCAATATTTCCTCTTGAAAAAATATTTGAATGAGAAACCGGTGGGATGGATCACTCATGTCATGGAATATGACATAGAAATTAAATTCACTAAACTAGTCCATCGAAAAGGATTGTGTGAACAAACAGCTTCTAGTCAACATGTTGAGACAAGTAGTGATGAAAAAGTTGTTGATTTGGTACTACAAGATAATCAGGAATAAATAGATGATATCATGCCTACCCCTTATTGGACTCGAGACATGAAATATTTCCTATAAATACGTATATTCCCCTCCACGAATGAGAAAATCAAAGAGGAGATATTTTAGACTTTAAGCCATTCCATATGTTCTTGTTGATGGTGTTTTGTTCAAAAAGGAAATCGATGGAGTCCTATTGAGGTGCATTGGAACAAGCCAAGTTGAAAGTGTGCTATGTGTGTTTCACGATGCAGAGGTAAGAGAAAAAATTTCTCTGTGGGTAACAGCTCTCAAAATAATGAGGGCAGGTTATTATTGGCCCACGGTATTAAGTGATTTCTACACTTGGACCGAGAAGTGTATAAAATGTGCATTCTTCACAGGAAAGGAGAGGCTAATTACACTTCCATTGCATCCTATTTTTGTTGACCAACCATTCATAAAATAAGTATTGGAATTCATTGGGGTCATCAATCAAAATTCAAGCAAAGTTCACAAGTGGATTCTCATGAAAACATACTATTTCACCAAGTGGATGAAGCGGGTAGCACTCAAGGTAGAAAAAGATTCTAGCATAGTGGACTTCTGTGAGGGGATAGTGACAAGGTTCAAAGTACTAGCCACCATCATATCAGATAAAAATTTATTATTCCTATGTTTTCAAGGTCACATAATGGGCTATTATGAATGGAATTTATTTGAGTACCTCTTATAACTATTACCCCTAAGGTAACAGGTAATACTTAGAAATAATAATTTTCTTAAGATCATTAGGAGGACTCTAGATGAAAATCAAAGGACCTGGCATACCAAGCTCAAATAAACATTGTGGGTTGATAGGATAACACCTAAAAGGTCAATGGGAAGCTCCCCCTACAAGTTGGTCTATGGTAAAGAAGCAATGTTTCCTATCTCACTAGAGTTACCTGCATTGGAGCTCATGAAGCAGCTAGAGTTTTCTGAATTTGACCCTATGGAAGACACACATGTATATCTGATGGAATTAGAAGAAAGAAGAGATCATGTAATGCAAACCATTGAGAAGAATCAAGCCTTACTCAAGAGATGATTTGACAAGAAAGCTAGAGAAAGGACCTTTCAGGAGGGGGTACCTAGTTCTGAAGTGGGATGCAGACTCAAAAAAACCGGGAAGGAATTTCAAGTTTGATGCCATTTGGAGTGGCCCCTACATGATCAAAAGATGTAAGAGTAGTAATTCCTTACAACTGTCTACTTTGGATGCAGAAGAACTTCCTATTCCAGTCAATGGAATCTACCTCAAACATTGCTACTGAAAGGAAAATTCTCACCCTTGTACATATTAGTGTAGGAATTTTAATTCCTCCTAGTGCATATGCACATTGTCTTGTTGTAGATTAGGTTTTAATTTCCCTAAGTGCCTTTGGTACATGTTTTATTTCTCCTAGTTATATCATTGTGAAATTTAGGGTACTTCCTAGAGGAATGTTGTAATAGGAATAAGTTTATAATTATAAGAAACAGTTACTCAATTCAAAAGAAAAAAATGTAGAGTAACTAAAATAAAAATTAAGGATAGGTTCTACTAAGTTCTCATTCTTCGAATCCTTCAATATCAATTGCAAGTAAAATTCTAAGTGTCCCTGCAAGGTCATAAACTCAGTAGTTGAGTAAGCTCTCCTAGGCTGTTTCAAGGTTTTCACATCATGTCACAAGTGTAACTTTAAGAAGAAAGAAAGAAATCAATATTTAATAAAGTTCCATGACGTTAAAACTTGAGAATTGTCTTATTTAAAAATTTCCAACATTCAATGCATTCTAGGTAATAATGAATTGTTAAGTTCTTCACCCTTGGTAGATTCGGGTTTCTGGACAGTCCATTTCAATCTCACAGATCAGGGTTATAAATACGAAAAGGTTAAAATTCTAGATTAAGATAATTTTACACTCTCACAAACTTGTTTTTAAGATTTTCTTATGAAAATTGACAGTGCAAGTAGCAGAATGGGTTCAAGTTCAATGGTTACAGGTAGTCTCTAGGTTTTAAATTTAGTAGGGTCATATCACATCACAGGGATATAGTGACTCCATGCCCAATGGAAAAATAAAGGCTACTGTTACAGAACATCTATAAGGCAAATGTCCCCACGCGTCACCAAATTGTTGACAATTTTTTCCTGTTAGGTAAAATTGGCTAATAAAGGGCCCCTAAGGATGGAAATAGGTCACGAGAGGTTCTTTGGTTCTCGGGAGTATTTTCAGTTAGTTCAGGAGTGAAAACAAAATTGAGAGTTTTTTTCCTCTTCTAAGTTTTGACCCTCATGATCATCTTGAAAAATGATAGATTCTAGGCCCTCGTGCTGACATCTGGTCAAATAAGAAAAAAAGTGAAAAACATGACAAGACAAAAAAACACCTTGCATTCAGACCTTTGACATGAAAAAATTCCAAAAAATTTCAAGAATGGAGCCTCTAGATCAAAAATTGCATTTGAGGCCTCATTCGGCCACTGAGTTAGAAAATATATCATGAAGAAACTTGGCAAGCTGATGTTTGCATCGATTGGGATGAGTCAAAGAGTGGCTTGCCGAATAGCTGCATGACCTAATCGATGATCCGATTCACATTATTGGTTGGGTGTGCATTGGAGAATAGCTCAGCTCCACATACCAAGCTCTTTGAGCTTGATTTGACAAGTAGGGGAACTAATATGATGGGAAAGGGAGGTCGGCTTGTTATGGAAAACAATGTGGGAGCTCAAGGTCGTCAATCAAAATGCTTAATGTTGAGCTTAGAGAATACACAAGGACTAGGGTGAATTACAAATCTCACATGGAGATTAACTCAAACCAGGGTCGAAGATGGGGTCAAAGCAATCGACCATGAAAAATATCCTAGCGTCGAAGGAGGTCATAGGTGAAATGGACCGAGGCTCAAAGCTCATACATCACAGTCAAGGCATAGATGTAGCTCATCAAGAGCTCAAAAGAAGACATAGGTTGACATCAGACCAAGTTGACTGAAGTTAGATAAAGGCCGATTTAACTCAACCATTCAAGAGCTCTCTCAAGTTGAAGATTGAGCCACACTAACTCAGGGATCAACAAGAAGGATGTTGGGTTTGGTTCATTGCGTAGAGGTTGGTAATACGTTGGCTCAGCTGAGGAATCAAATCAGTGGGAGCTCATTTTGGCTAGGGATTGCATGCTTGAAGTGGTACAAGTCAAGTTGAAGACGAGTGAGTCATAGGAGAGGCTCAAGAGTCAAAATTAGCTGAGTGGACGAACTCCAAATTCTAAAGACTTCAGACTTCAGGAGTTGGGGTTTTCGGGATTGGCAAGAAATAACCTCTAAAGTATCGGTGAGGATGTTCCCAAAAATGAAAAAATATGAACTCCAAAAGGCGAGGTGACATGGTGAGCCATGGTGTTTTTGGGAGTACCCATTTTAGGGTTTCGAGGGTTATGAACTTTAGGGTTCGAATGTTGAGGGATTTCGGGACTTGAGAGAGTTGTCATTTGGACGTTGGAGTGGGTAAATATCAAAATGGACATGGAAAAATCTCTGAAGATGATGGTCCCAAAAGATTTAAATGAGTGCATTCTCACCCAATGCAAAATCAAATAACCTACTGAGTCATGGACATTGAATTCCGAGCTGGCCCATGTCAGAGCAGTAGGTGCCTTAAAGCTCAAACCCAACGAACTAGGACACATAGTAAAGTCATTACATTGAATCACTTGGTAGATGGGCAGAATAAACAGCTCAATAGATGGGAATATAGCTCGATGGAGCTCAAGGAACCTAAAACCATGGCCAAAATTCAAAGTGTCATAAATCGTACAATTTTTATTCATTTTTAGAAAAATTATAGTCATTATAAAAGGGATTCATTGAAAACTCCAATGAACACTTCAAAATTAAGGAATTAGGTGGGTAGGTGGAATTCAAATTCAAATAAGCAGACATTACTAGAGTGATGATGTCTTACTTCATACTCCACCATTTTTTGCAAGATCGTAGTTGATGGAGAGCTTATTTCGGGCCCTTTGGCATGAGATGATCAAAGAAGAGAATTTAATGAGTTTGGTGGACGGATTTTCATGAGGAAATTATAGTTCCAAGGCCATACTAAGATGCAAGAAAACTCATTTCTTTTTGTTCAAGACAAATTACAATCATGGTGTTTGCAGTAGCCATTTCATGAGTCTAATGATGATTTTGTGAAGGATTTTGAAGTGATTTGGGGACTCTTTTCTCTCTCCCCTCTCCAGGATATATTCCTCTATAAATTGTAAGGAGGGGCACATTTCAAATGTTTGGATGTTTGAACTGTGTACCTCCCTTATTTTCTTTTCTATGAGAAAATATGTATATCTCAAGCCTCCTATTGAAATTGTAATGCTAATTTGATACCATTTGACCCCCTTATAATACACTGTATCAATTCTTAGAGCAATAAAAAATACATGTGGTTGATTATTTACCCTCTTTTGTGATTGTTGTCTTTCTTTTTATCTCTCATTACATTTAAGGTTATTTGTACTTTTTAAATTTTTATTGCAGATATCAATGGTTGTGTTTATTTGGTGAATGGGTTTACAACAAGTATATTTTGACCTGGGGTGTTCAATTACCCTCTTCAAATTTTTTTTGTTTCATACCCTGCAAGTGTAAACTATCTAGCATTTGTTTTTGGTGCATCACCTCTAGTTAGATTAGATTTACTTTGTTGCATTCTCTCTATCTCTGTCTCCTTGGGAAAATTAGGGAAGGATTAGAATAGTTCTTTGCAAATTGGGTGTGTGGTGTCTAGATTTAGGAATAGGGACTGACCTTTCTCTCGAGATATTTCCTGATTACAAAGTCCCACTATTTGGGAATAAATCCATGTTTTGCAATCACATAGAACGACCCATCAACAAACAAAGCATTTGGGGGTGTTGTGATTCAACACAAATAGTTCTCTTGTGGAAAACTAAATTTTTCACAAGTTTAAACACACCCTTATTATCACAATGAATGATGGGAGCATTTTCTTCAAGAATTCACATATATGCTAAAACGTGATGTAACCAAATCACTTCACACACACCTCCTCATACAAAGTAATATTATACCTTAGTGGATGAGAGAGCAACAATAGTTTGCTTCTTACTAATCCACAAGATAGATCTAGAGCCAAGATAAAAAATATAACCTAAAGTTTATTTCTTTTCATCGATGGATCCATCATATTTGAAGTTTTTATATCCTTGTAAGAAAAAATGAGAGTTCTTCCGATACTCTAGACCATAGTCAACTATTCCTAATACATATCTTAACACAAGCTTCACTACTACCTTGTGACATTTATTTGATTCCTACATGAATATAGATAGATAGCTAACATCAAAGCAAAGGTCTAGTCTCGTATATGTTAAGTAAACATGATTCGTAACATGATGTTTGTAGTGAGTTCCATCTAGTTGATGTCAATCCTGGAATCTCAAAAGTTGCAAACCTTTTTCCATTAGAGTGGACATATGTTTACAATCTTTCATTCTATACTTTTCTAGGAGTGTCTTGGCATATTTCTTCTAGGAGATACAAAAATATGAATCTTTTTCTATCATTTCTCGAAGCCAAGACAATAGTGAAGTAGCCCTAGATTTTTCATGTTGAAGGATTTATTCAAATTGTTCTTAACATCTTCGATGAGATTGTCTAAACTCCCTGTGATCACAAGAATGTCTACATATAGAACTAGAATGAAAATCTATCTATCTATCTTTTTTATATAAAAACTTGAATCAGAGGGGCTACATGCAAAACCATGTTGCAATAGGTGAACATTTATTTTTATGTACCATGCCCTAGGTGCCTGCTCAAGTCCATAAAGAGACTTGATTAAACAACATACCTTCTAAGGATTTTGTTCATCAAAAAATCCTTCTCGTTTGGTCATGTATACTTCTTGTTTGAGATCACCATTCAACAAATCACTTTTAACATCCATCTGCTGAAGTTTACATCCATTTTGTGTTTTCAGTGCACATACAACTCTGAATTTTTTTATATTCATAGTGGGTGTAAAGGTATCATCATAGTCAATTCCTTCCTACTAAGCATAACCCTTTGCAACTAGTTGTGCTTTTGTACTTTTTGATAGATCCATCTGCCTTGTATTTCATTTTGAAAATCGAGTTACAACCAATGGAATTCTTACTGGTACAGATCATGAGTCACTACGTTAGCCAAAGTGGAAGAAAGCCATGGTTGTAGAATATGAAGTCTTTGATACAGAATTAGACATGGGAACTTATGAGTATAAGATTTACTTCACTTCTCGCTCGAATTCTCATACGAACTCTTAATGAAGTGTTTGGAAGAGATTTTAGGTGGGAGTCTCTCATTTTTCTTTGGACCCATTTCAAATGTTGACATTGTTGTTGATGTGAAGAACAAATTTCCAAATTTCCAAGATCAACATATAGTTCTCCTTACATCTCATCCTTGTTTTCTATAGGATCCTCATGCTCATCATCTGGATGTGTGAGCACCCTATGAGAGGAGGTTGGTGTTGAATCTTCCTTTTTTGGAAACGAGTCAAATGATGAATCATCACAAACAATGTATCTACTCTCATATATATTATTTATCTTAGGATCCATGAGAGGATATTCTTTGGAGGTGGTGTTGTATCCCAAAAATATGCATTGGTGTGTCTTTATATCAAGAATCTTCGTCTTCTTATCTAGAACATGCATATATGCAATACAACCAAATACACTCAAATGAGAAATATAAGGTTTGTGATTTCTCCATACCTCTTCTGGTGTCTCATCCTTCAATATATTTATAGGTACTCGGTTCAAAAGATATACAACACTCTGGACTAATTCTGCCCAAAAAAAATTCTCCAACTTCATAGTGGAAAGCATAGAACAAGCCATCTCAATGACATTACGATTGCGACATTATGCTATTCCATTCTTTTGGGGAGAATATGGGGTAGTCAGGTGTTGTGTGATGTCATGCTCCTTCAATAATTCTGACAATTTATTTGATGTGAATTTCCCCCTTCGATCTAAGCGGAGGACTTGAAGGGGCTACCCAGTCCATTGAAAAACACTCCTATAGAAGACTTGGAATTTTTCAAATGCTTCACTCTTATTTCACAAAAATAACACCCAAGTCTTGCGGGAATAATCATCAATGAATAACTGGAACTATTGAAATACCTTAAATGAGGTAGGAAAGGGTCCACTTAGATCGGTATGAATGACTACTAGATGGTTCTTGACATGGAATTTACTTCTCTCAAACAGATCCCGATGTTGTTTTCCCACCATAAATCTAGGACAAAGAGGTAATGACTGAGAGAGAGGAGGAAGTCCTCATACCATCTAATTCAAACTAAGTTGATAGAGGGAGCTGACAGAAAGATGTCCAAACCGATAGTGCCACAGTTCAGTGGATTCCACTTTAAAGGTAGATAATGCAACTGTAGAGGATGAAACTGCATCTAGTGAAAATAAAGAACCCTTTAAAAAATATCTAGCAAGTATCATACCTTTTTGTGATATCAAACATGATTTGATGTTATTCTAAACTGAGAGCTCCACCTTGATCTTGTGATTCAACAAATGAGAGATAGATAGGAGATTTATGGTTAGGACAGGGACATAAAGTACCTTTATGAGAGTACATTTTTTGGTCCCGAGAGGAATGGTCACATTTCCAATTCCTTCTGCCATATACTCCTTGCTTTCTGCAATATGAACCCGATATCTAGTGGGTCGATTAGTGAATGAATCAAATAAATTTCTATGGCGAGTCATGTTCTTGTTGGCACCTGAATCTGTCATCCAAATATTATCTTATGGCTATGATGTTTGGGAAATAGGTACCAAATCATCTTCATATGAGTCGTAATTTTCTGATTCTGGAGTATCTTCATTCGATTCATCATCTAGTTGGGCTGCAACATGTCCTTTCTTATTCTTTCCATGAGGATGCCACTTGGATTTCTTTAAATCAACTCTTCAAGATGTGCTTTCTTCTCACGAATTATGCTTTTGTGGCCATTGTATCAACAGTTCGTAATGTTTTGCATATTTGTTGTGCAGATGTGTCACCATCGATTCGCCTTTTAAGACTTTTACTTCTATGGTTGCTTTTTGGTGTCTACTTCTCTTGTTGACCATTGTGATCCTTATGACTCTTCTTCTACCTCAAGATCAATGATTTTTTCTCAAAATCCTCTTGAACTGATTGAATGGGTTCTTCAAGTTGTAGAAAATTTACTGATTCAGAAAAACTCACCTCTTTTTGAGTGATGGTCATTGTGGTGATAAACATCCTAAACTGGGGTGGAAGAGCTCACATTGTAAGTGGGATAAACAACTTATCTTTGACCTCTTCTCTGATTGCAGCTATCTCTACTCGTAACTCTACTACACGACGTAAGAATTCATCCACCTTCTCGCCTTCTTGCATACTCATGGTATGAAGCTTTGACTAGAGATAAATAATATTTGTCAAATTCTTGGCTTCCTATATTGTGGAGAGAGTATCCTAGGCCTTCTTCAATGTTGTCGCATTCCGAATGTGTGGCTTCACCGAATCGGATATGCTCACAGTGATCAACATCAACGCTTTTGTGTCAGCTTTATCCTACTTTATGCATTTATCATCGTTGGTGGGACGAGCGAGTTTGCTAGTAACAATCTCCCATAGGTTTTCAAAAAGAATAATTTTTCCCATCTATGTCTTCCATATGACATAATTTTTCCCTTTCAAGAGCTAGGCATCGGATAACAATATTTTCAGAGCGGTCAAGATGTCAAGAAATTAAAAATTTATTATTATTAAATATTTAAAAAGGTACAATTTCTTACTGATTAACAATAGATCAGAGGTGTTCCGAGTACGCTCTTGCAGTGAGATGTGGATTCTTGTGTGGATGTTCTATTTCATGTTCATCATCTGTCTCATAGCCTTTTTCGAGCTCCGCACATACCATATTAGCTTGACATCATACATCAAACAAGAACCACTCCAACAGTCCTTGACGCACAAGCTCCTCACATTGCAGATTGTCATTGTTATGAAGGGCGTCGATCAGGGAAAAGTGTAATCCAGTTGTTTCTTTTTGTTCTCTTGATGGCGATTCATTCCTTTCATCACTTGCAATGCTACTTTCGTCACCCAGGTCGCGTGACATATGTTGATCAATCCTCCATGTGGGCCAATATACTCAGCCTAGCCCAATGTTGGTCGCTGATCTCCAACGGTCTTGACAAGTTGATTTTTACTGCAAAATGCCACACAAGTCACTGCCGATCAAATCACTTATCTTTTTCAAAAATCCAAAAAATCAAATCGCCTAAGCGTTTTGATAAGTCTACAGGCAGGAAAGGACAAACTAATGTTGTTTACAACAAAGCAAAATGATAACGCATGTCTTATTTCACTCGGCTTTGTAAATCCATGCAAGTTGTGCGTTTTCCAATGTTGAGCTTTACGGGATAACTCGAAACCCCAAAAACAACTTTTTCCCAAATGATTATTATAGGTCGAATTTGCAATTTTTTTATTTTTAAACAAATCATATATTGCTACAAAAAATCCCAAAAGATAGCAGGTCGACTTTACAAACCATTAAGAATAGCAGGACGCTAGAAGAAATATCTGATCGCCTTTATGCCAAAATTTCTTTGATACCAATGTAAGAAATGAATTATATTTTATTCATTTATTAAAATCTTTACATCCGCTGGAATTTATACAGAACTGAGGAAGAACCTAGAGAGGAAAGAGGAAAGATCTAGAGAGGAGCATCCTAGAAGATGAATAACCTAGAAGATAACTATTAGGAAAGTTTTAGAAAAACCTAATAAAACAATTTATTATATTTGTATTTTATGACACCTTCAATATCTCAAGATTGAATCTAACCTTTGATAACCCAAGATACAAGCTCCTTCAATAGATCAAGATTAGTTTGTCTCTCTCAGTAGCCCAATGATAGATACATTGGATTTAGTGTCCCCAGAATGTTCTCAAATGATATATTTCATTATTAATATATTTTAGGACATACTCAAAAATTAAAAAATCTTTATTATACATTTTATACAACACATTGGGGGCATGGTTTGACATGACCAATCAAGTGTAATCATTTTATGGATGTTTTTACTTTAGAAATTTTATTTTTCATATTATTGATTTTACATCACTATTGTGAATTGATACATGCATTTTCAATTTCGTTATAGGTTTCACATTAGATTGGTGCAAGGACACATTTATTATTTTCACACCATCTCCCTATGATCAGGGTGTAAGTTCTATATTTTTTTTTTGTTTTTATCAAGTATTTGTCAACACTAGATTAAAATGCGGAAATTATAGCACCCAAAATTTGGTCCTTTTTACTTTGAAATATAAGTTTGGAATTTATTCTTACACTATGCCATTTACCCTTTTGTTTATGAACTAAAATCCTTAAAATCTATCTTATATAAATATTCCACTAGGTGTTAACAATTCTCTAGCTTAGCACTTTATAAATCACTATACACTTTACAAAACACAATTATTGACTATCTAGAAAATATAAAATATCTTTAAAACTAATTCTAGCTTTATCTTAGATAGGTTTGTTGGATCAAAATATGTTTGGCTAATGAGTTCGTCCCACATGCTACAAACCCTTCCTTTGTACTTGCAAAGTTCATCTTCTCAAATACACAATTTATCTTGGTCGAACTACGTGGTACTTTTGGACAAGTTGACTGGAAAAATTGTTCAAATAGTCACCTATATAAACATTTACACCCTAATGTATTAGGAGTATATTGGGATCATATATTAAAGTAACATTATAATAAGGACATGAGAAAATAATTTAAGGCACATATTCTTAAGATGACAACTACAAATATACTACTCAAATCATGAATACATCTATATTGCTTCCTAACATCACAAATCCATGTACTCTAGTTAACCGAAGTTTCAATTACCAAGTGTAAGGGAGAAATCTTATAATCCATCTCATCTACATTCTTTATCTCTTTCCATATTATCGTAGGGGTGGGATAAATAAATGTGGCTTCATACCTCTTTGAATTATTGGTACATATTTTAACAATAATCAAATTTGTGGGAATGTGGGGATGTTAGTACAATAAAAATTGTTAATAACCCCTTTTTAGGTCAAAAAGTGAGGAAAATTAATATATAAATACCAAACTTTCATCACATTTATACAAACACATAAAAAAGTCTAGAGACACATGTGAACCATATCCCAAAACCAAATTTCAACTCAGAGAATTATGATTCAAATTCATTTCAGCTCATATAGTTTCATCTACAAACCTCTCCTCCTAAATATGAACCTTTCTTACACATAATTTTAGGTCCTCAAATTTCACATGAAGATTTAATACTTTCAATGTGATTTAAATATCTATGGAATATCTTTTGGAATGATCTTTTTACAAAATTTATGAATGTTGTGATTATTGACTTGTTTTTTAAAATTATATTCTATAAATAGTAATTAGAGTTAGGATCATAAACCTAAATTTCTTATTACAAATTCTATATAGTAGTTCACAAAAGATTTGGATGAAGAGGTGTATCCACTTAGAAGAATAAATGGAATGGTTGATAGGTAATATTTTGGAAAAGAGCCATAATATGAGCTAGATTCAAATTGACCTACAAAGAGATGCCTAAAAAAAACAATACAAACTTTCATATACCACATGGTACCAAATAGGAAAATGGAAAAAAATCAGGAAGGATACGATGGATAAATTAAAGAAAATAGAAATGACACCGCTAAGATGAGATATCATAGAATGTTGGGAGAAGAATTTATTTAAAATAAAAATAAAGTGAAACAATTGGCTAGGTAGAAACATATTTTACTTGTTTCATTGGTTAGCCAATAGAAACCCATCAATTTGATGAAGGAACTTGCCACATTATAGGTGGAACTTAATAAGACCTTATATAATATGAAATCAAAAAGGATTTCACAAGTACAAAGTGCAATGCCCACTCCTCTTCGACACTTATTTTAATATGATCTGATTATTATTGATTAGAGACATGGACGTTATTATTATATTTTAGTTAGCATGATGATAGATAGTATAGATATTTTCATTATTGATATGTTGTGACTCATATTGTGGATTGTATGCACACATAGTTGACATGGATATATCTTCTAGTACTTGATGAAGATTTAGTATTATTTTTCTATATACTGACATTTTTGGACTCTCGACAGTGATGATTATATTCAGATTTCTTTTTGGACTAACCATGTGATCTCTTTAATATTGTAAATTTCTAATAATGTGATGATATTATGGATCGATAATATGTTATTGAGTGTATCTAGTGGGTATGAGTTAAGTAGTTGTAGAGAATTACATGTTTGGCGTAAAATGTGAATTGGATTCTTGATAATTGTAAATTATTGATTAGAATAGAATTAAAATGTTAAAAAATTGTAAACAATTGATAGAATTTCCTAACCTTAGTGATAACTTAGCTACATTAAATGATGATGTTAATTGATAGATATGTATGTGTTTTGTTTCTTGATATTATTGATATGGCCTTGAGGCCGAATGGGTATTATTTTCTTTGTTTGTAGGAGATTATATCACAATAAACAAGAAGAGGCTAAGAGACTAACCCTGGAGGTATATTGGATGTTTACAACAAGGCCATCTTGCAAACTTTGTGTTCGTGTGTATTAGAGTTTTATTGTTGAATTTTTTAGGAGGCTCTCATGGGGGGTGACCTCTAATGTGGCCCTGGGTTTGTGTTTTGCTTTCCTTATTTTATTTTATTAATTTTGTTGTGTATGTGAATTCTTTAATTGTAATGCATTCTCACTTTTTTATGGCTTAATTAATGTGTTCTTATTTAGTTTATTAATCATGTTTATTATGCTAATTTGGGATGTGACTATGAGGGCATTAAATGGGTTCAATAATCCTTATTATCTTATTAATTTTAGATGGATTTCATTGATTTTGAGTGGTGTACTCATCCCCACTTTTCAAATCTCAAATTTTGGATTTGGAGCCACTTTTGGAGGCTTGTGAGACAAGTTAAAAAGGGGCCAAATTTATCCCTCATGATGTATTTATAAATGAAAAAGGGGCAATTAATGTCACCTTTTTACTTACCCTCTTAATTGTGTCCTTGGAAGCATAGGGGGGAGGTTTGAGTGTAAGTTGGGGTATGTCGTAACCTCACCCTACACATTTTTGAGTCTTGGTCTTTGTGTTTGACTTAATGAGGAGGATTGTAGGAGTAGGGATGTGGCATCCTACATGGAGCCACCTCATCATCCTCTCCACATTTTATATTAAATTGAGTTATTTTAATGTTTTGGGGACTACTTGGTTTTGTTCCACACTTGCACATATTTGGAAATTTGTTTTGGTTACTTGTTTTGGGAACTTGGGAGCTTGCTTTTGGAATTGGGTTGGACTTGGAAGAAGCTTAAAAAAATTCTTCAGGATTAAAGGTGCTTACGATGGAAAGGTAGGGTATATACCTTGCATTTTATTTTCTTTGTTTGTGTGTTGTGTTGAAATATGAATGCATGTATGTGAATATGTATGGTATTGGGTAGATTTTTACCTTAAGGAAGGTGTTGGGAGAAGGAAAATGGGACCATTGGGGAGATAAAAGGGAGTTTTGAGGCTTTATGGAGGGATTGTAAGTAGGGTGTTCTATGTATGGGGAGATAAAAGAAAAATATTGCTAATTTTTGTGTATTTTGAAATTGGGAGAGATAAGGATATTTTGAGTGTTTTTTATTTGCACTTGGAGGTTTTTGGGTGGACCCCTATTTCACTTTGGAGGTAAAAGGAGGTGGTTCCCATATTTCTCTTCTCTTTTAGCTCTAGCTTTGAGCTTATGTGCTTGTAATGGTTGTAGACTTTATCTTGGTTGTCTATGTGTTACCACCATTGTATGTGTTGCTAGTTTTGTTAGTGTGAATGTATGTATTATTGAAGAATATGTGAAGATTTTCCATGGTTTTAATATTCCATATTTCTCCATTGTTAGGGCATGGGAGCCAATGAGAAGGTTAGATTCACCTTCTTATTGCAATAAGGTTGGGAGGTGAGTCTTGCCTATGCTCCCTTATTTTTTGTTGTGATTTGGAGATGAAGAAAAGAATGAGCTCAAATTTGATGCCTTGGATAGAGTTACATTATGTAGAATAAAAATAAGAGAGAAGTTTCTATTAAATTTTATCATGTTATCTCCACCTTGAGTGGAGGGCTTTTGTATACTTTCATTTTTAGTTGAAAGATCCTTGTAGAAGATTTGGTCGAAGCTTGTTGTGAGGTTTCCATGTCATGAAATGTGCATGATTGGAAGTTGCATTTCCTTGTATTGTATTGAGTTTGAATATAATACTTAAGGAAATTTTGTAAGTGATTAAAATCTGAAATGATTCTTTTGTATTAGAAATTTATATATGTTGAAAAGAAGAATTTGAATAAGCACCATATTGCTGCTGTTGTTCATTTAAATCTGCAACTCAAATTAAGTATACATGTTTTTTACAAGTGAATATTGATTTATTTGAAACTAGAAATATAGTTAAAATAATGCTTGTGTTCCTTTGAAATGTTTTTGTTTTTCCTTGTTTCCTTATTAAAAAAAGAAAGGATTTTTATTTTTTTTAAGTTCATACTTATTTTCCTCTCCCGAAACAAGTTGTAAAAGAGTAGTGTGTTAGTTTTCTAGTTATAAGCTATACCTTTTGCAAAACCAAAACAAATAGACATTTAAATAAAAAAATACTCTCCTTCTATCTTGTATTTATTATAAATAGAAAGAACAATAATTTCAACTACCTCACATATATAAATGTATATAGATTTATATAAATGCTATATATATATATATATATATATATATATATATTTGTTACATCGTTTATACAAATAAATCCACCTAAGCTTATTATTTTGAAAATAAAACTAAATAAAAAGAGAAAATGTAAATAAAAGGGAGGTGGTCGGCCATGGCTGACCAACACCACCATATCATCCCCAAACCCCAAACAAAACACAACGCAACCCCCTTGGGGCCAAGCCAAGACCTATACGCACAATGTGTGTGTGTGTATTTATATATAGCCTCAAATATTTTTTTTTTAATATAAAATGATTTCATACAGTCACCCTCTTAGGGCCCAATCAAATGAGATCTACGTACAATGCATATGTAAAACAATAATATATATATATAATATATATATATATATAATATATATATATATATATATATATATATAGATATATATATATATATATATATATATATATATATATATATATATATATATATATATATATATATATATATATATATATACCTCACACAATGTATATAAATAAATATATTGGATTGTGAGTATTTGCAACCCAAAAAAAATAGGGTAAATAGTACACATAGCCAAAGTAGGTTAGAACTCCCATTAAGCACATAATAACAAATATATACACATTTTACAAACCCTTGAAGGGCATGGATCATATAAAAAAAACTCCATTAGAGCTTCCCCAAGCTTTCATTGCTTCTTTCCTCTCCTCCCTCCAAACCTACAAAACCCAAAATGTGTAAATGAAAGGGTTGGGGAAAATTAAAGAATAAAATAAATCATAATGATTTTTAGCACTTTTTGGGACAACCCTAGACATAATGGCTCCCACAAATGTAATACAAGCGTTGAGGGTTGTTCCTACACATTTTTAGTTATGGATAATTTTATGGGAATGGGTAGTTCAAATAAAGTGAATGAGGTTAATTAATTAATGGGGTCACCTTGGGTTTTCTAACGAGTGGGTTAGGCTATGTTGGGGTATTTTCCTGTATATGCTAATAAATAAATAAATATCATTTGGTTATGGTTTTATTGAATAAACATAAGGGTTGGGTGTGTATATATAAAAATTAATTAAAGGGGTTTTTAGAAACATATGTAAATGTGTAAACTAAGTAATAATTTAACGGTGTATAATGGGCACTAATTCCCTAGGTAAATATGATTGAATTACATGGGAAATGATTTTATAAATTTTAATTGGGACCTAGGTAGTACAAATAATCAATAATAAATTAGAAGTAATTAAATAAATTCAACTTGTACAGTATTGAAAGATTTAAATCCCGCAATAAATTTAAATGGATTAGAGGAGTAATGTATTAAATAACCAAACCATTTTAAAAGTGATAAATGTATCTAAATTAAAAAAAAATGGTAATTTTCCCTAAGTAATTAATGGAGTATGACATGGATTTGGTGCATCAAATTATGGGTGTTACACAAAGTGGATAAAGTTGTTGTATCTATGGGATAAGTACATGAAATAACATGTACAATCGTAATGTGTACAATCAATGATATGGGTGGATCCAATGTACTAATAAATGCACATATAAGGAAGATGGAAGTAACATCCTTGCAACTAGAAACTTATTATTAAGAAATAAAAAAGGATGTGCCATATACTATAATAGATATAACCATGGAGTAAAAAACACTAATGCAAAATAAGATAAATGTGGAAACATTTAGCGACATGAAATGTTTTTAAAAAGGAAAAAAACTCTTAGTGGCACATAGTTTTCCTTTATGGGTCCAATTCTTTTAGAGGAAACACATTTATTGAAGGAATGGATTTCCATCCCTTAATATAATAGGGAAAGTCAAAAAAATGTACAAATGAACTACCTTATACTATATGCCTAAATTTCTAGGAA
The DNA here is from genome assembly GCA_019776745.2 of Taxus chinensis. Lineage (NCBI taxonomy): Eukaryota > Viridiplantae > Streptophyta > Pinopsida > Cupressales > Taxaceae > Taxus > Taxus chinensis. The sequence continues at coordinate 768,656,187 of CM034148.1, read as the reverse complement.
GTTAAAGGTTTTTTGTTTCCTTATACGGATAAATCAATATAGAGAAATGCATGTTGGAGATAAAGTCTCAATCAAATGTTAGGGTTATCAAACAAGGTTGTCTTGAGGATGAGACAAGATATTAAATATGGGGATTATTTTTTTAGGGTTCTTCATTGATTTTAAGTGAGTAGAAAATAATGTAAAATATCTTGAATGTACAATGGAAACATCTACGGTTCCAGATGAGATGATATATAGTATCTATCATCATAATCTACGTAGTATCATAGGCACATGATGAAAATATTTAAATAAATTAAGTTTACCATAGGCATTATCAATAAATATGTTATTTGGTAGAGTGTAAGATATTTATATCGCTTAATTGAAATGGCATAGATAAGCATAAATAGAAGATGATTTTTTGTATGATTGAGTATTTAAGTTTACTTATTTGTATCAAATAGTATATTTTGTTTTTTGATTAATGGTAAAATAAGGGTTAAGGGGACACTACCCCAATACATATGGAGAAAAATATATTACACTAAGGAAACAAGTAGATCTAGCCTCTTCCAGTGGCACAACAAGGAGACAAATAACAACAATACAGAAAAAAAACTTAACCAAGAGATCCCTTCCCATGGGATCTTACATTCCTTTTAAAGGCGTCGTTTAAAATTTTCCCTTTCTTGTTTTGACCAACTTTAGTCCAGCCCTTTTTGATATTCGGATCATCATTTTCATTTCTATGAGCTGGTATTTCAATGTCCTCTTTCTCCACAGTAACATGGAGATCTGTTGAGACTAAAGTTGGAGATTTCCCATCAAGTGAAGTGAAAGGAAGAAGAGGAGTAGGCTCCTCATTCTTAGAATCATCCCTACTCTCTGAATACCCCTCTTAGTCACTATACAATGGTCTTTTAACAACCAATTGACATGGATCATAATTCTTCCACCATGAAGTTCTACTCTTGACAGGTTTCCTCACAATCTGAAAATATGAAACTAAATGTCCAAGAGAGAAACAAGTTCCACATATGAAGGGGAACCCTTCATATTCTAAATTCTAAATCCAAACCCTATATACGGGCATAGGAGGTATAGTCATAAGCCAAAGTCTGTGGATCAATAGCCAGACATTTACCCAAAGTATTCCCAATTGAAAGCAAACATTTCTCACTCCAAAACTAGAGGGGTAAATTTGGTAAGAGGACCCAAATAGAATTAACATAGAAAGTTTCATTCATTGGATTAAAGAGAGGGAACCAAGGTTTCATCAGCCACAAATGGGATTAAAAATCCCAAACTTTACCAAAAATATCATCCTTATCAGGGGTTTTATTAAAAACAATAATGAATAAACCTCTAGATTGAGGGTAAATGTCTAGTTTACCTGACATTAGAGGCCTCCACTGAGTAGAGATCCAATCATGTAATGTCGGGAGGCCAGGGAAGAAATTTTTAAATTTGCATATTGATCCATTTTGCTTGAAATAAGTCTCAGATTTTAGAACCTCTGCACCAAAGTGCAAAACAGGAGGATTCTTTGAAAAATTCATAGGCTTAGAAGGGATAAGGGAATCAGATCAAGAAATAGTTGTGAAACTCTATTTTTCCCCCTTTGAGATAGGGTTGATTTCCTTGCTTGCTGCCAGATTTAATGACACGGGCTCCCTGAAACTACCAGCTACATGGGAAGATGATCAGTCATAGTTTTGAGCACGACCTACGAGAAGAACCTTTCCTAGAGCTATCAATCCACCATGATTTGAGCCAACAGCTCCTTTCTGACCAGGGTCGACTTCCTCCTTTCTAGTGCTGATGCCATCCTTTCTAGCCCTAGGATTAGGGAGAAACGCAGATGTAGATATGTCAAAAACAGAGGAGGTTGAAGCAGGGTTAAAATCTTCAGTGACACTAATAGGTCCATCTTCTTCCAATCCACAAAGACCCCCACGATCTACCAGACCTAACTGCTTAGCACCGCTGCCTTCACCACTATCGTTTGCACACGGTTTAGGTTTAGGGCACAGGAAAGTTCTTGGAATGCACTCCATTTGATCCTTGAAAAATGTCACATGATCATATAGTCTATTTCATTGATTTTATGACATAGAGTATCTTTGAGAAAATTAAGTATTTTCATGAGTAATATATGAATAAAATGAGATAATTTAGGAAATTATATGTATTATGTGTTATTATAGAATTATGGACCTACCTAATATAAATTTAATGAATTCATTAAGTAGTTAATGCTATAAAAATTAATCCATCTCTCTATTTGGTAATAATAGCCATGACCTGTGTTGAAAAACGTAATTCAGTAAATTGTTGCCTAATTTATTTAAATAAATAACAAGGTGAATGGATCAAATGGACTACCTACTTTGATGTTTTGTATTGATACTTGAATTTACTAAATTGAAGTTTTTGCATGTCATAATTGTTCATAGATATATTTTTGATGAACATTTTTTAGTGGATTTACTAAACAAGTGGGGTAGACATATTTTCCTCGCATTTTTTACTATTGTTAAATTTTTACTGTGATTTCAAAAAAAATTCATGTTAATCATGTTGGATATATTTTTTATGTTGACAAACACAATTATAATAGATATATTACCCCCTTCATTTGAATAAATGGACATATTATTTTTTATTGGTAATGCTTGGAAAAGTATCCACATGCCATTACAATATGAAATACATTCAATGAGAGATCACAAGGAATGAACAATGAAAAAATAAAACCATTCAAACCATACATCCTTCCACAAAAGCTACTTAAACCCATGTAAAACTTAAAATCATGGGAGCAGAAAAAGGTATATCAATCGGATCTATCACCCCACTTTTTGAGGTTAAAGCTGCATTTTTTCTTGTTTATGTATCCTATTAGATTGTCCATTCATTGTTTACCCACCACTATCCAATTTCAATCATCCTTATACAACAAAATTGGGATCAAAATTTTCATTTCAATGTTGGTTCAAGAATCTCCATGATCTAAGTTTTCCATAAGGTTTTAGGAATAGCATCACGCAACCAGGGCACCCCCAAGTGTTTAGGAATAGCATCATGCCACCAAGGCACAATACCCACCTTATTACATTTCAAAATTTGACAATATGAAGAAAGGTGTCAATGAGCAAAACATTTTTGACATAAGAGTGGAAACCATTCATATCCAATCAGTTTATTCTAAGATCTTTCTTAAATCTTAAGAGCAATTTTGACTATGATATCTTTAGAAGTTTACATTTGTATTAAAAATAGAGAAAATGATGGGTGAGACAGGAGTTTTGTATAACTTAATTACAAGGAATTTTCCACAATTCTAACCCAATGGAGATAAAACTTGATTTAGACAAAAATTACAATTATAGATGTAGTAATCTAGCCCACATAGGTCTTACTAGGAAGTATTCATTTCTAGGATTGAAATATGGGAACCATGGTTTCATGAAAAGAGAATGGCCACCATAGACCTAAAGCTTGTTGAGAATGAAATCCTTGTTATTGATAAAGTAAAACAAAAAACAAAAAACCATTACACATGGGTAAATAGAATCGCTTCCCCTAATTATAGTGTGCCTAAAATGGAGATCCATTATTGGAGGGCAGGGAGACCTAGGAAGAAACCTTTAAACTTGCATATTACACCCAAAATTTTTAATTCTATTTTAGTCTCTAGAATTTCTTCCAAAGCCTCATCCTTAAACAAAAAAAAACAATAGGAGTGGACAAGGCTGAGATAAAAGTCTTGTTTATTGCATACACTTATAAGAAAAGGGGGCTTATTATAGTTTATATGCAATATATAGGAATAATGTTACTTCTGTACATTTTCCATATGATTGTGTTTGTGCTCAAAATAGTCTTGCCCCATTTTTCCATTAAAAATCTATCAATTTACGGTCTCTGTCACATCTTATTTTCCCATATTGTGCCTAAAAAGTGTCCACCTTCCTTTTTTTGCCATAATCAGTCCTTTCTAGGACCGAGAATCACGTATAAATCCAAAAAAAATTCTGTATTTGGGTGTAAAAACTTAGGTTGTCCCATTCTTTCCATTTTCCACAGTCGGGATTTATTGTCCTTGTCATTTTTTACCCTAAATCCTTGAAGAAAAATGAATGAATGTAGCTCGAAGGAATTTATTTGAGCCTTGTAACATTTCTAAATTCTCCTTCCTTCGATAAAATTTCATCTCTGGGCTCAAATTGTCATTTTTCTGCATTTTACAGTTTGACGGGCATTTCTCCCGATCAAATTTACATCCTTGCATTAACAGGAAACATGGCCTCTTTTGGTTGGACACGGCTCGGTAAGGTATTTCAAAATTTTATGAATCACCTCAACTAAAAAAACCTATCTACGTGGAAGAACGACGCCCATTTGAAGATTTTACTTTTGGTTTCGCCTTGGAGTTGTGCCGAGAGGACACGTGGAGGTTTCCACTACTTTTCCCCGACTTAGAAAAACTTTTATGCAGCTAGTACAGTCTGGAAGAACAGGGACATGTGGTGAGCCCGTGCTCATTCAAGGTCTCCACTCTTGGGAACTATTTTGAAATTTTCCCATAAAGACACATCGAGGGACTGTCAACTCTAAAATTTTCCTCTGTAATTTCTATTTTATTAATGTTTGTATTAGGAATAGGGTGTTGTAAAGTATAATTAGTAGTGGCGTCCAATAGAAGATAATGGCGTTGCTGGTACGATAGAACCAATAATGTATATTTTGGTAACAGTCAAAGTATAATAGGAATGTTGTGGTAAAAATTAAATATTTTTCGTAAGTGGTTCGGTAATGTTAAAATGTCAAAATTAGGGTAAGTAGAGAAGTAGGTTCTACATGATTAGGAATTAGAAATATTATATTGGTAATAAGGACAAGGAGTGATGTCATAAATATTTTGTGTATTTTATTTGTAAAAAGTCTAAAAATGTGGAACCCATGTGAAATGATAAGGTTTATCTTATCTTAAAAGATAAGCTTACATGTAAAGATAAGAGTTAAGATATGGAATATGATTCGTCAGAGTAGATTTCTTATCCTATCTTAGAGACAAGGTGGATAAGCCTAAAAGTTCTATAAATAGAGAGGCCACCCCCCTCATTTAGCATAGAAGGAAGTAGTGAGAAATATTATATGAGTCAGTGTGTGAAGGAAGCCATCCTTTAGAAGGTGTGTTAAAGAAGCCATTAAGAGGTGTAATTATGAAGTTTCTCACATAGTTATTGTTGGAAGGTAAGTGGAGTTGGTAACACTTGATGTACCTCATGGGTGAGATTGTAACAATTTCATGTTGATAATATAATTTACACTTATATTTCAGATTTGTCATCATTCCTTTGTATCATAGTCTTTTTTATTCTTGTGTTATGTCTGTTATTGTGTTTCTAGATTACTTCCACCAAACTAAAAGTTGTGCATTAGTAGATAATCATAGCACGAGGAGTTCCCAGTGGAGAATTATAATAGTGCCGATTAGTGATGACATTTTGGTTCCATTGTCGGGACCATTCCTTGTTGGTGGATTTTCTAGAGAGATATTCCCACTTAGTCAAAAAAATTGGAGGGTAACCTTGTTTTTACTATGCATAGTAGTTACCACGGTAAAGTCACTTTTTACCATGAATAGTATTTACCGCAGTAAATTCACTTTTTACCATGAATAGTATTTACCACAGTAAAGTCACTTTTTACCGTGAATAGTAGTTTACCACAGTAAAATTCATTTTTTACTGCAGTAAGTGAATAGTTAGTTTACCATGGTCATTTCTATTTTACTATAGAAAGGTGTAAAGTCACTATCTATTATAGTGATTCTAATTATTTGTGTACATAAGTCTTGTTGATTGTACTTATGGGTTGGTATTTCATTGTGGTTACTTTTGAAAATGGGGAAGATTCCTATTTTTTCAGCCCAATCTAATAAAGATGCTTCCTCTTTCATTCAAGAATTTAAACGATCTTGTATTTGTAATGGCCTCATAAGAAGGGAACAATGGACTGAATTTTTTTCTACCTTTTTAGATGGTTCAGCCCTTAGGTGGTTTGAAACACTAGGTGATAATGTGAAAAACTCATGGGATTTATTAACTGAAATTTTTCTTGAAGAATTTGGTGAACGACAAAAATATGCAGATCTCATGATCAAGGTCATAAAGCTATCCCAAGGAGAGAAGGAGAAGATAAGGTATTATCATGCTCGTGTTCTAGAGCTAAGGAGGAAGCTCGATGCCCAGATCCGGAAGGAAGGATTAGTGGATGGGTTGATGAATGACATGGATAATCTCCTATGTAAGCACTTCATTCTTGGGATGAAGCTAGAGATCAGACAACGAGTGAAGTATGACCTCCCAATGACCTTCAAACAAGCAAAGGAGATTGCAAGAAGGCAAGAAGAAAGCATGGAAGAAGAGCCCAAAGAAATTGTTGCTAAGGTAGAGCCTACACCAACACCTTTGGTCAAGAATCCACAACCATTCTCGGTGAGCACAAATCTTGCTCCTAGTACATCTACTGAGTATGAAGATCTACTGAGGAAGATGGGTCCAGTTAACTATTAATCTTCTTCAAGTAAATGAATTTAGTTCTCGGGGAGGAGATAGAGGTCCAAAAATAAATATTTCTAAAGTTGTATGTTATGGTTGTCATAAAAAGGGTCATTATAAGTATAATTGTCTAGATAGAGCTTCTACATCTGGTAAAGGAGATAATGATAAAGGAAAAGCACCTGTGAATTCTTTTGATGTAGTAGATAAGAGCAGAAATAATGAAGTAGATGTGTTTGTAACAAAAAGAAAGAAAGAAAAAAATAATCAAGATGGAAATGATCCTAAGAAGATGAAAGGAGAAACTAGTAAGAAACATAGGAGAAGAAAGTTGGGTGTGCAGGATTTTCTGATTTCACAGGGGTAAGGACCATACTCCATCTTGGAAGATCTATCCAAAAGGCCTGCAAATATTACATATGGTCAACTCTTGGCTATGTCTTCTGAGAAGAGGCGGGAGTTGCGAAGTGGACTCAATGCTCGACGAAGGAAGGAGGTTGAGGTCCTTGTTTTGGAGGTAGAGGCGGATCCCTATGCTCCACAAACTGAGGTATTATGTAATGGTATTTCAATTCATGATGTCTTAGTTGATGGAGGTGCTGCAGTTAATGTAATGACCGAGTCTGTAATGAATATGTTGGGTTTAAAAATTGATCGCCCTTCAACACTTATGTTAAGGTCATTAAATAAGGGAAAAACTAAACCAGAAGGTGTAGTTTCAAATGTGGCAATATCTGTTATGGGTGTTGTATGTGTGGTAGACTTTCAGGTGATGAAAAATGGTACTGTTGCATACCCAATGTTGTTGGGAAGACCATGGCTAAGGAGAGTTCATGCAAGAAACTACTGGAATGAAGACTTCATGACACTTGGACGTGGTAGAGAGAGGGTGAAGATAAACGTGATCCCTCGACATCATAAAGTAGAACCTGTGGATTCAAGTGATGAAACTGATGATTGGACATCCTCTAATTACTCTAGTACCAGTGAAGTGGACACTGAAGATGAAGAAAGTGAGGTTGATGTTTCAGTCATGGATATCCTTCCAGTCACACTGACTAATGACCCCATAAAATTATCTGAAGAAGAAGTTGATGATCGTCTCCAACAAATAAAGATTGGTGATGCTGTGATGGAGAGTGAGAAGGAATCCTACCTCTAGCTCTTTCGAAGGTACATACACATATTCACTTTTGATTACAAGGAAATCCATCAAGTAAGTTGGGTAGAACATTCTATTGAGCTGGTAGATGGTGCTAAGCCTATAAAGAAAATGCCATATAGAATGAATCCTAATTTTTCCAAGACTGTAAAAGAAGAAATAGATAAGTTGCTTGATGCAGGATTCATATTTGTTGTGGAGAATTCAGAATGGGTTTCTCCCATTGTGATCTCAATAAAAAAGAATGGGAAGCTATGCATTTGTGTTGATTACAGGAAGCTCAATAAGGCAACAAAGAAGGATCATTACCCTCTTCCATTCTCAGATCAGATCTTGGACGAAGTAGCTGGCCAGGAGTGTTATAGTTTTGCTGATGGATATAATGATACAACCAAGTTCGTATAGCAGAGAAAGATCAGCTGAAGACCACGTTCACCACTCCTTGGGGAACGTTTGCTTATAGAGTTATGCCTTTTGGGTTGTGTAATGCTCCAGAAAATTCCAGTGCTTGATGAAAAGGGTGTTCAAACCCTACATTGGGAACTTCATCAGAGTATTTCTGGATGATTTTTACATCTATGGGAGCAAGATGGACCACCTGCACCAGATGGAGACAAAATTTCAAAGGTTAGATGAAAGCACAAGCCTCACTAAACCCTACAAAGTGTGTCTTTGGATGTTCTAAAGGCATTTTGTTAGGGCATGTTGTATCCAGAGATGGTATTGGTACTGATCCTGATAAAGTTTCAAAAATCAAATAGTTACCATTTCCTATGAATAGAAGTAAGTTGAGATCATTTTTAGGCCATGTGGGTTACTATAGAAGGTTCATCAAGAATTTCTCAAAGATTACACAGCCACTAACCCAGTTCTTGAAGAAGGATGTTACTTATGAACCAGAAAATAAGGCACATGAAGCTTTTGGACAACTGAAGGAAGCCCTGGTGTCTTCACCTGTTTTAAAGAATCTAGATTGGAGCAAGCCATTCATTGTGTACACTGATGCCTCAGAATGCAGCACTAGGAAGTACTTTGAGCCAAAAGGATAAAAATGGGAATGAACATCCAATTTACTTTGGGAGCAGACAAATGAGCAGTGTTAAGGTAAATTATACTGTAACTGAAAAAGAGGCTCTAGCTATCATTTTTACTGTAAAGAAGTTTAGAAATTACTTGCTAGGGAAGAAATTTACAAGTTGTAACAGATCATCAGGCTCTAAAATATATTGTAAATAAGCCTAACCCATCAGGGAGGATAGCAAGATGGATAATTTTGCTACAAGAATTTGAATTTGATATTATAGATAGGCCAGGAAAGAAGCATGTCAATGCAGATGCACTCTCTCGAGCCTATGATGGTTTAGGATCATCTTGTGATGATGATGATTTCCCCGATGCAACATTGTTATCCCTTGACACAATCCCTAGTGAATACATAAATATTTGGAATTATCTGAATGAATTCAAGTTTCCTGATGGTGCCAATGCAAAGACTAAGAGAAAGATTACTCAAGCCAGTCATCCATATTCTATTCTGCATGGAGTATTATTTCGAATAGGACCTGATGGACAGTACAAGAGGGCAGTTGGACATGATCAAGGGAAGGAACTGCTAGAAGAATTCCACAATGGTACATGTGGAGGGCACTTCTCTGGACAACTTACAGCAAGAAGGATCTTGGATGTAGGTTATCACTGGCCCACTCTTTTTAAAGATTGTTATAATTATTGTAAGACATGTGATATTTGTCAAAGACATGGTAACCGTAAGACATCATCAGCTCCATTATGCCCTATTCTTCCACTTGGTCCCTTTGAAAAGTGGGGAATAGACATTGTAGGTCCACTTCCAACTATCCTCACGCCAAAATAAGTATATTGTAGTTGCCACAGATTATTTAACCAAGTGGGTTGAAGCTAGGCCATTGAAAATAACTTCCATGGATGAAGTGGCAAGGTTCATATATGAACGCATTGTCACCAGATTTGGTTGTCCATTATAAATTGTAACAGATCAAGGAATCCACTTCATTAATGAGGTAGTAGAATTCCTAGTCAACAAGTTTTCTATTAAGCATAGGAAGGTAACAACTTACAAGCCAAGCACAAATGGACAGGTGGAAAGAATAAATTTTGTGTTGTGTCAAATTCTAGCAAATAATGCAGCCTTACAGGTACATAAGTGGGATAAAAATATTCATGCAACATTGTGGGCATATAGGGAAACATCAAATTCAGCAACAGGATACTCCCCATTTTAGTTGGCTTATGGTATTGATCTAGTTCTTCCTATTGAGTTTGATATGACCACTATAAGAACCATGAAAAATGAAAGGATGGATGAAAGTGATTTGGTAAAGGAGAGGTTGGTACATCTTCATTTGCTAGAGGAAATGAGAGAAATAGCAAAAATATACAAGATATAATATGAAAATGAAGCATAAGGAATACTTTGATCAAAAGATCCGTTGGTCTCCATTTCATGTGAATGAATTGGTTCTAGTATATGATTCCAAGTACAAAAAAAGAAGGCAAAGAAAATTTCTTGCCAAATGGATGGGGCCCTACAAAATAGTAGCTATGCATGAAAATGGTACATATTGACTGGAGGAATTGGATGGAACTCCCATTACAAAGTGGGTCAACCATGACAAGTTAAAGATTTTCCAAGCACTAGAAAAGTTTACTCCGAGGATGAAGTAGAAGCTAGGAAGGGGGAAGATGTCGACACTAAAATTTTCCTCCGTAATTTATATTTCATTAATGTATGTATTAGGAATAGGATGTTGTTAAGTATAATTAGTAGTGGCATCCGATAGAAGATAACGGTGCTACTGGTACGATACCACATATGATGTATAGTATGGTAATAGTCAAAGTACGATAGGAATGTTGTGGTAAAAAATAAATATTTGTCGTAATTTGCTCAGTAATGTTAAAATGTCAAAGTTAGCGTAAGTAGAGAAGTAGAGTCTACATGATTAGGAATTAGAAATATTATATTGGTAATAAGGACAAGGAGTGATGTCATAAATATTTTGTTTATTTTATTTGTAAAAATTCTAAAAAGGTGGAACTGTCGACACTAAAATTTTCCTCCGTAATTTCTATTTCATAATGTATGTATTAGGAATAGGATGTTGTTAAGTATAATTAGTAGTAGCGTCCGATAGAAGATAACGGCGCTGCAGGTACGACGCCGCCAATAATGTATAGTACGGTAATAGTCAAAAGTACAATAGGAATGTTGTGGTAAAAAGTAAATATTTGTCGTAAGTGGTCCGGTAATGTTAAAATGTCAAAGTTGGGGTAAGTAGAGAAGTAGGGTCTACATGATTAGGAATTAGAAATATTATATTGGTAATAAGGACAAGGAGTGAGGTCATAAATATTTTGTGTATTTTATTTGTAAAAAGTCTAAAAATGTGGAACCCATGTGAAATGATAAGGTTTATCTTATCTTAAAAGATAAGCTTACATGTACAGATAAGAGTTAAGGTATGGAATATGATTCGTCAGAGTGGATTTCTTATCCTATCTTAGAGATAAGATGGATAAGCCTGGAAGTTCTATAAATAAAGAGGCCACCCCCCTCATTTAGCATAGAAGGAAGTAGTGAGAAATATTGTATGAAGTGTGTAAAGGAAGCCATCAGTTTAAAGGTGTGTTGAAGAAGCCATTAAGAGGTGTAATTGTAAAGTTTCTCCCATAGTCTTGGTGAAAGGCAAGTGAAGTCAATAACACTTGAAGTACCTCATGGGTGAGATTGTAACAATTTCATGTTAATATTATAATTTACTCTGATATTTCAGATTTATCATCATTCCTTCTTATCATAGTCTATGGTATTCTTGTGTTATGTTTGTTGTTGTGTTTCCAGATTACATCCACCAAACTAAAGGCTGTGCATTAGTAAATAATCATAGCACGAGGAGTTCCCAGTGAAGAATTATCATAGTGCCAGATTGGTGATGACATTTTGGTTCCGTTGCCGGGACCATTCCTCGTTGGTGGATTTTCTGGAGAGATATTCCCACTTAGTCAAAAATCATTTGGAGGGTAACCTTGTTTTTACTGTGCATAGTAGTTACCATGGTAAAGTCATTTTTGCCGTGAATAGTATTTACCGCAGGTAAAGTCACTTTTTACCGTGAATAGTATTTACCACAGTAAAGTCACTTTTTACCGTGAATAGTATTTACCGCAGTAACTTCACTTTTTACTGTGAATAGTGTTTACCACAGTAAAGTCAGTTTTTACCGCAGTAAGTCAAGTTTTACCATAGTTTACCGTGGTCATTTCTATTTTCTATTATAGTGATTTCAATTATTTGTGCACATAAGTCTTGTTGATTGTACTTTTGGGTTGGTATTTCACTGTGGTTACTTTTGAAAATGGGGAAGATTCCTATTTTTTCAGCCCAATCTAATGAAGATGCTTCCTCTTTCATTCAAGAGTTTAAACGATCTTGTATTTGTAATGGCCTTATAAGAAGGGAACAATGGACTGAATTTTTTCCTACCTTTTTGGATGGTTCAGCCCTTAGGTGGTTTGAAACACTAGGTGATAATGTGAAAAACTCATGGGATTTATTAACTGAAAGTTTTCTTGAAGAATTTGGTGAACAACAGAGATATGCAGATCTCATGATCGATATCACAAAGCTAACCCAAGGAGAGAAGGAGAAGATAAGGGATTATCATGCTCGTGTTCTAGAGCTAAGGAGGAAGCTCGACGCCCAGATCCGGAAGGAAGGATTAGCGGATGGGTTGATGAATGGCGTGGATAATCTCCTATGTAAGCACTTCATTCTTGGGATGAAGCCAGAGATCAGACAACGAGTGAAGTATGACCGCCCAGCTACCATTGAACAAGCAAAGGAGATTGCAAGAAGGCAAGAAGAAAGCATGGAAGAGGAGCCCAAAGAAATTGTTGCTAAAGTAGAGCCTACACCAGCACCTTTGGTCCAGAATCCACAACCACTCTCGGTGAGCACAAATATTTCTCCTAGTACATCTACTGAGTATGAAGATCTGCTCAAGAAGATGGGTCAGTTAACTATTAATCTTCTCCAAGGAAAAGAATTTAGTTCTCAGGGAGGAGATAGAGGTCCAAAAAGAAATATTTCTGAAGTTGTATGTTATGGTTGTTATAAAAAGGGTCATTATAAGTATAATTGTCCAGATAGAGCTTCTACATCTGGTAAAGGAGATAATGATAAAGGAAAAGCACCTGTGAATTCCTTTGATGTAGTAGATAAGAGCATAAATAATGAAGTAGATGTGTTTGTAACAAAAAGAAAGAAAGAAAAAGATAATCAAGATGGAAATGATCCTAAGAAGATGAAAGGAGAAACTAGTAAGAAACATAGGAGAAGAAAGTTGGGTGTGCAGGATTTTCTGATTTCACAGGGGCAAGGACCATACTCCATCTTGGAAGATCTGTCCAAAAGGCCTGCAAATATTACATATGGTCAACTCTTGGCTATGTCTTCTGAGAAGAGGCGGGAGCTGCGAAGTGGACTCAATGCTCGACGAAGGAAGGAGGTTGAGGTCCCTGTTTTGGAGGCAGAGGCGGATCCCTATGCTCCACAAGCTGAGGTATTATGTAATGGTATTTCAATTCATGATGTCTTAGTTGATGGAGGTGCTGCAGTTAATGTAATGACCGAGTCTGTAATGAATATGTTGGGTTTAAAAATTGATCGCCCTTCAACACTTATGTTAAGGTCATTAAATAAAGGAAAAACTAAACCAGAAGGTGTAGTTTCAAATGTGGCAATATCTGTTATGGGTGTTGTATGTGTGGTAGACTTTCAGGTGATGAAAAATGGTACTGTTGCGTACCCAATGTTGCTGGGAAGACCATGGCTAAGGAGGGTTCATGCAAGAAACTACTGGAATGAAGGCTTCATGACACTTGGACGTGGTAGAGAGAGGGTGAAGATAAACGTGATCCCTCGGCATCATAAGGCAGAACCTGTGGATTCAAGTGATGAAACTGATGATTGGACATCCTCTGATTACTCTAGTACCAGTGAAGTGGACACTGAAGATGAAGAAAGTGAGGTTGATGTTTCAGTCATGGATATCCTTCCAGTCACACCAACTCATGACCCCATAAAATTATCTGAAGAAGAAGTTGATGATCGTCTCCAACAAATAAAGATTGGTGATGCTGTGATGGAGAATGAGAAGGAATCCTACCTCCAGCTCTTTCGAAGGTACATACACATATTCACTTTTGATTACAAGGAACTCCATCAAGTAAGTTGGGTAGAACATTCTATTGAGCTGGTAGATGGTGCTAAGCCTATAAAGAAAATGCCATATAGAATGAATCCTAATTTTTCCAAGACTGTAAAAGAAGAGATAGATAAGTTGCTTGATGCAGGATTCATATTTGCTGTGGAGAATTCAGAATGGGTTTCTCCCATTGTGATCTCAATAAAAAAGAATGGGAAGCTACGTATTTGTGTTGATTACAGGAAGCTCAATAAGGCAACAAAGAAGGATCATTACCCTCTTCCATTCTCAGATCAGATCTTGGATGAAGTAGCTGGCCAGGAGTGTTATAGTTTTGTTGATGGATATAGCGGATACAACCAAGTCCGTATAGCGGAGAAAGATCAGCTGAAGACCACGTTCACCACTCCTTGGGGAACGTTTGCTTATAGAGTTATGCCTTTTGGGTTGTGTAATGCTCCAGCAACGTTCCAGCGCTTGATGAATAGGGTGTTTGAACCCTACATTGGGAACTTCATCAGAGTATTTCTGGATGATTTTTGCATCTATGGGAGCAAGATGGACCACCTGCACCAGATGGAGACAACATTTCAAAGGTTAGATGAAGCACAAGCCTCACTAAACCCTACAAAGTGTGTCTTTGGATGTTCTAAAGGTGTTTTGTTAGGGCATGTTGTATCCAGAGATGGTATTGGTACTGATCCTGATAAAGTTTCAAAAATCAAAGATTTACCATTTCCTATGAATAGAAGTAAGTTGAGATCATTTTTAGGCCATGTGGGTTACTATAGAAGGTTCATCAAGAATTTCTCAAAGATTGCACAGCCACTAACCCAGTTCTTGAAGAAGGATGTTACTTATGAACCAGGAAATAAGGCGCATGAAGCTTTTGGACAACTGAAGGAAGCCCTGGTGTCTTCACCTGTTTTAAAGAATCCAGATTGGAGCAAGCCATTCATTGTGTACACTGATGCCTCAGATGCAGCACTAGGAAGTACTTTGAGCCAAAAGGATGAAAATGGGAATGAACATCCAGTTTACTTTGGGAGCAGACAAATGAGCAGTGCTGAGGTAAATTATACTGTAACTGAAAAAGAGGCTCTAGCTATCATTTTTGCTGTAAAGAAGTTTAGAAATTACTTGCTAGGGCAGAAATTTATAGTTGTAACAGATCATCAGGCTCTAAAATATATTGTCAATAAGCCTAACCCATCAGGGAGGATAGCAAGATGGATAATTTTGCTACAAGAATTTGAATTTGATATTATAGATAGGCCAGGAAAGAAGCATGTCAATGCAGATGCACTCTCTCGAGCCTATGATGGTTTAGGATCATCTTGTGATGATGATGATTTCCCCGATGCAGCATTGTTCTCCCTTGACACAATCCCTAGTGAATACATAGATATTTGGAATTATCTGAATGAATTCAAGTTTCCTGATGGTGCCAATGCAAAGACTAAGAGAAAGATTACTCAAGCCAGTCGTCCATATTCTATTCTGCATGGAGTATTATTTCGAATAGGACCTGATGGACAGTACAAGAGGGCAGTTGGACGTGATCAAGGGAAGGAGCTGCTAGAAGAATTCCACAATGGTACATGTGGAGGGAACTTCTCTGGACAACTTACAGCAAGAAGGATCTTGGATGCAGGTTATCACTGGCCCACTCTTTTTAAAGATTGTTATAATTATTGTAAGACATGTGATATTTGTCAAACACATGGTAACCGTAAGACTTCATCAGCTCCATTATGCCCTATTCTTCCACTTGGTCCCTTTGAAAAGTGGGGAATAGACATTGTAGGTCCACTTCCAACTACCTCACGCCAAAATAAGTATATTGTAGTTGCCACAGATTATTTAACCAAGTGGGTTGAAGCTAGGCCATTGAAAATAGCTTCCATGGATGAAGTGGCAAGGTTCATATATGAACGCATTGTCACCAGATTTGGTTGTCCATTAGAAATTGTAACAGATCAAGGAAGCCACTTCATTAATGAGGTGGTAGAAGCCCTAGTCAATAAGTTTTCTATTAAGCACAGGAAGGCAACAACATACAAGCCAAGCACAAATGGACAGGTGGAACGAACAAATTTTGTGTTGTGTCAAATTCTAGCAAAAGATGCAGCCTTGCAGGTACATAAATGGGATAAGAGGATTCATGCAGCATTGTGGGCATATAGGGCAACATCAAAGTCAGCAACAGGATACTCCCCATTTCAGTTGGCTTATGGCATTGATCCAGTTCTTCCTATTGAGTTTGATATTCCCACGGTCAGAGTTATGGAAAATGAAAGGATGGATGAAAGTGATTCAGTAAAAGAAAGGTTGGTACATCTTCATTTGCTAGAGGAAATGAGGGAAATAGCTAAGGATACAAGCTATAAGAAGAAAATGAAGCAGAAGGAATACTTTGATCAAAAGATCCGTTGGTCTCCATTTCATGTGAATGACTTGGTTCTAGTATATGATTCCAGATACAAAAAAAGAAGACAGAGAAAATTTCTTCCAAAATGGATGGGGCCCTACAAAATAGCAGCTGTGCATGAAAATGGTACGTACCGACTGGAGGAATTGGATGGCACTCCCATTACGAAATGGGTCAACCACGACAAGTTGAAGATTTTCCAAGCACCAGAATAGTCTACTCCGAGGACGGAGTAGAAGCTAGGAAGGGGGAAGATGTCGACACTAAAATTTTCCTCCGTAATTTCTATTTCATTAATGTATGTATTAGGAATAGGATGTTGTTAAGTATAATTAGTAGTAGCGTCCGATAGAAGATAACGGTGCTGCCAGTACGACGCCGCCAATAATGTATAGTACGGTAATAGTCAAAAGTACAATAGGAATGTTGTGGTAAAAAGTAAATATTTGTCGTAAGTGGTCCGGTAATGTTAAAATGTCAAAGTTGGGGTAAGTAGAGAAGTAGGGTCTACATGATTAGGAATTAGAAATATTATATTGGTAATAAGGACAAGGAGTGAGGTCATAAATATTTTGTGTATTTTATTTGTAAAAAGTCTAAAAATGTGGAACCCATGTGAAATGATAAGGTTTATCTTATCTTAAAAGATAAGCTTACATGTACAGATAAGAGTTAAGGTATGGAATATGATTCGTCAGAGTGGATTTCTTATCCTATCTTAGAGATAAGATGGATAAGCCTGGAAGTTCTATAAATAAAGAGGCCACCCCCCTCATTTAGCATAGAAGGAAGTAGTGAGAAATATTGTATGAAGTGTGTAAAGGAAGCCATCAGTTTAAAGGTGTGTTGAAGAAGCCATTAAGAGGTGTAATTGTAAAGTTTCTCCCATAGTCTTGGTGAAAGGCAAGTGAAGTCAATAACACTTGAAGTACCTCATGGGTGAGATTGTAACAATTTCATGTTAATATTATAATTTACTCTGATATTTCAGATTTATCATCATTCCTTCTTATCATAGTCTATGGTATTCTTGTGTTATGTTTTTTGTTGTGTTTCCAGATGACATCCACCAAACTAAAGGCTGTGCATTGGTAAATAATCATAGCATGAGGAGTTTCCGGTGAAGAATTATCATAGTGCCGGATTGGTGATGACAGAACTCATGTGAAATGATAAGGTTTATCTTATCTTAAAAGATAAGCTTACATGTAAAGATAAGAGTTAAGGTATGGAATATGATTCGTCAGAGTAGATTTCTTATCCTATCTCAGAGATAAGGTGGATAATCCTACAAGTTCTATAAATAGAGAGGCCACCCCCCTCATTTAGCATAGAAGGAAGTAGTGAGAAATATTATATGAGTAAGTGTGTGAAGGAATGCATCCTTTAGAAGGTGTGTTAAAAAATTCATTAAGAGGTGTAATTGTGAAGTTTCTCCCATAGTTATTGTTGGAAGGAAAGTGGAGTTGGTAACACTTGAAGTACCTCATGGGTGAGATTGTAACAATTTCATGTTGATAATATAATTTACACTTATATTTCAGATTTGTCATCATTCATTTGTATCATAGTCTATGTTATTCTTATGTTATGTTTATTATTGTGTTTCTAGATTACTTCTACCAAACTAAAATCTATGCATTAGTAAATAATCATAACACGAGGAGTTCCCAGTGGAGAATTATCATAGTGCCAGATTGGTGATGATAGGACCACGTATGTTTGAGGACTGGCCCTTGAATTTTATTTTAAAGAAGCGCCAAGAGGAAACTTGGAGGCCTCCGCTCACTTTGCATTTTTCTTGGACTTCTCAATGGCCAAAGGAGATTGCCTTAGACCATGACACATGGCACCTTCCGCTGAGCTTTAAGCCTTCAAACAAAATTTTCTGAGCCAGGGCACATGGTGAGCCCACATTCATTCAAGGTCTTAACTTTTGGGGACCATCCCAAGATGCCCCATTATGATGCGTGGCAGTTTAAAAAGTCAAAACGTAGGGAACGGACCATTGGGGGCAACTTGGATTTTTTACCTCTTAAGGAATAAAATATCAAAATGCACTACAAGACCGACAAAAGGGAGGTCAAGGTTGGCTTTGAAAAGTTAAAGGGGCGGGGAAGTGGACCATCGGAGGCAACTTGGTTTTTTTTCCTCTTGTCATCAAAAGGATTAAAACATCAAAATGGCCCATAGGCCTGACAAAGGATAAGTCAAAAATTGATGGAAGGGTCAAAGGCGGAGGTGCGTACTTTCGAGGGAAATTTGGAAAAAAAATATTTTGTGGGGAAGGGAGTTAAAAGTGTAAAAGGAAGCATGGTTCCACTGGGACCCACATCAGAGACTAAAATCAAAAGGGCGGAGATGTGGGGAAAATTTTCCCTTTTCCAAAAAGGAGGTGAAATAGCATAATTTAACCACGGTTCCTCTGGGACCCACCTTAGGAGATGTGTCAGGCTCATTTCTCAAGGGCAGAGGTGCGGAGCAAAATGTGAAACATTTACATTTTTCTAGAAAGTTGTAAAAGGAAAAAAGGAACCCGCAGGCCCATTTTAAAGTGGATCTCCCATGTGGACGGTCCAAATTCAAAAAAGAAATCAACGGCAGCCATGCATCTATATCTAATTTTCCACCATTTTTCTCCAAAGCTCCTGGGGATGCATATTCTTATGATTTTTTATCATTTCTTGGAGTTTCCTGCATGCCAAAGGAAGAGGAACATTAATCTGGTATTTTGGTTTATTAGGGAAGGTCTGTAAACGTCTCGCACCATTAAAGATGCAATCTGACTATCGGATTCGACCTGATTTTTCTTTCCTTGGCACGCGAGAGACCTGTTTATATCTTTGTTTGGTGGGAAAATCTGGGGATGTATTTTACCATTAAGATGAGATCTGATCTTTGGGCTTGATCTGATCTTCCATTTTTCCCTTCCGGGCACGTAAACAACCAAATTTGACATATTAGGGGTAGAAGTGGTTGGCAAGTAGAAGGAAGAGTGATCTACCAGAAGAAGGAGTTGAATGTGGGAGATGTTCGAAGAGATATACCCCCTGAGAACGTGATAAATTTTTACAACTCTGATTCTAGGAATCACGATCGGGATCATGGCGAGCACTAGTACACTCAATGTTTGGGTTTTTGTGAGGAATTCTCTGTTATAAAATGTTATAAATTGCACGATTTTTTTGTGCAAATGGTTGGAGTGTTAGGGATCATAACTGATTTTCTAAGAGAAAAGCTTGACACAGCCCGTCTTTCTAAGGGATTGTTTGAGAAACCTATGTATCTCTTTTATGTTATATTTGATCGTGTCAAGGTGGTTTGTAGTGTACATCCATTGAAAAGCTCGAAGATTGTTCTAGAAACTTTCCCTTGCTGATAAATTTAATCAAATTTGAGTTATTATGTGTTGACTCTAGGAAAAAATTTGGCTGCTTCATTTCTGAATGTCTGTAAATGGTTTTTCTTTTTCTAATTGCACTCCTATATCAAAATCATTCTCAATCACATAAATTTCAATCCTTGTGATAGTTTAGTGGCATCTACAATTTCATTTTTAGAAGAGCTTTCATCTGGGAATGAAATAAACGATTTAAAATCATTTTTATTTCATCTGCTAATAGATATTGTTTGTAAGCCTTTGGGTGTACCTCAGGTGTGATTGATCTTAGATTTTGATGTTTTATTGAGTTTTCTAACTTGATCCTTCATGCTAGATTCTTATAGTTTGTGTGAAAATGTGTTGATCTAGGCCTTCATTGAAGCACACATTCTAGTTAAAGGAACATTTTATCTATCTTGAAGCATTTTGTTGTGTAAGCTCTCCTTTTTTTAAGAAACTTTTAAAGATCTAGCAAATCAAGTTCATTCTTCCTCACCTCCCACCAAAAATTCATTTAAAAACAACCAATCCTTCCTGTACTACCCATGTTTGTGTTCTGTGTGTACAAATGCACAATTTCTACCACCAAAACATGAAAAAACAATTAGGATTCCCAATGTATTTAGTAACCTTTTCCCTGTTCTGAAAATATCTCCATAATCTAGAAGTGAAAACTCGTGAGATTCAGATTGTGTGTGTTGATCATATTTTCCCAAGGTCTTCTCTATAAAATTTGTGTAAAAGAAGGATTTACCAGCATTCTTCAATAACAGAGGTTACAAAATAGGTTCTCTTACCTTTGTTGAAAGACATAACCTAAAAGAGTTAGGATAAGATCACATCCTTTTAAGGTGCTACCCACTCCTTCAAAATATTGAGTGCTAAAGAGTCAAATAGACTGCTTCCCTAGCTACAAAATGACATACATAATCATTTATCTACCTCTTAGTGTCCTGTCAAATCCATGATGTTGTTTGGCCTTTAAAGGAGATTTAATTTAGGTACCAACATGCTTCTAGTGCCACTGTCAGGGATCAGAAAAATAAAATTCATATTTAGAACTTGGTAAACATTTCCTATATGCTCTAAGTGCTAGTACATTATTTCAAGCATCATCATGTGTTCATGCCTGTAAGAAGTGTTCAAAGTTACAAGTGCTATGTGCAATATTTCCATTTTCTACAATTATTCACTAAGTCTCATTATAAATATGGGAAAGGAAGAACCATACATTCCCGTTAAGGAAATTTCCATATCTTATCTTGAAGCATTTTGTTGTGTAAGCTCTCCTTTTTTTAAGAAACTTTTAAAGATCTAGCAAATCAAGTTCATTCTTCCTCACCTCCCACCAAAAATTCATTTAAAAACAACCAATCCTTCCTGTACTACCCATGTTTGTGTTCTGTGTGTACAAATGCACAATTTCTACCACCAAAACATGAAAAAACAATTAGGATTCCCAATGTATTTAGTAACCTTTTCCCTGTTCTGAAAATATCTCCATAATCTAGAAGTGAAAACTCGTGAGATTCAGATTGTGTGTGTTGATCATATTTTCCCCAAGGTCTTCTCTATAAAATTTGTGTAAAAGAAGGATTTACCAGCATTCTTCAATAACAGAGGTTACAAAATAGGTTCTCTTACCTTTGTTGAAAGACATAACCTAAAAGAGTTAGGATAAGATCACATCCTTTTAAGGTGCTACCCACTCCTTCAAAATATTGAGTGCTAAAGAGTCAAATAGACTGCTTCCCTAGCTACAAAATGACATACATAATCATTTATCTACCTCTTAGTGTCCTGTCAAATCCATGATGTTGTTTGGCCTTTAAAGGAGATTTAATTTAGGTACCAACATGCTTCTAGTGCCACTGTCAGGGATCAGAAAAATAAAATTCATATTTAGAACTTGGTAAACATTTCCTATATGCTCTAAGTGCTAGTACATTATTTCAAGCATCATCATGTGTTCATGCCTGTAAGAAGTGTTCAAAGTTACAAGTGCTATGTGCAATATTTCCATTTTCTACAATTATTGCACTAAGTCTCATTTATAAATATGGGTAAAGGAAGACCAGACATTCCCATTTCCAGTTTCTTGTTGACATACATTTGAAAGATCATATTTTTAGTGCATTTGCACAAATCAGGTTGAAATCCTTAGTGACAACTCCATGTTGGTCTAATTTTTACAAGTACCAATGTCTTAACCTCTGTCAAGTGAGATTTTTTACTGATCTTAGCAAAGCTGGAAGGAAGGAGAACTTCCTTTGCTAGGGATCCTACAAGGAAATTATTTCAATAGATAGGAAAAACAAAGTCAGAAGGAAGAAAATCCTAGAGAGTTTTTGGAGATCAACAGTCAAGAAAAAATGTCTTTGTTGATGAAGGTGATCAACCTATCATTGAAGATTTCCATTCAAGTGATTCTGAATTAGGTAGTCTTTTTGTGGAACTAAATTCTCCATCTGGAGAGGGGCCTTCATTTGAATTTTAAAAGTTTGCTTCTCATTTTGCCCCTATATTTTCAAAATTTGATAGGGTTTTCCAAGAAACAAGACCTTTAGGGGATATTCATTCTGAAATTTATACTCCTGTGTTTCAAATAACCTCTGCCCCTTATCAGTTTTTTTCTCCTCTAAGGTCACCTCCTCAAAACAATATGGCCCATCCCCCACCCAGACCTCCATTTTTTGTAAACACCTTTGGTCCCATAAATTTTACAGTGATGGTTGGTTATCCAAATGCAGTTCCCCGGGATGTAAGAAATATATTACCAAAGTTTCAAGGAAATAATGCTATAACTAGTGATCAACATTTAGAACTTTTTATCAATATGATGTAATATTTTGGGATTGAATATGAATATGTATATATGAAATTGTTCATCCATACTTTGGAAGATGATGTAATGGACTGGTGTAAAGCTTTGCTAGATAATTCCATTGATTCTTGGATAGAGATGAATAATGCGTTTAGATTACAATATGGTGATAGAACAAACCCTAGGTTTCTTTTGTCAGAATTTGAAAACATAAAGAAGAATCCTAATGATTTAGTACATGATTTCAATACAAGGTTTAACAAGACGTTGAGGAAATTTCCTGTTGACTTAAGGTCATGTGATGAATCATGTTTGGTCAAATATTCAGATGCATTTGATAAAAAGGCTTCTTGCTACTTGAGGTACAAAAACCCTACTAATTTGAGGCAGGCCTTCACCATAGCTCTACAAATTTAAAACAACATCAAGGTAATTGGAAAGCCTCAAAAAAGGGAGGGTGTGAAACTGATTAACCTAGAAAATCCTCAGGTAAGTAAGGTTGCTGATTTGGAAGAAGTTGTGAAAACTTTGGTAGGGGTTGTCAAAGAAATCTCGTACAAATTAGCCTGGGTAGAAAAGGGAATTGGGATGAGTTCACAAGGTCAGAACAAGCAACAAGGCAAAGAAAATTTTATAAACCATCATAGGAATGATCAAAGTTCTGATAACAGAGGCAAGGGACCTATTGGATTTGGAAATAGATAGTCCCAAGCCAGGGAAAATAGAATGGTACATGATCCTTTGGCTGCCAGAGTTGCTACTATGGAAGAGATAGATGTCATTGATTGGTGTGACAGATGCATCATGCCCCATGCTCCATGTGAGGAAGATCAGTAGGAAGAAGGAGAAGCTGATGATGATAATGATGATTATGTATGCATGATGGGTTGCTCCACAAGCTCACAACAAGGGGCAACTTCAAAAAAAGTGATAAGTGCTAGAACAGATGTTGATTATTGGGATTGTATCCACTGGGTAGCTATTTTTCCTCCCTCTTGTACTCTATAATTAGATACTATACAAGATTTTGAATTTCTCAATAATGAATTTGAATATTTAATAGCTTTAATGATAAAGAAGTATGATGGAGGAATCCCATCAGAGGAGGATAGGAAGTTGTTGATGAATGTTGTTGTGGCCCAAGAAAAGGAATACAACACAAGAAGTAGGGTTGACAAAGGGACAGGGCCTCATGCCAAGCCAAAAACTCCATTTCTTTCAAATATTCCTAAAGAGGATCCTAAGAAATATGCATCTGTTAAAGGCTTTAGTGTCTCACACAAAACTCATACCTGTCCTCATGCCCAGGCTGTCAAAATTAATGTGTCATCTAATGAGTGTGTCAGCCTCCCTTCCAATGCTTCCTTGCCAAAGTCTACCCCTTATGATATTTCCCAAGTCTTGAGTCAGATCAAGATCTCATTTCCAATTGTTGAGTTGCTTAGGATCCCTAAGCACAAGAAAAGGGCTTTTGAATATCTGGGGCTAAAAGAGGAGACGACTGCCTTGGGTAGAAATATAAACATTGTGGAAGCTCCCTTAGTCATTCAAGATTTAGAAACACCACCAGTGCTAGAGGAACTAGGTGAACCACCTGAGGTTTATTTAGGGACATCTTTGGTGGAATCTCAACTAAATGTGGATCCATTCTTCACCACTCTGATCATTAAGGATAGATTGCTACACAAGTGTATTTTTGACTCAGGGGAATTATGCAATGTCATGCCTTTGGAATTCATGAATGAGCTGGATATCAAAGTAACAATAGAATATGAGAAGTGCAATACCATGGACTCTAGAGAGGTTCCAGTGGTGGGATGTGTGAAGGGTTTGGTGGTGTAGCTTGCAGCTTACCCAGGTAAAAACTTGAAGCTTGATGTTGTTATTGTCGATTGCCCAGCCAAGTGGGGTATGTTGTTGTCTAGAAAATGGACTGCAAGTGTTGGTGGGAGTGTTCAAATGGACATTTCCTATGCCACCATCCCAATTGAGGGAAGCCTTGTCGGGTTATATGGGGAAAAGAAAATGTTGCACCTTCTTGAAGATCCCAACAATGCATCCTATGAATTATTGTACACGAGTGTTGATGATGATAACTTTGTAGGATTTGTTAATGGAAAAGAGCACAAAATTGAAGAATGCAAGTGTCGTGAAAAGGAAGGCTTTCCTTGTACTTTATTATTTGATGGAGGTTTCTCCAAGCTTAGAAATGGCATTGGTGTTGTTCTGATCTCTCCAGGCCAGGAAGTGTTTCTCTTTTCTTTCAAACTCAACTTTGAGTGCACTAACAACATTGTTGAGTATGAGGCCCTCTTGTTAGGTCTGAGGATTTCTTGGAAATATGTTGTTAAAGACATAATTGTCAAAGGAGATTCAGAATTAATTGCAAAGAAAGTCAGAAAATTGTATGCCACAAAAAATCAATGAATGAAACAATACAAGCATGCAGTTTGGGATTTCATTGAGATGTTTGATTCATTCAAAATTATGCATCATGATAGGAATTTCAATGATTTGGTGGACAAACTTGAAGTATTGGGATCTTAGTTTTATAATTGTGCGATGTCCCCATATTGTGAATATGATGTTGAAGTATTGACAAGGCCATCTGTCCCTAACAACATCAAACATTGGCAAGTTTTTGATGATGATGCTCAGGTCAAAAGATTTCTACAGAATAAAGGGGAGTTTTCTAATCCAAATATTGATTGGGAGCCACTTGTATGCGTAGCAGAGGGTAAAGAAACAAAGAAACCTTGTTTCGCAAAGGTATCATCCAACTGAAGAATAACATACCATTCCTAGAGGGTTGGTTACTCTTGAATCCAACTTTGATAATGTTGATCACATTATTAAAAGATGCATAGAAGCCCCAAGGGATATAGAGGAGCATGACCTTGGAACAAAGCAGAAACCAAGGAAGATCTAGTTGGGTAGTAATCTTAACAAGGAGGAAAAACAGTCTTATGTCCTATTGTTGAAAAAAGTATCAAGATTGCATGGGTTGGACTTATTCTAAATTAAAGGCATACAGAGAGAATATGTTTCAACATGAGATTCCCTTGGAATCTAATGAAAAACTATTCAGGTAGAAACAGAAGGCCAATCAATCCACTCCTATCTCTTAAATTGCAAGAGGAAGTGAAGAAACTTATGGGATGGAGGGATGATTTAGCCTACAAGATATTCTTCTTGAGTTGCAAACCTAGTACCAGTCGGAAAGAATAATGGCGACATCAGGTTGTTTGTGGACTTCGGATATCTGAACAAGAGCATCAACGAAGGATAATTATCATTTACCAAACATGGAAAAACATGCTACAACTAGTGATTGGTTCTGAGTTACTTTCTACCCTCAGATGGTTTCTTTGGTTATAACCAACTTTTGGTGAAGGAATTAGAAGGAATTAAAACAACCTATACCACTCCTTGGGGGACTTATGTATATGTCATGATGCCCTTTGTTCTGATTAATTTTTGAGAAAGATTTCAAAGAGAAATGGATGTTGCTTTTTGCTGGTTACATCAATGATTTTATTGTCTGTTTACCAAGATGACATGTAATCGTGTTTTCCAGAAAGAGGGGTGATCATTTGCAACACCTAGAGAAAGATGCTGATAAGATGTAGAGAATATGAGCATTCCACTTAATCCAAAGAAGTGGCATTTTGGAGTGCATAGAAGGAAAAATTGACTTGGTCACATTGTGTCACAAGAAGGGTTGATGATTGATCCAAAAAAGGTGGAGGCCATCAACAAGGTCCCAATTCCAAGAACCAAGAAAGGAATTCATTCTTTCTTTGGGTAGATAAAGTTCATCAGAAGGTTCATATCAAACTTTGCTGAGTTGACCATTCCAATTACTTTCTATTGCTAAAGAAGGACTAGGTTATTAAATGGGAGGAGGATGTCATTCAAGCTATTTCAATGGGATCAAATAGGAATTAAAGCATGCCCCTGTTTTGGCAGCTCTATATTATAAGAAGCCTTTCCAACTATTTTATTTTTCTTCAAAAAACACTATTGCATCTTTCACTGTTCCAGAAAGATGATGATGGGGCTGAGAGGCCAATTTCCTTTTTCAGTAAGGCATTGGAGGGGGCTCGAGCTGAAATACACTATTAGGGAGAAGTACATGAATTTTCCTTGGTGAAAGCGACAAAGGTTTTCAAGCCTTACATTCTGAGTTCTAAATTTGTTGCTTATGTTCCCCACACCATGGTAAAGGACATATTTTCTTAGATGGATATCTCAATCAAGAGATGAATATGGGTGAACAAGTTGCAAGAATATGACATGGATATCCAAACCAAAAAGTTGGTAAGAGGTTTGGGCTTGGCTAAACTTATGACTAAGAGAAACTTGCAAACTATTGAGGTGAATGAGGTAGAGGAAAGAAGGGTGTATGTCTTCGAAAAATTGACGATTTCTGAGTGGTACAAGGATGTGCTTTTTTTATCTCAGAAATTTATACTGCCCTAAGTATTTTAGTAAGAACCAGAAAAGTGCCCTTAAGTTAACTTCCCTGAAATATGTTCATTATTGATTATGAGTTATCTTGAAAGAACCTTGAGGGTGTCCTCTTAAGGTGTGTTACTAAATATGAAACCCCAAAAATAAGTTACTGATCTCCATGGAGGAGTTTTTGAGGGGCATTTTGTTGGAAAAGTCACAACACACAAGATCCCTGAGCGCTGGTTATTGGTGGAAAATTCTCTTTAAGGATGCAAACTATTTTGGTTAGAAAATGTGAGAGTTGTCAACCACTTCTCTGGAAGAATGAAAGCTTCAGGGTCCCTATCCTTTGCATCCTATGTCAATTGAAGCCCCATTCAAGCAATGGGGAATGGACTTTCATTTGTGAGATTTCAGACCCTTTAAGTGTTGGCCATAAGTGGATTCTTGTAGTCACTGATTACTTCACCAAGTGGGTGGGGGAAATCCCCTCCAAGAGAGAAACACACCAAATTTTCATGGACTTTATAATCAATCCATATCATATGTAGGTTTGGGGTGCTAGTCAAAATTGTTGCTTGCCAATTCCATGGGCTTCAGAGCTAAACACTTCGGTGGCAATGTGAAAAAAATATGCGATCAATTTGACATATGCCTCTAATTATAATCCCCAACAAAATGGACAAGCTTGATTCTAGTAATAAAAACTTGTTGAAGAGTATCAGAAAAACCTTGGATTTGAAACAAGAGAAAATGGGGGTGAGTAGTTAAAGTTTGCTATCTGAGCTGACCAAATTACTGTTAAGAGAGACTACTAGAAAGATTCCATTTGAGTTGGTGTATGGAACTCAGGCCTTGCTGCCCCTACATATGCAATTATCCTCATATTAGTTCATTCAACAAATCAGAAGATCACGAAGTAAGTCCATATGATGCCCACATTAACTAGATTAGTTGAGCTTGATGAAGAAAGGAGGGTGTCTCACTAGAGGCATGTAAAGTTTAGGGAGAAGATGAAGAAGTTATTTGACAAGAAGGTCACTCCACAGAGCTTTCAATGTTGGATATATTATGGTGCTTTGGGATAGTAGGAATGAAGATAAGGACAAACATGGTAAATTTGATGCATTTTGGATGGGACCCTTACTCCATTTAAATTAGGATTGGTGAACATACCTTATTATTAAAGGACTTGGATGGGGAATTGCTCGAACTGCCTGTTAATGGTAGGCATATAAAGCATTTCTTCGATTGATTCCCCATAGATTCAAGGTGATAATTTTATCTATACTAGTGTATAGTTCGTTGGTTTTTTTTTCTGTCTTTTGTGTTTTGTGTTTGTTCTAGTCCTTGGTAGACCTGGTTTTACTAGTTTCTCTCTTCATTTTTGGGGAGACAGTTTTCGTATTATGTTCTTCAAGCTAACTCCTTTTCCCAATGGATACTTTTGGGCACTTGGTCTACCTTTGTTCATGTGGAAATTGCAGACATTGTCCATCCCCAAGTCGGAGATGATGTTGGTGCTGAAAATAGTCTCACCTCATTTTTCCATTAAAAATCTATCAATTTACAGTCTTTGCCACATTTTATATTCTTGTATTATTCTTGAAAAGTCTCCACCTTCCTTTTGTTGCCATAATCAATCCTTTACTTGACCAAGGATCATGTACAGAGTCCAAAATTGTTTCCTTGTTTCTTTGTTCATCTGAAAAGGTCTGTATTTGGGTGTAAAAACTCATGTTGTCCCGTTCTTTCAATTTTTTATAGTCAGGATTTAATGTCCTTGTCATTTTTTACCCTAAATACTTGAAGCAAAATGAATGAATGTAGCTTGGAGGAATGTATTATGAGTCTTGTAACATTTCTAAATTCTCCTGTCCTTCAGAGAAAATTTCATCTCTAGGCTTAAATGGTTGTTTTTCGACATTTTACAAGCTTTGACAGGTGTTTCTCCCGGTCAAAATTACATAATTGTATCAACAGGAAATGTGGCGTCTTTTGGTTGGATCAGGGGATGGCAGGAAAATGTTTTAACTTGTAATTTTTATGAATCTTTTTTGGCAACTTAAAGCAAATTTGGTCCACATGGAAGAACAATGCTGAAATCTGATTATGTTGCTTTTGGTGCTTACATGGCTTCTTCTAATTACGCCGATGGGTCACGTGCAGGTTTCCACTACTTTTCCCGAACTTAGTTACAAATTTTTATGCTACTTTGGCAAAAGTATATCAGAATAGGGACCCCGCGGTGAGCACCAAGCTTTGATTAAAGAAAAATTTAAGCGGCTTAGGAACCATAGCCTTGAAATTTAACCCCATAGAAGGACATGTGGCAAGGCTTAAAGGTAGAGATGCAAGCCTTCAGAAGCAGGTTGGATTATTTTTCCCTTTTTGCAAAATGGAGTAAAATTCTAAAGGCTTGGAAGAGCACCCTGCAGGAAAATCGCATTTTTTAAGCCTTATAAGGTTCTTGAAATTTCATTTCATAAGATAGCACGTGGAGGCTTGCGCTTTGAGGTCTTCGCACTACTACAGTCTTTGCTTGAAAAGGTTTGAGATGGCCAAAGGAAATTTCGTTGGAGGGTGACACATAGCACGTTTGGGGGTAAGTCCTTTGAAGCCTTCATTTTAAAGAATTCCAGGCCATGAGGACACGTGGTGAAGGCCTCTGCTCACTTTTATTTTTTCTTATAGATTTTCAATGGCCAAAGGATATTGCCTTTTGGGGACCCTGACACGATGTGCCACCTATGACGTGTGGTAGATTTAAGCCTTCAAAAAAACTTTGCTAGGAAGCAGGACCATCGTGGTGAGCCTGCACTCATTTACCTGTTAAGGATCCCAACTATCAAATTGGCCCTCAAGCTCGACAAAAGGGAGGTCAAGGTTGGCTTTGAAAAGTCAAAGGGGCGGGGAAGTGGACCATCGGAGGTAACTTGGATTTTTTTCCTCTTGTCATCAAAAGAATTAAAACATCAAAATGGCCTGCAAGCCCAACAAAGAATAATTCAAAATTTGATGGGAGGTTCAAAGGTAGAAGTGTAGACTTTCAGGGGAAATTTGGAAAATTATCCTTTTGTGGGGAAGGGAGTTAGAAGTGTAAAAGGAAGCGTGGTTCCACTAGGACCCACATCAGAGACTAAAAGCTGAAGGGTAGAGCTACGGGGAAAATTTGGAAAATTTTCCCTTTTCCAAAATGGAGGTGAAATAGTAGAATTTAGTCGATAGTTCCTTTGGGACCCACCTTAGGACACGTGTTAGGCTCATTTCCCAAGGGTGGAGGTGCGGAAAAAAATGTGAAAATTTTACATTTTTCCAGAAAGTTATAAAAGAAAAAAGGAACCTGCATGCCTATTTTAAAGTGGATCTCCCATGTGGACGGTCCAAACTCAAAAAAGGAATCAACGATAGTTGTGCATCTATATCTGATTTTCTACCATTTTTCTCCAAAGCTCCTGGGGATGCATAGACTTATGGTTTTTTGATCATTTCTTGGAGTCTCCTGCGCACCAAATGAAGAGGAACATTAATTTGGTATCCTAGTTTGGTGGGGGAGGGTCTGTAAATGTCTCTCACCATTAAAGATGTAATCTGATTGTCAGATTTGACCCAATTTTTCTTTCCTTGGCACGTAAGATACCTGTTGATATCTTGGTTTGGTGGGAAAATCTAGGGACATCTTTTACCATTAAGATGAGATCTGACCTTTGGGCTCGATTTGATCTTCCATTTTTCTTTCCCAGGCACTTAAAGAACCAAATTTGACAGATTAGGGGTGGAAGTGGCTGGCGAGTAGAAGGAAGAGTGATCTACCAGAAGAAGGAGTTTAATTCAGGAGATGTTCGAAGAGATCTAACCCCTGAGCACTGTGAACAAATTTTTACAGATCTTTTTCTATGAATCATGATCGAGATCATGGAAAGCACTGGTACACTCAATGTTTGGGTTTTTGGGGGGAAAACTCTGTTGTAAAATGTTATAAATTACATGAATTTATCATGCAAATGGTTTGAGTGTTAGGGGTCAGAACTGATTTTCTAAGAGAAAATATTGATTGATCCCATCTTTCTGAGGGACTCTTTGAGAAACCTGTGTATCTCTTTTATGTTAAATTTGATCGTGTCAAGGTGGTTGCGAGTGTACAACCATTGAAAAGCTCTTAGATTGTTCTAGAAACTTTCCCCTACTGATAAGTTTAATCAAATTTGAGTTATTTTGTGTTAACTCTGGGAAAAATTGTTTCGTTTTCATTTCTGAACGTTTGCAAATGGTTTTTCTTGTTCCCATTGCAATCTTCTATCAAAATCCTTCTCAATCACACAGATTTCAATCATTGTGATAGTTTAGTGGCATCTGAAATTTAATTTTTAGAAGAGCTTTCATCTGGGAATGAAATAAATGATTTAAAATCACTTTTCTTTCATCTGTTGAAAAATATTGTTTGTAAGCCTCTGGGTGTACCTCAGGCATGATTGATCTTAGATTTTGATGTTTTATTAAGTTTTATAACTCGAGCCTTCATGCTAGAATCTCATAGTTTTTGTGAAAACATGTTGATTTGGGTCTCCATTGAAGCACACATTCTGGTTAAAGAAACATTTTAGCTATCTTGAAGCATATTTTTGTGTAAGCTCTCCATTTTGTAATAAACTCTCAAAGATTTGGAAAATCAAGTTCATTTTGCCTCACCTCCCACTAAAAAATTCATTTAAAAACAACCAATCCTACCTGTACTACCCCTGTTTGTGTTGTGTGTGTAAAAATGCATAATTTCTACCACCAAAACATGCAAAAACAATCAATATTCCCAATGTCTTTAGTAACCTTTGCCTTGTTTTGAAAATATCTCCATAATCTGGAAGTGAAAACTCGTGAGAGTAAGATTTTGTGTGTTGATCATATTTTCCCAAGGTCTTCTCTATAAAATTTGTGTAAAAGAAGGATTTACCAACATTCTTCAATAACAGAGGTTACAAAATAGGATCTCTTACCTTGGTTGAAAGGCACAACCTAAAATAGTTAGGATAAGATCACGTCATTTTAAGGTGTTACCCACTCCTTCCAAATCCTGAGTGCTAAAGAGTCAAATAGACTACTTTCTGGACTACAAAATGACATACATAATCATCTATCTTCCTCTGAGTGTCCTGTCAAATCCATGATGCTACTTGGCCTTTGAAGGAGATTAAATTTGGGTACCAACAGATTGTTCATAAAAAAATAAAATTTTGTTAGTATGTCTTTATTAATTAGTTTTATTTTTCATGTTTAAATTTTTATTTCTTTATTTTAAGGAATAATGAATTTTTGTGTCAAATTTCCTTCTTGTGTACCAGTATCCTAAGAAAATCATGAAAAAAAATGAAATTTTGTTTGGTGGGTTTAAGAAAATATCCCTGTAAGATTAGGCACACTAAGATGATCAAGGTGGATACCTACATGAAAACACCAAAGTAAGTTTTATCTTATAGATTCAAGTATTTCTTTCCATACATTGGAAACTATTCTTCCCCAAGTCTCTATAAAGCATAGTTGAAATTATTATTTGAATGAATTGTGGAGAAAACATATTATAAACAAGTTATAGTTAGTAGTAGTCGAAAAGGGTTCTCAACATGTAATTTCCAATTATTCTAATATCTCATATGTGTTTGAATTTTAATTTTATGATTGTGTTTTCTAGGGATATCCTTTAAAATATCATTAATAAATTCCTAGTGACTATTAGTGAGGTGGTACTTGAGATGGATGGTATTCTTTGGAAACAATGCATATAACATGTAATTGTATGAGCTAAGGTAACTAAATTACTTTTATTTATTTCTTAAAATATAAATAATATTTCCCCAAAAAAGCATATTATACATGACAATGTAATAGGAAAGAAGTGGAGACTACCATAAGTAATTATAATTCAAAGAGGAGCTTGATATGAAACTATTTGTATCCATAATTAAGTTATTTTTGACAAAATTACATCCTTTCCAAATTATCAAAGTGATAAAATAACCAATGATCTATAGAAGTACTTGAGAGAGAAAATTAAATTAAATATAAATACCTTTCAAACCATTTCTTCCAAAATGTCTCCCTTGGGAAATGAAATGAAAAATAACATCCTCTATTCTTTTTTTATTAGGTAACTATAGTGGTTTTTTAGGGTACCAAAAACCCACAGTATGAAGTAATGAGAATTTATAAATGGAGGAAATATGTAACAATGAATAACAAAAAAACTACCTCTACCAGCAGCCACAAGAAACAACTAAATAAAAACTACACAAGCATCTTCTATCCTTTATCTTATTCAAAAGAGAAAATAATATATTTGACACAAAGAGAATTTATTTTTGTGTTTGACATCAATGAGTTAGAGGTAACCCATTTATGTATGTCTAAAACAATATCTTATGGAACCCTATGAAACCCTTTATAATCTTTAGTATTATCGAAGACTCTAAGGAGTCATTTAAACTTTCCATATGCAGCCTTAAGTGGTATTCAACCAGAAGAGTAGTATACATGGTTTGGTCCAATGTACTTGAAGAAAACCTAGAACTTTCTAACTAGGAAAAGGGTTTTAATGACCAACAAAAAAATCTTGAAAAACCCTCTTAGAAATATAGTTTAATAAATATGAAGTAGTTTATTGAAAGTAAAAGAGATTTCTAAGTAATTTGAATCAACTTGTAACTCTATAACAAGACTCATAATAATGTTTATAATTACTTATAGCACTCAATTTAATCTCATTGGATGGAAGAATGAGAGACTAAAAAATAATATCCAAACATTTCATGGCATTAGAAATGACCTCCTCTTCTTTATCCATGGTTCGAAAGGAATTGTAAACAAAGTATCCATTAATAATTTAAATTTGATATTGAGGAAGAGAGATACCTTTAAGCATTCCTTTAGAGGTATGTTCAAGCAAGACATCTAGCTAAACCCCTCATTTTCAAGAAAAAAGAGGGAATGATCTAGAGGGAATCCTTTCCTAATTTAATTTTTAATAAAATATTTTTTACTAATAGTTTACTATATCAAAATGGTTATTTTCAATTGGTTTGAATAATGATAAAGTATGTATTGAGATTGGATTTGAGTACCAATTATTTTTTATTTCTTAGATATTGGTAAAGGGGGATTTTGGTAAGGATTTTACCATGTTACATCAAAAAGGACACAAAGCCCAAATATAGCCATGAACACAAAAAAATCATGGAAATCCAAAATAGATGTCACGTAGCACAAAAACAATGAAAAAAAATTATTCAACAACACAAAAATATCAACTAGGAAAGTAAGTTAAAGAATTCAATTTCAATTTAAGATTAATTTCTGGAGGAGCTGAGGCCTTTTTAGAATATCTTATTTTCTTCTTGTGAACTATCATCCACTCATCCTTGTTGGTATCCTCATTTGGTTCAGACCCACATGGTAAATCAATTTCAATAGAATTCATTGGCTAAAATTTTTTTTTTTTATGGGGAGTAAGAAGATACATACTCCTTGTTCACTGCAATTGAATCACAAGGTTTATGTATATTGAAATTTAGCTCCACCTTTTCCTCAACTTGTGTTTTTAGTATGACATCACCTGAGTCATCCAAGTTCATAGATGGATCAAAATATTTCTCATGATTATCATTCACTGCCAAATGACATCAGAGGGAATTCTTACAGTATGTGTTTTTCTCATTGTTGTGTCTTGAATTCAAACAATCTGAAGCAATATTTCAGAAGGAAAATAATATTCTTCATCTAAAGGGAATTACTCATCATTCAACAGTTGGGTCTATATTTTCTCTTGAAATTTGAGCTTAATATTAGAAGGAATGTTCTTTGAGATGCCCTAATCAACAAGGATGCATGAATAGGTTGTGTGGGTGTAGCCCACAATATTAAAGTAAGCATTCAATAAACGACCCAGAGCATTGCCATTGGATGCTAGGAATTTTAAATCCCAAACTTTCAGTGGAAGGTAAGTCATTCTAATCCAAACCTGTGATGCCTGCTAAAACAACCCACTTGAGACTCAAGAACAACCTAGGATTAGTTAGGAAAAATTATGGAATAATTTATTGTTTTTAAAAGAGTCTACAACTAGGCTACAAAACAAGAGTTTCCACTAACAAGTTCCAGATCAATTCTAATCCACTAGATTATTCTTTTCTTTAATTAATAATTATTATAGGTCATAAGGTCCAAAATTTAGGGTTAGAAGGTTCAGAGGGTAATTGTTTGCCATACCAACTCTCTAACAGGATTAAAGATTCAACTTGATTTTTCTCAAAATTAATGCATTCAAAATTTCCCTAAATCACTCCCATTGGGTACGAAATTTCCTCACCTTTCCATTGATATAAAGAATTCCTCCTAACTCCTCATATTTCTCAAGTTATGGGCCAATGGGCCAAGGGGTGAAAATTTTCCCCAAGAGCGGACCTGCGGGCCCAAGGAGAGAAAATTTTCCCCAGGGGTGGGTTGTCAAGCTGCAAAGAAAAATATTTCCCCACGGTGGGTCTGTGGACCATGAGGATAAATTTTTTCTGGGGAAGGAGTTAGGTCGGCGAGGCCAAAGGATACATTTTGGAAATTTCCCGTGCAGGGGCGAAAGGCCACCTTTGCACCCACACTCCTACGAGTCCCACAAGAGACACATGGCACCACCTAAGCCAATGTGAGGTAGCAGGGATAAAATATTTTTAACACCCCGAAGGAAGAAAAAAGGGGGTAAAAATCTCTCGCGCCTCTGCTAATGCCTCGCGATGCCACGTGGTAGCTCTTGATTAGTTGCAGGCCAGCACGGAAACTTTAGAAAATCTTCCCAAAATTTTCCGAAAGTGCAAAAGGAAAAAAGGAACCCACTCCTTTTTTGATGCCTTATGATGCCACGTGTCATCTCTTGATTGGCTACAGGGCGGCAGGGAAAATTTAGAAAATTTTACCAAAATTTTTCTGAAGCGCTAAGTTTAAAAAGGGATCCTCCCCTCCACCACTGCCTCATGGTGCCAAATGGCGGCCTCTAATTGTTTTTGGGTCAGCAGGGTGGCGGGAAAACTAGGAAAAGTTTCCCAAAAAAATTTCAAAGTGCTAAGGAAAAAATTTGGGCCTACGGGCCTGCCAAGGAAATTTTTCCAAAAAAAGCATTTTGACGCCAAGTGAAGAAAAACCTCAGAAGGCCATAAATTTTGATAGAAATTTCAAGTTTTGGAAAACGAGGACTTTTTGGAAATCTCTCGACATCCTCTTTGCAAAAGATTCATTAAATTTTGGTTTTGATAAAATTGAAGGAGTAAATTTTGTGAAATGTTCTGTAGGTTGTTACAGTGCGAACTGGTAAATTTTAACGTATAAAATTTTGTTAAAATTTGTCATTCTTTCTCCTTCAACATGTCAAATATACTTGGAGGTTTCCATTATGAAACTATTAGGATAAATAACAAGTGTAAAATTGTTGGTTTGATCTACATTTCAAAATTACAAGTTTCTTTTTTTACAGCAAAAAATCCTGCAGATTTGCCTTGGCTCGATTGGAATATTTTTAAGACAATTTCCTTAAGTGTTTTTTTAGTTTGGTTTGGGATCATTTTTCCCTGATTAAGTCCAATTGATTATTTTATTTTCCTCTTATCTATTTGCAGGGTTATTTGAACATTTGATAAAGGAATTTTACAAAGTATACAGTGAATTGAAATAAGCGTATACATTTACAGAACAAAAGTTAACTATGTCTTTTGCCATGAAATAAAACATTGAATGCATTACATGCTAGTCATAAATAGTTTTCTTTCTTTCAAACAAACATTAAAACAAGAATTTAGTTTCTATTCTTTCCAAAATCATATATTATAAACAAGGCAGAATAATACATTTTCTCCTCACGTGTTTCACTTTTCCACTTTCCAAACAGGGATTTCATAGTGCATGTTAAACAAAAATTTCCAATGGAAATAATATCATATGAACAAGGAAAACACTTCCATTAATTCAAATGAAACTCTTATAACTTCATTTTCATTTGATTTCAAAATACAACATATAAAATATGTACCATTCTTTCACATTCCTTCCAAAAACATAAAAATAGAGTATAACTCTTGTACATTTTGAATTTCAACTTCCATTGTCAATACAAGGTATATTTCCATTACAATTAATATATAGATCATCCACTTTAAAGTGGTAAAGGGCTTCAATAAGATTTCATTTCACAAGGGACTGTCAATCTGTCTTTTTCTCAACTCTAGAACAATAACATGCAGATTTCTCATTCCTCCAATTTGGTCACAACACGAGTAAGGGAAAGGCAACGCTCTCCACCCAACCAAGACATCCAATGAAGAGGAGAATCCATTCTTCTTCATTGGCCCCTGAGCCCCAACCATAATGCAATAAAATATGTGATCCAACTCATGGCAACAACAGGCTTCCACAAACACATAAGCAACATTTTCACAACAAAACACATTCCAAAACAGAATGTAATTTAAAAATACATTAAAGTATGACAAACATTACTGAGGCTTCATCAACAAGCCAAGGAGAAAGAAACTATGGGGGATTCTTCTTATGCCTCCTAAAATGGGAAATAGGTATCCACTATGTATAATATCAAAAAATTAATTGAACTAAAAAAATGTTTTTGAACTGCCCCTTAGTCACAGGTGTCTAGAAAGGGTCAGGGGTGCCCTGTTGCTAATGTCTGAGCCTGGGCACTTATGAGGACCCAAGTCAAGATTTGGGTTGTTCGTGAGATTGAATGCTATGTTGATTGTTTGCTAAACTGTAGTGAAACTTGATTGTAGACTGTTTAATGGTGTGACTAATTCACTAAAATGATGCCCCCCTAGTTTGGGGTGCATGCGATATCGAAAGGAGTATGTGTCCCAAAGGAGGACTAGTTGTTGAACTTCAATTGATTCCCTACAAGGGGGAGGGATTGTTCTTGGTAAAAACCTAGGAACGTGCAAACAAAGTGGCTAGAACATAAGTGTTGGTGCAAACAAGACAATCAACCATGTATAAGATAAGATGTAAGCTAATCACACTAGAAGAAAATGCAGACAAGTTATAGTGTAGAAAAAGTAGACCACGAAAATTGGGTTTCAAACATGGGACATCGCTCATGATTTCGTAAGAAAAATGAGGCAAAACTTGTTGCAAGAAAATAATGTACACACAAGACAAAGGGAAAAGACCGAAAACAATGGCATAAAATGACAAACAATGGCAAACAAAAAGCAACAGACAACCATGGAAACAAATAGACTTTCAAGAAAAATGTTACGCATGGAGTACCCTTTAGCATGTTATAAATATAGAAAGTATATCTTAGCATGTATAATCCGATATAGTGTTCTATAAAAAATTAAATAATAACACCTGTAATGTATGAACATGGATGCCCCCAACAGCCACTATGGGAGTAGTAATAGGAAATGTACCAAGCATATGTGCTACATGTATCTATCTATATGAAAGTTGCATCCACAACTATAAGGCAAGTGAACACGCATGTGTATATAGAAAGAGATGATTGCATACATTTTCTTGTCTAGCATGTGTAAAAAGTGTACATGTAAGCATAAGTAAGTAAGAGTATATGTGATTAAGATATGCAGTATGTTGTGGATGGGATGGAATGGAATGCAGTGTGAGTGTGATATGATTAGTGTGCCCCCCAAGTGGATGTGTATGACTATGCATGTGATAGGTTAATTTATAAAAGACCCCTCAACAGTGGAGTATGAACTATGGAACTAGAGTGCATCATAGGTTAATGACTGTAGTCTGTAGAGGTAGATGTAAGAAAGATGTGTTGTGAATGTGTATAATGCATATGATGTGTAATATAAGATGCAAGAAAGAGATATGATGAATGTGTGATGTGGGAAGTTTGTAGTGTGTGAGGTTCATGGGTATAGTATGCCCTCAACAGTCAAGTGTGAAACAAAACATGAAAGTGTGTCATAGGGTAATTAGTGTTGTTTATGCGTAACATTTATTAAGATGCATAACATTGAGTGGGTTATTTAGTGGCTTACCCAAGAGAGTGACAAGGTGATAGACATTGTTTCCAATATTGTTATTAATGATATAATGGCTAATATAGTTGGGGTTAAATTTTCCTTTAAGAGGATAAACAAGTGTTGAGTTGTGGAGCTCAATTGCTTCCCAAATAGCATGCTTTATTAACTTGCTAGAATAAACAATAACTGGCGTCAGCTGGGTAACTATTGTCGGTCACCTAGAGACAAGAATCGGTCAAGCAAGTAGGAACCAATATCGGTTAGGGTAACCAACATCAGTTTACTATGTGTGATTGCTTTTATTTAAGTCATAGGAATTAGATCTAACCTTTGATATAATGGTTGTAATTACATAGATAAAGTTACCTAAGTTTGTATATGCATATATAAGTTGGAAAGCTAAGGTTAGAAGTAAGAGAATTAGATGAATTGTAATAAGGAATTCTTGGAGAGAGAAAAATATAAGCTTATGAGGAAGAAATTACTGTTCATACGGGAGAGGTGTAGAATATTGCAAATCTTTATTGTATATACTTCGTGAAGCTTTGAATAAATTATTGGTTTTTTCTTAGTGGAGGTATCCCACACTGGGTGACCCACATTATATTTTTTGTGTTATTTCTTTTGGTTTATTTCCATATTTCTTGCTTGTGTGCTTAGATCTGATATATATCTGTAGAATTGGTGCAATTAACCCCAACAACTGGTATCATAGATTTTTTGTTTGAGGGTTTTGTGTGTTGAAATATTTACTCATAAAGGGATTTCTGATTGAGTGGGAGCTATAGAAATGGCAGAAGATGGAAAATACAAATTTGATCAGTTTGACGGTTATAATTATCAATTATGGAAGACACGGGTAGAAGATTTTCTATATCAGAAAGATCTATACTTATCGTTGGATGAGAAAACAAGACCTACAAAAATGACTAATAAAGAATGGAAAATTCTTGACACAAATGCTTTGGGATCTATAATATTTATTCTGATAGCATCTGTGGCTTCAAATATTACCGAAGCAGAAACCATGGTAGATTTGATAAAAAATTTAGCTAATCTATATAAAAAACTTAGTGCTTCAAATAAAATTTATTTTATGAAGAAATTATATAATTCAAATATGGAAGAAGGTGAATCTGCGTCAATTCATTTGAATTATTTTCGTTCTATTATAAATCAATTAAAATCAATTAATATTATGTTTGATGATGAAGTGAAATCACTTGTATTATTATGCTTTTTTCCACATAGTCAGGATAACTTGGTAATGGTGTTTAGTAATACAACATCTAATACTAGTATTTTAAAGTTTGATGATGTGGTTAGTATAATC
Organism: Taxus chinensis; assembly: GCA_019776745.2. Taxonomy (NCBI): domain Eukaryota; kingdom Viridiplantae; phylum Streptophyta; class Pinopsida; order Cupressales; family Taxaceae; genus Taxus; species Taxus chinensis. Next base: position 768,615,766 of record CM034148.1, on the reverse strand, counting down.
TTGAATGAAGAAATATGTAGGAAAAGTACATGAGAATTATCATCTAATAAAGCTTTGAATGTAGAAAATAGAGGAAGGAAGAAGGAGAGATTCAAGACCAAGAATAATGGGAAATCAAATTCTAAGAATACCATATCTAAATCCAAATGTAAAGGAATAAATTTCTAGAATTGTGGAAAGAAAGGACATGCAAAGAAGGATTTATGGTTCAAGGAAAACAAAGTGAATGTACAAGATGCAGACACCTATAATTTAGCTCTAGCAATTTAAATACTTAAATTGTGCTAATTATACTACTTCCCAAAAACTGATGACATATCGTAAATATATCACACTTTCTCTTTTATCATCGTTCATTAATTACACTATGTTAATTAATTGACCCTTCTATCTAGAAAAGTCGACAATTAATGACCTTCCATTAATTAAACCATTTTATACTTGAATTTAATTAATTATTCATAGTTAATTAAGTTTCCTCTTCTATTAGATAAATAAATCATCATTTACTTAGACTAAACCTTTTCTATTCCCTAAATCATAATAATTTTTCTTCTAAAAGCTTCTATAAAGTTTTCTCGCCTATTAATTAATCACTTGGGTTAATTAATAAATCCTATCAAACCCCATGAGTCACTACAGGACAAATTAAACTCCCCAAGGTTGACTCAACCCCCTTTTTCAACCATAGTTACTCCCAACTAACTCAACCTAGATATTAGCACACATGTAAATGGATATAGAGATTTTTTTATCCATTAGGATATATAAGGATCCCTCCTCTTACCATTCTACTTACACCTAACTAACCATAGAGCCTAAGCTATAGCCATTTTATCATCTTAGAGAATTCTTCCATTAGAGGAACTAGCTATCTTCATTTCTTGCATTCATCCATCTAAGTTTTAAGTCATATGGAGATATGTCAAGTGGTGTTGTAGCCATGGATTGACAAGAATTCATTCTTGAAACCTTTGGATTCAAACATACAATTAACCCTTTTGATTATTAAAGATACAAATAGGTTCATTCCATTGATTAGCATTCAATAGAGATAGAGATTAATTTATTAGCATATTAGTTTGATGTTTATTCATGTTCTAATGAAAAAATGTTGGTAGATTAGTATTGTTTAAGCTCTAAGCATGATGGTGCATGGATTTTAGTTTAGCATTATATTGAGGATTTTAGGTGTTAGTATTGATTTTACTTGCATAGCTAAATAGTTCTTGCACACATTTGGCACACCCAGTGGGACGGGTCCTTAATCTCTTAGCATGGTATTTCAAATTTTGTTGTTATTTCAATTTTTAACTAACCCTTGATATGTACATGTGTGAATTAATGTTGAATTTTTTAATGATTTTTGCTAACTATTATCCAAATTTTACCCCCGCCCCGGAAAAATCAGGATCAAACGCAACACTGCACAAGAAAATCTAAGGTTCGTCTCTGTTATGTGAGCCACTTTTAAAACCCGACAATCAATCCCAAATCTAAGGAGCAAGCAGACCTCGAAATGGAGGGGCAGAGTTGACAAAGGGGGGCCAATGGTGTCAAAGAAACCATCGGCTCTCAAGAGGAGAATGGGAAAGACTCAAATTTTTTGGACTTAACTAGCATACGATTCAAATCAGGGCCGAATAGTATGCTCATGGAAGGTGTCATGTGTCAGTTCGGCACAATTCCAACAGAAGCATGAAAAAGGTAGGTCCCAAATATGCGCTAAGCCTGCATGTGTCCAAATGGTGTAACTTCAGAAGTGAGACCTAAGGGACAAACCCTAAATGAGTGCAAAGCTTCCACATATCCCAAGTCTAAAAAGGATACATTTAGTAGTTGTACAGTCTCAGGGTAGAAGAAGCCTCCACATGTCTCATCGGTGCAACACCAAGGTTGGGTGCAAAGAGTGGGTTCCCAAATGACCACAGGCTCGCCACATGGTCAAAGTCAAAAAGGGGGACAAAGCTGGTCATAGAATCAGCTAAGTATAGAAAGGCTAGTAGAAAGAACCACATAACATCTCGAGGTAATTTTAAAGGTGAGAGTCCAAGGCAGAAACTCAAACTAGCACCAACTCTCCACATGTCTAGGGTCTGACATAAGTCAAATGGCAGTGGGCTCAAATCGGCTAAGTATTAGAGGACCGACGGAAGCCTCCACGTGTCTTAGTGGCACACCTTTAAGGGTCAAAGCCAAAGGTGGTCCCCAAAATGAGCACAGAGCTGCCACATGTCCCAAGCCAAAAAGGAAGAAGTTAAGGGGTAGAACCGTCCACTAGAAATTCTAAACAGAGAAGAGACAACAGAAGGTGCCACGTGCCTCAATGACATAAATTCAAAAGGTGCAGCCCAAAGAAGGACCCTGAACTAGCGCCAATCCGCCATGTGGACAGATCCCAAAAGTTGAACCAGCCCCAAATCGGCTAAGTATGAGAAACTGGTATAAGGTGCCATGTTTTGATTTGGCGCAACTTCAAAGGTAGAATCCGTAGGGGCAGTCCCAAACAAGCGCTAACCCTCCACATGTCTCAGGTCAGACATATGGCCCCACTGAACAAAAGGGACTTAGCCAAAATAAAAATAAATAGAGCAAAGCCGCGGAAGGAGCCACATGTCATTTCGGTGCAACTTCAAAATCAAAATCCAAGAGCGGTCCCCAAATACGCGCCAGCTCTACATGTGACCATATTTCAAGTCAAAGTGGGAAGGCAGGTCGCTAGAGGTAGTTTGAATTTTTTGGATTTTGTTTTGAAAATTCATAAAGTATAAAATTAAGTTGCACCTCTTATGACGCCTAGAGAAGCCAGTGTCAGCCCCAAATTACAAGCGGGGAAGTGGGCCTTGGAAGGACTTTTTACAAAAAGTGGGCCGGTGGGCCTCTAAAAGAATTTTCGCCCAAGTGGAAAATGTGGGCCGAAGGGCCTGAAGATGAATTTTGGGAAATATTAAGTTACGAGGCCATGGTATTTTTTTGAATCTTTTTCCACTTTCACAAAAGTGTAGTTTGCATGTGTGGGCCCATGGGCCCGTGGGAGATTTCTTGCCAAGAAAAAAAATTAGAAGGTTGCGGGATTGCAGGGGCTTTTATACAAAAAGTGAATTTTGGGCTTGCAAGGCTATGGAGAGTTTTTTGCACTTTTATAATTTTTGTGTAAAAGGCACAAACTGAATTTTGGGCCTGCGGATCTGTTTTACAAAACTAGTTTTTCACCATTTTTGTACAGATTCGATTCAAATATTCAAATGGGCATATCTTTCGATCCAGTGCTCAAAATTCAAAAAATTTGGTACCATTGGAAAGATATCAACTACATCTATGCCATGGAATCATAAAATATTATTTTTAGTAGGCTTTGATGGGTGAAAATCAGGTAAGCATCTTTCAGGACATTAATGCAGAATCCAATTTCTTTAACTACCAGATCAGATTTGATTTGATCCACCTTTCTTCCTTCTTCAACACGCCAAATAGACATAGGGAACCAAAATTGACAGATTATAGGTGGATTTGCATGGCATTAATGGTTGGTGGTTGAGCTTTCAAAGAAGAGTCCTAGTTTTCTTCTTTTTCTCTCTCACTTTCATCGTCTATATATTGTAAACACTTCTCATTTGAGAAGGGGGAGACATTTTGGGGTTGGGGAAAATCTGTAAAAAAAAATTCCCAACTTCATTTTGAGTTTTAAGCATTCTCCTATGCCTAGCAAGCGGATTTTATGCTTTTGAGTATCCATGTAATGGTCTGTGCACCTCATAGAGCAATAAAATCATGTTTTTGTGGTGTTCTTCAACCCTTTGCATTGTCTTGTTGTTTCTCTATGCCTCTGCATTTCAGGTTTTCTTCCTTTGCATATGTTTCTCATTTACAGTTGTAATATGACATGTTTCATGGAGTTTCGATGGTGGATTTGGATCTGGGTCTGTGTCACTTCTGCTTGACCTCCCTCATCTCCCTTTTCCCTATTTCATCCTCCCTCAGCAGAGTATCTCACCACTTCCTTTTCTAGTGTATCACTACTTAGTGTAGGATCTTTTTCACTCTCTCTCTCTCTCCATGTCTCCTTGGAAGGTTAGATTAGGATTAGATAGGTTATTCTTTCACTCGAGTATCTTGTGGCAGGTAGATTAGGAAGTAGGAACCAGCCTTCTTTGGAGGTCAATCTCAAGTCCGCAAGTCCCACAACTTGAGAGATGGTCCAATGTTGTGAAATCACACCAGATGCCCCATTTTAGGGGGAGACATTCTGGGGTGCTTTGATTTTTCACTAACACTAACTTTACATATGTTGAGTTTTGTGTATAGGTCTAATTTAGATGGGTTCTTGTCAATTTTAAGCTAACTATCAAAAAAATTGAGCTTTTTGAGATCAATTACATCATTTTCCATGTTTTGATGTCACTTACAGGTACAAGCATACACAAAAATTATAAAGGCACGTACATGCTCAAACTTGGGCATAGACATCCAAATACTAGCGTATGCATCTAAAGTCTAGCATATACATCATTCTTCCAGAGTACATGATATCATGCCCTCTATGTTTTTTTGTTTCTCTGTCTATTGGTGCATACACTTGACCCCAAGTGTAGATGTTCATACTCTGACGTACCATCTGGTAGAGCTTCCATTTGACCCGTTTTGACTCTAGGTGCATACATGTCCAAAGTCTAGTGTATACATCTCACTGTCATTGTAAATGAATTTCTATCTTCTGATTTTTATAGTCTTTATGTCTGTTAGGATATACGTTTAAACCCTGGCATACATGCCTATACCCAAGTGTACCTATCTACTAGTGGTGTTTCTTTGACCTATCTATATGTGGATGTATACATTCAAATGCTAGCATACACAACTCTTTGGCCACGTACCCATTAGATCACTGTCAGTTTCCACAGAGGGGCATACACATCCTGAAGAAGGCATACACACCCAGAGTTGAGCATACACATCATATTTTAGATTTTTGTTGCACTTTAAAATTTATAAAAACATGTTTTTAGGATTTATTGACTCCTTGTCCGAAGTCTAGTGTATACATATCACTGTCAGCATAAATGAATTTTTGTCTTCTGATTTTTCTAGTCTTTGTGTCTGCTAGCGTATGTGTTTAAACCCTGGCATACATGCCTATACCTGAGTGTACATATTTTTTAGTGTTATTTCTTTGACCTATCTGTCAGTAGATGTATACATCCAAATGCTAGTGTACATAACTCTCTGACCACGTACCCATTATATCAATGTTAGTTTCCACATATGGGTGTACACATCTTGAAGAATGCATACACACCCAAAGTTGAGTGTACACATCACCATTTAGATTTTTGTTACACTTTAAAAATTACAAAAAAAATGTTTTCAGGATTTATTGACTCCTTATAGGTTTTAATTGAATATTAACTTCTGTTTTATAGAGTTAATTTCCATGTTTTTTCTAACTTGATTTGATTTGTTAAAGGGTTAAATGAAAATTGCATGCTTACTCACAAGATTGGAGTCACGTATACTCTTCCCTCGCACCTTCTAGGTGATCTTGGGAATTAGAAATGATTTCTATATCTCTTTTTCCTTGTAAAATGTTGAAAAGAATGTCAAGCTTGGTTAAAATGAACAAATCTTGTGTTTGAATCATGTAGTTTCCATTGTTGATTTCGTAGTTGGATTTTATGTCACGTATGCTCTTCTCTTGCGTCCTAGGATGATCTTGAGAATCATAAATGGTTTTTATCTTATTTATGTGTATGTAAAACTATTAAATCCATCATTAAAGACTCAAACACTAATCGAAGAATGAAGGCTCAAGATAAAATTAAACTACTAATATAGTTTTCGTGCAGGTTTCTAAATGGCGTTCAAGTAAACCACATTAAGTATACAAGATAAAAAATAGCCCATAATCAAAAGACTGTATTTGCAAGTTCGGATAAGGGTACACCCTATCCGTTTAACTAGGATATAACCCATTTGGCATAAACCTTAAGCTACAACAATGGGGTTCATCTTGGAACCCTAAAGTAGTCCATGTAAGAGGGAACCTTATGGAAAAAATGGGAAGTGCTTCACACTACCTACTTGAATAGTGATACACATGAGAATTAGTGTCATAGTTATCTATATTGTGACCCAAGTCAGAGTACACTATGGGCACATTTATTTTCCACTATGCTTGAAGGGGGTAAAGTAAATCTGGGATACTCCTTGGGAAACCTTGGAAAATTGAGCTCACATTTAGATAACGTGTGATACCTATTTGAGTGAATTACCTAGGAATTTATCTTGTCCAGGAGAAAACTTTGACCATTTCAAAACCAATTTAAGTTTAGGGCCATCATAAAGGGAGAAATTTATTAGAATAGAAATATTTTTTGTCGAACAAGAGAAGATTCCATTAAAGTTCAAACATCACATAATTCATCACGGAGGTTGCGAAGCATTACTTTTGTTTATTTTTTCAGTTGTGCTAAGGTGAGGGGAAACTCTTTCGAAGTGAAGCCAAACTCTATTCAACAATACTTGATCTACTTCCTTCACTTTATTTTGACACTTTTTTTATCAAGAGAAGAGTGACTACCCTTGTGTTGCTAATTTTTTGTATTTTCCACTTTTGTGTCCGTTTATGTTCATCCATGTTTACAGCTGAGATTTTAAATGTCTAAAGCTCATGGAGACATTTTCATATCATTAGTATCTTTTCTAATACTGATACCCAAGTCAATATTGTCAATCCTAGTTAGGCGTGATTCACCATCTTGATTAACCTTTGAATTGTTATCTTTCTTGTATCGTATTGCAACAATTTGTATACTTACATCTTGTTTCTTTCAAACTTGGCTTAAGTATCTAGATTGTAATGTTACACTATGCACATTCTAATAATTCTTTGGTATACTCTAACATCATTTTGTTTTCAAACATTACCTCAATATTGAAAAGTGTTGAGTGTTACCATTTATGTGTGTTATATCAATATCATTTTGATATTAATACCTTACTTTTCTGAAAATTTTGGTTAACATATCTTGGTGGTATTGTTGTGTCACTCACAATTGTAACTATCACTTTTTGAGATATAGGTCTTGATTGGATTCAAATTCACTTTTAGTATACTTTGTTGGTGGATCGTATTAAATTCTTGTTATTACTTATGCCTTGTTCATTTATTTGAACTTGACATAAGTGGTGAATTTTTTTAACCATCTTAAAATGCCAACTACCATTTGAGAAAAAACTTAGGAAGAATGATATTTTGATTGATTGGTCTAAAAATGAGCATTGAATGATTGTAATTTGTTCGTCACTTTTGACTTATTCTATTAAGACAATTAATTTCACACATTGATTCTTTGACATTCATCATCCTTTGAAACATCAAAATCCTTGGACATTTGTAAACTTCTACTTAGGTTTGGAAAATACCTCTTAAACAAATTCAAAAAATGTTGGTGAAGTTCTCACACATCATGGCCCCAAAAACTAGATTGGGAGCTAGAAGAAAATTCATTTAAAAAGAAGCATGGCAAACGTAAAAAAAAAAAGGGTCAAATCCATTTATTGGTCATGATTTAGGACCTTTATTTTCCATAGAAAATGAAGTAGAAGATATGATAGATCATATTGGTGATGAAGTAAGATCACCAAGTGCCAAGTTTGACTTTGACCCCACCCTATTCGATGAATTCATTTTTATAAATAAAGATAGGGTACCTTTGATAGTGGTGGAGTTAGGTGCTAAAATGACAACATAACATTGAAACTATTCCACCCATAAACAAGGCTAATGAGGAAGAACCACCTCTCATCAACAAGGACAACATTTTAGCACATGGACATGCTTCTGCATCAAACGTAGAAAAAAACAACATGGTGGGTTATAAATTACCATTCATCAAAATGACACATAGAGTACGAATAGAACATGAAAATGTGGAACAGCCCCCATGAGATGAATATGATGAAGAAATTCAAGAGGAAGAATTCATTATACCACAAAAAATCAGAACCTTAGTCTACAATTAACTTTACTAATATCTCATATAGAAAAATAAATAAACAAAAATGTACATCGGGAGAAACCTAAGGAAAAAAATATTGAACTTCACATAGAAAACCAAGAGGAAGGAACATAAAAATATAGTCATGTGTATATGCCAACTTCCCCCACTAAAGAACAACTTATTTCACAAGAACTACAATTGAAGAAAGAAAACCACAAGCCTTCAAGAAAATAATGGGGGAAATAGCAAAAGATATCAATACGAATAGTTATGTACCCATTCATTTGATAAGGCCATGTTCCTTTGACCCTTTCCTAAGAAATTTGATATTCCCAAATTCGACAAGTATAGAGGGAAAGGTGATCCACGTGAACATGTGAGATATTTTTACATGGCATGTCAAGAAGTGGCCTATATTGATAACTACCTCATACGGATCATTCCAAAAATTCTAGGAGGACAAGCCTTTGAATGGATTACTCGCTTACCTCACAAGTCTATCTTCACATGGCTTGAACTAGCAGAGAGGTTTGTGTGAAATTTCTCATACAACATGGAAAGTGATATAACCATGGAAGACTTGGGTAACACTAAATAACATCCAAATGAAACCTTGGCAAGTTTTATACAAAGATGACGGGGGATAGCTCGCCGCTTCCCTTGCTCAATACCTGAAAAGTAAATTGTTAGCATCTTTGTACGAAATTTAAATCTGGACATTGCTTTTCATTTACAAATGCATTTTTTTCATTAAACCTATTAAAATAATGAAAGCCCTCATTACAAAAGGAACTATCAAATCATCTTCCAAGGATAATCAATCTATTAAACCAATAGACAAACAAAATATATTTAACAAAAACAATAATGTTGTAGGAGATGGAATCATGGATTCCAAACGTATACAAGTGGTCGAATTATGTCAACTTTTTAAACTAACAAAAGGGCCAATTCAACCACTAGCCAAACATAGAATTTTCACTCCTCTTAACGATTCTTTGTCTGTAATATTGAAACAATTGGATATAGCCCACATGGTCCTAAATATTCATGGTATAAAGAGCATGAATATTTTGATTTTCATCATGTGAAGGGACATAAGAAAGACAATTTAATATGAATTCGCCACTTCATTCAAAATCTTATTGATAATTGAGAGATAGAATCTGATGCAGAAGAGAGAAATCAGATGCCAAATGAAAAGATGGGGATATTCAAATAACTATTCCCTAAACATGATAATTTAGATGGGAAGATTCTAGATCAAGGAGAGTCATCCCAAATTTACAAATCCACGAACTATTTGTATACCAAAAGTGATAACAATCATTATGACTCACTCATTGGATGTGTTTGTTCTTCTGATGAGCATGTGAATGCCATTAGGATCAAGGGAAAATATTGCACTGTGGTAATAAGGTACGCTCATTTCACGATCTCAAAACCTCCTCTGTCTACCCCTCAAGATGGTCAGTACAACATATTAGAGAAATTTGAGAAGACATCTACCAAGATTTAAATCTTGGACCTTCTTAAAATATCAAATGTACATAAGGACATCCTATACAAAAATCTCCAAATGTCAGGAGTGCCAATGGAAGTAGACCCTTGACATTTACAAGCCACGGTGGCAAACATTACACCGACTAAAAACATCTCATTTAACCAAAAGGAAATCCCTAACAGCGATCATACGCATTATTCTTCCCCTGTATATAGAGGTATTTTTTACCCACTGGAAGATAAAACAAGAGTTTGTGGAAAACATGACCAGGGTTAAAAATATGTACATTGAAACTAATCAAGAAGATGGGACACACAAAGGAATATATATAGTCCCACATTATCACTATAACTTCTTATGACAACACAGAGCAGGATTCATCTGCAACAGTAACACTTTCAATGGAAGTAGGGTCTACTTGTCACAACATGAAGTATCATGACTTATATTTGGAAATTCCATACAATATGCTTCTTGGCCACCCATGGATCCATGCCATGTAGGCCATACCATGAAAATTTCATCAATTTATTAAATTGAAATATGAGGGACACACTGTTACCATTCAAGGTGATTCATAACCCTTCGCTCACTACAGACCTCTCAATAGATTTACATGCACAGGTACATATACATGTCCCTACTCTTATATATCTACTCCCCTTCAGTCATAAGCTCTTGAATCAAAAGTAGATTGGGACTCCCTAAGTTCTTGTGCTCATGAGGCTTCTACATCCACCTATCCCTTTGATTCATGGGAGATGAAAATCATTGAGTATGGTTGTGGAGAATACAATGTGCAATAGGATCTCCTAGTTTCAATTTTTTCTTTATCACCAAAAACAAGAGGTAGACCCAACTATTGCTTTAAATAGTCTAAAGATGAATGTACTATAGGAAAATTCTTACATGGAAGACTTCTTGAAGAAGATAATTTTTTGGACCCACCTACAACTTGGGTCCTAGAGGATTCTAAGCCTACCTGCTACAAAACCCCAGAATATGCCAAATCTAGTAGAATGATGTATCCCATGGGTTACAAAGGACTCGGATGTGGAAAATTTGAACAACGAGCAAGAGAAATAGCCCCACTTCCATATTTCAAAATAGAACACTATGGTATTGGTATTCAGCCATATGGGTCACATCCTATGGATCAAGATGCTACCTACTCTGAGCACGAAGAAAGCTCAACCTATTCGGATAGTGACACAAATTCCCACTATAGCCAATACAAGGAGTTTTCCTCCATGAACCTTTTCATGGATACTGATATCCTTACTATAAACCCCACTGATCCTAAATTTTACCTTTTATACCCTACCCTTATCAATTAGGACCAACAATGTCATATGCCATTTGCTCTCCTTGAGAATGATGAGGCTATTACATAATTTATGGGCATACATGATACCATTCCTATCAGAGTCATAAGAAAGTTTTCTTCATTAAATTATATACCTCTTCGTACTACAGTAAGGAAGAAGAGCTTCGTGGTCAGAAAAATTTAAGAAAAAATAAGGGGAAAAGTTTCAAAGAAAATCCTAGGAAAAAACATATGTCTAAGTCACACAGTGAAAACCTCTTTGAGGAGGTAGCTGAAGAAGTAAAAAAATCAATAGACAAAAGAATTGACCACACTGAGGGTGAAAATATCGTAGAGACACCCTTGGAAGAATATATCAACCTTCCTCCTGATCTTATTAGTATGGAGGACATGTAAAAAATGCTCGTAGAGGAAAGTGTTGATTTGAATATTGGAATAGAAGAAGACACAAAGATAGTCAAGCTACGAGCTTTTCTTTCAGCACAAGACGAAAAGTCATTCACCTTTCTTCTCAGAGATTTTTTTGGATATATTTGCATGGTCTTATAAAGATATGTGGGGCTTAGATCTAACTTTGGTGGTGCACAACTTAGTAGTACACCCAGGTGTAAATCCTATTAAATAGAAGCTAAGTAAAATTCATCCACGAGTGGCCCTTATGGTTAAAGAGGAGTTAGAGATTTTGTTAGCAGCAAGGTTCATCAAATCTATTTACTACCCTAAGTGGATATCAAATATAGTTCCAGTACAAAAGAAACCGTTTGGCATCATAATTTGCACAGACTTTTAGGACCTCAACAAAGCATGTCCAAAAGATGATTTTCCCTTGCCTAATATTGACATGATTGTCGATTCAAGTGTAGGATATGAAATGATATCTCTTATGGATGGTTTTTCAAGATACAACCAAATCAAGATAGCAGAAGAAGATCGGCATAAAACAACCTTTACAACCCCTTGGGGAACATTCTCTTATTAGATAATGCCCTTTGGCCTCAAAAATTCTAGTACAATCTATCAATGGGCCATGACAGTAATATTCCATGATATGCTGCATGACATCATGGAGGACTATGTAGATGATATCCTCAGAAATTCCAAGACAAGAGAATACCACCCTGAATTTTTGTGACGTATCTTTGAACATCTGTGGGAATATAAGGTCAAATTGAATCCAAAGAAGTGTGTGTTTGGAGTATTATCAGGGAAGCTACTAGGCTTTATTGTATCAAGAAGAGGGATTGAGGTGGACCCAACCAAAGTCACTGCAATTACTAAAATGCCTCCTCCCAAGAATATCAAATAGCTGCGTAGCCTGCAAGGGAAGATACAAGCCATTCACTGCTTCATTTCGTAGCTTGCTGATAAATGCCATTCATTCACCTATCTACTTAAGAAAGATGTTGAATTCATTTGGGGACTAGAGTAACAACATGCCTTTTCCTTTCTTAAACAATACTTGGCCAATTTGCCTATCCTCATGCCTCTAACTCTAGGTGAGCCACTTTTTCTATACATATCTACTACCCAATTTTCTATTGGCGCTTTGCTCACACAATATGACCTAAGCCAAAACAAAAAGTAGTGTACTATCTCAGCCGTCCTTTAATTTCCTATGAACTCAACTATCCTCAAATTTAAAAATATTGTCTGGCTGTTGTTTTTACCTTCCAAAAACTTTTCCATTACCTATTGAATACCAAAACCAAGCTTATATCTAAATTCGACCCACTTAAGTGCGTGTTGTCAAAACCCCGCCCTTACGGGTAGAATGGATAATTGGATCATTCTACTCAGTGAATTTGACATTGAATGCATACACCAGAAGTTAGGTAAAGGACAAGTGCTTGCTGTATAATTAGCAGAAGCACCTTTACCTGGAACAGAGCCTATGAGTATGGATCTACCAGACACATTACTAATGTATATTGAATAATCCATTATGTTGCAAGTACATTTTGATGGATTGTTTACTTTCCATAGTTTAGGGGCAGATGTAGTGCTAATCACTCCTTCAGGAGACCCCATACCACAAGCTTTCTGTCTTAGCTTTCCTTGTACAAACAACATTGTGGAATATGAGGCGCTCATTGATGGAATGAAGTTGGCTATAAAATGGAATATCCACCATCTTAAGGTCTTTGGCAAATCATAATTGATTATCAAGTAAGTCAACGATGAGTAAAAGGTCAAGGATGAAAAACTCATCCCATATAGAAAGTTGGTAGAAACTCTGAAAGAATATTTTGTGTGCATCACCTTTGAACAAATTCCAAGGGCACAAAACTGATTTGCAGATGCAATGGCAATAGTGGGTTCTATGCTCTAGATTCCACCAAAAACCAATGATAGGCCATTTTTTTTTTGAAAATATACATCAACCTACATATGACATGTCAGATCATTTACTGACATGTGAAGTTGTTGGTTCGCACTCCTCATGGTATGCCCATATTTTAACTACCTCCAAAGTGGTACCTTTCCCCATAACATTACCAATACTGAAAAACAAAGCCTTATCTTCCAAATAGCCCATTACACCCTCCTAGGAGGCATGCTTTATCATCGTGGCTATGATGGGAATATGTTGCGTTGTCTAGATGTAGTAGACTCAGTCCAAGCAGTCAAGGAGGTACATGAAGGAGTATGCAACACTCATATAAACATAATGGTATTAGCAAAAAAGTTAAGAGTAGGCTATTACTGGCCTACTATGGAGATAGATTGCTGCAACCCTATAAGAAAGTGTGTTCTATGTCAAAAGTATGGAAATTTTATTCATGCACAGTTACAACCTTTACAGCTGATAATGACACCATGGCCATTTTCTAAATGTGGATTAGACTTAATAGGGAAGCTTACCCCTACATCATATGATGGTCATACCCACATCATCATGACCACATAATACTTCACTAAGTGGGTAGAGGGCATCATGTTGACATATGTTACAGGTTCTCAGATATCAAATTTCATCATGAATCACCTTATTTGCTAGTATGGAATCCTGACTGCCATTGTTACTGATAATGACAAGTCATTCAAGAACAAGATGGTTAAGGATCTCTGTCATAGATAAGATTAAAGTGGTCCATGCCATATTACCCACAAGGTAATGGGTAAACAGAAGCCACTAAAAAATGCTAGTTCAAATCATGGAGAAGATGGTGAGTAAGACAGGTTGCAACTGGCATTTGCAAATCCACCTAGCCCTCTGGGATTATAAGACCTCCATTCACACTGCTATGGGTGCGACACCCTAATCCTTAGCATTCTAAACTCAATCTATCATCCCATTGGAATTGAGCTCCCTTCTCTAAGAATATCTCTTAGGGATTACCTAGATAAAGATGAGGATTATAGAGTGGACAGATTCACATAATTAGAGCTCCTAGATGAAAGATGCATCTACTCCCTCAACCATCTCTAGGTGTATCAAAATAAAGTCTCACAGAATTACAACAAAAGGATCGTACCTCATCAATTTGAGGTTGGAGATTTGGTGATGAAAGAGAACCAGTTTAACACAAGGGTAGAACGAGAGAAGAAAGGAAAGTTTTAACCTCATTGGTTAGGACCTTATGTCATTGTGGCCAAATATGGGTCAGGAGCATACAAGCTTGCTCATCCTAATGGAGTTTAGCTCTGTGAACCCATGAATGCCATGCACCTCAAGTGGTTGAGCATGGCACAATAATCATGAAAACAACATAAAAAGTAGAAAATTATTCAAAAAAAAAGAGAAGAAAAAAGAGAAAAACAGGTCATGCAAATGTGATAACCACGCAATTGTGGCAATTTGGATAGGTCCCTTGGTGAAAATTGGTTTCTGGTGCCTTGGGAGGATTCATTTTTCACAAGCATTCTGCATCTAGGGGGTACTTTTACTCAGCCTAAGGCTAATTCCACATCTATATCCGAGATTCTCTGTGAACCTATCCTATCAAGCCTTGATCCAACCGATTCTCCTTTTGCTTGTTTGTAAAAGGTTTTCCTTTGTATATTCCTCATCTAACACTGGGGAAACCTTCATACTTTCATTTTCCTGTATATATCATGTGGCACCTACCCTTGTATATTCCCATCTAACATTGGGGGCATCCACGTTTCTCAGTTTCTTGTACATAGCTTCGGAAAACCTTAGAAAATCTAAAAACATTCAAATATGTTCAAAAAATCCTAAAACATTCAAATATGTTTAGAAAATCCAAAAACATTCAAAATCTCCAAAAACATTCACACAACACTTGAAAAACCCAAAACAATAGAAAAATCAGAAAATACAAAAACAATAGAAAATTGTTTAACAAACTTCCCACAACAATGTAAAACGCATTGAAAAACAATACCACAAAAACAATAGTTTTAGTTTACTTTCTTTGTTTCTTTGTTTGGTTTCTTAATTTTCTTGTTTGGTTGCAGGTACATTGTTTGTATAGTGTTTACTTGCTTGTATGTTTGTATTATCTTTCTTTAAACATACTTACCACTTGCAATTGATCTTTTCTTACTTAGAATATATTTATGTGTGCTTATAGAGTGTGTTTTTGCATGTTTTTAAATAGTCGTACATATTTTCTCTACTTAGGATTGATTTAATATGTATATTTGGTGGATTTGTTAACATTTTTCTTGTGCTTGTTTGTTGCTTGTACATAGTTTTGATATCATATCATCATGTCTCCATCTATATCATCACATCTAACATCATCTATAAATAAAATTCTAATTCTACATCATACATGTATGCTTAAGCTATCATCACATATCGTATCATCAAAATGGGGGCAAGATGGATCAAAAATATAAAAATCTATCCCCCCAACATCGATATCATCATATCATAATGTGCAATAATTCAAAACACCATCATATGCAATAATAAATGATAATATCTACAGATATATCATGAAATCAATAAACATGCGATACATCATCAATATCACAAGGTCCATAATAATAATAATAATCATCATCATAAATATTTGTGTCAAATTTCCAAATATAACATGTATGTCTCAAAATGTACATCATGTAGATAAAAATCAGACCCTCATGTACATCGATAAAAAATAAGCCTTCATAAGAGGCATACATTAGATAAATCATACAAAATACATGATCAATGAGGAAGAGACATCCACGAATCTCTCCCTCACCTAGGCTACCTAATATTTGGAGTGAAGGTGGCATCTGCTGCTGATAAGAAGGCCCTGTCACCTATACTCTGCTACACAATTGGTTGTTGTATTGAGCGAACAGATCTAGATGTCATGTGGGATCTAGTCCCCCAACATGTCATCCTCCCTCATCCTCATCCTCCTCCTCCTCCTCCTCCTCCTCCTTACCATCCACATCCTCCCACTCACCCCTCTCTAGGTTCCCTAACCCATGCGGCCCATGCTGCCTTTGGAATAGTAAGACAATGCGGTAACACTATCACATACCAAGAAGTATACTGGATAGTGGTCTCAACATCTCTGACATGCATCAATGGAAGCCACTGCTGTGGAACCATCTGATCAAAACTGGTATGGGCCTTGACTGGCTAGATTTGGGGGCCTCATGTCAAATCTCTTGGAAGCCCTGCGGGCATACCAGATGTCTACACCAGGAACATCCTGAAAACCCCCAAACTGTTGGGCACATCGGTCCCACTTGATAGTAATCCATAATGTAGCCCCCTGTTACCTATCAAAAAGTGCTCTACCATTGCTATACTGAACTCATCAGCATCCTCCTCCCACTGATAATAGTGGTAGGGCCTTCACACTATCATCTGTTGTGTAAGCTCATTGAACTCCCAACTATAACGGTAGGTCCTACCTGTGTGTCCTTGAATGTTGCCCCTTGTCGAGACCCTTCAGGTGCCATAACAGATGGCTCCTCTGAATCTTGAGTGCGTAACTCACCTATAGGGTGAGCAATAGCTATATGGTCCCATGACTAGATCTATAACAAAAGTGCTAAACCCATGGTCTTTTGACCATGGTATGTAATCAGATGTAGGTCCCAATAGAAGTGTGCCAACATGCACTGGCCCCAACAATATCTCTCGTCTTGTAATAACCATGTTATAATTCTAATGAGGATGAGTGGAAAGGTAGTGTCTGTCTTATCAGGACAAGAATACCACTGATAAGAGCCACAAGGTATACAGTAATGTGATGAAAATGTGGCTATGTAATGCAACAGTTTAGATAAACCGTCATCCCTCGGCGAGGTATATCCAAGGTAAACAAACACCTCAATGAGACACCCTGTAATATCCTCATCATCAGAAGTGTAGTCCACTAACTGGATAATTATAGGAAAAAAAATATATGTCAGAAATTCTCGAGTGTAACTATCATCTCCCCTGTTGGGAGTTGGAAATATTGACTCTCTAAGTGCCACCTCTCAGCCAAAGCCATAAGGATACCGTGGTCTAAGGTGATCATAGGCATTTACGCCGCATAAGACGATCCAGTCATATCTAGCAAGATCGCAAACATCCACCGGTGATGTGGATGGAAGATAGCCTCTATGGTAGCTAGTCACCTATGTCACTCCCTCATTTGAAGTGATGGTAAATGGAACAACAAAAGATAATACACGTGTTACACCTTCTCTTCAACTCTAATTCTTGCTATTTTCTTCTATCTAACTAATTTTTCATCTACATCTCCTCTTTTCATTTACTAACAATTCTTTGAAAATTTGGAAAAGTTGGGATTTTCCTTCCAATGGTGCATACATGCCTCATTTGGTGTATACACATGTGGTTGTATACACACCTTTCATGCACATACACACATTTGTGCATGTGTGCATGTGTACCCTAGTCTACCCACTAACCTTATCGCATATGTGACCCTTTTGCTACATGCGTGCCTTTTCCTATGTGTATGCTTAGGCATACACATATTCTCCTTGACATTGCATACGCCCCCCATTAAATGCATACACACACACACACACGTATATGTCCTTTGGCATATACGCCTTTGCGTACATGGTTTTGGTTGTGTACGATCTGTTTTGGATGCATACGAACCCTAGGCCGCGCGTACACAATTTTAACCTAGGTACTGCCAGTATTAAATACCAAATTTAATGCTAAAGAGATGAAGCAAGGTTAGGGAGCTCATGTTAGGAAATAAGGAATAAAATATGTGGATGAATCCCTCATAGAATCGTAACAGTAGAAATTAATATGCAGAAAATATTACAGATTTGAAATAAAAGTGTAGAATAAAAATAACACAACACAAAGAGACAATATTTAACGTGGTTCACCCAAATTGGGCTACATCTACCAAGAATCACTTGCTCAAATTTTATTACAAGCCACCGCTCTCTCAATACAATACCCAGATCTGTTTGGAGTTATGCTAAAAAAACTCTACACAATTCACACCCGAATTCATACACATCTGCAATGTTACATCATACCTACCATATGCACAAAATCACATAAGTAGACAACTACTTAAGTAGTTTTACAAAACCATGGGTATCAAAACTATGGGCCAAAACCGTCCCATAAACCTATGGGTCAAAACTCCCACCCATATGATAAAAAGAACATTTCCCAGTATATTCAAACCCCATCGAGACAACTGTGGAAAGTGTATAGTACTCTTAGTGTACAGTCTTCAACACTTTCACACATGAAAATAGGCTCCACAACCTAACAATATCCCACTTGGAGACTAGTTTTCCTATGAGAAAGCTTCTCAATCCTTCACTAGTTTCCATGAAGACCAACGAGAGCTGAACACAGCTTCAGTTTTTCCCTTGTGACCACCTTGGTCATCATGTCTACAGGATTCTGACTAGTATGAATCTTCTCTTGCTTCAACTTCTCTTCCTCCAAAGATGTCCTGATGAAATGGTACCGTAACTGTATATGCTTCGTCCTAGAGTGGAAAGCAGAGTTCTTAACTAGGTGTATAGCACTCTGACTATTACTATGCAACTTTCCTTCCTCATGCTTATGCTCCAACTCCTTAAGTAATTGCTATAACGAAATCATTTCTTTGCTGGCCTTTGTGGCAACAACATACTTAGCCTCCATGGTTGACAAAGCCACCAACTTCTGTAGTCGTGAAATCCAACTTACTGTTGTCCCACCTATAGTGTAAACATAACATGTCGTGCTCCTCCTTCTGTCTACATCTCCAGCCATATCTAAATCTACATAACCACACAAAGTGGTGTCTAATCCACTATAGCAAAAAACTGTCCACATGGTCCCTCTAAAATACTGAAGGATCCAATTTATTGCTTGCCAGTGATCTCTACCCTGGATCACTCATAAATCTACTCACCACTCCCACTACATGGGAAATATCAGGCTTGGTGCACACCATGGCATACATCAAACTTTCCAACTATTGATGAGTAAGGTACCTTGGACATCTGGGTTCTCTCCTACTCTGTCTTGGGACACTACTCCTTTCATAACTTGAAATGGCCTGCTGAAGGAGTCCCAACCAGTTTAGCATCATGCATATTAAACCTCTTAAAGACCTTCTTAATGTACTCTTCCTGAGATAAATTTAGCTTCTGTTCCTTTCTATCCCGAGATATCCTCATACCAAGGATTTGTTTAGCTTCCCCCAAATACTTCATAGCAAAGGATTCACTTAGCTACTTCTTGAGTACTTTTATTTCCTACATGTTTTTACCTGCAACCAACATGTAATCCACATACAAACATAGGATAATATAACTGCCATCCTCAAATTTCTTTGTATATATGTAGTGGTTAGAATGGCATCTAATATAACCTTGCTCCATCATGAAGCTATCAAATTTCTCATACCATTGGTGTGGAGCTTGTTTCAAACCATACAAGCTCTTCTTCAATTTGCACACCAAATCTCCTTCCCTTTGACCTCATATCCCTGTGGATGCTCCATATATATTTCCTCCTGCAAATCACTATGAAGAAATGCAGTCTTTACATCTAAGTTGTTCTAAGTGTAAGTATTTTCCTGCTACTAAACTTAAGAATAGTTCTAATAGAAGTCATTTTAACAACAGGAGAAAAAATTTCATCAAAATCTATACCTTTTTTCTGTGCAAATCCCTTGACCACCAACCAGGCCTTGTACCTTTTCTTGCCTCCTTCTTCCTCTTTGACTTCTATACACCCACTTGTTCTGTAATACTCTTTTTCCTTAGGTAGCTTCACCAAATCCCATGTCTGGTTCTGATCCATGAGAGTCTATGCTCCTCATCCATGGCTTACTCCCACTTCTTCCTGACATCTACTATGCATTGCTTCTATCAAAGCTCTTTGGCTCTCCACTATCAATGATAAATAAATAATTCAAGAGAAGAGTAAAAATGTTAGGTTCTCTTCTTACCCTAGAAGACGTTCTCACAATATTTTCTAGGAGTTTGGGGTTCCTTGATGAGGAGGTTCCAAAATGAACATGATTGTGCCAGGATGTGTCACTTGTTGATTTTCCCCTTTGAGACACCTTCTCTATCTTTTATCCTCTATCACTAAATATTACATTCATTAGATTCCTCCTTATTTCCTGTAACTGCTCTTTATACATGACTTTTCATTAAAGAATAACATCCCTAGATTGAATGATTTTTTCTTGTCCTTAGTACTCCAAACATTTAAATCCAAAGTCATCAGTCACCATAACCAATAAAAGTACATTTATCTGAATTAGCCTCTAGCTTGGTCCTATCATCTTTATCAATGTGACAAAATACCTCACATCCAAAAACTCTAAGAAATGAATAATCAACTTTCTTACCAGACCAAGCCTCCTCAGGTATACATCCACCTACAAGGCACTTGAGGGTCCTCTGTTTATCAAGTAAACAACTGTGCTCACTATAGCATCCACCCAAAACTATGAGAGGAAATAAAACATGTAACCTCATGCTCCTAGCACATGCTCCATGATTGTCCTGTTCATTCTTTCTGACACACCCATTCTGCTGTGGAGTTCCTGGAACCATCTTTTGCCTATGGATTCCATTTACTGTGAAACAATAATAATCAAATTCATTGCTGTAATACTCCCCTCCATTATCTGACCTAAGACATTTTAACTTCAAGACATGTTTCATTCTCAACCAAGGCTTTCCATCTTCTTGAAAGTATTCAAATACATCAAATTTGTTTCTAATACAATAAACCAAACTTTCCTAGTTGCATCATCAATAAAAGTAACATAATAACTGTGAACCCCCAATAGAGATGATACCTGAGATGGCCCCCACACATCCAGTATGAACCAACTCTAACTTGTCTCCTTCATTGTAGGTCCAACCTTGAGAAATCTCACACGCTTCTGTTTCCCATACACACATAGTCCTCACAGAAGTCCAAACCTATAAATCCTTTAATCTGGAAACCTTCCTTTATGTAATCTATTCATGCCCCTTCTGACTCATATGACCGAGTCTGTGGTGCCACACTATTATATCTATATCTGAAGCCAGCTAAATTACAAGATATTGGAGCTAACACGTGGTTAAATACAAAGTACCAAACTTCTTACCTCTTGCCACCACAAGAGAACCCTTGGTAACCTTCCAAGAATCCTGCTTGTAAATATGACCATACAACCATCACTCTCCTAATTGAGCCTGCAGATATCAAGATTCCATTTCAAAGTAGGCACATGTATGAACATCCTTCAATAGCCATGTGTTTCCGTTATGCATTTAACCTGAACATTTCCTTTTCCAACTATGTTACATGGCTCATCATCACCAAGATATACATGCCCAAAATCCCCTTGAACATAATCTTACAAAATAATGTCTATGTGGAGTAGCATGGAAAGAAGCCCCCGAATCTAAAACCCAAGATTCAACAATATTATCTAAAGAAAGAATTAAGAGCATCTTGTAACAAACATCACCTGCTGCCACATTTGCCTCTTTGTTTTCTTCTTGTTCTTCTTATCCCTAAGAGCTCCAAACCAACAATCTTTCTTTGCATGTCCAACTTTTCCACAATTGCCAGCATACCATCTTGCTTTAGATTTGACCTTCCGTAGATCTTTCCACGGTTCCATGGTTACCTTTCCTTCTGTTCTTTCTGTCTCCCTCTATTCTCCACACTCAAATAATTTCCAGAAGTAGAAGAATCACTTGTGCTTTTTCTTCACATTTCCTCACTTAGAATCACACCTATAACATCATCAAACTTCAAAGTGTTTGAACATTAGAAACTAAATTACTTACAGCCATAACCAAAGTATTCCAACTTTCAGGCAATGAGCACAAAATCAACAAAGCCCTAACTTCATCATCAAAGTCAATTACTCCTACAGAGCTTAATTGATAGTCAATACCATGTTTAAATTAATTTAAATGATCATTTACTGAACCATTCTCAGACATCTTCATATTAAATAAATTTTTCATGAAAAATATTTTATTAGAGGCAGAGGGTTTTTCATATAATTTCCCCAATGCACTCATTAGACCTTTCATGTTGTCTTCTCTTGTAGATATGTTGAAAGCAACCGAAGATGCCAAGCATAACCGTATTGTCCCCGAGTGCCTTTCTATCTAGAAACTCCCAATCCTCATCTGACATAGCTATAGGTTTCTTTCTTTTCCTTTCAAAGGAACATGGAGGTCAATCTGATATAGGTAATCCTCCATTTGCATCTTCCATAAACTGAAAGTTCTGCCCATTGAACTTCTCAACGCTTGATTTGTCCTCATCTTCTGCCATAGCTCCCACTCAAGCTAGAAATTTCCCTATGATTTAACACTTTGAAAAAAAAAATCAAAGCTCTGATACCAGTTGTTAGGAATTAGAGAAAAAATATGCAGAAACAATTCCTCAGATTGCAGTAGTAGGAAACTATATAGCAATTAGTATACATGCAGAAATATAATAGCATAACATAAATAATGCAAAAAAAAAACCCAAGATTTAACGTGGTTCACCCAATGTGGGCTACATCCACCAAGAAATTTCTCATATTTCCTATTATCAGTCCTAAGAGTAAAACAACTCTCACAGTCTATCTCTCAGTTATCATATTACAAAGAGTAATTCCAAATATGTTAAACCACATATAAACCAAAATTGACACCTCTTTGTAATTTGCTTCAACCACAATCAACTCTTGATCACCATGTTGATACTAAGACTCAAGACATCTTATACACATAAGATATGTTCAAGATAATAACCTGGTCTATTTATAATTACAATACTATTTAAGAAGTCCAAAAGCTGACCCTAGAAATTTGAAAGTCATGACCTTTAATCAAGGAAAAAGCACAACTAGAACTTCAACTAGTAGTTAGACTGACACATCTTCAACAGAAGAGTGAAGTTGGCACATGGCTGAGAAAAGCTTGAAAGCTAGAAGTCAATGACAGCTTGCAAGGAGATGCTCCATGAAGTTCGGAACTCCCCTGCATGTCTTTAATACTGATTTGCAGAAGACAAAAAATTATAGGCTCCAAACAGTCCAACAATGATCCCACTTTGAGATTGTTCCTAAAATTTTGGAGTATGCTTTCTCTAGCCAATCATTATCAATATTGACAAAATCAATAGAGGAACATAATATCAGAGATTAAACTCCACTTGTGACCATATTGGTCAGTCCTATATTCTCATCAAGATTCTGACTCGTATGAATCTTTTTGAGCAAAACATTCAACTTATCTTCTTAAACATAGGGTAATATCTAGCTTCCCTAATCAAATTTACATCAGTCTGAATGTCAACGTGCCAGAGGTGAAAATGGAGTTCTTCAAAATTGACAACCTAGTGCAGCTCAGGAAAAAGACTATCACTGGATTTAGCTATCAAAATTTGTTGCTTCGTGCAACCTAACTCGTCAACAACAATATAGAAATGGCATGTCATACCATAAGATTTTTGACTCTGAGTAACATTCCTCATCCTCTAAGGTTGACAAAGCCACAATCTATACCTAACCATAAACTCTAGTAACTCACCATTGTTGAAATCACAACCTACAATAGATAACTTGTAAAATGCCGACTCCTATATACTGCAAATTCGGATCTCATTTGTGATTTAAGTCCAAATTGCAACCAAACATGCTATGATCACTAGTTACCATGTAAGATGATCAATCAGTTTCAATTCTACTTCACTAAAACTAGCCAACTAAGAGTATGGGCTACGATCAAAACCACCTCTCTTGAGTGTAAACTAGTCATCACCCTGTCGAGACTGGAAGCACAGAATCTTTGAGTTCATAAGACTTTACATAATTTCAACAGGGAACTACTCATGTTCTAAGGTGATTTTAGGAGATTTTTGCCACAACTAAGATGTGGCAACCACATCTACATGTAATTGATCCTCAAGAGCAAACCCCGATAAGATGGAAGCCCCTGATTTGGAATGTGGATCTAGCCTCTTCAAAAGTACTAGTACATGTCAATCCCTTTATCTGAAGCTCTGGTAACACAAAACCGATAAAACCAAATTATGATTTGGTAATTATCTTCTGTTTAATAATCTTTCTATTATATCTGTGAACTAATTTTGCAACTCAATAACAAGATTCACGAATACTTATTTTTTACTTTGAAAAGTGGGGATGAATCCTATAGTTTTTTGTATACGTGCCCATTTAGGAAATGACGTACCTAAAGAGTTTGTATACATTCATGACCTTATATTGAATTATCATGTAATCATTTTTATAGTAGATGTGGTTACGGGTCATGGCATGGAACACAGATTTATGACCAAACCTAGCCTACCACTATGCATACGAGGCCACAGACTCTTGATATATGTCCTTATTGTACAAAAGCTTGACTCGCTAGGACATGTACTTATTTCCTGAATTAACTAGTGATGTACATGGTTTTTTGCATAACAGTGAATGCATCCATATGAATTGCAACTGATAATATTCCCATGTGTACATGGTTTTGGTTGATGTATGAACTACATTTCCTTATGCTACATTCATACCCTACATGGGCATGTGTTATTCCACATATCTATAAAATCTAGCTAACCATAACCCTCCTGGAGGCATGTGTACGATAAATGACAAAGACACCATTCAAATAAAGGATATACCAAGTGAGTACAATCAAAAATGGCTACATCTACATTATATCAGGCAAACTGTAGTCAGATGAAAATGTCATCTGTGACGGCTCAAGGACTCTGGAACGTGGTATGTTTTCCTCACGGATTCTCATAGTAACCATGATTTGGTAACAACTCAAAACCTCACATAAAATTGATCGCAAGCTGCAAACCCCCATCAAGAGGGGTAAATAACCTCACCTTGTTTCTCCCTCTACGAATGCCCTTTGGGCATGTCTATGAAATGGTCATTTTTCTTTTAACAATTCTCCTATCCATCGTGATGATTATTTCTATTAAATAATAATTTTTTAACTAATTTTCATCACATTGGGGGATATTTTTATTACCTAGTTCCCGTTTCTCCTCCTTGGGGAAATTTTCTTACTTCATCCACTGATATTGATACCTTTTTATTTCTTCTACTAAAATCACAATTTTCCAAATAAATCAGGAAAATAGAAAAATCCTAAAAATTTAAACAATTTTCAAAAATGGTGGAAACATCATAAAAAAATTTAAAAAATTAGCAAAAATATGTGATAGGCCCATAGCATATAAAACTCGTATCTTGGGCATGGTATTCATCCCATATACTTCTAGTATTTTCACATTTTCATGAATTTAATTACTCATGGATCATCAGATCTACGACCATCTATAAATCTATCCTTCTTGCTTCGTCAGTATTCTGGGGCATATATTGTTTCCTGATTATGTTTCATTGCTCACAACGCTTTATCACTGGACCCTACGTCCTTAATCATTTCCCCTATACATGTATCCTTGTTTGGGGCATCATATTTAACCCTTTTCATTAATCATGAACATTTAGGGATATTCAGCTTTCTAACAAAACATTTGTATAACCATCTTGACTGTTTTTGGTTTGAGTATGTGTGTTTGTACTCATTTCCCTATTAAATGAGCTTATTTCCTTCTTGTTTTACATTACTACATATATGTTGCACTGAGTTGGTATTTTTCATCAATGGGAAATTTTTTGTAGTATGGATTTTTATTTCATTCTACTTTTGTCGTATGCTTATATTTTTAATAAGGACCGATGACGTAGATCCTTGGCAGAATGATGATAAGAAATTTGTTCTACACTGGATACAAGACTAGTTCTTCCTCTCTTTCTTCTGGTTCATTCTCTTATTAATACTTTTCTTCTATTTCACTTAGGGCATCCTGCCCCTACCCATTATTCTATCCATCATCTCTCATATTTTCAATCGTTGATAGCCTTCTTTCATCACCCCATCGACACTAGAGGGGGCATATCTCATTTCTACTAATTTTTCTTCTACCCCTTAAAACTTTTACATGTATACTATCTTTGAAGTGGCGTCACTTACACCACTCCAAAGATGGGAAAATGTAGACACCTATAATTTATCACTAACAATTTAAATATTGAAATTGTGCTAATTATACTACTTCTCGCAAATTGATGACATATCGTCATTATAACGCACTTTCTCTTCTATCATTGTTAATTAATTACATTACACTAATTAATTGACCCTTCTATCCAACAAAGATGACAATTAATGACCTTTTGTTAATTAAACCCCTTTCTATTTAAATTCAATTAATTATTCATAATTAATTAAGTTTGCCCTATCTATTAGATAAATAAAACGCCATTTATTTAGCCTAAACCTTTTCTATTCCGTAAATCATACTAATTGTTCTTCTAAAATATTTCTCACCTATTAATTAATCACTTGGGTTAATTAATGAATCCTCTCAAACCCCATGAGTCACTACAGGAAAAATTAAACACTCCTAAGGTTGACTCAACCCCCATTTTCAACCATAGTCACCCCCAACTAACTCAACCTAGCTATTATCCCACATGTAAAGGGATGTAGATATTCTTTTATCCATTGGGCTATATAAAGAGCCCTCTTCTTACCATTCTACTTACACCTTAATGAGCATAAAGCCTAAGTTATATCCATTTTATTGTCTTAGAGAATTCTTTGATTAGAGGACTATCTTCATTTATTGCATTCATCCATCCAATTTTGAAGTCATATGGATATATTTGGTAAGTGGTCTTGTAGCCATGGATTGACAAGAATTCATTCTTGAAACCTTTGGATTCAAACATACAATCAACCCTTTTGATCATTAAACATCTAAATAGGTTCATTCCATTTATTAGAATTCAATAGATATAGAGATTAATTTCTTAGCATATTAGTTTGATGTTTATTCATGTTATAGATGCAAAAATTATGGTATATTAGTCTTTTTTAAGCTCTAAGCATGATGATGCATAGATATTAGTTTAGCATTGTATTGAGGCTATTAGGTGTTATTATTGATTTTAATTACATAGATAACTAATTCTTGCACACACCAGATAAAGGTAAAGAGGAAAATATTGCATCGTCAAAGGTAATGCAAGAATCCCTTATTCTCTCCTTGGATAATAAAATTGAATTATGAGTTTTAGATTCAGGAGCTTCTTTCCATGCTACCCCTAATAAGGGTTATTTCAAAAATTATGTCCTGGGTAATTTTGGGCATGTTTATTTAGGAGATGATGCACCATGAAATATTATTGGTAAAGGAGAAGTTCATCTAAAATTATAGAATGGAAATACATGGATATTGAAAGATGTGAGACATGTGCCAAGCCTTAGGATAAATCTAATTTCTGCAAGATAACTAGGTGAATCTGGTTGCATGGTTACATTCACAATGGAATCTTAGAAGGTTACTAAGGGATATATTTTTGTATCAAGAGGAAAGAAGGTAGAAAAATTATATTTGTCTACCTATATTATTGATTCCTTTTCTATGTTATCTATTTTAGATTCAGAAGCAAGCATGTGGCATAATCGGTCTAGGCCATATGAGTTAAGAAGGAATGCAGATCTTAAAGGTTAAGGGTAAGTTATCAGATTTGAAAGATGTAGATCTTGATTTCTATGAGTATAGTATATTTGGAAAGAAAAAGAGAGTGATATTTCTCCAAGTTGGGGCAACAAATAAGGAGTTAAAAGTTGGAGCTTGTGCACTAAGATGTGTGGGGACCAGCCCAGGTACCTTCTCATGGAGGATCCCAATATTATATAAATTTCATTGATGATGCCACAAGAAAGGTATGGGTTTATTGTATTAAGCGTAAATCTTATGTTTTAGATACTTTTACAAGATGGAATGCCCTTGTGGAAAATGGTGGCAAGTACTGCCTTAGTAAGGTGGTGATTTCAATGACTATTGTTTAGTGAATGGAATATGTAGAGAAAGAATGGTTCCTAGAACACCACATGAGAATGGTGTTGCTAAAAGAATGTACTGGACAATCATGGAACATGCAAGAAGCATGGGGATATATGCTGGATTACCCTTGCATTTTTTGGAAAAAGGAGTAGACATGGTAGTTTATTTAATCAACCATGGGCCTTCAAGTGCACTAGATGGTGGAATACTAGAAGAAGCTTTGACGGGAAAACATAGGTAGATCTTTATTTTCTTAGATTATTTGGTTCAGAAGCTTTTGTGCATGTTGATAAAGAAAATAAAAAGAATTTGGATGATAAATCTAAGAGATGTACTTTTATTTGTTATGGCTCTAGTGATTTCAGATTCCTATTTTTGGGATTTAGAAGATTCTAACATTGTTAGGAGATGTGACATTGAATGGAATGAAAAGAGAAGGTATAGGGATAAACTTTTGGTACCCAAAGGTGAACCAATTAGAAATTTTGTGGAAGAAAACTCATTCTTAGATTTAGAAAAGACATCTACAAGTACCATTGTTAGTCATCCTGAACTGGTATCGGTTGAACAAAACCAGTGTTAGTCTCCAGGACCAACATTGGCTATAGAAGATCATGATTGATGGCGGTTAGCTGAACCGGTGTTGGCAAGGGTGACCAATGTTAGTCACTTTTAGAAGTGGTTACAAATGTACAGGATGTATAGATTAAGCCTATGATACCCCATATCTCAATTATAAGGTCACAGAGGTAAGTATACCTCTAGAAATATTTACACCTTCCTTATCTTATTTATTATATGACTGATAGTGGTGAACCAGAAAGTTTTGAAGAAGCAATGTAGGATGAAACCCACAAGAAGTGGGAGCATGACATGGATGAGGAGATGGACTACTTGGAACATAACTAGACATGGGATTTGGTTAAGTTACTAGAAGGTAAAATAAAATTGTAGAAAAAATGGGTTTACAAGATCAAGGAAGAAGAGGGTGGACAAAAAAGATACAAGGCAAGGCTTGTGGTAAAAGGATTTTCACAGAAATCAAGCATTGATTTTGGTGAGATATTTTCCTCTGTAATAAAAATGACTTCCATATGTATTGTATTGAGTTTAGTGGTAGTAGAATATTTGCATTTAGAGAAACTTGATGTCAAGATGACTTTCCTTCATGTTGATTTAGAGGAAGAGATTTATATGCAACAGCCGCTTGGGTTATGAAGTCAAGGGTAAGGAGAAACTTGTGTGTAGGTTGAAAAAGAGCATTGTATGGGCTCAAGCAAGCCCCAAGGTAATGGTATATGAGGTTTGATAGTTTCATGCAGTGAGCATGGTTATATGAGATGTGAATTTGACCATTGTGTTTATTTCAAGAAGCTTGAAAATGGAACCTATATTATTTTGTTATTGTATGTGGATGATATGCTTATTGTAGAATCTAGTATGTAGGACATTGGTGAGCTTAAAGAAAATTAGCTCATACATTTACAATGAAGGATTTGGGAGCTGCAAATAAAATCCTTGGCATGCAAATTCTTAGAGACAGGAAGAACATGAAATTGTATTTGTCTCAGGAACATTATATCAATAAGGTGTTAGAAAGGTTTAATATGCAAAATTTAAAAAATGTAAGTACACCTATGGCTGGACACTTCAAATTGATGTAAAGATAAATATCCTACATCACATGAGGAGGTTGAGTACATGGAACGAGTTCCATATGCTTCAAAAATTGGAATTCTCGTATATGTTATGGTTTGTACCAGACCAAAAATTTCACAAGAAGTGGGAGTTGTGAGTAGATTTATGGCCAATCTAGGTAAAGAGCATTAGAAAGAAGTCCAATGGATTCTCAGGTATTTGAGAGGGACATCCAACATGCATTTATGCTATGGAGGTTCAGATACTTCTTTATGTGGCTATGTTTATTTAGATATGGCCGGTGATTTCGATGGTATGAGAAGAACCACTAGATATATATTCACAGTAGGTGGCGTAGAAGTTAGATAGATTTTGTAGATTGTAGAATTTTGTGGCCTTGTCTACCATAGAGGCCAAATATGTTGTAGCTACAAAGGATAGCAAAGAGATTATATGGATGAGCAGGTTCATAGAAGAGTTTGGAAAGGAGTAAGAGGATTGTAGCTTGTACAGTGATAGTTAAACTATGATTCATCTGGAAAAGAAATCATCATTCCATTCAAGAATGAAACACATTTAGTTGAGATATCACTTCATAAAAAAGGTTTTGGATGATGGGCAGTTGAAACTAGAGAAAATTCATACAAATAAGAACCCTTCGGATATGCTAACAAAGTCATTGGTAGAGGAGAATTTCGAGCTACACTCCACTTCTATTTATCTTCGAGTTTTAGAATTGAAGAGGAAGAAACAGGACAAGGAAATGATCCAAGGATGGATTTGTATGGTACAACGCAACAATTTATCTCCAAGTGGGAGAGTTTTGAGTTGTGTAGCTAAATTTCTTCATAAATAACATGTTCTATTAAATTATTGGAATACACAGTAACCGATGTTGGTTGGGTAACCAAAGTCGGTCACCTGGGGACTGGCATCGGTCAAACAAGTAGGAACTGATATCGGTTAGGGTAAATGACATTGGTTACTTGTGCGTGATTTCTTTTATTTAAGTCACATGAACCAGATCAAACCTCTTATATAAAGGTGATCTAATGGTTGTAATTGCATAGCTAAAGTGCCTCAAGTTTGTATATGTATATATAAGCTAGAAATCTACAGTTAGAAGTAAGAGAATTAGAAGAATTATAAGAATGAATTCTTGGAAAGAGAAAAAGAGAAGCTTGTAAGGAAGAAAGTATTGTACATCTGAGGAGAGGTGTGGAAGATTGAAAATCTTCATTGTATATCCTCTATGAAGCTTTGAATAATATATTGGTTTTTTTCTTGGTGGGCGTAGCCCACACTAGGTGAACCACGTTATATCTTTTGTATTGTTTCTTGTGGTTTATTTCTATATTTATTACTTGTATGCTTAGATATTATATATATTTGTATAACTAGTGTGATTAACCCTAACAACAACATTCGTATTTTTCTAATTTTATTTTAATACAAGATCACCCACATTGAATTCATAGGGAAGAGTTTTGTTATTTTATGTTTGGGCGTTACAAGATTGATATGCCTGAAGATGTTCAAGAGCTTGTACATGGCAAGAGTGAAACATTTCTAGCTCATGTAATTTTTTTTCATGATATTCGTTACTTGAAATTATTCCTTTGAGTGAAACATGTAAGGATGGTATCTCGAGTTCTAGTGGGATGACAACCTCAATACCGTAGACTAGTGAAAAATGTGTTCCATTAGTAGGTATACAAACACTAGTATGGTAGGCCCAAAGAGCGTATAAGAGTTAGTTATGTTATCGTCACTAGTACTAACAATAGTATTGTGTAATATTTTAACAAGTCTTATTGGTGGCCTCATTTTGGCCATTACCCTATGGATAGTAACGAGTAGAGAATGATTGTTTATTTTTGAATTTTGCATAAAAAAATTTAACATCCTTATTTTCAAAAGAAGACCCATTATCATAGATAATGGTAGATGGAATTGAAAGCATCTAATGATGTGAGTAGTGATGAAACCACAAATATTTTTTCATGAACTAGTGGTGGTGTGTAGTGTTTTATGATGCTTTTACCCATTTAGTAAATTACTATGTGGCGGTAATAATAAACTTGTGGCCATCATCCGATTAAGGATTGATCATGTCAATAAGATCATAACCCCTATTGAGATAAATGACCATGTCGGTGTGATTGGATAAAGATCATATGTAGGCGCATGGTTAAGATTTCCAAATGCTTTTGGAATTTATCACAGCATGTAGCATATTAAAGGAAATATTTCTCCATGTTAGGCCAATAATAGAATTATCGTAATAGATTTCATGACATAATTTTTCTAGGGAATTGGCCACTGTATAACATGTCATGTATTTGAGAGATAATGGTGGGGATGTTAGTGAGTCCTAGACATCATAGTTAGATGATTGTCAAATGCACATTTAAACAATTATGCCGGAATGATGACATAACGGGTGGCCTCATGTCAGAAGTGGCGAGCTTCATGAGGTTGTAGGGCATCAGGAATTGTTTATCCTTACTACTTTAGATAAATAAAATTGTAAATTGGAGTGAACCATTCAAGGTTATCATGACTACACGTGATGACACAAGATGCTAGCATTAAGGTAGAAGTATTCAGGTTGTCGAAGGTGTCAATTAATGAACATGTCCTTCTCATTAGTGATGTCTTGAGGGATAAGCAATGTTGCACTAGCCATAGCTTCCATATGTCAATTATCTTTACGAGGGATGGTAGTGAGTGAGTAGGACTCAAAGGTAGCTAAAAGATCCTTGAAAAATGTAATATATGGAATTAAGTTCTCCTCCTTGGTGTGATATGTGTCATTAACTTGATTAATAATGATCCAGTAATCAACATGTATGTAGATATTATCAAATAAGGAGCTTTTGAGTGGTAGTGAGGCAAAGTTTAAGGGGTTCATACTCAAAAATGTTATTAGTGCAGGAAAACCCTAAGCCATATACAAAGGGGAGAGGTTCACTATGTGGATTCATGAATATTATCCTAGAAACACAAGAGTGACAATCATTTCCATAAAAATACATGGTCCAAGTATCAGGGTCAATCACGTAAGTAGTGAACTCATCACAAAAGGAATCAGAGACAGGAGATGCATCAGGAAGACATTCTTCAACTAGTTTATCCATAATGAATTGGCATTTTATTTCTTTCTATTGAATCAATTTGAGATCAAATTCAGTGATTATCATGACCCAATGCACTAGACCTCCCCAAAGATGTGTGTGATACAAGAGATATCATAATGGATCAATTTTGATAATAATATGGATTCATTGTTAAGAAGGTAATGACATAAGTTGTATTCTATAAATACAATACTAAAACATAGTTTTTCAACATAACAATAGTTTTATTTATAAGAGATTAGATTCCAAATGATATAATAGACAAACCTTTCATGTTAAGAATCAATATGTCACACTAGGAGAGCCCCTAAGGCATGAAATGTGGTAGAAATATATAGCAAGAAAGGGTCAAACTCAACTATGGGAGGGACTAGGACCGGTGGATTTAGGAGGTATGTTTTAATAGCATCAAATGCTTGTTGCTAGTGATCATCCCAGACAAATTGAGTATTTTTCTTCATAAAACGTGTGAATGGTTGGGTTTTATTAGCAATTTATGCAATAAACCAATGAATAGACTGAATTTTCCCATGTAATGAGCGTAATTGATGTATATTTTGAGGTAGAGGCATGTCAATAATTAGTGTAATTTTATTGGGTTGATTTTAATACCATGTTGTGAAATCATGTTTCGAAGTAGCTGAGTTGGTTGTAACTCCAAAAACAAACATCTTTGGATTTAAGCAATGATATCTCAAAACTCTCGTAGAATGTTCGTGGAGGAAGTAGTAATGGTTAGCCCATAAGCATTAATGTTTTAGAATTGCGTGTCGTTGGTTTTCTGAACAAGTATAGGGATGGGAATGTGTCTCTCAAGGACCTCAATTTTATGAGCATAGTAAGGGCTATAGGGAAATCTGACAAGCAATGTGTCATAGCAAGCTAAGCAGGTGGCACAAGTCAATTTTAATATCAATGGTTATTCCCATGGTATAGGGTTCTTTTAAAAATATAGGGTTCAAACAAACATTCATGGCACCAAATAAACATGAATACAACTAAGTCATTTAACGCTTAAACCTCTTCCAAATAGATTTGACCTCTTTCCCACATGGTTTTACACAGAAAATGGACCTTCCATGAGATAATGAATATCATACCCAGTTGGAATCATACAATGGCATCAATTTTTTTTGTAAAGGAATAACAGAGGAAATGAAAGAAAGAAAATTTTTATAAAGAAGGAATGAAAGTGTGAAGCAACAAACCCATA
The DNA here is from genome assembly GCA_019776745.2 of Taxus chinensis. NCBI lineage: Eukaryota > Viridiplantae > Streptophyta > Pinopsida > Cupressales > Taxaceae > Taxus > Taxus chinensis. The sequence goes on along the minus strand of CM034148.1, from coordinate 768,581,627 downwards.
CATCTAGTTTCATAATGGGCATAATAGTAGGTCGAATGCACTCAAGATAACTTCTCTAGTCGATGAAGCACCAAGTTGCTCAACATTTAGTAGTGGAGATTCATTTTGATTAAATGTATTAGGAGTACGTAAAAATGATGTGGAATTACTTCAGATTTTAAACCCTCCACATCATTAGTCGCACCAAGGTTACAGATGGCATGTTATACAATGCCAATAGATGGATCAATAGCAGGTATATCACTATATTACCATGTGAAGATGCTTGAAAATTTGTGCAAAATTTGTTGGATATTTCTTTTTCCTCAGGAGGTGTAAGAGATATGAACTAATAAGACTATTCGTGGGTTATTAGAAGTGCCTAGATAATGTTGAATAGTATCCTCATTTAGAATATCTGACCAATCCTTGATGTATTGAGTCAAAGTAAGAATAATAAAGGAGGATTGGTGGTGTACAGAGTTTTGGGTGAGCTTTAACTCTGACCAAGTATAGTGATATCATTAAGAAGAAAAGGAAACGCTTCTTATTATAAAAATAAGTGCATGGTGTCACGGGGTTTTTAACCCCCATGTATTCTTTCATAAGTAAAGTAATCGTGTTTTAGTAGAATGATTTTCTAAATTAGTGCAAATTGGATTTTTGGGGTGGCTTTACTGATGAGATATGGATATAGCAAAGGAAGTGAAGACCTCATTTTCACATTATAAGATTCCGAAGCAGGTTTAGATAGGAGATCGAGTTTGTGAGGTCTAAAATTTGCTAGATTTAGTTTAGGAAGTAAAGCAACCAAGGTTAAACCCCACTCAAGCTTATGATGCTAGAATCAAGCCACTATCATAGAAAAATATAAATTCTTAATAGCCCTAATTAGATCAAATATTTATATCCAAGACCATATGTGGAAAAATCAATTCATAAGAACTAGGAGTGGAAATATAATTCTCAAAATGAATTACAATAGGCAAAGGGCGATGAGTCTTCTTGAATATCATTACCAAAACTCCCTGATAGAGGAATTTAAATCATCCATGAAGAATGGAGGGGATTGCATGCATCCAAATTGAGTCCAAGGATGTAAAAAAATACACATTATAATTAATCACTTGTTGGGGTTTCCCAAGATTTTTAAGTGAAATCTTGGGGAACACCAAAATGCTCAAATGGTACCAAGGACTACACTAGTGCCTACACTCACCCAATCACTTTCTCACTCACTCACTCATGTACTCTACAGGATCTATGTGTTATCGATCACATATTTTTAGCACACACATTCAACCCATTTCTTGATGACGCACTCTTATTCTACGGTTCATTCTCGACTACTAAGGAGGAAAGTACAAATGAACCTCATCACATTCATACACATCCACTTGGGGGGCATGTGACTCCTAAGAAATTCACACTACATTTCATTCCGTCCCATCTATACAATACTACTTATCTTGGCCACATTTACTGCTTACATGTACACTTTTTACACATGTACTCCTGCTTACATGTACACTTTTTACAGATGTTAGATAGATATTTGGTATGTCGTTATCTTTCTATGTACACATGAACATTCAATTTCCTTCTATTTGTGATTATAAATTCTACAAATCAATACAATCAGAATGGTCCTACAAGAATGCATCGATGGAGACCTCCATGATGAGAAAATCCTAAAGAATAAAAAGGGAACGAAATAAAAAGTGTTTGAATAAGTCAGGTTCACAAAATAATTAAGAAAATATTGAATAAACAAATTCTTAAATCTAACTATGTAACAACACAATGATATAAACAATAAGGTATAGATTTGACCGAAGCAAGATAAACTAGAAAGTATGAAACCCTAGTTGAAAATAAAGGGATAGAAAGACTTAGCTAATTTGCAGTGATGCCAGAGGTGTGAAGAGATGGAAAATTATTGGAACAAAAACTTAGAGTGTCATAATCAAACCTATAAAATTTTAGGAGTATAAGAAATTCTAGGACCAAGGTTCCTATGGAGAGTTATTGGTGTCTGGGGTGCCAAAGAGTTGTTCTGGGTGCTTGTGACTGCTCAAAATTTGTGGAATTCAATTTCATAGGGTCATAAGATGTTTACTTCTTATCACCTTCGATCTCATGTATGTCACTACACTTTATTTTTATTTTCCTGAAACTTGCAATCAAAAATAAGCTCCTGCAAAACCCTCAAACCATATAAAATCCTAAAAATAAAGATGCAAAATGAGGGGTTGAACTATCCTCAGCTGTCATCAAGGTGAACTTACTACTAAGCATTACACCACATCTTAGACCCAATGTATTTCTGTGTGTGTGTGTGTGTGTCAAAATCATTCCCTAGGTGGCTCTTGTGCATGTTGTACTTGATAGCGAGAAAGTAGCTACATGTAAAAGATGTAAATACATGTGTGCATGAAATAATGAAATTCCCCTCCTATAAAGTGTATGTAGAAATACCAGTCCCTTTTCCATTGTGTGGAGATATATGCATTCTTCAATGTTCTTATAATTCTCTTTGAATACAACCTTAGGTGGTGATAGCTAATGCTTAGTTTTTGGTCCTTTAGTACATGGTCACATAATTTTATATGTATATGATTCCCTTGCTTGAATTTTGTAACTAACCCCAGAAATTATGACCACAAATAAAATAAGATTCCCAAACTTCTAGAAAGGACCCAAAATATGTGAGAAAGGTACAAAGAGGAAGGGGAATCCAGGTGGGATGAGGGCGCCTAGCGTTGGCATCCTGGCTGGGCATTAGTGTCTAGAGTGAGTAACACCAAAGTATGAAAAGAAATACTAGGAAAGAATGATTTTATGACCAAAAGAGGAATCAAAAAGCATACAAACATGGAAAAAGATAGAGATCATTTAGTACTTTTCTTTCTTATGAATCATATGAATAGCAGTATGTGATAAGGACTTTATAGATACCCAAAGTGCATGATTTAGTGTCTACGATGACCCTTCCTAAATATTTGAGCATGTTTAAAACTCAAGAAAGGTATTGTAAAAGCATGTTTGTTAATTTTATATTGCACTATGGTAGATATCACATGCTAGAAGAATGACATGAATTTTTATGCCACTTTGGAGTAGTGGTGACACGACAGTGCATAGGGGTACCCATAACCCGCTTAACTTTGTTTTACAGGAATTCCAACTTGCAGTATGATGGTTTGAGAGTTATATAAGAGTTTAAGGAGCCATTCTAAAGTTCTAAACCCATAGTCTAAGAACGAACAACACCATACAGTAGGGTCATATTTGTACTGACAGTCTTGACCTATTTATATGGTTTTGACCAGATCCATTCTCAGGTGTCAGTTCTTACAGTAAATAATTTTTATTTCTAAATCATACTATTCTTGCCTCAAGACCTCTCAGACTCATTCAAATGCACACATAATCAACTAAGTACGATCTCCCTTGTCTTTTGATAGTTTTTAGGTCAATATTCACTTTCTAAACTATTATTCTTATCTAGGAAATTAATGTTGGAAGTTAATTAAATCATAATATCCACATGTTACTTTATTTCTTCCTTTTTATGTATGTTAATTAGAAACACACTAAATATTCAATGGAAATGAAAAAGTTACGATTTAAGGATTGAAATAAAGTTTATCTCTATTTTTGGATCTTTATTCTTAGTTTTTCCATGTCATCTTACTCTTACTTTCTTTGAGTATTTTTCCCTATCTTCTCATTTACTCTGGATGTTCTTTCCTAATTTTCATGTTTTATCATCATTGGATACAAATGCACTATTATGATATTCATCAAAACAATTTATAGTCCATTTTACCCTTGTTTTAGATATCCAAAGGTTTATCATCCCTTTTTAGGTGTTTCCAAACCTTTGTGTGTTGGTATTCTTAAAAATAGGTTCCACATGTGAGTTCAATAATTCTGTGTGTGTGTGTGTGTGTGTGTGTGTGTGTGTGTGTGTGTGTGTGTGTGTGTGTGTGTGTGTGTGTGTGTGTGTGTGTGTGTGTGGAAAATAAATAAAATATAGTTAATAAATTAGAAAAATTGAATTATCACAAGTTACTTTCTATTGTAGTTTTTCAATATTTTTTTTATCCTAAGCATTTATGTAAAAATATAAATTCAATAATTTCGAGAAGAGAATGTATAATTTAATATGTGTTGTTCTTTTTATAAAATTATTTGTTTACATTTTCATTACATTGGACTTCATGTTGAACTGCATAATGCTTCTATGATTGATTACTAAATAATTCCAGTTCCTATGGCCATGATAATAAAGACTTGATAATATAACCACACATTAACTTCCTTCATGTTTTCCTCTTATGAAAATTGTTGTGTACCTATGATGATTTAAAGGAAGGAGAGATGTTTCCCAGTGATTCACGTTGAATACTAGTAAAGAAAGAAAAGTTTTCAAATCTGAGGATTGGAGGAATAAATTCATCAATTAGAATTAGTTGTTTATAAAATATAATTTAACCATCGCCATTAGGATTTTTTTTGTTTCTAAATGAGTGATATAATTTTGTTCAAGTTTCTCTATTTCTGAATTTTTAGTTATGTTTCCCCTTAATTCCTATACTTTTTTTCCACTATTTGGTTTTCAATACTAACTTCATATTTACAAATAATTTTTTATCACTGTAAAAACCTAATATTATCGATAATTTAAATCATGTTATGCCTTGATATTATTCAAATAATAGAAAATTATATACATTATTTATTATGTTATATATATCATTTAATACAATTTAATGTTGTTATTTAAATGCATTTTCACGTAAAACTTCTTTCAACATCTAATTTCAAGTGAACTTAATAGAACTTACACATAAAACTTAGGATTTAATCACCTACATTTCTTTTTTACTCTCAAAGGAATATATCTTAAATGTTTTAGGTATCATACTTTTCATTATTGTAACACATTGATTCAAACCCTAGTTTTTTATTGTTATAATGTTTTATGGGAAATGGCTTCTTTGAATGATTCTAATGTGGATGAAATATATCATTCTAATAAGTATAAATTATTATGTAGATAGGCATCCTACAATTATATCACGAAGTGCAATGGAGAAGTTTGATGGTATGCCTATGAAAGAAAAACTAGGACCCACATTATTTTTACATGATTGTATAAGATTTGTTCTTTTAAAATCTGTATAAATAGTGAATGTTAATTTATCATGAAATTTAAATAGGGAACTTATTTGTTCTTCTATTTTTTAATCAATATATTAAATTTATTATTTTAAATTTTTCAATAAAATACATATCGGTGAATTAGTATTGATTTAAGGGTAGATAAATAATTCTGTGTACATCATTATAATCTAAGGTATTTATTTACCTTTGATTTCTTACATTTGTATTATATTTATTTACCTACTTTTCTATCTATGTATATATTTATTTATTTAATATGTGAATGTTTTCATTCCACTTTTGTCACAAATTTAATATATGATAACTCTTTACATCTTTTACATATATTTATGTAAAAAAATATTTAATTCAAAATATTAAACATCATCATGTAATAAATCCTCCTAATATTTCTCTAATTATAAATGTGTTGAAATACATTGCTTTCTAAAATATTACTTTTATTTTTTCTATTATTTCTACATTAAATAATTTTATGTTATCAAATGTTATAAATGATTTATTTTATTGTACTCTTCGTATTTTGATTGATCCAAATATTCAATTGTATTCCTTCCCATATTTTACCTTCTCAACAAGATTCCTAATTGATCAAGCCCAACTATGTAGGGTTCTTATAGTTTTCTCAATAGTTTTATTTTTTCCTTTGAATTCTTTTATTCCATTTTATTCTCCCATTACATGTCCTACTCACATGGAAAATTTTTAAATGAAACTATAATAACTACATTAAATTATTTTAAAAGGATCGTTCTAGAATTTTCTCTAAGGTATAAAAATCCGAATGATATAATCACCTTTTAGGAAAAATAAATAAAACCTTATGACATAATTTTTTGGAATATATTTCCAACTTATTCATCACACCAAAATTATCTTTATTTTTTACTATTGGAAATTTACATTATATTAATAAAAATAAAATAAATTTACAAGAGTAGAGATGACCAAACAACTCATGGTCCCATAAAAAATATAGTAGGGCACCACGAAATGCAAAGGGAAAATAATTAAATGCCACGAGGATAAAGTTCAACACCACCTTAAAAAATTAAAAAATAAAAATTTAAGCACATACAACAGCACCAGGAGGAGGAGGAGGATCATCTTGACGAGGGATGTAAACTCCACTAGAAGGATCAGACAAAGGAGGATCAAATTGATAGCCATCATGATCTAGCATTTGGATTTGCAAAGGCACCATAATTACCCATTAAGGGGATGGAGAAATAGAAAATCATGAGTTTAATGAGGAGGAGATTCCCATTGAGGATAATTAACCATTACCTTCCCTCATGGAGAACTCCATCTCGGCCTTTAGGAGGATGAAATTGAAGGGAGACCCTTGGGAAAAAAGAAGAGATCGTTGCGAGAGTGGCTTCTATGACATATACCTAATGGAGGTGGTTGGTGTGGTAGGAATGTCCATGGGGAAAGGAAAGGATGAGGAGCGACTTGACTCATCATACAAGGAGTACTCCCCTAATGACCAAGAAGTTCCTATAGATGGGAAAAATCTAGAGAAAATTTCTCAACTTGAGCTTGAATTTGTATTCGCAAAGTAAATAATATAGCCACTTTATAATTAGTGGAAAATAAAGAAACAAAATGATAATGTGTCAAGATAGAAACATTATGAGCTTCCAAAATTTAAAAGAGAATACAAAATTTTAAAAAATGCCACAAAGAGTCAATATACAATGGTTAAGAATTGAAATCCCCAAATAGTGCCACACACCAATGAAATAAATCAGGGTGGTAAGATTGAAGCAAATAATGAATACAAGACCTAGAAGCTTGAGCAAGGGCATAAATCCAAAAAAAATATTAAAATATTCAGAAATAGAATAGAAAGGGAATTTAGGATTAAGGATTCATGGGTGGCTGAGCCATTTTCCTATAGGAAGACCCTGGTAAATTAGACACCATAAAAAAAAGGTTGACTGTAGGTTCCTGTTGATGCAAAATCACAGCACCCCCGAATGGCCTCGGATCTGAGTGGTGCATCCTGTGTGATCTGCAGAACATTGTACTATCTCTGAAGATGTGGGACTTGTGGACTTGAGATGGCCCTCTAGAGAAGGCTAACTTCTTCTTCCTAAACTAACCTGCCACAAGACTACTCTAGTGCTAAGCAAACTATCTAATCCTAATCTAACCTTCCAAGGAGACAGGGAGAGAGAGAAATACATAAAAATAGAGCCTACACTAAGCGGTGATACACTAGAAAAGGAAGTGGCTAATCACAAATACCCGCTACCTGAAGGGGAGAGAGGTGAGAAATGAAGAGGATGGACAGATGTATCATAGAACAAAGATAAATGTCACACAGAACACCACTTCGAAACCCATTAAACACAACTCCTAGAACCTGCAATAGACATCAGAGTATACATAATATACCCTAGCAATGATGAGAGGAAAGAAGAGACAATAAAATAAGCAAAGGATGGACAAGATTACATCACAAAAAATATTTTATTACTTCATAATTTCACACAGTACATCATCAGTGGGAAAGAGGAAAGGAAATTCCATTACAGAGCCAATGAGAGGAGGCTTAGAATCCACATTCCTACCCTAAGGAAGAAAGAGAGAGGGGGGAAAGAGAGAACAGAATGACCAACCTCTTGAAATATGCCCCTCCTTTACAATATATAGAAGAAAGAGAGAAGGAGAGAGGGAAGAATTTGAAATCAGTTTCAACCACCTCTGCAATGCATTGAATCCACCTACCCCAATCACTCCAGAAAGCATTGAAATCCACTTGAAAAAATAATGGGCTTCATTGTAAGACCCACGGCCTCCACGTGCTATTCCTTGTTGGCAAAAAGGATGCCCATTCTTCATCATGGCAGAAAGTGGGAGACTTGACAGCCTAAAAAATGGCAGACTCGAAACATTAATGGTGGCAGGTGAGTAGCCAGGCACTGAGGAGCTTTCCAAAATTTCCTTTCCCACTCGAAATCTGATCTCCCTAGTCGAAATTTATAGCCGTCATGAAGGTCAAGGGTTGGGCATTTAATGCCGGATCACAATCATGCACAATGAGTCTGCCCCTACAGGGCACCTTTTGTGGCAGCCCGCACTATTTCCTTTTGAAGATTCTAGCTTAGTCCCTCTTCTTGCTCTTGACCCTAGTCTTGACACCGAGATTGACATGTGAGTGGCTTTATGCGGGATCCTCTGTGAAACTACCACTATAGTCCCTACCTATTGGCAGATACACTCTTCCTCACCCGAGACACGTGGAGAGATTGACACATGTTATTGGGACCACGCTTTTGGATTTTACCTCTTGAAAGAGTGCGTTGAACTGACGACATGTAGGCTCCTTCCAGGACTATCATCTATTTCTTTTGTATTTTTTAATAACCGTCCCTTACCTGTTTCAGACTCTGGGCATCATGGAAGGTCTGGGACCCTTGATTGCGTGGAGGCTTAATGCACATTTGGGACCTGCATCTGGATTTAAGTTGCACCAAAGATGACATATGGAGGCTTCCGTCGGCCTGTCCCGAGATTGGAATTTTTCAATTTGGGGTTGGTGTCCCCTTTTCGGAGCCAGGACCATGTGGCAGGGCTGGCACTAGTTTAAGAGTTTTTCTTTAGGCCACGCCTTTTGAAGATTACGCTGATGAGACACGTGGAAGCTTCCTCTACATTCAGACTTTTCAACTACCGCCTCTATGGCTTCAACCTTTTGACCTGGTGCACTGAGGATGGAAATATGCTATCATAGACTCATTTAGATAAATATCACACTTGAACACTCACTTTTGAGGTTACGCCAATGAGACATGTGGAGGATTCCACCAACCCTCTTATACTTATTCGATTAAACATCCAGCTCTATCCCTTTTCAGACCTGGGGACATGTGGAAAGTTGATGCTTGTCTAGGGGACCCCCTTTTGCTTCGACCCTTGAAGGTACACTGATGAAAACACGTGGAGAAATGATGCTTATTGTGGACCTACATCTAGATTTTTCCTTTGAAGATGTGCTGAGATGATGCGTGGAGGCTTCCACTAACCCTTCTTTGAAATTGTGCTTTTATGAAAGTTGCAAAAAATGTACAAAACTCCTGCGGCCCTGTAACTTTACATTTGGTGAAAAGACATCCCCGGGCCCGCTGGCACACATTTTCCACTTAGCAAAATAAATCCTTCCTGGGCTCGCGAGCCCACAATTATAACTTGTGTCTTTTGCGAAAAGTGTAAAAATGCCAAAATATTTCCTACCTCCCTGCCCTTCTGCAATCTTCCCATTAGGAAAGAAATATTCCCTAGGCCCCAGCTGGCCCATAGCATAAAAAAAATACGAAGAGTTAGAAGGAATTTTTTATATCTCTGGGAAGGGGGAAGAAATTTCCTATCTGAAATGCTTTCAGGGGGCCTTAAGTGCTTAAAATATGTAAAAATTCAAATTGAATCACAAAAAGGGAAAAATGGTTTTTAGTTGACCAAAAATAAGTGTGAGCTTATTTTGGCCAACAATTTGGTGACTCATGGGGATCACCTGCCTACTAGGTGAAATGATCAGTTGCCTTGAAGCATCCATTGGGCATGGAGTCATGAATGATAGTCTGATAAACACAAATCTAACCAAAATATTTAAAATATGATCCCTGAGCCACTTGGAACACCACTGGAACTGGAGTTGATCTCACCAAATGCTACTTTCAATATACTATGCATGAGAAACAAAACACCACAACACACTATGTACAAAACTAGAAATCATACACACCCTAAGTGGGATATCTAAAATCATAGCACCCCCGAATGGCCTCAGATCTAAGTGGCACATCCAGTGTGATCTACAGAACATTGGACCATCTCTCAAGTTGTGGGACTTGTGGACTTGATATGGCCCTCCAGAGAAAGCTGACTTCTTCTTCCTAAACTACCTACCACAAACTACTCTAGCACAAGAAAACTATCTAATCCTAATCTAATCTTCCAAGGAGACAGGGAGAGAGAGAAATACATAAAAATAGAGCCTACAATAAGCATTGATACACCAGAAAAGGAAGTGGCTGATCAAAAATCCAACTGCCTGAAGTGAAGAGAGGTGAGAAATGGAGAGAATGGACAGATGCATCATAGACCAAAGATAAATGTCACACAAAACACCACTTCAAAACCCATTAAACACAACTCCTAGAACCTGAAATAAACATCAAAGTATGCATAGTATACCCTGTAAGGGTGAGAGGTAAGAAGAGATAATAAAATAAGAAAAGGATGGACAAGATGCATCAAAAAATAGATTTTATTGCTCCATAAGTCACACAGTACATCATCAGTGGGTAAGAGGCAAGAAAATTCAATTACAGAGCCATGAGAAGAGGCTTAGAGCTCCACATTATACCCTAAGGAAGAAAGAGAGGGGGCAGGAGAGAAAACAATGACCAACATTTTAAAATATGCCCCTTCTTTACAATATATAGAAGAATGAGAGAAGGAGAGAGGGAAGAATTTGAATCCTGCTTTAACCACCCCAATAAGAACATTGAATTCCACCTATAACAATGATAGGATTTACTACAAAACCCATGCCTCTATGTGTTGTTCCTTGCTATGCAAGAAAGAAGCCCATTCTTCATCATGGTGGTAGGTGAGAGACTTGACAGCCTCAGAATGGCAAATTGAAACATAATGGTGATGGGTGAGAAGTCGGCGCTGAGAGGTTTCCAAAGTGTACTCTCCCGCTCAATTCTGAGCTTCCATTCAAAAGATATGGTCATCTAAAGGTGCTTTAGGTTTGGGATATATTCACACAACGTCTAAGTGGCAGCCCCGTGCATCTTAAGGTTTCACCCCCCTCCTTCCACTCTTGAAGTTGTGCATCGAGGAGACACATGGCACCTTCCACAAGACTTCTCTATTTCCTTTATGTTCTACCTAAGTCCCTCTTGTTGGCAGAGACCCTATGCCTAATCTGAGACACGTGGAGGCTTTGCGATCATTTGGAAATTATCCCCAGAGTTTACCTTTCAAGTTGTGTGGATGAGGCACATGGCAAGCTGGTGCATGTTTAGGGACCACATCCAGATTTTAACTTTAAAGATGTGTTGAGTTGATGCATGGAGGCTTCCTTCGGTATGTCCCCGAGCTTGGAATTTTCAACGGCCGACCTTACCTTTTAAGAATCTAACCACGTGGCAATTTAGTGCTCATTTGGGGACTACCTTTTGGGTCACACATTTGAATGTTTTCCAAAGAGACATGTGGGGGCTTCCGCCATTTTTTTTATACTTAACTGATTTGGGGCTAGTTCAACTTTCGAGCTCTGACCACGTGGTCAGGTTGGCGCTAGTTTAGGGACCTTCTTTGGGCCGCACCTTTTGAAGTTGTGCCGATGAGACATGTGGAGGCTTCTGCTGTCCTAAGACTTTTCAACTACTGACTCTATCTCCTTTTCAAACCTAGGACATGTGAAAGCTTTACTCTCATTTAGGGACTGTCCCTTGGGTCTCACTTCTGAAGTTACACCAATGAGGCACGTGGAGGATTCCTCCGACCCTCTTATACTTATCTGAGTAAATGGCCAACTCTTTCCCTTTCTAGACCTGGGACATGTGGAAAGTTGGCACCTATCTGGGGGACCAACTTTTTTTTTTTTACCCTTGAAGGTATGTTGATGAGACACATGGAGAGATGGTGCTTGTTGTGGACCTACCTCCTGATTTTTTATTTAAAGATGCACCGAGATGATGCATAGAGACTTCCGTTGGCCCTTATTTGAAATTGCACTTTTATTAAACTTACAAAAATGCAAAAAACTCATGTGGCCCCGTAACTTTACAGTTGGCAAAAAGACATCTCTGAGCCCACATTTGGCAAAATATCCTTCCCATTGCCTGCATTTGCAAAATATGAGGAGTTAGACGGACTTTTTTATATTTCTGGAAAGGAGAAGAAATTTCCTATTTGATGGAAATGCTTTCAAGGGACCTTAAGTGTTTAAAATATATAAAAATTTAGATTGAAGCACCAAAAGGGGGAAAATGGTGTTAGTTGACCAAAAATAAGTGTGAGCTTATTTTGGTCAACAGTTCTAACAAAGGGTTCTAGGAATGGGAAAGACGTCAACGTCATGTAGTCAAGGTAGATTGAATCCCCTAATGAGAATTGATATTGGAAATGATAGGTGAAATAAAACTTAAAATATGGTAGATAAATCCTCCATTATCATGAAAAAAGCAATACCATGATTCCACCACCAATCCCATGATTTAACAAAATAAACTTTTCAAATCTAATTTTAAAGTCACTACTATAATAATAAACAACATAATACCATTTTTAAGCACTCTAAATATGCAACCATGTAAGAAAATAGGAGAGGTAAGGTTGGGTAGAGTTTTAGAAATTATCGATATTAATATAGGAATCTACATACAGTGTTGGACATGGGCACTTGGGATAGGGCAAGGGAACCTAGGCACTAGAGACCACTCTTGGGAAGTGGTGACTGTGAAAATTCTCTCAATATGATTTCTCTTATGTCGTTGGGGTTTCACACTTATTTGATCTTGGTTGCATGTATGTCTCACTTGGATCGTCAAATTACCTGTAACCTACAACATAAAACCTAGATACCTGCAAAATCTCACAAACATATCAAATTGGAATGTAAAATGCAATATGTGAATTCAGACTGACCCTGGCGGTCATCTGAAGGATGAACTTATGACCGAGAATTGCACTAAATTCCATACTCCATGGAGCTCTTTGTGCTTTTGTTTGAAATAGTGTCATTAGGTTTCCCTCATGCTAATAACACCAATATAGGGGGCTAAAGCTAGAAAAAATTCAAATGTGTGAGATGGAATTCCACACTTCCCCTTCCTATGAAGTGTATGTAGAGTAAGAAGCCCAATAATGCATTCCCTTAAATAGTATGTATATACGATTTTCCCTTTAGAATTTCCGACCCACATAATAATATATGTTATATATATAGGGATATTTAGTTTGAGTTTAGAAACTAGTGTCACGACATGTCGACTATGACCTTAGGATAAGGATAATAAAACCAAAAAGGCTAACCAAAAATGAAAAAAATAAGTGAAAGGAACAAAGAGGACATGAGCACTTTGGCACTAGTATCCACAATGGGTACTAGTATTCATGGATAAAATGACAAAAAATGTGGAAAATTTTGATAGGTAGGGATCATTGTGACCTGACCTAAACTAGGTATAGAAGTGACATATGTGTGAGAAAAAAGACAATAGAAATCAACTCAAAGGAGTGGATGGACTAGGGGAGTGTGTCACTAGTGAATTATTTTCTCACTCAAGATCCATGCATATAACAACATACTTTGTGGTATAGTAAAATAGTAATATGTGCATGATTTTGTGTCTACATTTTCCCCCGGTTATGTTATTTGAATAAAATTCAAGTATTGTAAAGGAAGTAAATGAACATATCTTAGAGAAGTTCGGAGAATACGAATTCAAAAATTACATGTAGAATGAAAGAACTCATAGCATGGAAAACCATGGATCAATGTTTTGACCCATGTGGCATAAATAGAGATGATAAACCATCATAAGGAGCACTTGGAAAAATATTGAGATGCTTTGTATATTTTTGGAGATTTTTATTGTTGCCAATGGAGATTGAAGAGGTAGGGAGTGATCAATTTCAAATATGATTTTATTTGTAAATAGAAGGATTTGGGCATACTTCTGCCAGAGAAAGAGTGTTAAGGAGAGAGGTATAGTTTTAATCTCCATCCATTACTACATCCCCAGAAGGTCTAACTGCTGCAGATTGATAGATACCAAATTTAGTTTCATGTTTAGTTTTGTATTGAATAAACCCATATAGTAGCAGTATAAGAAAGGAAATGATGTCTCATTTCCCTTACTCCCATAGGTGTTCTGTTTTTTTATAGTACTAGATGGCTTTAGTGTTAGGTCATCTAGAAGTAATATAAATGTAAAGTGATGCCAAAGTTAGGTCATATGGGAGTGATAGTAATTTTCATGTGATGTAGCTCCAAAGTTAGGTCATCTGAGATAAATAATAAAGTTTGATATGTTGTACTGATTGATTGATTTGATTTTCATGATATAAGATTTTTTTTACAATTGTTATACTTATTAGATTACTCATGGAGAGATTTTTCATGTTTTTCCCACAGATTAGGTCATTAGGGGGAATAGAATTGAAATAATAGAAAGTGTTTGAGTGATTTAATATAACGTGAATTTGTTCATTTGCTTTGAATAAGCATGTTGGAGTGAGTGGATGCAATCATGGGTGAGCATGCCCATGTTTATGAGCTAGTGGGGATAGCAAAAGCCACATGCACTATGCTATTGAGAAAACATGATGAGGCTCATGTGTAGATGGAGTGAGCTAGAAAGGAAATAGGAGGAGGGGACTTAGCTCAATATATATTTGTGAGATATGTGGAGATAAGGGGCTGGTTCGCAGAATAGTCAGTCGAGGCTGGATATACTATGTAGATGGGTGGAGAGATATAGAGGCTGCAAACCAGTGGTGTATATTGAGTGGTGAATCATCTAGTTATAGAGCTCTTGTGATTGTGTATAGTGATAGTGAGGATGATGTATGACATATATGAATGTAGAGATGCATGGGGGCTTGCCCCCAGTTATTGTTTTTTTGTAAACTATGATTTTAGACAAGATATATATATATATAGACATATTTTGGATCATATATGTGTTGTGTACTTGCATTGGTATATGATGTGATGGGTTTTCATTTGCACTTTAATTTCGCTATATGTTGTATGCATATGAAATGGTTTCCTTTTATTTTTGGATGTTCAAAATATATTGCAATGTGGATATAATATACAAGTAGTAAATTGAAAATGATTTGTATTTGAATAAGTAATAAAGTGGGTATGACTTCAATGAGAATGTATGTACATGATGTAATGTGATAGACTAGTCAAAAAAGGAATGTGATGTGTATAAGAGTAGAATGGTGAGGCATTTATATGTGTGTAGGATGATAAGATGTAAGAGTATGTTAATAATAATATATAATGGATGATGAACAAAGAGGGGGGAGTAAAGAGTGATGCCCCTAGTGTGAGGATGAGGTTCATTTGTGTAAAAATCCCTCAATAGTCATGTAACCTTAAGAACATGAGTGTGTCATTAGGTGATGATGTGACCATATGTAAACCACCTACCAAATATGAATATGTCTTTGAGGGCTTGTGGAAGGATGTGAGGTGGTTGCAGGCATTAGTGTAATATTTGAACTGAATGTTAGATGAAATGGTGCCAATAATGGGAGGTGTAGCAGTGTGAAGAAAAAATGCCAATGACTAAGGAATCTAATGGGATGTATTAGTATTGTGAGGTAGATGAGATGATGTGGTTATGTATGAGCTAGGTGGAGTATGTGGATGGATAATGATTTTAGTAGGTGGAAGAATGAAAACCTTAGAAGTGGATGGAGGTGACAAGTGAATAGTTGTGGAAGCATGCTTATGCAAAATGGGAGAAAAAAAACACTCACAAGAGTGAGAGACAAAGGAAATGAAACCCTTATCTTCTAATTATTATAGCTTGTGATGAAGGGCACAACATTCAGTGTCACAGTGGCCATTGATGAGGTGGAAGTTGCAATAAGGGTGGTTGCGTTGGTGATGGAAGAGATGAGGTAGATGATATTGATTAGAGGGGAAGTGAATTAAAGCACTTATGAAGAAAAGCACAAAAAACATCATGAGTATTAGCAGCATGTGAAAAGTTCTATCATTTATGAGTAAGAGATGGAGAAGACTTAGGTAGAGACCGACACATTGGAAGGGAAGGAGGACACTTGCATGGAGGAGGATATGGATACCATGGAGGTCGCTCAATAGATGGAAGAGGAATTGAAGAAGTGGGAAATGTAGTAGTATAAGAAGTATAAGTAGGAGGAAATGGAATAACATGTGCATCAATTAAATATTTTTCTATATCTCTAAATTTATAGCACAAGAGCATAAAATATTCACATGTATCACTTAATAATTTTTCTTTCAATGTCAGAACCAAGCCACGAAGAAAGATATTTTCCAAATCAATTAGCTTAAATAATAATTCATGCATATAAGAACTAAAATGTAAAATTTCATATGTTATGGGAACTTTATTTCCTTGATGCAAAGTAGGTAAAGGATCATATCTAACTCCAAGACCATTGTTAAGTATAAACTACATAAGAAAATAATCCTCCATATCACAGTAAGTGCTAATAGATCCGTGAGGTAAATGAGTGCACCATTGAAGAGAATGATAAAAAATACTTTAAAGGAAAGATTTGAGGAGAAAGTGATCATTAAAAAAATAATCCATTATTGAATGATAATGCTTGAGATACAAATAGGGGTTTCCAGTGACATCAAAACATGTAAATGTAGGCATGATGAAATCCTGTGAATTTTTTTAGATATGGGATTTACAAGCAAATAATTATTATCAATGGAAGCATAGTAGGATTTTCTTTCAAGAGTGAGAGTATGAACCTGAGCTTGAAAATTTCCAATGAAATGCATGAGAGATAGAATATCCTATGAGGGGATAGTAGAAGAAGTGATATGTACATTGAGAGGTCGAATCTTTCCATTGTGAGTGATCATGCAAATGTGAGAAGGAGAAATGAAAGTGGAAGGTAAATAAGAACATGGAATAGTAATGGAGATGCTAAAAGTAGATATAGAATAAGGAATAGTGGAAGCACATGAATAACAGTTGTTAGAAGAAGAAAGAGGTGGAAGAGGAGAAAAAGAACATGAAATTTCAAGTGAGATGATAGAAGGGGAATCAAAATATGTGATAAGAGGGTTGTAGGAATAGTAGTAGAATCAGTATGAATAGTATCTATAGAAGAAGAAAGAGGTGAAACAGGAGAACAAGAACATGGAACATCAATGAAAATGTAAGAAAGGGAATTAAAAGATATGATAAGAGGTAAATAATTATGGGCAATGACTTCAGAAAGATAACAAAGAGGGTTTCTAAATTCACATTCAGCAATCGGTAGAGAAAGAATATCATTACTAAAAATTGCATGATCAGAAGCATATCCTACATTAATATCAGACATATTTTCAGATACAAGTAATTCATCAAGAGATTCATCATCATATAGAGAAGTAGTTGGAGAACTATCATGATATTTAGCATCGCATTCAGTGGATACATTCTCAAAGTTAGGAAGATTATGATATATAATTTTTCGTTCATCTTGAGAAATAACATCATGCACATGTACATTTTCAACACTAGAAATGAACATTATTTGCATCTACAAAGTCACAAATAATACCAAGCATATAATCTATAATAGTAATATCAAGTGTTATAAGAGGATTATAAGAAGGTGGAGCAATATGGGTGATTATGGAAGAACAAGGAAAACATGAGGTTAAATTTTGAGCAGACGAGACTATGCCAATATGCCAGAGTTGTCAAAATTAGTGGGAATGGTGTGTTCAAGGTCAAGAAGTTGTTGGAAAATTTTTGAATTAGAATGAGCATAATGGTAAAGATAATTAAGTTCATCTTGTACAACATCATCAAGGATACATTGCACACTAATATGTTCCATAACCTGCTTAGGAAAAGAGGATAAATTTTTAGCCATGAGGGTTTTGAAGATCCTAAGGCAAGGAGTTCTAACAATAGAGGGGGTTCGCAAAATGAATTAACAAAAATAAACCTATTAAATCTAATTTCAGAGTCACTACTATGATAATATATAACAGAATACAAATGCTAAGAAATGTAAAGATGCAACTGTGTAAGAACATAGCAGAGGTAGGGAACTTATCTTATTTTCGTTTATCCTGGAACATATATGAGTTGCAATAACTAATGAACAAGCTAGGAATAGTGTCATAAATACTCGATATTAATTTAGGAATCTAATGATAGTTCTAGACACAGGATATTTGGATAGAGTGAGGGTGCATGGGTGTCAGAGACCACTCCTAGGTGTTGGTGACTATGAAAATGATCATAATATGATTTTTCCTTTGTTGCTAAGGTTTCAAACTTATTTGTTATTAGATTCTAGTATGTTACACTTGGATCATCGAGGTACGTTACAACCTGTAACACAAACCCTATCTACCTAAACAATCTCATCAAAAAAATCAAATTGGAATGAAAAATGTAATATGTGAAGTTAGACTGACCCCTGTCGGTCATGCGAAGGATGAACTTATGACCACCAAGCGTTGCACTACATTCTAGAATCTATGTAGTTCTTTGTTCTTGTGTTTGAAATATTTTCCTTAGGTTTCCCTTCCAATGACACCAAGATAACAAGCTAAATATAGATAAAATGTAAATGTGTGAAATTGAATTCAAAACTTCCCCTACCTATGTAGTGTATGCAGAGTAATTATCCCAAATATGCAGTCCCTTTGATAGTATGTAGATATGATTTTCCCTTTATAATTTCCCTCCAATATAATAGTATGTATGATGTGTATATATAGGGATCTCTTGTTTGAATTTTGACACTAGAGATATGACATGAAAACTATAACATCAGGATAAGGATAAGAAAATAAAAAAATGCCAACCAAAAAATGTCAAAATAAGTGAAAAGAGTAAAGATGATAGGAGCACATAGAATGGATAGGAGTGCCTGGGTGCTAGTCTCCAGAATGGGTACTAGTCTCAAGGGATAAATGATGACAAATGTGAAAATATTGAAATACATGGATCCCTGTGACCTGACTAGAACTAGTACAAAAGTGAAAGATGTGTGTGATAAAGACAATAGAAATAAATTCAAACAATTGGATGAACTAGGAAGTGTGTCGTTATTGAATAGTTTTCTGACTCAAGATCCATGCATGTATAAAACCATACTTGGTGGTATAGTAAAACAATAATGTGTTCATGATTTTTTTGTCTACATCCCAACACCAAAACATCTAGAGGATTTAGACCCAACTTACGAAGCATGACATCTAGCATCAATTGTTGAATTTTGTGGAAAGACAGAAGCTCTGAATTGGCAATATTGAATCTCATCTTGAGCTCAAGCCAGGGATTTTAGTCTTTACGAGAAACCAAATATTGAATGGTGTGAATTCCTTTTCAAGATAATCTAAGAGATTTGGTTCTCTAATATTTAAAAATAAGGATATTATCCTATGGGATAGTAGGAGACCACTAGACATTCTGGGAGTTTAAAGAAATCCCAATGCAAAATCCATCTCCATCTAGCACATCAAAGGCTTTATAGCTTCAAAATCCTTCCATATACTCTTTAAGAAAAAAATACAAGTAATTTTAATATGTTCCTTGGTGATAATTAAGGTATGTAACCCTACATTATTTAAAAAGCAATTACCATAAGGAGAACCTCAGGCAATGTAATGGCGAAGAAAATTTTTCCAAGCTTGATTACCTGAAAGAAAGTGCACCACTTATTTACAACATAAAACAATTATTTTATGATGAACTTCAATAATTCCCATACCAACTTTATCATGGGGTAGACAAAAAAACATCCTAAGTGACTGGATGAAATCCCTCGGTACTAGAGCTTTTATACCAAATGTAATCTCGAAATAGTTTTTCCATTTTGAAAAAGGAAGCCTGAGAGGGGGCACCATTAATTATAATAATACACATGGGTGAACACAATAATATTAGCACACACCTAAAATTTTCCACATAAAGAAAGGGATTTAGATTCCAACATAGATACTTTATGCTCAACTATGTAAATCACATATTGTCATATGGGTAGTAGAATCAGTGTCAAACGAAAAGGGAAAGCCCATAAATTTAAATTGTTCTCCCCTTTTCAATCCACTTGCAAGGGTAATATTTTAACCACTCAGACATAGGCCAACTAATATTCTGATAGCCCAAGGTTTTATCCATCTGAATGTTGGATCCTAAAACAAGAAAAAAATATTTCAAGACATTCAAAAAAATCAAGAAAATTCTACTCATTTTTTGTAGGATTGAGAAAAGAATCATCATCCACAAAATGACCATTGATGAACTGAGTAGAATGATCTAGAAAAAATATTCCTTGAATGTGACCCTAATCAACACGCTTAGTAATAAGATACCTGAGAACATCAGATTCTAATAAAAATAGAGAAGGTGCAAGAGGGCACCCCTGTCTGCTAGAGTAGAAGAGGATAATCACAGAGGACTATTTTCCATTAATAGTGAGGAAATCAAACACATTATAAGAGAGTTTTGGGATAGTTGAAATCAAAAATTTGTGAACCAAATCCTAATTCATTAGACATGGAAAGAATAAAAAGACACTCGATACAATCATGTGCCTTCTCAAAGTCAATTTTAATAAATAAGTTCCATTAAAGAGATGTTCAATCTCATTCCATTCCTTCCTAGACCGCAATAAAATTATCCATAATGTAGCACCCTTTAATAAACTCCATCTATAGATAAATAATGTGAAGATCAAGTGTAGACACCTAAAATCAGTATCTATGCCTTCATTCGCCCACACACACATATTTTAATTCAATCATCCCCCTTGTTCAATGTAATTCCCATCTTATCCTTATTAATTAATTAAGTTACATTAATTAATTATTCATTTAATATTTTACATGCCCAATTATCCCATCCAGATTAATCTTTATTAATTAATTAATTAATCATTTAATATCCTCACAGCCCTAACAATTCTTCTAATTAGGATGTTTTATCCTACATATAAATCACCTTTCTTTTCTAGCTTTCATGCTATCTATTTTTATGCCCCAACTACCTTGGATTCATCCCCAATTCATCTAATCCCACCAACATGTTTTAAAACACTCACTGAATCCTTAAAAGCATTCAAATGCCACCTTAAATAAAAAATCATGCCCATTAGGGAAACTTTCCCCATGATCAACGCCGACCCATCCTTGTCACCATCAACCTACTTTAAAACAAGTGTTTTCTTTCCATTATGTACATCAAGATGTAATCACTCAATAATCAAGCAATCAGAGAGAAATCAGAGCTTCCTTGTGACTTCCATATCTTCCTACAATAGCTACAGACATCCCATCCATCATCCAATGTGTTTTACATCACTCACGATATTCCTTTGTGAGTTATCGTTCTTTATAGTGTTGTTATCAAGTCTTCTATCAAATTATCTTTGCTTTCTTACAGATTGATCTTTTGCAGGTCTGAAGCAGCATCCAACCATCATTTAGAAACCTCTTGTTCTATTCATAGTGCTTGTAGGTTATAATATTCAACTATTTCTTTTCGACCTCATCCCAATCATCCTATCGTCGTCGTCGATCTTCCCTGGTCTCTGTCAACCAGGGCCTTTCCCATCCAATAATCTACCTAAATCAGCCTTTTCTATCCTTTTCCCACATTTCTACCTTTACTTATTTTATGTAAATCCTTCTATATTATCTACAGGTCCTTATTTTCTCCCAGACCTTACAGGTCTGCATATTTCATCTACAACTCTAAATTCATCCTCCAAGGAGGCCATCGACCTTCCTGTGTAGAGTCTAGACCACCATTGACCCAGACTAGGTAGCCTTTATTTTGCAGTTATTTAATCTAACTAGCTTTAGATATGTTTCTGCCATTTTTAGATTCAGTAATAACTCTATTTCGACATGATTTTTTTATTTCAACTTTATCTAAATAAATGAGGGTTGACATCTACTAAGGAAGTTAACTACTTCTTAGAACGGACATTGTTCAGGTAGCCCCCACATCTATTTATCAAATAAAATCCCATTTCATACATATTTGTAGGTTTAGTAGCTGCACTAGTCCATCATTCAGCCCCATATAGAACATCAAGCTTCTGAGGTAACATAAATCCTCTATCACTTCTGAGTTGTCTAGTTTCTTTAGTATCTAGTGCATTCATTTACATTAAGAATGAGAAATTTGGACAACATACCTCACAATGTGAGGCCTTCCTTTATTTATTGCTTGGTTCATGACTTGGATCACTCATCACTTGAGAAGTGTAGATAAAGAGGAAAATTATTATCCAGGTATTCCACTTTTTTTCTTGTTTACTCATTTTTGCATCATACTTTATATCCATGTTTGTGTCCTCATCCAAAATCACATTTCATTTTGGGACTAAAAATAATATTCTTTTTTCATCCTGCTTACCCACATAGCTTAATTAGGATTTTAATCCTCTACATCATACATCTTATCACACACATCCTTAAACTTCACAAACCAATTTAACACACCAAAATATCCCCTTACCTAGTTTTCTGATTGGGATTCCATCACCCAAAAATAAACCACCTCAAACATTCCCTAGCCATAAAAACCTAAGACCAAATGTATTTTATCTTCTCCTAGGCACCTGATCAACCATTCCTTTTTCTTTTTCACATTCTTAATAATCAAACATAAAATAAAAATCGTGTTCTTTTTTTCCTTGGGTGAAAACTATTTACATGCTTGTATTCACTTGTTTAGTAGCCAAAATAATGGAACAAAAATTTGATTCCACTGATCCTTTATCTCAACATATGTTCTCTACAACAACCACCTCATTTATATCCTTGAGCACTCAACCACTCTTTGACATCTCTCAACCAGAGCCTCTTGTTTACACTACAACTTTAGGAGAGACCAATCCATTCTTTTACCATCAATCTATCCCATCTAGGCCAGCCACCCCACCATCAATCTAATCAGAACCCTCTTGACCACCTAATGTTCCTTTTGGTGACATCATGTTTAAGGAAATTATGGATTTCAGTCCAATTTCACTTTAAAATTATATCCTTAAAATATTAACCTGAATTCCCCTAGAGGGATCACCGCTCTAACAACTCTATCCCTATCAAACCAATACTCAAGTAGCCATCTTGTAGATAATGAATCTTTTGTATCCCATCTTGCTTCCTCCTCTACCAACTATTCAACTTATCATACTACCCATATAGTCACACTGATCCCTCACAATCTCCCATTGATCAACACAATAATCAACATTGCTCTTCCCCTCACTTGTTTGGTCACTATCCCCATTAGTTTCCCTAATCAATATGCCCAAAAATCATATCCCTTGTCTAGGAAGTATGATCTTCTTAAATCCATCATGCCAATCAATACTTCCTAGCACCCTTTCATGGGTGCTTTACATTAGGCAATCTCTAACCCTTTTTAACAACAATATCAATCTATTCATACCCACATTATTGCTCAGCACCTGCCGTAACAACCTACCCAATCCCAAAAATCCTATAATCTTCCCATCACCAAACAACAATTATTTCAACAACCACCCTTTCAATCACAATCCATGGCTTACCCCCAATAAATTCCTTAGACACCAACACATCCACAAGTTTATCAACAAACCCATCCAACCACTTCCTACATGTAGCCACCTCCCCCTCATTCCCCAAAAAACTCTTTCAAATGACCCCATGCATGCCCTTGTAAATAGGTTAGCCAACCTTGAAGATAAAACTTTAGGGACCAAGGTCTCGTTATCATATGAGCAAATTTGTAATGAACTCGTCCACCCATCCATACCCATTAAACCATATCCTCTACACTAGGAATTGCCAAAATTTTCTAAGTTCAACAACAAAGAGGATCCACAACAACATCTTCATGCATTTAAACATGAATGTTATCTTATTGTGCATGATTGGGACCTAATTCTTTGCACTTCTCCCACGTGCTTGGCTAGTCTTTCCTTGGATTGGTACAATAACATCACCCAATATTAAATATTTTATTTCTCCAAACTTGTGCAATCATTTTTAGAACATTTTCCAATTAACATTACGTGAAAAATAACCATCAATTATCTATACACCATCAGACAATTTGAATACAAATCCATTATAGAATGTGTTACATGATGGTGCCTCACTATAAGCCAATTATCATTTCCTTTTCTACAATATGACCTCATCGATCTCTTCTCACTTTCCTGTGCAAAGCATATATCTTTGAATTTACAAATCCATTCATTCCAAACCTTTGACAAGGCCTTTAGCAAGGTCTGTAAAATGGAAACATGTGCCCTCAAATAGATCCATTTACAACTCAAATCAAATAAACCCAAACATGATTTTACTAAAACGTCCATGCCAAATTACAAATAGAAGGAAACATCTAATGTCATGGTTGTTAAATACTCTCCCGCATCTACATCTAGCATATGGGCTCAACAAAGAGTCATAAAATATGGTATTTGAAAAATTAATGAAAACAAACCTTTTCACACTTCCTCCTATCTGACCAGTTGATGAGTTAAGACCAAAACCTACATGGTATAGTGAATATCATTACTGAAAAAATCACCAATTCCGAGGCCATGAAAATGAAATATATCGCACTTTCAGGGATTTTTTTCCAAACACTCATTGATCAAGGTGATCTTCAAGTCGACAATCCAAATGCCTCACCTAATCAAACCTTAGAAATTTTTAAACAACATTTCCCAAATCATACGTTGACTAGCCAAGCTACCACTTCCACCACAACCCAAGCACCTAATTCTCATATTATAAACACCCCCAAACACTAATGATCAAGAGCGTGATCCAACCACAACTTCCTGTATTCCCTTTGACATCCTCCCTACATTTGTGACATCTACATTTTCCTTGGAGTCTACTCCTACATCTACAACTTCTAGAACCTTGTTAATAAATATATCAGTTATGCCCTTGGAGACATTAAAAGCAACCATTTCATCCTATTTCCACATTTGGGGTTGGTCCTTCGTCAACTTCCTTATCAACCTCACCATCCACTTCATCCACTTTATTAGGCTTGACCACCTCACCTATATATATTCCATCCTTTCTTATCATACCATCCATGGAACCCATACTGGTCCCTCCTCACACTCTCTGACATGTACCAACTATTGTGATTGCATATGTACCACCTACTCCTTTTATCCTTGCTATGTCATTTGAGGAATGTTTAAAAACACTTTACCTTGTAATGAACTCAAACATCTCTTCCATGTCACTAGAAAAATCCCCTCAATCCCCATCTTTTGCAGATTATCTCATACATATGTTGTTTCATGTACCTTAAAAAAATCATAACGTTACAATCTGACTCCCTAGTTAAGATTATTAATGCTCCTCCATCTGATAGTGTGTCCCCACATACAAAACCTATGATCCCTCTTTTAGGTAAAAAAATCAAATCCAAAATCATCTAGTTTAGAACCAAAAATGTTTCAACTCCTCAATACCAAATCACCCTACACTAAAACACCAATCAATAGTGAAAATGAATCCAAATAATCAAACCATCAATACACTCAAGTCTTATAAAAAACATTCAAAGTATTGCATAAGACATCTTCTAGCATGTCGGTTGGATCATACACAGATATCTTCCAACACTTATTACAAACCTTTGCAATTAAACTTCCTCCTGAAAAATCCTTCAACCCAAAAGGAAAAAATCCTCTATGGTTTAATCCTAACCTTATGTGTGCCTTTCATTATACCCTTGGACGTGATACTGAGCATTATATAGTGCTCCATGCCATTATTAACGATCTCATTGAATAGGGGAGACTTTCCCTTAGAACAAGTCAATCCCTACCTTCCGCATCTAATCGGGACATCCGCTATTTCACCTTTAAGAGAAGACTTGTCCCCAGATAGTCCTCCCTTGTTCATCAATGTAGTTTAGGTAACCACTCGATCTAGCCCATGGGAGCCTAAATAAACCTCCAAGACAAATGCTAGGACCTGTCGACACTAAAATTTTCCTCCGTAATTTCTATTTCATTAATGTATGTATTAGGAATAGGATGTTGTTAAGTATAATTAGTAGTAGCTTCTGATAGAAGATAACGATGCCGTCAGTACGGTGCCGCCAATAATGTGGAGTACGGTAATAGTCAAAGTACAATAGGAATGTTGTAAAAAGTAAATATTTGTCGTAAGTGGTCCGGTAATGTTAAAATGTCAAAGTTTGGGTAATTAGAGAAGTAGGGTCTACATGATTAGGAATTAGAAATATTATATTAGTAATAAGGACAAGGAATGAGGTCATAAATATTCTATGTATTTTATTTGTAAAAAGTCTAAAAATGTGGAACCCATGTAAAATGATAAGGTTTATCTTATCTTAAAAGATAAGTTTACATGTACAGATAAGAGTTAAGGTATGGAATATGATTCGTCAGAGTGGATTTCTTATCCTATCTTAGAGATAAGATGGATAAGCCTGGAAGTTCTATAAATAGAGAGGCCACCCCCCTCATTTATCATAGAAGGAAGTAGTGAGAAATATTGTAGGAAGTGTGCGAAGGAAGCCATCAGTTTAAAGGTGTGTTGAAGAAGCCATTAAGAGGTGTAATTGTAAAGTTTCTCCCATAGTCTTGGTGAAAGGCAAGTGAAGTCAATAACACTTGAAGTACCTCATGGGTGAGATTGTAACAATTTCATGTTAATATTATAATTTACTTTGATATTTCATATTTGTCATCATTTCGTCTTGTCATAGTTGATGGTATTTTTTTGTTATGTTGTTGTTTTGTTTCCAGATTACATCCACCAAACTAAAGGCTATGCATTAGTAAATAATCATAGCACGAGGAGTTCCCGGTGAAGAATTATCATAGTGCCAGATTGGTGATGACATTTTGGTTTCGTTGCCGGGACCATTCCTCATTGGTGGATTTTCTGGAGAGATATTCCCACTTAGTCAAAAATCAATTGGAGGGTAACCTTGTTTTTACTGTGCATAGTAGTTACCATGGTAAAGTCATTTTTGCCATGAATAGTAGTTACCATGGTAAAGTTATTTTTGCTGGGAATAGTATTTACCGCAGTAAAGTCACTTTTTACCGTGAATAGTATTTACCGCAGTAACTTCACTTTTTACCGTGAATAGTGTTTACCACAGTAAAGTCAATTTTTACCACAGTAAGTCAAGTTTTACCATAGTTTACCATGGTCATTTCTATTTTACTGTAGAAAGGTGTAAAGTCACTTTCTAGTATAGTGATTCCAATTATTTGTGCACATAAGTCTTGTTGATTGTACTTGTGGGTTGGTATTTCACGGTGGTTACTTTTTGAATATGGGAAAGATTCCTATTTTTTCAGCTCAATCTAATGAAGATGCTTCTTCTTTCATTCAAGAGTTTAAACGATCTTGTATTTGTAATGGCCTTATAAGAAGGGAACAATGGACTAAATTCTTTCCTACCTTTTTGGATGGTTCAACACTTAGGTGGTTTGAAACACTAGGTGATAATGTAAAAAATTCATGGGATTTATTAACTGAAAGTTTTCTTGAAGAATTTGGTGAACAACAGAAATATGCAGATCTCATGATCGAGATCACAAAGCTATCCCAAGGAGAGAAGGAGAAGATAAGGGATTATCATGCTCGTGTTCTAGAGCTAAGGAGGAAGCTCGATGCCCAGATCCGGAAGGAAGGATTAGCGGATGGGTTGATGAATGGCGTGGATAATCTCCTCTGTAAGCACTTCATTCTTGGGATGAAGCCAGAGATCAGACAACGAGTGAAGTATGACCACCCAGCTACCATTGAACAAGCAAAGGAGATTGCAAGAAGGCAAGAAGAAAGCATGGAAGAGGAGCCCAAAGAAATTGTTGCTAAAGTAGAGCCTACACCAGCACCTTCAGTCCAGAATCTACAACCACTCCCGGTGAGCACAAATATTTCTCCTAGTACATCTACTGAGTATGAAGATCTGCTTAAAAATATGGGTCAGTTAACTATTAATCTTCTTCAAGGAAAAGAATTTAGTTCTCAGGGAGGAGATAGAGGTCCAAAAAGAAATATTTCTGAAGTTGTATGTTATGGTTGTTATAAAAAGGGTCATTATAAGTATAATTGTCCAGATAGAGCTTCTACATCTGGTAAAGGAGATAATGATAAAGGAAAAGCACCTGTGAATTCTTTTGATGTAGTAGATAAGAGCAGAAATAATGAAGTAGATGTGTTTGTAACAGAAAGAAAGAAAGAAAAAGATAATCAAGATGGAAATGATCCTAAGAAGATGAAAGGAGAAACTAGTAAGAAACATAGGAGAATAAAGTTGGGTGTGCAATATTTTCTGATTTCACAGGGGCAAGGACCATACTCCATCTTGGAAGATCTGTCCAAAAGGCCTACAAATATTACATATGGTCAACTCTTGGCTATGTCTTCTGAGAAGAGGCGGGAGCTGCGAAGTGGACTCAATGCTCGACGAAGAAAGGAGGTTGAGGTCCCTGTTTTGGAGGCAGAGGCGGATCCCTATGCTCCACAAGCTGAGGTATTATGTAATGGTATTTCAATTCATGATGTCTTAGTTGATGGAGGTGCTGCAGTTAATGTAATGACCGAGTCTGTAATGAATATGTTGGGTTTAAAAATTGATCACCCTTCAACACTTATGTTAAGGTCATTAAATAAAGGAAAAACTAAACCAGAAGGTGTACTTTCAAATGTGGCAATATCTGTTATGGGTGTTGTATGTGTGGTAGACTTTCAGGTAATGAAAAATGGTATTGTTGTGTACCGAATGCTGCTGGGAAGACCATGGCTAAGGAGAGTTCATGCAAGAAACTACTGGAATGAACGTTTCATGACACTTGGACGTGGTAGAGAGAGGGTGAAGATAAACGTGATCCCTCGACATCATAAGGTAGAACCTGTGGATTCAAGTGATGAAACTGATGATTGGACATCCTCTGATTACTCTAGTACTAGTGAAGTGGACACTGAAGATGAAGAAAGTGAGGTTGATGTTTCAATCATGGATATCCTTCCAGTCACACCAACGCATGACCCCATAAAATTATCTGAAGAAGAAGTTGATGATCGTCTCCAACAAATAAAGATTGGTGATGCTGTGATGGAGAGTGAGAAGGAATCCTACCTCTAGCTCTTTCAAAGGTACATACACCTATTCACTTTTGATTACAAGGAACTCCGTCAAGTAAGTTCGGTAGAACATTCTATTGATATGGTAGATGGTGATAAGCCCATAAAGAAAATGCCATATAGAATGAATCCTAATTTTTCCAAGACTGTAAAAGAAGAAATAGATAAGTTGCTTGATGCAGGATTCATATTTGCTGTGGAGAATTCAGAATGGGTTTCTCCCATTGTGATCTCAATAAAAAAGAATGGGAAGCTACGCATTTGTGTTGACTACAGGAAGCTCAATAAGGCAACAAAGAAGGATCATTACCCTCTTCCATTTTCAGATCAGATCTTGGACGAAGTAGCTGGCCAGGAGTGCTATAGTTTTGCTGATGGATATAGCGGCTACAACCAAGTTCGTATAGCAGAGAAATATCAGCTAAAGACCACGTTCACCACTCCTTGGGGAACATTTTCTTATAGAGTTATGCCTTTTGGGTTGTGTAATGCTCCGAGCAACATTCCAGCATTTGATGAATAGGGTGTTCGAACCCTACATTGGGACCTTCATCAGAGTATTTCTGGATGATTTTTGCATCTATGGGAGCAAGTTGGACCACCTGCACCAGATGGAGATATCATTTCAAAGGTTAGATGAAGCACAAGCCTCACTAAACCCTACAAAGTGTGTCTTTGGATGTTCTAAAGGCGTTTTGTTAGGGCATGTTGTATCCAGAGATGGTATTGGTACTGATCCTGATAAATTTTCAAAAATCAAATATTTACCATTTCCTATGAATAGAAGTAAGTTGAGATCATTTTTAGGCCATGTGGGTTACTATAGAAGGTTCATCAAGAATTTCTCAAAGATTGCACAGCCACTAACCCAGTTCTTGAAGAAGGATGTTACTTATGAACTAGGAAATAAGGCGCATGAAGCTTTTGGACAACTGAAGGAAGCCCTGTGTCTTCACCTGTTTTGAGGAATCTAGATTGGAGCAAGCCATTCATTGTGTACACTGATGCCTCAGATGCAGCAATAGGAAGTACTTTGAGCCAAAAGGATGAAAATGGGAATGAACATCCAATTTACTTTGGGAGCAGACAAATGAGCAGTGCTGAGGTAAATTATACTATAACTTAAAAAGAGGCTCTGGCTATCATTTTTGCTATAAAGAAGTTTAGAAATTACTTGCTAGGGCAAAAATTTCTAGTTGTAACAGATCATCAGGCTCTAAAATATATTGTAAATAAGCCTAACCCATCAGGGAGGATAGCAAGATGGATAATTTTGCTACAAGAATTTGAATTTGATATTATAGATAGGCCAGGAAAGAAGCATGTTAATGCAGATGCACTCTCTCGAGCCTATGATGGTTTAGGATCATCTTGTGATGATGATGATTTCCCCGATGCAGCATTGTTATCCCTTGACACAATCCCTAGTGAATACATAGATATTTGGAATTATCTGAATGAATTCAAGTTTCCTGATGGTGCCAATGCAAAGACTAAGAGAAAGATTACTCAAGCCATTCGTCCATATTCTATTATGCATGGAGTATTATTTCGAATAGGACCTGATGGACAGTACAAGAGGGCAGTTGGACGTGATCAAGGGAAGGAACTGCTAGAAGAATTCCACAATGGTACATGCGGAGGGCACTTCTCTGGACAACTTACAGCAAAAAGGATCTTGGATGCAGGTTATCACTGGCCCACTCTTTTTAAAGATTGTTATAATTATTGTAAGACATGTGATATTTGTCAAACACATGGTAACCGTAAGACTTCATCAGCTCCATTATGTCCTATTCTTCCACTTAGTCCCTTTAAAAATTGGGGAATAGACATTTTAGGTCCACTTCCAACTACCTCACGCCAAAATAAGTATATTGTAGTTGCCACAAATTATTTAACCAAGTGGGTTGAAGCTAGGCCATTGAAAACAGCTTCCATGGATGAGGTGGCAAGGTTCATATATGAACGCATTGTCACCAGATTTGGTTGCCCATTAGAAATTGTAACAGATCAAGGAAGCCACTTCATTAATGAGGTAGTAGAAGCCCGAGTCAATAAATTTTCTATTAAGCACAGGAAGGCAACAACATACAAGCCAAGTACAAATGGACAGGTGAAATGAACAAATTTTGTGTTGTGTCAAATTCTAGCAAAAGATGCAGCCTTGCAGGTACATAAGTGGGATAAAAGGATTCATGCAGCATTGTGGGCATATAGGGCAACATCAAAGTCAGCAACAGGATACTCCCCATTTCAGTTGGCCTATGGCATTGATCCAGTTCTTCCTATTGAGTTTGATATTCCCACTGTGAGAGTTATGAAAAATGAAAGGATGGATGAAAGTGATTCAGTAAAAGAAAGGTTGGTACATCTTCATTTGCTAGAGGAAATGAGGGAAATAGCAAAGGATACAAGCCATAAGAAGAAAATGAAGCAGAAGGAATACTTTGATCAAAAGATCCGTTGGTCTCCATTTCATGTGAATGACTTGGTTCTAGTATATGATTATAGATACAAAAAAAGAAGACAGAGAAAATTTCTTCCAAAATGGATGGGGCCCTACAAAATAGCAGCTGTGCATGAAAATGGTACGTACCGACTGGAGGAATTGGATGGCACTCCCATTACGAAATGGGTCAACCACGACAAGTTGAAGATTTTCTAAGCACCATAATAGTCTACTCCGAGGACGGAGTAGAAGCTAGGAAGGGGGAAGATGTCGACACTAAAATTTTCCTCCGTAATTTCTATTTCATTAATGTATGTATTAGGAATAGGATGTTGTTAAGTATAATTAGTAGTAGCGTCTGATAGAAGATAACGGCGCCATCAGTACAGTGCCGCCAATAATGTGGAGTACGATAACAGTTAAAGTACAATAGGAATGTTGTAAAAAGTAAATATTTGTCGTAAGTGGTCCGATAATGTTAAAATGTCAAAGTTTGGGTAATTAGAGAAGTAGGGTCTACATGATTAGGAATTAGAAATATTATATTAGTAATAAGGACAAGGAGTGAGGTCATAAATATTTTGTGTATTTTATTTGTAAAAAGTCTAAAAATGTGGAACCCGTGTAAAATGATAAGGTTTATCTTATCTTAAAAGATAAGCTTACATGTACAGATAAGAATTAAGGTATGGAATATGATTCGTCAGAGTGGATTTCTTATCCTATCTTAGAGATAAGATGGATAAGCCTGGAAGTTCTATAAATAGAGAAGCCACCCCCCTCATTTAGCATAGAAGGAAGTAGTGAGAAATATTGTAGGAAGTGTGCGAAGGAAGCCATCAGTTTAAAGGTGTGTTGAAGAAGCCATTAAGAGGTGTAATTGTAAAGTTTCTCCCATAGTCTTGGTGAAAGGCAAGTGAAGTCAATAACACTTGAAGTACCTCATGGGTGAGATTGTAACAATTTCATGTTAATATTATAATTTACTTTGATATTTCATATTTGTCATCATTCCGTCTTGTCATAGTCGATGGTATTCTTGTGTTATGTTGTTGTTTTGTTTCTAGATTACATCCACCAAACTAAAGGCTGTGCATTAGTAAATAATCATAGCACGAGGATTTCCCGGTGAAGAATTATCATAGTGCCGGATTGGTGATGATAGACCCTTAATTTCCATCCCTCTTGCTAAGGAGTTGGCCACATCATCAAAATAAAAGTTTTCTCTTTGAGTAACCCCCTAAGCCTATCAAACAAAGTATCCTTATACAAATTAATCTAGCCCTAGTAAAAATGTCACTCTACGAGATCATCTAACTTGTCAGATCATAGGTAGGATGTTATTTAAGCCTTGAAACACATTCTAACATCTGATGATGAGGCTTAGACCTTTGTATCTTTCGTAGGAGCACTTACATCCTCTACTACTATATCATTCAATGAAAATGAAATTCTGAATATCCCACTAGAAGAGCATGACCTTCCCCTCTTTAGTATGGTTAGGATCAATGATAAATTCATCTGATAGTCCATGATCAATAGTGGGGTGAGTATTAATATCATCCCTTGACATAATTTCAATCAACTTAATATTCCAAAGGAAGTTTTCACTCAGACACCTGCAATCCTTCACGCCTTTAATGATGCCATCGCTCTCACCTTGGGAACTGTCATCCTTCCCATACATGTTGATGATAATCTCATAAATCAAACATTTTATATCATTGAAGGATAATTTCAATACAATGTTCTCATCAAATTACCATGGATCTACACCATGCGTTACATCCCATCAATGCTTCATCACCACCTTAAGTATGAGCATGAGGGAAAAATATTTCAAGTATGCAACATGATTTATAGAATAAATAACATTCTCATCCCTAAGGACGATCCATCTATAACATCCACCATTTCATCCATTCCCTCATCAAAAATCCCTAACAAAGACTCCCTAGATGATGTGGTAAACAAACTTACAGTGTGGGAGTATTGCCTTCTCATGCTTAATATGCTTCCCACTCCCAACCATATTAGTAGACTCAATAAGGCATCGATGTACAAACTAGACGTCACATAAATTATTCCTTTCAGTCCCCCACATCATCACACTAATCTTATTTATAGTGGTTTTGATACCCCCTCTTCTAACATCGATCATATTCCACACACCAGGATCTATACTGGCAACTTTAGCTTTCTAGACAACCCATCTTTTGCATATAAATATTCCCATCATTGCACATGGAATGGATTCGACTTAGGTCCTTATGAACATGGCCCATATGGTCTTATTCCTGATCAATGTTGTAAACATTATGAGAAGTTTGGGTTGGGTTATACAGGGCATTCCCCTGACCCCGATCCACCATTTGAGATTCTCATGGACATGCCTCCTCCATATCTTTTGCCTTTTACGAATTTTGAAGATGAGGAAATATCTTCTCTAATTTATCCATCTTTTCCATCTCTCGAGGATCTTGACATGCTCAAAGATATGGACATACCTTCCTTACTTTCTATGTCTACACTAACTCTCGAGGACATGAGCATAATGTCCCCCATATTTCTTGAATCTTGAGGACATGGAACTGGATAACACCATTTCCATTGCCTTTGATTTTATTTTAGTCTCCACCATAACTCTGGGACCAATCACCCTATCAGTGTGATAATCACGTTAGGTCCCTTTCTCTTTTCTATATGAATATGATAGAAGAAAATTCTTCTACCATTGATGTCCTTCAATGTGCTAACAATGACGCCATCCTTTCCCACATGGGGGAAAAATATTCTTATCTTTAGAATACCAAGAAATCTTACTCACCTACTCTTTTTAATGAAGCCACCTTCGATATCAATATCAAGACTCTTCAAGAGCCTTGTATTCTCAAAGTGGGCCAATCATTGGATCCACACGAGCTAGAATATTTGACCACATTCCTCTCCCTTCAGAGCCAAGAATTTACATGGTCATATTCAGACATGCCAGGTCTTGATCTCTCTATGTTCATCCCAAAAATCGTCAATCATCCCAATGTCAAACTAGTAAAACATAAGCTTTGTCGCATGCATCCTCGTATTTCTCTCCTTGTTAAAGAGGAGTTGCAATGTCTTTTAGCATAAAATTTCATCATTCCCATCAATTATCCAAATTTTGTTTCCAACATTTTTCCCATCACTAAAACATCTTTCTCTCATGGATGGTTTCTCAAGTTACAATCAAATCCTTATCGCACTAGAGGATCAACACAAAACCTCTTTCATCATCCCTTGGGGGAACTTTTGTTATCGCATAATGACATTTGGTTGATGATACTTATCAGTGGGCCATAAATTACATCTTTCATGATCTCATCCATAAAACCATTAAATACTACGTAGATGATCTTTTGGGAAAATATAAGCATCAACGCGACCAAATTTCCATTCTCAAAGTCATTTTCGAGTGCCTTATTCTCATTTTCATTCATCTTAATCTAACAAGTGTGTATTTGGATTTTTAACTAAAAAAATCCTTGTCTTTATCATTTCTATTAGGGGCATCGAATTCGATCCCACAAAAATTAAGGAAATCATTGAAATACCTCCTCTTTTCAATCTTAAACAAAACTACGCAACCTCCAAGGCCGCCTTCAATCTATCTATCATTTCATCTCATAACTTTCTGATCACTGTCAACCTTTTCATCACCTCCTTTTGGAAGGACATTCTAATTCGATTGGGATCATGATTGTCAATAAGCTTTTGATGACCCTTAAACAATATCATCTATCTCCACCAGTTGCTCACACCTCTACATGCGAGGTGGAGCCATTTTATTTGTATATCTCTGCTACTAATCATGCTCTAGAAGCCATGTTAGCACATTGCGATGACCAAGGTCATGATCAGGTATGTTTTATTACATCAGTCGCACTCTTCATGACTACAAGACCCTACTACACTAAAGCTTAAACAGGTTCTGTTGTCACCCTATTCTTTGCTACATCTAAGATTCGAACATTATCTTATCAAACCAAAAGACTTATGTCATTACTATATTCCATCTTCTCAAGACATTGCATTCTAAACCTTATCACATAGTGATGGCGTATTACTTGATGGCTCATGCTCATGGTAGAGTTCAAACTTGATTTTATTTCTTGAAAATCCATTAAGGGGCAAGCTATTGTTGACCAATCGGTGGAATCCCCTCTTCTCAGTACACATCTACCTCATGAGAAATTTCCAAGATGAATCCATTAATCAATTTCATCACGAGTATGATACTCTTAAATTCACTCTCTTCTTTGACGGCTCGAAATGTTAGCAAGGGGGGGAGGCACTAGCGTCATTCTCATTTCTACCTTGGGGAAACTCCTATTCGCTCTCACATACAATCTCAATTTTGAGCGTACTAACAACATGGCGGAATAAGAAGCCCTCATCTTGTGGTCTTAAAAATGCCGTCATCTGTTTAGGTGCTCAAATTATTGACATCTATGGGGATTCCGAGCTCATAATCAAACAAGTTATAGGTGAGTATCAATGTAAAAATGATACTCTTAAAAAATATCATCCACATTTTTCATCTTCTCCTTGAAGAATTTGACTATTACACCATCCAAGCTGATTCCTTCAGTCAAAAAATCAGTTTCGCTGATACGATGGCATCCCTTACGGACTCTCAGTGTCCCATGGACAATAGAGGAGTCCAATTTCCCCATTGTAATTCATCTCCGTAACCAAAATGTTCATGAATTACCTAAGGTTAATCTTATTGAATCTAATTCACCAAACCTTTGGTACTCTTAAATATTTGATTATCTATCCAAATCCATCCTTCCTCCTGATCTCTCCAAAAATGCTAAGAGGTATTTTCTTTAGCATGCACTCACCATTATGTGCTCCTTAGCGGCATTCTTTATAAACATGTGCATTCGACAATGTTCTTCTCCAATGTCTCAAATCCCATGAAGCCTCTCGAGCCATCACATGAAGTCCACAATGATATTTATGGTGGAAACTTTAGTGGCTTAGCCATTGCTAAGCATGCGTTCATCATCTTGGCTATTACTAACCTTCCCTCAATCAATGACTATCTGCGAATATGTTAAGAAATGTGAAAAATGTTAGTAGCATTCCAATCTCATATGTATTCCTAGTCAAGCTCTGCAAACGGACTCGGGACCTTTGGCCCTTTTCACAATGGGTCATTGATCTTATTGGTATTATTAATCCTAGTACTTCATAGAAACATCTCTCGATCATAACTACCACTGAATATTTCATCAAGTGGGTGGAAGAAACCCCACTCACCTCAACTAAATCTATACCAATCATTAATTTTATCTATCAACACATTATCTACAGGTTTGGCGCTCCTCACAAACTTGTTATGGACAATGGAAAGTACTTTAAAAATAAAGATCTCAAGAAAATATGTAATTCATTCAACATGCAACTCAAATTTTCTTCTCTATTTTAACCTCAAGCTAACAACTAGGCTGAGTAAACTAATAAAACTCTTCGAAACATTCTTTCCAAAATAGTCGATCAAGTAATTC
Organism: Taxus chinensis; assembly: GCA_019776745.2. Classification (NCBI taxonomy): domain Eukaryota; kingdom Viridiplantae; phylum Streptophyta; class Pinopsida; order Cupressales; family Taxaceae; genus Taxus; species Taxus chinensis. The sequence continues at coordinate 768,544,564 of CM034148.1, read as the reverse complement.
ATAGTTGGCATCTCTAGCTTCCTTTCACCCTTTGGGCCTATCTTACTAGCATTCATATCTCCATAGGGGCTACACATTTTTCTCTTGTTCACATCTCTAAATCCATCTTCTGTCTCAAATTTCAAATCCTATCTTTACATGTGTCTCTTCGCAACTTCATCTAAGATTAATATTATCTCCAATATCATCTAGCACAACTTGAGATACTAGATGAGCATTGCCTTCTCGCTCTTTAACACCATCATGTTTATAAGGAGCATAAACTTAAGGAATGTGACTTTAATGTCTATGAACTCATACTCAAAGAAAATTAGAACGTCACTACTATATAAAGGATCCAATGTGGAAATTTTTCCCCTAACTAGATCAAACCATACATTATCATACATAACTATGGGTTGGGAGCCTATCGTCTAGCTTCCCTTTATGGTAAACCAAAATTGGACCCACTTAATGCATTGCACTTACGACCATTCTATTGTTAACACATTTACCTATGTGCCCTTAGTCATGTCTTCAAATCATTCCTCCATTTCCATTTCTCAATGTGATGATTTGGAAATATGTGGTCTTCTATCATTTCCTAGATGTGACCTTAAATACGAACACCATGGCTCTGCCCGTAGCATTTTCTTTATGGATAGGTTCTCCCCATTAGTGAAAAATCTGCAATCATCACATCCATTTCCTTCTTATTCACCTATTGGAACCATGTAAAGGGTCTAGGGGTGTCTCTTGTACATCATTTATCCCCTCTTAAGTGGTCTACTTAGCTAGTCCTAGTTGTCCCCCATGTAAAAAATCAAAAAATATTGGATGCTCAAATCAAAATAAAAGTTATCAAAAATAGACTGATCCCTCAAAGAAAATTTTTTCATACAAAAAAAAATAAAAATAATGAAATCAAAATAAATATATAGATCTATCCCTCGAAGGATAACTATCATTTATTCTTACCATCTATATATTTTAAAAAGTAGACCATATCCTTGAAGGATGGTTACTCCTTATGGAATTTTAAGGCTTCCCACATTGATCAGCCTTCCATTTTATCAGCATCCTAAGAAATATTCCTGCATTGATCAAGTTTCTCTTTCCCCTTCCCAGACCTGGGGCATCCTTTAGAGAAGACCACTTTTGGAGAACCCCCTTTCCTTTGTTCAAGTGCATATCAAACCTTTTTGGTCATGTCAGCATTAGGTATATGATATCATCTCATCCATCATTTCTTTATGATACATTAAATGATTGACTATCATTTTTTATTTGCTAGCATTTGCTCTAGTCACAAGTTCCTTGTATTACCCAGGATTCTTTCTTGTTTATGTCCAATGCGATTCAAGGAATGTTTTTTCTCGTATGCTCCTTAACAAAATGTATTCTTGTTTGTACCTTCAGGTTACTATGCTTATAGTTTCACCTTATTTTATTTTAGTCGATCTCCCTCACCAAAAGTCCCATGGGGCCATACTTATATCCCTTTTTCGGGCATACGTTATTTTTCCAAAGTCCACATTCATGGTCATATTCTATATTCTCCCTTTACGAAATTTTTGTTTTCATATTCTGAATCCTCTCCTCATTTTCAATTCCACTTCTGTGGCCATTTTCCCTTTTAGGGCATTATATTTTCAATCTCGAAGTCCACTTTAGTGGCCATATTTACTCTTCCTTCAATAATTTTACCTCAGACTATCGTAATCTAATTTGTGCATAGAATCTACTTGGTGTCTACCACTTTTCCCCACATGGGGCATATTTTACTTTTTCCTTTTTTCCTTCATGACCATACTTTCCCCGCTTGGGGCATATTATCTCTTCATCCATATTTTTCCAACTCTACCTTTTTGGATTTTCTACATCCCTTTGGGTATCATACTTTTTATCCTCGTTTGTAGTGAAATGCATACCTTTCCGCCTGATTCCTCGTGTATGAAGGATTTCACATATTTTTTCATATAGTTGTGCATATTTTGATGACTTTCCCATAACCCGTTGGTCATACCAGCCTACATCCATACTACAGTGGTCTTCGCCCACTCACTGGTATAAATAACGTTGTTGTCCATCTCCAATGAGATCAAAATTGTCCCCTAACGATGTGATTTTGGATTCACCGCCATAGTTTTTCATCATTATTGTGAATCCTTTTTACCTGGGGCATTTTTCCTTGGTTATGATTTCACTCATTTATTCAATCACCCACCTGCCCTTAATCAATAATAATTTTTCAAAAACATCATTAATTTCCTTGTGGCATCATCAATATCCCATTTGAGGGGGAGGTTATCATCAAATATTTACCCTCATTCAACCCTTTTTGTTTCTTTCTTGAGGATTTCTACTACAAATTACTCAACAAAAAGGGGCAAAATGTGGAAACCTAATTTTGGTATCTATCCCTTTATCACCTTCATGAACATATTTGAATTATTTATTCAATCATCCCCCTTGTTTAGTTAAATGCCCTCCCAATATCTATTAATTAATTAAGTAATATTATTTAATTAATCATTGAAATATTTCAAATGCCCAACTATCCCATCCATAATTAGTCTTATTAATTAATTAATTAACTCGTCATGCCCTAACTAGCTTCTATTTTGAAATGATTTCATTCCAAATATACATCCTATACATCCCTATGTATTTTCTAACCTATCCTTATCTCTAATTCACCTACACCACATCCTAAAACAGCTTATTCCCACCTAATTCTTTAAAGAATTCAACCATCTCCAAGAAGAAAGGGAATCACACCACAAAAATAGAAAAACTCTTCCTATTGAGGAAACTTTCCCTAGAATCAGTTGTGACTTAGCATGGTCACCGCCAACCCTATAAGGTTGGTTTCTTCCTTTCCATTCATGATAAAAAAATTGAATACAAGCATATTTTCTCACAGCCTGCAGAGAATATTTCATTCCTAAACATTCCAAAAGCCATTACAGACCTCCTTGTAATGTGTATGCATTAATCATGATTGGTCTTGTTGTGATATTGTCACCATTTTACAATTTTTTAGTCAAATTTATCATATTATCTTGGTATTTATTTTGATTAAACTTTTTCATGTTTAGAGCAGCAATAACAGATCTCGCAACCTCACCATAAACCTCTTTTTACAAAGCTACAATTGTAGGTTATCCATGCAGATCACTTTTTCTTGGCCTTATCCATCTCTTACGCAGTTTTCATCAACTCTCACAAATTGTTGTTGACTGAGCCTCAAGATCTCTTTCTCTTTTTCCCCAAAGCCATCTCAAGTCCATGTATATGCTTACCCCCTAATCTATATTGCTAACCTCTCATCCTAGTCTCTTGTTCATAGTAAAATCATCCTATTTACACCTTGGTTGCTGTCGACCAGGGTCCTAGCTTCAATCCCCATCCTTAATCCTTGTTTCTCATTATCTCCCAAGTTTTTATTTCTTCAAATTTTCTCTACAAGTCAACTCCAGCATTTCCATACTTCTACAACTTCTAGATTGCACTCTGATTATGCACAGTCCACATATTTCTCTTGTTTTCTTGATCCACCCTCTTAGTTCATCATCAACCTATCTCTGCATAGTCTGGCTCCTTGTCGACCCAGACTAGGTAAGCTTGGTTTTGCAATTTGATCAGTTAAATCATTCCTAAATCAATCTCAATCCTTCTAGATTAATTAATTCTCTATTTATGCATGTTATTTACATTTCTTGATCTATTTCCATCTTTCTAAGCATAGGGATTAGCATCTAGTAAGGAAGATAACCACTTCTTGGATCCAACATAGTCTAAGAAACCCCCACATACATCTATCTAATCCAATTCATTTCAGTTTTATAGATTTTATTGTAGCAAAGATACATCTAATTTGCGCATGTAGCAAACATCATGCGTCCAAGGTAACATAAACCCTCTATCCTTCTGAGTTGGCTAGTTTCTTCAGTAGACAATGCTTTCATTTACATTAAGAATGGGAAATTTGGACAACATTAAGGTCCTTGGAAATAATTTTATAAGAAACATTCAAAAGTGTGATAGGCCACCAAATAGTAATCAGTTCCATATTTCCTACTTTATGGATGAACTTGATGTTTCCTTAATTAACGAAGCTCACTAGTGATTTGGATTAGTGGGCTTCATTATAGACACAAAGTAGATTAGGGCCAATAAAATACCAATTAGCTTTATATAAATCACAAGTAAATCCCCCCATCCCAGGAGATTTATCATCATCTAAGCACTTAAGAGCACCATGAATCTTATCTAAAGTAAGAGGATAATTGCATCAAGAAAAATCATGAGAATAAATTTTGACATGAATGGCCTCAACACATTGTTTCATGGTAGCCGCTCACTTATTGGTAAACTATTGCACTTGGAAAACTAACTAATTATCTTCCATAAAAGCATTAGTGATCTATGGTGTTTCTGTGAGCTGAATCTAAGAAACTTAAATAACTTTAATTATTTCTAGAGAATACTTGAAATAAAAATATTTAAAAAATTCTTGCACGCTTTGTCTCCCATCTTGAACCAATGCAGCCTTGATCGGATCTAGGCCACACAATTTGTGTGATATTCCATCATCTCGAGCTTATGACAAATGTTAGAATCCGGAAACACAAGATGGGTATCGAAAGGATTGGATTCAAGGAGAATTAAAAACCTGCATAAATGTTTTATACATAGGTGAGTCTGTGTGCTTACGTACCCAATCAACTTGGTTTTGTCATCACCAATCTAGCACTATGATAATTCTCCACTGGGAACTCCTCGTGCTATGATTATTTACTAATGCATAGCTTTTAGTTTAGTGGAAGTAATCTGGAAACACAATAACAGACATAACACAAGAATAACATAGACTATGATATAAAGGAATGATGACAAATCTAAAATATAAATGAAATTATATTATCAACATGAAATTGTTACAATCTCACCCATGAAGTACTACAAGTGTTACCAACTCCACTTGCCTTCCACCAATAACTATGGGAGAAACTTCACAATTACACCTCTTAATGGTTTCTTTAACACACCTTCTAAAGGATGGCTTCCTTCACACACTTACTCATACAATATTTCTCACTACTTCCTTCTATGCTAAATGAGGGGGGTGGCCTCTCTATTTATAGAACTTTCAGGATTATCCACCTTATCTCTAAGATAGGATAAGAAATCTACTCTGACGAATCATATCCCATACCTTAACTCTTATCTTTACATGTAAGCTTATCTTGTAATATAAGATAAACCTTATCATTTCACATGGGTTCCACCTTTTTAGAATTTTTACAAAAAAATACACAAAATATTTATGACATCACTCCTTGTCCTTATTACCAATATAATATTTCTAATTCCTAATCATGTAGACCCTTCTTCTCTACTTACCCTAACTTTGACATTTTAACATTACCGGACTACTTACAACAAATATTTACTTTTTACCACAACATTCCTATCGTACTTTGACTGTTACCGTATTATACATTATTGGCGGTGGCATACCGGTAGTGCTGTTATTTTCTATCGAACGCCACTACTAATTATACTTAACAACATCCTATTTCTAATACATACATTAATGAAATAAAAATTATGGAAGAAAATTTTAGTGTCGACATCTTCCCTCTTCCTAGCTTCTACTCCGTCCTCAGAGTAGACTATTCTGGTGCTTAGAAAATCTTTAACTTGTCATGGTTGAACCACTTCATAATGGGAGTGCCATCAAATTCCTCCAGTCAATATGTACCATTTTCATGCACAACTACTATTTTGTAGGGCCCCATCCATTTGGGAAGAAATTTTCTCTGCCTTCTTTTATTGTATCTGGAATCATATACTAGAACCAAGTCATTCACATGAAATGGAGACCAATGGATCTTTTGATCAAAGTATTTCTTCTACTTCATTTTCTTCTTATAGCTTGTATCTTTTACTATTTCTCTCATTTCCTCTAGCAAATGAAGATGCACCAACCTCTCCTTTACCGAATCACTTTCATCCATCCTTTCATTTTTCATGATTCTTATAGTGGGAATATCAAACTCAATAGGAAGAACTGGATCAATGCCATAAGCCAACTTAAATGGGGAGTATCCTATTGTTGACTTTGATGTTTCCCTATATGCCCACAATGCTGCATGAATCCTTTTATCCCACTTATGTACCTGCAAGGCTGCATCTTTTTCTAGAATTTGACACAACATAAAAAAAAATTATTCCACCTTTCCATTTGTGCTTGGCTTGTAAGTTGTTGCCTTCCTGTGCTTAATAGAAAACTTGTTGACTAGGGATTCTACCACCTCATTAATGAAGTGGATTCCTTGATCTGTTACAATTTCTAATGGACAACCAAATCTGGTGACAATGCATTCATATATAAACCTTGCCACTTCATCCATGGAAGTTGTTTTCAATGACCTAGCTTCAATCCACTTGGTTAAATAATCTGTGGTAACTACAATATACTTATTTTGGCATGGGGTAGTTGGAAGTGGACCTAGAATATCTGTTCCCCACTTTTCAAAGTGACCAAGTGAAATAATAGGGCATAATGGAGCTGATGAAGTCTTATGGTTCCCATGTATTTGAAAAATATCACATGTCTTACAATAATTATAACAATCTCTAAAAAGAGTGGGCCAGTGATAACCTACATCCAAGATTCTTCTTGCTGTAAGTTGTCCCAGAGAAGTTTCCTCCACATGTACCATTGTGGAATTCTTTTATTAGCTCATTCCCTTGATCACGTCCAACTACCATCTTGTACTGTCCATTAGGTCTTATTCGAAATAATACTCCATGTAGAATAGAATATGAACAACTGGCTTGAGTAATCTTCTTCTTAGTCTTTACATTAGCACCATCAGGAAACTTGAATTCATTTAGATAATTCCAAATATCTATGTATTCACTAGGGATTGTATCAAGGGATAACAATAATGCATCTGAGAAATCATCATCATCACAAGATGAACCTAAACCATCATAGACTCGAGAGAGCGCATCTGCATTGACATGTTTATTTCTTAGCCTATCTATAATATCAAATCCAAATTCTTGTACAAAAATTATCCATCTTACTATCCTTCCTTGATGGGTTAGGCTTATTTACAATATATTTTAGAACCTGATGATCAGTTACAACAGTAAATTTCTTCTCTAGAAAGTAATTTCTAAACTTCTTTTACAACAAAAATGATAGATAGAGCCTCTTTTTCCGTTACAATATAATTTACCTCAGTACTACTCATTTGTCTACTCCTAAAGTAAACTGGATGATCATTCCCATTTTCATTCTTTTGGCTTAGAGTACTTTCTAATGCTACATTTGAGGCATCAGTATACACAATGAATGACTTTCTCTAATCTGGATTCTTTAAAACAGGTGAAGAACACCAAAGCTTCCTTTAGTTGTTCAAAAACTTCATGCACGCCTTCTTTCCTGGTTCATAAGTAACATCCTTGTTCAAGAAATGGGTTAGTGGCTATGCAATCTTTAAGAAATTCTTAATGAACATTCTATAGTAACCCATATGGCCTAAAAATGATCTCAACTTAATTCTATTCATAGGAAATGGTAACTCTTTGATTTTTGACACTTTATCAAGATCAGTACCAATACCATCTTTGGATACAACATGCCCTAACAAAACACCTTTAGAACATTCAAAGACACACTTTTTAGGGTTTAGTGAGGCTTGTGCTTCATCTAACCTTTGAAATGTTATCTCCATCTAGTGTAGGTGGTCCATTTTTCTCCCATAGATGTAAAAATCATCCAAAAATACTCTGATGAAGCTTCCAATGTAGGGTTCAAACACCCTATTCATCATGCATTGGAATGTTTCTAGAGAATTACACAACCCAAAAGGCATAACTCTATAAGAAAAAATTCCCCAAGGAGTGGTGAATGTGGTCTTCAGCTTATCTTTCTCCACTATATGAGCTTTGTTGTATCCACTATATCCATCAACAAAATTATAGCACTCCTGGCCAGCTACTTCATCCAAGATATGATCTGAGAATGGAAGAGGGTAATGATATTTCTTTATTACCTTGTTGAGCTTTCTGTAATCAACACAAATGTGTAACTTCCCATTCTTTTTTATTGAGATCACAACGGGAGAAACCCATTTTGAATTCTCCACAGCAAATATTAATCCTGCATAAAGCAACTTATCTATTTCTTCTTTTACACTCTTGGAAAAATTAGGATTCATTCTATATGGCATTTGATTTATGGGCTTAGCACCATCTACTAGCTCAATAGAATGTTCTACCCAACTTACTTGAGAAAGTTCCTTGTAATCAAAAGTGAATAGGTGTATGTACCTTTGAAAGAGTTGGAGGTAGGATTACTTCTCATTCTCCATCACAACATCACCAATCTTTATTTGTTAGAGATGATCATCAATTTCTTCTTCAAATAAATTGATGGGTTCATGAGTTGGTGTGACTAGAAGGATATCCATAACCGAAACATCAACCTCACTTTCTTCATCTTCTGTGTCCACTTCAATGGTACTAGAGTAATCATAGCATGTCTAATCATCAGTTTCATCACTTGAATCCACAAGTTCTACCTTATGATGCTGAGGGATCACTTTTATCTTCATCCTTTCTCTGCCACGTCTAAGTGTCATGAAGCCTTCATTCCAATAGTTTCTTGCATGAAATCTCCTTAGCCATGGCCTTCCTAACAACATTTGGTATGCAACAGTACCATTTTTCATCACTTGAAATTCTACCACACATACAACACCCATAACAGATATTACCACATCTGAAACAACACCTTCTGTTTTAGTTTTTCACTTATTTAATGACCTTAACATAAGTGTTGAGGGGGTGATCAATTTTTAAACCCAACATTTTTCATTACAGACTCGGTCATTACATTAATTGCAACACCTCCATCTACTAAGACATCATGAATTAAAATACCATTACATAATACCTCAGCGTGTGGAGCATAGAGATTCACATTTTACTTCCAAAAAAGGGACCTCAATCTCCTTCCTTCATCGAGCATTGAAGATCCACTTCGATTAGACTCCTGCCTCTTCTCATGAAGACATAATCCAGAAGTTGACCATATGTAATATTTTTAGGCCTTTTGGATAAATCTTCTAAGATGGAGTACAATCTCTTGCCCCTGTGAAATCAGAAAATCTTGTACACCCAACTTTCTTCTCCTATGTTTCTTACTAGTTTCTCCTTTCATCTTCTTAGGATCATTTCCATCTTGGTTATCTTTTTCTTTCTTTCTTTTTGTTACAAACACATCAATTTGATTATTTATGCTCCTATCTACTACATCAAAATAATTCACATGTGTTTTTCCTTTATCATTATCTCTTGTACCAGATGTAGAAGCTCTATCTAGATAATATATACTTATAATGACCCTTTTTATGACAACCATAACATACAACTTGAGAAATATATCTTTTTGGACCTCTATGTCCTCCCTAAGAACTAAATTATTTTCCTTGAAGAAGATTAATAGTTAACAGGCCCATCTTCTAATGAGCAGATATTCATACTCAGTACATTTACTAGGAGAAATATTTGTGCTCACCGAGAGTGGTTGTGGATTTTGGACCAAAGGTGTTGGTGTAGGCTCTACCTTAGCAACAATTTCTTTGGGATCTTCTTCCATGTTTTCTTCTTGCAACTTCTTGTAATCTCCTTTGCTTGTTCAAGGGTCGCTAGGTGGTCATACTTCACTCATTGTCTTATATCTAGCTTCATCCCAAGAATGAAGTGCTTAGAGAGGATATTATCCACACCATTCATCAACCCATCTGCTAATCCTTCCTTCCAAGATCTAGGCATCAAGCTTCCTCCTTAGCTCTATAACATAAGCATGATGATCCCTTATCTTCTCTTTCTCTCCTTGGGATAGCTTTGTGACAGTTCGATCATGAGATCTACATATTTCTATTGTTCACCAAATTCTTCAAGAAAACTTTCAGTTAATAAATCCCATGAGATTTTTCACATTATCACCTAGTGTTTCAAACCACCTAAGGGATGAACCATCACCCAAATAAGGTAGGAAAAAAACCAATCTGATTATTCCCTTCTTATGAGGCCATTACAAACTACAAGATTGTTTAAATGACTTGAATGAAAGAGGAAGCATCTTTATTAGATTGGGCTGAAAAAATATGAATCTTCCCTATTTTTAAAAGTAACCATAGTGAAATACCAACCCACAAGTACAATCAACGAGACTTATGTGCACAAATAATTGAGAATCACTATAATAGAAAGTGACTTTACACCTTTCTACAGTAAAATAGAAATGACCATGGTAAACTATGGTAAAATCTTGACTTACTGCGGTAAAAACTTAGAATATTTACAATAGTGGTAAACACTATTCACGGTAAAAAGTGAAGTTACTGAATAGGTAAATAGTATTCATGACCTAAAAGTGACTTTACTACGGTAAATACTATTCACGGTAAAAAGTGACTTTACCATGCATAACTACTATGCACAATAAAAAAAAGGTTACCCTCCAAATGATTTTTGACTAAGTGGGAATATCTCTCTAGAAAATCCACCAACATAGGAATGTGATCCCAGCAACGGAACCAAAATGTCAACACCAATCCGGGGTACTATGATAATTCTCCACTGGGAACTCCTTGTGCTATGATTATTTACTAATGCACAACTTTTAGTTTGGTGGAATTAATCTTGAAACACAATAACAGACATAACACTAAGAATACCATAGACTATGACACAAAGGAATGATGACAAATCTGAAATATAAGTGTAAATTATATTATCAACATGAAATTGTTACAATCTCACCCATGAGTTACTTCAAGTGTTACCAATTCCACTTGCCTTCCAATAATAACTATGGGAGAAACTTCACAATTACACCTCTTAATGGCTTCTTTAACACACCTTCAAAAGGATGGCTTCCTTCACACACTTACTCATATAACTATTTCTCACTACTTCCTTACTATGCTAAATGAGGGGGGTGGCCTCTCTATTTATAGAAATTTCAGGCTTATCCACCTTATCTCTAAGATAGGATAAGAAATATACTTCTGATGAATCATATTCCATACCTTAACTCTTATCTTTACATGTAAGCTTATCTTTTAAGATAAGATAAACCTTATCATTTCACATGGGTTCCACCTTTTTAGAATTTTTACAAATAAAATACAAAAAAAAGTTATGACATCACTCCTTGTCCTTATTACCAATATAATATTTCTAATTCATAATCATGTAGACCCTACTTCTCTTCTTACCCTAACTTTGACATTTTAACATTACCCAACCACTTACGACAAATATTTACTTTTTACCACAACATTCCTATTGTACTTTGACTGTTACCGTACTATACATTATTGGTGGTATCTTACCAGCAGCACTGTTATCTTCTATCAGACGCCACTACTAATTATACTTAACAACATCCTATTCCTAATACATACATTAATGAAATATAAATTAGGGAGGAAAATTTTAGTGTCGATAGTTTCTAAATTGATGGAGGAATCGAGTGGTGTGCTTGATCACTGCCTCCCACCACTCAATCCAACTACCTGAAAAAGGTGTACATGGCACCATATTCTAAATTTTGGAAATAAGAGGGGCCACCCTCAAGTGACTCAAGAAGGAAACATTAAGAAACAATTTATTAGAAGATACTTTGAAGAGGGCCCTACGTTAGATAATATTTAAAGAGATCAGACAATGATCTGAAAAAAGAACATCAGACCACACCATGACAGGGAGAGGTATTACATGTCAAAATCAAAGATATGTTGTTAAGAGAGAAGCACACGATCCATAATTTTGAAAACATGATTGGATCCTTCTCAAAGATTGGTCCAATTATACCAAGCTTGAGACTTAAATTCATGCCACAACTGGAGAAGAGAATCATAAATCCCCCAACAAATTTTAAAGTAATACCAATTTTCATGCTTTCCGACACACCAATGCATAAGGAGGGCGTCAAGTTTTTCATCAGGAATTTCAATCATATTAAAGAAACCATAAATCAACTAATAGGAAAGAGGAAATTTATCCTCCACAAATTTCCATAACACTATCCTTTATGTGCCATCATTAGAAGCACAAACGTTAAGCATACCAAAGCAAAGATAATTAATATCCATAATCACCCATATGACCCATTTTGAAGGATCGTGGCCCAATGAGGTAATTAACATTGAAAATTATGGGGAAATGGAAATAATAGAACCACCTTTTCCATAACTATGTAGAACATGAAAATGTGAAAAAATAAGAGCAATACAAGTTAGTGTATTCTATAGAAAAAAACTAGAAATTTTAACTCCTTGTAAACAAATAATATCCAAGCTACTAAATCACTGATAGGATAACCACATAGAATATTTGCAAGAGGGCTCTATGAGACCCCAAAAATTCCAAGAGATGAAATTTATGAAAATTTAGACATGTCAAGATCACCCTGATTGTCTCTAACACCATCCTCTGAGCCAAGAATTGTAAAAAATTTAGCAAGCGGGATCTAGTTTTAATTAGATATCTCAACATGGATGGAGTAGTGTTTAGCCCTACTTTATCCATGTGATCTTGTTATCCTGTAAAATTGACAAGGGAAATTTGTAGGTAACCATACCAAAAATTCTGTTTTGGCCCATAGGGAAGTTTGATAACGTTCGAAATAGCCCAAGTCTCCCTTTCGAAAATAAAGTTGTTTCAAAACTTAGCAATTTTTTGCTTATCCTTCGACGCAAAAATTTGTGTGTCGACATAATCCAAACTGTGCCCTTTTACACTAGGCGCATGTTTACTCGTGTCGACATCAAGAAATTTGCGCCCCCTTTTAAGTCCTTTAGCGCTAAAATTATTATGTTAACATCAAAAAAATTGCACTAAGCATTTCCTAAGCGTGATTTTCCTTGTGTTGACACTCCGGAAATCACGCCAAAAGTGGTTGGTGAGTTCATAAATGCTGATTCTTCTATAAATAGGAGCCTCAAAAATGTCATTTTCATGAATTGGAAATTTTGAAAAGTATTTTCTTTGTGCGTGTCAGTCATCCCTGTCAGTCCTCATGTGTCATTTTCAAGCTTGTGGACCCCTATGTTTTTCTTCACATTTTATCAATCTGGGTAAGTGGCTCCTCTCCCAGTTGTGGTTTTTGTTTTGTTGTGTTCAGTGTTAGAATCTGTGTCAATGGTTAAAAGCCAAAGAACCTAATAATTTTCCAACCCAGCTAAAACCCTCTTTTCCTCTCCTTCCAGATCTGTAAATCTGGAAGGCCCAAGCCGCTGAAGTAAACCAAAAATCATCTATCCCCACTTGTTGCCTTGCCAAAAAAAACCCTCTCTTCCTTGCCATCTGAGAAATCCAAAAGAGAGAGGAAGTGAAAATCAAGATATTTACAAAAATTGTTAAACTGTTAAGTCCTTGGCACACTGTTTTTCTCGTAGCATCTTCCAAATTTTCACTCTGGCGAACTTTGCACTCATGCAACATGAATTTTTTCCACGCCCCACGCACCTAGTCAAAGAATACTTAGCACCAATCCAAATTGCACCATTTCTTACATGGTGCCACTCTTCTCATGTCGACAAATTCCTAAAAACATCGAAGCATAAATATGTTGTCTACTGACAAACCTGCACCATGTGCTTCTAGGTCCTCTGGCACATAAAATTGTGCATGTTGGCATCCATAAAAGTGCGCCTAGCCATAAAATCTCCTGCAACCTGCTGTAAACTTGCACCTCGCGCCCTAAGGCTTAAAATTGCTTGTTCTTCCTTCTCCAAGATAAACTTAACTATTTTCTCACACATTCCAAGGTGTTATGTTATTCTTCAAACTTTCATCATGAATAAACATGATAGTTGACATGGCTCTTCTATGTGGACCTTTTTGATACTTCTTGCATAACAACAACATTCGTTCTTGAACTCATATATGTATTCATCCAGACAAAGACCAGCTAGGACCGCAGTCAAAGCTAAAGCTAAACAGTTAGAGAAAGAAATGAAGTACAAGTACCAGAAAGTCAGAATGCCTGACTCATATGCAGAATGCGTGGCCTTGACATCAGAGACTCTTAGTTGGGTCATATTGACATGGAATGATTTCTAGGTAAGGACCACCAAGGTGAACAATGGCCCTTGGATGAATAAGTTAATAGGTAGTGGATTGCACTTTGCAGCTAGGCTTCCGGTGAATGCCGTTGAATAACGAGTTCATCATATTGATTACTCGATGTTATAACAAGAACACTAGATGTGTTGAAAACAAAGAACATGAGGCAATCATAGACCTCATAGCTCATCACTTTGAGATGATCCTGGGCATTCCTCATTATAGGCAATATGTGGAAATAAGTATTGAAGACTGCAGGAAGGCATGGGATGATAACAAAGATCAGTGCATACAGATGATGAATGAAATCTATTTAAAGAACAAAAATTCATTGACCAGATGGCCACAAACCATCCACCATAGTGATTTTAATGAAGATTTGAGTGATACAATCACATTCATGAACAAAGTATTTGGATTCCTTGATGCCCATTATTTCCATAATTGGATGCTGAGATACCTAGAGAACATGAGCAAGAATGCACCCGATCAACGCTTCAGCTGGGGTGAAATCATAAGTGACACCATCTCACAGCATCTTCAACAAATTCTAATGATTTGGGCAGTTCTACATGAAATCCTACATTGTATACGCCACTGCTATAGGAAGGGATTTCGTAACGTTAACTCAAAATGGAGTTTGGCCCCAAGTCAAGGTATATGAGTTCTACCCAGAGCTAAGGCTCGAAGCCAACATCTCCTAGTTCTCCAAAATAAATGATGCCTTCTTCTATGAGGTTATTTTTTTGACTGAGGCCAAATATGAGGCACAATCGAACCAGCCTAAGTGTAATTACTGCTACAAAGAAATGGGGAGCATTGTTCACACAATTCCCCACATTCACATATCTCAGAGTTGTGAATTTTGAGGGAGAGCCCATGAAACTACTAAGGTTTGCAAGGCCAAAGTTGGTCCTCCTGGAATTGTCAAGGCAATTAATCACTTATCATGATAGGTGTATGAAAAGAAAGAAAGGAGGAACTCCATTACCCTCTTACAGTTGGTTTATACACCTTCCCTACAATTGCTAAATCATGGGAGATGTACACTGAGTTAGAGCTACTGAATTTAAAGTACAACTTCCCAGCAAGGCCAACCTTTGACTGTCGAAGTTTCCTCCCAAAGGAAAAAATTGATCTCATCCATGTTCCCCAGATCGAGGACATTTGGATAGACCTAACCCATGAGATAGGACATTAGGTGCAGAAGGATCAACTCCTGGCTAGCTTTGGAGGAAATCATCCATTATGGTGTTGTCCATTGTCCCAAATAAATTCAAAGAGACTGATCAAGAAATTTATCAAGTTTACATTGACACAGATGGGGACAACTGGCCATTCAGAGAAGATCTACAGAGCTAAAGCTCCAAAGACCATTCAAGAAAGGGTCAAACCCATATTACAGTGCACCGAACATTTGTGCAATCTGAATGGCCTTACATACCTTGGAGTTGACTTCACAACTTCTCCTTTAGGCAGTGCACCTCCATGGCTGGTCTGTGTGCCTGAAAGGAAAAGGAAAGCACAAGGTGGGAGAACCAAGTAGACAAAATGAAACTCCTAAATACCTTCCTCCTACTTCTGAGGAGCAAGTAGTCGACCTGGTGTCTCCATGTGGTGAAGAAACAATACATATTCCAATGGATACATCCTCCCAAGATGATGTCATGACTACAACTTCTGAGGTACCCAACATTCCTTCTTCTCACTCCTTCCTACTCCTATCATTCAAGCATCTATTCCTATGGATGTTTCCTCTCCTCTCCCTTCCTCCCTTCCATTCTCCCACCTCTTCCATCTTCTCCTCTCTCACAAATCTGTCAACCATATACTTCCTCAATCATGTTGTACAGATCCCTTCTATTTCCTTGTCCTTCTCTTCTCCATTGGTAACTCCAAACCCAATAAGCATCGGTGTGTCGGACTCCCTATCAATGCCAACATCGAGTGTTTCCACATACTTCCCTGAGGTATCTACAGTTTCTTCCCCCTCTCACTCCTATTTCTTCTTCTTCCTCCGCTCCCACTCCCATAATTCTTGGTTGGATTTCTGACCATCTGAGCTAGAATAAGAGGAAAGTTTACCATTGTAGCCATGGATTTCTCCATCATTCTGAGGAAGGGAACCAAGAAGCAGAAAGCGATAACTCATTTTTCTAAAAGCACTTCAAGAGAAAGAGTCATGCAGATAGCTTTCCCAAATCCCACCAAGAGAAAAGAAGATCTGTCTCCCACAGACTTCACGGTGACTCAAGTCACAATGGGGACCTCATCTAAAAGCCTACAAGGGGAAGCCTTGTCTGTTGTGGATTCTCTCTACAAGAAGCTCCAAGAGGACAAAAGAGGATAAAAAGATACTTAAAGAACAAAACAAACATCTCCTACAAGCATTGTAGAAAATGGGCAACGCTCCTCCAGTAATTGCCGCGGAATCCATTCAAGTTCCCAGTCAAGAAAAAATGAATGAATATATTAAGATTGGTGAACAAGGCATGGAAGTATCATCCTAGATTGAATGGACTCCTTAGAGATGGTAAGGAAGTACTTAGAAAATTCACATTTCTTTATCATGATATAATACAAACAAATAAGGAGTCTACAAAGCAGTAGTAGGTTCCCTATCTGAAGAGTTGGATAACACCAAGTTGCAGTGGGAAATGCTATGATTAATGGTTAACTGCTCAGCTGATGACCTATTGAATTTCAGTGCATTATCAATCACCCGTGTATACATAAGAAGGCTCTCACTGCATTAGATTACCGGGTTGACCAAATGGAATATATCCTGGAGAGAATCGATAAAGCCAAGGATGAAGCCCTGGAAGTACGATACAACATGGAGGACACAGTTGCAAAAATGGCTCCAGGGATGCTCGGTGAATCAGGTAACTTGCGGGAAGTAGATGACACATTCTAACATTTTGAGACTATCGTCACTCAAGGTTTGGCACCTGAGGTCACTTTCGACCAAGAGTCAATCAATAACCTCTTAGCCTGCCACGATTTCATTGGCTTTTTGATCGATGCTTGCGAGAATTTTGTCGAGTTACCTGACAAGTTCAAGAATGAGAAAGAAACCTTCGAAGTCATTCGTGACCATTCTAATGGTCCTGAAAATGATCAACTTCAAGCAATGATCAGCAGATTTGCTGAAGTATTGAGTCGCAGTGTCACATCGAATCTCTTGATAAAAAGTAGGATACCTAGTTTGTGCAAACTAGATGACGATGAGTAGTTTCTTCAAAAACTGGGATGCGTCTAATCATGATCCTTGACCAAATATTTAAGAGAAATAATAACCTAAACATAGGATTTCAAGTGGATTTAATCCATGATTGTAACGTTTGAACTCGCATTTTCACATGGGAAAACTTGCAAAAGTCAACATAATTGACTTTTTGAAGGCATGGTTCTATGAAAAGAGGGGTGATATCATTTTGTAGATACCTTGTAAAACTAATTCTTGTAAGTTGAATACCATGCTATCTTTTGTCTTCATCGCATGCATCATGTCCTTCAATAACTCCTTGGTACTTTGAAATGATCTTATTCTTGGAACAAGAAGTGATGATTCTTGAGAAATAATTCATGAGCTCTTCCACCTTGAAGAAATATTGAGTATATACATATTCTGACTTTGAACTTAATATGAAATTAATATTCGCTATATATGATTGTTATTCCACCTTTTGCATCTATCTTGTCGTTCATTTTGCTTAGATTCATAGCTTCAAAATTTGAAAATAAATGCTCATCAGTGATTGAAATAATCACCTTCATTTGACTGTTCAATCTTTATCTCCTCTATCACTACTATGCATACATAAGCACTAAACCTAAAAACCTTATTGTCTAATAAAATTGAGCTTTATCAACCCCTTTCATCATTTCCTTCATCACTTGCTATGCTTCCTTTGACTTGCTTTGTTCTTGAGTTTCTTCTTCGTACAAGTAATTCATTATCTTCTTTGACTGATTTTTCAAACCATCCTCTGAAGTTAGATTTTTCTCACCTTTTCACAGAGTTCTTATTTTCTTCTATTATCAATCATACTATGAATCTTGGGCACTTCTTATCTTGAAGAGTTTATACTACCCTAAAAGCTCATCTTTGGCTTGTTTCTTCCTTGAGTTCCTAAACCGACAGAATTTCAGACTTAACTCTTAGATCCATTTTCTCCTTCTTAGGGTGTAAGTTATCGTGAATGTATTCTTCGTTTGACCATGTTAACCAAGCTCCATATCTTCTTGAATTTACCTACTTTTCCTTCTGACCTTGTCACACTTCCTTCCATTCTACTGTAGTAGCTCTGGGAATCAATGGAAAATTTTCAGTTTCTCTCTCTCCTTCTCAACCTCACTCTTTCTCTCTCTTCAAGAAAGTTGTTTTCACCTTGCTTTACCTCAAGTCACCTCACCTAAGTGGATTTCATACCTCATATTTTTGTGTTTCTTTCTTCTTATCTTCTCTCTCCAAGTATTTTTCACCGGTAGATCTCTTCCTCTTTCTTCTTCAGGCAGAAGGATGTCAAACAATGGGTTTATATAGAGTCAAAAGCACTTAAATCATGAATGCCATGTTGTAGAATTGACCACAAATGTATGTGTTGGGAATTTTGAAATATTACTATGTTCTAATACCACTATGATGGCATAAAATACTTAAAAATCTAAATGCATCCAAAATGTTATATTTATCAAGGTTACAACTCGACACAATCTTGTCTCATTGCACTGAGCATAAAATAACTCACTAGTTCTAGTCATAGAATATCACCTTGCAAAATGCCAAAAATTTTAGACCAAAAGCACAAACTAGCTTATGTAACCATTTCACCCTATGTATTAGTCCTAGGTACCAATAATTACCAACTATCAAACTTACTCAAATAAATTGGCAAGTGGGATTATATTCGGGAGTCCACTAAGATATCTCCCAAAATGGTGTTTCTGTAAATACCAACATGGCTTCCTTAAGGAGTATGTCTATGGAGAGTTGGCGGTTAGAGAAATTTACAAGCAACCATGAATAAATGAAAACTATCCCTTAGGTGACCCATTATGGATCTCCTTAAACCAAGATATCGTAGGCATAAACCTCTTGACTTAATTTATCTATGAATTGTAGAAAAAATTCTAAACTTTCTCCCTCCTAGAGCCTAATTATCCTAATAAGGCAATCCCTATCCAAACAAAGTTTAACTTGACCTAACTTTATGATATTGGTGCAATCACTTAAAAACATAAAACCCTTATTCAGATTACCCATTACCTCATTTTTTATTTTTTACAAATATTTAAAGTTGAGCTTCGCTTTGAAAAAATTATCCACCACAACTTACAGCATTCCATATCCCTAATAGATGGAGATCTCTACCATTTACTGGGGTACTCACAAAACTTCTGAAAAGAAAAAGGAAACATTTCAATTTAGTAAAAACCTATGATAGGACCGCTGATAATATTCTTTTTTTCACTTTCTAGGAAAAATAGTACTATCAAAGGGAGTGACATGAGCGAACACATGATACCCTAGGTATAAGGTACGCTAAATCTGCCTCATATTACTTCATGGGATTTGTAAATTTTAATGCCTTATAGATTGTGCTCATGCTACAGATTTCAATGTTTATTATTGATTGTGATAAAATACTCAGATGAGAATAAAGTATTGTTTAATACCTTTTCTAATATTCCATAATGGGATTGTGTTAAGCTAATTGACTATAAAGTTTCTCTAATAGATTCAAACCTTCAATAGTTATCCACATCTTGCAACTAGCCTTCTCAATATCAACCACTTATAGCTAATATTGCCCTTACTATTATGCAAAGGAAAGAAATTTAAGAACTTCAAGCTCTGCACTTTTGTAAATATGTTCTAGAGTTTGTGTAGATGACTACTATCCAATCTCAGGATTTAATAATACATGTGAGGCCTTTAATAGTCATTTATCATCAAACCCTAGGTAGGGTTTCAATATGAACCCGAGAGGATTCTCTTCTTCACAAAATGCATAAAACTTGCTTTCAAAGTCTAAATATTTTCCCAGAGGTATTTTTCAACCCCTTATTGAATCTTGACTATCTAGTGATAAGTATTTTCTAAGAAATATTTAAATCTTATATAAAATTACCTTTCCCTGCTTTGTAAATGACAATTTTCTCACATGCAAGTATCCATCCTTAAAATTAATGACTTAGTCTTATAAAAAACCTGAGTTATGACTATGAGGCTTCCTCTGATTTACGAAAGGGAACATTCATAAACCACCTTCAAAAATGAGCTTTACAAATATTTTATCCAAGTTCCCGTGATGAAAATCAGACAGTAACAATTTTTTAAAGTAATTACTTAATTGTTCTAAAGGCTAAAACAAATTATATCCAATTATAAACCCCAATAAAATTTAAATCAATATCCTCACATGTAATAATTGATACCTAACCATGAATGGAAACTTCAAAGTAAAGTAACTATAATTTGAAGGGGTACATCATTGTCAAAAGAGGATGTAGACACCTAAAACATGCTTACACTTAGCATTTCATCCACTTCAACCAATTAATGATACTTTGTTAATCAACCCTACTTTTATCCATTCTTGGATGCCCATTCACAACACCTTCTCAGTCGTATTCCTCATATAATCATCTAATTTGGCTAATATCTCTCTTATTAGCTAAAAATTCCTCCTTTCGACCATTCAGAACCTTCCTACTTCTCTCTATACCACTTTTATTGGCTTTGTAGTCTATCTATCAGTCACAATTGGTTATCCAAACCCCTCCCAACTCTCAATGAGTCTCTAATCACTT
Organism: Taxus chinensis; assembly: GCA_019776745.2. Lineage (NCBI taxonomy): Eukaryota > Viridiplantae > Streptophyta > Pinopsida > Cupressales > Taxaceae > Taxus > Taxus chinensis. Next base: position 768,523,600 of record CM034148.1, on the reverse strand, counting down.
GATAATTAATTTTAACTAGCCTAAACCCTAGTTAACTAGCCTAAACCAAGCTTAACTAAGCCTAAAGAATGTTTATCCTAATTTAATATAAAAAATATTTAGTCCCACATGCACCCAACTTCCAAACTCTTCCAAACCAGAAACTATAAATAGAAGCCTAAGGATTTCCTTTCAAATGGTATTTCTCTCTCAAGCAATTTAGAAAGGCATTAGAAATCATTTGTGATAACTTTAAGCTATAGAACATTTGGATCTTGGCTATACTCCGTTGTTGAGAGCTCCTCCATCTTACATTCATCCATTCCAAATTTAGTTAGTAAGGGAAGATATAAAGCTTGGCCATGTAGCCAACTTGGAGAGATCTCTTCACTATGTTTGGGAGTAAACAACACATAATTTGATTGCTTAGAATCTAACTATGTTCACTTTCATTAAGCTTTCATAGAGTAGAGAGTAGTATATATTCTAGGGTTTGAATGTTTGTTTCAAATTTATGCATGCATAGATAGTTTCTTGTTTAGCTCTAATCTCATGGTGCATAGTTGAGTTAGCAAATATTTGAGGTTCTTTAGCCTCATTCTATATATTTTTCAACTTTCCATTACATACATTTGGCATACCAGACGTGCCAAATGTATGCAATGGAAAGTTTCAAAATCTATGGAATGAGGCTAAAGAACCTCAAATCTTTGCTAACTCAACTATGCACCATGAGATTAGAGATAGATAAGAAACTAAAACCCTAGCATATATACTACTCTCTGCTCCATGAAAGCTTAATGAAAGTGAACCTAGTTAGATTCTAAGCAATCAAATTTTTTGTTGTTTACTCCCAAACATAGTGAAGAGATCTCTCCAAGTTGGCTACATGGACAAACTTTAGACCTTCCCTTACTAACTATATTTGGAATGGATGGATGCAAGATGGGGGATCTCTCAACAATGGAGTATGGCCAAGATCCAAATGTTATATAGCTTAAAGTTATCACAAATGATTTCTAATGCCTTTCCAAAGTGCTTGAGAGAGAAGGACCACTTGAAGGGAAAACCTTAGGCTTGTATTTATAGTTTCTGGTTTGGAAGAGTTTGGAATTTGGGTGCATGTGGGACTAAAGCTCTTTTCAATCTTAGATTAGGATAAACATTTTGTAGACTTAGTTAAGCTTGGTTTAGGCTATTTAAACTTGATTATCAAGTGATTAGAGACTCATTGAGAGTTGAGAGGGGTCTGGATAACCAATTGTGACTGATAGATAGCCTACGAAGCCAATAGAAGTGGTCTAGAGAGAACTAGGGAGGTTCTGAATGGTCAAAAGGAGGAATCTTTAGCTAATAAGAGAGATATTATCAAAATTAGATGATTATCGGAGGAATACGACCAAGAAGGTTTCATGAATGGGCATCCGAGAATGGATAGAAGAAGGGTTGATTAACGAAGTGTCAATAAATGGTTGAATTGATGAAATGCTAAGTGTAAGCATGTTTTAGGTGTCTACAGTTGAATCCAAGATTTTTGAAGCACATGTAAAACAAGAAAATAACAAGATGGTTATAAAAAAAAATAAGGCACATTAGATATAAATTCATAAACTAATTCTATTTATAGGTAAAGTCTAAGAAAATTTACCTCCAAGGCAACCACATAGTAAAAACAAATATATAAGATACACTAGCTATGAATTTAATGATGATGAATTTTTATCCTTAGATTCATATTTTTGCTCATTTACTCTTTTAGGCCTTATGTTTCAAAGATTATATGTAATGATGATTCCTATGGTCCTAAGACATCCATTATTGATTAAGTTTTACACCCAATGTCTTGTTCAAAAACCAAGATATATATTACATGGTATTATTCGTTGGTTAATACACATTCACATTTTAACCCCATACCATTTACTATGATTATTATTATTATTATTCAATAATTATATGCATGCTACATTCTTTCATATTATCCCATATACATCCATACATAAAAACACCAAAATTTCCAAATCCAAATATGTTAGATTAATAAATATTTACATAACATCATAAGGGGCACGTGGTTCATGACACCCATGCCTCATAAGGGGGAGATTAATCTCTTCAACTATCCCTACTTGATAGGGAAATATATGCACTACAATTTATCTGTTTTATTTTTATTCCTCATTATATACATACATACATACATACATACTTTTGAACTCTGCCTTGCGTGCCTTCACTTGCGTGCTTCCTTTGGTCATGCGTGCCTATTTTCCCTTAAGATTTGGAAGCTATATTAGGGGCCCAACAAAATATATGCAAAGTTACAAATAAAATATATGGCAGTAGCATTAATATTTGTAGTTTATGTTTTTGTTCCTCATATATATATGTGTGTGTGTGTGTGTGTGTGTGTGTGTGTGTGTGTGTGTGTGTGTACACACACATACATACATACATACATACATGCATACATATATATATGTGTGTGTGTGTGTGTGTGTGTGTGTGTGTGTGTGTGTGTGTGTGTGTGTGTGTATGTATGTGTATATATATATATATATATAGACACATACATATCTACATACATACATATATATATATATATATATATATATATATATATATATGAGGAACAAAAACATAAACTACAAATATTAATGCTACTGCCATATATTTTATTTGTAACTTTGCATATATTTTTGTTGGGCAGCTAATATAGCTTCCAAATCTTAAGGGCACATAGGCACGCATGACCAAAGGAAGCACGCAAGTGAAGGCACACAAGGCAGAGTTCAAAAGGCTTCTTGGAGAACCAAGGACGCACGTGCCGCATGAAGAAAAATTCTGGACTTAAACATTTTTGGCCCTTTAGGTAGGACACATGAAGAACGTGTTCCATTTAGATAAGGTTCCAGCCTGGTGACAGGGTGTCCTGGAGGGAATATACCTTACGATAGAAAGATCCAAAAAGTTAATCATGACATAGAGAGGCATGCACTTGGGGAGACAAACACCTTGACACTTGGGGCCAGATCTGAGGTTGCAAAGGAGTTTGTTAGAGCTCAGAGGCCTATTTATATGCGTTCCCTTGGCAAAGAAGAGAGAGAAGTGCGGTAGCAGAGCTCTGTAAAATTACTGCGAGGACTATGGGATGAAAATGGGTACAGAATTCCAATAAGGATGTAATGGGGAAATGGGGAATGCAATGTTTATCTTGTGACAATACATGTATGGATCCACACATGACGCACGACTACAGTCTACCTTTTGTAATCATTTATTAGTAACACTATGAATGAATGTGATAAGGTTGCCATGACAAATGTATTAAGACTCTTTCTCTGTATTACATGCACATTTCTATTGTACTTCTGTTCCTGTATAATCGTGAATCTTACTTAAACGGTTAAGTATATTAGTGGATTTACAACTCTTAGTTCTATTATTTCCGTTGCGCGCTTTGGTTCTCTTATAACTGAAGGGGTGTAGAAGCTGTCCTAAGCTCTATAGTTCTTCATGTCTGTTAAAACACTAAGTCAGGATCATGAACTATGCCTTCCACTAAACTCACATAAAAGAGAGACTCAGCTCCCTCTCGCGTGCCTCGAGTGAGCGCCCAGTGCCCACTGGGTGATAGGCCAATGTGCATGAGGTTCCCTTGTTCTTAGTGGGTACAAATGTGACTACATCTTGGTTCTGTTGCCGAGACTTGAACCCGGGTCTCTCGGGTGAGAGTCGAGTATCCTAACCAACTAGACTACATATTATGTCATTGTGGTTTGAGATGTTGTATCACTAATCTTTAAAAGGTAAATCAAAATTGTTGGCTTCATCACCTCTCTCTACTCTAAAGATACTACTTAAGACTACAAATGGTAAATATGTATCTCATCATTTATATGTTTCGTTCCTAGATTTAAATTCTCAGCATTTATTATTTTTCCTCTTGTTACAATATTTGGATATTATTTTATGCTTGTACTCACCAGATAAAAAGATATGTATTATTCCCAAGATCAATATTTTCTTTCTCAGATCATAAATGGAAATTCTTCTAACACATGTTGTGAATTTCTCTTCTCTAATGCACCTATCATGGTGCTCCATTACCTAAAAAAATATTTTACGCTGCACAAATACAATAATCAGAAACAATTTGATGAATAATAATCACAATATAGATACTTGAAAATATGAAATATTTACATGAATCGTCAGTTTCCCAATTTTCATTTACACCAAATGTCGTAGAACTATCCCCAATGGTTATTCCTCTATTTCTAATCTTATTCATAAAATATATAATATTATCAAAAGTACACTAAAAATAATAAAAATAGAATTTACCAGTTTTTGTAATCACTTTTAGCACCTTCCACTTAAACTTACTCCTTTTTTGTAGTATCACATCTTGTTGTTGTGACATGATCTTTATTTTGGAGTTTTGAATAGAAAACTTGTGAAATTGACCTCTATACTCAATTTGACCTTTACTTTATATATACTATGTATGTTATAAGGCTATATTCCATTTTTTACTTTATTATAATACACAATAATTAGTTTAGGTTATATTTATATACTTTTTGCATGTCTCAATTTCATATGGGATGACAATTTAAATACGTAGAAAAATAATTGACCTTCCTACACACCATTTACACTTCTCAGTTAGGGCCATTTGACCTCGAAAATACCATTTTAATAGAAAATTCATAAAAATACACTTTCTTCCTCTCTATTAGAGTGATTATTCCTCTCCCACAAAAGGAGAAACTCAATTCTTATTATTAGACTCATGAGAATCAACCACATGGGGCATTATATCCATGCTTACAATACTTACATCTCTAGGTCCCACTTAGGGTATTTTTTCATAATTAAATGCATGGGTGTGACCTCAAGCCCCACGAACCCTTTTTGAATCTTTACTTCCACTCCACCAACCACCACTGTCGGGTGAATTAATATTGTGGCCGTTGAAATTGTTTTGGTCATTGAAAATTTTTCAAACCCACACCAACTCTATTCCACGTGGCCCCCATTCCATGAGCCCGTCCTCTCTCCTCCCCACAGATTTCAAACTGCTAGGATTAATCCCATTTAAAGTTATTTTGTGTCCATTTTTAAGGGGTCGTGTTTATTTTATGTGGAGCCAAATATATATTATAATATATCAGCAATATAATATGATATTATATATATTTGGGCATGCTTTTAGGAAGCAAAGAAAATGTATATCTTATATACGGGTAAGTATATATTTTTAGATATATTTACTGAAACAGAAAAATTGTAAAGGGGGATATTTATATGTATATGCAGCAATATGAGAAAGATAGAGAATAGAAAGAGAGCAGAAGCTCAAAGGAGATAGAGAAGAGAAGAGAAAGAAAAATAGAAGTACAACAACATAGTGAAGGAGAAAGGAAAAATACAGAGAGATAGAAAAGGAGAAAAAGTGCAACAACACAATAGAAATAGAGGAAAAAATATAAAGGGGAATATTTTACAAATAGATGTATGTAGCATCATAGAGGAAATTTTTTGTAAGAAAATGAAAAGAATATTTGGACACATGAAGAGAAACAAAAATAAAACATAGCAGTAGCTCTGTGATTGTAAAAAATAAAATTAATTGAATATAATACATTTTCATATGTTTTATTGTGTTTTGGTTGTGTCTTTCCCTTACTGGTTGTGTTTGGCACTAAATTTTGTCAACAATTTGGTATCAGAGAGAACAAAAAAAACTCAAACCCACTAGTTTTTAGGTTTTTATTTTCTAGGTTCAAATGTAATGGCTTCTAGTAACATCAACTCATGGAAACAACCCAAAATATTTGATGGGAAGAAATACGACATTTTATGCATTAAAATGAAGACTTTGTTATCTTCTCAAGAGATATAGAAACTGGTTGAAGGAGGAAATATAGAGGTAGCAGACCAGGCTACATTCAATGCTCTTACACAAGCACGGAGGAATGCTTTAAATAAAATAGAAGAAAGGATGTAAAATCTTTGATTTGCATACAGAATGCAGTTACTGATTCATTTTTACTAATGATAGAAGCAACAATTAATTTAAAGAAATCTTGGGACAACTTGTAGAATGCTTATCAAAGAAGTTACAAAGTGAAGGTATTCAGACTATAGATGCTAAGGAGAGAGTTTGAAAATTTTCTCATGAAAGACTCAGAGTATGTAAATGACTTCTTTACAAGGACTATGACCATTTTCAATCAAATGAGGACTAATGTTGATATTGTTGAAGAGCATAGAATCATAGAGAAGGTATTGAGAAACCTTGCAGCCAAATTTGACCTAGTTTTGGTAGCTATAGAAGAGTATAAGGACTTAAAACAAATGAGTGTTGATGAGATGATGGGTTATTTACAAACCTAAGAATAGAGGATGATTAGATTAGTCAGCTCCTCCAATGAACAAGAATTCAAAATAAACAAAAATGTTAGAAGAAGGGGGAGAGGAGCATACAATAGAGGGAGAGGAAGATTTAATGACTGATAAGAAGGTGAAAGTCACAACCACTTTCAAGAGCCACAGGAAAGAGGAAGAGGAAGAGGAAGGAACAAAAATACTTCCAGAGGTGGTTCTTCACAAAGGTATGGTAAATCAAATGTACAATTCTATTACTGTGAAAAATTTGGGCATTATGCCATTGAATGTAAAAAGAAATAATATGATTTGATAAATCATAATCATAATGGAAGATTCTCAAATGAAAGATAATTTGAACCAAAAAATAATGAACAAGGTGGAGCTTTCCTTTAAACTTGCAATGTAGTTGAGTAAGGAAACAAGTAAGTATAGTATTTGGACGTTGCTTGCAGTAATCATATGTGTGGAAATAAAGAGATGTTTAGTAATATAGATGAAGCAATCAGATCTGAAGTGAAGATGGGAACAGACAATAAATTTATTTTGATGGGTAAATACATTGTAGAAATTCTCACCAAGAAAGGAGAAAAGAAGCATATACATAATGTTTTCTTTGTTCTAAGATTGAAGTATAATCTTCTCAGTATTGGGAAGCTTGTCCAAAATAGATATAAGGTGAATTTTGATAATGGATAATGTGTTTTATATGATAAAGGTGGAAGCAAAAAGCTTATTGCAATAGTGCAAATGACACATAATAGAATTTTCCCTTTGAGGATGCAAAGTGTAGCAGGTGCAACAACATTCAAGAAAATGAGTGTCATCAATCCTATTCATTAATAATATCAATCTAGGGTTGGTGTCTGATGGTTGTATGCAATAGGAGAAAGATATTTTTGGAAAATAACTCCTTCAAAAACAATCCAAACTTACATTAATTAAAAGTCACACTTGCATACATGAAATAACACAATTGAAAAAATCAAAATCAAACTTGTATGAAAGAAATCACACATGCATAAATGAAATTTCTAAATTGAAAACAAATGAAAAATAAAAAAGACACTTGCGGGTTCACAAAAGAAATTCTATGAAAAGATAGATTACATGACATAAAATTAGAAATTCACAACAAAAGGAAAATTCCAAAATAAAGAAATAAACATAAAATATTGGTTCATCCTCCTTGCAATGAGTGGCCAACTCATTCTTTGGAATATGACTTAATTCAAACTTGGAAACTTTAATCAAAACCTACAGAATAATTTTACTAATAATATTGGAGAGAAAGAATGGATTTTCATTAATTGGTAAAAGATTACATACAAGAGTGTGGAAGCTTGCATTTATAGTTTATGCATCCAACCAACTCCTCTTTTTGGAAAATACAATCGAATATTCTACTTTTTCTAATTTAATTAGACCACGCACCAAGTGTGGACACCAAAATTATGTCATAACACCCTTATAACCCCGTTAATTAAATTAACCATACATTACATATTCATATACTATAGTGCACATGATTAATTGAATTAATTACTTTAAGTAATTTAATTAACATCCTCATTTGACCACCTCACCTAGACACCTCATCATGGACCTAATCTTAGCATGTTTCTTTTAACTAAGACTCAATTTCAACATAACTTAACCAACTGAGACTTAGTCTAACCCTAACATTAGATAACTATTCTTTCTCCACCAACATGCTTGTTTATGTAAGCATTAGATACCATTTTATATCCGTACCAATGAGCAGAATTGGCCAAAAGATAGCCAAGATCTGTTATTTTGGAAAACCTAGGATTTCCCGCCTTAACTGATGTCGGTTAACCCGCAACCGACACCGATCACCCTAACCATCATCAGTTACCATATATTCATTTTAGCAACCTTGTTCCAAGGGTTGGAAATTTCAAGTTTTGAGAGAGGTTGGAAATTCCAAGTTTTGGGAGAGGTTGGTAATTTCAAGTTTTGGGAGAGAGATATCTATATGCAATCACAAACCAGAGCCCTCTCACACATCTAGACACCCCTAGCCAGCACCAATACTGATCTGAACACATTGGCATTAACGTTAACATTCCAAGAAGCACTGTTACAACACTCACCACCTGTTTCACAGATCAACCATTGTTATCCTCCACTAACCAAACCTACAAATACAAGTGGTTTTTATCTGTATCATTCTATAATTTCTTAGATTGTAATCTTCTTTATCTTTGTTTTATTAGATCATATTCTCCTTTGCATTCCACCATCCTCACCTTCCTATCAATCCACCCATAAAACAACGTACCACCTTTTATCTCCCTATACCCAACTCCTAGGAATTCCTGAGCCTTCTCACCATTTTTACAAACCTAGCCATCCTTCTTCTATTCCCTATGTAATCACAAATAAGCTCCAAAACTAATTTTATTTGATTCCCACCATTCCGACACTACCGATGCTGGTGACCTTGATCTTCATCGATTTTCCCTTTAACGACATCGGTTACCAGATCGATGTTGATTACTGTGTCTCCTGAAAAACTTTCACTAATTTTACCTTAACACCCCAAAAACCTCATAGAACCTTACCCAAACCTTATACCCCACCTACAATCCTACCACATATCTTCCCAACTCTCTCTATAGACATAGAGAAAGCCTGGGCATCTATTTTGACATTCTACCATTATCCACCCTAAACTGTCATCGGTCATATCTAAATTGTTGTTGGTCTCACTATGGCCGGCATTGGTCTTGTGTCTGAAAACCTAGCTTAAGAAAGAAAGCTAATATCCATCCCCAAACTACCCAAAGTCATTTGTATCCTTTACTAGACCTCTGTCAGACCGGAAGAAACTCAAAACTACCTACCCAACCTCTAGATCTGATCATAACCCTACCTATTATATTATATTTTCTTATTATATCTGAATGAGATGCCTAAATCATATCAACTACAGCAGGATGTTATTTATTTATGATATTTCTTGCATTAAATTGTATTAAAAATTGGATTGACAACCATATAGGAAGTATCACACTTCTTGGATCTAGCACACGCTAGGTAGTCCACTGACATATATTGTTTAATAATCTTTGTGTGGTCTTTTTTTTACATTTACAAGTAGTTCCTCCTAGCCAAAAAGAAGTTTGTCATAATCAACCTAGATCAAAAATCAGAAACGTGAGCACAACCTTCAACCGACATCACAAACATGTATTCCTCCTTGGTCTATCATCCTCTATCTGTTTCATTAAATCTATTAAGAATCCGGTGAAACATTTTGGCACACCTAGTGGGACCTTCTCTTGGGTTCATTGCATTTTCTTCATATAGGGAAATCTTGTGTGTCTCTTTCTTTTTTGAAAAATACACATTTAATCTTCTCCTTAGTAACATTATTTTCTTTTAATTGTCTAAATGACATTTTTGATTTGGTGTTTATAACAAATCATTTCTTTCTTTCTACATTTGCATAGTAGTGAAAGAGAATGTTCTTGACCTATTCATCATTTTCTACATTAAATCTAATTGTCGATTTGGGTTCTAAAAAATATTGCATGTCATCCTTGTATGTTGCATTTTAGCTTACATTAAAAACTTAGGGCAACCTATATGCTGGAAGTCATACCCAACTAATGGTTTACGTACTTGAATTGTAGAAGAACTTTCTCTTCTCTCTCTCTTTGTCAAACTACACAAATATAAATTTACACATCTTCTTAAACAACACCTTACCTAGAAGAGAATTTCAATGATCACATGATCATAGGATTGACAGTGGGCACCCAGATGGTTTATGTGACTAGTCATTATTAGAGAAAGGACTGCCCCTACCAAAACATAACCTGAAACCACCATTAGATCTTACCTCTTCATAGGACACCTTCCCAACCAACAAAAACTTTGTTCTAAATTCACAAGTCAGTCTTAAATAACATAATCTAAAAATATAAAATTCACTTATAGGATTTTGTGTTTTTCTTAGCTTTTTCTTGAGTTGTGAGGTTGTATTCTTCATTGTCTTCTTCTTCCTTTCACACTCCGCCATCATAGTTGGTGTATTCTAACTATTTATTAGTGTTTTAGGGTCCAATACTATCATACTCAGGCTTTTGGGTTAGTATTCCATCTAACTTAATTCAAAAAATCAATTTTTCTTCTTTCTCTTCAAATTTAATAGTGACCGACGTCAATCCAAAGATCTTCATCGATTTACATCTAATCATCATTAGTTTACCTAACCAGTGTCAGTTTCTAGATCTTTTTGGTCATTCTACCCAAAAATAGCATTCATCACATCTTCTGTGTTGGTGTGTGTGACTGTCCAGTCATCGTCCACATCACCTAGGTGAGTCATCTCGCCTTGCGAGAGTCATAGGTCTTAGGAAGTCAAATGACAAGTGTCAGATTCTGTCATAGAATCTGACATTGTCATTTGCGTCAATGCGTCATAGGAGTTACATTCCTTATTTGGAATTGTAACTCCTCTTCTAGTGGCGTCATATGCGTCAGTCAACGTCATATGCGTCAGTGGCGTCATTGAGGTTCTTTCCATGTTTAGGCATGGGGGTTACACAGCACCCCTATTTGTACTTCCTATTTTTCGATCTATGAGTATGAGCAGACCCATTCTTCTTACTTGCAATCTTCTTTCCATTGTTTCGAATCTTGCGTATTGCATTGGCTTGACGTTACCATCGGAGTGCAACTTCGTTGTGGTGCATCACTTTTCGACATCGGTTCTCGCGAATCCCTCTTTCATGGTATCAGAGCTGGTTTCGGTAAACGTGCACTCTTCGTTTCTCAGTTGTTTATTACTTCTGGTTTCTTCTCATTTCCTCGTGTGCAAGTTTTTTTTTTTCGATTATCATTTTGGAATTATTGCTCACCTCGTATTGAGGTTTCAGCAGTTGCAAGTTAAGGTATTTGGTTGGTTTGTTTATCAGCTGAGTTCATATTTGGATATTTCTAGATCTTTGTGGCTGTTGTTTCTGGGTTGTTTCTTGCTGGTTGTGTTCAGATTCAGCTGCAGGGTAAAAGAAGAGCTCGTTTTTTGGCGTGGACCTGTGATTACTGGTTGGGATCGTTGTTTTTTCTTCACCGGTGTATACTCAGACTATTCTGAGCTTCTTCCTCATCGTTGTGGTTCCTTGCTGTCTCAAAACGTTTTTTGCAAACTCACTTTTTGCACTTGCTCGTCACATTTTTTGCAAAACTACTCACGTTTTTTCCTTGTCTCTCACGTTTTTTGCAAAGCTTCAACTTTCACACTCTCACAGTTTTTCCTCTGTTCTGAGCATTTTCTCCTGTTCCAGACGTTTTTTTGCCTTTCTGAGGCATTTCTCCCTTCCAGGCATTTTTTTTGTCCTTGTCCCCTGGCTGCGTTTTTTCTCCTTTGTTCCAGGCATTTAAACCTGTTCCAGGCGTTTTTTTATCACCTGGCTGCATTTTCAACTGTTCCAGGCATTTTTTTAACTGGACTCGATCCTAAGGCGTTTTTTCTCCTAAGGCTTTTCTCCTTTCCTGTGTTTTTGCACGCTGTTCTGGCGTTTTTGGACTGTTAAGGCATTTTTTTGGACTGGTAAGGCCCTCTTCAGCTGGCATTTTTGGACTGTTCTGGCATTTACTGACAGTGGACAGTCACTACATTATCTATTTTTACCTTTAATTTCATCCCCACGTGGCTTTCTCAGTCCGCTGCCAGGTAATATCTCTCTAAAAATACGTTTTTTTATTCACTTTTCTTAAAAAAACGTGGTTGCATTCTTTTTATCTTATCACTCTTCTAAAAAACGTGTTGTTTCATTATTTTTAAAAGGTATAAGGTAAAAACATTACATTTTATTGGCATTGTAAGTTTTTTGGCTTGTTTTATTATTACCTTCCGTCGAGTGCCGAAGACGAAGGGTGAGGTCCGGGATTGGCAGGTGGCTAATCCCCCCTCGCAATACAAACAAACCCTATCTCAAATTCCATGCCATTTCCAACGAGCATACATACGACACCTTTGCATGCGTTTAGGGCACTTTTTTAATCCGTTTGCAGGCTTATTGGCTTTTTCCTCATCAGTTGCGGGAATTGGTTTTTGCTATAACTTTTGACTCGTTGCTCGGTTTTGAGCACTTCTTTAGTCAAAGTTGCATGTTTTTTCACACTCTAGATGATGGGATCATTAGTTTTGTAAATGCACTAATTTTATAAAGTGCCGCATTCTGGGGGGTGTCTTTGTATTGCTTAATTCAGCTCATTTTTTCTTGAGCTTTGTTCTATTCCTTTTTTTTTGTGGACTTGTGAGCGCGTCCGCCACAGTCTTACAACAAAGGGATTCTTTTGTGTGACGTGAGACGCTGTTTCTCACAAAGCTCTTTCTTCCCCCTCTTGCTTCTCTCTTTCTGTGCTTGCTTGCAGTGTTGATCTGTTGTGCCCTACGAACCTTGATTGTTGTCTCCACCATTGCGCGTTATTACGCTAATTGCAAGGTGAGTGACAAACTGGTTCTCGGAACACAGTCGCATCTGGTTGTAATCAACGCACTGAATTATAAAGTGCCAAACTCGGGGGGGTGTAATTTTGTTCTGGGGTGGTTGTTTCCTTTCTCTCTCCTTCCTTCTGCATTCCTTGGTTCTATCTCTTCATTATGGATATCTCTAAAGTACCAGTGCTCACACCTTTTAATTTCTTCGAATGGAAATCTAAAATTATATTGGTTTTGTGAAGTAAAGGGTTATACCGAGTTACCATGGGGTTAGAGACCGAACCTACTGATGAACCCGAAAAATCTAAATGGTTCAACCGTTGTGATGAAGCCTTAGGTCTTATCTGTATGTCCGTCTCTCCCGACTTGCTCTTCCACATCGAAACTTCCTCAACACCCGATCAAGCGTGGAAAACGCTCGATGATATGTTTGGGAAGCAAGATGACATGAGAGCGCATGAGTTGGAGAACGAACTACTAGGGTTAAACCCTAGTGACTTTGAAAACCTACAGGCCTTCTTCTCAAAATTTGTCCGCACTAGAATGCTTCTAAAGGAATGTAAAGTGGATAAGAAAGACTCTCAATTGATCTTGTCGATTCTTTCTAAGTTAGGTCCTGAATACTCTGTTTTCGTTTCAACTTTTCACGCCACGAAAGCCGCCTTGGGTAGTACTTGGACTATGCCCTCCTTTGACAGTTTTTCGTCCCAACTCATTCGAGAACAGGACAAACTCATTCAAATGGGGACTCTAAAATCCAAGTCACATGCCCTTGTGGCGAATAAGGGCAAGAAAAATGAAAAGAAGAAAGAAACTAAGGACCAACCTAAGAAAGAAACCAAGACCAACCAACCCCCAGTTAAGCCCATCACTCATACTTCGACTTCTGAGCCTAAAGCAAAGAAGGAAAAGTATAAATGCTCCTATTGTAAGAATACTGGCCATGACGAGCAACATTGTTTTCGGAAACAAATTGATCACTTAACTCATTTACTTGAGAAGAATAAAATAAGTGTTCCTGAATCCGTTAAACAAAATGCTCAGAAAGGTGAGTCTTCTAATGCAAAGGAGACTAAAAATGAAAAGAAGAAAGGTAAGGCCCTCGTAGCTAGATCAGCTCCATCATCAACTTGGATTATCGATTCTGGTGCCTCGCACCACATGGCTTCTTCAGAGGTTGAATTCTCTAGCATTGAACCATGTGGCATGTCCCAAATCACGTTGGGTGATGACACTCATGTGTCGGTTTCCGGTAGTGGATCGGTAGAGATTGAAGGTGGAACATTTAACCAAGTGTTGAGTGTTCCCAATCTCTCTACCAATCTCCTATCAGTTTACCAAATCACCCACCTTGGTGAAGGAATGCGAGTGGAATTTGGTCCTAACTCGGTGATTATTCGTGAGCTTAACTCTGACTGCACTGTGGCTGAGGGAAAGGCAGATCACCGTTCACGGTTGTATACCTTTTCCCACTTCTCTTCTGATTCGACGCCCAATGCCTTGCTCACTCATGCAAATGAGGTTAGCAAGTTATGGCATGAGCGTTTTGGGCATCTAAATTATCGTTACCTTGAACAATTGAGCCAAAATGAAATGGTCAATGGGCTACCCCGAGTTAAGTTTTCTAAGGGTCTTTGTGAGGGTTGTACCCTTGGAAAGCACCCTGAAAAAAGCTTTGACAAGGGAAAATCCTGGAGAGCTACTCGTCCCTTGGATCTTGTTCATAGTGACGTTTCTGGCCCTTTTCCATCTCCTTCTTTTACTAGAGCTCTATATATACTAACCTTCATTGATGACTTTTCGCGTTATACTTGGGTATATTTTCTTAAGCTTAAGTCTGAAGTTTTTGAGCATTTTCAAAACTTTAAGGCTCTTGCTGAGAAACAAGCGGAACGGTCTATCAAGGTTCTTCGAACCGACAATGGAGGTGAGTATGTGAGCAACAGGTTTGAGGATTTCTGCACTTCTGAGGGGATTGCTTTGCAGCGTACAGTTGCTTACAGCCCTTCCCAAAATGGAGTTGCAGAAAGAAAGAACCGAACTTTAAAGGAGATGGCTACTTGTATGGTTCACTCGAAATCTCTTCCTCCACAGTATTGGGCTGAAGCAGTGAATTGTGCTTGTTATATTCAGAACCGTGTCCCACACAAGGCAGTAAGAGGGATGACACCCTTTGAAGCCTGGTTTGGACACAAGCCTGATGTTGAGCACTTTCGAGTCTTCGGATCCAAGGCTATGGCTCGGATTCCCAAAAAGAAACGCAAGGCATTGGATCCACAATCCAAACCTTGTATCTTTGTCGGGTATCCTGATGGCGTGAAGGGATATCGATTGTTGAACCCTACCACCCATGAGCTTTATATTGAGAGGAGTGTGAAGTTTGATGAGTCATCCTTGACTTCAACTTCCACTGAGGTCCTTTTGCCCACTGATTCAGATTCTGACTCTTCAGATGATGATGTTGTTGAGCGAGTTCCACCTCTCCCTGCTCCTCCCGATCCTCAAACTTCTGAGTCTTCTGATTCTGACAGTAGTGATGATGAGGACTATGTCCCTTCTCACTCAAGTGAAGAATCTTCCGACTCGGAGCCTGAGCCTTCGGGACCTCTTTGGGCCAGGAAAACTTTACAGAGTGCTGGAGATTTAGTTGGAGATCCTTTGGATGAGAGACGTACTCGCTCAGACTTCACTGGACCTCACTCCTTCTTCACCTCTGCTTCTGATCCACCATCTTTCCAGGAAGCTTCTGGGATTCCTGAGTGGGATTCTGCCATGGATGAGGAGTATTCCTCACTCATAAAGAATGACACTTGGGATCTTACCCTTCTTCCGAAAGGAAGAAAAATCGTTCGGTGTAGGTGGGTATATCGAACAAAGTATGGAGCTGATGGAGAAGTTGAGAAGTATAAAGCGCGACTTGTAGCTAAGGGTTTCTCCCAGGTAGCTGGGGTTGATTACTCAGAAACCTTTGCTCCGGTTGCGAAGATGACTTCCATTCGACTGACCCTTGCCATCGCTGCCGCTAACAGATGGGAAGTCCACCAGATGGACGTTAAGAGTGCCTTCCTTCATGGGGACCTAGAGGAGGAGATCTATATGGAACAACCTCCGGGTTATGTCCATGATCCATCCCTCGTTTGCAAATTAAAGAAGTCTCTCTACGGCCTTAAACAAGCCCCTCGGGCTTGGTATGCCAAGATGGACTCCTTTTTACTTGCATCAGGGTTCACTCGGTGTCACTCTGACCCAAATGTGTATATTCTGTGACAGGATGACTCCATGCTTATTCTTGTTCTCTATGTTGATGACTTGTTGATCACCGGTAGCTCTTCCTCTATCATTGATTCTGTGAAGATCTCCTTGGCCAACAAGTTCTCCATGTCTGACTTAGGATTGCTTCATTACTTTCTTGGGATCCAGATTTCACAATCTGACTCAGGAATTATGATCTCGCAGCCTAAGTACTCTCTTGATTTGCTTGCTCGGTTTCACATGTCTGACTGCAAGTCCTCACCTACTCCTTTTCTTTCTGGGATTAAGTTGGTTTCTGATTGCTCTTCCCCCTTGGTTGACGGTACCCTTTATCGACAGTTGGTGGGAAGCTTGATCTACCTTACTCACACTCGGCCAGATCTATCGTATGCCATCGGGATCGTGTCCAGATTTATGCAGGAGCCTCATGAGCTGCACTTAAAAGCAGCAAAGCGGATCCTTCACTATGTTCGTGGCACTCACACAGATGGTATTCATTACTTAGGAGGGACTGAGATTGACTTGGTTGGATTTACAGACTCAGATTGGGCCGGTGATCTAGATCATCGGAAGTCTACCTCAGGCTACAGTTTCACTCTTGGTTCAGGTCCTGTCAGTTGGTCCAGCAAGAAACAGAACGCCATTGCCATATCATCGACAGAAGCAGAATACAGAGGAGCAGTTAACGCTGCCACAGAAGCTGTTTGGTTACAGGGTATTATGACAGAGTTTGGCATCCACTTTCGGTGGCCTACCATTATCTACTGTGACAACATGAGCACTATCTCGATTTGTAGAAATCCAGTTCAGCATCAGCGGACGAAGCACATTGAGATTCATATGCACTTCATACGGGAGCTGATACATGAAAACATCATCGACATACAGTATGTTCAGACAGCTGATCAGGTTGCAGACATTTTCACCAAGCCCTTCACTGAGGTGAAGTTTCTTCACTTGCGGTCTCTTCTTGGGGTGAGGTCTGCTGCAGCCGCCCATCTTCTTCGGGCTATATAGTCCTCCTTCTTCTCCTCTTCTTCTTTCCAGAAAGATGTTGTTTGTACATGGGCACCTTATCAGGCCTTTAGTTGTCGGGGCCCATTGACACATCTTTCTTAGTTGTCTAGGGGAGTCTTCTTTTTCTGTTCTGGCTTACCTTGACCTCTTCCTCGGCTTCGATGAAGGGGGGGTGTTGGTGTGTGTGACTGTCCAGTCATCATCCACATCACCTAGGTGAGTCATCTCACCTTGCGAGAGTCATAGGTCTTAGGAAGTCAAATGACAAGTGTCAGATTCTGTCATAGAATCTGACATTGTCATTTGCGTCAATGCGTCATAGGAGTTACATTCCTTATTTGGAATTGTAACTCCTCTTCTAGTGGCGTCATATGCGTCAGTCAACGTCATATGCGTCAGTGGCGTCATTGAGGTTCTTTCCATGTTTAGGCATGGGGGTTACACAACACCCCTATTTGTACTTCCTATTTTTCGATCTATGAGCATGAGCAGACCCATTCTTCTTACTTGCAATCTTCTTTCCATTGTTTCGAATCTTGCGTATTGCGTTGGCTTGACGTTACCATCGGAGTGCAACTTCGTTGTGGTGCATCACTTTTCGACATCGGTTCTCGCGAATCCCTCTTTAGAGATGACATCTATCTTACCCTTGCCCTGTCAACTATCTCATTCACTCAGCTACCCCGAGAATCCTTGGGATAGTTTGAATAGGAAATGCTTGTGTCTATCCCTACTTCCCTCACCCTAACTTCTGTATTAACTACCACTATCTCAACATTTCCTTCATCTACCTTACCACCTATGGTGTCTCAACTAGACCCCACTACCCCTATAACTGCTAGACCAATGACATTTATCACACCCATGGTGTTGACCATTCTTTCTATCCAACCACCTTAAGCATGGCCCCATCTGCACCCTTTACCTTGTATGTACCAGTTGCATCACAACCACCATGGTGTCGGAAACACACACACCATTCCAAAACCTTGACCTTTCCATTCCACAATCTCTATCCCCAATTACCACAAGAGTCATTACGACTACCCCACCCATTTACATGCATCATCAACAACCCCCAATCTCATCTATCACTTATTCACGATATCTTCCTGCCGCATCTATTCCCCCTTTGCATTTATCATAATTGGCACACCCATATACTAGGTTGCCATCCACATCATACATTCATCCTTAACCTCCCTTATACTGCAGGAGGTTTCCCATTCATCACAACCCACCAATGACCTCATTAGGAGGATGATGGAAAAGATGAAAACATTAGAAGCATCCATTTATGGCTCTATCGAAACTCCTTAACTTATGACAAAATCTTGTAATGAACCTATTCATCCATCTATCCCCATTCGTTCCATACCCTGTACATTGGGAAATTCCCAAGTTTAACCATTTCAATAGTAAAGAAGACCCCACAAAAACATTTGCGGTCATTCAAACATGGGTGCTATCTAATTTCCCATGATGATGCTTCACTCCTTCAGACATTCCCCATGTCATTGACAAGACCTGCCTTAGATTGGTATAATGGTTTACCCAGAAATTCCATCTACTCCTTTAACCAAGTGGCTCAAGCATTCTTGGACCACTTCTTAATCAATGTCATCAAAAAATTCACCAAGACTAACCTATACTCAACACGACTATATGATGACAAATCTATCATAGATTTTGTTGCTTGTTGGTGAAGCCTTATCAACCAATTAACATTTTAGCTACCTCAAGTTGATCTTAAAGAGTTGTTCACTAGAGCTTGTGCCAAACACATCTCACAAACTCTATAGGTACAAACCTTCCCTACCTTTGATGAAGCATTTACCATGGCATGAAAAATTGGAAATTTGTGCCATTGAATAAAATAAAATCCATTTGCAAAACAAAAATGTCACGTTCAAATCAAATGATGCTTATTCATCTTCAAATCCCCAACACAATTATTCAAAAGCCAAAGGATCTACCAACATGGTAGTTCTCAAAACTGGTCCATCTCATCCATCTAATCAAGTCAGACATTCCTCCAATCTTTCTCCTTTTCAAACTTTTCAGTTCCAGAGGGAACAATGAAATTACACTCCAATTGGAGAGCCCTATTTTTCAGTCCTAGAAAATATTCTTAAGGCTGGAGCTATTGCACTTCCCCCCCATAAAACCTCATACTAGTTTCGATCCTACTCATTGTATGCTGAGCATGGTATAAGGAACATGAAAATTGTAATTATCATCGCGTCAAAGGCCATAACAATGGTAATTTCATATCTTTTAAGAACATTGTCTATGAAATGTTAGATAATTTAGATCTCATCCTAGACAACCCCGAACACAATGAAAAATCAAAACTTGTATATCTTTAATAAGTCATTTCCTAATCATACACCATCATCTAATCAGTATGGGGAATGTTCAACCAATGAAAACAATTTTCGTGAAGTCCACGTTGTTTTTTTATTTCATACTAACCATTCCCCAATTTCCTCTTGTCCCCTCCATCGAAGAAATTCTAGCATGAGATCCTCTACCTATAGAGGATCCTACCTTATCTACTCCCTCACCCACAAAGGATTCCTCTTCATCTCCTCCCTAACTTACAGAGGATTCAACCATTTTTTCAAATGCCATTTCACCACTCACCTATGAACCCAATGAAAAATCCATGGTATTAACTCTCCTACCCACTGAAGAGTCATGCTCGCCTTCCCCTCCACCAAAAGAGGAACCTACCTCATCTCACCCATCATCTCCCCTACCCATAGGGGATCCTTTAGATGCACCACTTCCTATTGGTGACCATTCCACATCATCCTTTTAGGATCCTATTGATCTTCTCTCGACTCTCTTACCCACAATTTCCGAATCCAAGAAATTCCCTTTCCTACAAACACACTTTACAGAGATTGGTACTAAATCAACATCAGATACTCTTATAGTAGTTTTGTTTTTTACGCTTGGTAGACCACTTGGATTATGTTGATAATTCCATGTTTTGGGGATGCCTTCAGCTCCCCTTTTTAACCCAAATTCAAATGTCTCTTACTGATACCTACACGATCTATCTAAAATTGTTTCAAGTGGCCAAATCAACCATGACTATGCCTGTTGAAATGGCTTCTTATTTGTCACCCTTTCCTACATCTGAACTTTTACCCATGACTAAAACCATTCCTATGCCTAAGAATCTACCCACACCTAGATCTTCACCCATATCTAGACCCATCACTACCTTGGGTGTCATGCCGATGACAAGCCTTGCCCATCCACCTATCAAATTGGATTTAGCCACATCTTCCCAAACACGCACCAAAATTATTCCTCCACCTAAAAGGAAGACCAAACCATCTAGGCCACATACACCAGTCTCACCCACCATGGATTTTCCACCTTCACCCCTTCCATCCATCCTAGGACCTCACCCATCAACCTTGGCCAAACAACCCCCTACCCGAGGCAAATCAAAATCGAAACAACCTGATTCTTTATCATGATATTTTGTCATACCCAATTTACCTCCACAACAAACACCCCCCTCCATCATCTGTATCTTTCTTACCACCTATACCCTCACCAACTACCATAACTTCATCACTACCTATGAAACTTTATTCTCTTCATCCCATACCTTCCACATGGCCTCTACTAACCACTTTAACCACACCTCCATTATCCCCATGGATAACCCATCCCCTTCCATCATCTTCTTTCCCTTCTACATCACGTACTCCCACCTAACATTTACCCAAGAAGGTAAAATCCAAGGACAAGAACCCATTACCCTCCAACCAGGTATTTAAACCAACAAAACTTTCCATTGCTAGTTCATCTACCACATCCTTACCCAAACAGGTACCATAAAAACCTAAGACAATACCACCTACCGAACCATTGGTCAAACATATTCCACTTCCTATAATACCTCTTCCACAACAATCATCCACACCTTTACCCAAACCCACACTCACTTCCCACTGTGATCCATTGGCAATGTATTATGCTAATATTTTAGCCAACCTCTAAGATACCTTGGTCATCACATTACCACCAATTAAACCTTATGACCCCCTGAAACCCAAACCAAAAGGGTTTGATGAAAATAAAATTTGTTCCTACCATCGTGATCTAGGACATGATTTAGAGGGTTATAAGGATCTCAAAACCGCTCTCCTCTAATTATGTCCCCTTGAAGCAAATTTTAATGATGATGATCTTCTAGATGAGGAATCTATTCCACCTTCACCAATCACCACGCGTCTTCATCCCCTACCTATTCAACCACCCGCATCTCCACCTCCAAAACCTTTTTATCCACCTCCAACATTCGAGATCAACATGGTCTGTATTCGAGAGTTGGCCAAACTGCCACCTAAATGCTAATGTGCCCTACTTATTTTACAAGGTTCTTACCCCACATTAGGATTTTTTCCATCATGTCATTATACAACTCATGACATACCTTCTCCATCCACCTCTTTCCCTCAGATTAATATGATCCAAGTTTCCACTTGCTCCCAAAAAGACAAAGGAAAAGAAAAAGTAACCAGCCCATCTGCTAATCCTGTGCCTAACATATCGATTGCACCCACACCAAAAATCACCATTCGAGGTCTCACATACCTTATTTCTTACTAGGTCACCCATTGTACAATGAAAAACAATCACACCAATCTCCTTTTAAAATGTCTTTTTATGACCTCATCCAAACCTTTAAATCTCACTAATAGGATCTCATGGAGGTCCTCCAATCCATTGAGGTTTTACCTAACAACCCTACACCTATGGCCTTCCATTATTACCCCTTATCATCTGGCCTCTCTCACTAACTCAATCCCCTTCCTATACACCTCCACCTACTCACCACATGGTCACTCTCATCTTTTTTGACAATGAAATTATACCTCTCCAATCACACAAACTTGATCCCTCCCTTTTCATCTTTGTATATATCAATAATATATGCATATGAAGCATTATGGTCAATGGTGGCACCAGCATCAACATCATCTCCTCCCATGCATACAACAAAATGTACATACCTACCAATTACATACATAATAACCTAGTTATGTTGTGTTCCTTCAATGATTGCCATCACTTTCACCCTTGGTACCATCATTCTCCATGTTTGTGTGGGCCCCTATACTGTCCCAGAATTGTTGTACATATTAGAGGGGGAGTTCTAGTAGAACCTGTTGCTTGGTAGACCTTGGATTCACACCATCGGTTGTGTTCCTTCAACTTTACACCATTGTGTAAAATATTGAACATGAAGGACATAACTACACTATCTCAGTTTATTCGTCACCATTCAAAACCTGTAACATGTTATACCGAACCTAATGATCTCTTTATACCAGTTGAGGAATCTACCACCATTTCCACTTCTCCTTCAACCACATCCCCATCCAATTATGTTTCTAATACCTCACTCACACCTACCTCTTTTATTCCCACTGCTACCCACAACCTCTGTAGTCGACCCATCTACTAACCCATCTAGTTCCCAACCAACTAATCCTTCTTCTTCTCAATCGCCTATTAATTCATCTATTCCTACTACCCACATATCTTTCTAACCGATCCCTTAGAAGGTTTTTTTCAACGTCTCACTCTGAGGGAATACCATCTCTATAATATAAAAACATTTCTTGTTAGGAAATAAGGTATAAAATATGTAAAATAATCCCTCATAAAATCACAACAGTAGAATCTAATATGCAGAAAATATTACAGATTTGAAATAAAATTGAAGAATAATAAAATAACAACACAAAGAGACAATATTTAACGTGGTTCACCCAATTTGGGATACTTCCACCGAGAATCACTTGCTCATATTTTATTACAAGCCACCACTCTCTTAATTCAATACCAAGTTCTATTTGGAGCTATGATCAACAAACTCTACAAAATTCACACCTGCATTCAGACACATCTGCAATGTTACATCAACCCTACCATATGCAGAAAACCACATAAGTATACAACTGCTTAAGTAGTTTTACAAAACTGTGGGTATCAAAACCATAGACAAAAACCATTCCATAAACCTATGTGTCATAATTCCTACCCATATGTGAAGAGCATGTTTTTCGAGGCCCAATATTTTTTTCTCGGGGGCTACCACCCTTGAACCCAGGTGAGACAACTATGGAAAGTGTAAAATACTCTTAGTGTATAGTCTTCAAAACTTTCACACATGAAAATAGGATCCACAACCTAACAATCTCCCACTTGGAGACAATTTTTATTCTGAGAAAGATTCTTAACCCTTCACTATCATCCATGAAGACCAACCAAAGATGAACACAACTTCAATTTCTCCCTTATGATTACCTTGGTCATCATGTCTACAAAATTCTAATTGGTATGAATCTTCTCCAACTTCAAATTCTCTTCCTCTAAAGTTGTCATGATTAAATGGTACCTAACTTGTATATGCTTTGTCCTAGAGTGGAAATCAGAGTTCTTAGCTCGGTGTATAGAACTCTGAATATCACTATGCAGCTTCTCTTCCTCTTACTTATGCCCCAACTCCTCAAGCAATTGTTGTAGCCAAATCATTTCTTTTCTTGCATTTGTGGCAGCAACATACTCATCCTCCATGTTTGACAAATCCACCAACTTCTGTAGTCGTAAAATCCAGCTCACTGTTGTCTCACCTACAGTGTAAACATAACATGTCGTGCTCCTCCTGCTTTCTACATCTCCAGCCATATCTAACAAAGTGGTGTATGATCCACTGTAGTAATAAATTATCCCCATGGTCCCTCTCAAATACCAAAGGATCCACTTTACTACCTATGAGTGATCTCTACCTGGATCACTCATAAACATACTCATCGATCCCACTACATGGCCAATATCAATCTTGGTGCACACCATGGCATACATCAAAATTCCAACCAATGATGATTAAGGTACCTTGGACATCTAGTTTCTCTCCTACTTTGTCTTGGGACACTGCTCCTTTGATAACTTGAAATGGCCTACCAAAGAAATCCCAAATAGTTTAGCATCCTACAAATTAAACCTCTCCAATACCTTCTTAATGTACTCTTCTTGAGAAAAATTGAACTTCCATTCATTCTTATCCCAAGATATCCTCATACCAAGGATTTGTTCGGCTGCCCCCAAATCATTCATAGAAAAGGATTCACTTAGTTGCTTCTTAAATACTTTTATTTCCTACATGTTTTTACCTGTAACTAACATGTCATCCACATATAGACACAAGATAATATAATTTTCATCCTCAAATTTATTTGTATACACGCAATGGTCAGAATGGCATATAATATAACTTTTCTCCATCATGAAGCTATAAAATTTCTTATACCATTGATGTGGAGCTTGTTTCAATCCATACAAGATCTTCTTCACTTTGCACACCATCTCCTCTTTACCTTTGACCTGATATCCCTCTAGTTTCTAATATATAGATCCTCATCTAAATCACCATGGAGAAATTTATTCTTTACATCAAGATGCTCTAAGAACAAGTCTTTTCCTGCAACTATTCCAAGAACAGTTCTAATAGAATTCATTTTTACTACAGGAGAAAAAATATCATCAAAATCTATACCTTTTTCTATGCAAACCCCTTGACCACCAACCAGGACTTGTATCTTTTCTTGACTCCTTCTTCCTCTTTGAATCTGAACACCCACTTGTTTTGTAATGCTCTTTTTCCTTCAAGTAGCTATAAAAAATCCCATGTCTAGTTCTCCATGAGAGCCTGATGCTCCTCATCCATGGCTTTCTCCCACTTCTTTCGAGCATCTACCTGGATTGCTTCATCAAATATCTTTAGCTCTCCACTTTCAGTGAGTAATAAATAACAAAGAGAAGGAGAAAAACATTTAGGTTCTCTTCTTACCCTAGAATAGCTCCTCAATATAGGAGTTTGGGGTTCCTGTTGAGGAGGTTTCTAAATTGATTCATGTGTCACTTTCCCATCTAGAAGATCCTCTACCATTGCATATTATTTTTTGGATTCTTCCTTGTTTACCTACAACTGTTGTTAATACATGACTTTCTCATTAAAGACCACATCCCTAGATCAAATGATTTTCTTGTCCTTAATACTCCAACATTTATATCCAAATTCATCACCACCATAACCAATGAAAGTACATTTTTATGATTTATCCTCTAGCTTGGTCCTGCCATCCTTGTCTATATGGAAAAAAACCTCACATCCAAAGACTCTAAGAAATGAATAATCAACTTTCTTACCATACCAAGCCTCCTCAGGTATGCCTCCATCCAAGGAACTTGAGGGTCCTCTGTTTATAAAGTACATAGTTGTGCTCACTATTTCTACCCAAAAAGAAAGAGGCAATCCTGCATGGTACCTCATGCTCATAGCACGTTCCATTATTTTTCTATCCATCCTTTCTGACACCCCATTTTGCTGCAGAGTTCCTCGAACTGTATTTTTCCTGTGGATTCCATTCTTAGAATAGTAATAATCAAATTCATTACTACAATACTCCCCTCCATTATCTGACCTAATACATTTTAGCTTAAGACCTATTTCATTCTCTACCAAGGCTTTCCATTTAACAAAAGTGTCAAATACATCATATCTGTTTCTAATACAATAAACCCAAACTTTCCTTGTTGCATCATCCATAAAAGTAACATAATAAATTGAACCCCCAAGAGATGATACCTGAGCTAGCCCCTACACATCAGAATGCTCCAGCTCTACCTTACTCTCTTTATTTGTATGTCCAACCTTGAGAAACCTTACTCACTTTTGTTTCCCATATATGAATTCCTCACAAAACTCCAAACCTGTTTCTATATATCTAAGGAAAATCCTTCTTTATGATCTCCATGACTTTATGGCCTATATGACCGAGTCTATAGTGCCATAATGTTGTATCTACTTCTGAAGAGACAAGATTACAAACTTTAGTGCTATAATTGGTTAAATACAAGGTTCCAACATTCTTACATCTTACCACCACAAGAGCACCCTTGGTAGCCTTACAAGATTCCATTATAAATATCACAGTACAACCATCACTTTCCAACTACCCTGTCACTATCAAATTTTGTCTTAATGTAGGCACATCTATAACATCCTTCAATAGCCAAGTATTCCCATTTTGCACCTTAAACAGAACACAACATTTTCCAACTATGCTGCAAGGCTCATCATCACCTAGAAAAAAATTCCCAAAATCTCCTAGAACATAATCAACAAAATAATGCCTATGTGGAGTAGCATGGAAAGAAGCCCATGAATCTAAAACCCAAGATTCAGTAATATTGTGAAAAGAAATAATCAAAGCATCCTGACATACATTACCCATTGCCACATTCCCTAGAGATTTTTCTTCACATTTCCTCACTTAGAATCACCCCTACAACATCCTCAAACTTCAACTTTGAGTTAGTTAGAACCGAGTTTCTTACCGTCATTACCAGGCTATTCCAACTCTTAGGTAAAGATCACATAATTAATGAAGCCCTAAATTCTTCATCGAATTCTATTGTAATGAAAGCTAGTATATTTAAAACTATATTAAAATAATTTAAATGATTTGCTACTAAACCATTCTTAGACATATTCCTATTAAACAAAATTTTCATTAAAAATATCTTATTAGAGGAAGAGGGTTTTTAATACAACTTCCTAATGCATCCAACAATTCTTTTGTAGTATTTTCCTTTAAAACATTAAATAATACCAAATATGCAAGACAAAGATGGATTGTCCCAAGTTCCTTCCTATCCAACAAATCCCATTCCACATTGATCATGCTCAAGGGTTTGTTCACCTTCTCAGAAAATGAAATATAAAGATCCTTTTGATAAAGGTAATCTTCCATCTACATCTTCCAAAAAATTAAGTTATTCCCATTGAATTTATCAACCCTTGATCTTCCATTATTTGTCTTAGCTCCCACTCAAGCTAAAATTTTTCCCTCCAATGCAACACTTTAACAAACCAAACCAGGATCTGATACCAATTGTTAGGAAATAAGGGATAAAATATGTGGATTAATCCCTCACAGAATCACAACAGTAGAAACTAATATGCATAAAATATTATAGATTTGAAATAAAAGTGTAGAATAATAAAATAACAACATAAAGAGACAATATTTAACATGGTTCACCAAATTTGGGCTACGTCTACCAAGAATCACTTGCTTAGAATTTATTACAAGCGATCGCTCTCGTAATACAATAGACAGATTTGTTTGGAGCTATGCTCAACAAACTCTACAGAATTCACACTCGAATTCAGACACATATGCAAAGTTACATCAACCATACCATATGCGCAAAACCACATAAGTAAACAACTAATTAAGTAGTTTTACAAAACTGTGGGTATCAAAATGATGGGCCAAAACCAACCCATAAACCTATGGGTCATAAATCTTGTGCATATGATAAGAGAATGTTTTTTGAGGCCCAAAAAAAAATTCTTGGGGGCTATTTCCCCTAGGGGCTGACCTAGCCCCGAAAAAACAGTGAGAGAACTATGGAAAGTGTACAGTACTCTTAATGTATAGTCTTCAACACTTTCATACACGAAAATAGGATCCACAACCTAAAATTCCTTAATCCACAAGAGTATGGTAACCTACGCCAACATCCTCATTATGACTCATTACATAAGTGAAAGTTATTCCATTATGGTCCTCCCCACCTTCACACCAACTTAATGTAAGGGGGAATTGATACTTCCACCTATTCATTCAAGCCACCTTCCTAAACACGACCATTTTTTATCTAACTTCTAATGTCTCACCAACCATCACATTTCCCATACCTTCCTCCACCGTTGTTCTTGGAAGGGATTTGGATTTGGTTTTTATGAACAAGGTCATCATACCATCATCCTATGTACCACCCATAAACACAAAGACCACAGTGGTATCAGCTTCCCCAAACTATCCTCTAAGAAGGCCTACATTGACCTCATTGAGGATGCCAAACCTTCTCAACCTCATTCACCCACATCACCACCTTAACCCATGAAGTATAATGGATCCAGAATCCATTCCTCCTAACTTTTTATTTTCTTCGTAAACACCATTTCCCTAGGACCTTTTACTTATCAACGTAGATGGTGAGGCTCCCTCTTCTCTTCCCTTCCTATATCCTGACATGATTGATGATGATACGCCATCCATTAATGTCGTTCAATGTTAGGATGATGAGTCTATCCTCACCTACCTTGGTGTAGAAGATTCTTATATTCACCGGTCATTTCCTTCTGAGACGCAAACCATGTTAAATGAATTGACCATCAAAGTCAATATTAACACTCAGGATGACCCGCACATTCTAAAGATAGGCCAATCTTTAGATTCTGTTGAATAGGAAGCTTTTACTTCTTTCCTTCTGGGATCATAGCAATGCTTTTTCTTGGTCCTATGTTGATATGCCTGGTATTGATCCAAACATTGTGGTCCACAATATCATCACCATACCTGAAGCCAAACCCATGAAACAAAAGGTGCGATAAAATGCATCCTTACATTGCCCTTCTTGTCAAAGAAGAACTCCAACGCCTTCTCTATGTTTCCTTCATCCTACCCATTGATTATCCCCAATGGATTTCTAACATCGTTCCTGTCACAAAAGTCAATAGGAGGACTCTGCATTTGCACGGATTTCCATGACCTCAACCTTAGCTTGCCCCAAAGATGACTTTCCTCTACCTAGTATTGACCAACTAGTTGATCTTACCACTGGTGATGAGATGTTATCACTCATGGATGGTTTCTTGGGTTATAACCAAATATTACTCACCCCAGAAGATCAACACAAAACTACCTTCATCACTCCTTGGGGAACCTTCTGCTATCGTGTTATGCCCTTTGTCCTTAAAAATGTTGGTGCTACATATCAGCGGGCTATGACCTATATCTTTCATGACATCATGCATCATATATTGGAAGATTACGTAGATGACCTTCTTGCCAAATCAAAACATCGGGCCAAACACCTTATAGTCCTGAAGGTCATTTTTTACTGTCTCATCAAATATTGTGTTCGCCTTCAACCAAAGAAGTGTGTTTTCATTGTTCTCTTAGGAAATCTCCTTGGTTTTATCATTTCTTTGTGTGGCATAGAAGTTGATCCCTACTAAAATAAAGGCTATTCTCAAAATGCCTCCACCTACTAATCTTTGCCAACTATGAAGTTTGCAAGTTAAGTTGCAATCTATTTGTCATTTTATTTCATAAATTTCCGACCACTGCCAACCATTTCACCATCTCCTCAAAAATGACATCTCCTTCAAATGGATGATGAATGCCATAAAGCCTTTGATGCCTTAAAAACAATACCTTCTCCAACCACCGATGTACTCATTCCTCCTAAGGAGGACCAACCATTTTACCATTACATTTCTACTACTGATCATTCCTTAGGTGCCATACTCACTCATCGTGATGAAAAATAGGGGAACATGCGGTCTATTATATAATTCATACACTTCTGGACTATGAAACCAGGTACACCCATGCCGAAAAATTCTTCTTAGCCTTAGTTTTTGTTGCCACTAATACTTCATCATTACCTACTCAATCACAAAACATTTTTCATCACCAATACTAACCCCTTACATTACATGTACACCAAACCCTACCAACATCAACATGTTACGTGTTAGCTCATGCTTCTCACAGACCTTGACCTCGAATTCATCCATCAAAAACAAAGGCAAACCATCGTTGACCAACTTGCAGATGCACCCTCTCCGTAAATTAATCCTCTAATTTTGATTTCTGGATGAATCCATTGCTACCCTCTCTTTGGATGATACCATTTTACCAAATGACCTTATTATTCAATGGTTCCAAATGTCAGCATGGGGGTGGTGTAGGATTTATCCTCATTCCTTTTGATGGTGATGCCTATGCCTTTATCTTTCAAACTAGATTTTGATTATACTAACAATTTTTTTGAATATGAAGCACTCGTATTAGGCCTTCAAACTTCCATCACCTTAGAAGTCAAATCAATTAATATCTTTAGTGACTCTTAACTTGTTGTAAATCAATTCAATGGTATATACCAGTGTCATAATGAAATAATTCAAAAGTATAAACATCATGTAGACATACTTTTGACTACCTTTTACTGTTACAAACTTTACACCACTCCACGTTCCACTAAAAAAATTGTGGATACCATGGCCTTCCTAGATTCTCAAATACCCGCCTTCTCCTGCCGACTCCAAAATCTTTGTCACAGTACAAATGTTGTAATCATCTTATTATTTATTTTGAGATGTCAACTTCTTCGGAACCATTGCACCTGACCCATGTGACCTTTTGTATAAATAGTTAGCAAACTACCTTTCCCTTTCTATTCTACCTCCAGATCTTACTTGTAACGGACAATGCACATTTCTCAAAAGTGTCTCTCACTATGTCATCGTGGGTGGTCTTCTTTATGAACATGTGGCTTTGACAGTATTCTCTTACGATGCCTTACAAGTTCTGAAATTCCTTATACCATCAAGGAAGTTCACGATTGAATTTGTGGAGCTCACTTCACTGGCCTAGCTATCACTAAACACATCCTTCACCTAGGCTATTATTGGCCCACCCTCAACCATGATTTTTGTGACTATGTCAAATGTTGTGTGAAATTGCAGTAGCATGCTAATCTTCATCACACACCTAGTCATGCCTTACAGGTCATACGAGACCTTTGGCCTTTCTCTCAAGGGGGTTTGATTCTTATCAGAGAGATCAATCCTCATTCTTCACAACGACATCAATGGATTATAACTGCTACCTGAATATTATACTAAATGGGTTGAATCCATACATCTTATTTCTACAAAATATGAGAAAATATGTGAATTCATCAATCATCACATCATTTGTCACTTTGGTATTCCTCACCGTCTTATCACTGATAACGAAAAATAGTTCAAAAATAAAACCCTACAAAAAAATTGTGATGCCTTTAGCATTCAACTTAGTTTCTCTTCACCTTACTACCCACAAACAAATGGCCAAGAAGAATCAACCAATAAAACCTTGAACAAAATTCTTATGAAAGTATTTGACAATATTGGAAAGGATTGGCATACACACATTCCTTTCACCTTATGGGCTTACCGTACTAGTATTTCATACCTCAACTGCTACCACACCTTTCTCTCTATTCTACTGGTAATGAGGTTGTCTTGCCTCTCGAAGTTTGAATTCCATCTCTTTGTATGTCACTCCAAGACATGCTCAATAATGATGACTTTCTCCAAGACTGTTTGGCACAACTTGAGTTATTAGATGAATGTTGTCTTAATGCTCTTGATCATCTCCAAATCTACCAAAAAAGTATCAAATGTGCCTATGACAAATGTGTTTATGAGTGAACCTTACAAGTCGGCAGACCTCGTCCTGAATGGAAAATCAACATGTAACCAAAGAAGAGAAAAGTAAACGGGGAAAATTTTCTACTAATTAGCTTGGACCCTATATCATTACCTCATACCTATGGATCAAGTGCATATCATTTGTCTTCACTAAAAGGTAAACCTAAACCTAAACCCCTCAATTCCTTACATCTTTGACCATTCTATTGTTATATCAAGTCCTATATCGCATTTTGTCTATTTCAAGCTTGTGCCTTGAGCACCCTTCACCTTTCATATTATTTATTCTTGGGGTCAATGACTAAACAAGAATCATGTGATTACCCATCACCTTTCAGCCTTATCTTCAATATGAGTACCACGGATCTACTCATGGCATGATTTTCATGGATACTTTTCATCTTTTTCAAGATGGAATCCCATGGTCATTCATCACTTGAAACCATCTCTTTCATAGTTAACCTCTGTGTGTTATGGTTTTGTCTTCTAAACAAGAGCCTAATATTCCTCTATAGTCTTTTCCATGACTTAAATGTCCAAAAGAAAAATAATTTCAAAAGGGGGATTCAACTCCTTGAGTCAAACTTCTAGCAAAGAGATGACTCCCTCAAAAGGGACATCTCTTCTCTCTATCTCACCATTATAAATAGACTGCTCCCTTGAAGGACAACTATACAAAGCTAGCCATATTGCACATCGTCTATCATAAAAAAAGACTATCCTTGCAAAAACAAAAAAAATATTCAGAAGCTTCCCACATCGACTAGCTTCACGAAGACCTCAAGGAGATAATATACTCATCCCTCATAGACTTCCCACATCAATTAGTCTATAAAAAACAAGAGTAAAAAAGAGAAAAAGATAACCTTTTTGTCATGGACTTGCCTATTTTGATCTTGGGTCTCTTTCCAAGTAGGCCTCCTATCTCACACCAGGTTACGCTAAAACCAACCATCTTCACCTCATTGACTTTTCACCCTAATTTCCTACCTTCTCAAGGGACATGCCAAAAATGTGACATATTGTGATCATGTGACTTTCTTCCCCCTTGGAATAGCCAATCACACAATGCCTTTAGGGTCTTACATTCATAAGACCACATTTTTTATGTTAGACGTTGTGTGGTTCTTATCAATTCGAAAACAACATACAATTATGGAATGCAACATATTTTCCTATACACCTCTTACCATTCACCTTCTTCATCACTTGATTGATTTTCCTATATAAGACTAGACCATCGACACCTACATTTCGGGGATTCCTCTTTCACCAAAATCAACCTAAAATCACCCATGCCTAAATGACCTAACCTCAACCATACCTACATGACCCCCAACCCAACCATGCCTAAATGACCTAGACTCAATCATGCTTAAAACATACCAACCCATTCCTCTTCTTCACCATATTCTTCCCTAGCTTACGGGAGAACTACATTGGCCAGAGCCTCCTTTTCACTTAGGCTATGTAGGGGCCCTTGGAGGTTAGCTCAGCCACTCTTTACCCTAACCTATTTTCTCCCATTTTCCTATTCATATTCTACCTTATTTAGTTTCTATTTTCTACAACACTTGGAAGAATTTAATACAAACATACATACCTACCAGTTCATCACATCATACATTGATCAGTTCACCATTCCATGATATCAAATATTTGGAAATTTAAACACCATCACATACATATACATCATCATTTATTTCCCATGTTACCAATAACTTGGAAATTAAATCAAAACCAACAAACCTCAAACTTAACCATGCCTAACTCACCTAGATTCAATTTGCCTATGACCTAAATCAACCATGCCTAAATGACCTAAAATTTAACCATGCCTATACCTGACTGGACCATGCCTAACTGACATAAACTCAACCATGCCTAACAAACTTCAAACTCCACCATGCTTAACTGACCTAACTTAACCGTGCCTACATGAGCTTAACTCAAAAATGCCTAATTCACCTAGTTTTCATCACATATGTAATAAAAATGGAAATTAAAAATGTAGATAACAACATCCATCCAATAAATTACATCTATATAATAAATGGAAAAAATTATGTATCCATACATATGTACCCACATAAAACACATCTATACACTCATCTTATCATACAAACTCTCCATATTTCGGCACCCAAACCAATATATATATATCAAATATCAAAAAAATAATCTACCAAGTGGCTACATCACATCCACTATCATCAGGCAGTTTCATATGTCTCCATGTTACCAATGTATTGGATACATGTCAGCATCAAATCCACCCTTAAGTGAACATTTGGTCTAATCATTTCCATGGCCCTGATACTATCCATAGACTCATGAACTAGTAGCCTCATCCTCTATGCATGTCTAGGCTTGCCAGCCCCATGCCTTAGAACTATGAGTGGAGGATCTAGACTCTCACTCATGCCTAACTAGACCTAGTCTCCATTGTAAGTGGACCTACAGCTGACCTCGCAGTCTCAGGTGATACTCATAGCCTAATTGACCTGGTTTCCATCCCTGACACCTCACCATAGACACTGGCTGAGGTGGTAAAACATGAGTACCTCATCCATACGCATCCCACTTTTCACCTTATACCATCAACCTTGGGGCATACCTTTGCACCACCTGTACCATACCATATCTTGATGACATCCATCTACACCTATGATAACCCCGTACAATGCGTGTAAGTTGGTCTCCATATGCACCAGCTCGAGATTGTAAATCCACCACCTCTTTGGCATGAAGGTCGATATGGCTATCTTCCCCTCCAAACTTGCGACTAGTGGTCCCATCTATCTTCCTCCTATCAATGTTAGTTGACCTTGTGCCTATACCTGGTACCTATAGCCTAGGTAGCTTTTTCCTCCCCTATAGTCATAGTCACCTAACCATCAAGGTGGCACCTCTGCCTTGCTTCTCATCAATCTTACACTACTAGCATTGCCACATGGATTCCTGAAGTGCACTTTATCCCTATCACTGTCATAATGGGCCACGACTATGGCCTTACCTATCACACAATCGATATCGGTTACTTGTACTAGCCTCTCATCGCTGGTACATTATCCAATACCATCTTGTCAATGTGAATTCACTATAGCTGACTTATCTCTCAGTAATGCGGACACTATGACCTTTTTAAAACCCTCTGACCTTACAACACCCTTATTGCACCTACCCAAAAACCCATACTACCCATACATTTCCTTAATTGCGTTTATGGACTTGTCATTTTACCTACACCTTGGCCTTACCCGTGTCCTGACCTATATACCTAGACCTGAACCTACTTTTGTGACCATTGAACTTGTGTACTCGTTATACCTTGGTGATGTCCTTACCCATGTTGTTTTATCCTAACAACCATACCTTTCCTATTTTGTGTCATTTATCCCGACCAAACCTCTATGGTGTATCAGGATCATACCTAAATAATCCTGCATCTAGACCTACATGTTGTGTTTCCAAACCATATCCTATACCTTGGATACCTGAATCACTTCACCCTTGTTTGGATAAACCTATCGACCTTGGATGATGTAGATTTTGCATGCTCTTCAACTTGGTACCCAGTTTATACTATGTGCGCAGTTTATACATGTGTGTGCATTCGATTTACTCATTACCCATTACCCAATTTTACCCTTACCATACTACCTATTACCCAATTTGACCTTTACCCTTTCCCACTATGCCCATATCCATACCCATACCCACCTGCCTTCTTTTTCATCACTTCCACATTTATCAAACCACTCACCAATTCCATCTTACACCTCATCAGTTCCTGGTTTGAGGGGATCACCTTCACCCACACTTGGGGTAGCCCTCCTCTCACCCATACATGGGGCAATCACTTCCTATTTTTTTCTCAGCATCACTTATCAATACAAGCTACACGAACAAAAAGGAGCAAAATGTAGACACCAAAATTGGGTCATACCACACTTATAACCCTGTTAATTAAATTAACCATATCCCTTACATATTCATATCCCATAGTGCACATGATTAATTAAATTTATCATACTAATTAATTACTTTAATTAACATCCTCACTTGACCACCTCACCTAGCCACATCACCTAGACACCTCATCATCGAACCTATTCTTCAGCATGTTTCTTTTAACTAAGACTCAATTTCTACTTACCTTAACCAACTGAGACTTAGTCTAACCCTAACATTAGATGCCTATTATTTCTCCAACAACATGCCCATTTGTCTAAGCATTAAATACCATTTTAGATCCGAACCAATGGGCAGAACTAGACCAAAAGATAGCCAAGATCTATTATTTTGGAAAACCTAGAATTTCCCACCTTAACCTTAACTAACGTTGGTTAACCTGCAACCGACGTCGATCACCCTAACCATCATCGGTTACCATATATTCATTTTGGCAACCTTGTTCCAGGGGTTGACAATTTCAATTTTTGGGAGAGGTTGGCAATTTTGAGTTTTGGGAGAGAGAGAGATCTACATAAAACCACAAACCAAATCCCTCTCACGCATCTAAACACCCCTATCTAGCACCAAGACTGATCTGAAGGCATTAGCATTCGCGGTAATATTCCAGGAAGAAATTTGTCATGGCACTAAAAACTAGTTTCACAGATCAACCATTGCTATCCTCCACCAACAAGGCCTGTAAATACAAGTAAATGGTTTTGATCCTGTATCATTCTATAGTTGCTTAGATTGCAATTTTTTTTATCTTTGTTTTATTGGATCCTATTCTCCTTTACATTCCACCATTCCCACTTTCCTGTCAATCCACCCATCCAACCACCCACTACCTTTTATCTCCCTATACCTAACTCTTAGGCATTCTTGAGCCTTCTCATACATTTTTACGAACCTAGCCATCCTTCTTCCATTACCTATGCAATCATAGAGAAGCTCCAAAACCAATTTTATTTTATTTCCACCATTTTGACCCTACCAACGCTAGTCACCTTGACCATTGTTGGTTTCCCCTTTACTAGCTTTGGTCGACCAGACCAACGTCGAAAACATTATCTCATGGCATACTTTCACTAAGTTGACCTTAACACCCCAAAAACCTCACAGAACCTTACCCAAACCTGGTACCCCACCTGACAATCCTACCATAGACCTTCCCAACTCTCTGTGTAGACACAGAGAGATCTTGGGCATCTATCATGACATTCTACCATTATCCACCCTAAACCGTCATCAGTCATATCTAAACCGATGTCAGTCTCACTCTGACCGACATCAGTCTCTGTGTATGAAAACCTAGCTCAAGGAAACAAGCTAATATCAATCCCCAAACCACCAACAATCATTTGTATCCTTGTACCATACCTCTGTTAGACTAGCAGAAACTCAAAACCACCTACCCAACCTCCATATCTGATCATAACCCTACATGTTAGATTAGATTTACTTATTGTATTTGAATGAGATGCCTAAATCATATCAACTATAGTAGGATGTTTTTTTTACATTAGTTCTTGCATTAAATTATATTAAACAGTGAATTGAAAACCATCTAGGAAGTATCACACTTCCTGGATCTAGCACATGCTAGGCAGTCCATGTACATATATTGTTTAATAATCTTCTTGTGGTCCTCGTTTGCATTTATAGGTAGTTTCTCCTAGCCAAAAGGAAGTTCTTCACGGTCAGCCTAGATCGGAAATTAGAAACACCAACCTTCAACCAACATCAAAAATAGGTATTCCTCCTTGGCCTATCATCCTCTATCTATTTCATTAAATCTATTAAGAATCTGATGAAACACCAAGAACTAACTACCTATTCTTGGGTGGATTTATTCAAAGCAGTAAATCCTAAACAAGCTTAACTACAATGGACCACTTATCATGGAGAATATTTCTATAGCTCATCCCTTGAATCTAGGAACACAAAGTGGGAGATTACTTATTCAACATTCCTAATAACTCATCCCTTTAATCTAGGAACATAAAGTGGGAGACTATTTATTCAACATTCCTAATACTATTCCACTATTTTCTCATCCTTGAAAGATGGAGAGAAAATGGAGTGTTAGTTCCATGACTTCGAATTCTTCTTCGAACACCACATGCATACATGACTTTGGATTGCCACATGTTTGGATCTGTATTCTTGGTTGATGACATGGAAGCAAAGAGTGGACCGAATAATTCGGTGCTCTTTTATATTACTTTAGAACAAACCAACCAAATTTCACTAGCTGCGTGAAGAATTTCGGTAGTTGAAATCTAGTAGCAATCTATGAACATTTGGGTCTTTCAGTAGCTGCGTGAATAATTTTTGTAGCTGCAATCTATGATCTTGGAGTAGAATTTTTTATGATCTATTTTCTACACACTATTGCATTCCAACTTTAGAAAAATATTAGGAAATAACAACAATTCGATTGCAAATACAGTTCTAAATAGATAATAAGATAAATCCTATATTCTACCTTAAATATGTTATCTGTTATTAAAACTACATCTAAATTCACATGAAAGCTTGATTTTAACATAGAGAATAAGAGTGTTATTTGGTGATATAATGAGATATATTTTGGTGTCATCATTAAATGTGTGGTTGTAACCTCGAGCCCCATGAAGCCTTTTTGAATCTTTCCTCCCACTCTGCCAACCACCACTGTCAGGTGAATCAATATTATGGTCATTGAAATTGTTTTAGCTGTTGAAAATTTTTCGATCCCCCATCAACTCTATTCCACGTGGCCACCATTCTGTGAGCCCTTCCTCTATCTCCTCCCTACAGATTTCAAACTACTAGGATTAATCCTATTTAATAGTTATTTTGGTTTTTTTTTTAAAGGGCCACATTTTTTTTATGTGGAGCCAAATATATATTACAATATATCAGCAATATAATATCGTATTATATATATTTGGGCATGTTTCCAGGAAGCAAAGATAAAGTATATTTTATACATGGGTGAGTATATATTTATAGGAATGGAAAAATCGTAAAGGGGGATATTTATATGTATATGCAAAAACATAAGAAAGATAGAGAGCAACAAATCGAAGGAGATAGAGAAGAGAAGAGAGAGAAAAATATAAGTGCAACAACACATTGAAGAAGAGAGGAAAAATACAAAGAGATATAAAAGGAGAGAAAGTGCAAAAACACAATAGAAATAGAGGAGAAAATAAAAAGGGGAATATTTTGCAAATAGATGTGTGCAATAACACAATAAAAGTTTTGTAAGAAAAAGACAAGAAGATTTGGATACAAAAAGAGAAATACAAAGAAAACCGAGCAACAACTCTATGATTGTAAAAAAAAAATTAAAATCAAATATAATACATTTGTGTATGTTTTATTGTGTTTTGATCGTGTCTTTCCCTTACTGATTGCATTTGGCTTTAATTTTTGCCAACAATTTTGCTATCATTCTTCCACTACTTAAATATCTAAGGCTCACATGGTTAATTTTTGGTCAACTTAGAGCATCTTTATCTTAATCTTCTATTTGAAAGGTTTCTTATTAGATATGTTCTTTCCAAGGTTTCTTCTTAATCTTATATTTGAAAGGTTTCTGTTGACCAAAATAAGCTCACACTTATTTTGGGTCAACTGACACCATTTTCTGCATTTCGTGATTCAATATGAATTTTTACATATTTTAAGCACTTAAGGCCCCCTGAAAGTATTTCCATCAGATAGGAAATTTCTTCCCCTTTCCAGAGATATAAAGAAGTCCTTCTAACTATTCGTATTTTTAAAGTTACGGGCCGATGGGCCTAGGGAAGATTTTTTGCCAATGGAAATCACGTGACTGGCAGGGCCCAGTGGGAGAAATTTTGACATTTTTCCACTTTTCCCAAAGGATCACAACTAAAATTGCTGGGCCTGGGAGTGACTTTTGGGAAAAACGGGTCTGTGGGGCCGTAGAGGATGTTTTTCCCAAGTGTAAAAGTGGGTCTGCGGGGGACATTTTCAAACTTATTTAGTTCTCATGAAATGGCACAATTTTCAAGTGCGGGCCCATGAGCCAACAGGGTCTCATCAGCCGTTGAAAAGTCATAGACCCACAGAGGGTGCCACATGCCTCATCGGCGCAACTCCAAGGATAGAATAAAAAATGGAGACCCCAAACAAGGGCCAAGCTTCCACATGTCCTAGGTCTGAAAAGGGACAAAGTCAACAGTTGAACAGTCAACATGGGGCAGAGGAACGACAGAAGCCTCCACGTGTCTCAACGGTGCATCTTCAAGGGTCGAGGCCAAAATTGGAGACTCAAATAAGTGCCAACTCTCCACATGTCTTGTGTCCAACAAAAGTCAAACGGATCGAGGCCCGAATCAACTAAGTATAGAATAACCGGAAAAGGTATCCACGTGTCTCAACGGCGCATGTTCAAGGGTCGAGGTAAAAGGCAGAGACTCAAATGAGCGTGAGGCTTCCACATGTCCTGGGTCCAATAGAAGTCAAATGGATCGAGGCTCAAATCAGCTAAGTATAAAGATCCAGCAGATGGATCCACATCTCACATCATCGTAATTTCAAAGGCATGACCAAAAGTAAAGACTCAAACAAGTGAATGGCCCTCCACGTGTTCAAAGCCTGAATAAGCAAAAGTGGTCGTTGAAAATTCCATAGAGGTAGGCCAGCAGAAGCAGCCAGGTGTCATCACGTCACAACTTCAAAAGTAAAATCCAGAGCGGGTTACCAAATGTGCGTTGAGCCTCCACGTGTCCCGGGTAAGACATATGGCCCCACCAAGCAAAATAAACTTAGCCGAAAGAAAAAGAAATAGGGAAGAGCACCGGAAATATCCACATGTCTCTTTGGTGCAATTTTAAAGATGTGGCCCAAAAGGCAATTCCCAAACGAGCGCCATCCCGCCATGTGGTCAAAGTTTGAAAAGGTAAGGTCAGCCGTTGAAAAGTCCAAAATCTTGTAGAATCCTCCACATGTCTCGTCCGCGTAACTTCAAAAGTAAAATATGGGGGCGGTTTCCAAATGAGCGCGAAGCATCCATGTGTCCCAGATCCAGGCACAATGTCTCCACCAATAGGTGGGATTGAGGAATAATACAGAGGAAACCGAGGAGCCTGTAGAAGCCGACACATGTCAATCCGGTGTGATTTCAAGAGTGAAAGGAAGGAGCCAAATATTCAAGATGCGTGAGGTTGCCACGTGGACCCGATACGGATAGACTCTTTTAAATATTGTGCACCAATGACCCTGATCTTCAGATAGCCATATCTTTCAATTGGAAACTCAGATTTGGGTGGGAGATGACTTTTTGGAAAGATCTCTGCACTGAATTCTCACCTGCCTCCATTAATGTTTCGGTGTGCTAATTTTGGGGGTTGTCAAGTCTCTCTCCTTATACCATGATGAAGAATGGGACTCTTTCTTTCCCAGTAAGGGACATCGACAAGGCATAGGTGTTGCAGTGAGACTCTTCATTGTGGAAGGTGGAATTCAAGTGCATATCTCAAGGTGGTTGAAGTAGGTTTTGATTTTCCCTCTCTCTTTCTCTCTCTTTCTTCTATATATTGTAAAGGAGGGGCATATTCAAATGGTTGTTCATTGGTTCTCTTCTTCACCCCTCTCTCTTTCTTCCTTAGGGTAGAATGTGAAGTCTAAGCCTCCTCTCATGGCTCTGTAATGGTATTTTCTTGCCCCTTTCCCACTGATGATGTACCGTGTAAATTTTGAGCAATAAAATTTGTTTCGTGATGCATCTTGTCCTTCCTTGGATCATTTTATTGTCTCTTCTTACCTCTCATCATTGCAGGGTATACTGTGCATAATCTTATGTTTATTGTAGGTTCTAGGAGTTGTGCTTAATGGGTTTTGAAGTGGTGTTCCATGTGAACTTTATATTTGGTTTATGGTGCATATTGTCCACCCCCTCCTCTTCTCACCTCTCTCCACTTCAGGAAATCAAATTTCTGCTCAAACACTTCCTTTTCTAGTGTATCACCGCTTAGTCTAGGCTCTCTTTCACCCTCTCTCTCTCTTCCTTTCTCCTTGGAATGGTTAGATTAGGTTAGAATAGGTTTTTCCTGCACTGGAGTAGCTTGTGGCAAGTAGATTAGGAAGAAGGAACTAGCCTTCTCTGGAGGTCCATCTCAAGTTTGCAAGTCCCACAGCTTGAGAGATGGTCCAATGTTGTGCAATCACACCAAATGCCCCATATCAGATCAGAGGCCATTTGGGGGTGCTGTGATTTTGCACTAACAGTTTTGGCATGCCCGGTGGGATGGGTTTGAAGCACCTTACCACTTCGTTTCATCAAGTTGATGTGTTCTTGGTGGGATTCAGCCTTTTGAGGCACATGCAAAACACATCTGGTGACTTCATCTAGTCAATGACCCATTCTCTGAAGTTGTATACCTTCTTCCATCCACATCTTTCATTTTCTTTTCTTCCCATTCCATGAAGTTGTGCAATCATGACTTCATTTCCCTCATGGAATTATCATTTGCAGCAGCATAATTGTTTCCCTCCATCCCCACAATTTCAAAATCCTCCTCCAAATCCGTTTTATAATCCCCATTATCTTGAAAATGCATACAACCCACTTTTTTCTAACCAAAATGTTTATGAAGAACATGTTTATGTAGATGATATGGTGGAAAATCCTTGGCCAAAGCTGATTTTGAGAGGCAGGTGCAAGAGATGGAGATGGGCATGATGCAATCAAAATTCAAGTGCTCCACAATAGCAGTTGAAGTTGGCTACAAGGTCCCTTGTCCATGGGTCAGACCCTGTAATAGGCCAAGTTTATCACCCAAGTAGAAGTTGTACTTCATCATTGAGATGTTACCCCAGATTACAAAATGGTTGAAAGAAATGGAGGCTCAAAATTCTAGTGTGAGACAACCTTGTCAATGGGTAAGTCAGTCACCAGCTCCTTGTCCTTCATTTTCTCTTTCTCAAACTCTATCATCGTAGCAGTGTCATGAGTCTAGCTTCCCATCTGCTGCCCCTAATGCTGAATTCCCTTCTCCATCTCCTAGCCTTCCATCTCATCTCAATTCTTCTTCCCTTTTCCCTTCCAAATTCAAGTCCCCTCTGCCTAGTTGTACCATAAATGAATAGCCCCCTAGCAACACCCCTTCCCAACCAACGTCATCATGTTCTGATGACTGCAGCATAGTTGAAGAATGGCGTGACTCATGTGACTCCGAATGGGAAGAGGAAATCATACGGGCGCCTATTCCAGAGAAAAATTAGTTAGCTCCTAGACAGGGAGACATAGTTTCTTGTAGAGGATAACCATATAACTTCAGTTCCCCCTTTCAGAAGGCTACCTAAGTCCAAGTGTAGAATAGGCCACAAAATAACCTTCAGTTCTCCCTCCCACTTCATCCCCTTCAAGTTTTGATGTTGAAGAGGAGTTTGAGTTTTCAAACTTCATGTTTGAAGAAGAGGGGAACCATGGTGAGAAAGTTGTAGATCAGGAGGACACCATGGAGGAGGTTGAGCACATGCAATAGGACAACAAGGAGGTAGACTGTCTGTCAGACTTGGAGGGTTGCTTTAATGGAGAGGAGCCTGAGGAGATAACATCATTTTCTCCTCCATCATCCACCTTCCAAGCACATGAGCCTGCTGCCATGAAGGAGAGCATTCAAGTACAACAACCTGCACTTCATGACAACCCTCTCGAACAAGGTTGGAAGATATGATCTTCCACTTCACCTGGAGAAGGAAGGGAAAGAGAAAGAGGATGTCATCATCCCTCTCACACATCCATCCAGGAAGGTCTCACAAGAAGACTCCATTCTTAGAGTTGAAATTTTAGAGAATGGGCCATTCAAAGGACCAGACCGTGCCCAATTAGGTACTTGGCTTCATTGGAGCCAAGGGAGAAGCCAAAACCAGTCATGCCTACTTTAGAGGCATGAGGATGAGCTCAGAGTACCAAGGATCAGCTGCAATGCCTCTTCAACCCAAATGAAGAGCAACTTTTCTTGTTTCCATTTGACACCTTGATGATATGGGTGGAGGATTACCTCTTTTTAGTTTCTCACTCATTTCAAGAAGCCATGTTCAGTGTCAAATCATTTGCATGGCTACCCCTTTTGAGAAAGGGAAGCTACTTCTCCCTGCCAGTTTACAGGATTTGTTTGAGTCACCTTTCTCTTTGATTAGTGTAAGAGTAGGTGTAGATTTGTTTTCAGATCCAGAAGAAGTGCTTGTG
The DNA here is from genome assembly GCA_019776745.2 of Taxus chinensis. NCBI lineage: Eukaryota > Viridiplantae > Streptophyta > Pinopsida > Cupressales > Taxaceae > Taxus > Taxus chinensis. The sequence goes on along the minus strand of CM034148.1, from coordinate 768,479,935 downwards.
CACACTCTGCATGTCCTACTTGGGGTGTGTACGATTTCAAGTTTTGTACATAGTGTGTTGTGGTGTTTTGTTACTCATGCACAGGACATTGGAAGTAACATTTTGTGAGTCAGCTCCAGTTCCAGTGGTGTTCCAAGTGGCTCAGGGATCATATCTTCAAAGTTCAGATCAGATTTGTGTTTACCAGGTAGACTCCATTCCCAATGGATGCTTCAAGGCCACTGATCATTTCACCTAGCAGGAAGGTAATCCCCATGAGTTGCCAAATTGTTGACCAAAATAAGCTCACACTTATTTTGGGTCAACTGACACCATTTTTCCCCTTTTGTGCTTCAATCTGAATTTTTACATATTTTAAGCACTTAAGGCCCCTAAAAGCATTTCCATTAGATAGGAAATTTCTTCCCCTTTCCAGAGATATAAAGAAGTCCTTCTAACTCTTTGTATTTTTTAAGTTACGGCTGGTGGGCCTTGAGAAGGATTTTTTGCCAAAAGCGGGCCTAGGGAAGATTTTTTGCCAATGGAAATCACAGACCGGCAGGGCGCGGGAGACATTTTGACATTTTTAAACTTTTCACAAAGGGGCACAAGTATAATTGTGGGCCCACGGGTCCGAGAAGGATTTTATTTTTGTCCAAGTGGAAAAAGCGGGCAGACGGGCCCGAAGTGTCTTTTGGGAAAAACATGGTCTGCGGACCGCTAGGCCCGAGGATGAATTTTTGCCCAAAAGCGGGTTTGCGGGCCAGTGGAATTTTTTTTTCCCAAGTGTGAATGTGGACCGACAGGTCTATGGGGGACTTTGAAACTTTTTCACTTCTTACGAAATGGCAATTTTCAAGTGCGAGGCTCACAAGCCCGTGAGGTCTAATCGGTCGTTGAAAAGTCACAGATCCGTGGAGGGTGCCACGTGCATCATCGGCGCAACTCCAAGGATTGAATCCAAAATGGAGACCCCAAACAAGTGCCAGGCTTCCACGTGTCCCAGGTCCAAAAGGGACAGAGTCGACAGTTGAAAAGTCAAAATGGGGCAGAGCTAGCGGAATGGAACGACGCATCTTCAAGGTTGTCCCATGCAGTCAACTCAGGCAACTTCCAAATGTGGGTCCAACTTCAAAGGATAGAGCCCTAAATCGACTAAGTGGCAGAGGGAAGAGGTCTCCATGTGTCTCAATGGTGCATCTTTAAGGGTGGGCCAAATAGTCAGAGACTTAAATGAGTGCGAGACTTCCACATGTCTTGGGCCCAAAAGAATTCAAATGGATAGAGGCCCGAAAATCGGCTAAGTATAGAGAGCTGTTAGCATGGCTCCACGTGTCTGCATCAATGTAACTTCAAAGGTACGACCCATAGCAGAGACTTCCCAAACAAGTGCTAGCCCTCCACATGTCTAGAGTCCTGAAAAGGCAGAAGTGGATCATTGAAAATAAGTCCAAGTATAGGCAGGCCAGCGAAAGGAGCCACGTGTCAGCATGGTGCAACTTCAAAAGTGAAATTCGAGAGGGTTCCCAAACAAGTGTGCTGAGCCTCCACGTGTCCCGGGTCAACTTATGGCCCCGCCAAGCAAAAGGGACTTAGCCGAAACATAAAGAAATAGGGTAGAGCTGCGGAAAGGAGCCACGTGTCTCATCAACGCAATTTCAAAGGCACGCTGCCCAAAAGGTAGTTCCCAAATGAGTGCCAACCCGCCACATGGTCAGAGTGGCGAAAAGGTAAGGTCGGTCGTTGAAAATTCCAAAAGCAGGCTAGAAATCCTCCACGTGTCTTGTCCACGCAACTTCAAAAGAAAATCTAGGGGCGGTTTCCAAATGAGCGTGAAGCCTCCACGTGTCTCGGGTTAGGCACAGTGTCTCCGCCAATAGGAGTGACTTAGGAAAAATACAGAGGAAACTGAGGAGCCCACGGAAGCCGCCATGTGTCAGTCTGATGCAATTTCAAGAGCAAAAGGAAGGAGCCGAATCTTCAAGATGCACGAGGCTGCCATGTGACCCAGTACAGAGACAGACTCTTTTAAATATTGCGTGCCCACGACCCTGATCTTCAGACAGCCATATCTTTCGATTGGAAACTCATATTTGGGTGGGAGAGGACTTTTTGGAAAGATCTCGGCATCCGGCTTCTCACCTGCCTCCATTAATGTTTCTGCCTGCTAATTTTGGGGGATGTCAAGTCTTTCACTTGCCGCCATGATGAAGAATGGGCCTCTTTCTTTCCCAGTAAGGGACAAACATGGACATGGCATAGGTGTTGTTGTGAGTGAATTTCTGCTTCATTGGTTGGAGTAGGTGGAATTCAATGCATATCTCAAGGTGGTTGAAGCAGGATTCAGATTTTCCCTCTCTCTTTCTCTCTCTCTTTCTTCTATATATTGTAAAGGAGGGGCATATTCAAACGGTTGGTCATTTTTTCTCTTCTGCCCCCCTCTCTCTTTCTTCCTTAGGGTAGAATGGAGAGTCTAAGCCTCTTCTCATGGCTCTATAATGGAATTTTCTTGCCCCTTGCCCACTGATGATGTACATGTAACTTTTGGAGCAATAGAATTTGTTTCATGATGCATTTGTCCATCCTTGGCTCATTTTATTGTCTCTTCTTACCTCTCATCATTGCAAGGTATACTGTGCATACTCTGATGTTTATTGCAGGTTCTGGGAGCTGTGCTTAATGGGTTTTGAAGTGGTGTTCCATGTGAACTTCATCTTTGGTTTTGTGGTGCATCTTGTCCACCCCCTCCTCTGCTCACCTCTCTCCACTTCAGGCAGTCGAATCTGCGATCAGCCACTTCCTTTTCTGGTGTATCACTGCTTAGTGTAGGATCTCTCTCTCTCTCTCTCTCTCTCTCTCTCTCTCTCTCTCTCTCTCTCTCTCTCTCTCTCTCTCTCTCCTTGGAATGGTTAGATTAGGTTAGAATAGGTTTTGCCTGCACTAGAGTAGCTTGTGGCAGGTAGATTAGGAAGCAAGAAATAACCTTCTCTGGAGGTCCATCTTAAGTCCGCAAGTCCCACAACTTGAGAGATGGTCCAATGTTGTGCAATCACATCGAATGCCCCATTTCACACTCATGACATTCGGGGGTGCTGTGATTCTACACTAACAATTTCTTAGTAATGTTTTGTTTTCCTATGTTCTACATAGTGCACATTATTCCCACACTTGAAGATTGGGGCATATATTCCACTTGTATTATCTCACTCTTAAGACTTCTATGAAACTCTTGCCCTCTCACATGATACTTATCCAAAAATTACACATCTTCTGATTAAGCATATTCCCCTTGATATCACCATAAGGCACACTTCAATATTCAGATAGCATAGATTCTAGACTATCTATGAGAAGATCTATATTATTAGCAAACTTTAGATCTATATAACATTTAAATTATTTCTATTTTCCTATTTTCGTAAAGCAATCAAATAATCCAATCAAATCTGATTAAAGAGATTAGATCTATTTAAACTTGATAGCAATCTGTTCTGATTAGTTTTGTTTGTTTCTAAACCACTTTCCACCCCAATGCTTACGAAGATAACTCTCCACGGCTTGGAATCACTGTTTGTTTGATTATGAATATATTCTTCATTTACAAAGCCATAATAATCCAAAGATTACGAGGGGCCTGTGTAATATGCATCTGTCAAAAGAATGCTACAGAGAAAACGATAATTCCGCCGTGATAATTCATTCAGGAGATGTCACCCCACACCCGTTCACGAAAAAGAGAAGCCAAAAAGCCTCAAAAATAGGGAGTCAGAATATAGTGCGCCGGCCATGGCCCAAAGCCAGCTATAACATACTTTTTATTTATAGTGGATTACACCTATTGTGTTACATCTCTGTAACCATCATCAATTTGAACTGAAATCTTTCTTTTACTTCAAAGCGCTACAATTGAAAAATGAAGAAAAAATTATTTAATACGCGAGCGAATCTCGGTTTTCTATATTCCCTGTTATTTTCAGGCACGCGTTAATTGTTGCAGTACAATGTTTTTGGGACCAAATACATTGTAGTTTGCTCAATTCTCTTTGGTTTCAGTCAAAGACGTTATCTATTGCTTACGCAAAGCTCATCATCTGGTTTGTCTTTGTCACGGAGGTCAAGCGTGTAGTTACTCAAATTGAAATCTTGACTTCTTCAAAGGGCTCAAATCTTTCCGAGAAGTGCAATTCAATAATTACCACTTGGCATCTGATGTTGGATTTTTTCGCATGCTTTTCATTTATTGAGACCTTTTAGGAAACCTCACACTCTGGTGGTTTTTTTTTTTTTTTATTTCGCTTCTCACAATTAAAGGATAGTTATTGAAATTGTGACGGGTTGTGAATACACCTCGTGGGAAGCAATTATGCAAGTTTGTGCTAAAGGTGTTTCACAAAATAATATCCCTTCTTTGAACTAAATTGATGTTGTTTGCGAATGGCCAGAACAATTTAGTTTGATAGGTTATTTTGTTAGGAGGATTCCCTTTTAAAACATGTTCAAAACATAGGTGCAATCTACGTAGATGCGACAAAGAACAACGCTGAATATAATCCAAAATATGACTTAACATTTTTTTGTTCTATTTTGCTGACTCAACTCACGCTATGACCACTCTACAAAATTCTTCGACCTAGAATGTTCGGAGCTCATTGCTCGTGTTATCTCTATGGATACAAGATTTTGTGGTCTCCGAACATACTTCCCCTCAAGGTCCTAATGTGTGTAGAATTTACTGGCCTTCTCATGCCATGTTCATACTTCCTATATCAAGTTTTATTTACAATTGGTTCTGTCATATATGCAAAGAGCCCTTCAAGTTTTACTTTACTAGACAACAAAAGTGTCTATATAAAAGTAGACCTTTCACAAGACCTTAAGAAATCTATTGACATTCAAGTGGGTGACTCTTGTTATACTCAGAGGGTTCTTTATACCTTTCTAATACTTTCTTTGGATTACAATCATCTGAACATAAGATTTTTCATTGTTAGTTATTTTTCTCGTGTAATAGAGCCATTTGAAATCCGAATGTTGAGGTTCCTTAGATAAATGACAATGATGATGTGACCATTATGGGTGGTAATAAAAAACCACAGAAAAGGCATTAGAATTGACACTTTTGTGGGTGTCTCTAATGTTAAAAATGCTAAACCGCCTACTATCTCAGCCCTCACTCTATAAAGCTTAGTTAAGCCGTTGGCATCTATTCTACCTTTGTAATTCGCAACTCATTTCCTAAACTTATAATGATGACACTAACTTATAATGTAGTAACCTTCCCCAGAAGTGAAAATTCTTACCATTTCTCATACTAAATTTTGAGATAGTCCTCAAAAGGTGCAATCAAGTGCTCATATAGTTTCTCCTCATAAACCTTGGACTAGATGATCTCACACCCCTCCTTATCAACTTGAGGAAGTTCAAATTATTCTCAAAACTACTTATGTCAATATAAACTTAATGATTAATTGCATATTAACCAACACAGATTTTTTTAGAATAGTTATAAAGTCCTTAATGTCTTGAATTTAGAGGATATTTCTCTTGATACACATACCTCATAAATTTGTTCTCACATAATGTTAGGGGTCTTAAAAACTCCACTCGTGATATCATGACCCAAGATTCTGATTTTATTTATTGATATAAAAATATTAATCTAGAATAGTAACTTGGTTGAATAATTAGATTTTTGATAGATAATTTATTTTATTAACAATAAAGGTTTTTTGACTAGGACCTTACCTAGGAACAAAAGGGTCGAGAGCCTAGATAAGATAATACAGTACAAAAGAAAAACCTTAGAAACAGGAAGCCCCGCTCTGACACCAAAACAAGGACAAAAAGACAATCATTTCAACTTAGACTTCCTATAGAGGACTATAATCCATCCATCGTCCACAATAAGATCCTTAAGATCCATCTGTGAGCCAAAGGTCATCCTAAGATAGTCTTTATGCCTTTGGCCCTCCCAGACATTTAAGATTTTAAGGGAGTTAGGTTCAAAATGAATGGGAGCCGAGCCACTGCTAGAGCTGAAATTCGAATGAGGAGCTTTAAGAGAATCAAAATTCAAAACAACTTCTAATTTGCCCAACGAAAATCGATCATCTTCCAATTTTAGTCTTGCTTCTTCAAAGGACTCTTCTTTGTCAGCCTCCTTGATCAACTTGATAGATAATTAATATCATGAGTATGGATGTAAATTTGGGATAAACTTGATGGATTAAGTTTAGAGAATATTACATGGGTAAATTTTCATGATATGTATGTTTTTAAAGTGTACTATTAAATGATTAAATTTAGTCATTTAGTTATGTTAATTAATACAACTTTAAATTATTTGGTTATATAATGTTAAAACCTAATCGATTTCATGTTTTCCACGAGTTTTGACGCAAGAGAACATGAACTATTTGAAACTAGAATACCAAGAGTGGGGATATCATTAAAGAGAGGGGAAGTAGATGTAGTGTGAACATCACAACATTAAAAGCTAAAAGAGAGAACCAAAACACATGCACGTAGTTACACTTGCATTGTTAGCTGCATTAGTGTGTGCATTGTTAAGTATTAGTAGCTTAACTATGTTTGGATAAGTAATTGTGATTGATTGATTTCAAATGCTTGGTTATTTTTTAATTTTTTAGAGAGTATAAAAAGTGTTGTACGTTACTAAGATTGGGTCGAGTGAAGATGAGACACGCAAACACCCTGAAGAGTGTGCACCACTATTTGCAACACGTTCATAACACTTTATTTATTTTGACGCTTGTCATCAAATAATTTAATCATAATTGATTAAGTTATTTTTAATTAATCATTCTCATTTTCAAAACACTAATTTAATTTGTAGTCACTAAACTTATTTTGAGTGTATTAAATGGGAAAGCCTTAACTTGCCGGCACGTTCCGATGGGAGAGCATGAACACTCTACTGATGTTGCGGCCTGATTATGTTCAGCACAACTTAATAAACGTTGATTTACAGTCTGAATCTTTAATTACTGTTAGGCCTAACATAAGCTGAGCTATAATAAACTAGCCGTAGGGAAGCGTCACAAGATACTTTGTACTTTGCTCCACTCCCTTTCGTTTCAGTCAAAGACGTTATCTATTTGTCTTTGTCTGGTTTGTCTTTGTCAAGGGAGGTCGAGCGTTTAGTTACTAAAATTGAAATCTTGGCATCTTCGAAGGGCCTCAAATCTTTCCGAGAAGTGCAATTCAACAAGTATCACTTGTCATCTAATTTGGATTTTGTTACTCGTTTAAATGTGTCCCTATGCATTTTTTTTTTCACGTTTTGCAAGTATAGTGTAGTGATTTGCCCTGTCGTCATACCGTGATTGCATTATAGTTCGGGTTGTTTTCGCGTGCTTTTCAATTACTGATACCTTTTAGGAAACCTCGCATTCGGGTGCTTTATTTTATATGGATTCCCACAGCTAAAGACTAGTTATTAAAACTGTAATGGATTGTGAAGAAGCCTCATGGGAAGTAAGTATGCAAGTTTGTCTTCAATGTGTTTAACAAGGTAATACCCCTTTTTTGAACTAAATTTGATGTTACTTGCAAATCGCTAGAACAATTTAGTTTGATAGGTTATTTTGTTAGGAGGATTCCCTTTTAAAGCGTGTTCAAAACATAGGTGCAATCTCCATAAACCCAACAAAGTATAAGTTGAATATAGTCCAAAACACGACCAAATATTTTTTTGTTCTGTTTCACTGACTCAACTCACACTACAACCACTCTACAAAAGTCCTCGACCTAATATGTTGGGAGCTCATTGCTTGTGATATCTCTATGGATACAAGATTTTTTTGTCTCTAAACATACTTCCCCACAAGGTTCCAATGTGGGTAGAATTTACTAGCCTTCACATGTCATGTTTGTACTTCCTATACCACACTTTCATTATAATTGGTTTCGTCATATGCAAGGATCCCTTCATGTTTTACTCTGCTAGACTACAAAAGCATGTTTATATAGAAGTATACCTTTCACGAGACCTTCACTAGTCTATTTACATTCAAGTGTGTGACTCTTTTTCTACTCAGAGGGTTCTTTATACCTTCCTAATACTTGCTTTGGATTATAATCATTTGAGCATGAAATTCGTGATTGCTAGTTGTTTTTCACACATAATACATCCATTTTAAATCATAATCCCTAGGTTCATTAGATAAATGGAAATGATGGTTGGAACACTATGGGTGGTCGTAAAAAAACCATAGAAAAAGAATTAGCATTGATACTTTTTTGGGTGTCTCTAATGTCAAAAATGTTAAACTGCATCTATTGTACATTTCCAAAACTTATAATGATGTCACTAACTTCTAAGGTAGTAGCCTTCCCCAAAAGTGAAAATTCTTACCATTTTTCATACTAAATTTTAGGATATTCCTCAAAACACGCAATTGAGTGCTCATGTACCTTCTCCTCATAAGGCTTGGACTACATGATCTTACACACCTCCTTTTCAACTTGAGGAAGTTAAAATTCTTCTCAAAACTATATACAACAATTTAAACTTAATGCTTTATTGCATACTAACCAACAACAATTTTTTGAGAATAGTTATGAAACCCTTGATGGCTTGAATTTAGAGGATATGTCTCTTAATATACATTCATCATAAGTTTCTTCTCATGGGATGTTAGGGGTCTTAAAAACTCCACTCATGATGTCATGACCAAAGATTCTATTTTTATTTATTGCTATGGAAACATTAATCTAGAGTAATAATTTGGTTAAAGAAATGGATTTTAGAACTTCTATAATTAATATCGTAAGTATGGATGTAAATTTAGTATAATTTAGAGGAAATTACATAGATAATTTTTCATGATATGTATGTTTTAAAATTGTAGTATTAAATGATTAAATGTATTTATTTATTTGGTTAATCAATTTTTTTAGTTAATTCAACTCTAAATTATGTAGTTATATGATGTTGAAGCCTAATCATTTTCATGTTTTCATGAGTTTTGATGCAAGAGAACAAGTACCATCACTGAGACTGGGGTACCAAGAGGAAAGATATCATTAAAGAGACGCGAAGTAGATGTAGTGTGAACATCACGACATCAAAAGTTAAAAATGAGAACCAAACACACACACGTAGTTACACTTGCATTGTTAGTTGCATTAGTGTGTGTGTGTGTTTTAAGTATTGACAGCTTAACTATGTTTTGATAATTAATTGTGATTGAATGATTTCAAATGTTTGGCAATTTTTGGTTTTTTGAGAGAGTAGGAAGAGTTCTACACCACTAAAATTGTGTTGAGGGAACATGAGTCACTTAGACATCATGAGGAGTGTGCACCACTATTTTCATCATGTTCATAACACTTTATTTATTTTGGAACTTTTCATCAAATGATTTAATCATGATTAATTAAATTAGTTTAATTAATCATTCTTATTTTTAAAATGATAATTTAATTTATAGTTAATAAAATTGTTTTGAGTGTATTAAATGCAATGGGAGTGCATGAACACTCTACCGATGTTGTAGATTGATTATGTTCAATGCAATTTAATAATTGTCAATTCATAGTGTGAATCTTTAAGTTACTCTTATACCTAACATAAGTTGAGCTATAATAAAATATAATTTTTGTATGTTGTTAAGACTATGTTGAGGGAAGATGAGTCACTCAGACATCTTGAGGAGTGTGCACCACTATTTGCAACAAGTTCATAGCACTTCATTTATTTTGGCACTTGTCATCAAATAATTTAATCATGATTAATTAAGTTAGTTTAATTAATCATTCTTACTTTTAAAATGCTAATTTAATTTATAGTTAATAAACTTGTTTTCAGTTTCTTAAATGCAATGGGAGCACATGAACACTCTATCAATGCTTCAGGTTGATTATATTCAACACAATTTAATAAACATGAATTCACAATGTGAATCTTTAAGTTACTCTTACACCTAACCTAAGTTTAGCTATAATAAACTATAAGTGTGCGGCTAGGTGCAATATTTTAACAACGACGAGAATTGATTTCTTAAACCATGTCGCATTCTATATTATTGTGACCTCATCATGATAACATATTAATCTTTCGTTAATCCACATTTATTGGAGATGGTATTTAAACTTATGATTTCTTAAGAATAATCTAGTGGGAAATTTAATTGTTGATGGTGTTAACCCCATATGATTTGGAATTCCTTTAACTATTTTATGATTACATGGAAGGAAATTAATTTAATTAACTTATTTCAAATTCCATGCAAGGGATGTTGAGACTTTCCATTGGAATTGTGTTCAAACTAGGCCTAGTTTATCTATATATTTCTATCCATCCTAGTTTAATATTAGTTCACATTATAAATATGAGTTAAGATTATCTTGGGAGTTTGATAATTTGTTGGAGATAATCCTCTCTTGTACTTGAATTTATTTGATCCACATGCTTGGGGGATTATCCTATTTTGAGGGGTTCACAAAAATCACTTAGTTGTTAAGCAACCACCTCTTAGGCCTATTTAGAGGAACTCTCACTTGTATTTTATAATGGTGTGATATCTAGATTGTAAATTGTTGGAGCTAAAATAATATATGGAGACACTACTATGATCCATTACTGTGGGTGTTGTTTCTATTTTACTGCACTATTTTTGTATTGCATAGTATTTTTCTATGTATGTGTTTTTAATGGATGTGATTTTCTTTATGACACTATAGAGATCTGGCGAGGGAGTGATCTCCACTACTACACCTCCTTATTTTGGAGGTTTTATTTTCTAAATTTAATTCAACAACTTCTTCAAGTTATATTGATTTGCATTTAATTTGGTAGTCCTTTTTGGGAGCTCTCCATTATTTTAGGCGTGGTGGAACTTGGAAAACTTCAGTTGCACATGAACTAAACCTAATTTTAGTATAGTGTCACATGCACAAGGTTGTTGGGTTATTTTCTGCATGGAGTCATTAATGGAGACCAAAAAAGTGAATGCAAAGGGTTTTTTGCTTTTTGAGAGAACAAATTGTGTGATTGATACAAATAGAGGGTGTTGGTTTTATACTCTTAGTAAATATTGGTATGGATAATAAGCACACGCTTTTATTTTTTTGGCGTATTGATAATAATAGAGGGGAGAGATTTTCTATTTTGGGGTAAAGAATCTTTTTTTTTCTATATGAAATCTCTATTTAAGATCATACAAGTATTATTAGGGGGAATATTTATTGGAGAGATAATTGGGGGGTAATTCCTCACATTGAAAGGAGAAGTTTGTAGTTATAGAAGAACTAGAAATAGTCGTGGGATCACAAGTTTCTTTACTTGATTCTTCTCCATTATTTTCTACTTGCAAGATATAGGTAAGTTCAACTTTTAAATTGTTATAGTAATTTGATAATGAAAGGGAAAATTTTCTTTCCTTGGGTTTAATATAATACATAGCTTATAATAAGAGATGGGTTGATGTTAACTATCTATTTGAATTACATTATTGATGTAAAATAAATAAATCTTAGACAAAGGACTGGACCAAATCATAAATATAAAAAATATGCAATATGCCAACACATAATGATAAACAAGTGCAACCAATAAGAGAATAAGAGTGACTTAGCTTATGTCTAATTGTCTGGACTGGATCTGGGATGGAATAATGGTGGAACATGCTTAATCTTGATTGAATGTGTTATACAAAAAGATATTGTTCAAAATAATATACCAGACAAAATCTCCTAGATCTAGATAGTATCGTCTGAGGTGCTAGTGTCTGAACTAGGCGCTAGTGTCCTGGTGAGGTGTGCAGACCTAGTTCTAGCAGTGTCTAATAATATCACATTCACTTTTCTTTATGTCACGTACACTTCACTATAGGGTTCCCTGGTTGCACCTTTCCCTACACTACAAACCCTAGCTACCTCCACAAGAATCAAGCACACATTAGGTGGAATAAAATATGTATATGCTTGAGTGAAAAGGACCCTAACAGTCACATCAATGTGATTTTCATTGAGTGTTTCACTATATTCAAGAATCAATGTAGCTCTAGTGTGTGTGATAAAAAATCATGTCCCTTGAAGTTAGGTTTCCCTTGTGCAAGTTGCACTAAGATGATGTGTACTATGGAATTCAGAATTTTCCCTTCATAAGTAGTGAATAATATAACCCAAATGTAGTCCTTAAGTTTATCCTTTTACCCAAGTAGTAGATAAAAGGTAATATCCCAATTTCCCCTTAAAATAGTTACTAGGATGTGTAAATATATGATTCCTTTGCTTGAATTTAATCATTAACAACACTAGAAGCTGATCCAAAGTGATAAATATAATTGTTAGAAAATATAACCAAATGATGTGTAATTTAAAAAATATAAGAACCAGGCAAAGGGATACTGTTGTCCCTTATTGGGCGCTTACGTATAGAAAGATCCGAAGATAAATAAGGAAATGCTCAGCTGAATAAAACATTATGTGATGTCCAAAATTAACAGAATTATTCCATAAAAGTAAAGGATGAAAGCATGGAAAGATATAACAATGTCAATGTAACCCAAAATAAGTGTTGGCAATGTCTAGTTTTCTTGCTTAGGAATTATGCATATAACGAAATAATGTAATAGTAATAAGTGCATAATTTTGTGTCTACATTTTCCCCCACTTTATGTTGATGAATAAATATTCAGTACTGTTGGAGCTCAAAAGTGCTCCCTGTCATGAGTCATAGACAACCCAGGATTTTGAGGCAATATGGAACTGTCTCCAAGTTGTGGGACTTACACTGTGAGACAAACCTCTAAACAAGGTAGTTCCTCTACCTAAATCTAATGCTAAAACTACTCCTAAGGAAGGAAATTCAGCTATCTAATCCTACTCTAAATATTCTAAGGAACCAAGATTAGAAGGAGATGCACAAAAAGGAAAATCCTAAGCTAACAAGCAACTGTGATAGCACTAGAAAAGGGGAGATTTCTCTCCGTAAGGGGAATGAAAGAGAGAAAACATGGGAGAGAGGGGAGACAAATGTGTTATAGACAAGAACCATGTATTCTCCACTCTCCCACGCATTGAAAACACAACAAAAAGGGAACATTTAGTCAAGAAATATGCACAACATGCAAAAAATGAACAAAGAGACAAGACTGAAAATAAAACAAGGTACGGAAGATAAAATGTGCCATAAAACAAATTCTATTTTTTAAAATGTGCAAAATTCCATTACAATCATGGAAAAAGGCATGAGTACATTACAGAGAGACCAAATTCATGGTCTGGAACTCATGGCAATTCACCCACCATTATGGCATGGTGTTGTTACAACAAAGAGTGCTCTCTTGAAATAAGCATCAGATTATAATATATAGAGAATGAAATGAGAGAAGAGGGAAAAGATAAGGGCACACATTTTTCAACTTTCAACCAATATCAATCATACATTAAACTCAAAAAACTTCATGGGCACTCTTGCAAGACCATTCCTTGATGTCCTTTTTTTATAGGAGAAGATAAGATCCCCATACTTCATCAATTTGGTGGTTGAGTGTGAGATTTGACCATTTTCATGTGTAGATTTTTCCTCTCTCTCTCTATAAAGATGTGTTTTATTTTTTGACACACCAAGCATCATAAATATCATATTTTCTTGGTTTCAACATGAAGAGAAGGACGAGAGATTTCCAACGAGACCAGTTTTATTGAATTTGGAGTAGGGAAATGAAATATATGAGCATTTGAGTATTTACATGTCATGGAGCACAGGAACATGACACATGTTGGCCTTTGATTGGCTTAGGGATTACCCTTTTTCTATGTTTTCGTTTCTTTTCATTTTCCACGTGTTGGTATTTCATTGGTTTGGGAATTGGGCCTTATGAAACCTCCATTATTTATCGTGAAGCATAAACCAATGAGAAAGCTCCACACATGTCTCAATGTCAGTCTTTAGTTATGAAGACCTTGTATGAGCATGAAAAATAGACTAATGAGAAAGCTCCATCCACCCCGCAATGTCATAGTTTTCTTTTATCTTGTTTGAAAACTCTTAAACGTGAGCCAATGAGGAAGATCCACGCTCCTCGTAATGTCATAAATTTGATAGCCCCTTTTGACTACTGCGAAACATGAGCAAAAGGAAAGTTCCACGCATGGCATGTTCTCTCCTTTCATTGGTTTTTCCTTAGGATCGCAACTTATATCTGGGTGGACTTAAAACTGTTGGCTTCATTAGAATGCAGCCACGTATAGTGCTTTGACCTCCCTTGACTACTCGTACCCAAAGCCTTATTGAACTTGGTTTATTCCAAAGACTTGAGGTATATTGAATGCATGTGTATTGAAGAGTGTTAGAATGCTGAAAGGTGTATGCCATTGGTCATTGATATTCTGTCACTTGTAATCCCTTAATTCCACCATATTTCCTTTGACCTTTGCTAACTTTTTTCTACCCCACCACATGCTCGAAATATTATGTAATGTGTCTTATTATGTGGGTATCATGTCCTCCATAGCCAAACCTTTTGAGAAGAGCTAAAATCCTTCCATGGCCTTTTTCTTGATGTTTTCCATTGAAATTGATGGCCAAATGAACATCACACAGCCCTTTAAATATAACCTGGGCTAATTCCTTAAACCTTAGCCGTCTATGGGTTTTTAAATGCAAATGGCCAGTGCTTTAGCGGTGTAGACCTTTAACAGTCATTTGAACGTCCCAGGCTTATTTAAATGGCTAAGTCCGTTTTAAATGATTTATCCAAATTAACTTGTTGACTAAAATAAGCTCACACTTATTTTGGGTCAACTGACATGATTTTCCCCCTTTTGTGATTCAATCTGAATTTTTACATATTTTAATCACTTAAGGTCCCCTGAAATAATTCCCATCAGATAGAAAATTTCTTCCCCTTTCCAGAGATATAAATAAGTCCTTCTAACTCTATATATTTTTCAAATTATGGGCCGGCGGGCCTAGGGAAGAATTTTCGCCAACAGGAAAACTGCTAACTGGCAGGGTGGCGGGAGATATTTTTACATTTTTTGCACTTTTTGCAAAGGGGAAAAAGTTATAATTGCGGGCCTGCAAGCCTGAGAAGGATTTCTTATTTAAAGTGGAAAATGTGGGCTGGCAGGCCCGAAGATGTCTTTTCGTCAAACATGGAAAATGCAGACCGGCGGGCCCGGGGATGATTTATTTTTCCAAAAGCGGGTCTGCAGGGCTGCAGATGAAATTTTTCCCAAGAATAAATGTGGGCTAGAGGGTCTGCAGGGGACTTTGGAACTTGTACACTTTTCACAAAATGACACAGTTTTAAGTGTGGGCCCGTGAGCCCGCAAGGTCTCATCGGCCGTTGAAAAGTCATAGACCCACTAAGGGTGCCACGTGCCTCATCGGCACAAATCCAAGGATAAAATACAAAATCAAGACCCCAAACTAGCGCAAATCCTCCACGTGTCCCAGGTCTGAAAAGGGATAGAGTCAATAGTTGAAAAGTTAAAATGTGGTAGAGCCAATGAAAGGTGCCACATGTTGACTCAGTGTAACTTCAAATATCAACTCCAAGGGTAGTTCCCCAAACAAGTGCAAGCTCGCCACATGGTCAAAGTCAAGAAAGGGGACAAAGCAGGCCTAAATTTACTAAGTATAAGAAGACCAACGGAAGCTGCCACGTGTCTCATCGGCACAACACCAAGGTTTGGTCCAAAGGGCGGGTTCCCAAACATGCGTAGAATCTCCACGTGTCTTAGGTCCAACAGAAGTCAAATGGATCGGGGCCTGAATAGGCTAAGTATAGAGAACTAGCGGATGGCATAATGTGTCACATCAACATAAATTCAAAGGTGTGACCTAAAGTGAAAGCTCAAGAAAGTGTTATCCCTCCACTTGTACAGAGCCCGAAAAGGAAAAATTGGCCGTTAAAAAGTCTAAGCATAGGCAGGCTAGCGGAAGGAGCCAAGTGTCAGCACGGTGCAACTTCAAAGGTAAAATTTGGAGCGAGTTCCCAAAAATTCACTGAGCCTCCACATGTCCCAGGTATGACATAAATCCTACATCAAACAAGAGGGACTCCGGCAAAACACAAACGAACACAGAGGAGCCTATGGAATCTTCCACGTGTCAATCAGGCGCAATTTCAGAAACGAAAGGTAGAGGATAAATCTTCAAGATGTGTGAGTCTACCACGTGGACCTTGTATGGACAGACTCTTTTAAATATTGCATGCCTATGACCTTGATCTTCATACAACCATATCTTTCTACTAGAAACTAAGATTTGGGCAGGAGAGGAATTTTTGGAAATATCTCGGAGTCATTTTCTGACTTGCCTCTATTAATATTTTCAGCCTACCATTTTCAAGGCTGTCAAGTCTCCCACCTACTGCCATGATGGAGAATGGGCCTCTTTCTTTCCAAGTAAGGGATAGCGATGAGGGAATGGGTGTTGTAGTAAGTCTCTTCATTATGGTAGGTGGATTCAATGCATTTCCAAGGGTGGTTGCAACAAAGTTCAAATTTTCCCTCTCTCTTTCTCTCTCATTCTTCTATATATTGTAAAGGAGGGGCACATTCAAAAAGGTTGGTAATTATTTCCCTCCTACCCCCCTCTCTCTTTCTTCCTTTGGGTAGAATGTGGATTTTAAGCCTCCTCTCATGGCTCTGTAATGGCATTTCCTTGTCACTTGCCCACTGAGGATGTACCATGGAACTTTTAGAGAAATAAAATATGTTTCGTGATGCTTTTTTCCATCCTTGCTTTTTTTTTTCTCTTCTTTCCTCTCATCAATGCAGGGTATATTGTGCATACACTGATGTTTATTGTAGGTTTTGGGAGCTGTGTTTAATGGGCTTTGAAATGGTGTTCCATGTGAACTTCATATCTGGTATGTGGTGCCTCTTTTCCACCCCCTCCTTTGCTCACCTCTCTCCACTTCAGAAAGGTTGGATCTATGATCATCCACTTCCATTTCTCATGTATCACCACGTAGTGTAGGCCCTATTTCACCCTCTCTCTCTCCCTATCTCCCTGGAATGGTTAGATTAGGATTACATAGGGTTTTCCTGCACTCGAGTATTTTGTGGAAAGTAGATTAGGAAGCAGGAACCAACCTTCTCTTGAGGTCCATCTCAGGTTCACAAGTCTCACAGCTTGAGAGATGGTTCCATGTTTTGTAATCACACCAAATTCCCCACTCAGATCCGATACCATTCGGGGATGTTGTGATTTATCCACAACAGTTATGCCATGCCCAGTGGGATAGGTCTGAAGCACCTTACCACTTCATCTTAGAAGGTTGGTGTGTTCCTTTTAAGATTCATCCTTTTGAGGCACATGCAAAACACATCTGGCAACTACATCTTGCAACTCCATCTAGTCAATGACCCATCCTATGAGTTGCAGACCTTCTTCCCATCCATTTTCATCCATTTTATTTCCACATCTTTCATTTTCTCCCATTCTAAGAAGTTGTGCAATCATGACTTCATTTCCATCTTGGAATTCACACTTGCAGCAGCAGTTCAATCCACCTCCAATGTATTTCTCAACTCCTCCAGATCAGCATTATGATCAAATTCAGAACCATTATGCTTACCCATATGAGCAGTGTCAAAGCTATTTTGGCTATGGAGCTTATCAAGAATAAGGGGACACATATAATGGTGATAGCTACATGGAAAATGTTGATTTGCTAGAGAAGATTCAGGGGATGGAGGCATGCATGGTGTAATCAAGGGCCACATCTTAGATGAAAGCATTCATAATTGGATATAGGGCACCTTGTCCATGGGTTGGCCCTACACCAAGAAATTACAACCCTCGGGATAAGCTTGAATTCATGGTTATAGTGTTGCCTTAACTTGTACAGTTGATTGAGGATATTGAGGCATACGAGCAAAGTGCAAGACAACCTTGTCAATGGGTGAGTCAATCACCAATTCCTTGTCCTTCATTTTCTCTTTCTCAAGCTTTACCATTTCAGCAATTTCATGAGTCAAGACCCTCACTTGCTACCCCAAGTGTTGATTTCCCTTCCCCATCTCCTAGCCTTCTACCTCATCTTGATTCTTCTTCCATTTTCCCTTCAAATTATTCATTCCCTCCAAACAAACAAGAATTTACACTTCCCTCTCCACCACAAACAATAGAAAAACTAGTTAAACTCCAACCTGCCACTTCTCTTGCTCTCTCAAGTCCATGTTGGGAAGAGACTGAAGAATTCAGTCAAGGAGAAAAAGAAGAAGAGGAACCCAACAAAGAAGAAATGATAGAAAATTTGAAGAGTTGGGCAGCCAGATTTGGGTTTACAAGGATACCCTTGATGGTTAAGCCAATAGAGGAGGTCAAGGTTGAAGATCCAGTGTTGTTTGAGGCTGATTTTTCAGCAGTATAAGAACACAAACAAGAAGGAGGTGATCAATAATTTGTTTTCTCTAAATTTAGTGTCCATAATGACACTCTGTTCGATGAGGATGTTGATCTAATCCAAGCTACACAACCGGTCAAGAGAGAGGAAGAACAACCAGCTCCAAGTCCCATTGAAGAGGAGAAGCTAGGAAAGATCAAATCAGAGTTGAGGCCATTTAGTGAAGAAAGAATTATTGAATATTTTTTGCTTTCATTTGAAGGGCCTGATTTGATCAATGAACCCATCACGGAGGAGGACCATATAGTTCTAGAGGATCCAAGTGTGGAGCAAGCCATAGAAGAACCTTCAATTCTTCCTCCCACTTCATCCCCTTCGAGCTCTGATGTTGAAGAATAGTTTGATCTTTCAAACTTCATGTTTGAGGATGAAGGGAACCATGGTGAGAAAGTTGCAGGTTAGGAGGACACCATGGAGGAGGTCAAGCACATGTAGTAGGACAACAAGGAGGAAGACTGTCCGTTAGACTTGAAATATTGCTTTAATGGAGAGGAGCCTGAGGAGATAACATCATTTTCCCCTCCATCATCTACCTTCCAAGCACATGAGCCTGTTGTCATGAAGGAGAGAATTCAAGTACAACAGCATGAACTTCATAACAACCCTCTGGAACCAAGGTTAAAAGATATTAATCTTCCATGTTCTTCATAGGAGAAGGAATGGAAAGAGCAGGAGGATGTCATCATCCCTCTCACATCATCCATCCAGAAAGGTCAGCAAGAAGGCTCCAGTCTTGGAGTTGAATTTCATAACCATGGGCACATCCAAAGGACCAGACCATGCCCAATCAAGTACTTGGCTTTATTGGAGCCAAGAGAGAAGCCAAAACTAGTCATTCCCACTTCAGGGCATGAGGATGAACTCCAAAGTACCAAGGATCAGCTGTAATGCCTCTTCAATCCCAATGAAGAGCAACTAAAAGAGGCATTTTTTTTGTTTCCAGTTGACATCTTGATGATATGGGTGGAGGATCAACCTCTAGTCATTTTTTCACTCATACAAGCAGCCATATTCAATGTCAAATCATTTGCATGGCTGCCTCTCTTAAGGAAGGGAAGCTACTTCTCCCTGTTAGTTATAGCATTTGTTTGAATCCCCTTTCTCTAGTTAGCATAGAGTAGGAGTAGATTTTTTTTTAGTAGAAGAAGTGCTTGTGCACACTCTGCATATCCCATTTGGGGTGTGTATATTTTCTAGTTTTTTACATAGTGTGTTGTGGTGTTTTGTTACTCATGCACAGTAAATTGTAAGTAGCATTTGGATAGGTCAACTCCGGTTCCAGCGGTGTTCCAAGTGGCTCAGGGATCAGATTTTAAAAGTTTAGATCTGATTTGTGTTTATCAGGCATACTCCATGCCCAATGGATGCTTCAAGGCAACTTATAATTTCACCTAGCAGGTAAGTGATCCCCACGAGTCACCAAATTGTTGACTCAAATAATCTCACACTTATTTTGGGTCAAAAAACACCATTTCCCCCTTTTCTAATTCAACCTGAATGTTTACATATTTTAATCACTTAAGGTCCCTTGAAATCATTTCCATTAGATAATAAATTTCTTCCCCTTTCTAGAGATATAAATAAGTCCTTCTAACTCTTCATATTTTTCAAGTTACGGGTCGGTGGGCCTGGGAAGGATTTTTTGCCAAAAGCAGGCTAGCGGGCCTAGGGAAGATTTTTTAGCCAATGGGAAAATTAAGGACCAGCGGGGCGGCGGGAGATATTTTTACATATTTTGCAATTTTTGCAAAGGGGTGCAATTTATAATTGCAGGCCTGTGAGCCCGAGAAGGATTTCTTATGAAAAGTGGAAAATGCAGGCCGGTGGGCTAGGAGATGTCTTTTCGCCAAACATGGAAAATGCGGGCCGACGGGCCTAGGGATGATTTTTTTTTCCAAAAGCAGGTCTGCGGGCCACAGAGGAAATTTTTCCCAAGTGTAAATGTGGGTTGACGGGTTTGCGAGGGACTTTGGAACATTTACACTTTTTGCAAAATGGCACAGTTTTAAGTGTGGGTCCGCGAGCCCGCGGGGTCTCATCGGTCGTTGAAAAGTCACAGACCCACGAAGGGTGCCACATGCCTCATCTACACAATTCCAAGGATAAAATTGAAAATGGAGACCCCAAACTAGTGCCAAACATCCATGTGTCCTAGGTCCAAAAAGGGACAGAGTCGACAGTTGAAAATTCAAAATGGGGCAAAGCCAGCGAAAGGTGCCACGTGTCGACTCAGTGTAACTTCAAAGATCAACTCCGAGGGTGGTTCCCCAAACAAGCGCAGGCTCACCACATGGTCAGAGTCAAAAAAGGGGATAGAGTGGGCCTAAATTGACTAAGTATAAGAAGACGAGTGGAAGCCGCCACGTGTCTCATCGGCACAACACCAAGGCTGGGTCTAGAGGATGGGTTCCCAAATGTGTGCAAAATCTCCACGTGTCTTGGGTCCAACAGAATTCAAATGGATCGAGGCCTGAATCGGCTAAGTATAGAGAACCGGTGGATGGTACCACATGTCGCATCAACATAAATTCAAAGGCGCGACCCAAAGCAAATACTTAAGAAAGTGTTGGCCCTCTACGTGTACAGGGCCCGAAAATGTAGAATCCTTTGTTGAAAAGTCTAAGCAGAGACAGACCAGCGGAAGGAGCCAAGTGTCAGCACGACATAACTTCAAAGGTAAAATTCTAAGCGGGTTCCCAAAAGTTCCCTGAGACTCCACTTGTCTCAGGTCAGACATAAAGCCTCTGCCAAATAAGAGGGATTCAGGAAAAACACAAAGAACACAAAGGAGCCCACATAATCCACCACATGTCAATCCGGTGCAATTTCA
The DNA here is from genome assembly GCA_019776745.2 of Taxus chinensis. Lineage (NCBI taxonomy): Eukaryota > Viridiplantae > Streptophyta > Pinopsida > Cupressales > Taxaceae > Taxus > Taxus chinensis. The sequence continues at coordinate 768,458,731 of CM034148.1, read as the reverse complement.
AAAGTGAAAGGAAAGGGTTGAATCTTCAAGCTGCGTGAGGCTACCACGTGGACCCTGTATGGATAGACTCTTTTAAATATTACGTGCCCACGACCTTGATCTTCAAATAATCATATCTTTCAACTAGAAACTCGGATTTGGGCAGGAGAGGAATTTTTGGAAAGATGTTGGCACCGTTTTCTCCCCTGCCTTCATTAATATTTTTGGCCCACCATTTTCAAGGTTGTCAAGTCTCCCACCTACCGTTATGATGGAGAATGGGCCTCTTTCTTGCCTAGTAATTGACAACAATGGGGGAATGGGTGTTGCAGTAAAGCTCTTCATTGTGGCCGGTGGGTTCAATGCATTTCCAGGGGTGGTTGGAACAGAGTTCAAATTTTCCCTCTCTCTTTCTCTCTCATTCTTCTATATATTGTAAAGGAAGGGCATATTCAAAAAGCTTATTCATTGTTTCCCTCCTACCCCCCTCTCTCTTTCTTCCTTTGGGTAGAATGTGGAGTCTAAGCCTCCTCTCATGGCTCTGTAATGGTATTTACTTGCCCCTTTCCCACTGATGATGTACCGTGTAACTTTTAGAGCAATACAATATGTTTTGTGATGCTTTTTTTCCATCCTTGTTTGTTTTTTTGTCTCTTCTTGCCTCTCATCATTGCATGGTATACTGTGCATACTATGATGTTTATTGCAGGTTATGGGAGCTGTGTTTAATGGGTCTTAAAGGGGTGTTTTGTGTGAACTTTGTCTATGGTCTGTGGTGCATCTTGTCCACCCTCTCCTCTTCTCACCTCTCTCCACTTCAGGTAGTCAGATCAATGATCAGCCACTTCCTTTTCTGGTGTATCACCACTTAGTGTAGGCTCTCTTTCAATCTCTCTCTCTCTCCCTGGTCCCTTGGAATGGTTAGATTAGGGTAGATAGGTTTTCCCTGCACTAGAGTAGCTTCTAGTAGGTATGTTAGGAAGCAAGAACCATCCTTCTCTAGAGGTCCATCTCAAGTTTTGCAAGTCCCACAACTTTAGAGATGGTCCAATGTTGTGCAATCATGTCGAATGCCCCATTTAAGACCCAGGACATTCGGGGGTGCTATGATTTTGCCACAACATAACTGAGGGGGGTTAATTTTGGATACCATTTTGGCAACCTTTAGGAGTAAATTTTCCTACTAAATTTGTCTAGTATCCTTTATGTATCCATTGGGCATGGATTCAAGCCTGAAAACTTGAAAAACTAACCTGAACTTGAATTTTTCTTACCCCTGAACCTTATGAAGCACAAGATGCACTTAGCTGATTTGTGGAGAATTGAATAATCTGTGGAACTACTCAAACTATCGTATTCCAATATTAAACCTACTCTTACTGGAGGAGACCTGGAAACAACCTTGGTATTGCTCTTAAAACTATTTTTTTGGGAGTTTTTTAATATATTTTGCAAACTATCCCAAAAACTATTTTTTTACCAAGGAAGAGGTAAAAATTACTATGAACTGAATATGGTCTCAGGGTTTAAATGATACAGCTTTTAAAACTGCCCCATATCTGATTTTGGCCATGAAACATGTTATACCTTCCAAAATGGACTCTGCAAACAACAAGAAGAACTGTAAACAAATTTGTACAAAAAAAAGACATACATGCCCCAAATTGAAACATGCAGAGTGTGCAAAACAAATTATATTGAAAAAAAACCTAAACTACCCTACTCTAATCAAACAAATGAGAAGCTAAACAAATCTTGATACAGGCAGGGAGAAATAACTTCCCTTTTGTTTACAAAAGGTGGCCATGTAATTAATTTGGTAATGAACATGGCCTTTAATAAGAGTGAAAAATTGAATTGAAAATTTCTCTCCACCCTTCCCAAAGTATCAACAACAAATTAAATTAATACCTCTTTTATTTTCTCTATGTTTAGACTTAAGAGACATTTCATCTGACCTTTAATGCATTAAAGATAATCCTCATGCTCTGAAATGAGCATGATAGGTTACAACTCTAATTTTGGATCCAATCTATCCAAGTATCTAATTGGACACACATCCTTTGAAACTAATGGAGTAATCCTTGTGATTTTCCCATTCTTTTGAAGCTTAACCACATAGATGGGATCATCTTGCAGAATTTCCTCATGAAGGAGAGTGTTTATAGGTTGGATTGTGCTTTGTTCTGCCTCTGTAAAACAAATCCTCCTTCAAGATAACATTCTTTGAGTCTAAATGACTTCCCTTTGAATTAGATGCCATCTTTTTCTCAATTGTGCAATTTCGTCTTCCCAATCAAAGTCGTACAACTCTTTAATAGTTCTATAATAATCGAACATGAGTAGATTGGTTGGGGATGATATATAAGTGAGGGATTGTTCATCACTTGAATTATTCGACACAAAAGATGTGGAAGAAGATGAAAGAAGGGGAGAAATGGGAATGAATTTCCTTTTACCATCCTAAATGAGGCTCCTCTCATCTAATATAGCAATGTAAAATACCTGAGGAAAAGTGTTTCCTCCTAGATCTTGTATCAATACAACCAAATTTAAATCAAAGGCCCTCAATAAAAAAAGAATGCCATACCTTGTGAGTGTCTAAATTATTGAGGAATTATATTTTAATTCCTCTTGAATCTGATGTTGAAATATGAGATTCATTCCATTGAATTCCAATGTATTGTGCTTATATGTTCCATGAAGACAATGACATCTGTACTTTCCTTGAACCGGTTATATAATTGTTTTCCTAGCTAATCTCATGTGGAAATGGATTGTGGAGCCAAATTGCTGAACTAATATTTTTATTTTCCTCTTAATGAGAGAATGAGAATCCTGAGGCAAACATGTTTTCTTTTTTGAAATTATGAATTCCGCAGTGTTTGGTTATATGTTGGATATGATCAATAGGGGATTGATCTCCATTTCCATGAAAGAGAGGAAAATTTATCAGGGTTGTTTTAGGGATATCATCATTTCAAGTGAAGGGGAGAAGAACTGAAATGAGAGAATGGAAGAGCTCCATGAAGATCCATGAAGAAAGTGGAAACATAAAATTAATGGAAGGGTGAGGGGAAAGAAATAAATGCATGAAAAAGTGAAGGGAAATATTTGCAAATGAGAAAATGGGTTGTTTATATCACTGGAGTCACCAGATGTGTTGATAAATTCCTCCAAAGGCTAAATACCATCAAGAACACATCAAACTTGCTGTTATGAAGTTGTAAATTGCTTCAAAATTTCTCCCACAAGGTGTACCAAAACAGTTAGAGCTCAAAATTGCACCCTTCCTCGATTCATATACAACCCAGTATTTTGAGGCCATGTGGGACTGTCTCCAAGTTGTGGGACTTACACTATAAGACATACCTCCATATAAGGTTGGTGCCTCTACCTAAATCAAATTCTAAAACTACGCTTAAGGAAGGAAATTTACCTATCTAATCTTACTCTAAACATTCCAAAGGATTGGGGTTAGAAGGAGATGCACGAAAAAATGAAATCCTAAGCTAAAAACTAGTGATAGCACTAGAAAAGGGGTGATTACTTTCCATAAGGGGAAGGAAAGAGAGAAAAAGTGGGAGAGAGGGAAGACATATGTGCCACAAAAAAGAGCCATGTATTCTCCACTCGCCCACGCATTGACAACATAACAAAAATAGAACATGCAATCAAGAAATATGCACAACATGACAAAAATGAATAGAGAGGCAAGTAAACAAATAAAAAACTAAGGTAGAAAAAATGTTCCACAAAATATATTCTATTAATTAAAATATACACTATTCAATTACATTCATGGCAGAACGTGTGAGTACATTACAAAGACCAAATTCGAGGTATGGAACTGATAGGCAGTCAGTCACCATTTTGGCATGGTGTCGTTACGACAAAGAGTGCTCTCTTGTAATAAGTATCAGCTTACAATATAAAAAGAATGAAGAGAGAGAAGAGGGTAAAGAGAACGACATGGATTTTATAAATTTCAACACCAAAAATCATGTATTAAACTCTAAAAACATCATGGGAACCCTTACAAGACTATTCCCTAATGTCATATTGCTTGTAGGAGAAGATTAAAGCTCCATACTTGATTAATTTGGTGGTTAAGGGTGAGAACTGATTGTTTTCATGCTCATAACTATCCTCTCTCTCTCTCTTTGAAGCCATGTTTGCCATTTTTTTCCCACAAAAAACTCATCAATCTCTGATTTTCCTGGTGCTAATATGAAGAGTAGGATGAGAGATTTGCAATGAGACCAGTTTTATTGAATTTGGAGTAGGGAAACGAAAGATATGAGCATTTGAATATTTTCATGTCTTGGAGCACAGGAACATGACACATGATGTCCTTTGATATGCTCAGGGATTACACTTTTTCTACGTGTGCATTTGTTTTATTTTTCCACATGTTATTCTTTCATTAGTTCGAGGATTGGGCCTTATGAAACATCCATTATCCATCACGAAGCATAAACCAATGAGAAAAATCCATGCATGTCTCAATGTCAGCCCTCGGTTATAAAGACCTTGTCAGAGTGCAAAACACAGACCAATGAGAAAGCTACGCGCACCTCGTAATGTCAAACTATTATTTTATCATGACTTAAAATTGTGAAACATGATCCAAAGTCGAAAGCTCCACACTCCTTGCAATGTCATAAATTTGATAGCCCCTTCTAACCACTGTGAAACATGAGCCAATAGGAAAGCTCAGTGGATGGCATGTGTTCACCTTTCATTATTTTCATCTTCATATCACAACTTCTATCTAGGCTCACTTAAAATAGTTGAGTTCATTGGAATGCAGCCACATATAGTGTCTTAAATGCCCTTGACTACCATACCCGATGCCTTATTGAAATTGGTTTATTCCTTGGACTTGAGGTCCGTAAAATGCATATGCCTTGAAGAGTTTTGGAATACCAACACATGTCTGCCATTGGTCATTGATATTATACAACCTATCATCCCCTAATTCCTTCATGTTTCCTTTGACCTTCGAAGACTCTTTCTTCCCCACCACAGGCCTAAAATATTATGGAATGTGGTTTATTCCACGGGTATCTTGTCCAATGAAGCCAAAACCTTTTAGGAGAGTCAGAATCCTACTACGTGGAATATTGATTGATGTTTGGTGTTGTAATTGATGGCCAAATGAATGTCACATAGATCTTTAAATATAGCCAGTTAATTATTTAAAACTTAGCCTCCCACGGGTTTTTAAATGCATACGGTCAGTTGAACATCCCAGGCTTGTTTAAATGGCTAAGTACGTTTTAAATGAGTTATCAAAATTATCCCAGGGGTGTTAATGTGGGATAATAGGTATCATAAATTAGATAGGAAGAGGGTACCTTGTCGAGAGTTGAAGAATATTATAATTTATAATGTGTCAAATGGAAATTTTATGATGTGTATCGTGGAGTTTGTATGCGGGACAAAATGTGTGTCGATGACAAGCACTCCTAAATCATCTATTTTACAAGGGTATCTAGGAAATGAATAGTAAACCCACATGTACCGAAAAACAAGGGGATAGCTTAACTTGGCTATAATAAGCACTAGGGTCACATATCTAGAGGGTAGTAATCCCTACACTAGGTCAACGTAGGGTTTCCAAGGCCTCCGTTCAAGATAAATGAAGGAACCCTACTAAGATATCAGTGGTTGGATGTGGAAAGGTATGGATCAGAAATAAATAAAGTAATCATGCATGATATAACTCAAATGACAACTAAGGAGATGATAATGGAAAATATTACTATGTTATCTAACATCAAAAAGTATCAAAACTACGCTAACATAGCATAATGAAGAAGGAATTGAACTTATTTATGGAAAATAACAAGCTATGGTTAGATAAATAACCTTATACCTATACGGTGGTCACTGATGCATCTTGTATGCACAAAATCACATGCTTTGGGTAATTATCTAATCCTAATTACATACTACTATTCATAAGATTCCTAAGTAAGAACAATACTAATTAACCCATGTCTTTGGCCACCTTTCTTTACTTTTTGTTGTTACGTTCATTCTTACACCCTTACTTTCTCAATTTGCATTTTCATTCTTTTGTATTTTTCATCATGAACACCAGCACCCAGACCAGGATGCCAGCATCATGTGCCCTCATCTAATCTAGGTGCTCATATCCTCTTTGTACTTTTCTGACACTTTTTTTGTCCTTTATAGCCATTTTAGCATCTTATATTTTTGGTAGTTAGACTTTTCGGGGTTAATTACGAAGCTCAAGCAAGGTAATCATATAAATATAAATTTATATGATCATAATAAAGGACCAAGAACTAAGCATATACTATCTCCACCTAAGGTTACATCCATCAAGGCATCTAAGAGCTCCATTACATCCATCTAGCTCCATCACAAGGGCTATTTTTATACATACACTTTATAGGAGGGAAGTTCATTTTATTTCATGCACAAATTTAATACATTTGTTTACATATACCTACTTGTTCATTATCCAAGTGTGAATGGCACAAGAGCAACATAGCGCACGATTCGACACACACACAAAACTACATTGGGTGGGAGATGCAGTGCAATGCTCAGTTATAAGTCCAACATTATGGCGGATGAGGACAGTCTAACCCCTCCTTTTACATCTTTATTTTTATGATTTGATATCTATTTGAGGGTTTTGTAATTCTATTCTTCATTGTAGGTTTCCAACAACTCCAATGATCATTATGCGAATCTGTAGCAAAAAATGGTGTGTACTAGCGAACATCTTGCAACTATAAGAATTCAGGTTTATGAGAATTTCCATAGACCCAGACACCCAAAAAAAGGCCTAGGGAACCCATGGGCAGCCCTATCCCCCTCGAGGTGCCACTGTATAGACTTTTCCTCTATTTTTGCAAATTTATGAGCTTCATTGTGATGGCCAGTTCTTCACATTTTCCCAGTTTCCTATCCTATTCACCTTCGACAACACTTCAAATTGGCTAAGGTATCTTACCTTCTTTTCACATTATATTTTCATTATTTATTTCTTAGTTTTCTTTAGTATATTTATGTATTTAATTATTGCATTTATTTACTATTACTATAGCATCAGATTAGGCTTGTGTATTTACATTTTAGCATAATCATTTTGGTCAACCCACATTCAAATACTCTTGGATATTTCTTTTTCTTCCATCATGGCTCCTAAGGTCTATCAAGTCTCCTCACTTCAATAGATTCAAATGAACCCATCTTGTAAAGGTGCTCTCCAACAATCCGTAGACACTATGTATCTCCCTAGCAATATGCCACCACATAAAGTGAGTTCTATTCTAGATCGGCTATTTGACGACCATAGTCTTCATGATCTTCCATCTAATCAATCCATATTGGACTCAATTCAAGAATTTCATTCTTTATTTCATGAAAAAAATTTAGGATATGGAATCCACAATTACATCTCTTAAATATGAAGTCCAACATCTTAAGGATTCTTCTCAATATAATTTTTGTTCTCCTCCTCCATCTCATCTTCATGTTATTTCTTCTACATGTGCTTGTATCAGTGAGCCTTAGTTCATACCATTACCAAAGCCTCTCTCGCCTTTGATCACTTTACCATATACTCAAGGCTATCCTCCTTACCAACTTGTAAAATATTAGGGTTTTCCATATTGTAATTATCATCGAATCAATAGACATAATGAAAATGACAGTTATGCTTTACAATGAAGAATCAAGCATCTTGATTGTCAGGGATTTATCTCATTCATTTTACAACATTCTATTACATGCCCATCTACAATTTTTACATCCCAATGGTTTCCTAAATATGATTCATTTTTGTCTAATGAACACCATGCCATAACCCCTCACATTCCTTCCATACAAAATCAAGTGTATCCTAAGCAACCTCCATTAAGAATAAATCCAGCACCCCCTCTTACTAATTCATCTAGGACATTACCAAGTCAAAATATGCAATCGCCTCTCAAAATCAGTCCACCTTCTTCTGCTACCAAGACTTCTGCAGAATCAACAATCCCATCTAACTTACCACCAATTAATATTCCTCCCCATCCTATTCCACTTCTATTTCTCATCCATTTTGTCCATGCAACTACTCCCTCTACTAATAGCCAAGACATAATTCAAATTCCACCATCATTGCATAGTCCTACTATTGTTAGGCCTTACCATTTTTTTGGCCCTCACTCTTATCATGACACGAACAATGCTCTCCAACAATGGAAAGGTGCATCTCACATTTTTGCATAAATCTCCATCATAGGCACACTTGGGGGGCATCCTACTTATACTCCCCCTCCTAACACTATAAGTTGCCTCGCATTTATACTCATTTACTCTACATTTCACATCTAGTCTACCACATACATCATACATCTCATATCGTCATTTTCCTATGACGCACTCTAGTGCTATGGTTCAAACTTGATTGTTGAGGGCATACTATACACATGAACCTCACAGTGCACACACTGCACAATATACACATCACACATTCTTACACACTTTACCATATCATATAGTCTACACTAAACACTCTCACCATACATATCTTTAGCATTGCTTAGTTACATTGTGCATTACACATCTTCATACATCATACAATATTTCATCTATTATACATCATCCGAAATTTGTGCTTTACACACCTATACATCCTGTGTATGCTACATTTTAGATTATCATACATTTTACATCTTGAGCATCACACACACTTTACACTTCCACACTTGTATAATTTACACATCTCACACAATATGCCTCTTACACATTTGACATTCTCTTATTACATCATCTATCACACATTATGCATATTACTCACCATACACATTCACGTTATATTGTTCTTACATCTCCTTATACAATGCACACTCTCCAATGACACACTTTATTCCCTTGGTCCATACTCGACTGATGAGGGTTTGCCAATCAAATGGACCTCATCACACTCACACATTTTATTAACCAATATTTTTATCATACTATGCGACATTTTTTAGCCAGCACCCTCTTCACATATTTCATGATATAAAATTTTTTCTACATCATCATGTTTCCTACCATCTTTCGCATACATTTCATGATATATGCTTTCAATTACATCATCACGGTTTTTAGACATCTTTTTTACACGTTTATTGATATATTCTTTAGGCTAAATCATCACACATTCTACCACCTCATCAATTTTACTATGTCACATACAATCCTACACATTACACAACACCCTAAAATAACCATATTTCTTCCACACACATCATTCATACCATTTCCTGATGATGCACATTCGTTTACGATTCATTCTTGACTACTGAGGGGCCATAAATAAATTAACCTCATTTCCATCCACTCAGGGGGTATGTTGTTCCTATTATTCCATTGCATTCCATTTTTCCTCATCCACAACATACTGCATATCTTGGTTGCATTTATTCTTGCCTTCATTTACATGTTATATGTTCATTTTATTACACAAGATAGATAAATATCTTGTATTTCATTATCTTTATCATACACACATGTGGATGAGTGCATAAATTGATCTTTTATATCATCTATATGGTTATTGATTTATTCCTAAAAATGTTAATATATGCATGGGGGATGTTTTATATAGTTATATCCTAGCTAGGTTGATGCATTTCTCTTGTTTTTGTTCATGTAAATTGTTGACTGTAGAAATTACCTATTAACTTCTTCTATGAGTGATGTGGTGACATGCGCGGGATAATGATGAGCATTTTTTTCCAATTCTGTGAAGTTCCAATCAAGGAGGCCGAGTCTTTATCCATTATGCTATCATGGAGGATTCTTCCATAACGAGCCTACAAACACAAATCATGTTTTTAGCTATATAATAGGATTTCATGATATTTAATAAGGGTTTTTTTTGGTTGAGTTCAATGCCTATAATATTGGCATGTTTTGTAACTAGCTGTGTCTATAAAGACACCTCCTTCAGAACAATTTCAAGTAGTTGATAACATTTTATAGTACAATTATCTACCAGTTACTATTTACTTTCAGTCTTATAATGAAGATATGTTTTGGAACTTATACGAATAAATATATTCGATGTTATTTTGAATCTCATCTGGTGTTAATATTGCCTCCATCCTAAGGAAGAGTAAGGGCCCACTCAACCAAGGTAGTTGGAGGATTTACTTTTCATGCATGCTAGTGGTTTTCTAATAAGTTCAAGTTTGGATGCTTATTTGAATGCAATTACTTATTTTATTTCTTTGGTATAGTTATTTACTATTAATTTCAATTTAGTTTGTGTTATTTCAATTTAGCATGTGTGTGTTATTTCAATTCCGTTATCTTAATTCAGTGTGTGTATTTCAAGTCTAGCTAAAGTATTTCCTTTAATTGACATTTTTATTATAGTAACACTGTTTCAGTAGTTTAGCATTACATTTCCATAGATTAGGAGAGAGAACAAGGGGAAACACACCAATCAAAATCCCTAAAAGGAACCACCAAACAAATGATTTGCATAAAGCTTCATTGCATACAGCCTAGGACACACATCCTTGGTTTTATAATTACACTAGTAGAAGAATCTATTGATCAAATGATTGAAGAATACAACCACCCATCATTTTTGGCACCTTTTCTATGGTTACCATAAGCACAAAATGCCATTTTATTCACCTTACATGTTTTTGGTGTTAATGAAGTTAATCTATGCAACTAGTAAAAGTCCTAGGCCTTGTTTACACAACCAACCTTGATGCACATGCCAAAGGATGTTCAAGTGAGATTTGAACCTTGTATAATCCAATGAATATCTCCAAATAGATCACAAGTAGGGCACATTGAAAGTGACACTAAATCTAATACAAAACCTAGGATCCCTTTTGAACAATCATCATCTTATCTAAAACCAGAACAACCTTCTAAGATGGGAGACAACATGAATGATGAGTACCAACCCCTGGGTAGAATATTTAATTATCCAATCTTCCTTAATGAATATGAGGATGCACCCATGAAGAAAATTTCTCCATCTATCCTCCCTATCTTTCGAGGAATGTACAAAGAAGACCTAGACCAATTTTTATTTGAATTCAAATTTCTTTTCCAGACATATGATTATAAAATAGAAAACCAGAAACTCAAAATTTTCCCTTCTAACCTCAAAGAATCTTCTATGAGGTGGTTCATGGGACTATCCCCTAACTCCATTCATTCATGGGAGGGCATGGGGACATCCTTTTTGGACAAATATCAAGACTATTGCAGGGGAAGAGATAGTAGAGAAGAGTTCTTCCAGATAAAGAAAAAGGAAGATTATTTGAATAGGTTTTTCTTTCTCCATAGGAGTTGTTATGAGTTAAATGTAAAAATCACTAAGAATGTTTTCCTTAAGAGACTTGATGAGGAAACGAAAGACTCACTCCATTTTATGGGAGGATGTGATGTAAAAAAACTCACCATGTCACAGATTACAGAGTTATGGAGGAGTTACTCTAGAACAAGAGGAGGTATAAGGTGAAGAAAAACATCAAAGAATGACAGAGGTACCTAAGAACTTCTCAAGGAAATGGCTAACATAAAAATAGGCATCCTGTCACAATTGACACTAACCATAGATGGGCTGAAATCAAAGAACTATGATGCAATGGAACCTTTAGATATATACTATCCTAAATACAAGAAGAGACATCCTTTGAGAGAATGTCCTTTGGATGCTACTGATATGTTCTTAATTTTTGATGTCTCTGATCATGATACCAACCATTGTAATCTCCTACCTCAACTAAAAGAGATATTAAATGTTATATCTCAATCAAATATAGAGGTAAACTTCATGCAACAATCAAATAATCAACTTAGATATTCCCCTCGACCTATTTAGAACCCATAGATGATGTCATGGCCCTATCAGACTCCTCCACCAACTTGGGGACAACCTAAATGGGCACCACCAAACTGGGTAGCCTATCCACAACTGTTAGGAATTTATAAATGTTATTGTGAACATTAGAGTTGTGTGAGAAATAATTTAATATATTGTAAGTGAGTTGTTTATAAAACTCACGTAGGTAATCTCTAGAGAGATATTAGGAGTAAGTTGAGTGAGTTGTGTTATCTTGGGATTTCTGAGAGATATGTGGATCATGGAGAGATAAGGTTGATTCATGATTGGAGTTGACTCCTCATTTGTAGGAGTTTCCACCTCTTTATATGTAACCTTTTTCTATGAATCAATTAATCTCGTATGAGTAAAGAAGAAGCTTTATAATATTATTGTATGCATCATTTGATTAGATTTGTGTGCATGCAAACTAAACCAAAATTATAAACAGAAAATTTGGGAACCTCTAGCTAACATACCACCATGGTAAAATCAACAATGGGTACCTCAGAAAAATGCTAATCAAGAAAAGAGGTTTATATAAAAACAAAAAGCTTTAATGCCCCCACCACAATAGAATTATCATCAAGGGAAAATAACACAAAATCAACTTCCATCTCAGCCTATCTCAAACTCCAAAAATCAAAAAACAACTTCAATTAATGAAGCAGTACATGGTGAGATGATACAGATGAATGCCATTGATAATGTACAGCTAAGGTCTAGAAGGAGAGTAAAAATTCATCCTATTGTTATGACCGAGTTTCCTAAGGAAAATGAGAAGATACAAGAGAAAAAAGAGGATATACCTGAGAAAAATAAGGAAACCGAACATGTTTCATAGACACAAGCCACTAGGAATAAAAATGTGCTTGAAGCTCCTTTCCCTGAGCGGTTAAGAGAAACACAGAATGAGGAAGAAAGAACACTAGTTCAAAAGCTGAAAAAGATGAAAATTGAGGTGCCCCTTCTAAGAGAAATAGGGGACATTCCAGAGTTAAATAAGACCATTAGAGGCCATTGCATGAAAATATTAGGAAGGAAGAGGAAGTACCCAAAAATAGTCAAAGTGGAGGGAAATATAGTTGATCTTATGGGTGGAAAGCTTCTTTCACCAAAATATGGGGATCTTGGGAGTCTGATTATTACTATTTTTGTAAACAGTTCATTCAATATACAATGTATTGGTAAATCTTTCTCCTTCTTGGATAGGTTTAATGGGTATAACCAAATCAGTATATCACTTGTTAATCAGGATAAAACCACCTAGCTTGTCCCCCGGGGTACATTTTCATATAGAGTCCTACCATTTGGGATTTGTAACCCACCTACTACCGTCTAGAGAGCAGTTTTGGACATTTTTACAAACCTTACAAATGAATGTGTTGAAGTTTACATGGATGAGTTTACTGTCCACAGTTCAAATTTTGATGAATTTGTGAACAATCTTAAAAAAATATTAACTAGATGTGATCACCACCAACTTTCCTTGAGTCATGATAAATGTGTGATAAGGGTTCATCAAGGAACTTTCTTGGGTCATCATATTTTTTCCCAAGGCATACAGGTTGATCCTAAAAAAGATAGAAGTAATTACTAAACTACCTACACCAACAAATCAGACTGATATCAAAAAATTTCTTGGACATACAAGATAATATAGGTGGTGCATAAAATATTTTAGTAAAATTAGTGCTCCCATGTTTTCTTTTATGATAAAATATTCTTTCTTTGAATGGTCTCATTAATGTTAGCATGCTTTTGAAGTTATTAAAGAGAATTTAACCACTGCTCCAGTTTTGAGAGGACCTAATTGGGGAAAGAATTTCCACATTCACACTGATGCTTCTAACATAGTAATGGGATATGTTATTGGAAAAAAGGATGAAGAATACCAAATGTATGCCATCTATTACATCAACAAAAAACTGATCCAAATAGAGAGAAGTTATACCACTACAGAAAAGGAGTTTTTAGTTGTCGTTTACTCTATGAAAAAATTCAGAAATTATATTACTAGATACAAAATTTTTGTGTGCACTGACCATTTAGCTATAAGATATTTGATGAATAAACTAGAAGTGGGGGGAATAATTATTAGATGGTTACTCTTTTTGTAAGAATTTAACTTGACTATTATTGATAATCGTGGTAAGGCTAATTTTGTTGCTGATTTACTTTCAAGATTGAATGTTTCAGGATAAGAATAAGTAGTCCAGGAGCACTTTTCGAGTGAGCACTTTTTTGCAATCTCAACTCAACCTCCATGGTTTTTTGATCTTGTAAATTACCTAACTACAGGGAAGTTTTCAGCTTTCTCTACCAATAAGGAACAAAGGATATTAGTTAAAAATAGTTCAACATACAAATGGTGTAATGGAATTCTATTTAAATGTTGTCCTGATATCTTTCTTTGCATGTGTGCTTCAGAGGAAAAAGTATATGACATACTGAGAGATTTTCATGATGAGCTTGGAGGAGGAAATTACTTAGTAAAGAGGAAAATTCATAAGTTACTTAGAGTTGGGTATTATTGGCCCTCTCTTCACAAATTTGTCAAGAAGTACGTGTGGTAGTGTGATGCATATCAAAGAATGGGGAATCCTACATTGTCTATTGAGATGCCCCTCAATCCTCAACTGGTCTTTGTACCATTTAAGAAGTGGGGAATTAATTTCATTTGACCATTTTATTTTCCATCCCACAGGAAAGATTATCTATTGATGTGCACTAATTATGTCACTAAATGGGCTGAGGTTCAAGTATTGGCATCTTTCAATGAGGATGTTGTAGTTGACTTCTTGTACAATAGGATTATGTTGAGATTTGGCACCCCTAAAGCCATCGTATCTGATGAGGGACCTTAATTCGTGTCGAACACCGATTGAATCCTTCCTGGATACCTACTACATCAAGCGTCGTAAATCATCATCGTACCACCCCCAATCCAATGGGTAGGTGAAATTCACAAATAGAGATCTAGAGAAAATTTTAACCAAAGTTGTTAATGCAGACATAAAAAACTAGGCATCAAAACTTCTAGAAGTATTTTGGGCCTACAACACACCCTGGAAGACTATTCTTGGTTTTTCAATCTATGAACTAGTGTTGGGGAAGAATCCACTATTTCTAGTTGAGTTTGAATTACAGACTTTGAGGACAACAATAAAATTTGGAATTGAGCTGGACAAAGCACAATGTGAGAGAGTAATGCAACTGAATGATATGAAGATGGAGGCACAAGAAAAAATTGAAATTCTTCAACACCAAAGGAAATCTTGGCATGATGCTCATATCAAACAAAGGAAGTTTAATAAAGGATATTGGGTATTATTATTTGACTCAAATTACCAACATTTCAAAGGAAATATGAGAATAAGATGGTTGGGACCCTCCTAAATCGAAAACGTTTTTGATAATGGTTCTGTGAGACTACTGCCAATCGATGGAGACATGAGAAATCTTCAAGTGAATGGGCATAGATTAAGCATGTATCAGCATACATTGGATAAAAAACCTTCAACAAATATATGGTGCTATGTGAAGGAATGGATTCAGTGGAAGACCTTGGCTCTTCCCACAGTGAATAATTGTTTTTTTTTATTTAAATAAAGAGAGATGATCATGCTTTCGATCTTCTTCCCCTTAGATTATAGTTGTTTTAATTATTTCATGTTTTCAATAAAGTTTAGGAATTTTAATAATTAGAATATACATTAATCACATTTATTTGTAAACATAAGAAGTGGAATTTATGGATATCAGGGAGTTGAGCTGGAAAGGGTAAGTGCATTCTTCCTTGCTATGAATATTAGCTAGTTGGCACTCACCCACTGCATTCAGTTAAAAATATTAAACTGAAGCAAACTATGCATTCATTATGCACATTAATCAAAATCTCATGCCAAGGAGTGGAATGTAATGAATAAAGAAGATAAAATCACCCACAAGTGTCATATTTTTATGAAAGGACAAATGTCTTTATGAGAAGAACAAGTGGCATCATCATTCATGATGATAGGACATGATTTGTGTGATGAATTAAATATTTCCATATGAACTGAGTCCCATCAAAGTTTTCCACTGCCAAACTTGCACCAACTCACTTCCAATTAAGAGATTAAAAAATAATTCAAACTTCCAATTTCATTGTTCTATGAAATTTCTCTATTACTCCACGCAAGCTTTTGCCATTTTTTTTAAGTTCCATTTAGCCTTGATTCAAGTATGGGGCAGAAAAATAAATCTGAACCAAAATCTCTAAAGTTGCTACTTTGAAATGTTGCTATTTCTCAGGTATTTCATGATGTAGGGTGGTTATATTTTATTAGAAAATTTGAGGGTTTCAATGAGTATTTGGTTGATGAGTTCCTGATAACATTTGAGGCATCGTGTTCACGAATTGGGGATGAAAGAATTGAAATAAGTAGTCAAATTTTTGTTGACCTATGTGGCTTGCCATATTTTGGTCTCAAAGTGGTCACTAATGCCCTGCTCAAGGATTTAATACCACCATTTCATGAAGAAGGAGAATCTCCTCCACAAGTGATCCTTACTTCCTTTGGTACTCAAAAAGGAATTTAGCGAGAGATTTTTCCTGTTCTTTAGAAGGAAGTAGCCAATTGGGTCAACATATATTTTATCTATGATGGACAGTCATTTGTACTTAGAGGAGATTAATTTAAAAAATTGACTCATCTAAAGAAGGGTTGCACAAACCCTGAACTTGGGGTTAATTTTCCAGAATATCTCACTAAAAAGGTCATCAAAGTAGGAAAAAAGTACAAGAATGGGGGTGGTAGAGCTTCCTTGAATCATCCAAGACTTATCCAATTAATTGGTTCACATCAATATTTTTATAGGTCAAAGAGGAAGATCGAAAAAATAAGTGTAGGGGAGAGTTCAAAACAAAAGAAAATCAATAAGGAATTGTCTCCCAGTGTTCACCCTTCCAGAGAAACTACGGAGGAATCTGATATTAAGGATAACCCATCCTCTGTGTCATAAATTTCCAAAGGTAAAAATACCCTACCAGTCCATTCGGCTATGACCTTATGAAAAATAATGCCTTATACCTTACAAAGGCTTGAAGTTTCCCAACCTGAAATGTTTCATGAGGATTTTTCTCCTATTTCGGAGGAGAAAGATGAGGCTAGTACTTCATCCCCCCTGTTGAAGACTTGAAGGATGATGAATTCACAATAACTTGTTCCTACAGCATAGTTCCCCGACAATTATATACCAAACATTCATGCAACTCTAAAAACTAAGTTTGAAGCTCCAGAAATGCCCGCAACGTCGGAAATACCGACCACATCTCCAAAAATTATTTTAATGGAGGTTGGTGGGTCATAACCGCATAAAGATGAAGTGTTGAGGCATCTCCAAGATGAAATCACCTCATTGAAATAAAATTTGAAAGGTATGGAAGAAACAAATTTGTCTTTGGAAACTGAATTTGTACAAGGAATTGTAGAAATGGTCAAGGAAATTACTACTTTAAAGGTAGAAGTTAGCAGTCTCAAAAGACAAAGAGATATTGGTCTGAAAGTATGGAAAGATTTAACCCATTTATCTCTTTCGAATAAATAATTTACAAAGGAAAATAAAAATCTTAAAGAAGATATTGAGACCAATACAAGTGATAACAAACAGTTGGAATCTATCATTTACTTTGTTTTTCCTTTAGCTTGTAATCTTCTAGCCTGTAGGAAACCCTCCTCCATCTACAATATGTTAATTTAAGAACAATTTCATGCCTTGGCAATTGATGAGAATGTGTAGTAAAAAACCTTATGAGGCCCCTGATGGAAAATATTTCTTGGAAATTTATCAAAAGTGTACTCCTGAGATTCAGAATTTGATGTGTGAATTCTACCTTCACAATATGTTTGTTACCAATGTGCCTATTTCTTCATTAATTTTTTTGTGGTAGATTTTCAGTTAAAGGATTTTCAATCATTACTTAGAAACCAAATTATAAGGAATGAGCAAAAAAATATGTAATCAGACATCACAGACCATAGGTTTCTACATCCAACCTACCCATCACAATGATGTATCTATGAAGAAGGATTTTAGGTCACTTTACTACCAGGATAGTATTAGCAAGAATAATTCGAGGGTTTTGGAAAAATGTGTTCAATAATTTGGGTTTAATAGTCAATAGAATTTTTTTGAGCAACTCCGAGCTTGTGATAAACGATGGGATACATTGAGCCTACCACTTAAAATAAGGGAAGTAATCTCCCCCCAAAACCTTGGTTGGAGCATGACGAGGGGAGATGCACTTGTTGAGATTATCTTGCAGTTATCATAGAAGAATGAAAAATAATATAGTGATGAGTGTATTGGGATACAAGTGCGGCCACCCCTTCTCTTAAGTCCTATGACTACCTGGTAGAACAATGCTTCCCAATATCATGATAGCTTTATAGCATGGGTGGAATTTATTTCAGGTACTCAGTGGTGTAAGGGAACAAGAAACTAGTATACGAATCAATTTTAAGAATATGACATGGCACAACAGCTTGGCTAGAGAGTAGGGCAGAGATGAGTTTGCAAAGGGACATGCAAAAGGTAAAGTGCAAGGGAGATGATGAGTGCATAAATTGATCTATTATATCATCTATATGGTTATAGATTTATTCCTAAAAATGTTAATTTATGCATGGGGGATGTTTTATATAGTTATATCCTAGCTAGGATGATGCATTTATCTTGTTTTATTTTATGCAAATTATTGACCATAGAAATTTCCTATTAACTACTTCTATGAGTGATGTGGCAATGCAGGCAAGATAATGATGATCATTTGCTGTCAGTTCTGTGAAGTTGTAATCAAGGAGGCCAGATCTTTAGCCATTATGCTATCATGGAGGATTCTTCCATAACGAGCGTACAAACACGAATCATGTTTTTAGCTATATAATAGGATTTCATGAGCTTTAATGAGGTTGTTGTTGGTTAAGTTTGGTGTCTATAATCTTGGCACATTTTGTAACTAACTATGTCTATAAAGACACCTCCTTTAACACAATTTCAAGTAGTTGATAATATTTTTACATTACAGTTATCTATCAGTTAGTATTTACTTTCAGTCTTGTAATGGAGATATGTTCTAGAACTTATTCAAATTAATATAATCGATGTTATTTTGAATCTTATCTAGTGTTAAGAGTATCTCCATCCTAAGGAAGAGCAAGGACCCACTCAACCAAGGAAATTGGAGGATTTACATTTCATGCATGCTAGTGGTTTTTTGATAAGTTCAATTTTGAATGATTATTTGAAAGCAATTACTTATTTCCATACTTTCATATATTTCTTTACTGTTATTTCAATTTAGTGCATGTTATTTCAATTCTATTATTTCAATTTAGTATGTGTGTGTTATTTCAATTTTGTTATCTTAATTCGGTGTGTGCATTTCAATTCTAGTTAAAGTATTTCCTTTAAATGCATTTTTACTACAAAAAAATTATTTCAGTAGTTTAACATTGCATTTCCATATATTAGGAGAGAGAACAAGGGGAAACACACTAATTAAAACCCCCCAAAAGGAACCACCTAAAGAACTGAGTTTCATAAGGCCTAATTGTATATAGCGTAGGATACACAACCCTAGTTTTATATGACACTGGAAGAAGAATCTATGTGTTAAATGATTAGAGAATATAACAACCCATCACATGTGCGCTCATTTTATTTTCTAGTTATGATCACATATTCTACAGATCTATTACACATAACATGGATGTTTGGTGCAGTACCTATTATTAGTCCCATAGGGGCTCCTAGGGGAATCTACTTTCATAAACTACATATGTTATTTTTTATTTTGTACTTAGCACTTTACATTATCAGATAATACATGTTTTGACGTACTTTTTATCCTTCTAATATGCTAGTGGGTGCTTCATGTGCAGCATTTGTTATGTATAACAATTGGTTTCCGTTGTTATCTATTACATTGTTTTCCATTGACTTTCATTAAATGTTCTTGGTTGCGGGATTTTTCCTTTATCTTATGTGCACACTTATTGTCTTACAGCCATGATGTCATTGACTATCTTACAACATCGTGAGTGGTGTCCCATGTTTGTAACCCATATTTCACAGTCTACATTGTCTTCTTGCATGTTTTCACATTGTCTATGTCACTTACATTTCATATTATACATGAGTGTTTGTATTTGATTATATTAACACTTGTTCTTCCTAGCCACTTATTTTTGTGTGCTTGGTTTCTACCAAGCACATCCCCTTCCCCCTATAGGGCACAACTTCAGCATAGTGGTTAGTGGTCTTTTGGGCCGCATACTCCTTCAGTGACGTTGCATGTATCCAAAACAAGGGGGGGGGATCATATGGGTGAATAATTACACGCATACAAAGTTACACACAACATGGTACTGTTACAACATAGTTTCATTTTCGGATGGGGCTCATAATCAAACCTGGGTCCTTATTATAGCAACCTTTCTTAGAGGCCTGAAACCAGGGGAAATACATCACTCTTTCCTGGAAAGCTAGTAACCCGAGGATAATTACATAGTTCTTTGACATGTCATAGAGGATTTTAACAGAGCAGACAATATTTTAGCACTAGGAATTTACACAATTAAATTTATAGGGAAATGATTCCTTGGAACATACACACCATCTGTAGTGGTGTTTTACATAATAAGAAGTAGTTAAAGGTTGGAAAACAACACCAGAGGCTTTTCTAGCTACACTTCTTCCATTACATTGGTGTGATATCACCCAAAAACTCATACGTCAAAATCATCTTCAGGATCCTTTCTACACCCTTTTTCTCATCACGGATTAGGTGCACATGTTCCTTTTTCACACTTTTTCATTTTAAATTATTTCCTTACACACATTTTACATATTTTGATCATACACGTGTATTTGACTATTTGTTAGCTTCTCTTTTGCAGGTTTTTCCATATGGGAAGTGGTACTTAACATCACCACAAGACCAACCACAATAACAACATCACACACATTGACATCGACAATAAGTACATCATGAAAACTGCACATGCATTTTCCACCCTAGGTTCATCTTCATCACTTTTTGCACTTTCTCCTCCTTAGCATCCACGCTTTACATTTTTATCGCTCCACTCTTTTTCTACTCCCTCAACACATCTCATATATCAATCTACATGGATATCAGGTACGTATCTCTATATACTTTATGTTACAGACCTTTCCACTCACCAACTTAAAGTGGGGGAAAATATAGACAAACAATCATGCACTTTCGGTAATTATCTAGTTCTAATTATATACTACTTTTCATATGATCCCTAAGTAAGCACAATACTAATTAAACCATGTCTTTGGCCACCTTTATTGGATTTTTGTTGTTAATTTCAGTCTTATACCCTTACTTTCTCACTCTACCTTTTCATTCTTTGCAATTTTTCATCTTGGACACCAATGCCCAAACCAGGACGCCAGTGTCAAGTGCCCTCATCCAACTTGGGTGCCTCTATCCTATTTGTAATTTAGTCTTAGTTTTTGGGTCCTTTCTATCCATTTGAGCATCTTATCTTTTTGGTTGTCAACCTTTTTGGGGTTTATTACGAAGTTCAAGCAAGGGAATCATATAAATCTAAAGTTATGTGATCATAATAACGGACCAAGCATTAAGCATATACTATTTCCACCTAAGGTTGCATCCATCAACGCATCTAAGATCTCTATTACATCCATCTAGCTCCATCATAAGGGACACATTGGCTAGTTTTCTACATACACTTTATAAGAGGGAAGTCCACTTTATTCTATGCACACATTTACTATTTTCGTTACATCTAGCTACTAGCTCGCTATCCAAGTGTGACTAGCACAAGAGAAACCTAGGGCACAATTTTACACACACACACACATAGAACTATATTGGGTCTGAGATGTAGTGCAATGCTTAGTTGTAAGTCCACATGTTATGGAAAAATCACAGCGCCCTTGATTTCTTACAAGTGAATGGTTGAGGCATTCAATGTGATTCATCAAACATGGATTTATCCCAAAGTGTGGGACTTTGAAATAGGGATAACTCTCTGGAGAAGGCCAAATTCCTATCCTATCCTAGTGCCAAATACTCCAAAGTATAGATAGTTACATATTTATTCCTAATCTAGTGTTTTTCCAAGGATACAGTTAAAAAGAATGCATGAAAATTAAAACCTACTCTAAGGGAAGGTGATGCACCAAGGAGTGTTGAACAACCTGCCAAATAAACACAACACTACCAATACCTTGCAATGAAAACAACAACAATACACAATAACCTTGCATGCAATGAAAGATTAGGAAGATACAATAGAACACATAAGAGGTTTTAGAACATACACAGGTCTGATTTTATTGCTCTAAAAGTTGATACAATACATCACATTTAGGGATAAATGCACAAATTTAGCATTACAATGTTCAATAGGGAGGTTTTGAGCTCCAATTTTTTTTTAAAGACAATAAAGAAGGGAGAGGCATATACAAGGTGTCCAACCACATTTTAAATTTTCCCCTCCTTATAATTTATAAAAAAATATTTTTAAGGGATGAGATAGAAATAGAAACCCAAAATTTCTCCAAATCCTTCCAAACTCATGATTATTTATCTGCAATGAATGTGGAGGATCATAAAAATATAATTCACTATTATACCTTGCCCTTGCTATGGAATAAATGAGGTCTGTGCCTTTATGATGCACTTGGGTATGGCCCCTATCCTATAATTTTATCATAGAAACTTGCTCACCAAACCCATTAATGGACTTCACCTACCATATCCTCTCTTGTCATTTGTGGAGGTCCATAATCTCCCAAATATGAAATTCAATGGCTCTATACTACAAATCCCCAAATCAGCTTTCCAATGACTGTAATTTAGTAAACAAATGGAGGATTTCAAGGTAAGATATCATCATTTGAGCATTGGTTGCTTGACAGAGTTTTTACCTCACCTACCTTACTAGAAACTAAATTTATCCTTCACCATTGCATTCTACTATGATAATCCTTTCCATCAAGTATACTTTTTATAAAATTGGGAAAACATTGCACATGATATAGGGTTTTGAGGTTGGAAACTGGTTTATACTTACTGTGCTCCATCAAGATACTCCATACCACCCACCAAGCTCATCTCTCTCCCACCGAGATGACTCCTACCTGCATTGTATGACAACTCATTTTAGGGCTCGACACACCATACCCCCCACCTACTGCATGACTTGTAATTCAATGGCTCGATCTCCAACGTGTTGACTCGGCAAGATTTTAAATTTTTGGGTGGGATTTACATTGTTTTCTAGGTTTCGGGACTCCCCATTTTGAACTCCTTGTGGCACCTATTTTAGGATTTTCTTCCCTCAATCACCAAAATAAACCTCTGAACTCGAGCTTCCCCGAACCCAAAACACTTCAACTTCAAAAGCTTGTCATTGCGCCATGTCACCCATTTTTGGGGTTTTAGGGTTATTATTTTTAGACCCCTCACCCCAACTCACTTCAAAACTCATCGACCTAAGTTACCAAACATGAAACCTCAGAAATCTTGAAGAGGGATTTTCCTCCAAAAGTACCCTGAAACCCCAAAAATGTTTCTCTATGTCACACCTCACCACTTCATCTCCTGAACTCGTTGATCGAGTTGTTCCCATGTCATGGCATCCTTCATCTTCATTTTGTGCACTCACTTCGACCAAGCTATCTCCATGTTTGACTGGTCGGGTCAGCCCTGAGCCTTCCTTCCTACCCATGAACTCACCAACCATGCCCTCCTACATAATGCGAGCTCGAGAAGTTGTTTTGAGATCAACCTCCCTATAAGCCCCTAAACGACATTTTATCATATTTTTTGCATCTCTGAGGGGATTTTTTGGATTTCCTGACTGAGAAGGGGGGATAATGAGTGCTTTGAACCTTGAAGTACCAAATTTTTCTATCATGGGCCACTTTTAGTTATTTTTTTGGGTGAGGGGATATTTTTGCCTTGCAATGGGACTATGAGCCTTGTATGACCCTGAATGGCCAAATTTAGCCTGAATGTTTCCTAAATGTGTGTAAATGCTTTCTAGACCATGAAATTACTAGTAAAACCTAGGGTTGTATGTGTGATTCCTTTTCGGTTCCTTACTCAGTTATCTCCTTGTCATCCAACCTCTCTTGGGGGGTCAAATTAGATAACACCACCACTGTGGTGGCTAAGGACAATTTGACCCCTCATTTTGAATATTTATTTTTTAGGATTTGATGTTTATTTGATGGTTTGGCATGTTTAATCTTCATTACAGTTTCTCATTGACTCCAACGATCATTTTGTGAATCCATAGTGACAAAAGGTGACCACGAGTGAACATATTGTGACGCTGAGAATTTGGGTTTCTGAGCATTTACATAGACCAAGGATCTCAAGAAAAGGCCTAGGGCACCCTTGGGTGACCCTATCCCCCTCCTGACACCCCTCTCTGGCCTTTTCCTCCTTTTCTACAAATTTCTAAGCTTCAGTGTGAAATAAATTCTTTGTATTTTCCTATATTCAAGTCTTGTACACCTTTAGCAACACTATAAATTAGCTGAGGCATCTTACCCTTATTTGCACATTAGAGTTTTATTATTTATTGTTTATTTTTCTTTAGTATATTTCTATATTTCATTATTGCATTTTTTACTGCTACTATATCATAAGATTAGGCTCGTGTATTTACATTTTATCATAATCACATCTATCTATCTAAAGAAGTAGCACGCTAAGAGAGAGTCATTATTAGGTGGAGAAAGGGAACATTGTTCCTATCCTAGACTCACTATAGGTGGCCTAAAAATGAAAGAAACCATCCAAGAAGAAGAGTACCCAATATAATCCAAGAAATATTCAAGATGAACCAAGAGCTAGGTGAGTAGATGCGAAGATGGCACAAAAGAGAAGAACTAAAGGAAGTTCAAATGATCTAGCTTCCTTTTTTATGAATGTCAAATAAGGTGAGGGTATATATATAGGATGTCATCATCTATGGGAAATGGCACCGGCCAAAGGTTTGGAAAATATGTCTTAGATTATGGATATGGATGAGAAATTTATAGAGTGATGAGATGTAAGAAAGAAGCTATGAATGTGATGTACATGAGACCTAGGAAGACAAGGATACCTAGTGCGAGGAAGATTAAGGCCAAGACCAAATAGTGACACTCTCGCTGTGTACTATCTCTAACCCATAATGGTTACGTGAATAACCATTACCCATTCATATAAGACTCATTAAGGAACCTTATCTAGAAATAGATGCATCAATAACCCTTATCTGCACAAAGGACATTGTTAGTAACATGTATAAAGATATGAAAATTAAAAAATTATGTCCATATGCATGCCACAAACATTAATCATCGCATGTCACAATAGTATAATGTGGGGTGGTCAATGGAAAAATATAATCAGTAACACTAATATTGAAAGTAATTAAATAAAGAAATGCTGAAATAAAATCTACCCACTAATGTGTACCTGATAATATCTCTCATCCTACCACGTGTGGGCATAGTTCATGCTACAAGAACCCTGAAGAAGTAAAACTAAAAGAAAAAACTACAGGCTCATCAGTAAAATATGACATAAATCACCTAGCTAGGGGCCATGGGATGGATTCATGTCGAGATGTCATAATGTCATAATGGTATCATATTGTCATAGTAATAAAGCCAAGCAGTGGGTAGCAACACTGAAAAGTGCAATAAACCATATGGTAAAAGATATAATGAAGAAAGTGTCATGAATCTGAAGGTGTAAATAAAGAGATGGATGACTAGCCCAAAGGGTAGATAGAAACACCAAAAAAGTGAAATAATTCATGAGGTAGATGTTATGACGATAAATTTTCATAAACCCAAAGATGTAGATAAAGAGATGATGGACTATTAGCCCTAGGGGTAGATAGCAATGCTGAAAATTACAAAAACCCATGAGGTATATGCTATAAGAATAATATTGAAATATAAATCTAAGAAAGGCCATGAGCCTAAGCGAGTATGGGCATAATACCATAATGATCCAATAGAAAATTCCAAGGTTTAAAGATACAAAGTGTTGATAATGTTTTTAGAGAAGGTTGATGAAGTAGTGAAGTTGAGAAGAAGGACGAGAGATAGTAGTTGAGTACCAAAACTCTCGAGTTCCTTCATGTGTGAAACTTTTTCATAAATTAAGTGTTTGTTGGTTCCTTGAAGATGTGGCATTCATTTGTTTAGAGATGATATTTATTAGGACCTATGATAACTTTAATTTAATAATGACCCCACCATTTCTGAGCTTATTTTCCTTCTTTTTCAAGTGTGTAATCAAGCTTTAGAGACAAGGTCACCCATGTCAAAAAGCACGTGAATGAACAAGTTTGTTATGTTGTTTGGCAAGGTGTTGTTTTTACATTTGATTTTGAGTGTAAGATCTATCACATCATTATTATATTAGGTCAAGGTCATGGAGGCATTCCTCATGGTGTTCCTCATCTAGAATTATACTGCGAAGGGAGATGCAGAGCGCTGGGAATTCAACCTCGAGTGGAAGAACCTCCTCGGATTCATAGGTAAGTTAAAATAGGGTTTCCCAATGGCTATACACACACTAGTGCGGTATGCCCATAATGTAGGATATAGTTTCATATGCCAATCTTTGCATGATTCTAAGATCATTTTTTGTAATATGTTGTTAAGAATTATGTTCATAGACTTAGCTTGTCTTTTGTATTACTGATGATATGGTGTTGAGAATAGATGTTTAATTTTTAATTTAATGCATAATTGCTTCATTTATTTGTATTTGAAATTGTGAAAATTGTCATTTATGATGGTATGGGAAATTCCAAAGAAAAAAATGATTTTGATTGAGGAAGAATTTAGATGTAGTAAGTCCAGACATATTGGTGAGAGGCATGGCTTCAACCCACATAGTGAAGTGTTTCATGGCTGTAATGATGAAGACATGAGTGTATTTGGAATCAAGATAGTTTTCCAAATGTAATCCAATCCCCATATAATTAAGGGACAAGGAGAATCTGATAGATTATAGCTCATCCAAAGGAGGAATGAATCAAATCATCATGATATTGGACAAGGTCGAAACTCTTTGGTAAAGGCATGAGCGTCATGATTTTAGTGTAGGCCAGTAATAACCCATGTGTAGGAACTCACATGCAGTAGTATGACCACTACAATGGACACCACAAGTACCCCCATGTCCATTCCTCTAAAACAATGAGGAACCTCATCTTTGTTAATACATCATAGTAGGGCTACCTTTAAATTTGTGATAATATTAAATTTCATCTTTAAGTGTGTATTTAAGATCATTTTTATGCATATTAGTAGCCACAATTGGGGGTTCAGTATTAGTTAGGTAAGTTTGATATTGTATAAATTGGAATGATGTCAGTATACCAAGGGTCCTGTACAGGGCCTTGTGGCTCAATTTGACAAACATCATGGTTGTTAGGAGGAGGTGAAGTGACTAGATTTTGACGAATTTGTATTATGAGAGTGTTATTTTGAGAATATTAATGTGACTGAGTGGAATTCTTGGCCAAAGAATCAACCAAGGAATTGTGTTTTTAGGGGATAGATTCTGTAGTGCCCACATTTTTATAGCTCCAGTTATCTATTGGCTCCTTTATTCCAAGACATATTTTGATTGAGACTCTGATAGACTTTGGACATTTTACTATGATATGTTATCCTCATGGACATTATGGCATTTTGGGGCATGTAGCGCCAATTGGACTAGATTCATATACTGATATATTTCTTATGATGTTGATGACATTAACAAGGTTATACGGTAGATTTATTGATTAGATGTTAGTCTCTTATGGTTGATTTGATTAACGATATAGTGTTCTGGATTTAATGATGGTAATTTTCATGCTAACCTAAGTGTATGTCGTTGCAATTTTATTTAGTGGTGATTCATGGAAAACTATGTGAATAATTGTATGCATTGCATTATCAATTGTTTAATAATGTTATGACATTATAAGTTAGATTGAATTTGTGATGTGTAGATGATATTTATCATATTGGACAGATGTGGTTAATGTGTGCAATGAGTGTGCAGGTGACAGGTATAGGAGAGCATGGGTTTCAGGGCAGCTACGCAATTGTGCACAAGCGGCCCACGGGCTGAGTCCTAACCATGCTAAATGTTTGAGGCCTTAGAATAGATGTATTTAATTGGGAACCATGGGTGAGCCCCTCAATTGTAATGTAATTATGTTTTGTAAAATTAATTAGATTTAGGGTGTGTTTAATTAAGTAAACTAGCTTAAGGGTTTAATAATCTTATCTTAAGTTAAGTGTTGGTTTTGGGAAGTGTGTGTGTGTTGGTAGAAGGGATTGGGGACCACATGTGAACCTTGGGTGGACCCCACACCCTCTACCCTTGTGCCCAAGCATGCCAAACCCGAAATTGGGTTATTTTGGGCATTTTTAGGGACCCCTTTTGAGTTTGGGAGTTCCCTTAGCATGAAAATGGGCCCTTGGACCCTACCTAATAGGTAGGGGGGCCTATTTCCAAGGTTTGGAGGGATTTTCCCTCCCATTTTTCCCTCTTTAGTCACCATCCATGTAAGATGGTTGGGTTGTGTGAAATTGTTAAAAGTTGCTCCACTTTGTTTTATTTTAGTTTTTGGTATTTTGGGTGAAAAGGGATAAAAGGTGAGTTTACTCTTACTTATTTGGTTTTTGGAATCTTTGACTCTTGAGAGGAAAGGGGGTGACACTTGTCACTTTCCCATTGGTGAGGAAACTTTTGAGTTCCTCTTCTTATTCTTCCTCATGTGGAAGGAATGGGTCTTCTTGGTTCATTTTTTTTGGGAGCACTTGGTGAATTTTGGAATCTTGGAGGTGAGCTTGGACAAAGGGGAAAAGCTTAGAGTCTTGGAAAGCATTATTGAGGTAGGATACTTAACCTTCTTCTTCTTAGTTGTGATTATCTTGTTAGCTATGCTTAATCAATGGAATGGTGTGTTTGATATGATGTGTTGTGAGTTGTATGGTTAATGTAGTTGTTTGTTTGTTCTTGTTGTTTTTCTTTTTTTTCTCTCCACCATAATTTGGATTGATGGTTTTTGGAGAATGTAGGGGAAGAGAGAGGGATTTCCCTCTCAAACCTCATGGTTGTTGGTCAAGCCATGAAGGTCCATTCTCATCCCCTCATATGGTTTGAGGTGGGAGAAAGGTTCATATGGCTTGAACCTTTCCCGATTCTTGGTGAGGAAACCCTTTTGGGTTTGAAAATCCTCCCAAGAAGGATTTCTATAGCATAAAGGAGGAATAAGGAGGATGATTGATTATGAGGTATAAGGAGTTTTGTATGCATGTTTTGTTGGTGCTCCTATGGTTGGACACCTTTGATTTGGGCATCCTACTTCTTCTCTTCCCCCTTGTGAGGTTGACCTTGTTATCCTCGTGTTGTTGTTTTCATGTGTAGTAAGTGGTTAAATGGTCTTATGTTTTTCTTGTGGTGTGCAAAACCCCATTATACTTCTGCACATTGTGGAAGCTAGTTCCTCTCTCCCATGGGCTTGGGGGAGGCTAGAATGACTTGCAACCATGGAAAGGCATGTGATGATGCCTATTGGTTGGGTGGTAAACAAGCCATGTCTCTTGTTGCAGCATTATTAGGAGCACATTCAAGGTTGGATACTCAAGGATGAAGTTTTGTTGAAGTGGTGACTTGTTCTTTTATCCTCAAAAAAAAATCATTGTAAAGATTACACCTCATTGTAACTATGTTATATGGTAGATTGTGGATAGCCTCTTCTTGTAAAGTCATCCTATTGTGATTTGAAAGTCTTGTTATAACATGCATCTTTTGTCTTGTAACCTACCTCTATTCAAAAAAAGGAGATTACCACATAAGATCATGAGTTCTTTATTTTACTTCTCTTCATTTGTAATGATTGTTTGGTTTGAAATTTGTAAAATATAGCTATGCAATGTACATGCATTACATATTGAATCTTAAATTTTAGTGTGCTTGCATTAGAAAAAAAATATGGCATTACAGATTCAATGGTAAATGAACTAAAGTGTGGTGTTAATTCCTACACTAAGTCATTATAAGTTTTAAGGTTTTCACTCCGACATTGATATGTGGCACTAGCTTGTCGATACACCAATAGAGAATCCCCCATGACATGGAGATAGGAGATACCCTTTGCTAAAGAAGATTATATACCTAGGATAAGAGCCTCATATTCCAAGATGTAGTTTTTGATCTCAAATTCAATTCTATTTGAGAGAGTGAAATCCTGGCCATAGGGATCGGTAATTACACAACCTACCCCATCTCCTTAGAGAAAATTTTCCTCGTCGAAGTGTAGCGTCAATGTATCCTTGTAGATATCAATTGTGACCTCCTCCTCAATGGTTTTGGCCTTTGGGTTGGATTTAGGTGGGGCAAGTGCTTCATTACTGGCGTCGGAGGACTGCATATCAATATTGGTATTGAAGCTATAGTAATACTCTTTTATGAAGAGAAAATTGTTGATGCCCTCAATGAGGAAATCCTCATCAAGTAATGTGTCATGAATGGTTTGGGGAGCAGAGATTGGGGTAGAAGCTAATTGGTCTTCTAATACTTGGCCTTTTACCACCCATTGTGTGATGATAAGAAGGTCAAATTCCATAAGGAGGGCATCCATTTTCCAATACAATCTAAGGGGAGGATATCATGTGAGAAGAAATGTCATCAAGGATCTATATGGATAATGACATAGGTGGTTTGGTACATCATATAGTGACGTAATTTTTTAGTTGCATAGTATATGGCCAAGTAAGCCCGCTCAATTGATGTATATTATTCTTCATAATCTATTATGGCTCAAATAATGTAATAGACAACATGCTCCTTTCCATATTTGTCTTCTTGTGCTATCATTTTCACAACAGACACCAGATTGGAAGAGGTATATAGTAGCAGAGGCCGATTTGGAGAAGGTTGCAATATTGATCACAAAGATAGAGAGTGCATCATAGTGTCTAATGCTTAGTGAAAATATTTGGTCAATTCTATCTTGGTATATTTTCGAAGAAAATTATTTACGACGTGAGTAAAATAGGTAAATTGAAGGAAAAATTATCAAAGTGCCCCAAGTTTCCCAAAAAAATTATATATGTTTGTTATGTAGGATGGTCATGGCATGTCAAGGGTAGCTTTGATCTTGTCTAGATTGGCATTGATACCACACTTAGATACTAAGAATCCTAGGAATTTTCCTCGTGTCACTATAAATATGAACCTTGTATTTGTGAAGGCATCTTAGGGTAATAAGGTTAATCTCCAAGTCATTATCATTATAATCAATACGTTAGGATTTAACGATTAGATAAATGACATAGACTTTGATGAATTTGTGTATAAGGTCATGAAATATGTGTGTCATGCCAAATTGATATGGTGCGACGACAGTTTTTAGTCCAAAGAGAATTTTTACGTAACAATAAGTTCCTCATTCCATAGTAAAGGTGATCTTGTGCTGATCTTGGGGAACAATATGGATTTGATTATACCCAAGAACTCATTCAAAAGAGATAACTTTTCATACCCTATCATGGCATCACTGATGTCATCAATGGAGGGTAAGGGAGAGTTATCCTTAGTAAAAGTGAGGTTGAGATTTCTAAATTTAATGAAAATGTAGATGAATAAAGTAGCCTTCTTCCAAATCATGATGATATTGGACACCCATTCATAATATTCCACCATATGAATGAATTCACATCTAAGAGATTGATGATTTCTTTGTGACATAGATAATTTTTTATTAGATAAGGTAAAAACAGGGATCGGCTCCCAGGGGCCTTACAAAAGGAGGAATAAAAACCAACGAGCATGATAGATATAGAAAATTACTCTAAAGGAGTTAAACGTTCTTAACTCAAAAAATGAAGAACATGACTTAAACCAAAAAAAGACAGAGAGAAAAATAGATAAAACAAACCAGCCCTAAAACATCAGTCTGCAAAAGTTTGCCAAAAGTCTGCCAACAGTCCAGAAGAACCCAACTAATTTTATGGAAAACCTTCACTACTTCCAGTAAGACATTCTTTGTTCACAACACCCTTAATACCCTTTTCATTCATATCTTCCTCCATCTCATCCTCGGATCTATTGATGCACAAATTGAAACTCCTCCTTTTAGTGCCTTCCTCAATACCTTCCATCCTATCACTCATCAATTTGACCTGAAGATCCATCTCTAGAATATTTTGTTTGGACTTCACCTGGGCTAAGGAAATTTTCTTTGAAACATTAATGGCATCTAACATGGTTTCCCTTTGACCAACATTGGTTTCCTACATCACCTGAAGCACCCCCTCCAAATACTACACCTTTCTACTCCACTCCTTGAAGCCCATAAAATTACCATCACAACCCCTCTTTCTTGAGGTTCTCGCTTCACCATGACCTTCCTCACTCTTCTCCTTTTCAGAATCCTCCCCCAAATTTTAACATTTCCCATCCTTCATCTTAGTAAGTCATTCCACAAGAGTAAGATCATCCTCCTCCACCTTATCTTTCGAGGAATATTTTAGAATAGGTTTCCCATTTTCAAATATCAAGAGGATGATCCCTTCATGAAAAGGAATCTCCACCTTCTCCTGCTGGAACACCATCAGAGAATTTTTCATTGACATAAACAGGAAAAAAGGAATGCTCACCATGACCTTATCATGAAACATATTCAGAAGGGTCATATGGTGAGTATAGATTTTTTGATATTTAGTTTCCAGAGTGACATAGATAATTGATATTTAGATGGAATTTCCATATCTTTTTTTGAACGGGTCTGACATCTGGATAAGTGATAATCCTATGAAAGACAATATCAAGATCAATGTCAAGTGTATCAGCATATCCCCATGCAAATAGATACAATATGTGTTCATAGGATTTCTATATGGTGTTCACGTAAGTGAGGAAATAAATCACCCAACATGAATACGTTTGTGGGATCATTATAAATTTATACACTAATGGTTGATTCAAAAAAACATAACATTTTTAGCTTGGAAATGGTATGGGGCCTCTGGTAATTTCACTACTTTGTCCTGATTAGGATAAATAGTAACAACATAGTCATCAAAGCACATAGATTTCCTAGAGAATTTTCCCAACTTAGGATGATTTCAAGGGAGTTTATCAACTCAAGCATACATGAATTATAGGATAGCTTCATCATTTCCTAGGGTAGGGAGAGGCTCTTGATATTCTACATCAATTTCGTGGCATACATATCACCTATTTTCTCTTTGTTTCTTGGATCTGTTTAATCATACATTTATTACTTTGGCATCTAAGGTGACATATTTAGGTGTATGATTAACAATGGCCATGATAAGAGCATCAAAAATACTATTTATTATAGATGATGCCGCAAAAGATGATGTAGGTAGCAGAGTTATTATGGTATAATGGTGTGAAGCATAGTTATATATTTTGTCAATGACCCAAGGGGTACTGAGGAGCAGTGGATTGGTGGGAGGAATATAAGGAACTGTTTCTCTCTCATCCTCCTTATCTCTATTATCATATATATGGTTTCGTAAGATGCATCGATGGTGTTTAGTATGAGTCAAGAAGATCATATTTGGGCTAAGGGACATTGATAGTGTAATACTTATAAGTTCCTAGAGTCATCATGCGAAATGATTTAATCTTTGTTGAAGGAAATCCATTTTCCTTTAGGATCATGAACCTCCTCTTTAGCCAAAACACCAAGATTAGTAAAATTTCTGGGTGAAAAGAGATGATGATAAAAAAGAGTTGTGTTATTTCTAGTTTGTTGCATTCTAAGTGGTTAGTGGCTGAGGCATCACTCATTGGAACCTTCGTTTTATATTTTAGGTGGAAATAGTTCGCAAATGTAAAAGAACCGGATGTAACCGATGCACAATATCATCAGGTAGCCTATTTTTGTTCATCATATTTTGAATATTATTAGCCTTTTCGTCATCTAAATATGCTAATGTTATTGATATTTTAGACCTAAGATAAAAAAAATTATGGATGTGGAATGCTTTGGATCTCAAGGGTACTTGGCATTAGGAATGGTTCATTAGGAAATAGTACCAAGATATCCCAAGGATTGGGATTAAATTCATTCCTAAAGCTTTGATTGTTATGAATGAATTTAATACATTGGTACTTGGACAATGCGATTATGTGCATGCAACATGTCCATGGTCAGCCCAA
This sequence comes from Taxus chinensis, assembly GCA_019776745.2. Taxonomy (NCBI): domain Eukaryota; kingdom Viridiplantae; phylum Streptophyta; class Pinopsida; order Cupressales; family Taxaceae; genus Taxus; species Taxus chinensis. The sequence goes on along the minus strand of CM034148.1, from coordinate 768,424,613 downwards.
TAATATTTTATAAGAGAGAGGATAATCTAGAACCATAATTTTGGTACAAACCATTTTATGTCCAACTATTGGGTAAGTGCACCAAGTTCAAAGGCCAAAAAGTGGACAAAAAACTAAAAATGAAAAAAATGCATACGTGTTCTGTAATAATGTAATCACGCTATATTTATCCTTTGTTTGGTAATTCACAAAACTATAATGCATATGTATTATGTTAAGTTATAAAAAAATATAGAAAAAGCCCTATTCATTTTAATTTCCCCTAAATGCCAGTTTTATAGCAAAACCGTGCCCTCGCGTTTCATTTTTAGTTGGATCTTGCTCAAATGATCATCTGATAATCACCACAAAGAGCAAAATTGATGATGGTGCCACGGAGAAGAGGTAGGCGCAATTATTTTCTCGAAATTGCATTGAAATTTGGTAATTATAGAGTATAATTTAAACTGAATATATATTTTTTATTGTTACGACTCCACGTCAATGCAATCAACCACAACCAAACCCTACAATTCCATTGATCCCCCCTAGCCCATATAGTGGAAAATAATATTGAAATTGAGGATTTAATCAAAATAATGAGGGATTCACATTCTATAAACCCCCACTGCACCTCTCTTGCAAACACATTGGACGCATTAGATGCTCAAGTTAACGTATGAACATGTCAAATTAATCGTTGTAAATATTATAGAGAGCATTGTAGTGTTTATTATTCCAAAAAATTGTCATATGTGTATGTAAAGAAAAAATAAATTACAAAAGACCTCATATGTGCCTTAGTCAATGACCCCCGAACTAATTTTCTTGTTTTGTTGTCATATAAATGGTTTCCCATCCACTTGTGTAATAATGTTTTGATTTAAAATAATTTTTAGGACCGATGGTGGATGGTGTTTGATTTACACCTTACAATAACAATGTGGTTCCGTTATACTTTTTGAGGAAACTCTATGGCGAGTTTATCCTCAAGGAGATCCTGAACTATTTTGATTTCTGGGATTTCTAGGGCTAAGGAAAAGGGTCTGCATAGGATCGACCACGTGCACAACATGCACCTATTCAGCAGGGTAGAGTCCTAGCAAAAATTCCCTCTCACCTTGATATTGTCCCTCCAGCAGTGAAGGAGACCGTAGAGATTGATACATTCCATGCGCTTTAGAGGATATCTGATACTCTAACCTTGTTTGACATACAAGGGAGATTTCTGAACTAGATGCTCATGGAGGTACATAGAGTATTCCCTTAGGGAGTATTATCATGAGGCCACATCTTTTCTCAACATGTGGTAGCATATGTTTAGGGCCTGAGCAGGATGATAGTTTCATGTGTACTAGTTTTAGTGGAGTTGCCACTAGTGATGTACATGATAATTCCACTATGTTAGATACCATTTTGAGAGACATTTGGATTATAGTCATTGGCATCACCTTCACAGGTATTTGTTATGTTTTATTATGTGTGTTATGATGAGACCATAAATTACCATTATTTTGTCCTCCTAGGTTACATTTGAAAGTGGATTTAAATGTAATCTTGAAATGTACAGTTTGTTCAAGATAGAATATATGAAATATATCTTGTTCATTCTTTAGAAATATTTTTAATCTATTTTGTTGACTAATCCTATTGATTATTTGGGAGAATATGCAAAGTTTTGTGTATATAGGCCATAAAAGAAAGATAATGCTAGTTTTGGGAAAAGTGGAATTTATCATAAAAAGAAAATTTAAACTCAAATATGATTTCATATTCAGATTCCTCTCAAAAGGTTATGCAAGTTCAAACAAATAATCATCTCAATCCGAGATAACATGAAAAATTTATGGTTGTTTTAAATTAGCTCCGGAACTCGCAGATTTAGTTTCAGAACTAGTAGATTCAGTTCTGGAACTTGCATATTTAGTTTAGGAACTTGCATAAATCAAATAACATTTAGTTCTAGAACTTATAATTTGTATATTTATATTTTCAAGCAATTAAAATAGTGGAAAAAGCTGTAAGGTATAAAATGATAGTTAGTTCCAAAACATGCAATTAGTGGACAAAGAAAATTTAGTTCTAGAACTTGAAGATTTAGATCTGGAACATGCATAAAATGAATGACAACTTTAGTTGCAGAACTTGCACTCATTCATATTTGCTACAGGTTTTAACAATGAAGAGAAATCTAACTTTTAGTAAGCTGCATTTTGAGGAAAAAATGTATCAGACGAGCACTAAAAATTCCATAGATATAAAATTCAAACAGAAAATATGAGAGAGGGTTTTGTTCATATTAATGCGTTTAATAAAAACCTCATTTAGATTTTCTATAGGTTTTACCAATAAATATATATATAACTTTTAGTGAACTGAATTATGAGGGAAAAGCGTATTAGACAAGCGTCAAAAGTTCCACCATCAAAAACAGAGCTTTGTATTTATATGATTCCCTTGGTTGAATTTTCTAATTGACAATTTGATGGCTGAACCATAAGAAAATAAGATGACCAAAAGATAAAAGAGACCCAAAAGAACAAAGCAAGATAGAAAAGGGCTAGGGGCACCCAAAAGGACAAGAGCACCTGGTCGATAGTGTCTAAAGTCATAAAAGATTAAAAAAAATATTAAAGTACCGACTAGGCCATAGGGTGTAAAAGTCCATAAACAAGGCAAAGAGGTCAAAGATAACTATCAATTACTAGTTTTCTTACATAGGAATTGTATAAATGCACATATGATTTTAGGACCTAAAAAATACCCAAATGCGTGATTTTGTGTCTACAATTACTATTTATCTTGCTTATGAATCATATGAATGCTAGTATGTGTTTTAAACCTAGAAACGTACCCAAGTGTTTGATTTAGTGTCTATATTTACCACCACTTTATGTTGTTGAGTGAACACTGGATAACATAAAGTAGATAGAAGATGCGTACCTGATAACCATGTAAAGCATGTGGCAAAATACATTCCGAGTGGACAATTGAAGTGTGGAAACTAGGAAAGGAAAGTGACCCTAGGGGATGAAGCATGTATATTGTATCATGTTGTACATGTTGTTGTTGTAGCTTGTTATTGTTTTTTCTTATAAGGAAAGACCTATAAAAAGAAGAGAAGGAATGTAGTCAAAGACCCGTGTATGATAAATAAGAGAAAAATGTGCATAAGTATGTAAAAATTGTGTAAAAGGAAAGTGTGCACTTGATGTAGAAGAGTGTAAAAGGATAGAAAAGTTTCATGAACTGCTATGAAGAGTGAGTTTTTTGGGTGATCTCATGCCAAGAGAGAGATTTTTGGGTGATCTCACACCAAAGAGTAAGTGTTGGAGAGAGGGGTCTATTGTTATTCTCCTTCCATGAATTTTCCTAATAAACACCACTGCTGATAGTGTTTTCTTGTTGTCCCTGATTTGTTCCATATTGTACCAATTGAATTGAACGTAGGATATAAAATTTATTCTATTTTCTAGAGGATTTAGGGTCACTCTATAACTATGTTCCTGTTTTTATTTTGTGTTGTATTGTATTGTGTTGTAGCTCTGAGTTGTTGCATGGGATGATTTGTTAACCCAATATATGCCCCCTCGTTTGGGGTGCATGCGACATCAATAATAGAATGCAAGCCAAAGAGAGGACCTGATGTTGATCTAATCTATATCCCTGTAGGGGGAGGGAATGTGCATGGTAGAGACCAATTAACATGCAAACAAAGTGGATAGAAACATGTGTTAGTAGAAAAAGTAGCAAACATGTCATATAAAAACAATGTAACAAATGTGCATACAAAATAGACAATGAAATGTGGATTTCAAACATGGGACATCACTCATAATGTCACAAGACAACCAGTGATGAAGCAAGAAAAAGCATACAAGTATTCATCAAAAAAGACATAGGGTCTATTTTGTAAACAATAACATAAAAGTAGAAAGAAAAGAAAAAGAAAAATGTAACAAAAAACTATGGTGGAAAATAGTCCTGCAAGGAAAATGCTACACATGAAGCAATCGTTTGCATGTTATAAAGATAAGAAGCATGCAAAGCATGTACATACCAGTAGAAAGTAGTGTCCTAGAAAGTAGAAATAGTAAATAATGAAACAATAACACCTGTAATGTGTGAGAAAGTAGATGCCCCCAGGAGCTTCAGTGGGAATTATATGAGGTATAGTTCCAAACAACATTGCAGTGTGTAAGGATGTGTAAGATATCTGCATTCACTCCAAAAGACCAAGTGAACAAACATGTGTATATATAAAATATATTAACATACTAAGTATCCTTCTAGCATAGGAAACAAACTGTATATGCAAGTATAAGAAAACAAGAATAAGTGTATCCAAGATATGCAATATGCAATGTATGAGTGAGATGGAATGGTATGCAATGTGAATGTGATAGAAGAACCATGCCCCCCAACAAATATGGATGAGTATGAGATGAGGTTAATTTATAAAATACCCTTCAATAATCAAGAATGAAGAATAGAACAAGAGTGCTTCATCGGAAAATGGTCTGAAAATGTGTGCTAGCAAGATAGATTGTGAAGCATAGAGTGTAAAGAGTGAGTGTGATGGGGTTCATTTCATATTTAGACCCTCAGCAGTCGAGTATGAACCATGGAATTAGAGTGCATCTTAGGGTAGTGACGATACAATGTGTGTATGTGTATTGAGAAAGATTAAGTGTGAAGAATGAAGAGTAATGTGTCTACGTAGAGATTAGAAAGAAGTGACAATGATTGAAGGGAGAGAAAAGAAAGCATGATGCCCCCATGTCTATAAATTGACCTTTTTTTTTCATGACCACGGACCCTTATAGGAAATTAATTCTTTTACCAAATTAACCTTTTATTAAATCAACTTTAATCAAATGTAATTCAAGAATAAGAACCACAGTGCACAAGGGTTGATAACGGAGTTTGACATAATGTTTACGTCTCTAAGTTTAAAATTGAATTCATTCATTAAACACTTCCAATTTGTAAATCTAATGCAAAATTGCAAATGAAGCTATGAATGAAAATGATGTTATATGATTCTATGAATCTGAAATGCTCTAGGAAATTATGGTGCTCCAACACAGCTCTCGACCCTGAGTTGATTCCACAAAATCCAAATTAGTCCTTGGAAATATTGGTTCTCTAGCATAGCTCCCTGTTTTTGAAACCTCCATAAAAATTCAATTCCTCCACTGCATGGAAAAATAACCTCTAGATGATGCTAATTATTCAGATTTCTAACGTTGACGATGATCTCCTTTTACTCTATTACATAACAAGATAACCTTTATGCAGAGCTAAATGGATCCAATGTCATCAATGAGCTCAATGAGTATGACCCTCATCCGCGGCCTCCAAACAACTAACTTGGTAATAACGTTGAAGTGTCAGAGCTCCAGTATGACTATATGCTTCTTTGATGCTTCTTCACATCCCTAGCTTCATGACATCTCCAACATCTTCGGGATCTTGCATGAGAATACTCTAGCTCCTAATTTGGCTTTTACAATGTCAGTGAGTTAAGAAATAATAACTCCTGCATTTTTACATAATTCCTATAATGATAGGAATATTTCTTCACCATGCCGATAATGATAAAATAGCTATTTTTTACTACATATTTTATTTAATTAAATAGGTATTTATCTATCCTCCAATAATGCCTATTAATATATAACAATAGGGCTTAATTATTTTTCTCCATAATTCCTTAATAGGCCTTCTTCATAATTCTCCTCTCTAAGCCTTTGAAGCTCTTTGTCAAAGGGAGGAGCTTGTTTTTTGTGGAGGGAGAGGTGTAGGCATTTTATAGCATAGGTAGGCCACAACTCTTGTTAAATATATTATCACCATATCTTATCCCAACTAACTTGCTTGGTCGAGTTGGTCAGATCACAATGGCTAGAGGAGGAAGGTTTACGGTTCGTACAACTAGCCTTATCCTTTTTTTACCACTTCCTTCATCCACGCCAACCATTTATCATCAACCTCCCTACTGCCACTATGTCAACTCTTGTTTAAATGACTTATCACTCTATCTTAACCCAACAAAATTGGTTGGCCAAGTTGGTGGGATCACCGCACTTAGGGGAGGCAGGTTCATGGTACAAACAATCGGCCTTATCCTTTTTTCTGACTGCTTCCTTTTCCCATGCCAACCATCTATCTTCTACCTCCCTACTATCACCACCTCAAACGGCTAATGCACTATGATTTTTTAGCAATCTTGTCACCCGCCATGTGTTCTATCCTAACCGTGACCCTCTGCCATCGAATCCACGACACCCGCCATGCATCTCGAGATGTTATCTTTGGTGGGAATAATCCCACATGTGTGGGTATATGGGGTAAGGAAGGCTTTAATAATCCTTATCCACCGCATAATATTCATGGCTTGCGCCATGTGTTTCTCTATTTTTATAATCATTGGACTCAACTATGTGGACTCGCTGAGATATAAGTATAACTCATCACCATAGCTCATAGCTCATAGCTTGATTGAGCTTCTTGGTCTCCTAACTTGTCGATTTGGTGTAACTTATCCCTTAGCTTGATGGATGTGGCAATGTGGTGGACTTAGTATCCACCATGCTAGCATTTTTTTTTGTTTTTTGATGAAGATGACAATTTTGAGCTTCAAAGGCTGGAGGTATAAAACATGGTCTCAATTATTTCACCTTTCGCTTGATTCCACGTTTTCCACTTGTTGTTGTTCGATTGGACTATTGAATTTTCCAATTTTGAACTCTGTCCAAAAATTTTCTAACTAGAACTTCCATTTATGGGCTCTATTTTTTGTGTTCTTGTAGTTCATGGAAGTCTCTTAGAGTCTTCTCCAGTACTTAGGTTATCTTGGGTGGTTTTGAGAACTCTCATTCTCTAAAATGTCCTCTAGATCACCACTAAGTGTGTGAGTGATGAATATCTAAGCAGTAATGTGAGAAGGGTCATGCCATGGTGGCAACTCTTGAAATGTGTCTTGGCCATCAATGTAATGATTAGCTTGTTTGAAAAATTGGATGCTGAAGTAAATTAGGATAGAGAGGGTCCTAGAATGGTGGTGTCTTATTTGTGATTGATAATGTTGTAAATGAAATGAGAGGAGGAGGGGATGAACTAATTTTTAGAGGAATTTTCTCAGTTGGAATTGGTAATGTTGTAGAAGACTTGAGAGGAGGAGGAGATGCATTGATTTTTAGAGGAGCTTGTTTAGGTCGAGTTGGTAGAACTGTAGAATACTTGAGAAGATGAGGTGATGGACTAATTTTGAGAGGAGGTTGTTTAGGCAACTCTTAAATTACCAAAAAAGGAACATGAGTGACTATATAATGATGCTCATTGGAAAAATATGGATCAGATTTGGGATCCCAGTGGGATTTATCAATTGGATATGGACATGTAGTAGAATTTTTTTAGCAAATGAAATGAAACCATGATGCTTAAAGTGGAAAAGTTTTTGTTTGAGAGCATATAAATCATTTTCATTATTTCCATTAATTCTATGATATTTGCAATATAGGCGACTTTGGTATTTTACAAGCCAATAAGGATGGTAGTAATAATTAGGTGGAAATTTGATCAGTTGGTGATTGAAGAGTTGGGGAATGATATCATGTTTCTTAGTATTGAAATAAAAATTAAGAGGCACTAGAGGTGGTATGAATTGGGGTTCACTTATATCAGCACATGTGAAAGACATAGAAGTAGAATGAGATGTAGAAGAAAAACTAACATGAGCCTTATAAGCATCCTTGAGATGTTGGATTTATTCTTTAAGAGATGTAATCCTTATTTCCATGGTTTTAATTTCGTCTTGAAATAAACAATGAAAATCTTGAATTGAATCTAAAATGGGTTGATTGGATGGAGGATTAGGACCAATAAAGTCATCAGATATATGATCGAAAATGCCGCTTACTTATGAAGGTGGCATATCACTAGGGAGGTATATAGTGTCTAGGGATATTTAGATAATGGATTTGGAATGTGGATGTATTTTAAGTCAGTCATGCAAAGAGATTTGAGAAACCTTAAAAGCCATGAAGAAAAGGAAATGTACAAAAATAAGGATCTGAAAGACTAATCACGAGTGGTGTTCACCAAATGATTTAACAAAAAATAGTTTTTATTTAATTAAACCCTAATTGTAGAGTAATTGATGTAAACAATGATATATCATTACTAAGTATAGTATGAGGCAATAAAATAAGAAATTATGAAACCCTAAGCAAGATATGTAGAAATAATGACTTAGCTGATTTACACTTGATTTGGAAGTGCTCTGGATTGGGAAAATTGCTGACCAAGAGATAAACAATGTTTTCAATACTTAGAATAAATTATGGACTGCAGGAATAATGCTAGACATGGATTCTCACAAAATGAAAGAGACACCTGGGCACTAAAGACTGTTGTCGGGCACCCATTACTATGTAAATAGTTAGAATCTAAATTTTATTCTCTCGCACAAGTGTCGTAAATATTACCTCTTGATCTTCTATGTGTCTCTCTTTGATCGTCAAGGGTACATATAATCTGCAAAATAGATATCACCTATAAAATATCATAAACCACATCAAATCTAAAAAAGAAAGATACCAGATGGGGAGTCAGAATGAACTCGACAATCGCCCCAAGAGTGAACTTAAAACTAAGCATTGGAATACATCTCAAATTCCATGTAGTTTTGTTGAGTGTGTATAAGAATCATGCCCTAGGATGCCCTTGTGTAAGTGCACTTAATAGTGGGTTGTAGCTAGATTTAAGAATGTAATAGAATGTGTGGATGAAATAAAGAACTCCCCCTTCCTATGTTGTGTATGTAGAAAACCAAGTCCCTTTTCCCTTGAATGAATGCTAGATGGATGCCTTGAAGTGATTTAAGGGTCTTTGTATGCAAGATTAGGTGATGATAATATATACTTAGTGCCTAGTCCTTTATTTTGAAAATATAACTACATTATATTTATACGATTCCCTTGTTTGAACTTTGTAATTAAAAACTTGAAGGCCGACCCATAAGTGAAAAATATTCCCAAAATATAAAAGAGACCCAAAATAAGTGAGTAAGGTAGAAAAGGGTCATGGGAACCCATAGGGGATAAAGGTTCCTGGGCGTTGCTGTCCTTGATGGCTACTGGTGTCTGGAGCCGTAAAAGATAAATGAGTTAAATAGCGAATGGGATGAAGGGTGTGTAGAGCCAAATATAAAATAAGAAACATATAAAAAAGGCCAAAGACAATCGTTAATTACTAGTTTGCTTGTTTAGGAATAACATGAATGTTAGTATGTGTTTTGGACCTAGAAATGTACCCAAGTGCATGATTGAGTGTCTACAAAGCATTGATTACACTTTTCTTCTTTTTTAAGTGTGTTCTTATCTCAAATGAAGGAAACACAACTAGAACAATGAGCAATCTCAAGCACAAAATTATATGGAAAAGGCTATTTGGTTACAAATGTAGGTATCCTTTTCACTACATGCACAAGTTACTCCTAGGGTTCTTATCCCATCTTAGACTCTGTATACACCTAATTTTTCACTTTTCATATTTCATACCTGTCACTAAAAATTTATTTTGTGTAGATAAGGGTCATTGATGCATCTATTTCTAGATCGGGTGTTTTAAGGGGCCTTTCAGGAATGGGGAATGGTTATTAACTAAACCATTATGGATTAGAAACAATACATAGATAAAGTGTCACTATTTAGTCTTGACCTTAGTTTTCCTTACACTAGGTATCCTTGTCTTCCTAGGTCTCATCCACTTCACATTTACAACTTCTTACTTGTATCTCGTCACTCTATACTTTGTTCATCTATATCAATAATCTAAGACACCTTTTTTTCACTTTTCATGACACCTTACCTATTTTTATCACCTTTGGATTCCTTTGGTTGATGCCATTTCCTCTCCTATATATACCCTCACCTCATGTGATATTCATAGGAAAAAGTAATCCAAAATCATTCAAACTACCATTATCGCTTCTCTGTTACGCCATCTTTACATCTGATCGCCTAGATTTTTATTCATCTTACACCATGGTTGGACTCGATTGGGTAATCTTCTTCTTGCATGGTTGCATGAAATATTAGGTCACCTATAGTGAGTCTAGGACAGGAACTAAAATGAATTTTTTTCCCTATTCTAAAACTATAACAAAATATGATAATCTACTAACTAAAATTCAACTACACACATCAATTCTTATTCTACATTTACGTTATATAAACCATTAACAAAATTATACATATTTCAAATTCTGTGATTCTATGTTTTGTATAAAAACAATTACATATTCCATAAAAAAACATAATACAATAAAAAATACATTCACATGTACATTTATCTAAATAAACAGAATATTTAAACTTCCTTTTATTAAATTTCAACAAGGATTACATAGTTTTATAGAGAGAACTTATCTGAGACAAATGATCAGGAATTTGATACAAAATTCCAATGCACACACAAGTAAACAGACACCAAGACTATGGCCACACTATTGAGAGGAAATATTATACACCCAGTGTATATTAACCTTTCCCTGGACCAACAACCATCCGAGGTTGTATGTTGTACTCCCTGGTTAGGAAACCTCTGAGCATCCCCTCTCTATTTCCCACCACCTATCTGTAACATGGTCAACTTTGGAATTACTCCACAAGTTAAATCTTGGATACAATTACACAGTCTTGCTCAAACTGTCTCTTGTATTTATTTTCTCTCTCAATCATAAATCATGTTCTCTTTTCACTTTCATATCCCTTTTTATAATATTTCATGGGTTAGTTATGAACCAACACAATGGTTCCACACCATTTTCACTTAATTAATCTTCTTTGATCAAATTCTTAGTTTGTTCACACCCATTTTAGTTTACAATAATTATTACTAACACCTTTGTTACAAAGAATCTTGAAATTCAAACTTGTTTTTATTAAATAAATTAGCAAGTATTTAGTGGATTAAAGATTCAGGGTTTTAGTCACATCAATATTTCTCCCCCTCCCCTTGGATCAGCTACTGTCCTCGGTAGTTTCCAAAGTTTATTCTAAAAATACACACAAAACAACACAAGTTATTTGTTAAATAATTCAAGATACTTATCTTTTAAAAAATATTTTATTTCCCATGTAGCACTTTCAACATCACAACAAGTCCACTTTACTTTAACCTCTTTTATTTCTCTATTTCTAATATTTTTAGTCCTTTCCAAAATTAATTCAGATTCAATTTTAAATTTACATGTAGGTTTAATAACTATGTTTTTCCAATCTATAACATGGTCAGCATCGTATACATATCTCTATGCAACAAACTTACATGAAACATATTATGTATTATAGATAAATCAAGAGGTAAAGACAAGTCTGTAAGTAAGAGTTCTCTATTCTTTCCAAAATTTCAAATGGTATTCAAAATAGCGAGGAGATAATTTAGCATATTTTCCTAATTTTAAAGAAATTTTTCTTAGGTTTAGCTCTAATAAATAGCTTGATCACCTATTTCAAATTCTCTAACAAATCTTTTTGAATCAGCCCAATGTTTATACATATCATGGGCATAACTTTCATGTTTTGTTTTGCTTTATTTATAATATCTTCCATTTCTTTGAAGTTATCATTTGCATACAAAGATAATATGTTCAATATTTGAACACGAAATTGGAGTAGTACAACTTCTTATCATAAACAACTTCAAAAGGGGTCATTTTGGTTGTAGTATGATAACCTTGGATTGTAAGAAAACTCAATCAAGTGCAAATATGTGTTCTCAATTTCCAAGTTTTTCACATGTATAACATTCTAAGCATGTCCTTCTGAAATTCTATTTATCCTTTCATTTTTTCCATTTGAGTCTGGATGATAAGCAGTACTAAAACTCAAACTAGTACCCAATTCATAAAACAAAGATCTCCATAAAGAAGAAGTAAATATAGCATCTCTATCAAATACTAAATCTTTAGGAAGACCGTGCAAACGAAAAATTTCCTTAGTAAATAGATGAGCTATATCAGAAGCAAAGGTTTTGACTTTTATTATTATCAAATGCACCATTTTAGTTAATCTATCAACCACCACAAGGATATCATCATTACCATTCTTGGTTTTAGGTAATCCTATAATAAAATCCATAGTAACAGACTCCCATTTCCAATCAGGAATAAACAAAGGTTGGAATGGACTAGGTTTACTACATTGTTCAGTTTTAACTTTTTGAGAATTCATACACTATTGTACATACTTTCTAATATTTTGTTTGATTCCAGTCCACAAATAATTACTTTTAACTAATAAGTATGTCTTTTGAAATCTAGGATGAATATCTATAGTAATATCATGAGAATCTATTAAATTTTTTTGTCTTAATCTAGGAAGATTAGGAATGCACAATATGACGTTATAGTACAAAAAACCATTCACACCAAGTAAATAAAAAGTAAGTATATCCTTTCAATGCATATTTGATGCTCCATTTTTCAAACTAGAATACAATTCATCAAAGTAGCTATCATTAGGCAATGCATGTTTTATCTCTTGTTCAAATTGACTTATTTCTAAGGACAAAACATTTACACAAATTATTTTTCTACTTAAAGCATCGAAAACTAAATTTTCCTTACCACGTACATATTTTATATCAAAATCATATCGACTTAGTAACTCTAGCCATCTTCTTTGTCTCATATTTAATAAGGGCCGAGAAAAAACATATGGAAAACCTCTATGATCAGCTTTCAAAATAAATTTGTGACCTAAATAATAATGTCTCCAAATTATTAAAGCATGAATAATCCCTAAAAATTCCAAATCATGAGTAGGATAGTTCTTTTCAGGAGGCAATAATTTTCTATATCCAAAACACACAACTATATTATCTTGCATCAATACACATCCAATACCAAAACCACAAGTATCAATAGAAATAATGAAAGGCTTAGAAATATCAGGAGTACATAACACAAGTGCACTTGTTAATGATTATTTCAATTTACTAAAAGTAGCTTCACATTCCTCAAACCAATGATATGTGTTACTTTTCCTTGTTAATTATGTGAGTGGAGAATCTATTTTAGAATAATTCTTAATAAACCTTTGATAGAAACAAGATAATCCAAGAAAACATCTAATTTCTTGTACATCTTTAAGTGTATCCCAATTTTGTATGGATTTTACTTTAGAAGGATCTAGTGTAATCCCTTTTTAGGAGATAACATGTCCTAGATATGAGACTTCGGTTTTGAAAAATTCACATTTACTTAACTTACCATATAACTGATGTTTTCTTAAAGTTCTCAAGTACTAATCTAACATGTTTCTCATGTTCTTCTCCATTTTTAGAATAGATCAAAATATCGTCTAAAAATATAATCATAAACACATCTAAGAAAGGTATAAATACATCATGCATCAATGTCATAAATGTGGCTAGGGAATTTTTTAATCCAAAAGGCATAAAAACAAATTCATAATGTCCATATCTATTTCTAAATGTAGTTTTTGCAATGTTAGGATATTTTATTCTAATTTGAAGATATCTAGAATATAAATCAATCTTGGAAAAATATTTAGCACCATTCAATTGATATAATAAATCATCAATTCTAGGTAAAGGATATTTATTCTTAATATTTAGTTTATTCAATTGTCTATAATCAATACACAATCTCATAGTTCCATATTTCTTGTCAACAAACAACACCGGTACACCCCAGGGAGAAACACTAGGTCTAATTTTTCCTTGTTTCAATAATTTAGTAAATTATATTTTTAGCTCAGCTAATTCAGTTATAGATTGCCTATAAGGTACTTTTGACACTAGTTTAAATCTAAGAATGAGGTCAATAACATGTTTGATAGATATCATAGGTGGTAGCTCTTCAACATCAGAAGGGAATGCATCCATAAATTCTTGGACTACTAGATGAACATCTATATTTATTTGTAATTTATCATTTTGTTGATTAATCACAACACAAAAAAATTTACATTTTTCTTTAAGACTTATTTTAAGTTGAACATGAGAAAGAGTTTTTAAATTTAGTTGTCTTTTAGTTCCTTGAAAAATATGAGTAACTAAATATTGATCTTGAATACATATTTATTTTCACATTTAATTAAAGCATGATTCTTTTCTAACCAGGTCATATCCAAAATAACATCATATTGAACTAAGTTAAGTACATGAAAATATTAACGAGATACAATATTATCAATATGAAAATATAATTCTTCCACTAAAGCTCATGTTTATCATACTATCTATCCATCAACCATTTCTATAGCTACGGGCTTGATTTTTCTGGAAAACAAAATCAATTTTTTGACCAAGTTAGGTGATCTAAAACTATGAATACTACCCAAATCAATCAAGAAATAAGTGTTGCATTATTAATAGTTCCTTTTACTTTAATCAAATACACTTGTTTATGTACAATACATGTATCAATAACAAAATAAACTTTCATATTTTAGTTTTCGTCCTTTGACTTATTGTCACTTTTCTAATCTCTATTCTTATCCCAAATCTTATTTTTTTAGGAAAACCACTAGAGAAATGGTTACCTCCATAATTCCAACATTTAATTTCTTCTGGTTTAGTTTTATCATAATTGTATTTCCTTTGTTGATTTCTAATATGAGTATGATTACATTTAACAGTTTCACTGAATGGCATTTTTTATTTTTAAATTGGAAATTGAAATTATTTTACTTATAATATTTTTTACTTTTGGTGAAAAATAATTTTATATTTTTCAAAATTTTCAACTATTTTAGCAGCCTCATCGACAAAAGTAAGTTTTCCACACTATACACTAGCCTTATATTCCTCCCTTAAACCATTAATAAATCTGACAACTCTGTCAATTCTAGAAATGAAAGGCACAAATCTATTTAGATTCTCAAAAGTTTTTTTCTACTCGTTGACAGTTTTTAAACTTATTTTAAAATCAAATAATTCATTTTGAATTTGTTGTAAGAAATGTTCAGACAAATACTTCTTCATAAATAGTTTTTAAAAACTTATTCCATGGGACCTTACGGGATTAAAGTATTTTGGACCTTAACGTATCTTCCCACCAGTTAAGGGAAACTTCTTTTAGTTGATAAGAAGTTATTTGTGTGAGACCTAACTTACTAATATTTTGTAATACAAAATATCTTTATAAACTAATTAACCAACTTTCGGCCTTTTCACATGTTCTGAATTCCACTGCATATTCAAGTAACTTAATTTTTCGAGAAAAGTTTTGTATTTCCTTAGAATTCTTATTTAAACTTTCTTTCTCAGCACTAGAAGAATCAGAGGAACTAGAAGAATCATTTGTTTCATTGGAATTATAATCATCATTTGAAGAAGATTGTTTTCTCTTGTTTATTTTCTTTTCTGATTTATTACTTTTATCAGATTTACTCATATATCGTACAAATTGATTTTTCAATATTTCTAATTATTCATACAATTGATTTAATTACCTACCCAATTGTTGGTTTCGGTGTTCCAATTCATTGTAATCCATGTTATTTCAGGAATCCATTCCCCCTAAATTGATTTGGATTCCACTCTATGTATGCAAAATTCACGTAATAAACTCTACTAAAAAATAAACTTCATCAACTCAAACTAGGAATCGACAAATAATTTAGGCAATAAAAATGACACTTGATGATTTTGAAAATATTATAAATTTATACTGAAATTTTTATTTACATAAATTTTAGAAGATAAGGGGATAACTTAAATATTGATAAAAATAACGTCAATGTACGATATCATTTTAATATCGATATATAAATACAACAAAAAATATGTATTTAAAAATTTTGGGGGCTAGGCCACTATTCAAAGGTCTCAAATAAGCCAAGCCGAGGGCTGAGTTGGATATGAGATTGGAAAGCTATGGACCAAGATGGGCCTCAGAGCTCACAACTATGCAACTTGACACATGATAATCACCTCGACTGATCTGGTTCACTAACAACTCGCCACAAATGCTGAAGAGTTATAACAAGGAAGGCACTGAATTAGTTGGCTCAACAAAACAAGTTATCCGTGACTGAATTCACATTATATTTGTATCTTTTTCGTCGGTTATAAACACCTATGCCACCGAATACACTAGTAATGTGGGATTATAATCCTGAATCTGCCATACATAGCCCACTTATTTGTCAGAGACATGTCAAAATTCTGACAAATTTCAACGTGATGGGCTTAGGCGTAAATTTCCAAGCAGGTCAATGGGGTCAAAGCATCAAGGACATGTGACAAAGATCAGTGGTGATAGGACAAGATAGGTGGTTAAAACCCAATGATGAAAGAAAGAGCTACGTGTTAGAATTCCAGGTAAGGTGAAGGAACTTGGGGTCCAACGGACTCAGAACCCTGAAATCAACCATATTTTAAGAAAGCTTTCAGGTTTGAAACAAGAAGACATAAGACATGTCATACAAAAAGAAGAGACAGTGGAATCAATAAGAGAGTGCCACTTGGCAATGATCTAGTTACCAAAAGTGGGCACATGGAAGAATTCCACCATACTTTTGAAAGATGGATCCGAGTAGACGTGAAGTATTAGAATGAGCCAAATTTTAATCATTTTTAGGCTCATCCCTACCCTCACAAAAATTTAATCGGGACACGTGTCAACATTTCTCTCACTTTATAATATAGGTCAAGGATCACAACAAAAGGGTATTTCATGGACTTAAGTTCATGAGATAAAATAAGATTTAAAGAAGAGTTCGACATCCATAGTGGCATATGAAGTTACAATCACTTAGAAAATAAACACATAAGACATGAAGGGAACATAATGGAAAAATCATAGGATGCCACATCATAACTTCCAAAATAACTACAAAATGAAGGATGAACACAACAACATAATATTTCAATGATGAATAATATCTTTGATACCAAATGAAATGTAACTTTATCCTAATTCTAAAACTCTAAAAATTTCTATTAATCTACTAACTAAAATTTGAGTACACACATACATTCTTATTCTACATTTGGGTTTTATAAACCATTAACAAAATTACACATATTTCAAATTTTTTGATTCTCTATTTTTTATAAAAACAATTACATATTCCATCAAAAATACATAATACAATAACAAAATACATTCACATGCACATTTTTATAAATAAATAGAATATTTAAAATTACTTTTATTAACTTCAAACAAGGATTACATAGTTTTACAAAGAGAACATATTTGAGAGAAATGATTAGGAATTTGATACAAAATTCCAATGCATACACAGGTTAATAGACTGAAGAATATGACCACACTATTGAGAGGAAATTTTATACACCTAGTGTATATTCTCCTTGATCTGTCAAGGAACCATCTGAGGTTGTATGTTGTACCCCTGGTTAGGACACCTATGGTGCCCCTCTCTCTTTCCCACCGCTTGTCTTTAACCTGGTCAACTTTGGAATTACTCCACAGGTTAAATATTGGATATAATTACACAGTCTTGCTCAAACTCTTGCTTGTAACTATTTTCTCTCCAATCATAAATCATGTTCTATTTTCACTTTCATATCTATTTTTTATAATATTTCATGGGTAGTTATGAACCAACACAATGGTTCCAAACCTTTTTAATTAATTAATCCATTTTAATCAAATAAAATGGTTGTACACACTCATTTTATTTGATAATAATTATTGCAACACCTTTGTTACAAACAATCTCAATTTAAGCTTGTTTTTATTAAATAAATTAACAAGTCTTTAGTGAGTAACGCTTTAGATATTTAGTCACATAACAAGAAAAGTGTTCCCCTTATCCACCTAATAACAAACTTCTCTTGGCATGCTACTTCTCTAGAGAGATAAATGCATTAGTGACAACCCAACAAGTACAAGGTGAGATCTCTAACCATCTCTTGTCATTTTGCATAGATAAGTTCATTTCCTTCTTCATTATGCTACATTATCTTAGTATTTGATATATTTATCTAGTTAGCATAGTAATATTATCCATTATCATCTCCTTATCTATCATTTTAGTTATATCATCCGTGGTTAAATTATTACTGATCCATACCCCTCCACATCCAACCATCAATATCTGAGTAAGGTTTCTTCCTCTATCTTGACCATGGGCCTTAGAAACCCTAGGTTGACCTAGTGTAGGGATTAATGACCTCAAGATATGTGACCCTAATGCTCATTGAAGCCCATTTATGTATGTCCCCTTGTATGCCAGTACATGTGTATTTCCTACCCATTCACTCGATACCCTTATCTAATGGATGATTAAGGAGTGTATTATATTTA
This sequence comes from Taxus chinensis, assembly GCA_019776745.2. Classification (NCBI taxonomy): domain Eukaryota; kingdom Viridiplantae; phylum Streptophyta; class Pinopsida; order Cupressales; family Taxaceae; genus Taxus; species Taxus chinensis. The sequence goes on along the minus strand of CM034148.1, from coordinate 768,406,318 downwards.
GATAGATTTTGGCCCACATACATCCTTTTGTGAACCCAACATGAATCTTATAGACCTTCTAATTGAGAACATCTTGTTAAAATCGTGGATATTCAAATCTAACTTCATATAAGCATTGAAAAATCCTAAAAAACGTAAGAATTGTTTTGCATAGACACCATCACCTAGGGGAAATTTTGTCTTTTTTTGTTACATATGATTCCAAAAACCTTTAGCCTTTGTGCAAACCCTATTACACAGCCAATAATATCTATTGATAATTTTGTCACTTCTAAGAAACCATCGAGCCTTGTATGATTTTTCTGATTGGACAATTCTTCCTATCATCCTATGGATTTGTTTCCTTACACCATCGACCCCTACATAAAAATTTGACAGGGTCGAGTCTCTCTAAGGTGCAGATTTCGAAATCCTTATTTTCAACTTCCAAGTTATAAAGATGTAACCTCTAAGGGTAATTTTTTCCACAACTTAACCCCCTGAACTTCTCTATGTGATATTCATTTATTCCTACATCTCCTCTCCATGCTCCTAACCATTCTAGCTCGCATCCCAAAAGAACTGATATTCTTAATCACTCCAAACTCATCCGTGAAACTCTATTATCCTAACCTTTTCTGTCTGATCAATCAAAACATGGTCACTTGAAAAAATGTAATGTGATTGAGATCAATAATATAAATCACATATCCATCATTAAAATTATCAACAACAATGAATACTTCACCCTTGACAAGGAAGAAGATTTTTTAAAGATATCTATCGATGTCATGGAAATGACCATGCCTCATATTAACCATGGATTTACATATCATAATAAGACTCCTCCTTGCAAGACTGGTCAGAATTAATTACCACAAAATCCAATAATGAACATAACAATCATGAAAAAACACCCACGAATAAAGGTCATTCTTCTTCCATAGATATTAACATGGTAATAGTCAATCTCCTAGATCAGATGGCATTATCCCAATCTACCACCACAACTATATTGGTCCAAATTTGGTGCCCAAATTGTCTTATTACACCCACCTTAAATTGTGGTGCCCAAATTTCCTTCTTACACCCACCTCCATTGGTGGATGCACATGGAAACCCTATTCCTCCTCCACCTATTCAAAATAAAATGTTGCAAATTATATAAAATGAACCTTTGGCTCCTTAAATTGCTTCCATGGAATTGGGAGAGACTGTCCCTACCATCTCATATGACAGTTATGTGGATCTATCCATCTATATTAAGACCCTTGGTAATATTTATAAAGAATGGATTAAAACAAATACCTATGCAAATGCTAATCTTGTAGCAAATAATTTCATAGGTGAGGCATTAGAATGGTATAACCAACTTCGACCCAAATCCATAGTTGACTTAGAAGGCTTAGTCAAAGCTCTGATCTATGGGTTTCAATAACAATACCTTCCTGAAAAACCCTTTCAAAACTTTATAAACCTTAAGCATGGGGATCATGAATCTACCCAAGGATTTGTTAAGAAATGGAAAACAATTTCCATACAATATAATCACAATCTTGATAATCAAATCTTATGTAAAATATGACTTAAATCATTTACACCTACTCTCTAATATAAGGTCAGGGCCTTCTCTCCAAAACATTGGAGGAATCCCTCAAAAAGGAAAAAAGATAAGATCACCTCATACAAGAATTTGGATGTACTTCCAATGCATCACCTAAAATTAAAATCACAACACATGTAATCATCCCTTTGAATAATTCTAGAGAGAAAGGAGTGGGAGCACATTACGATTCTTATGGACCCTCCCTTCAGACTCCTTTATGTCGTGTCAAGATCCTTCAAATGCTTCCCACTCGATGGATAGCTCCTTGTTCGAATCAAGCCCTGCCTAAATTTAGGGGTGATCTATTTTGTTGGTGGCATGCCACTATAGGAAATTCTCATAGTGATTGTAAAAACGTTAGGAAGGAATCCCTTGAATTATTCCTCAATTCTTCTTTTGATTACTCTACCATTATACAAGATCATTATGAGAAGTAACGATCATTAGAGATCTACAATTCCAACCATCAAAACAAGTGCCATAAAATCCCCATGAAAAATGTTATGGGCACCATAGAGACTTCATAGGATCAAATCCTCCTAGAATATCAATATATCAATGTGGAAAAGATAAACTATAGACACAAGCTTTCCCATAAAGATCTCATCATCAAGCTAAAGAAATCTTCCAACAACCCACCATTGCTTGATACTTCCCAAGACCAACTAATGGAAGAGATTGCTCCTAAGACTATGGTGTCATAAGAAATTGTAAGTACGGACCCTATCCCACCTTCTTCCAACAAGATGGATCTAACTAAATCACATGATCACATCTGAACGCGCCTTCCATTGTGCCACTACCAACGTATCACTATGGAAGTTATTCGAAGCCTATTTGGAACTTCTTTGATGATATAAATTCCCTTACTTGTAAAATATATTTTATAAAGCTACGTACCTTGAATTTGAATCAAAGGTTTCTTCTCCAAAAATTACAAATATTTCAGGATCCTTCTTTAGCAGTTCCCAAGTTTCCTACCACATCCCCAAATTTTGAGATCGACCACATAGAGACTATGAGACCATCCTTATAACACTCACTTTTGGGTTGGATAGCTTTGGATTTTTTGAAGGATGATATACTTATTGGTGAATTCCTATTTTGTATGGATGACATTCTCTTATGCATTAGTGTTATCATTCATGATGTATAAGTGCGTAGGGTCCTTGTGGATGAAGTATTAAGAATAAATTTAGCATATTTTTATATCATCAAGAACCTTGGTTATTCCATCAATGACCTCAATCCTAATCGTTTGACTTGTCGTGGATTTGACAAAACCAAAAAAAATCCTATAGGATTTATCTAGCTGCAGATAATAGGGTAAGTGAACCAAGTTGGGGGGGGGGGGGGAGGAAGGGGTATTAAGTGGACATATTTTTCTAAAAAAAAAACCTTCAACGTGTATGAATTTTTTGAAATATTCACACTCAAAATTAGAAGATGTTCTATAAACATAAATCATATAATTTTGAGTCTAGTTTCTAAGCTACTAAATTTTATTGAAAAAAAATAAGTTTAGGTGGGTCAAATAACTTAAATACCATCAAGTGCTCCTATTTTTGTTAAAAAACATAATAGAGTGACTTTTGTGCCCCCCACCATTTTTTAAGCACCATTTAGTAAGGACGTAAATAAAGTCAATAACAAGACATCGAAGCAATTGAAAGATCTGAGAATTAATAAAGTGAAGAGGATGCAAAAAATTCATGCAGGGAAAGGTACATCTACTATATAAAATGTATCTAATGTATATGAGAATAATGATTTTCCTATTAATGTTGATATTGAATTGAATGATAATGTTGGTATGGATGAAGAAATTCATATGAATCTAATTGTTGAAGTTTTACCTAAGAATCCAAATATTGAAGCTTTACTTGAGAATCCAAATGTTGAAGCTTTACCTAAGAATCCAAATGTTGAAGCTTTACCTAAGAATCCAAATGTTGAACTTTTACCTGAGAATCCAAATGTTGAACCTTTACCTAAGATTCTAAATGTTGAAACTTCAGCTGAGAATCGAAATGTTAATTTTGAAATTTGTATGGAAATACTGAATGAAGAAAGTAGCCCTCTTAATGAATATTCACCTCTTAGAACATCTCCTTCCATTTTGTGAAGAAAACCAATTCACTTAACTGAAATTGATGAAAACATTATAAAACTAATGCCTAGAAAAATGTCTCACAGAAATGCAAGAAGAAAAGCTAGGGGAATTTGGGATAATTACTTTGCGAATTTAAATGAAACACAAAGATGTCAATTATTTGTTACATTGATGGAATTAATTAAGATGAAACCTACAATTAAGAACCTAGGGTTAAGAACATCTAATGTTGTTGATCAAAATCCGTCAATTATTGAAAATATACATAAAGCATACCAAACTGTAGGTTCCAATAGACGCACCAAAGATAGTAATGCTACACGTCATGCACTTACTAATTATATATTAAGTGATAAAATAGTAAATAAACACTTGATTAGAAAAATAAGTAGCACTTTGAAGCTAAACATAAAAACACTAATGAAAGCAACAGGGAGATGCAAAGGTCTTGAGTCATTCAATAACATTGATTACTAGGCTTTCTCTAGCAGACTCCCACATAAAGACAAGAATACATTTAAGATTCTAAAAGAATTAATTGTAAAATTGTGGAATGCGAACACAAGGGTGTCACTGAATAGAAGAGATACAGTAAAAATAAGAAGAGGTTCTCATAATCATGAATCTTGTGAAAAACATTTCTTAGATATAACTCAAACAAAATTGTTCTCTAAGTTTAAGAATGATAATCCACAAATTGATAATAGCCCAAGATTCTTTGAAATGAACAAACCCTTTTATGTGAAAATCAATCACTCACGTACCACTTGTTGGTACATATATCATGTTGAATTTTCAATGCATTATGACGTTTTTTGTCAAATACATCGTGTTTTTCATACTAACATCATGTTGTATGAATTTGGATTAAATGTCCCACCAAAATATTCAAGGGAATTTATTCCAACAATATTTTGTGAAATTCAACTAGACAATTTTTGTATAACAAAGCATATTTGGATGGAACATACAATGTATGTGGTGGCTTGCCAAATCTAAAAAGATATATCCATGAGGAGAGTATAGATTCAATAGGAAAATAATTGGTTTGTTTCAATAAATATAAATCAGTGGCATATCAATTAAAAGATGGAAAAAAATATAAGAGGTGTGAGAGATTTTTATAGAACAATTACCTCTAATAGAATATTTGATCAAATTCAGAGAGGAAATTGTTTATGATTATGTAAGGCACACACATAGAGTTCAATGGTTGGATGAAAAAATCAAGTTAAGTAAGGACACATTACCACTTGGTAGTATTGTTTTAGCAGTTGACTTCATAGATAATTACACATTGCAGCCACAAATGGAGGTTTAATCTCAATACTATAACTCGGTGCAAGTTGATATTTTTGTGCATATAGCATTCATGCACTCTCCAGAAAGCACTGAGAAAGATAAAAATATATTAAGAGAGTATCATTTCTACATCAGTGATGATCAGAAACATTCTATAGAATATGTGCAAGGGTGTTTCTAGGTATTTTATGCGAACTTGAATGAGAGGAACATTTTCTTCGATCAACATTACATTTGGTCAAACAACTTTACATCACAATTCAAGAATACATAGATGTTTTATTGGCTAAGCAGGATGCACAAATAAATAGATGTACAACATATCTAGATATTTACTAAGGCAGGACATGGGAAAGGAGAGCATGTTGGTACAGGAGCATTTGTGAAAAGATTACTTACAATAGAAGATTTAAATTTCAAGGATAGTGTTAAATTTACAGATGCAAGAAGCATTGTTGATTGGTGTGTCAAGAACATGGGCTCTCAAGATAGTTCAACAGTTCGTAGATATTTTTGGCTAATAGAGGAATAACATTTGGCAAGCTATGAATATTGTATGACAGTTGCATGATCAAGTGATATGAACTTGTTTCGTAGTTGAGATGCAAACTCTTGGACTCTTTATACTAGGTGCATTTCATGTTTTTGTATATCATGCATTGATTTTTCATGGAATGAATGTGAGTCACAATAGTGGGTGGAGGAATGGATTTGTAGACCACTAATTCCACTCAACAATGTATATGAAGTTCCACAAGCATTACAACTTGTAGTGTCTTCAGATCATATGACAACATCACTTGAATTTGACCAAGTCTCTAATTTAGTGCAAAAATGTGTATGTGTCATGTTTTAGATTTATAAATTAGTAATTGATCAAATCTTAATGTATTTTAAATTTGAATTGATTTTACTTTGTGATGTAGGGAACATTTTTGAAGTTATTACGACAAAATTTAATGAAGAGGGAACACACTACTTCTTGTCTCATTGTGTAGAGGGGAACAAAATTGACTTCCACAGTCATTGATGGTGAAGGCCTTGAGTATCCCACTAGGTTAGTGGTAATCACTGGAACTTATCTTCGATGATATTCTATAAATAAATAAAACACTTGGTTTTTTGAAGACTATGCAGTACATCAAAAGATACTTCACTATTCACATTTGGTTCTTGCAACAAATATTAAATTGATCAAATGTTGAGGTAGGCCATTAAAAAAGAATATGCAGAAAATTCATGAATCAGATAGTGAAGCAATTATTGCTATTGTCAAGAGTAGAATTGATCCATGCGGTTCATTGGATTAAATTTACAAAGGTATGTTCTTCATGAATTTAATTTGAATATTTACTTTAATGGTTTTGTTTAAATTATGTAGGATTTACAATTCTATTTAATTGCTTACTAACATGTTTATGTAGGTTAGTGGTACCAGAAAAGCTTCCACCTTTATGTGGTTGGCAGTGTTAGTAGATAATTTATTATTCTTGAAGCCAAGTAAAGCTAAGGGAAATTAAATATTAGAAAGGAACAAAAAACAAAAATTATCATTTCACTACCTATATTGTAAAAATATCTTATTATATTCTCATTTCACCACCTATATTGTATGAACCACCTATATTATTCACTTGGTTGGAAATGGACATCCTTACACTGACTCAAACTGGACTATTCAACACTTTTGCATACAATAGGACAACAAGAGGACCAAATTAAGATGGATAAAATCAAGATGGGATTTATTAGAGGGTACCAAAGTGGAGGTGTATGATCTGATGAGACCTCTCCATGTGCCACGGAGTCTGAGAAATCACCCGGTGAAGTTATAACAATTTTTTAGACTCGGGGCTCGTAAGGGACTATGCCTAGATGAAGTAGCTCGAAAGCACTGCAAGTGTAGGGAACAAAAATGACAACTCCTATAACATTTACCAGGGCATCCCGACACATGTGCATAATTGGTTTGGTCCCACGAGCTTTTGTTTGAAAAATATTACATCAGACAACCTTACACAGACTCAAACTACACTATTCAACACTTTTGCAAACAATAGGACAACGAGAGGAATGAATTGAGATGCAAAAAAGTGAGATGGGATTTTGTAGATGGTCTTGACATGGAGGTGTAGGATCTAATGTGACCGTTCTAGGTGCCATGGAGATTGATATATCATACGTCGAAGTTATAGTATTTTTTGTCTCAGGGATCTTAACGGACTACACCCGAACAAAGTATCCCGGAAACAACACGAGATTTGGCCTTAAAACATACACTTCCCCATGTATTTACCTAGCCACCACAACATGTTGGTGTAATCGGTTCCAAGAGCTTCCCTTTGAAAAATAATTCATTGGACAACCCTACACTGACTCAAACTATAGTATTTTTCAATGTTAACAACAATAGTACAACGAGAGAAAAAATGGAGATGGAGAAAAAAATACAGGATATTGTTGAGGGTGCTAACGTATAGGTGTAGGATCATAAGAGACCTCTCTAGGTGCCACGGAGACCGAGATATCACTCATGGAAGTTATAACATTTTTTGGTCTCAGGGATCTTTAGGGACTACACCTGGACGAAGTATTCCGAAAGCACCAAGAGATTTGGCCTAAAACAAAACACCTCCCCTAGCATTTACTTGTCCACCCTAATGCATTGGCACAATCAGATTGTTGCCAAGATCTTTCAATTGCAAAATATTGCATCAAACAGCCTTACACGGACTCAAACTGCAGTATTTTGCGATGTTGCAAACAATAGCACAACGAGAGAACCAAATGGAGATGGAGAAAACTGAGACAACAATTTTTATAGGGTCCCGACATGGAGGTGTAGGATTATCCAAGACCTATCTAGGTGTCACGGAGACCGAGAAGTACCGGGAGCTCCAAGAGCTCCCCTGTTTAATCAGTTACTCAGTATGATGTGGAAGATGAGAAAAGAAAAGAAAAGCTGGAGAATTAGATTTCATGGGTAATTAGTTCTAAGAATCAACAAGAATAATATGGCTTTTGAATTCCTATCAACATAATCAATGTACCTTGAAAATAAGCATACAAACTAGGGAATGGCTAAGAACACACATGGGTTATTAATCACCTAGTAAATCTTTCTTGTTTAGTTCTGAATGGGTGTTATCCGGCCTATGGCTTTGTGACCTTCCATTCATTGATAATTCCTTCTATGATAAACTCATGGATGCTTTAAAAAGTGTCTTTAAGAAGATAGACATAGTCATCAAGCCTAGTGAAGGGTGTGATGTGATTTTTAAAAAAATTGAAATGCATATAGATTTATAGGTCATAACATGAATTTACAAATATCTTTATCATTATAAATGGAAGCCCAATAACAATATATCCTTGTATCCAAGGATCGAGGAATATTGTGGTCTATGGTAGGATTGGAAATTTAGGAATCATTGAGTTTCTGAATTAGAATGTCATTGTATTGAGAGAAATATGGTCAACTATTGGAGTAATGCACCTTGAAAAATATAAATTGAACCTGAAAAATCTTCTCAAATTTCCAATCTAAGTCCTGGTCTAGGTCGTGTTCCTAGTCCTATTTCTGTTTCTATTTCTAGTTTTGGTCATGGTCAAAAAATATCAAAGTTTTTGGAAAGGTATCCACACTTGAATAATTATTAACATTTAGATTGTTGTCAATGCTAATGACAATGGCAATGCCCATGGAATTTGATTGGTCGAAGGTAGGGTTGTGCCCTTGTTGGTTTTTTCTCATGGCGTCATAGGTAGCCTTTCTTGTATTATTGAAGAGGTCATTACATTCTTGTGTGATAAGTTTAAAACCTCCCTTGGCTCTTGGGAACTTGTTTTTATTAGGATGCAATAACAAGGCTAGTTTTAGCAAGGCAATTCAACTTTCCAAGTTTTTAAGGGACTACACCTGGACGAGGTAGCCTGGAAGCACCAGGAGCATAGGGAACAAAAAGGACACTTCTCCAAGCATTTAAGAGTCCATCTATATGTGTTGGTACAGTCAGTTTGGTCCCGTGACCTTCTATTTTCAAAATATAGCATCTTGTAGCCTTACACTGACTCAAACTACAATATTTAGCACATTTGCAAATAATAGGACAACAAGAGAATCCAATTGAGATGGAAAAAAATGAGATAGGATATTATAGAGGGTCCCTTCATGGAGGTTTAGGATCTAACGAGATGTCTCTAGGTGCCATAGAGTCTGATAAATCACCCGTCAAAGTTATAAAAGTTTTTGGTCTCAAGGCTCTTAAGGGACTACGCCTAAACGAGGTAGCTCGGAAGCAATGATATTTCCCTGCACCAAAAAAAAGTGTCAAATAGTGTTAAAAAATCCATCCAAATGTTTTGGTGTACTCATTTCATTGAAACAAGACACCATTTGCAAAATTTTGCGTTTGACAACCTTACACTGACTCAAATTATAGTATTTCACGTGTTTCCAAATATAAGGACAGTGAGAGAACCGAATTGAGATGGAAAAAAATGAGATAGGATTTTGTAGAAATTCCCCATGTGGAGGTGTAGCATATGACGATACATCTCTAGGTTCCACGGAGTCTGAGAAATCACCCATCAAATTTATAGCATTTTTTGGTCTCAGGGCTCTTTAGGGACTATGCTTGGACGAGGTAACCTGGAAGCAACGAAACCACCCCGCACCAAAAAAAATCCTCAAATAGCATTCAATAGGCCATTTGGATGTTTTGGAACATTCGGTTGGTGCCACAAGATATTGTTTTAAAAATATTGCGTTTGACATCCTTCCATTGACTCAAACTGCAATATTTCACACGTTTGCAAACAATAGGACGCTGAGAGAACTGATTTGAGATGGACAAAAAAATGAGATAGGATATTATAGAGGGTCCCTTCATGGAGGTTTAGGATCTAACGAGATGTCTCTAGGTGCCATAGAGTCTGATAAATCACCCGTCAAAGTTATAAAAGTTTTGGTCTCAAGGCTCTTAAGGGACTACGCCTAAACGAGGTAGCTCGGAAGCAATGATATTTCCCTGCACCAAAAAAAAGTGTCAAATAGTGTTAAAAAATCCATCCAAATGTTTGGTGTACTCATTTCATTGAAACAAGACACCATTTGCAAAATTTTGCGTTTGACAACCTTACACTGACTCAAATTATAGTATTTCACGTGTTTCCAAATATAAGGACAGTGAGAGAACCGAATTGAGATGGAAAAAAATGAGATAGGATTTTGTAGAAATTCCCCATGTGGAGGTGTAGCATATGACGATACATCTCTAGGTTCCACGGAGTCTGAGAAATCACCCATCAAATTTATAGCATTTTTTGGTCTCAGGGCTCTTTAGGGACTATGCTTGGACGAGGTAACCTGGAAGCAACGAAACCACCCCGCACCAAAAAAAATCCTCAAATAGCATTCAATAGGCCATTTGGATGTTTTGGAACATTCGGTTTGGTGCCACAAGATATTGTTTTAAAAATATTGCGTTTGACATCCTTCCATTGACTCAAACTGCAATATTTCACACGTTTGCAAACAATAGGACGCTGAGAGAACTGATTTGAGATGGACAAAACTGAGGTAGAATTTTGTAGAGGGTCCCTATATGGATGTGTAGGATCTAATGATATGTCTCTAGGTTCCATGGAGTCCGAGAAATCAACCATCGAAGTTATAGCATTTGATGGTCTGAGGGCTCTTAAGGGACTATGCCCAGACGAGGTAACCCAGAAGCAATGACACCACTTTGTACCAAAAATAATCCTTAACTATCATTCATTTTGGTGCATCCAATTTGGTGCCACAACTACCGTTTGCAAAATATTACATTTGAGAACTTTACACTGACTCAAAATGCAGTATTTCACGTGTTTGCAAACAATAGGACAACAAAAGCACCAAATCGATATGGAAAAAACTAAGATATGATTTTGTAGAGGGTCTGTACAAGGAGGTGTAGGATCTAATGAGATGTATCTAGTTGCCACCGAGTCTAAGAAATCACTTGTTGAAGTTATAGTGTTTTTTGTTCTCAAGTCTCGTAAGGAACTGTGCCCAGATGAGGTATCCCAGAAGCAATGAAACCATCCTGCACCGAAACTAATCCTCCAATAACATTCACCTAGCCATCCAGACATTTTAGCACATTCATTTCAATTCCATGAGCTAAAATTTACAAAATATTTCATTTGACAGCCTTACACTGACTCAAACTACAGTATTTTGTGTGTTTCCAAACAATAGGAAAATGAGAGAACCAAATCAAGATGGAAAAAATAAAGATATGATTTTGTAGAGGGTTAGGATTTAATGAGACCTCTACAAGTACCACAGAGTCTGAGGAATCATGAATTGAATTTATATCATTTTTTAGCCTCATGACTCTTAAAGGACTACGCCGAGACGAGGTAGCCCGAAAGTAATGACACCGTCCCACACCAAAATGAATCCTTCACTAGTGTTCACCTGGCCATCTGGATGTTTTGGCGTATTTATTTTGGTGCCATGAGCTACTGTTTGCAAAATATTGTATTTGGACAACCTCTCCCTCTCTCTTCCTCTCATGTTTTCTTTCTCTCTCTCTCTCTCACACACACAATCTCAATCTCACTTTGACCATGTATTGAGCTCACAATGTTCTTGATAGTTGTTACTAAGTATCACTGCCAAAGTTTTAATTTTCAAGGTACAATCATTACATTGATAGGGAAGTTGAAATCCATATTAGTATTGTTGATAGTACTAATTACCCATGAAATATAATTCTCCAACTTTTCTTTTCTTTTCTCATTTTCCATGTCATACTGATAAACAATTTAATAGGGGAGTTTCCCTCTTCGATGACAATACAATTAATATGAATATGATCCTTGAGATTCAATCCTCATCCCACCAAAATACCAGTACGAGCTTTGTTGTTTGTAATGATGCACGGTCATTGTCCTTTTTGCGGGATATGTTTTTCTTAACAGATATGTTCCAGATTTTTTGATACATCTATTGTAAAGACATATACTTATTGAGAACAGTGTTCGTGGACGTAGAGGAAGAATGGTGAAGCTGAGTGCGATGGAAAGAGAAAGGAAAAAGTTGAGGGAGAAAAATAGGAGGGAAATTACCACTGAAATATTCCAAGGCCTCAAATGACATGAAAATTACAATCATAGCAACAAGGGAATGGCTAAAAACACGCAAGGGTTATCAATCACCTAGAAAATGGGAGTCAGCTGACCTACACCTTAGTGACCTTCCATTCATTGATGAAAGATGGATTTTTGAAATTGATTTGATGGTTTGAGAAAGTGTAAATAGGGTTGTTAAGTATGTTTAAAGAGTTTTTTAGTCATGATTCAATGTTCTATTGCTTTTTGGTGTATTGATCTAGTATTTGCAAAGTGTGAACTATTGAGAGAAGTGAATGATAAAGCTCTAAGGAGTTGTAGAATGAGTTAGAGTATGAGATTTTAGGAGTACCTTAGGGATGGAAAAAGGTAACTATTGAGGCTTGTAAGACTTTCTAGGTATCCTTATATCCTTCTATCCATTCTTATTGTAAAAAACATTATCATAAGGGGCATAGTTGAGAATGTTGGTAAGATGAACAACAATGATGTTTGGAGCCTTACAAATCAAGTTAGTGATGATCCTAATGATTTTATGAGGTTTTTTAACAGGGGAGAGGACTAGGAAGCATTGAAGAATGTAATAGGTCAATGATAAGATAGTAACCAATATAAAGAGACCATGAGAAAGAAGAAGCGCATATAAGGTAAATACACATATACACATTGATAAATTGAATGAATAATTACTCAAATTAGGTGACTCTTTATAAACATACATTATATAAATATTGATTTCCAAAGTTTGATGTGTATTATACATTGAAAACGCTAGTACATACATCACCAATAAATGAAAAAATAATTCATAATGTCTTAAATATGGTCAAGTGCACATCATATTAGTTTCATACAAAAATAATCTCATAAAGGTAAGGTCTCATATAAAAATATTGAGTTCCGAATAGTATTAACATTCACAATAAATATAAAATTCCTTAATAGATTATATACTATTAAGTTCAAATGCCATATAGGTGTACATACAATACCATGCACATAGCCATATAAAAAAAGTCATGTAAGACACACACACACACACACACACACACACACACACACACACACACACACACACACACACACACACACACACACACACACACACATTTCCTAATCATCATAATTTATCCCTCTCTTGGAATTTCTCTAAAAATTCCCTCCCTTAGATGAAGAAGGAGATTTGTGAGATTAATTTGGATAGTCCGTGCCCATGCTACGAGTCCTCTTCCGTTGAAGACCCGCCTCTAGTTGAACCTATAAATGTAAACAATATTTTTTGTCAAAAATTAATTTATATATGTTTTTAACATATATTTAAGACCATGTTAAGGAAATTATTTACATAAATACACACACTTACCACAAGCTCTCATTCATGCTGAATCTGAATTTCACGCTCAAATGAGTCATCGGGAGCTCCTGGAGCTGGAATGGAGGTATCAAAACGATGAGCTCGAGGAGTCCATGATGGAAGGGTTAAAGTGAAGTCTCTTACATACACATAAGATTGTAAAATAAAACATCAAAATTAGCCAAATTATAACTATGTTAACAATAAATTTTTTGAATGCAGCTCAAAAAAATTATGCTAAGTACATGTATGTGTAATGATAATATTTTAACTAATTTTATCAATATAAAACTATTTTTTTTTATCGCGCCACGCCTGTGAATCAAATGAAATGGGTTGCTACATGTCATAGGTAACTCCTGAATATACACAATGAAGGACATTATTAACATAATTTATAATGTTACGGTGAAGGACATTATCAACATGTAATTTAACATAATATGAATTACATGAGAAATTTAACGAAAATACATGTTGTTTGAATACCTCAGTGAGTTGTTATGTAGATAAAATCACAGCGGTAACACCTTTCTCTATGTGTCATAGAGATGACGGGGTGTCTAGTGAAGTCATCATATTTATCAATCATATATCACGTCAAGTTAGTTGAACATACAAGAACATACATATATTTGAGTTCAAAATTTATGTGTCTGTGTCTGTGTGTGTGTGAAAATTTTACACAATCAACATTCTAAATTACCTATGTGAATGTATGTGTAGGCATGGTGCTCGCAGCCTATGGTTGGGATGATGACACCCTTCTTGTGCACTATAATATCAATGCTTACATGTACAAATAAAATTATTTCAAAAATTTAACATATATAAGTAAATCAAGTACTCCGATCTTTTTGTAACATGATGAGGGTTGTCAATCATCTTCATTAATAACGTCAATCCAGGTTGGTGTCTGAAGGTTGTATGCAATAAGAGAAGAAGATCTTGGAAAGCAGCTCCTTTAAACACAATCAAAAATCGCATAAAATAAATCACACATGCAAAAATTTAAAGGCACACTTGCAGAAATGTAAACACACTTGCATAAAGGAAATCACACTTGCATAAATATAAAGGCATGCTTGAATAAAGGAAATCACACTTGCAAAAAATGTAAACACACTTGCATAAAGGAAATTGTTGAATTTAAAATAAAGGAAAGAGGAAAAGACACCTACAGGTTCACAAAAGAAATTACATAACATTAAAAAATAGAAATTTACAACAAAAGGAAAACTGCAGAAATAAAGAAATAAACATTAATACATTGATCCATCTTCCTTGGAATGAGTGACCAGTTCATTCCTTGGAAGAGGAATTGATTCATACTTTTAATTTAGAACTTGCAAAATAACTTTACTTCAAAATATTGGAAGGAAAGAACAAATCTTTATTTCTTGGGAGAAAATAATTACATATCTTAGTGTGGAAGGTTGTATTTATAATTCATACATCCAACCAACTCGTTATTTTAGGAAATACAATTTTATCTTATCTTTATTCCAGTCCTAGAAACTACGATATCCATCTCCACAAAATATGGAGAGAGATATATTATTGGAGTCAAAGTTTTATCTCACTTATTTTAGGAAGATTTGCTCCCAAATCTTCTCCTTGATTTTATTCTCCTACATTATTGGAAGGAGGTTTTTCCTCAAAATATGATTTTGAAAAGAAATTTTTGGTTAAAGACATTCTTTCATTCCTTAAAATTATTTCTATTCTTCTATTCATATTCTTTTATTAATTTTGGGGACAACCATTTTCGGGGAGGCAATAAATATAGTGTGGGGTAATGTTGATTAGTCAGACCCTAGCACTTAGTGAAAAATATATATAAGGTTCCCGTGGGAGAACAGAGCACATTCAAAGGCGTGGAATCATCGAAGAGGGTTACACGTAGAACAGAGACACATTTGGGACTTATCCATTTTCATGATGAGGGTCTATTTTTGAAGATAGTGTGCAGAGCACTCAAATCGATTAGATACTTGAGCATCACGCGTTTGCTATTTTTGGATGATCAGCTACGAAGTGCTTTGCATGGATGCATGCTAAAGATTGAATGGCGAACTAATAGTTAACAAGGAGAGACCTATTGTTAGCTTTCTTACATGTAAGTCTATTTTTGTAACAGTGTGTGGCTAATAATAGCATGCAACCTATTTTGCGATTAAATAAGTGGTGAAGGGGAAATCCCCACCCATATAAATATGTATTGAACTGTGTAGTAGAAATATGGAGAGAGAGAGAGAGAGCATAGATGTACATGTGAGAACTAGGGTATAGTGAGATTATGTTGCTAGATATGTTACGCGCATGAGCGTATACTACTATTATTGTAAGGAAGCTTTTGTGCATTCATTGCAATTAATATAATTAGGATTATAGACTGAAACAAGGTGTTATCATAGTTATAATTCAGTATTGCATGTTTGATTCCATTATGGTTATCCTTTAATGTTGTTATTTTCTAGATCTAGATGTAAATATGCACTGTTGGAAAGATATAATAGTTATAGATCTGAATGATTAAAGTCTTCATCATTCTAACATCCTGCAACAGTAACCCTAAAGAGGGACCTGGTACCTTTATGCGCTTCGGGTGAGTGCTTAGTCTAGGCTGAGTGATGTGCCAGCATGCCTGGGCTTGTATTGTTGAATTCTAGACTACATCATAATTCATGGATAAATTTCTGAGATTGTCAAGAAAAATTTATACATTATGCACTTCTTATACTAATATTATACATGGAATTCATATTGGTCCACTTGTCAACTAGTTAGATAATATTTTTACGACATTTATTGTTGTTTCCATACTCTAAATAACCGAAATCTTACGGATTGCACTACATGGTGTAATATTGTGTTCTTATGTATGGGGATCATATTGAACTAATATTCAATCATCCCAATAGTCAATTTCAAGTAATCATTTCCATTTTTCACTATTTAATTCCTTACCTTTACCACAACTAGAGTTCCTAAAATTCATCTTTGTGACCCGAACTCACCTTTACTTCTAACAACATCATCATAAAACTTTTTGACACATGTCTCTCCATTTTCAGCATGATGTTACATGGGATCACAATGCGTGTCCACATTCTAACCCACCCCTCAAAAGACACTACAGGATCATTATATCCCTAGTACATGACACCGGGCCACATGTTTTTACCTTATAATATGTATCCAAAAAACTTTATAGCATGGGATTATGTCAGGTTTCCAAATATTATGCAATTTTGGCCACATTCTAAGAATTGAAACCAATTAAAGAGAATCAAAATTGTACCATGTACCCCTTGTTAACTAGGTAATTTACTTATAAAAACTAATATATAGAGACTTGTATTACCCTCTTTACCTCTTTTATCATGATCTATATAAAAACCTTTTGATATATAAATACTAATTATGTGCAATTCCTAGTCAATGTGGGAATAAAAATCCATGAATATTTGAAAACCTTAGCTATTACCAAGCTTACTTACTTGTCGAATTATAAATTCAGCCTATTGTTAAATTTCAACTCCTATCATTAATGTTTTGAATCCCATACAATGTTAAATACCCTATGGTGATTATTATTCACACCAAATTTGTGGGAAATTTTATGTTACATATGGGACGTGGTGCTCAAGTTATTCTCCATATAATTATGCAATCTAATCTTCTTGAATATATAAACCATAAACTTTAAAATTGATTAATATTCTTTGGTTGTTAAGGGATCATCCTTATTCATATTCATAACCATTTTAAGGGAAATAGACTTTAATGATGAATAAATGAAAGATAATAGTACACGAATGACAAAATAGGAATAATACACCTGATAGGGTACCTGTAAGGACCCAATGAATGATGGTAGAATGAATTACAAGGATTCTAGAGAGTGTATAAATGCCATATTTTTTAGGTGATTTAGGAATGTGTGACATTCCTCAACATCTGAACTTTATTTTTTCACGAGACCTATTCACTGATCAAAATTATTCATTTTGACCTTTAAAAGATTACGTAGGTGATTCACCCTCTTTATTACCTTTGATGACCACACATTCGCTATGGATATGCTCTCATAAATGAATTTCACATTCATTATCTTGAGAAATATACTGAGAGAGAAATATCAATAGTCAAAAAGAGCATCCTTAAAATACATTTTTAGGGCCTTATTTAAATACGTGTGATGGGATTTTTAAAAATTTTGATTATTTTAATTATGTTTTTATTTTTAGTTGTTTTAGGGATATTTTATGATTTATTATTATTATTATTTATACTTTTGCTATTTTTATTAGATTTTTACATTTTATATTTTTATTATTTTATCAACATCAATCTATGTGAAAGGTGTGCTTTTAAATGTCTACATAATTAACCTCTTATAGAAACAAAATTAAATCCTCTGATCAAATCCCCTAATACTATCTTTAACAACTTTTTTAGGGATCCTTTTTACAGTCATATAAATATGTATTTCCCACCGCTTTCTTGTATCATTTCATTTGTTGACTCGATTCATTTACTAAATTTTGGACATGGATTGAGCACTATTTAGATA
Source organism: Taxus chinensis (assembly GCA_019776745.2). Lineage (NCBI taxonomy): Eukaryota > Viridiplantae > Streptophyta > Pinopsida > Cupressales > Taxaceae > Taxus > Taxus chinensis. The sequence continues at coordinate 768,388,263 of CM034148.1, read as the reverse complement.
TTATGTGGTTTCATATTGGATCATTTGGTGACACGTGTGTTGATAAGTGCACGTGGTGCAAGACTAGCATTATGATCATTATCTTAGTTCTTGCATTTATATGGTTATGGATACCGGCATGATATGATATAGTTAGTTTTATATCATATATGATGGAAGGATGTTAATATTGTGGTGTACTTTGATATCATTTGTTGATAATGGTAAATTGGATGTTATCAGGAAATTTACAAGATAGATCTTGTATCTTGATTTATCATGGATGCATGTTGTTAGGATATAGTCATCTCATATTGATGTCGATTGTTGTATAGTTAGTATGAATATCCGTGATTGATGTGGTTATCGATATATTTTTATTATCTCGTTGATTTATTGTATCAAGCAGGTATGTTTAAAGTGTGAATTAAGTGTGCAGATTACAAGGTCACAAAGAATAATGTGAGGTTTTAGGGTAGCACCTCCAGTTACACAAGCGATTGATTGGGGGGATTCCTTTAACTATGCATAATTATTGTGTAACACTTCTATGTTTGTGGCGTATTCATGTTTGGACACCTTTGGTAATTCCTAATTGTATTTATCTGAATTTTAATTTGTTTAAGCCTTGTGATAAGCTATTTTAGGGACCTAATGGTCCCTACATGCACTAGAGATGTTTTATGTTAATTAATCTTGTTTTTTATGGTTTGGAACCACGTAATCATTATTTGGGTGGGCCCCATCACCTCTACCTTTTACCCACTTTACCAAATCTCGAAGTTGGGCTAAATGTGGCATTTGTAAGGGCCTTTATTTTACGTTGGGGATCTCCCTTACACAAAAATAGACCCCTTGGACCCTACATATGGGTAGGGGGGTCTCTTATCAAGGTCAAATGGGATTTTCCCTCCCATTTGACCCCTCTCTTGTCACCATCTTGTAAGTGTGGTTGATTTTTGTGATTTCTTAAAAAATGAAGTGTGTTGGCTTATTGAATTTTTAGGATATTTGGGAGGTTATTTCCAAAATGTTCTTTTTATGTCTATTGGGATTTTAGAATCTTTTGGTTGGAGAATGAGATATGTGGCACATATCACCCTCTCATTTATGAGGATTGGAATTTGATTCTTCTTTTTATACCTCCTCTTGGAGAGGAGTAAGGACTTTTTGCTTGTCATTTTTTACTGTTGGAGTTGGAGAAAGCTTCGAGCTAGGAGCTTGGCGCTTTGGAGAGCTTGGTTTATTCTTGAAGTTGGAAAGCTATTTTTTAAGGTAGGCCTTCATAATTATTTCTTTTGTTTCTATGGTATAATTAGTAAAAAGAAAAAATGGTTGTTTGGAATCTTGAATGCTTGCATATTGTTGTGGGTTGTCTTTGTAAATCTTGTTTGCTTTCATTTTCTCCATCCATCCTATTTTGTGGTGGATTTTGGGGAATTGTAGGTACACCACATGGTTTGATGGGCAAGCCATGATGGTATTTATTTTTATTTCCTCCCCTCATATGGTTTGATGTGGAAGATGACTGTTCATATGGTTTGAACCTCATATTCCATCCTTGATAAGGAAACCATGCTTGGTTTGAAAATCCTTACAAGGAGGAGGCTTGGTTTTTGGGATGGAGTGATAAGGAGTGTGTTATGGATGGAGCGATAAGGAGGGTCTAATGGAGATTATTTTAGTGTTCCTATGGTTGGATCACATTATGGATTATAATGGGCTTCTTGCCACTCTTCCCCATTGAGGAAAATATGGAGTTATCCTTTTGTGATTTTTGTGTTCTTATGGTTGTTTTGTATTAGAATGGTGTATGTGTTGTCACCGTTTGTCTCCCCTTACTTGTGCAATCTTGAGGCATGCATTCTCTCTCTCCCATGGGCTTGGAGGGAGGCTAGCATGTACTCCATTTGGTGGAGATGGCATGTGATGATTTCATTTGGTTGGGAGGAAACTGGGCCCCTTTATCTTGTGCATTAAAGAATTTCATATGGATTGGAAGCTTGGAAAATATGCTTGGAGTATGGAAGGAAAAAGTTTAAATTTGGCCATGTTGTTCCCTTTTTTGGGGAGGATTGTTCTCTTGCATTTTAATAATTTGTTTTGTAATGGATTATGGTTATTTAATTATGTTATTCCCTCTCTTAAGGGAAAGAATTGTAACCTTATATTGTAATATTCATGTAATCTTTGTTATAGATGAAGCCTTGAAAAAAACCATTCTCTTGAAAGATTGTTGCTTTTCTTTTCCTATAAGTTTGGTCTAAGTTTGCTCTCCATTTTGGAGTATGACAAAGTTTGAAATAGAAATTTGTCTGAGTTAAAGAAGTTTATTCTTGTAGTGTGAAATTTGATATGTGAAAAGAAGTCTTGTATTTTGATTTACAACCCTTAGAAATAATTTTTTTATCTTCCTTGCTGAAATCGATTGTGGGAAGGAAGTGAAAATGGACTATTTGGATGAACTATTAACTTGTGGGTTTCAAGTAAATGTAGTTTGAATATATTTGAAAAAGAGGTTTATTTTAAAATCTGGTTTTGTAAGTTTTGTTAATGAACTAAAATATGCAGGCTTCCTCATGAGCTTTAAAATAAATATGTAAATATCCTCTTATAACATGCCTTTAGTTCTTGTTATTTGAATTGTTAAAAGGAAAAAAAAATTACTTTGTTATGTTCTCATGAAGTTGTATTTTATCGGTGAAATAAGTGGTTCCATTTTATACGAAAGAAAGAAAATTTAACTTGTATCTTCCTTATAACCAATATGTTATTATAGTGTTATAATTTGACTCTTGTTTGTGTGTGTGTGTAAATATGTGATTTCGATAAACCAAACTAAAGAATATTATCAAAGGGAACCAGTGATTGTTTTTAAGATATTGAAATAAATAAATAAATTCTTGGGGGGAACAGGCTGTGACCTGTCCCCCTTCCCTACACACTATTAGTGTGGTGTGGTCATGGCCACACCACACCCCTACATTCCTCTCCCTGTGCCTGCGGCCACACCACCCCTCTAAACCTCCCCTCCTCCACACACAATCCGTAGTACGGCCGTGGCTGCACAGTAACCTACGTATAGGTTTTAATCCACCGCAAATGTGTGTGTGTGTGTGTGTGTGTGTGTGTGTGTGTGTGTGTGTGTGTGTGTGTGTGTGTGTGTGTGTGTGTGTGTGTGTGTGTGTGTGTGTTCATAGAACCACGAACCCTGGTTGTTAAGAGAAAAAAATACTTATACAAACCTTGAAAAACTTTGGGTAGAAGCCAACTCATAAAGTAATAATGAGGATTTTCCCCATTTTTGCAAATCAAAACAAAAATCACTTGTAGTTGAGTTGTCTCCACGATCCTCCTTCCTCCTTCCTTCCTCCCTACAAAAATTGTGCAAAATGGAGACCACAAACACAAAAGCTAAACAAAAGATAAAATAAAATCATAAGGATAGATTAGGGTAGATACCTAAAATCTAGGGTCAAGATCAAAACAATCTAATGGCTCATATTAAACCCTCTCCACTTAGGATTGTGGGAATAATTGGTTGATGGGTTATGAGGGAAATTAAATAAGTGGGACCTAAAGATTATTTAATATCAATTTCTATCATGATGGAGTCATTTAAGAATAAAAATAATCTAGGGATGTATTTAAAGGCCATGGTAGTATTAGAAATTATATATAGAATTTTGGGAAAAGGTTAAATAATCAAATAATTGGCATGGGACCATTTGGTTTAATTATGGGTCATGGAGAGTGTTAATGGAATAAATTGGGACTTAGGAAAAATAATTAAATAAATAAGCATTCAACATGAGCTATTATGGTATCCAAATGGACCCTTTCCGAATTTAAAATTTATGTAGATAAGGGGTATGTAACCCGAAAATAATTATGGAAAAAATTAAACAATATTAATTAATTGTTAGTAGTAGTTCTTCCCTTCTTGAACCTTAATAAAGTAATATATTTAAAAAAAAAAATTCTGGTATATTTTTAGGTGTTTGTGTTCTGGATCTTGGTGCCATGAAGTTTGAATCTTTACATTTGAAATCCCCCAGTCAATTTTATCCGCTTATTTAAAAAGGATCCTGGCAATTTGTTGCAATCCTTGTTCAAACATAATATGTCATAATAGAAAAAACATCTCATTTCCTCTATTTTGAGCACGTTGAAAACTTGTAAAATAGAATTTTTTGCATACAATTCTATGTATTGAAAAATATTGTAAGGCTTAGGTTTAAGGGATCAATGGGGATCAGTTACACTTTCAAAATATGGTAGTTATGCAAAATCAAGATCTTGAAGAAATGACATGTCATGTTGTGCACAAGAAATCTTGTATAAGACCTATGTAATCCCACTGTTTTCACTTCCATTCCCTATTAGAGACCTTGAGAACCCTAATATCTCATAGTTCCCATTCACAGTCAAGTTTCTGTCAAATTACACAAAATGATAGCCCTAGATCCTTACATGAGCTATGGAAATAAATAAGGTAGTATTTAATTGTTGTATTTATTATTTTTTATTGGTAAAGACAACGTATACCACATAGCTGGAAATCTTAAATAGTTTTGGAAACCTCAACAAATATTGGATCCAAACCAATCATTTTATTGTATTCTTTTATCTCACATTACTTGTTAAGACCCTTAGGAATAGGAAACCCTGTGAACATGTTATAAAAAAAATTAGAATCCTCCAATAAAGATTCTTTAAGAACATTTTAGTGATACGAAAAAATTCACAAAAGCTTCAAGTTCAATACATTTAATGTCTTAGTTTAATCTTTTAGAATTTTGTACCAAAAAATAAAGGGGTGAATTATTTGTCAATCATGATTCAATATGCTCTAATGTAGAGCTATTGTAGAATTTATTCTAATTAATGAGTTGATCTTGTTTGAAACATAATCCAATCAGGAGTCTTAATGAGTAAAATTAGTTTTCATGATATCTTCATTCATCCATTTAACCCCACTCTGTAACATAAGGAGTATACATTTCTTCATTCATATGCATATGGAGGAACATTTCAAATACACACACACACACACACACACACACACACACACACACACACACACACACACACAGGACTACACACACACACACACACACACACACTAAATATGATATATTTCATGTTGATAATCATACTATAACTATTTTCCTTCAAAATTAGAAATGTATAGAAACCTTAAATCATAGGCTCACTATCCCCTTGCAAATGCCCAAAATTTTAATTGTAATGTTATCATTTTAAAGAGAAAAAGAATATGTCTATATTGTTTTTAAGAGTGGTTATATTGTTAAATAAACTGATTTGGGGGAATAGCCAAGGAAATCGGTCTACGCCCTCCTACTTATTTCATTAGATCTGGCTGACATGCGGTGTATTCCGAGCCATTTGCCACTGGCATAATGACCTTTGGTGTAAGAGGTCAACCACACCAGAGTCCCAACCCATTTTCCCCACAGTGATTGTCTCAGTACCATTCATGCCCCATTCTCATGCCTGTGATATAGCGACTTCAAGCTGCAGCCCTTGTCCTTGTGCCTCACAAGCATTGACATGGCAAGACTGTGTAATCCTATGACTCCTCCACATCAGTTCAAAATGGTCAGAGGCCATGAATCTTTTGAATGCTTCATGGTTTTTTAAGGTTTTCATGACCCATATAATATATCATTTCTAGGCTACCATATATACATATAAAGTTATCACCATGGTTGAAATAAAAATAAAGATTGAGGACTAAAAAAAAAAAAAAAAACCTTAGAAATTTACCCCTCTCCTAAAATATCTATGGACCAAAAATATTTATATGGGGTACTGCCCCTCCATGAAAACTTTCATTAATAACTGGTAAAGAAGCCTCATCATTTATCAACTATTCCTCCTTCAACCTCAGACTAAGGGTTTAACTTGCAAAATTTTTTTCAAATTTTTAAACTCCAATAAAAAGTACAAGGTCATCAAAATTCATAAAGATATGAAGTCAGGCCTTGGCTTCCAATGATCTGCTAAATGATTGTGATTCTATGATGGGTAAAAGAATCCAAAGGCTCATTACATACAACCCTCCCAATTTTAAGTTATGGAATAGGTTATCTCTAAATAGGCATGGGGTAAAAGTCAGAGTAATAGGGTTCTTAGGGAATTACTCCAACTCAGGGTGATATCTGGGAATTGAAGCCTAACACATAATTAGTGGCTTTCAATGATCACCTTGTTAAATAAATGAATGTTTACACCTTAGGAAATCCCATTCACCTGGATAATATATTGTTAGGGGAAATTTTACCCCTTATTGAATTCTCAAGGAGGCTAAATTAAATTAATTAATTGTATGACTAAGGGCACTACTTTAATCTGGTTACCTTGTTCTAATTAAGTCTGTCAAAATTAAATCACAACACATTTCAAAGAAAAATTGATTGTGATTGATGGACTTGGTCTAAATCTTGTGAAATAATTTGTATTAATTCAATATAGAGATGAATAAAAATTTTATATTGATTTTGTTGGTTCATTGTTGATATATTATAGAAATTTCCTTCAAAACAATAGCCTGAGGTTTATAGCTCTGTGAAATCCCGAGAAGGTATATTATTGCATTTCTTCAATGTTCCAACATATCCTTCATTCTTGTAAGCTTCATAAGGGTCATTTCAACCTCTCACAGCTCTCAGAATGTCTATGAGCTCTTAACAATGAATCTCCTTCCATTGATGCAATCTCTTGATCTCAGTGTTGCTCTAAAAAAAATCTTTATTTCTTCAAACTTAACTATACTCCAACTTCCCTACTTTATACATTCATGTATGGATCCAACCTTTATAAACACTTTCTCTTAATCCACATATCCCTTCAAGCTCATCCCTTACCTGTCAGTCCTGATTGTGCATCAAGCACTCTATTACAGAATGTTCAAGGATTACTTCACTTACCAAGACAACAACAAACACATGCATATATGAAAATAATGTAATCAATGGACTTAATACATTCTTACTAACATTTTTAATCCATTTACTTGGTCGAAATTCCACATTAAACAAGTTTATCAAACCATTCATTACACACAGATTACACCATAAAACAGGAGTTTGCAAACTATATCTTCTTTAATCCTAGAGCCTCAACTCTCTCAACCTTGGATAATTCAAATGATGATCATAAACAGTTACATAATGCCATTTATATCCTTAAAAATCAATTTGCATTCAAGTAGGATAATTTTTAGACCTTATGGTCATATGGTTTCTTTATACAAAACATTAAAAGTGAATTGGCTCCAAGATCTTGACCCTTAACAAATATGTTACTATACCTAAACCACCTATTACAACTTTGACACTCCATGACTGACCTTAAAAGTGCTTCAAACACCTAAGATAACCACTATTGGCCTTCAAATTTGAATTTTATTGTTTGGAGGGAAAATATGCAATTTGAATTTTGAATGGCCAAGACCCAAGCTAATAACTTAAGTGACTCTCAAACACTTATTAAGCCTATAAAATCACCTTCAAACCAAAATTTCTTGACTTCAAACTATATTTACAAGGTGGAGACGATTCTCCTGCATCATTTATCCACAACATAAATCACCCAAATACCCACTTCAATCAACCACTAACATTATCAACCCTTCTAAAAATCAAACCCCTCTTATAAGTAAATTTGTCTCTTTCACATATTATCCTCCTTATATTCCAACTACTTCAACCACTCAATGTAATTTTCATCATTCACCTTTGAGTTATTAATAATTACAAAATATCATATCTATACCTAAAATTACTCACAATGATTCTTTTAATCATTTACCCACTTCATATGACCCCTATCTATTTTATTGGCGGCATGTCAACGTGGGGAATTCTCACAAAAAATTTCGAGAACTTCATATATCTACCTTTGACTTATTTTTAATTCCTAACTTTTATCATCAAGCTCTTACTCAAGAGCATTATGATAAACATCAATCTCTCCTTCAAGCTCATAGTAAAAAATAAATAATGAAAAAACTAGGATGATTTGTAACCCTGAAAATACCACTATGAAAAAAAAAAATCGAAACCATTTAGGATATTATGACCACAACCTAGTTATTTATATATTTGTAAATGCATCTAAGGTTAACTATTTATGAAATCTCACTCATAAATATTTGGTCCAGAAACCTAAAAATTTGTATCAAAATGAGATAGCGCTTAAGGATACTTCTGATGACCAAACTACTTGTGACAATCTTCCTCTAGCACTTGAGCCTCAACCTACAACACCTACTCTAAATCTTGAAAATTTCCCTCTCCCTTCTGATCAAATACCTACTGTCATAAAATACCCCAACAATTATGATTCTTCTTAACTCATTGATCTTATCAAAAACCAAAATGGAACTTTCTTGATGAATTCAATGTCATGCCCTACAATATCCCCCTTATGGAGCTTATTCCCACCTCTTATCAACATCGTAGATTCCTTATAAAATAAATTTAATCTTTAGAATATTCTTCAATAACCACATAAGGTGATTCTTCTCTTTAATCCCTATTTACTACAATCAACATTATATACATTATGACTTGTCTTATCAATAAACTCTCAATAGAGTTTCCCTAGTCAAACATCATCAATGATAAAATTATATTCTAATTCGATGACCCTTCTCTTCATATTATTGTTCTCTATGAGGAAACATTAATAATGAAGTCCTTATTGATGAATATTCATGTATCAATGTTTCGTCCTTTTGGTTAATTAAAACCATAGGATTTTTTAAACTGATTAAGCTAAATTGTAAATAATGCATCCTAATCTAGGTGTTATGTGAGTAGTAAATAAATGAAAAGTAAATATATAATTACACCCAAACAACTAAGAAAATTAAATATGAAACCCTAATGTGTAAGGAGGAAAGAAGACTTAGTTGATTCATCACATTCTGGAAAGTGTAAAGAGTTAGAAATCTAGAAAATATGAAGGACAGACCATCACACAAGAGCCTGAGGAAATGTAGATCTAGAGGATTTTATTAGAATGGGGTGTGTAGAAAAGGATAGGGGTTCCTGGGGTACTCTGGTCTAAGTTCTGGGTGCCTTGGTCTGCACAGATGGTCAAAAACCAAAATTTTCAAGGTCGCTATATGTTTGCACTTGTTCATTTCTTCTCATGTGTATGTTACTAAACTTCACCCGATGTCATCGTAAACCTGCAATAAAATAATCACCTAAAAAACCCAAAGCAAAGCATCAAAACCCTAAAAAAAAAAATATACATATGAAGCGGTCAAACTTTTCTCAGCTTCCAAATAGATGGACTTATCACTAAGTGTTGCACTACATCTTAGACCCAAATTAGTTCTAGGTTTGTATTTGTGTGTGTGGAATTGTTCCCCAAGTTGCTCTTGTGCAAGTCACACTTGAAGTAGTGAGAAAGTAGTTATATGTAGAATATAAATAATGTGTGCCTAGAATAAAATAAAATCCCCTCCTATAAAGTGTGATGTAGATGAACCAGCCTTTGTCCCTTGTGATGGAGCTAGATGGATGTAGATGGAGCTATAGATTCCTTTGATGGATGCAACCTTAGGTGGAGATAGTAATGCTTAGTGCTTGGTCCTTTATTATGGTCACATAACTTTATATTTATATGATTCCTTTTCTTGAATTTCATAATTAACCCCGAAAAGGTTGACTACCAAAAAGATAAGATTCTCAAACGGCTAGAAAGGACCCAAAAAGTGTGAGTAAAGTGTAAAGAGGAATAGGGAGCCCAGAGGGGATGAGTGCACCTGACACTAGCATTCTAGCTAGGTTCAAAATTGAAGTATGAAAAGATAGACTAGGAAAACAAAGGTATAAGACCGAAAATAACAACAAAATGCAATGAAAGGTGGTCAAAGACATGGGTTCATTACTACTTTTCGTACTTAGGAATCATGTAAATAGTAGTATGTAATTAGGAATAGATAATTACCCAAAGTGTATGATTTTGTGTCTACAAAAAAATAGTATTCAGAAGACATAACTGGTGTGTCATAGATTCTATAAACCCCATAAAATCCCATTGGATTCCTTTAGCTTCCCATCACATTGGGACCAAAAACATGTGTGTACCAATTTCATGGTCCTTAACCAAATGCTATCTTACAATCTCCTCTTAGGTCATTCATAGACACACCGCATGATATAATTTTCCTCTTCCACAATCCAATTCCTTGAATCCATACAAAATAACCAAAAATATAAGCATGGGTAATTTCCCAATCCATAGGAAATTTTCACCCTTGATCCTAATCAAACCTTATACATTCCTATGACACCAATTATGTATAATATCCCACATCCAAATTTATATGATTATATACATGAACTCAATGTTTCCCTTATATGCTCAAATGATGATGCGCCCAATGAACTCTAGCATATGTGAAACAAAAACATGTTACCTAAATGTATTACATATTAGGTCCCACCATCTCTCTTACCTCGATATTGATTGCCATGTATTCTTAAACTTGATATTGAGAAATAACCTCATGTAATGTTAATAACACAAATTTTACATGGTCAAGGAGGATCTTTTTGAATGAAATGAGTTTGGAATATCTAAGGTGTTTTAATATTATATGTCTCTCTCTCATAGATCCTTTAAGAACCTTTGGTGTAGTTACCAAGGATTCATCCACACTCTCTTGAAACCGTGGTTATTGCTAAGCCTACACCATTTTCCCCTAATGTAATGATAAATATGTCATGTCCCATGCTTAGGAAAAACACCACAGTGTACTTAATTATCAAAGGATTTTGTTTAAATGCATGTTTTCAATTGTGTAGCCAATGTGATCAACACACATTATTATTTTAACCCTCCTAAATATGGCACTAACAATGATGAGGCATAATAAACCTTACCTTAGTTTATTCCAAAAAATATTCCTCTACACAACACCAATTGGATCATTGAAAAAATCTCGATATTTTCCTATAAGAAAAAATATTCAAAACCTTATCCTCTTGATGGTATCGTCCTTGCTGCAAAATATATCGATATCATTATATATATATATATATATATATATGATCATCCCAATGGTATCATCCCTATTATGGAAAGGCTCAATACCATTAAAGGAATGCCTACTCCATCCATCTATAAAAATTGATACCACTCTTTTTCATGTTATTACCATTAACAACATCAGGTATTCTATTCCTAGCATGACCAATATCATTATAAATCCCCTTGCATCTTCTTCTAAGCTAGTAAAACATGCTCTTGATTCTCATGTCATATATGTTAACAAATCTAATCTCAAAATAGACATAATGATAAAAGGGACATGGATCTTGAAATTAATGTCAAATACGATAGTTCCTTGCCTACATTTGATAGTGACAAGGCCATATTAAGATACTTTATGCTCAAGATGAATGATTACCTCATCAATATCATAAACTTGGAAACTTTATAAAGAACCTTCTTTTTTCACCAATTTTATCATATCTATTAATCATATCCCAACCAAAATATATAAAATTTCTAAATCCCCCTATCATGTCCAAGACATTAATTCTATGCTCATGGAGACACCATTAACATCTAAATCAAGGATGATAATGAATCCCGTGCAAATATCATAGGAAACTTCTTCCCACATCTTCAAGCACAAAACCATGAATTTATTCGAAAAATTAAGAGATCTTCACATGGGGTTATTTTGACATGCCCAATGTCATTCTCTTACAAAAAGAGATTCATAAATTTACACTAAAAATTTTCATGCTCTATCACATGTATTTATTCAATATCTTAGATACTAAATCCATTTGTTTGATTGACTATTCCAAATTGTTCTCCAAAATTGTACCTGTACGTAAGAAGGTCACTATCACTGTTTGAATTTGTATTGACTTTCAAAATATTAATCTCACTTGTCCTAAAGATAAATTCCCTCTCTCATCCATTGGTGTTATAGTTGACGTTACATCCATATATGATATGTTATTCCTTGTAAAAATATATTTATGCTACAACCAAATACATGTCACAACATAATATCATCATAAAACCACATTGATAACCTAATGGCACACATATTTCTATGTAAAAACTACCTTCAACCTTTAAAATACTAGAGCAACCTATCAACGCGCAATTACCCATATCTTCCATGATCTAATCCATAAAATGAATTTTCTATGTAGATGATCTTCTTATCAAATCTATACTTGTAGAATATCATATTCATGACCTCGAAGAATCATTTGAACACTTTTAAAAATAAAAAGTTTCCTTAATTCAAATAAGTGCATCTTTTGTGTCACCCAAGGTGAGATCTTGGGGTTCCTCATATCTAAATGAGTAATTGACATAGATCCTATAAAAATCCAAGATATTTTCCAAATGCCTCATCATGCTTCCATCCTAGCATCCACACCTTATTAAGATATCTTGGGAAAATCTAACGGTTCAATCCCAAACTTTCTTATTAGACTAACACCATCAACAATCTCCTTAATAAGAGTGCTAAGTTGGAATAGAATAAGTATTTTCAATAAGATTTTGATTTTATGAATAAATATTCACTCAATGTGCCAACATTATGGCCTCAATATTTTATCTACCCTCCAATATTATAAACCTCTTACATCCCTGCCTATATATGGGTGATACTGGCACAAAAATAAAATGCAAGCAAGGAGTGTGTTATATACTATATTAGCAGAGCACATCTTGTTTATGAGATGCATAACCCTCCCATGAAGTGTGTGTGTTTAGATATATAATTTTCCACCAAAAAACTTCAATTTTACATGGTATATCAAACCACTTATGTACTTCTTGACATTCATCCTCTCAGTCATTATTTTCCACTATCATCCTTCATATGAATTGCATTAGAAAATGGGTCAACCTTATTATGGAATTTGACTTGTGTATCATCACAAAAAAAGTAGTCAAATTAAAAGGTATATCTTATCAAATTAAATCTACTCCCATCCCCGCTAATCATTATATCCTAGGAATCTTACCAAATGAATATGTTCTAACCATTGATGGTATCTACCAAAAAATCACCCTTAAAGACTATTATCTCTTATGCAATGTTTCTCTTAAGGTTCCAATCTCAAGGTAAATGAATGAGAACTCACAACCAACCCCTCTGGAGTTAAAATCAAAGAGATAAAAGAAACCACCTATGACCTCCATGAGGATACTTAGACCCTCCCTTTTGAAAAGAACATGTTTCATAAAGGCATCGGGGTAGGATGCGTTCGTATCAACCCATCAGCTAAGATTGTATTCTTCTCTTTTTACCTTATCATTAAGGTCACAAACAATATGGCCAAATATGTTTAGTAATCATACTTAGTATACGAGTCACTATTTTCAAAAATGTCATATATTTTCATATGATGAGTGACTAAAAGCTTGTTTGCTAAAAAGTTAGTGGAGAATACCAATGCAAAAGTGAAAACCTTAAAACCTATCATTAAATAGTTACCGAGTTATCAACTTATTTCACCTCCTACATGATCGAATCCATCACTCATAAAAACAACTCCATGGTTGACTCTCTTTTTTGTGACAACACATTTCTTACCTGATAAATTCCTTATTGAAGAATAATATCAAATTCAAGTCCAAAAGACTCCTATCTTACCTTCACCTTACTTCATTCTCATATATCACATCAAAATGATAAAACCCTTGGTACAAGAATAACATCCAATTCCTTAAAATATAAGACTATATTGGAGACACTAGCTATTAAGAATAAGTTAAAATCCATAAGAAATCCTTAAAATGTCTCATCAAGGATAACACACTCTACTACCATAACTTTGAGGGTATCACGGTCCACTATGTTACCAAGGATGAAGTACCTCCTCTTCTCGAGCAAGCACATGGTGGATTTATGGAGGCCATATTAGCAGACATACTACTGCACATAAATTTCTAAGCATTTTTTATCAATGGCCCACCCTCGATGTTGATTCTCACACACTTACTAAATAATACAAACCTTTCTTGCTCCGTGATGATCTTACTTGTGTTCCCCCTGTCAATATTTAAACACTTAACGTTTCATGGCCCTTCACCATGGGGGAATTCGATTGTATTGGAAAATAACCCTACTCCTAAGATAGTCACGTATTCATCATCACAATGACTAAGTACTTTATTAAGTGGTTTGAGGTCATGCCCCTCACAAATAATACCCATGCAACAACTTCCAAATTCATCATTAATCAACCTTATAATTCCTCAAACTATCATTTCCAATAATGGTGGGAATTTCAAGTGCAATGAAATGAAGCAACTATAGGATAAATTCAATATCAAACACAATTTTTCAACTACCTATCATCTATAATGTAATGGACAAGAAGAATCAACCAAAAAAATTCTCAATAAAATCCTCCAAAAAACCATTTGATAACCATATACTAACTGACATCTTAAACTATATATCTTTCACTTTGGTCAGACCATACAAGTGATCACATAGCTACTAGGAAACCTCATTTTTGTCTAGTGTATGGATCTGAAGCATTCATACCCCTATAGGTTATGTTAACCTCCTATTAGGAATTAATTGTTAGTGTTCTTGTTATATTGTGAGGGATACTTATTAATGTGTGTTATGTGAGTTATATTAATAACCCATGTATGTGTGCTAGTTAGCTTCTTGGTTGAGTTGTTGAAACAACTCACCATTTTGGGTAGGATAGATATTACAAGTTTTATTTTTTTGTTAAGACTCCATCAAAAAAGGATTAATGAATCCTATACATCGTTGATGTCTATTATGAATAAGTTATGAGAGTTTTATTACTACATTAATTTCTTATGAAGTTCATACCAAAGGAGTTACTATGCAATACGATGTGTTAAGTCATGAAAGGGCATCTCCAAATTTTGGTTGTTTTCCCAAGTGATGGGAAAGATCATTATGTTATGAATTTCTTTGTTCATATTTCCTTACATCAATCTTGTTTATATCTTTACATGTTTATCTTGCAAATAGTCCACCAACCCTTGATTTCTCTGTACATATATGATTATCTTTTGTTATACCTTGTAGTCGTGTTCTTATGTGTTTCACAATTATTTTATTTTTTACAGGATATATTTGTATATATGCCTAGTGAAGCACTCAACTATCACATTCCTAAGTTCTTCTAACACCATTCTAGTCCTGGGTTATTCTAACATCATTCTAGTTCACCCATTCATGTTTTTTTCTCTACATAATCATGTGGTTTCAATGAAAAGATATCAACTTCATGTTATTCACTTTGTAGTGGTACGTTGGAACTAATTTTTGGGTTTGATCGGTATATAGTCCAGTTATTTCTTCAAAATTAGTTGGGATCAAAGATTCCCACCTCTACATTGGATAAAGTGTCATTATGTTTCTTTTAATTTAGATTGACTCAAATTGGTAGAATTGCATTAAGCATTGCAAAGACTCTTTCTTTGAGCTCACATTTTTATTTCCATGACATGTTATTTCCAATTAAAATGCAATCGACATTGGAAATTTCCCCCTCAAATTCAACTGGATTCACCTTTGGTGAATCCTCCATGACCCATATCTCCATGATCATCCACTCTCTCAAAAACATTACATTTATTGTGATATTTTAAATCCAAAATTATATGATTTTCTAGTTGGAAAAGTTAATTATTTATTACTTAAATACATAGTTTTGCAAAGTAATGTTAGATATTGACGTAGCTAAAATGGTGTTGAATGAAATCTTGGACCCTTGCAGCCTACTAGGTCAAATGGTCCAATCTTATTAACCACTTTAACTCACAAGTAGTAAATTGGTATCATACAAAATGGTGGTGAGCCTATTATAAAGTGGGAGATGAGGTATACTTTACAAAATGGTGAAATATGTTTTTAGATTTTTGGGAATATTGTTTGTGGAGTGATGTAATATTATAGTTTGGAGGGTCCAAACAACTTTCCAAAGAAAAATAATTTGTAAAAGAAATGTGTTTTTTGCATTGGTAGTAACTATTATTTTTTAGTTTAATTTGTTTTTTTCTTACAAACACATTATCGGGTGAATCTGACATTTGAAAAAAAAAATCATTTAGTTGGGGAGAGACAAAAATAATCTTCAATGTTGAAACCAATTAGCATCAAGTCTTCATCAGCTGAGTAAGAAACTCATCAATTGGATGATGGAGACAATGTAGGCTAGAGTGCAAAAAACAACCTATCATTAGCCACGAACAATTAGGTCACACATTTGCAATTTTGGAAAATCTACAACAAAAAATGGATAAATCCAAGGATGGATCTCAGTGGGAGTGGAAATATTCTATGTTGTATATGATCAAGTGACAGTGATCAAGTACAAAGGCTACAAGAGGTGATGAGTACTTAGACCTCATTTTATCTTTCATGTTTTCAATTCAGTGTGATATTCAAAATAAGATCATAAAAGTATTCATGTTCATGAGCATAATTATGATGAAATCCCTTGAAGGAAAAATGTTGTGGAGAGAAAAAGTACTAGTGTAATACATATGATAGATCTTGAAAAGGTTTGTAGTAATCCATAAAACCATATGAGGTGAAAATTTGATGGGTTCTTGTTCATATCCAGGTTTATGGGAAACCTGTGAAAAACCAAAGAAGGATTATCAGATATGCCTTTCATTTGGATCACAATCATGATCCACAACAATAAGGCATGCTACAAGAGTCGGGCATACTACGTTTGAAAGTGTGAAATTTTTTCTACCATATTTGTGCTAAGGGGGAGGAGAATGTTATGAATTATTTGTTAGTGCTCTCATTTTATTGTGACTGTGTTGGTGAAATAATTTATCGCTAGGACAAATTGGTTTATTTTCACCAACACTCTAGGACTAGGTCCATCTGCTTGAATGGGGCATCTCCATTATTGTATGTGAAATAAAATCAAATTTTTGGTTGGCCTACATGTCATGGATCCAACAAGCACACTCCATTGCACCTGTGGCAAATTCTCAAGCAACTTTTTGCAAGGGGGGGGGGGGGGGAGGGGGGAGGAATTTTCTAGGAAGGTGGGAATGTGGGAGTGGGAAATTAGAGAAGGGATTAATATAGCAAGTAGAAAAAAATAGATTCTTGTAAGGATTAACCAGAAATATCAACACGCACAATTGAAAAGAATAACAAATTTGCTAACAATGTCAAGACAAGATGAAACCATGGACATAAAATCTCACTTATTCACTCATCCAGAAAATTAGAAACTCCTTTCTTTATTGACATTTTCACAAAGATGTACAATGGAAGAGGAAGAGGAAAACATATCGAGAGGGAAGTACAATAATTTTTTATCTTTTTCTTATTCTTGGTAGTTATTTACTCATGAACTTACAAAATTGACCTCTTAGAATAAGGAATTCATTACAATATAGAGTTTGAAAAAGAGAATCTTGAGCTACCCCCCACATTACTTTTCACTTGTCTTTTACAACTTGTGACTCTTTGCATTCCTAGCTAATAAATTAAGTCCCCTTTTTATTAATTGAGGGAAACTTATTATAATTTTCAACTATATTCATATTAATGAATGAGATGAAAATGAAAAGTGAAACCTCTCAATGAAGAGTTAGAACGTGAAGGAAGAGAGGAAGGGGGATGAAGAGAGAAATAAGATAACCACTAAATCCAAATAATATGCTTTCGTTGATAGATACCTGCTTACCGATGGACTTTTGAAATGTTCTTCAGGAGAGATCTCAATACATTTGAATTCTTTTCTATATCGTACCGTTGTTGGTATCCAAATTGATTCTCCTTTGTAAGATGAGAAAAATCACATATTTAACAAGAAGCCTAGAGACAGATAAATCATCATGTATGTCGTTTTGTAGCCAGGGATGTGATTCAGTTAGCTCTTTATCACTCAGATGTTGGAGAAATGGATAGCACCTTCAAAAGGATTTGATCTATCCTCACTACTTTAGGTTGTGCCTTTTAACCAGGGTGAGAGGACCCATTTTGTAACCTCTGTTGGTGAAGGAGAATGAATATATCCTTATTTTGCACAAATTTGAAAGGAAACCTTAAGAAAATATGATCAATGCACCACAATTTAACTCTCGCGAGTTGTCACTTCTAAAGAATGGTGATATTTTCTAAACATGGTTAAGGTTACTAAAGACATTATGGAATCTTGATTGCTTCTGCATATTTTGGCAGTATAATTTATTCATTTGTGGACATATAGGGCAAACAGGGGTAGTTCAGGTAGGATTCATTGTTTTTGAATAATTTTTGGTGGGAGATTAAGTAGAATAAACTTGATTTTGCCATATCTTTGAGAAACTTCACAATAATTGGAAAACTAAATGACAGAATGCTTCAGAATAGCTAAAATATTCCTTCAGAAGGTGTGCATTAATGGAGGCCTAGATCTGCACGGTTTCACACAATCTTTGAGAATTCAACACAAAGGCTCGAGCTAAAGAATCAATTAAACATTAAAGACCCATGGTTCCTCATGCCTAAGATACACTCAAAGGCTTACAGACAATATTTATCAACAAAATGACAATAAAGTGATTTTAAATTGTTTATCTCATTACAGGATGAAGGCTTTTCTCGTAATGAAATTGCAAATGCCATTAAACTATCACAGGGACGAGATCCTGTGTGATTCAGAGGGATTTTAACAAGAGATTGCAATAGGAAACATCAAAACCATTTGAAGACATTCTGAAATAAAAGTAGACACAATTTTTCCCAAGATTAACACAGATTAATTCGAAGTTGATTAGATTCATCAGCAGGGGAAGGTTTCTTGAAAAATCTCAGAGCTTGTCAATGGTTGTACACTTGCAACCAACTTGACATGATCAAATCTAAAACATTAGAGATTAACAGGTTTCTTAGATGGTCTCTCAGCAAGATGGGCTTTCTCAAATTTTCTCATAAGAATTCAACCCCCGACCATTTGTATGACTAAAGCATGCTTTTTATAACACTCAATTTACATCCAAGATTTCCCTCCAAGAAAATAATATTCGAGGAACCTTTGTTTGTTACATGTTTGATCATGATTTCCTGAAAATGATGTTTAACAGGTTTGCAACAAAAATTTGCCAGTTGTTTAAAAAGGTGAATCATTGCAAATATCTCCATCATTGTTTTAACTAGGAGCACGTTTTCATCCTTCGTGCATGCAACCTCCATCATTTCATCATTTTCCCATTCTTTCCTATGTAACTTGCTCTGCCATGGATCTAGCAATTCACGTTTTCTGCAGGTGCCCGAGTAACTCTATTTCAAAATATCAACTCTTGCACTTCCTTGAATTCACAAATTCAAGCTCCACAACACTTTAATTACACTTTGCTGATAGAAACGACAAGAGATCATTCAGATTCACCATGAAAAACAATGTGTATTTGCATCCCCTGAAGTTGTGGAATGTTAATGGTAGAAAAACCAAATGCATCATGCCATAACCATTGATTCTGCCCTTTCTCACCACTTTAAATTAGAACCGTCCACATGGAAGATTAGAGCCGAAATGGGCCTAGGGGTGCCTTTTGAATTTTATGAATTTTGGAGAAAATTTGCAATTTTCACATTTTGGCCCGCCCCTCCACCTTTGAAATAGGGGCTCAACACATGGCTTAATCTGGGCCTTTGATGGAGTCATGGCTCATTTCTACAATTTTACCCTTTATTACAAAAAGGCAAAAATTCCAATTTTCCTCCAGCGACCCGCTTCCCACTTTTATCTTTTGATGTGGGCCCCAGTGGAGTCACGCTTCATTTTTATACTTTTCTCCTTTTCACAAGAAGGTAAAAATATTCAAAAACCTCTGACAACCCACCTCTCCACTTTGAATTTTCAATGCTAAGCCAAAAAACTTCAAAGTGCTCCATCGACCCACTTCCCCACTTGTAACATGAAAAAATGCCACGTGTCCTTCATCGGAGTCAAAGTAAGACTTTTACCCTGTCACTTCATATTTGTTGAATAGCCAATCAAATACTATCGTGGGCCGCGGAGCCAATTTGGTATTTTTACAAATGTGACCAAAGTGGAAAATTTCACCAAAAAGACCCACCGGGTCGTAACCAATTAAAAATGAACACGTATAAACCTTATGATCAAAACAGAGAAATTCAGTCCGCCTTTATAAATTTGACTGGCCAATCAGAACTCAGCGGGGCCTGCGAGGCCAAATTAATCTTTTTTCAAACATAGCAAAAAGTTACAAGTTATAAAATAGACCCAACATGCCTCATCCAATCAAAATATACCACGTAGCTGAAGATTCTGAGATATAATTTGATGGGGAAAACATGCCCATCGAATAGTAAGATGTAGGGAAACTTCACCATTTACGCCCAGAATTGAATCATTCTTTAAGGACAAATAATTTGGAAATGATACATAGCTCAACATGTGATCCACGACCATGGAGAAGGATCTTACAACAACATACTGGTAAATGAAGAAAACCTTTCACGCATCCATTTGGGGAAATAGAAAATATGACAGAGCTAGGTAGATTGGGAAATTTCTATAGAACAAATGAGGTGAGATCAAATTGAGCACCAACAACATGTTACATGTAGTAAAAACAATGACTGAGACATGCTCATGGGATGTAGAAAAAACTCAAGGACTTTACCCAATTTTCAAAGCGACAATTTATGTTCTTTCATCCATGAACCAAGACTGATGAAAAACCCTCAAACAGTGTTTGATATGACTACCCTTATCTCAGATAGTGACTCTAATATGTCAGGAGTTAAATGAAAACAGATACAGCTCGGCCTCCTTCTTGACAAGATCTTCATATGCCTTCAATAGATCATTTGCCAAAGTGTTCTCACCCACTAATCACACACCAAGATTTTGTATTTCATTATTGGTATCCCCTTACAGAGATTTGAAATGTGTTCCTCATACGAATCAAGTACACCAAGAGCGTGGTTTATCATTTCATAATGAGAAACTAGATTATCTAACCCATAACTTGAGAGAAATCTTCAAATGCTGAGTTGAATACCCCCTTGCTCACTAGTAGAGAAGAGTTGGCCTTGCCCATCTCAAACATGACCAGTGGGTAGGCTAAACATGGTCCACAGGAATGTTCCTTATTCTGTTTCAATATCCTCTCTAATCATGGGTAACACTGCCAACGCATTCGTTGCACTCATGTACTTGAAAAATGACAGGATATACTGGAACAAAACATTTAAACATGCTAGATCTCCAAAATATTGCTCACCCATTTATTATTTTCTCTGCCCTACATGGTGAAGTGCTTGTGATTTTCTAATAGAATCTGGGTCAAAGCTGGTGAACCAAGATGGTAATAACTTCCTTGGCTAGGAGAGATGAAGCAGAATTCAGATCCATAAATTTTTTCACATACAAGCATGAGATTCCTTGATATAGTATTTCAATTGATTGAATTCTCTCCTTATAATCCATAGATTTTTCACGAGAAGGTGAGTGGAAGAAGATCTCAAATATATGAGCATCTCCTTCATGTGTCATTAGTTGTAAAGGGAATGGTTCTAATCTCATAATCCGATGAACCCATCTCACTGAGAGATTTGATGAATTTAGGTCATGTTACCTCCACATATTGGTTTATTGAAGTGCCACTGAATCAAGAGGGAGGAAATTTGAGAATTTTTCCTCTTATTTACCTTCACTATTGTAGATAATAGCATGTTACTAGGAAATATGGGATCACCACTTGTTGGTTTTTTGGTATGTCTCTCCTCCAATAATATCATGTACCCATGAGAATTTTTCATTTTCTTCAGGCCATCAATGTTGGGATTATGATTTCAATTTCTTTGCTCTATTTGGAGGAGGTGTATCTTGGGCCGGTTAAATTGGTGTGACTACGGAAGAAGAACATTCCTTGAGTTCTTTGAAGTTCATTTGGTGGATAAGGTAGTTCAATTTCACCTTATTCCATGCAATCTATAGCATCTTGAGCTGATGCTAACAAGACTGTCTTGTGTTTCCTAATATGTAATGAGTTGGCTCGGATTCCATTGATTTTCACTTTTGAAGCATTTTAGAGTGGGAATAACTAGAATATTTCTCACTTGTATTTGAAGCGGAGAGAGGAGATGACTATTTCTTGAGAGCGTGGAGGACCTTCTGACTTGATAAATTCTACAGTATTAATATTTTAACCAGTCTCTGGATCTCTAAATCACTACCTCGGTCCTTTTATTTAGATCTCATGATTCCTAGATGCTCCAAGTAATACTTGCGGGAGAGGCAAAGGTTTCATAGCCTGATACGCGAGGGTGATACAACATTGTTCCATGGGTCATCAATGGGTCCCTGTTTGTTCAAACTAATCAAAACCAAAGTTGTCTCATTTTCCATATAGGATTCATCCTCATATGATCTCTTTCTCTAAATGTCAAGATTATTAGAATAGTTGGACCCAAAAGTCATCAATTTGTGACCCCTGGTGAAAGTCAGGGAATATGAAACTTATCATGTTTCTCCATATGTCAAAGTGGCAGGCCCTTGAAGATTAGGAATAGATATTGGAAATGACAGGTAAGGATTCATTTTTTCATAATTTGATGCATTTTGATGAGAGACTTATAGGATATAGTTCCCAAAGAGATAGGGAAAGACACACATTTCTTCTTGCTTGGACTTTTGAGTTTTTTGTTGGCATGGAAAAGTTATCTTACAAAGCTCGAACATGAAAATATTATCATTGAGGTACCTTGGAAGTTTTCTCATTAGTGGGATTGAATCCATATACCCTGATATATGAGAAAGGTGATAATTGTGTGAAGAAGTATTTGTATATTTGGATCAACTTGGGAGCATATGAGGACAGTATCAGCTCTAGATTTCCTTCGAGGAATCTCACAACATACATGGTGAATGCATCATTCACCCTTAAAAAGTGGTGAGTACTCTATTTTAGAGTGAGATGTTGATATCTCTCACATGTGGGGGTCTTTTGGGATATTTTTCAGTGTAAGATTCAAACTCTCAAAACATCTCATACTATAAAAAGGATACACTAAGTATGATGTCATGGAAAAATTATTGGTGACTAGAAGCTATAGCAACTAAAAATGGAGGTTTTCACTAATGATTTGACTCGAGTAAATCATTTGATTTCCTTCATTGATAGTAAGTATGAACAACTTCATCTAATCATGGAAATACTTGGTGTTTTCCTCTTCCATCACCTTGCTCAAAAGAGTGATAGCATCCGAGAAACCTTCGTGAAACTCATGTCTAGACTAGGACTTTGGAACATGGGAGGGTTTCCTTACTTGATTTATATGTAACCCCAATACAAGGCCATGGAGGTATGAATATGTATTTGACCATTATCCTAATGCAAACTCCTTTCATATGATTACCATATTGCTCCAAGTCGGTATTTGCATACTTTGTGATATTCCCTTAGGGGTGAGCACTGCTAAGATTGAAATTCCATTCACCTTTATGATTTGAGTGTTTGGTTCATAGTGTTAAGCATAATTCATCACCAATTATGTAATCTAGATGGATAGTGGGTGGTCACCTATTGCAAACAAACCACTTGTGTATATTCTTTCTTCCAAAAATTCCATGGGTCCGCCAAGTATTCGGTCATTTGAATCCTCATTGTTATCCATGTGATCAACATTGTTATCTCCCATATCTAAACACCCTAATTAAATGGTTGAAATGGGATCCAAAATAGAAATTTTTAACTTCATTGTTGCAAAAATCCACTAGGTGAGAAAAAATGAGGAAGACAACAACTTTCTACACCTAAAACGGACACTTTTAATATTGAGTAAGTAAGAGGTAGGGGCTCCTTTTTGTTTTTTCTTGATTTTTTAATGTCCTGAAAATCATAACATACTACATACACTTTCCTTGATGTATTTTTGATGATTTGTAATAGTTACTATTTTTAGAAATATTTTTTCTGTTTTTTAATTTTTATGTTTTTTGACCAAATTTACCTAGTTTGTCTTCACTATTAATCTCTGAGTGCACTGACTTGAAAAGTTTTTCTTTTTCAGAAAATTTTTATTTATAATAAGTGGAAATACCATATACTTACTAAAAATATAAATAGCACTTCCCCCTATCAATTTTGCATGAAAACATCTTTACTGGAATATGCTCGCTCTTCGGATCATGTGCTCAAAATTTTGTCTCAATCTTCCTGCCGGAATGCTTGCAAAGAAAAAAATCATAAAATAGGGCATGGAACAAGGGTTTTCTACCATAAATAATCCATGGCATCATGAGGTTTTAAATCAATTTTTTCTTGAAGGTTCCTGGATTAACATATGAGAAAATTCCATTCATATCCGATCACTATATTGAGAGATATGAAAATATCTTCGTTTCGATGTTCATGGCCTAGGATAAAATTACATATATATCTGATGAATTTTCAGGTGTTATTGAGCTTTGAGATGTCAAAAATGACTTCCTGGGTTTACCTGGTGAATTAATGGAGTGAAAATGTTTGTAGAACTCTGTAAAGGTTTAAAACAATGTTATTTTTAAACTGTGAAAGAATGCTTTAAAAATTGGCTTTGAAAACAAAGGTGGTGGGGCGCATCTTACTGTCCAAATTGTCCCCATTTTCCCTAGGACATTTGGGACAGTTGGGAAAAGAAAATTTTCCCCCTTCCTTAAGCTTGACAAGTTGTGAGAGATGAGTGGAGAGATGGGAGGATGAGAGAGAAAGGCTAGAGAACCCGGGAGACAAAATTTGTGGTCACATGATGAACCTAAGTAGGGGCTAGGAGTGGGGTCAATTTATTTTTGTCTAAAATTTCCCCACCATCGCAAAAATTTGGGACATTTAGGGAAGAAAAATGTGCCCAAGGGTTAGCATGAAAAAACTTAGCCAAATTTTCATCCATGGCCATTTAGCACTTAACAAGAAGATTTAGGGTCACATGAGGGTCCAAGGGCTACAAATAGGGGGTGGGGTGAATAATTTTGTCCCTATTATCCCAAATTTCCTATAAATTTGGAAAAATTGGGATAGTTGGGATAGTCGGGACACCAAAATGTGCCACCCATCAACCGGTGAAATTGACTAACTCCCAAAAACATGAAACCATTTTTCCCGGAGCTCCGGAAGGTATTTTCAGGAAAATATTTATATCATTTTTACTCCTAAGACAATTTTTCAAGATTAATGGGATTATTTTCAAGACCTAATTATACCTCATTCTCTAAAAAAAAACTTTTTATTTGGGACCATAAGGTGAGTCTACTAATATTGATGAAGCACCTGGATCTTGGGAAGAATTTGAAAGCTCCATCATGTAGAGGATTCTTTAAGATTTCAAAATATATATTTTTTCCTCTTGACTCATCCCAGAGCTCTTGGAATCCTCCATTGAATTTCAGGTTTATTTTTCCACTCTAAACTCCTTAAGCCTCCAAAACCCACTTTCATTGTTCTTGTTCCAAAACCTCTATAACTTTCATAAACTTTCCTAAACCTATTCCATTTAACTTAAAAATCCTCAATGACATCTCCATATGACTTTAGGCTTCTTGATTATCCTTGGAGGATGCATACATGTCCCGAAAAGGCTAAAGAATAGCCTTTCTAGGCTTACTAGAGATTTCAAATTTTAACAACATTCAATAGAATTGACTGAGTGACCTCATGACCACATCTCAGACACTTAGAAAGGTTTCTCATCACATTTTGAATTTTTTTAAGGATGGTAATATTATGACACAAAAGGTAAACTAATCCGGAGGGTGACTTAGGAGGGGCATCAAACAAATTTTTTGACACACAGGTAAAGTTGGCATGTTTTCAACTTGAACTTTGACCTTGCAAAAACACATGAAAAACATAGTGTGAATGATTTTTTTTATGTGATTTGTATTTGAAATAGGGATTCATGAGAACCAATGTCAAAAACAATGCACCACAATGAAGTTACACTCTGATGGTAACGTCAAGCTCTAACGCAATAAGCAAGATTCAAACAATGGAAAGAATATGCAAATAAGAAAACAGGTCTGCTCATACTCATAGATCACAAAAAAGTAAGTACAAATAGGGGTTTTGTGTAACCCCCATGCCTAAACAAGGAAAAAATATCAATGACGCCACTTACGCATATGACGCCACTAAAGGAGGAGTTACAATTCCAAATAAGGAATGTAACTCCTATGATGGACTAACGCAGATGAAAATGACAGATTCTATGACAGAATCTGAAACTTGTCATTTTACTTCCTAAGACCTATGACTCTCACAAGGCGAGATGACTCACCAGGTGATTTGGATGATGATTAGGCATGTCACACACACCAACACCCCCCTTCATCAAAGTCGAGGAAGAGGTCAAGGTAAGCCAAAACAGAAAAAAAGACTCCCCTAGACAAGTAAGAAATATGTGTCAATGGGGCCCGACAACTAAAGGCATGATAAGGTGCCCATATACAAACAACATCTTTCTGGAAAGAAGAAGAGGAGAAGAAGAGGGAGATGAGAAGGATGCAGAAGATGTCATGGATGAATCTGAACTCTACAACTCTAAGAAGTCTCCCAAAAGAATGTCGATCACAAGATCCTCTGCCTCTAGACTGAAGAAGAGTCATCCACACCGAACTATGTGCCTACCCTTAGGAAGAAAAAATGACGTGCTAGAATTCTACCCACACCACGAAGGAAACCGAAGGTAGTAGCACGAAGAACTATGATTCTAGTCCACAAAAGTGTGACATAGGTCTAGCAAGTGAGAGCCAAGGAACCAAAGGTAATGTCGCATGCGTAGAACTGTTAGAGTGAAGAAGGGGAACACCTGCATAAAGGATGTCCAACTTATGTGAAGGCAACAAAACATCCCCCACAACAGAAAATGGATCCATAAGCAAGGGTGGATCTATGAATGTCTTCGAAAAATTGGAAGTGGTAAGAGTCCTATAAGGGGTGTTAGAGTAGGTATTTACCTTAGCTCATGTTCACCTAGGTACTTTATTTACCTTTATTATATTTATTCTCACCCACTTATGTGTGTGGATATTTATTTTATCTTATTTAGATATTAGGAGATATTATCTAGTTATTAGGTATAGTTATTTCCTTGATCTATGGTATTGACTAGTTCTTTCCTTGATCTACTGTATTGACTAGATCCTCGATGTCTAGTTCTCTCCTAAATCTATGGTCTTGACTAGTTCTTTGATGACTAGTTATTTCCTTGATTTATGGCTTGATCTACGACCTTAACTGGTTCTTAGATTGTTATTCCTTTCCTATTTAAGCAAGGCACATTCTCAATGTATTGCATTGAGTTCCATAATAATATATGATATTGTTTCTCATTTGTTTGCAAAGGTTTTATGTAAAGTTATTCTAATGAATTTCTTTCATCTTATTGATCATGGTGTTTGATTAGCATCTGTGTTCTTAGCTTGGTACAATTTGGTTATCATTCTTTTCATGGTATCAGAGCTACATGACTTGCCATCACACCAAAAGCTCAAACTGATGGTGGAGAGGGATCTCATCGTGTTAATCAGTTGTTACGCCAATACCCTCCCGCACGATGGAGTCCAGTATACACCCAATCAGGCCCAATGGCATATTAAGAGGAAGTGACACCAGGAATTTCTCGGGAGGTCACCCATCCCAAAACTACTCTGGGGGCGGCGCGCTTAACTGCTTGGTATCAGAGCTGGAGATTGTTGTTGACATCCGTCTATAAGTTTTATTTTGCAAATAAATTATTTATGTATTCATATATTTGGGATTTGGTCGTATTTTGTTGCTACATGCATTTTTATGCAAAACAAAGGCTTCCATTAGATCTGGAAGGCCTAAAAACCCTAAGATCGACTATAAAATCGGCCAATTCTGGAGGCAGTCATTTTTGTGGTTTTTTTATTTTTGCAGAGAAACACACTGGATCACCTCGGGATTTGCGCCCATAAGAAAAGAAATCACGGGATTATTTTTTTGGGTCTGTTGTTTTTTTCAAGATCAGCACAGAGTAATTTTCTGTTGTGGCATATTTGTCTTGGTTTGTGCGAAGGAAGTTTTTCAGAACTTTTCTTTTTTGGCAGGGGTCCACGGATGCTGCACACGTTTTTTTTGCTATTTCGGGAAAATCCAAAGGTTGCTATTTTTGGCAATCAAGGTCACTGTCTACACAGTCCAAAAATAGTAAATTTTACCAGAAGTGGCAGTTGGATGTGAATTTCTTGAAAACACGCGACATCCCCCAAAATAGTAAGTTGTGCAATTTCGGCTGAGCCTGACGTCCTAAACTTTTGGGAGTTGCAGTTTGTACCTATCATGGATTCTGAGAATGATATGCTTTTCTCTGTAGTATGTGGACTTCAAGAGGTTATTGTAAAATTTGTGGAAGAAAATAGATCACTCAAGAAGCAAAATTCTCTTCTACAATCACTCATTCACAATAAGGATACAATAATACACTCCCTGCAAAACAAACTTGTTAGCCTACAGCATCACCATTATATTGTGGACAACCATATCCATGCTCTTAGTCCACTTGTAGTTGTTGCTCTTGTACGCACTGACATTGATCTGTCAGTCTTTGAGCCTGAGCCTACTTTTGATGCTTTTAAACCTGTGAGGCTTGTTACTACATGCTCTTCCACATTTGTGTCTATTACAGTACCACATGTTGTGTATCCTACTTCTTCTCAATTGCATGGCTTTTTTGAGAAGCATACCACTGCATTCAGATCTCACATGCTCTATTCTATGGGTCTCACTAACGGAGTCATTGGCAGACATTCACAGGGTATTGTTTCCTCTATTCCACATGTTAAGTGGAATTCTTGTCATGACATTGTTTTTCGAGCAGATACTTCATTGGGATCACACATTGACAGAGATCCTTTTTTTGTTCGCTCGACTCTTTCTGAGGATCATGAGCAACACATGAGTTATGCACCTTCACTCAGGATTGAGAAACCTGAGATTTCAGCTATTAGACATGATCAACCTGACACACATTCTGATGTTCTTTTGTATGCACCCATTGTGCATTTTGTACCAAGTCATATGCAGCCATCTTCTTCATCCATCTGTGTTGATTTGGGGTGGATATCTGATCACTCGTGGAGGTGACATAGGCATTCATTGAGAGGACTCTACAAGTGTGGCTCCTCCACCATTTGACCTCTTGTTCCACTTTATATACCTTATGCATTGTGATGCTTCTTGTTTTGAGCATTTTTCTTTAGCAGGTGTAGTGTATCTCTCTTGTTTGTTGAGAGATTTTGTATCTGTACTTTCGACACTTTTGGCATGTTGACAGTCTCTCTTATGGGGGAGCTATTCTGGTGGATCCCAGTGTTAGTTTTTCAGTGTTCGAGTAGTTTATTTTGGGTAACTCATATAGATTTGTAGCGTCACTCCACCCATTCAACAGTATGGGAGGGTGTGGTGTTGATCTTGCTTCTTCGAGTTTCGTGTCCTTTCCTTGTTGCTTTGGTTATTGTTCTTGGATCGTGGCACACCTATTTGCAGTAGTTGATCGAATTATGTTTGGTGTTTATTTTACACTTTTGACATCACTCTGTTGACAGTCTCCTTGTGTGGAGCTATCTTGGTGAAACCCAGTGTCAGTTGTTTTTGAGTTTTGTGATCGAGCAGTGGATTCAGACCACAGTGCACACCAAACTTCTTCAGCATTGTACGATTTTTTTGAGCTGAGTTTCTTGGGATGCCTTGGAGTAGGTCTTTACTCTCTTTACTTTGTTGTTACTAATTTTTGGTACCTTGTGGTGTCCCTTTTTTCCCAATTATTGTACATGAGTACCTCATCAGGCCTAGTTATCGGGACTCATATTGTGGACATGCCACTTCTATTTTGGCCCCTAGCTTCACTTGAGGGGGGGTGTTAGAGTAGGTATTTACCTTAGCTCATGTTCACCTAGGTACTTTATTTACCTTTATTGTATTTATCCTCACCCACTTATGTGTGTGGATATTTCTTTTATCTTATTTAGATATTAGGAGATATTATCTAGTTATTAGGTATAGTTATTTCCTTGATCTATGGTATTGACTAGTTCTTTCCTTGATCTATTGTATTGACTAGATCCTTGATGTCTAGTTCTCTCCTAAATCTATGGTCTTGACTAGTTATTTGATGACTAGTTATTTCCTTGATTTATGGCTTGATCTACGACCTTGACTGGTTCTTAGATTGTTATTCCTTGCCTATTTAAGCAAGGCCCATTCTCAATGTATTGCATTGAGTTCCATAATAATATATGATATTTTTTCTCATTTGTTTACAAAGGTTTTATGTAAAGTTATTCTGCCGAATTACTTTCATCTTATTAATCATGGTGTTTGATTAGCATCTGTGTCATTGGCTTGGTACAATCTAGTTATCATTCCTTTCAAGGGGCACTCCCAACAACGGAGATGATGAACTCCTCTGAAATACCTATAGATGGATGAGGAACCTATAGGGGCAAGAAATCAGCCATGAGAGCAATGTGCATGCATTAAGGGAAAAATGGCTCAAATCTCATACTCTATTACATTCCATTACTTAATATGAAAGGTGTACATATAGTAGTGGGGTGTGTAACTCTCCCACAAATATAGCTATCAAGAGGTGGGAGTTACATTCCCAGAATAGCTAGTCAAATGTAACTCCTATGACACTTTATGACACGTGTAAGGCCATAATGACACCCTAGGAAACCTAAGCATGGTGAATCACCTATGTGGAGGAATCCCATGTACTTAAGATATGTGCATGGTAAATACCCTACACCAACACTCCCCCTGAAGCATAGCTTAGGTGGACACATAGATGAAAACAAGGAGAAGTGGGTCCCGGAAACAAGCCTGATGAGGTACCCACGTACAAGAAACTCTCGAAAAGTGGAGTAAAAGGAGAAAACCCAGTGGGAAAAACTCCCCCCCCCCCAAAGAGAGACAAGTCCACTCTCTAATCTAAGAAATATGCCAAAGATGGGTCCCGACCATAGACAAGCCTGTAAAGGTACCCATGTACAAAGAGGCAATCTCTCATAAAGAAGAAGAAGAGAGAAGAATATGGAGACGAGAGGAATGCATAAGATGCCATGGACGAATATGAAATATGCATCTCTAGGAGGTCTCCCAGAAGAGTGTCGATCACAAGATCCTCTGCCTCTAGACTGAAGAAGAGCCACCTACACCGAACTATGTGCCTACCCTTAGGAAGGACAGTAATGACGTGTTGGAATTCTTCCCACTCCATGAAGGAAACCAAAGGTAGTAGCATGAAGAAATATGATTCTGGTCCACGAAAGTGTGACATAGGTCTAGCAAGTGAGCGCTAAGGAATCGAAGGTAATGCCACATGCATAGAAATTTCAAAGTGAAGAAGGGGAACACCTGTAGAAAGGATTTCCAACTAATGTGAAGGCAATAAAACATCCCCCACAATAGAAAATGGATCCACAAGCAAGGGTGGATCAATGAAGGTCTCTAGAAAAGTGGAAGTGGTAAGAGTCCCAGAAGGGTCACTCCTAACAATGGAGATGATGAACTCCTCTGAAATACATGTAGATGGATGAGGAACATGTAATACATCACAAGTGTACTCTGCGAAAAGACAACTAAGGTCAGGCAGATACTCATCCCAATGAGGGGGCTCAAAAAATAAAAGAGTGATGTTAGATAGGTATGAGTCATATAATGAAGGTAGAGGAGTGAAAGGGGCCTCACACACTAAAGGTGAAAAAGAGGTGGGTGTGATGACTGTATGAGACTGTATAGGAGACTGCTTGATATCTGATGAGATGTGGGATGTGTCAACACTTTCTGGAATAGTGAGAGAAGGACGAGAAAAGTATTCTACAGTACTCTCGACATCAGAACTAGGTGCACAATCCTCGTCATCAAAAGTAGAACCAAGCGATTTTGTGTCAGTGGAAGTGTCATCACACGAAGAAATATGTGTGGGTGGCCCTTCGTAAGAAAAATTATCGGTGAACTCACTTTCCTCCATGGATGCAAGATCAGCATAAGATCCATAACCAGATGAATGAGGATAAAAGTCTCCATAAAAATTCCAAATGAAGGTCCAAGCTCGAGTGCGCAGACTCTGTGAATTCTATTCGATGTTGAAGGTCCTCTGGTATAGTAAGAAAAAGAAGCTCGTATGTCATATCATTCTCGTTCAATCAATTTTGGTGATGAATGTGGGGTCAATAGGTTCAGGTGTCATCCCAAGAAGATGTGGTAACAAGTTGTACATAATGCAATGATCGAGTATTCCATTCTTCCATTGTAGGTAGTTTCCTGGTCCTAGTTGAACAACAGAGCGATGAAATTCAATGTCCATGATGAAAGGATCCTCCAAAGAATACAAGTTTAACCCCTCCCCTTTTTGTAGTAGTTTATACTTTAGTGCGTTGATTACAACCAGATGCGACTATGTGTCGAGAACCATTCTATCACTCACCTTGCAATCAGCGTAATAATGAGCAAGACTGGAGACAATAATCAAAGTTCATTGGGTGCAACAATTCAATACCGTAAGCAAGCACAAGAGTGAGGGAAAAAAAGAAGGGGAAGAGAAAGCCTTGTGAGAAATAGTGTCTCGCATCACACAAAAGAATCCCTTTGTTGTAAGACTGTGGCGGACGCGCTCACAAGTCCATAAGAAATAAAAGGGATAGAACAAAGCTCAAGATGATTTGAAATGAGTTGAATTAAGCAATAAAAAAACACCCTCAGAATGTGGCACTTTATAAAATAGTGTTTTTATAAAATTGATAATCCCAACATGTAGAGTGCAAAAAAACATGCAACTTTGACTGAATAAGTGCTCAAAACCAAGCAACGAGTCAATAGTTATAGCAAAAAATAATTTCCGCAACTTATGCAAAAATGCTAATAAGCCTGAAAATGGATTAAAAAATGCCCTAAACGCGTGCAAAAGGTGTCGTATGTATGCTCGTTGGAAATGGCATCAAATTTTAGATAGGTTTTGTTTTAATTGCGAGGGGGGGATTAGCCTCCTGCCAACCCCGGACCTCACCCTCCATCTTCGACACTCAAAGGAAGGTTGAATAAAACAAGTAAAATACCCAAAAAAAGGTTTTCAATGCCAATAATTGTTAGACACCTTAAAACATTTAAAGAGAGATGATTAACTAATAATCAATTCTAAAATGGATAGATATGACTTGAGCTAGGGCAGCGTTGACTGAGCTGCTTGAATTATATGGTAAACCCCTATGGATTGTGGCACCCGAGTTGAGTTGTTGGTAAACCAAAGGTGGAAGTGAATCTCCAACTAAGTCCACGTGTTGACCATAGCTACCATTTCAAGCTTATAATGGTTAGAGCTTCCGAGTGAGTTGGTTATAACCACGTCCCTAATGAACAGTCTGGTAGTGTTTTGACTAGTCCACGTGCCAGGGTGTAACCGTCCACTACATGAAGGTAGCATAGGTAGAGTTGAACATGGTTCGGGTCTGAGACAGTGAGCAGGGACAACCACGTGCCTATAGAATCCACCAATCAAAGCCACGTGTGTAGGATTGTAGAGTTGTCAATGAGCAAATGAAACGGGAGCCATTTTAATGCATGCACTCCCTAGTTGATCATTTTAGAACGCGGAAGCCATATGCCAAGGGAATGGGTTGAGCAGAACGTGCCTGGAATCATGTTGAAGACAAAAAATAGACCAAAAGGGGTTGAGTCGCTATCAAAAATGTTTTATTTGAGCTTCTTGTATCATTGAATGTAGAGATTGGTGTTCCAGTGGAGAAATGCACAAGGCACAAGCCAAGAACAGTAGGAGACACGAGTGCAGGGATAATGTAGAGTTCTATGGATATGTGAGCAGTTGAAGGAGACAATGAATCGAGCCAAACCACACACGTTCTAACTAGAAATATATCCCCTAGCCAAGGAAAAAAAATAGGAACATGGGAGCAACTAGCAGAGTCCACAGACATGTGAAACCAACGCTAAGAGTGCTTAAACAAGAACAAGAAGCTAAGGTAAGAGGTATCAATATCCAATACATGCAAAAAATTAATTCACTAGCACAAAAAAAAAAAAGCCTTCGAATCCAGAAAAAACATGCCCGGGCAACAGGTTCACCAATGCAAACGAGTCAACACACAGAAAAATCAAAAGCACAAGGAGTGGAAGTTAAAACACGAGTCAAGCAGTCCAAAGCATGAGTAATAACCAACCACGCAGAAAATGTCCATGCAATGGTTACCTCGAGACAGTAATGAACCATAGGTCCACGCCAAAGCAAAAACTGAGCTCACGAGAATAGAATCAATCACGAACTCGAGCAATATGATAAAGCAAACCAACTAAAATACCTCAAACTTGCCAACTTCTAAAACCTCAATATAAGGTTAGCAATACAATTCTAAAATAATAATAGAAAAAAATTACACAAGGAAAATAAGAAGAAACTAGAAGTAATAAACAACTTGATAAACGAAGAGTGCACGTTTTACCGAAACCAACCTCTGATACCATGAAAGAGGGATTTGCGAGAACGATGTCAAAAACAATGCACCACAATGAAATTGCACTCCAATGGTAACATCAAGCTCCAACACAATAAGAAAGATTCGAACAATGGAAAGAATATGCAAATAAGAAAACAGGTCTGTTCATACTCATGGATCGAAAAAAAAAAGGAAGTACAAATAGGGGTGTTGTGTAACCCCCATGCCTAAACAAGGAAAGAATATCAATGATGCCACTGACACATATGATGTGACTAATGCATATGACGCCACTAAAGGAGAAGTTACAATTCCAAATAAGGAATGTAACTCATATGACACACTGACGCAAATGACAATGACATATTCTATGACAGAATCTGACACTTGTCATTTGACTTCCTAAGACCTATGACTCTCGCAATGGCAAGATGACTCACCAGGTGATGTGGATGATGACTAGGAATGTCACACACACCAATAGTATTAACAACCACACTTATGTGTGGTAGTTAGTTTCTTGGTTGAGTTGTTGAAACAACTCACCATTTTAGGTAAGATACATATTACAAGTTTTATTTATCGTTGAGACTCCACAAAAATAGGATCCATGTATCCTATATAATTGTGATTTTTATTATGAATAAGTTATGATATTTTTATTATTGCATTGATTTCGTGTGAATCTCATACCAAATCTTCACCTCCCTTCACATTCCCCTTCGTAGGATCATCCTCAACAAATAAATTCATGAGACCCAAATTCACTCTCTTGAATTTTGTATGGAAAAACATGTTAACGCTCTCTAACATAAGCATCAGTATAATGTTTGCATCATAAAACAACAAAACAAACTTTTAACAGAACATAAGTTTGAGATCATAAATATAGTCTTGAAATTGGATGAAGTTAACAATAAAGAGGGAAAATATGCTCAAAATTGTGGGGTCCATACCTAGTTATATATTTCTTAGGACCAAGCACAGATTTCTTAAAAACCATTTAAGGCCATATCTTCAAGGAACTGAAAAATACTTCGTTCCTGAAAATGTAGTATGCCTAACCTTTCAAATCATACATCTTTTCTTATACATACATTTATTTTCTTCTCTTATTGCACCTAATTATATATTTTTATTCATAATTTTTTCATTCAGCATGTTTTTTTCTTATGGTTTATGTGCAAACATCTTATGTTAATTCTTATAGTATCATATATTTACATATTTTTGTTCCTTTGCTTCACCCTTATTTTTATATGCTAACTAGTTAGGTACCTAGTCTCCCAACTAGTCCTAATCCAGAGATAAAATCAGCAGGAAAAGTTTCCCTAAATCTCCTAAGATCATTACATTATGGTAGAAGGCTTTGAAGGCTTTGAGATATTTCTAGTGCCTATTTGAACGCACAAAACGGATACCATATGCTCCAGATGCAGTCTGTGCAAGAACAATATTTTCACGGGGCAGAGCAGGGCACAGTAATGCAAAGTTTGGGAACGTTGTGCAACATAGAAACACGTGTCATATTGAAGTCAGAATTATCTCATAGAAAAAAGAGAACATGGATAATTTCAGTCTTCGTCGGCCAACAAAAGAGTTTTCTCAACAATGAGCACAGGCAGGCTTGGATTTTGCAAGGCGTTTGGACGTTTTTAGTCATTTTAGATGTCAAAATACAGCCACTTTTAAAATATGACCGTCATAATTGACATGTGTAAAATATGATTTAAACGTCAAAATGACATGTATATTACAAATTTAACCGTCAATATATATATATATAAAGAAAGCTAATAAATTAAATATATATATATTTTTTAGATTCATGAAAAATACAATAAAAATAGAAATTTTCATATATAAAGAGAATAAAAATAATAAAGTCTTAATATCTTATTAATGATTATGAATTAGAAACATCTATTAATTTTGATTTTCAATTAATTTTGTTTGATTTCCTTTTTTAGTTTGATTTGATATTTTGTTTAGCTTTTTCTATTGATTTTTTATTTGTAATTGTTTGTTTTATTGTTATTTGTTTGATTTTTTACAAATAAAGATTGAAAACTACAGTTATTGCAATAAATGTGAAATTTGAGAACCTACACTCATTTTATAATTATTTATTTTAAGTTAATTTTAGAAAGTCATATAAATTTATTGTTTCAATTTTGTGAAAGTAAAATTGCACTCAATTTTTGTATTTTATAATAGTTATTATAAAAAAATATTTGACGTGCATATTATATTTTGAATGTCAAATGACATCCATATAATTTTTTAGACCGTCAAGGAAAATTATTGTGACACGTAACATTAAACGTCAAAATCCAGCACTAAGCACAGGTGATTGACCGGGAAAAATGGATTGACGGCAAGCTCAGTGGCCAACTTGGGAAGCTTAGTGAGAAAATTGGATAGCTTGGTGAATAGCTTGGTGGGGTGACTGGTGACTAACTCGACCAGCTTGAAGGAAAGATCGAGGTAACTCACTCAGTGGTCAGCTCAGCTAGCTCGGGCGAATAAGGATGGCAGCGGATGATTTGGGCTCGCTAATCCCACATGTGACTCCAGATAGTAATGTGGATAATCATCTTAAGTTGTGGACTCGAGATCGGTAGGAAATTTGGCATCGACGCAGCGCGACAGATGATTCGCAACTCGGTGGATGGGTGTGGACGTTTCAAAATGAGTCAAGCGGATTTGGCAGTGTCGGGTCGACACAGACATGGCACACGGGAAGAAGGGTCGCTAGGGAAACATGACAGTGAAGGACTCACATTCGTGGATGAGTCAATAAGGGGTGGTGGTCACAGTAAATACAAAACCAAATGCAATAAGGATGGGGCAGGATTCAAACCCTGCACATGTCACTTCCTACTTGGCAGGCCTAACTAGCTCGGCCAACTGAGTTAGTTGGCAATGAAATGGAGGATAAGCCATTTAACCAAGGAATTCGGGATGATTTGGGGTATATAAACCCCATCCCCCATTCATTCAACACATACACTCTCAAGCTCAATTACAAAGCCGAGAGAGAAGAAAGGATTATTAAAGAGTGAGAGAGGAATTAAAAGACCAATTTTTAAAAAAATAGGCATGAAGAATTGAGAAGACCTATATTGTTATATTCAATGGTGAAAACATTTTTCCAGTTTACAGATCTAGTTTGGTATCATATTTGGTTATTGGTTATTACCTGTGTTATCTCATTATTAAAGTGCAATGGACCTACACCAATTATTTTAGTGGCTCGTGGTGCTCACTATTATGTACACTATGCTACGAATGGTGATGTCTTAACATCAGGACTAGACACACAGCATTACAGAATTAAAAATGCACTTAGAGGATGTGGATGCTCAACAGCGTTCACAAGATTAATAAATTTTTGAGCTACAAATGAGCATTAACTCCTTACCTGCTAAGGTGGTGGACAAGTGCCAACAAAGGAAGCATCATAGAGAGAGTTCACCACCCCCCATCTAGGCTAGTCTGTAGCAATTACTCTAAGAGCGGACATGATGAGGAGCATTTTTGGTTGAGGAATTCATATTGGGAACCTCATTGGTTCTAGAGGAGGAATGCAGCCAAAGAAAATACTCTTAGTACCCCCACTGCAAGTCTGTAGGAAGAACCCTTGTGACATAAGAGAACACCATCTGGACATCTTGGCCATGTTTTGCGATCAGCAAGGATTTCTAAACAAAGTGTTACCACCATTTTTGAAGGACACCCTATGCAAAAAAAATTTGATTGGGACATCAGAACAAGTTATGTGACCATTGATGTGGTACGTCATCTTGGCTTACCTACTACGCCTCTACCTTGTGCCAAAACATACAACACACAAGACGGTTGTGTCCTAGGTATAGCAACTCGATATTTCACCTTGTGATACATTATTAGAGGGTATTTTTTAGACATTATGAATCTCAACATAATTCCATTAGAGATGGATGATATTTTCTTGGGAAACATATACCTCACCGCTCATTAGGCATTCATCACAAATGAAGGAAATGGCCTCGAACTTTGATTGAATCATGCCCTGATTGTCAAGTTCAATATGAGTTGATTTATGCGACCAGAAAACTAATACTTAAGTGATTCAGTCGACTCATATATACAAATATACCAACCTAGACCATATGACATACATGATCGATAGAGCACCCAGTGAAGCAGGAAGGTCCACATCGAAGATTCAAGTATTGATAGGGAATATAGGTGACAAATAAAGTAGTCATCTATTGTTGTATCTATTTTGAGCAGTTTGGGTTTTCTAATAAAAATAAAGGAATGTATACCCATATCTTACATGCTCTTATTTGTAATAAAATAAAGACCCATTTAGGTATTATTTGTATTGATATACTCATAATTGTAAGACCCTTTGCAAGGGAAAAAAAAAATGTTATAGTATATCAAATTTTAATTTTTGCCTAAGTTTTACAAGCACAACAAGAAACTAGTGTCATACTCTACAGTACAGTATAACCGTGCAAAGAAGATGATGAGGATTGGAACCACCAAGCTAGGAGACTCTTCATGATAGGATTATCATGCCTAGTATGTTGTTGCGAAAATTGGTAATCAAAGCTCTATTTTTGAGTCCTCCTGAGTGCTAGACGGATATTATCAATTCCGATTTGGCATCGAAGTGGTACAATAGAAGGAAATGGGCCCAAGTGCCACAAGTCTCATGGATCAAACCAATTTTTTGATTAACAAAGTATCAGTTCGAATTCCATCATGTTAGCTGCAAAGATATCTTTAAGACAACACAAAGTTTTTGGATCCAAAAGAAGATAAAAGGAAGCTTTTGGGGACAAAAAAGCCTCCTAGTGGGTAGGTGTAATCCGAAGATCAAATCAGTGGGAAAAGTTTCCTTAAACCTCCTAGAATCATTATAGTACGGTAGAAGGCTTCGAGATCTTTACAGTTCCTATCGGAATGCATAAAATGGATATTTTACAATCCAGATGCAGTCCGTGCAGGAACAAGATGTTCATGGGACAAAGCAGGGCATAGTGATGCAAAGGTTGGGCACGTTGCAGAACACGAGAAACATTTTGTCTTGACATCAGAAGTGGCTCAGAGAAAAAATATAACATGGATAATTACCACTGGTCTTTGATGGTTGATAAAACAATTTTCTCAACACCAAGCATAAGTGATTGACCAGGAAAAATGACTTGATAGCCAACTAAGTGGCCAACTTGGCTAGCTCGATGAGAAACTTGACCAGCACAGTGGGCAGCTCGACATGGTGACTAGTGGCCAATTCAGCGTGCTCAAAGGATGGATCGAGGTAACTTTCTCACATATTTCTCAGTGGCCAACTCAGACAGATAAGGATGGGAGTGGAGGATTCTGGTTCGCTAACCCCAGGGGTGGCTCAGACATTAATGTGAATAATTGGCTTGGGTGGTGGACTCAGGCTCGGTAGGTGAGATGGCATTGATGTGGAATAACGGA
The DNA here is from genome assembly GCA_019776745.2 of Taxus chinensis. Lineage (NCBI taxonomy): Eukaryota > Viridiplantae > Streptophyta > Pinopsida > Cupressales > Taxaceae > Taxus > Taxus chinensis. Next base: position 768,348,280 of record CM034148.1, on the reverse strand, counting down.
TGAATCGTAACTCGGTGAATGGGTATAAATCTGGAAATGATGATTCAGGTGGACACGGAAGTGTGGGGTTGACACGAACGAGACAAGTGAGAAGCAGGGTCATTGGGAAAATGTGGCAGTGAAGGAATCATGGTCATGGATGAGTCGACAAGTGAAGGGCGGTCAAACCAATGACGATCACAGAAAATCTAAAACCAAATATGACGAGGATGAGGCGGGATTCAAACCCTACACCCGTCACTTCCTACCCAGCAGGCCTAACCAACTCAGCCAACTAAGTTGGTTGGAAATTAAATGGCAGATAATCCATTTAACCAAGGAATTTGGGTTGAGTTAGGGTATATAAATCCCCCTCCCCCATTCATTCAACACACACACACTCAAGCTCAATTCCCAAGCCGAGAGAGAAGAGAGGATTATTGAGTGAGAGAGGAATTAAAAGACCTATTTTTTAATAGGAACTTTTAAATGAGTTTTAATTATTATTAAACCCTCTATGTGATTGTAGAGATAATTTTTATACCTAGTATTCTTGTTTGGAGTCCAAGGTTGGTCGCGGAGCTAAAGGAGTATATCACTCACTAGAGAAGCATACTAGAGCTCTAATTCTCAACGTTGGGCATTGATCGACCAAGTTGGTGTTCCTTGGAGGTCACGGAGAGGATCAAATATTGATCTTGATGACATCATCCGACTTAGCTATGCTCATAGGAGTGGAAATCAACATTAGGTTTCTATCCAGGAAACAAGGCTAGAGTATTGTACAGGCTTCCAAGACCATTCTGGGTTCTTTCGGACCGATTGGCACTAGGTTCATGTTGTACTAGCACATTCATTATAACATTCCAAGTTCCTATATTGTACTTGTAGTCAAATTTTTATAATGAATTGGTTCAGATATTTGTGAAGCCAGAGACGTAGGCATTTTCCAAACTCTGTTAACAACTCGGTGCAGTGTCTTTCAATTTTTCATTGCAATTTTATTAATTTGATTAAATATTTGGGGTAAAATCATAAAAATAATAATCTTCCCATAGGGGTTCGTTGGTCAAGGAAACATTTTGGCCAGTTTACAGATCAAGTCCCTTACATCCTTTTATGATCCTATATTTTATAAGCCAGTTAGTATGAATATTGTAGGTACCCCTTACCATCCTATATTTCTATTAGTTCATTTGATACCTTTTCACATCTTATACCTTTCATGTGTATCCTATTAATATGATCATTAGTTTAGTATTTAAGTTTCCCAACTAGCACAATCTAATTTAGGTTTATCGATTTGTTTCCCAGCTAGACTATTAGGTTTGTCGATATTTTTCTTGACTAATAGCATCTACTAGGGTTTATATATTTTTAACCTAATTTTACTAACCTTTTGGTTTTTTTATTTGATTATGTATTTTCACCTTTAAGGTATTCTCGACCATTTTGATTGGCACCAGGTTCATGTTGTATTGGCACATTCATTATAGCATTCCAATTTCCTATATTGTACTTGTAGTCAAATTTTTATAATGAATTGGTTTAGATATTTGTGAAGCCAAGGACGTAGGAATTTTCCAGACTCCATTAACAACTCGGTATAGTGTCTTTCAATTTTTCATTGCAATTTTATTAATTTGATTAAATATTTGGGGTAAAATTATAAAAATAATAATCTTCCTATAGGGGTCCGTTGGTCAAGGAAACATTTTGGTCAGTTTACAGATTAAGTCCCTTACATCCTTTTATGATCCTACATTTTATAGGCTAGTTAGTATGAATATTGTAGGTACCCCTTACCATCCTATATTTCTATTAGTTCATTTGATACCTTTTCACATCTTATACCTTTCATGTGTACCCTATTAATATGATCGTTAGTTTAGTATTTAAGTTTCCCAACTAGCACAATCTAATTTGGGTTTATAGATTTGTTTCCCAACTAGACTATTAGGTTTGTCGATATTTTTCTTGACTAATAGCATCTACCAGGGTTTATATATTTGTAACCTAATTTTACTAGCCTTTTGGTTTTTTGATTTGATCATGTATTTTCACCTTTAGGGTATTCTCAACCATTTTGATTGGCATCAGGTTCATGTTGTACTGGCACGTTCATTATAGCATTCCAAGTTCCTATATTGTACTTGTAGTCAAATTTTTATAATGAATTGGTTCAAATATTTGTGAAGCCAGACATGCAGGCATTTTCCAAACTCTGTTAACAACTCGGTGTAGTGTCTTTCAATTTTTCATTGCAATTTTATTAATTTGATTAATTATTTGGGGTAAAATCATAAAAATAATAATCTTCCTATAGGGGTCTGTTGGTCAAGGAAACATTTTGGCCAGTTTACAGATCAAGTCCCTTACATCCTTTTATGATCCTACATTTTATAGGCTAGTTAGTATGAATATTGTAGGTACCCCTTACCATCCTATATTTCTATTAGTTCATTTGATACCTTTTCACATCTTATACCTTTCATGTGTATCCTATTAATATGATTTTTAGTTTAGTATTTAAGTTTCCCAACTAGCACAATCTAATTTGGGTTTATAGATTTGTTTCCCAGCTAGACAATTAGGTTTTTCGATATTTTTCTTGACTAATAGCATCTACCAGGGTTTATATATTTGTAACCTAATTTTACTGGCCTTTTGGTTTTTTGATTTAATCATGTATTTTCACCTTTAGGGTATTCTCAACCATTGTGATCATTTACGTTTAGTGTCTACCTTAGCTACACATCCTCTAAAAAAGGAATAGTAATGGTCAAGAGTGTCTTTTTTTCTACTTGATTCAGTCACTCTTTTTATAGATCAACTCTTATAGTCTAACTATCTACTTGTCTTTCATCCACATTTTACCTTCTCTCATGATGAAAGTAAAAAATATGTCCATCATTGTATCATACATTTTCACCATGCTTGGGGTATTTCAAGTAATAGCTCATTATCTACCTTTTTATTACACACTTCTTATCATACTCACCATGGTCGTCATCAAGATAGCACTCTTTTCTACAATGCATTTCTAGGAGTATTTCAGCATCATTATTTGTAGTTCCTTATAGAATATTGGTGTTATCTCTCTTTTGTTAGTAATATTTCATACCCATTATTATCCTCTTTCCAAATCCACACGAAGGTGGAAAAGTAAACTCCAAACTAATAAAATTAAAATCCATGTTATCAAAGAAAAATTCAGTAAAAGGTAATTATTACAAGAAACAAAAGTCAATCACAATAAAAAAAATGTGATATAGCCATATTTAAAAGATTTTCTACCTTAGTTGAAATCTCAAAGTCCAAAATTTTCCTTATAGAGCTTGAGATTTTTTGGGGTGCTCAAGATTTTTGGACTGGAATAAGAGGTCGCATATTTATCATCAAGTGCCCATGTCTTTGTATGTTAGTACCTAGTCCTCATAGTACGCCTATAATTCCTCAAGTGAGGTCTTGAGGATAAGGAAAATTGTCATTGGGAGGTAGGATACATATTTACTTTTATAGCATACATTGGATATCATTATACTTCACCAGTTTGTCTTCACTTATGCCTACATATTCAGGACTCTCCACTCCTTGATGATCAAAAATTATAGTCTTTGTCATTTGATTAGCATGTCTTAATTCTCATAAAAAAATATTTTTTCTTTGTCACACCTATTTTTCCTACCTTTCACATCAATTATATCCCCTTGATAGACATGTTAAATCATAACTCCTTCCCATCTCCTTTATATCCTTATCTCTGTATTTTTTTAGCATGTTAACATTCTAACATGAATTAGGTTTTAAATATATTCATGTCTTTCAGCCATACTTGAATATCTTCTACATCTCTTATCTTTCACAATGTACTCTCTCAATCATTCTTGTCCACCTCTCTCAATTTTTTCTTGGTTTCCTTAGGGATTCTAATTGTTCCATCCTAGTGACTTATTATTTTTAGGATTGTTGATGCAGGGGCATCTTGGGACATAGGAAAAATTTCACTGGATAAGGAAGGTATGCGTGAGAATTGGGAGAGGTGTAGGAGAAAGAAAAGGAGATTGCATGGAAGACACACGGAAGAATAAGAGAATCTTCCATAAGAAGAGAAAGGTCACAAGATAAAGTGACAAGGATAGAAAGTGAAGTGTCATGAAGCCACACACATAGAGGCATGTGCAGAAGAAAATGAAATAAGGTAAAATATGACACATGAGACAGATTTTTTTAGGAAAAGAAATAAGGTCAAAAGAATTAGGTGATTTAATCAAAGCTGAATTAAATCTAATATTTTAGAGTAACTAAGATAAAATATAGTGAAATATATATGCTAAGAACTCAAGTGATGCAAGAATATAAGTAAATGGGAGAGATAAATGACTTAGTAGATTTCTATGTGATCTATAGCTAGTCAGGACTGTGTATATGCTTGATCTGGTAGGAAATGATGTCACATGAGCTTGCTTAAGAGATATGGCACTCTACACTGATCTGGACAAGGGTGACCACAAGAGGATATGAGGTTCCTGGGCACCGGTGACTGGTTATGGGCTCTAGTGATTGTGCAAACGGTCAAGATCTACTTTCTTCTATGTCATTAGGGTATCACTACTAATTCTTGTTGATCACCTTATATTCACTCTTTGATCACCAAAAGCACCTATAACCTAGAAATAAAACCCTAACTACTTGCACAAGATCACAAACACATCAAATCTAAATAAAATATGAAATATGTGCAGTCAAACTGACCCCGATTGTCACCTAAAGAGTGAATTTATGACCGAGCGGTACACTACATTCCAGAATCCACGCCGTTTTGTGTGTTTGTGTGTAAAATAGTGTCCTTAGCTTTCCCTCACGCCAATGATGCCAAGATAATGGGTTGTAGCTAGATTAGATACAAATGCATGGTATGGATTTTAGCACTTCCCCTTCATATGCACTGTATACATCCAAAAAAATACAGTCCCTTTGATGATAATGATAGTATATAGATGTGATTACCCCTTAGAATTTCCATCTAAAATAATAGTGTGTATGTTTTGTATATATATGGATCTCTTTGTTTGAATTTTGACACTAGTGATATGTAATTGTCGACTATGAGCTCGGGATAAGGATAAGAAAACTAAAAAAGGCTAAACAGTGAATGTCAAAATAAGTAAAAAGAATAAACAAGATAGGAGTGCCCAGAATGGACATAGGCATTTGGGCGCTGGTGTATAAAATGGGCACTGGTGTCCTGGAATAAATAATGACATGTGTGAAAGGAAAAATAGATAGGGATCCCTGTGACCTAACCAAAACTAGGTGCATAAATTACAGACATAGGAGAGAGAATTAGATATCAAAGGTAATGGTGCCAATAAGAGGAGGTGTGGTGATAGGAAGTGTGTAAGCAAGAGGCTTATGAATCCAATGAGGTGTTGTAGCAATGTGTGAGGGATGAGAGGATGTAATTATAGGTGGATTAACTAGAAGACACGGATGGATGATGGCCTTGGGAGGTGGGTGGATAACATTTGACAGAGGTGAAGGAGACAAGTGAACAATTGTAGAAGCTTGTGTATGTGAGATAGGAGATAGAGAGCATTCACAAGGGTGAGAGCAGAATGAAATGACACCTTTGTCTTCTAATTTTTATAAGAGATCATGGAGAGCACAACATTCATTATCACGGTGGCCATTGATGTTGGTGGAAATTACAGAAAGGGTGGTCACGATGGCGGTTGCAAACCAGTGAGGTGGATGATGTTGGTTAGAAGGTAGACAAATGAGCCACTTATCAATTAATGTTTGTGTTGGTTCCTCAAACGTGCACCCGCATCTCGAATCTCAGAAGGTCCCGAGGTGTTTGAGACCACAATGGAACCGTCCCCAAGTTGTGGGACCTTGCAGGCTTGGGAAGGATCTCCGAATAAGGTATGTTCCTCTATCTATTTCTACTACTACCACTACTCCTGGTGCTAAAAGGAGAAACTAAGCTAATAATGCCATGGGACCAAGGATAGGAGGATAACATGGAAGGAAACTACACTAAAAGGTGATAGCACCAGAAAAGAGGGATGAACACTATCTGTTCTGAGTGAGAATGACAAGGAATGCGTGAAAGGAGGCTAGGCATGAGTAGCTCTATGAAACACGCATTGACCAAATCATTCTCATGGAACACAACTAAATATGGAACTGTAGGGGACCTGAAGTAGCACAGCCAGCACACAACGCAAAAGAAAAGGAAAGAAGAAGGAATGCAAACACATTAGGAAAAGAGAATAGTCATAAAACGAAGTAATAAGAAAAGGAAAGAAGAAGGAATGCAAACACAATAGGACAGATAATAGTCACAAAACGATACTTCTATTACTTCTAGAAATGCACAGAGCTGTTATAATGATGAAGGAGGCCTATATCCACATGTAAGAGCCAAACATAGAGGTTTACAACTCAAAATACATAAAATATGGAGTCCTTGGCAAAACATGTAAGGATACAAAAGTGTCCAACATAAAAAATTGAGCCTTGCTCTTACATCTATAGATGAATCCATGGAGGAAGAGGTGAAAAAGGAGGGAAAACCTGAATTTGAAACACAACCACCAACAAGAAGCATTCAATGCCTGCAAATCCACCTGGAGGAGAGTGGATCATATCAAATCGGGTGGTTTGGAGAAATTAGATTTGCTCATAAATGTTTAAAAGGGATGTTTTTTTTTTCTCACCTACTAGATCTGCTAGAATTTGAATTTGAATTTTTGGCACTGTTAGTTGAGTGTCAGTAGCTTTCTAACAATACCAAGCGCGCGCCAATTCCGAGCTTTGTAGCAAACGATACAATTTTTAGAAGATTTCAGAGTTGTCGGCACACGTAAAACACATGGCGCGTGTAGATTGGCTGAGATGATGGCCAACTTTGTAAATACTTTTCATTTCTGCCACCTGTCGCTTACTGAATTTGTTGCAAGGATTCGGAACCCTGTTGGCACGCTTTGACTGATTGCACGCAACACACTTAGGCATGTCCAAAGATGATATGGAATAGAAGGGTGGGGGGAAAGATCACACAGAGAAAATAGAGGAAGGCGCAAAGGGGGCGCGCGTTATGCACGTAGAGAGATGAGGAAAATTGGTGAGCATAGAACATATGGTTAAGGTTGTAACTATTACAAGGTAATGGGTGTGACGCGTGAAGGGCCAAGGACTTAGCAAGTAAGTGCACGGCCACATACGAAGGGAAGAAGTCCTAACTAAGAAGAAGGTGAATGCAACGGGAGATGGGAGTAAGGGAAAGGTGGGAGGAGAGAAAGGAAAGGGGCGCGCAGGGAAGCTGTGGCCAACAGAATGTGTCAAATGATCTTGAGCGCGCACAATATTGCAATGAATATCTTAGAGCCAAAATATGTATGCAAGTTACCCAAATCGCTAGGAGAGCTATTTGGATAACAGTTTGCAAGACATCGTGTGGTTTAGCAATAGGTGATAAGTGCAATGGTTCACGAGTGGGAGATGCAAAAGGACTTAGGTGAATGCCGACACAGTGGAGGGGAAGGAAGATTATTTTGCAGAGGAAAAGATGGGGATCGTGTAGGAGGGTCAATAGATGGAAGAGGGGAAGACTTGGTAGGTATAGGAGGAAAAGAATAATTATAATAAGGTGTTAAGACATTATACACAATACGGTCCTTTTCTAGATCAATGACTTTATATCACAAAAGAGTAAATGATTCGCATGGATCATATAATAGTTTTTCCTTTAAGGGAGGAATTACACAACGAAAATAAATAAATTACATTTCTAAATCAATATGCTGAATAAATAACTGATGCATACAAGAATTGAATCATAAAATGTAATCTACAATTGATTCATTTATTTCCTTGATACAGAGAAGGCAAGCATTCATAGGTAACTTTAAGAACATTATTAGAAATGAACTGTCTAATAAAATCATCCTCTATATCATAATAAGTACTAATGGATTCATAAGGCAAATGAGTTGTACCATTGGAGATCATGATCAACAAGACTGTGACAAAATTATTTGAGTAACAAGTGATCATTGGAATGAGAACCCATGGCTAAATGATCCGAAAATATTTGGTTAAATTTTCACTAACCTCGGACCCCTATAGGCTATTAGTTTTTTTTGGAAAAATTACTCCGATTAAAAATTCAACTTATGAATTAATACATATTAAATAACTACCACAATACAAAACACAACGTTGATAACAGAGTTTTAGAAATAGCCTACGTCTTCGGGTTCATAATCAAACTGATATATTATCTACTTCAATGATTGCAATTCTAATACAAAACTAAAATTTAAGTATGACAAACATAATACAATATGGAACAAGAACCTTATCACAACCACCAATACACTTTCTAGCTTATGAAGTTGGTTCAATCCCAGTGCTCTCCTCCATTTCACAAAGTCCTATGGAAACTCAATCAGTCTTCCAGACACTAGTACGACACCCTATAGAAATCCAAGTCAATCCTCCAGGTTCTACAGAATGAAGTGTGGTGCTATGGGCCTATTGGGTGGTATTGAATAACTCCCTATAACAATAATGTGCTTATAAAAATAATAGGTCACTATTACAATAAATTCCTAAAATAATATTAGGACTTCCACAACTAATGCCTTTTAAAAGGCTCCTTCACTCCCTATGGGATTTTCCTACTCCTTCGAGTTCTTAAGAATGAGCTATGGTTGTTTCTTGTGGAGAGGGGTTAAACCCCTTTATATAGTGGGTTGGGCCCCAAATTCCTTACATAAATGGCCTATCGGTTAATCTAATATTGACCCGCCAAGTTAGACTGGTTGGTTGGTCACTGGAGATATGAGGAAGTTGGTTTCGGGGTCGAATCCCTTTCCCTCGCCTTGCTTTATTTCCTCGGCCATTGAACATCCCAACCGAGTCCACCTCGTTGTGTCGCGATCCATCTAAATCACCTGATGGGGTCCCTGTTGCCACCATGTCCTCATTGTGTCTCCATGTGATCATCCTCGACCACACCACATCCCCTGCAAACTGGCTCCCTTACAATATCCATGTCATGTAAACCATTGTCACCTTCGTCTTTCGAGCTATCCTGATAGTTCCCTGTGTTTCCTTATCCACCATGTTGTGGATAATCCCACATTAATCGAGGAACAAATAGATAAAGCCTTTAAAATTCTTTAAAGTTAGATATTAATATGTGGCTTTCGGCCACACCTCCACTTTTTCTGGCTAACCTAATAAGTGACAACTCATTGAGTTAAGGGGTAGCTCACCTTGCCAATGTGATCTCACCAAGGCAATACATAACCTGATACATTGCTCGGCAGTGCATAAATCTAACTCACCAATGCATAACTCGCCAATCAACTCGTCGCATAACTCGATCCTTGGCTCGATGGTAACTTGATGCATAACTCACCCAAGTTGACTTAAAGAAGTGGTGGCAGGCCATGTGGTGGCCTGATGACCCACCACATGGCTAAATTTTTTTCTCTCGATCATACCTGAAGATGATTTTACACGAGTTTTGAAGATTGGAGGATTAAAATATCACTCTATACTCATCACCTTCATATGATCTTATATTTCGCCACTTGTCCTCTAATATGTCCTCTAGATCATACCTCCCCAATGGGAAAGAATTTTTATCCCAAAAATCTTATGTTCTCTGCTTCGGGACTTGGAACTTTAGCACTTTTTGTGAAGAGATCTCTACAACTAATACCGTGGTCTCTGAACTACTACTTCATTACTGACATTTGGTTCAATCTTTGGAGCCTATGGGTTATGGGTCAACTATCTTCTCCTACACCAACAATACCTCTAGAAGACCTCCATGCCTCCATTGCACGAGGCTAAACCTTCTTCCAGAAACCTTAACACTTCCGTTGTATGGTGCTAAGTCTCTGGATATGTTCAGACAACAATGATTCATCTTCACTTTGTAACATAGCTCCTAGCCCCAAGTTGTTTCCGTAGAATCTGAACTAGTCCCAAGGAAGCTACATACTACGCAAATCTATGACTAATCTTATGTATGTTGTTGATGATGACTTCCTCCACTCTGTATGGAAAAAATACACCTCTTCATAGAGTCATGTTGGTCTAGGGTCACCAACAAACTCATTAGATATGACCCTTATCCGTAGTAAACGATCTTGCAATACGTCCAATGTACTAAGGATTTGAGCTTTAGTGCTTCTGTGGTGCTTCACATCCCTCAGCTCTATGGCGTCTCTAGGCTCTAACTTGAGAATACTTGCGATCGATGAGATCCCGAACAAGGTGTCTGTATGAAACCTTTAAAAATTGATATTTACAATATGGGGTTAGTACCTTATAACTTTCCCTTACAGTGGGTCTTACAATATAAGTATAATTACACATAATTTTTCCCAAAATTGGGATTTCATTTTATTGATAAAAATTAGCATGGGTATACTTTATTTTATTGAACCAAAAATAATGTTTAGAAATGGATACAATAATAAACTATATTTATTAACCACCTAAATTCTACAGTTGATACTTGAACCTGGTGTAGACCTGACTGCATCAAGGATGTATCTATCGGTCCTGAACATTGTCTACTTCTTCAGGATGCTCCCCTGGCAAGTATAAGTTAGATGACTCACTATTGTATCCATTGTCGGGTCTCGTAACCCAACCAGTACCAAAACTCCACCATTAGTCCATGGTGTAGTTCAAATCCAGTTCCTCCGTCTATGAAATGTTCCTGATGTGCCACGAGATAAAAACTCCCAAGGATTGTCTCGTTCATCTCTATAGGGATGATATCGATATGTAACATGTCTGATAATTTTCCTCCTATAATGTACCTAAAGTCACAATAGTGTGTTGTAACTCCTCATACACATCCATCTCTAGTGTCATGTGTTTTGGCACGAGGAAGTGGTATGTAGGACAGCTTTAGTCTGTGGGCCAGATCTTCTGTCACATAGCCAGCTCCAATGCTCCAGTCGAAGAAAAATTTCACTCTTTGTCCTTCTACAACTATTCAATCCTTCTATCTGGTAACATTTGTTGATCGCAACACCAAGTCTGGAACTTCTGCCACTTCCCTTTGTTGTCGTACAAGTATAGTCATTTTTCCATATTAAGTTTCACTAAGCTCTACAAGATCCTTACCCTTGTTAGCCTTGGTACTATACCAATGAGGTTTAATCTCAGGGTGTAACCTCTAGCAATGCTCAGCATCATGTCCATCCTTTCCACAATGGTTGCACCTGATCTACTCTGGTGTGGGTGGACTAGCTAGGCGTCATTTCCATAGATTACTTGCTTTAGCTACAATTTTTGGTAAAGCATATATCCTTCTTTAAAGCTCTACAAGATGTCAATTTTGATGACACTGACGTTCTCAAACATTAGTAAGATGTGTTTTCAGTTCTACAATCTGACGATTTTTTGCAAGTGACGAGTCACCACCATTCGGGTCATCATGTCGATCAAGGTCAGTACCACTGGTCATTGAAGAAACAAGTACAAATCCATAGCTTGTACTTAGCAACACCTAAAATAAACAACTCTTATACTAACTTGATCTGAAAATATTTGGTCAAATTTTAACTAACCTTGGACCCCTATAGGCTATTAGTATTTTCTGACAAAATTACTCCATTTAAAAATTCAACTTATGAAGTAATGGACAGCAAATAACTACCACAGTGCAAAACACAACATTGATAACAGAGTTCAGCAATAGCCTACGTCTTCGGGTTCGTAATCAAACCAATATATTATCTACTTCAATGATTTCAATTCTAATACAAAACTACACTTGAAGTATGATAAACAGAATACAATAGGGAAAAAGAACATTATCACATCCACCAGTACACTTTCCATCTTATGAATTTTGTTCAATCCTAGTGCTCTCCTCCACTGCACAAAGTCTTATGGAAACTTGATCTGTCTTCCAGAAGCTAGTACGACGTCCTATGGTAATCCAGGTCGATCCTCCAGACTCTACAGAATGAAGTAGGGTGTCATGGGCCTATTAGGTAGTATTGAATAACTCCCAATAACGATAATGTGCCTATAAAAATAATAGGTCACTATTATAATAAATGCCTAAAATAATATTAGGACTTCCTACAACTAATGTCTTTTAAAAGGCTCCTTCACTCCCTATGGGCTCTACCTAATCCTTTGAGCTCTTAACAATTAGCTATGGTTGTGTCTTATGGAGAGGGGTCGAACCCCTTTATATGGTAGTTTGGGCCCCAAATTTTTGGAATTAATGGCCTATCGGCCAATCTAATACCAATCCGCTGAGTTAGATGGGTTGGTTGGTCACTGCCAATATGAGGGGGTTGTTTTCGAGGTTGAATCCCCTACCCCTGCCTTGATTTTTTGCCTCATCCGTTGACCATCCCCGACTAAGTCCTCCTCGCTGTGTCATGACCCATCCACATCACCTATCGGGGTCCCTGTTTCCTCTACGTGCCCATCCTTGACCGCACCATGTCCCATGCGAGTTGGCTCCCTTTCGGGATCTCGGCCGTGTAAACCATCATCACCTCTGTCATTCGAGCTATCCTAATAGCTCCCCGCGCTACCTTATCCACCATGTTATGGATAATCCCACATTAATCGGGGAGTAAATACATAAATCCTTTAAAATTATTTTGAGGTAGATATTAATGTGTGGCTTCGGGCCACACCTCCACTTTTTATGGCTGACCTAATAAGTGAGATCTCATCAAGTTATGGGGTAGCTCGCCCTACCAATGTGATCTCGCCAAAGCAATACATAACCCAATACATAGCTCGACACTGCATAAATAAAACTCGCCAATGTGTAACTCGCTAATCAGCTCGTCGCATAACTCAGTCCTTGGCTCGATGGTAACTTGCTGCAAAACTTGCCTAAGTTGACTTAGAGAAGTGGTGGCATGCCACATGGTGGCTTGATGACCTACCAAGTGGGTGAAATTTTTTCTCTCAATCATATTTGAAGATGATTCTAAACGAGTTTCGAAGATCGTAGGATTAAAATATCACTCTGTACTCATCGCCTTCATATGATCTTATATTTCACCACTTGTCCTCTGATATGTCCTCTGGATCACTATATGGTAATACTTGAGATGTAAATAAGGAATTCCAGTACCATCTAAACATGATAAAGTAAGCACGATGAAGTCCTTTGGGAAAGAGGAATTGTGAATCTTTTTAGGAATGGCATTTCCATGCTAAGAATTATTGTCAATGGTAGTATAATAGGATTTACTTTTGAGGGTGAGGGTATGAACCTGAGATTACAAATTACCAACATCATGCATGAGGGAAAGGATATCATGTGAATGAATGGTTTGTGAAGTGAGAGGCATATTTAGGGGTTGGGTCTTTCTATTGTGAGTGATCGTGGAAACTTGAGAAAGAGGATTGGATGTGGAAGGAGGAGAAGGAGGTGGAAGAGAAGGAGAGGAAAATGGAGGCTCTACTGGAATGTTAGAGGTAGGCTCGAGAGACATAATAAGAGGTGCACTAGTGGTAGGAGTAGAATCATCATGGAAAATATTGGAAAGAACTTTAGAAGTAGAAGAAATAGGAGTGGTAAATTCACATTTAGCATTCATGAGAGAAGTAACATCATCACTAACATGTTCATGATCAGAAGCATAATCAACATCACTATCAGACATATTTTCATAATAAAGTATTTCATCAAGATTATCATTAACATACAAGGAAGTTGTAGGGGTACTAGCATCATATTTATCATTGCAATCATTGGAAATAATTTCATAAGTAGGAAGAATAGGAGATATAGCTCTACATTCATCTTGACTACTAATATAAGCAACATCGTTCACATTTAGAAGTAGAATTATTTTATTAGCATCCATATTGTCACAAGCAAGAACCTCATCATGCAAAAAATCTATATGAATTGTATCATTTTATATAGTATAAGGAGAGGAATTTGGTGCAACATTGGTCGTTATGGGAGGTGAGGGATACATGATGCAAAGCTTTGGTGAGGGGAGACTATGTAAATATCAGGGGTGTAGAGGCCAAGACGAAGGGTTTTTTGGAAGTCAAGGATCTTTTGGAGGATTGTGGGATCATATTGAGGATTTTGGAAGAGATCGTGAAATTCATATTTTGTAAAATTATTCTCAAAAATAGGTTGCATGCATCTATCGACCATATTATGTTTGGGAGATGAGGACCTCTTTTTGGCCATGATGGTTTTTCAGATCCTAGGGTAAGGAGTTTGAATAAGAGTGGTTTCACCAAATGATTTAATCAAGTCTGATTTAAATCTAATATTTCACACAAACTAATATGATAAAATATAGTCAAATACATATGTTAAGCACTCAAGTGATGCAATAAGTAAATAGGATATATAAATGACTTAGTTGATTTCTGTGTGATCTGTATCTAGCGGGAATGTGTATATGTTTGATCTGGAAGGAATTGATTTCATAGGACCTTGCTTAAGATATTTGGAACTCTGCATTGATCTGGACAGAGGTGCTCATAGGAGGATAGAGGTGTCTGGGCATTGGTGATTGGTTCTGGATGTTGGTGATTGTGCAAACGTTCAGGATCTTCTTTCTTTTGTGTCGTTAGGGTTTCACAGCTAAATCTTATTATTCATTTGATATCCACTCTTTGATTGCCAAAGGTGCCTGTAACCTGCAAAACAAACCTTAGCTACATGCACAAGCTCACAAACACATCAAATATAAATAAAATATGTAATATGTGAAGTCAGACTGACCTTGGTTATCACCTGAAGAGTGAACTTATGACCGAGCACTACACTACATTCCTGACTCCATGTAGTTATGTGTGCTTGTGTGTGAAATAGTGTCCTTAGGTTACCCTCGCGTCAATGATGCCAAGGTAACAGGTTGAAGCTAGATTAGATGTAAATGTGTGGTATGGAATTCATCACTTCCCCTTCTTATGCAATGTATGCAACCCAAAAATGCATTCCCTTTGATGGTAGTGATAGTATATAGATGTGATTGCCCCTTAGAATTTATTTCCAAAATAAGAGTGTGTATGTTGTGTATATATATGGATCTCTTGTTTGAATTTTGACATTAGTGATATGCAAGGCCGACTATGAGCTCAAGATAAGGATAAGAAAACTAAAAAGGCCAACCACAAATGTCAAAATAAGTAAAAAGAATAAACAGGACAGGAACGCCCAGAATGGACATAGGTGCTTGGGTGCTAGTGTTAGAATGGGCGTTGGTGTCCTAAAATAAATGACAACATATGTGAAAGGATAGACAAACAGGGATCCCTGTGACCTAACTACAACTAGCTACAAAAATGGAAGAGGTAGGAGAGAAATACAATAGAAAACAATCAAAGCAAGTGGATGGACAAGGAATTGTGTCACCAGTGAATACTTTTCTTACTTAAGATCCATGCATATACTAACGTATTCACAGCATAGTAAAATAGTAATATGTGCGTGATTTTTTGTCTACAGTAGGCTGAGGAGAAAGGGTAGAGAGAGAATAGTGCATACAAAGAGAAGGAGAGAAGAGAGCACAGAGAATTCAAAGCATGCATAGAAAGAGAATCCCAAAGTGAGGAGAATTAAGGGAAAATGAAAAATTGGAAGAAGAATGCTCCATGAGAAGGCATGGAATGGGCACAATGGAATAAAGGAGCACGCACAAAATAAAGAAAGTGTGGCATGTGAATAAATGGAATGTGAACAATTGATTGATTGGAATAGAAATCAAACATGAGAGGGCACAAGAAAGAGAGCATGGATAGATATAGTAAGCATGTAAGGATCTCGTAGGAATCTATAACATAAGGACGTGGTGACACCATTTGCAAAACCACCATTCTTGGTTGTTGGTAAACCATTCACAAAACCATC
Source organism: Taxus chinensis (assembly GCA_019776745.2). Lineage (NCBI taxonomy): Eukaryota > Viridiplantae > Streptophyta > Pinopsida > Cupressales > Taxaceae > Taxus > Taxus chinensis. Next base: position 768,332,397 of record CM034148.1, on the reverse strand, counting down.
ACCTTATGGTTTGTGGTACTCCAAATTAAAAACCACCATTCTCGGTTTGTGGTCAACCATTTTCAAAACCATCCTTGAGGTTTGTGATCATCCTGTGAAAATCACCAAATCATGAGTATCTGCAAGTACAAAGGTAGGTTTTCCCATGTTCGCACTAGGGGGAAATGTTAGGAATTTACGTAAGTTAGTGCTCCACATTAACATGGGTGGAATTATATTATTGTAATATAATTAAATATAGTTTATTATGGTTATTACATGAATAGTGGTGGTTGAAACCACTCACACAATTAGGTTGATTTGTTTGTAACTCTCCTTGTTTATAGGAATACATATTCATATGTAAGATGTAAATGATTGAAAAAATAGATATACAAAGAATTTCTATTGTGTAAATCTTAGACCAAATTTTCAATCCTTTCGATTGTCAAGTACAAAATTCAAACAATTGAATCATATATATACTAAGTTACTTCTTTCAAATAAAGGGCCAAGCAATATAAGCATTATATATCACCACCTAAGCTTGCACAAAGGCACAAGGGCACTACAAAGTAAAAATCTAGCACAACCATATAAAGGTCAAGGGTTGCATTGGTCTACATACACTGCATAGGAGGGGATTTTATTCTATTCCATCACACACATTTTACATATTCGGGACAATCTAGATCTAGCCTAGTATCATCGTGCAACTTGCACAAGGCAACTTAGGGCGCGGGACATGGATACACACACACACACACATGGAAAACTATATGGAGTATGAGATGTAGTGCAACACTCAGTCATAAGTTCACTCTTCGGGTGACCGTCAGGGTCAGCTGAATCCGCATTCTCCATTATTTTTATTAGATTTGGTATGGTTTGTGGGCATGTGTAGTATTCATTTTTTTTACAGGTTACAGGTGCAACCAGACACTTAATAGTGAAACCAAAGCGACAAAGAGTGAATAACAGCTGATATCTTCTAACCCAAAAAGACCAAGTTCCAAGCATCTGAGCAGACATAGGTGCCCAAATCAGTTATTAGCGCATGGGGCATTCCTAACCTCTTGCGGGTTCTTCTGTCTCGTACATTCTTGGGTTTTTGAACCCTCGAAAAACCATTTTGACACTATTTCCAACCTGTTGCAATAGATACACAGTACCGATCATTCCCAAGTTGTACAGAATCAGCTAAGTCATCTTTCTCCATTCATTTGATTAGGGTGTTACATCTTTGCATGTTTATTGCTTGCATGTTACTGTATGTAATCACATGAATATCATTTATTACGGTAAGTTACTCTGAAATAATATTTAATTCAAATTAGATTAAATTACACATGACTCAAAAGAAATGATATGTACTTGTGTCAAATAAATCTAATAATTTATGTAGGATCACATGGAGAGTTGACGCGGTGGCCACCGTTGGGATCATGTTCCTGTAAAAGGGATGTGTATGGTGGACACCATGGCATGCAAAGAAACCAACACAGAACAAGCAAGAGTAGTGAGAGTAAATGTGTATAAAAGAAAATAAGCAAAAAGGCAATACAATAATCAATCAAACCAACATAAGAAATACCTTATAAATGAGTCATATCGAGGCATAGAGTTGCAAACATGGGACACCCACGATATTGCATGTCAATATAAGTGCACACAAGCTGCATACAAATAATTATGCGTGCACATAGAATATGAGCATAGAGTCACAAACATGGGACACCCATAGTGTCATAAGACAATCAAGGTGCTTTGGTTGCATATAATAAGCATTCAAGTAGTCAAGCAATCAAATAAAAAAGTAATATAGCAATCAAGTAAAACATACAGTAGTGAAAAAACATATAGCACAAGATAGGTTTGTGTTGCACAAGACACATGTGTTAGCCTCGTTCACCCAAAAGATAGCATATATAAAATATACATAATTGATCATAGTAAAAAAGTGAAAATAATTTAAATGAAAAAACACTTGTATAGTGTGAGCAATGCCCCTAAATGATTAGTGTCACCAGGAAGGGAATAGGTTTGCACCTATCATCATATATCAACATGTGTGTGTCTTGCATCATGCTCAACATACCTCGAGAACATTGGTGTAAATAGTATATAGAAAAATATGTTATCTATCAAACCAATACTAAAAACAACAAATATAAAGTAAAAAGTAATCTAATCAAGTAATATGTAGGTCGTGACTTTGTATTTTGGCATAGATTTGAATGTTTTTGCATTATGTGCTAATTTGATTATTTTTCTATTTTTGAAATATATTTTTATTAAAATAAAGAGCTATAAGCAACTACTGATAGGATAGTTTCCCCCACTTAAAGGTGTGTTGATTATGGGTAGGCAAGGTGGCATAGTGAGAGACACTGAATCACTCTATGTCTCAAGGATGTATTATTTCTATGAGAACTACATTAACACTTACACAATGCTCTAGGAGAACTACATTGAGTCTAAAATGTAGAGCAACCCTCAATGAATCATAAATGGGGGCACCATCGAGGTTAGTTCGACTCAAGCACTTCATATATTTAATTTTTTATCTAATGTGTGCTTGAGGTTATTTACAAGAAGATCGGGTTATTTGTAGGTACAAGCACAAATGTGAGGGTTACAATGAAACTAAAGCAATCAAAGTGAGACAAAAGATAAGGTGAAGTGACACAAAAAAACATAATCTCACCAATCACAAGGCTAAAACAGTACAGATCATGTATGTAGTAGAGTATAGTTCTACCCAAGTTGTATGCACTCTTGGCTCTTCACATTCAAAAAGACCGTGGATTATTCAGACACATTCTCAGATCTTCTATATTTATTGATGACACGGCCAGAAGTCAACATGAACTAGGCAAGTGGTCTCTCAAACCTAATTATACTCTTAATTGTTTTATCAATCTAGAGTGATCACAATGCTCCAGTTTTCATTATAAATGCAAATGTAATTGTATGTAATTTGAATTGGTCTATTTCCTATAACATTTTTCATCTCTATAGATTCACCATTAAATTAATTTAGGGTTGAAACATTAGGTACACAAGAACTACTCAATGGGAGCCTTAGTATGAGGCAAAGAAGACCCATGAAGTAAAGGAGACTCAAGCTTGAAATGTGTCACACTAAAAGAAGGATGATCCCGTATAATCTGCATAGTGGTCATAGTATGTGCCAAAAGAGACCTAGGATGCAAACACTAACAAGGAGGAACATGTGAATTTGAGATAGTAGTATTATTTCTAATAACGATTTTCTAGTTCTAGTAGGTCTATCTCTCCTTTGACTCTTGTTAGGTCCTCTATTGCACATTCTATTCTTAGTGGTCTTTCCATCTTAGGTCTTTTACCTCGCCTCATATCGAAGCTCATATTGGGTAGCTTTTGTGAGTCACCCTTCCCAGTACATACCTATTTGCACAAATGAAAAAGAATTCAAATAATCACATGATATCAAATATTCAAATATTTACAAAGTACGTATGACTTGCTTTGTTAGTTTGTTACTATGCATATTTCATTTATAATATTGGTTTGATAGATAACATATTTTTTGAATCCTCTTTACACATATGTGTTCACAAGGTATGTTGAGATTGATGTCAGACACATAGAGATTGGTACACAATGACAAGTGTTGGCTCGGTCCCTTCTTGATGACATTGATTATGTGGGACATCTCCTAGACTATAGAAGTGTTTTTATTTCATTTTAGTTATATTTCACTTTCTCATAATATGCAATTACCTATATTGTGTATATGTTATCTTTTGGGCTAACAAGGCGAACACATTTGACTTGTGCAGCGTTAACCTATATTGTTCTATGTGCTTTTCACTATTGTTTTTATACTTGATTGTTTGACAACTCAGTTGTGTGTTACATGTGACCTGGGTGTCTTGATTGTCTTGCAACATTGTGGGTGTTTTATGTTTTGTGGCTCTCTATCTCTAATGTATGTGTCATTACTTCTTTTTATGTGGTTTGTGTGCCTCTTGTGATTATCTTGTGACAACGTAGGTATCCCATGGTTGTGCCTCCATGCCTTGATGTGACTCTTTTAAATGTTATTACTTATGTTGACTTGATCGACTATTGTTTTTCCTTTGCGCTTGTTTTATTCTATACACATTTACTATTGTTACTATTATTTGTTGTGTGTTGAATATAGCTTTGTTTGTGACCCATGGTTTTCACCTTGCACAACCCTCTTACATTAATGGGATCCAAAAGGTGGCCATTATTGCAGCCTTCCATGTGATCCAATATAGATTATCATATTTATCCAACATGGGTGCATATCATTTATCGTGGGTGACGCGCTCAAACGTTTTATCGTGTGCACCTCAAAAGAGGGGGCATTCATAAGAATATATTTTACATATACAGCCAGAATAGACAAATTACAGATTTTAGATGCATAATTATACAGGGTCGAAATCCTCAAAAATAGTTACAGATACAAAAAAATCGCAAAAATCACATTGGTTCAAAACCGTATAATTTAGGTCAAGTTTGTACTACAATATAGACCCTTAATGGATGTTCCCACCCATATCGAAAATTTTCAAAAAAAAATCAATAAATTCATATTCTTACATACTTCAAACATAGATGACACAAATCATAACAAAATATAGGGAGCATGAGTACTTCATTCCTTCTCCATTACACTAGTTAGATACAGTTACAGATACAGGGTTTGGGGGCATGGGCCTTCTTCTCCTTTGTATTACTTAGCATTTGAATAATTTGACTCAATTGTACAACACACATTGGGAACGTGGGTCATCCATTTCTTTCGACCTTGTGTTATATTTACAAAATTGGGTCTAGATCCATCTGCACAGTATAGTCTGTGGGGTTAGAAGATATCGAAGTGGTTAATTTCTTCATAGGTTGATCTTCCCTTCCTCTTTCTATCCGTGGGGGGAGATGTCATGGTGGCTAGATGTTATGTGCATTGTTTTTCCCTCTTAATGAGGTGTTTTGGTACCCCTCCCCTTCAGTGTTGGGTCGTGTGTGCCCAAATCCATCTCCTACTTTGGCTTCTCCTTCGAAAAAAATTAGGGACTGATCACTACCAATTCTTTGACAGCGCAACGCAAGTTAGAATCTCCAAGCACAACAAGAACAAGATCTCCTCCCTCTGCAAAAAAAAACAGGTGTATCCCTTCCATTTTTTGCATCTCTTTACTTTAGTCTATACAAGTTCAATTTAACAAAGTTACAAACACTATTTACATTTGAGTTACAATGTGATTTTTATATGGAAAAAGTTCAATTTAACAAAGTTACAAACACTATTTACATTTGAGTTACAATGTGATTTTTATATGGACATTGATTACAATTTGTGTTGCAGGTTTCACCATAAAACATGTCAACACTACCAAGGATAACAAAATCAAGAAAAGGCAATGTGCGTGCACACTCAGACATGTTTTCCTTTTGAGTATGTAATTTTCAACTCCGCACTTAAAGGGGGGGACAAATATGGACACTCAAATTTGACAACTCATCATTTGGTAATGATAAGTTTTCCTTTATTCTCATGTTAAGACAAATGCTCACATTCTAATCCCAATCAGTATATATATATATATATATATATATTTCTTCACTTGCTCATCTTTGCACATTGTTTTGTTGTTGATCCAACAAATATTAATTATCCAAAGCAATAATCCATATCTAGACATCATTGCCAAACTTTGAATTTTCCTCGCTAGTTATTTATCTAAAACCATACATCTCATGTCTATAATGGAGTACGGTCCTGGACCCTCCCATCTAACAACTATTTTTCTGATTTGTAAACATTATATGGGTTTGTTAATCTTCCCTAGGTCGGCCCTAATGCAAATTTTTAACCTATGGAATCATATATAAGAAAGTTAATTGCATTTTATAAATCACTTGGCGTTCTCATAAGTTCCTATTGCAAATAGCAATACGAAAGCATTCAAGACTCCTAAATCTTCCTAAAGAAGTTGTACATCAATTAGAGTAGCCACCACACAGATCTAGAACACTCAAACTAGATTCAAGAGTCTAGCTTCCTCCATTTCCAAGCACTCAAAGGTCATTGAGTCATGTCTTGGCAAGAGCAAATTACTCCAAACATTGTCAAAGGTATTCAAACAACAAAAGGGGATAGTTTAAGCATCTAAAGCACACTTCACCACACTACGATTGCATTGGGTACATTCTCTACTTTATAGTTAGCCCATTATCTTTGTGTCAAGATACATGAGAGCACTAAGAGGGGGTTGGCTTAGATGTGCATGCAGACTTGCTCTTACACTAGGAGAACTACATGAGACTTGTTGTCGCTCAAGGGGATGTAGTGCAGAACTTGGATTGGTTCAACAAGGGTTGACCACAAAGGGTAGTCGAGTCTCACCCCCATATTGATTTATCCTTCGAATATCCAATGTTTGCATCAAGTTTCTTATAGGTATCTAGGATTTTTATTTGTTGCAGGTTATTACGAGTGGTGTGGACGTTGTGCAAGCTGTAGCAACTAACAAAAACTATTTTCCAAGCAAGTGAAAGATAAGCTTAGTTGTCGAACCCCACTGTGCAAAGGTCCAAGACCGTACCACATTTCAAGCAAAGTTGTACGATCCTACGGATGAGGAGCTTTTAGTTCCAGTTTCAAAGATAGCATCTCCAAATCTGGAACAAATCTTTTGCCCATTCTACACACCCAAATCATTTTTGTACCACTATGCACATCTAAATACTTATCTTTTTGTGCGTTTTAAGAAATCATTATATTGTTTTAATGTAGTTGCAAGTATTAATGATTTATCTTGAATGTGCATGGTTGATGTTTATTAATTAATTCAAAATAATCATCGTGTACAATTCTTTAACTTCTTTTTGATTCACTATTTACATAACTAACTAGGAATTGGTTAAAACACTCATCAATCTTCCTTTAAAGCCTTAAGAGGTCTTGAAGTTAGTTTTCTTTTTTAAGACTATAGTTGAAGCATTCAATACTTTAGATATTCAAGCATAGGAATTGAACTTACTATGTTTTGTCCAGTCTTTAGAGTTTTTGGAGTCTTTAACAAAAGGTTTTCCTAAAGTCTTTACTTGGTCATTTGTGGTCCCCCATATAAACTCTCACAAGGTGTTGTTAACCGTGGGGGAAGTAAATGCGCCAATGATGTCTGCAATGAGGTAAATATCTCTAACCTCTATTTCACTTAATTTGTATGTTTTCTTGATGTTGTTATACATAAGTTAAATTAGAGCAGCATATTCTTAATCTATTGCATTATTTATCTCTTAGCTCTTGCCATATACACCACCCTTTAGGCTTTACAACCTATGTCTATAACCATGGCTTAAGAATCTGTATCTTGTTACGACTTGATTACAACCCTATTATCAACTAGCCATAGAGTCCTAATTAGATGCCACTACCCTATCCTAGATCTAGGGTTTGGAACCCTACATCTCTTATAGAGTATGGACCATTGTCTTCCTAGTTGGGCGTCTTTTACAACATACAACCTCAAGGTGTGTGTCTTTAGTATAGCCCCTCTCATTATCCTAGTCTAAATCACCCACTATCAAGAGACAGGACATTTCATTAGGTTGTTCTTTATTTGCATTCTTCTTATTGACTCATTGTCAGATACCAATTGGATCATGTGGCGACTTCAACATGATCGAATATAGAGAAGACAAATAGGACATCCCCCCAATGTGGTGATGCACCAACAAAAAGGAGTTGTCATTTTTTTCAACAATAAATTAGGGTTGTCATACCCCAACCACCACTACCTCTTTGTCACCTCTATGTGGTTCACTTGGTCTAACCTTTACCAAGGTGTTGAGTGAGTAGTGAAACTGCTCAACAAAGCTTTGTTTACAACCCCAAATGTCTTCACCTTTACTAACAACGTTGATCACCTAGGGCAATCATTCCTTGAGCCTTGCTCTTGGAGCACAATACCATCAAGTTTGAGGTTGAGTGGATCATTCCGCAACCGAGGAATGTTAAAACTCAGTTTTACCTCAACATGGCCCATTTGTCCCATGCATGGACTAAGAATCATATTGTTCAAATTTGGAACATTGTTTCCTATCCTAATGATCCCTTAATGGATCGAATGGTGGGAAAATGTCACTAACCGCATGGGAGTTTATTTGTGCAATTATGGCTTCCAAGTCATAATCTTCTGGTGCAACGCCCACAAGGCTTCACACCGTGATTTCATTCAAATTTCAAAAGACTTGGAATTGTCTACCTTCAATGAATCCCTACGAAAGAAGATGTGTTGCAAAGACACAAGCTCAAAGTTGAAGAACAGTCTCAAGCTCGTGGAGCTCAAATAATAGCCCATTTGCATTAGTTAAAGATCAGTGATATGGCCTCCAATGAGTTCTTCACCCTCCTCCTGTCTAGACAATTAGTTAACCAAGTTAAATATATCAAAGATGTTAACACTCAACTAACTCAACTTCCCGACATTCTCAAAGCCTTTGTCTCTCACTACCATGGAGTGTTTGTTGCTTAACTATCCATACTTGCGTGAGAGAGCACCTTGGCTTAATGCCTTTATGTGGTCCCTTGTGTTCTTTCTAAAAGCCAATAGATGGTTTGTGACCATCTATTGTCTATCAAAGAGCTCCATGAGACTACCATGTAGGTGGTTGTAGCTAACATTCTAGGGATCAATGGTTTCCCCTATAAATTATTCCAAGAGCTTTAGGAGACATTGGAGCAATATTTGCATAAGGTCTACTTCAAGGTTGATCATACCAACTCTCTTGGTCAGATAATCAATAAAGGTAACATCAAATGTGTCCCTGAAGTTAGAGACTCGGAACTCGTCACTAATTGAAGGTCAATCACATTGTTCATTATCTCTTACAAGATCATTGTTAAAAACCTTTTTGTAAGGGTTGGATATCTTCTTCCCCTCGTCATTCGGCCATAACATACTAGTTTCAATTGTAATAAATACATTCTTAACATCATTGTCGTTTGGGAAGGCATGGAATGGGCCAAGATGTCACACCAATCGGTAATGTTTGTCAAAATTGACTTTGAAAAAGTCTATGACATGATCAAATGGCCTTTTTTCTAGGATACTTCAAACGCTTGGATTTGGACTTATGTTCGTCAACAGTGTCAAAATGATATTTCAAGATGCAGGGGCATGTTTCACCATTAACGATGTCCAATCAAGGATCATTTTGGTCTCTTTTGGTCGATCTAGTTAGGTTTCCCTCTCGCCCCTTCTCTCTATGTTTTGGTTGTTGAAGGGCATAATTATTTCCTTGCTAATTACACTTCCAAAGGACTTCTCAAAGGGGTTTCCTTTCCACACTCTTTGAGCCAAATGGTAATGGTATTTTGCGGATGATTTGTTTCTCGCCTTGACCAAGGAAGAATCATCCATTGACTATGTCATGGAATGCTTACACATCTTTTGTCCATCCTCTGAATCCTTTGTTCAATGGAAGAAAACCCAATGTTAATAGCAATCATGCACTCCTATGCCCAATTGGTTGAACAAATTCAAGTGGAATTGGATCCAACTTGGTGAACAATTCAAGTTTGTTAACATCCCTTTCACCTTTCAATCCACACCTTCAGAGCTCTGGTCATATCGGATCCAACGAGTTGAGAAGAATGTTGAATTTTGGGTTTTTAAACCCCTCTCTCTTGCAAGAAAATTTCAAGATTTCTCCAAGATCTTACTTGCCACACATGTTTACTACACCTCTTGTCAGGCCCCTTCCAAGGCCACCTACGTCAAGCTAGAGAAAATTCCGAAAGATTTCCTCTAGGCTAATGTTGAAGGTGGTAGAGGATTTCACTGAGTGGCATTAGATGTATTGTAAACCTAAGGAATTTGGTGGCCTTGAGCTCCTTGATATTTAAACTCAAGGTCATGCCCTTTGTGCTAAACAAGTTATTCACGCTATGGAAGATGATGAATCTTAGAAAGTTCTCCTTGAGAATTGCATCACTCCCGGAAGCCCTATTTGCAAAAGAGTTCAGAAAGGATTACATCTATGAGCCATCTTGCTCACTCAGGCCTCTGTTGAAATTGTTGGCATCTTTATAACCAAAAGCATATGGAAAGTTGGGGAGTTTGAAACCACACTTGATATGAGATGATGATAGCTTCAAAGTTGGGATCTTTAATTATTCCCACTACTTTTTCTAGTCTCATGTTCTCTCTTATTATAATGTGCCCTTTGCCTTGGTCCCCTAGATCAAAAACGTCAAATTGTTTGGAAGAGGCATCAAAGTCGTCATTGACCTTTTCTACAAGGTTTCCGGGATTGGATTATGTGGCCTGCTTTAAGAATGAAATTTCAGCCGCAATCCAATGATCTTGATTCACTTATAGAAATACAAAATTCCTTACTATCATCTCCACAAATTTGGTGTGCATGCTCCCATTAGATGGTGGAATGACTGGAAATGGCCTTTTTAAAACTCCTTTCAACCGGTGCAAATCCCAATTAGGATATTAACTCCTCTCCCGATAACAGTTGCTTATTGAGCCTTTCAATGCTCATTGGAAAGTTAATTTCACCATGAAAGTGTGGGAAAGAAGGTTGTCAAAATGTGTAGGGCTGTTATAGAGCCCAAACGAGCCCACTTCCTCTGGTGTATTAGTCAATGTCTTCCAATCGACTCGCGCCTGGTGCACCTTGGGAAGGACCACCCAATTTGCTCATGTTGTCACCACCTGGAGTCTATCAAACACATCTTTTGGTTTTGCACGTGGCCTCAATCTACTTGGCATTGGATTCAAACCCTTTTTCAGTCTTTCCAAAATGAAATGTTCACTTGGAAAATGGTGTTTTTGGGGGTCTCGCCCATGCTTCCTACAAAATACACACAAATTTGGCATATTTTTCATTTTGAAGTTCTTTATCAACTATGGAAAGACAAAAATAATGCTAATTTCAATCATATATCTCTTGAAGAATTGTTTTCTATTGCCAATACAATTAATATGTTTTCCAATGTTGCTCTCCCGACTCAGATGCAAGCAGATAAAGTCATCCTGGAGGTGGTGTAACTCCAACAATCACTTAACCATTGGGACTATGCAGCTTGTGTTGTAAGCTGAATTGTTTAAAACTAACCTCCCCATCGGGCTCCCCCTTTGGGTCGTGATTGTGGCCAGCACAAAAGATCTTGTTCTCATAGCAAACATTGGAGTCTCCCTGCAGTGGCGGTATCTTTCTCCAACTCATAGCTCTCAAGGCAGCAGCAGTGGTGGCAAAGGCCACGTCAAGAAGGAAAATTGGTTTGGCGGCGACTCCGCAAGAGAAGTTCCCTAGCTTAGTACTAACCATTTCTCTTAATCATCATAATGTTAATGAAGAGGAAGACAAAGAAAAAGAAAAACATGATGGACAGAACCCACCTAATGCTACCAACCCACCTGGTAGGGGATGAGTAGATTGGGGGGACAAACCCAATGCTCCTCCTCCGCCTATGCTGGTTGTAGTTCCGGTTGCATAATTTTTTTAGTTCCTTCTTGTTATATCTCCTTTTTTATTGGAAAGCTTGTTTAACTTTTTAAACTAGTGTTTAGCTTTCTCGGCTTATGCCGATGTGACTCTCAAAGTGTGATTCGTCCACTCACTTTTGTGTACAATTAGCTTGTATTTTATGTTTCTATCAATATATGGAGAGAGCTTTTCAATCAGAAAAAAAAAAAAAAAAAAAAAAGTAGCTTACCTTGAAAATGAAGGTGGTGAATGCAAGGTAACTGACATGGTAATTTATTCACAAGAGAACCATTCATTACATGAATATGGTAAACATGCATTCTGAATATTTATTTTACACGTTTTTTTTCAAATAGTCATCTCCTAATGAAGAGCTGAAGTACAACTAGTTATACAATAAAAATGGCCAGCCCTTGTGATAGCTAATATTCTACACTTGGGAGAGGCACTTTCCAATAGTTCCATGAATTGAAGTCCTCCTGAATTGCAATAACAATAAAGAGGTAAGTTCACCACTGCCTAATAATGCAACTGGGATAAACAGCAGTCAATTATATAAAGAATGGCTTACATGTTGAGATGAATGCATGGATGGAAACATGCCATCTACAAATTTATGAAGTGAACTGTATGACTTTAGATCCAGAAGACGATTTACAACCACCTCTCCCTGTTCATGTCAGTAATCAGCATCCTCTATATGATAAACTTTGATATCAATGATTTTATTTCTTGGTGAAACCATTTTTTTAATTAATGGAAGTTTAGAATAGTACCTTGAAATTAATGGTAAATATTTTTCCCTTTGGTATTCCAACTTTTAGGTAACTTATCTCATCAGTAACTCTATTTCCAAAGCCAGCATGAAACGGGTTGCCATCAGAAGGAAATAAAGTTCTTATATCCTGTAACAGAAAGTATTTACAATATATGTTATATCCTGTAATAGAAAGTATTTACATGATAAAAGTGCAAAAGAGAACAGAAATCAATAACATAGTGTATACATACCAAAAAAGTCCTTTTGGAATAACATTATCACAAAATTTGTTGTAATGACATAAAAAAGTATTGCAAACCAATATTTCTAATCATTAAGATACAACAATGCAGAACTATTTCTCTTTGGATGACTACTCAAGAAATGCAAGAAAGAAAAAGACTAATTATTTTGATATCCAGAAATTGCCAAAATAGGCCAATACAATAACAATAACAATAGCATGTGGAATCCAAAACAGAACCCAACTCTAAAAAAAGATAAAAGACTACACGCTATAAGCGAAGAGTACCAAAAAAATCTAACCAACTAGAATGGGTGAACCCAGAATGGATAGACCCTAAACATGCCAGCACATAAAATGTCATGCATTCATATACAATCATGCAACGGCAAGACCTGCCAGGGAAGATGTTTGCATTAATGTTTAGCAAATAGCAGTGGCTTATGCTGCAAAACTCTACAAAAAAGACGCAAAAACAAAATTTGTCCGGGGTCACTATTCTAGCAGTATAAAACCAAAAAGAAACTTTGAAAATCAATAAACAAATCAGTGAAACACAAAATGCTAGAAATAAGAAACGAAGCGAACAAGAATAGGAAACACGAATGTCTTAGGACAGCTGCAGAGTATAATCTTTAGCACCACACAGTACTATTCCACAAAACAAATGAAGGCAAAAGCAAGGCTGTGAATTTTAACTAAGACTTGTCTTTTTGGCCTTTACGCCTTCTGATAGGGTTAAATAAAATTGATTATGATCTTAATGGCTGTTAGAACATGAAAAATGAGATTCTTGGTGTTGGGTTTTCATTGATTGAGTCTGGTACTTCTTTAAGTGAATTTTCCATGGGAACAATCATCCAGTGAGTGCTTTCCTTTCTAAAATTATTTCAAGATTAATTTTGTTACTAGTGTAATAATTATATATTACTAAGGCACGTTTGCTTCCTATAAAAACCTGCTCCTTGTGGAAAAGGATTTTGTCTGGTTGGGAAGATTTCATTAACATTAATATTTATTCCTTTCCTATCAGGAACAATGTCCATGAAATTACACTGTATACTTCAAGATAAAGTTTTGAATGCAAATTTTCGATTGTAATTTAGGCATTTATGAAAAACAAAAAATCATTAAATCTTTGGGGAAAAATCATTGCCAACTTCCTTATGATTTCACATTTTTTACTGTTTCAACACAGTTTGCTTTGAAGTTGTGAGTGCATAAAGATGTCTCAAAGACCTTTCTTAATGCTTGTGTGTGGCAAAAGGGTCTAGGTAGAGGTAGACGTGGGGCATAATGCCCTATGTTGAGGAAGGATTTTACCACCTAGAAGCCATGGTACACAACAATAGGATTGGTTCAGCAGTTCATATATCATAGGAAAGATTTGCGCGTAGCTGATTAGAATTCCAACAATAATTTGGGGAACAAGATACTAAATTGCATAATTTAATTTGTTATAACTAGAAGTGTATTTATGTTTTTATTATTCTGCATTCCACTAAGTCTCATCTAGAATTCCCTCAAAATCCTCAGCAAAAGCGTGTTTGTACAAATAATTAAATTAAAATGAATTTAACAGTAGACAATTTTGACGTAATCATTGATTTTCTTTTTAAAAGTGCCATCCAATGGTCAAAAGAAAAATACAATGATACATCATATAACAATATTGATAAAACTAAAAAAAATACATCAAAATAGTCTCGAATCTACAGAGTAACTAGCACTGCATCATGCAATGCTACAAAAAAGTTAAAACTGAAGCAATATAATCCCAATGTAAGCTCAAATGGGTTGTCTACATGTCGAAAGAAAGTTTTTTTATGCAGATGAGAACATGACACACACATGCATAAAATTTCACCTGGTTTTATCTTTTTGAATATTTGGAAGGAACAAAATGCAAATATTTTTTAAAATGCTTTTAAAAATATCTGCACCACTTGTGCAATCAGAGGATCTTCTCACCCTGCTCAGTCGGCCTTCACTTAGTGGCAGCGCTGGTAGTGATGGAGGAGGTTCCGGCAGAGGTGACAGGTTTAGTTCCTGGGCATAACTATCTCAAGACAAGTTTCCTCATCTGTCTCACCAGTTACTCCGCCAGACATACTGAAGAAGAAGAAAAATATAATGATAATGATCGGTGCCAGCCAATACCTAAGATGGTGGATCTGCCTGGTAGAAGTAATTGGGGAGACAAGCCGAATAGTCGTCCACCACCGCCAACTACCATGTCCGTTGTTTCTGCCTGATGTTCGCTCCTTTTTTGGTGTCCATTGCCCTTGGGGATCATTATACTAGCCTTTTTTGGTTGAAAAGATACCTTTTAATCTTACATGATATGTACTGGCACTTGCACCAAAAGGGGGTGCAATGTTATGCCGATAGTTAAATCTGAGGGTTTGTAGTGTCATCAAAGCAATTTCAAGATGGATTGAAGAGGTGTGTCTGACATGGGTATAAGGCATGTAAGGTTTGCAGAGTCGTAGAAGAAATTCCAAGGTGCATCAAGCCCGCAACACCAAGCATTTCTGCCACCGCCACCTCTAGCATCATCACGCGAGCTAACGACAGAGGTTAGAGTGTCACCATTAGTGGCATACTATATTAGTAAGAGGGTCACTTCCATTCCAACAACGCTTCTATTGGCAAAAAGATCATGATAACTATGACCATGTCTAAATCTTTTTGACACCATCTATCACTTATCAATAAGAAACACATAAAGCTATGAAATTATTTACCCAGATTCAAAATTTTACATAAATGCATATCGACTTTTCCCAGGCCGGACAAATATTCAGGTGTGAGACAATTCCGGCCAATTTGGAAGGGGCCTTTCCAATTATTATATAGTGTTTCGGCTAAAAGTATTGAGTAATACATATTTATAAAATTGACACAATTTTTATTTATTCAAAAAGAACCACTATTTACTTTTATAGACAAAAACAAAATAACAAACTTAGAATTATGAAATTAACTAACCGTTTTTATTATTGTAAAAAATCACCTTAAAATCTACCACAACTTAATAATTAACACAATCTAAAAAAACATATAAATAAGACTATTTAAATAATAAGATAATTACCTAAGAACCTAACACAATTTAACAATTATCACAATCTATAAAACACATAAATAAGACTACTTAAAAGAAAAACTATAAATTCTCATTGACAAAACATGTGGACAAACGTTTTTAGCAAGACCGAGTCTAAAACTATGCTACACCAATGGCTTTTACCTAGTTGGCTCAACTTCACACTAAAGTACATTTAACATTTGATGCCCTCTTAGCTCAGCTAAATTGATAGCTATTTGCTCTTGAGGGTGTTATGACTCCTCATTCAATCAACTTGCATGCATGGTGTTTAGAGGCTAGTCAAAAGATCAATATATGAAATCTATACAAATGAAATTGTACAACTTGTTTTATCACATATTCCCACTTCACACACCCACACCAAGTTAATGAAACAAGTATCACAGTCTAAACATGCCTACAACTCATATTTTGCTATTGTGTTGGCTAGATTTTCTGCATAGTTGAAAACCTAGGCAGTCATGAGATAAATCTCCCTCATTTACCGGTGAGGCTTCCATGTCAGATTTGTCAATAAAAATATGCTAGTATCTATATGGGGGTTTTACTTTAACTATTCAGCTCATGAACCATAGTTGTATAGCTCTGCAGCAAGTAAGCAGCTGTTTAAGAAAGGGAATATTTATAGAAGAAGGAAATAATAAAACACAGGGAAGAAATGGGGAAGATGTGCAACCCAATCAATAGATAACAGAGTTAATTGCATGCACATAGAAGAAACCAATAGATATCAACACACAGAATTATAGGCAAAGGCAACTCCAGATCTAGATCTAAAATAACACAAAGTTTATTAGAGGATCCAAGATAAAAAGCTAGAAACAAAATGCACCGTGACACAAAGTTCTCCGAAAATCTGCTCCTTTATATTCCTTTGCTTCAAGTGGCTATCAGGGGTTTCAGCACAAAGTCTGGAACACAAGAATGTTGCTTACAAATTATGATCATTAACCCGAAGGTTCTTGTTCTACTTATAGAATGTAGAAGGGAAAGTACAAATAGGAAGCTTTTAGTCAAACTAACACATGTGGAAGTTGGAAAGGAAACAACTGGCAATCTCCCTCCTGGAATTCCTCTTTGCATGACATGCATGATTTGCAACTGAAAATAGAACCTTCTATTTTGCACGTTTGCCACCTATCTCCAAGTAGTTGACTTCTTCAAGTAATGGCTTTTAAACCAATCGCTCAAGTTTTATAATTTAATTAATCGCTCAATTACTTTGTCGGAAGAAAGAAGAAGAAAGGGGAAAGTTGCAGTCTTTGTCGGAGGAAAGAAGAAGGAAGAGGAAAGCTGCAGTCTTGTTCATTTTCATATTCTGCATGCAGCTGATTCTTTTACCTTTGATTCTCACCAAACTGGATCTGGGAGCAGCTGGATCTGGAATTTTGCTTACGGGTGTTGCCTTTGCCTTTGAGTTGTCTTCCCTTTTATCCTTGAAGCTTTTGTAGTTCTTCTCCAGTACATGCATCAGTGCAATGTTTGTCGTAGATAACTCATCATTTTTATTTTTAATTGCATATGAGCAATTAAAAATTCTGGAAAGCACTCCGAGTGAATGCAACTTCAATGAAGGCTTCAACTGGAAAATTGGGAGCACATGCACAAGATCCTAGAAGAAATTTTCCACGCACTGACTTCTACACGGGCTGCATCAGAAACAAGAGGATGAATTTTTGTCGGAAGCTTTTGCAATTATGAGATCTGATTTTGAATCTGGATCTGGATCTAGATCTGGATCTGGGCCTGGATTTGTGTCTCCGATGTCAGCAAATCTGGAAGTAATGCATGATTCCGCTGAGCTTTCTCGTTCATCCCGCTTTGCCATGGCTGAGCAATCTTTGTCTAAACAATTATTTTCCTCTTTATTCGGCCGGAATTCTTCACAACCGATGCAGATCTAGATAATTCTTCAGATTCAGAGGATATGTTCAATGTATTGGACATTGATTTAAGCTCCCTTTCTCTTATAAAAATACCTGTGATTAATTCCTACAATTAATTCAAACAAAGATGGCAACTGGAACATGAACAGTGGATTTTAATCATAAAAATCTGCATATATCAAGCCTGCTGCCCCAAAATTTGATGTTTTATTTGCATGCAAAGCAAGCATGAATTTTACCAACTTCACCTGAGCACTTGTACCACTATACAGACAATTATTCAGACACAAATCAACCTCCTTCAACCTTGGCGCCAAATTTGGAAGCTTCCAGCATTAATTACACCTTCTTCTGAGCAAAAATTCCTCTCCAAATGGGGCGCACTTTTTGTCTGGGCTGCACTTCTCTACTTTTGAATTAATTAATTCATCCTTATGGCAGCCCCTGCTTATATAATCCTCATAATTCTATAATTAATTAATGTATTTCCTATTCCTGGCAATTAATTAATTATTTAATAAGCTTTACTCTTCAAATGGGGCGCCTATTTTGTGCATGCTCATGGCTGCCATTAAATAAATTAAATTTATATAATTTTAGACTTCTGCTTCCAGTTAACTCAAGCCTCACAGTATGCTTTGACCTTAGCCACTGAAAATAGGAATTAATTAAATAAATTAATACTTAAAAAAGTATTATTTCTCTCCCAAATGGGGTGCACTCTTTGACATGAAGGGGCTGCATTAAATAAATAATATTTATTTAATTTTAAAACTGTCTAATTCCAACTTCCTTTTGTCCACTTTCCTTTGTTGACTTTTCCACAAGCCTGGGCACCAAAATTGGAGAAGAAATTAATTAAATTAATTAATTCAATGCTGCCTTTCTTCCCTAAAGGGGTCGCACTTTTTGGAATAAGGAATTTCTATTTTTAAAAGTCAATTGGCAATGGGATTATTCACCCTGCACCGCAACTCCAAAAATCCCATGATCCACTTAAGTTGTTTGACTTTCATAATGGGATTATTTACCTTGCAAGGCAGGTAATTAAATCCCATTAATACCTTAAGTGATTTTTTTTTTATTTCACAATGGCAATTTTTACCCTGCAAGGCAGGTAAGAAATTCCCGCCTGCCTGTTGCCTCTAATTTTCCCATTGTGACTTAAGTGGCGTTGCTTCCATGGGAAAAAGTACCCTGCTAGGCAGATACAAAATTCCCACCTACCTGTTGCTTCCAAAAATCCCATGATTCACTTCAAACCCTCTTTTTCCAAAAATGCAGCCAGCCCAGAAGAAACTTTTTGGTGCACGACTTCGTCTTTTCTGAGAGAGCTAGACCTCCGATGGCGAATTCCTTCTGGCACAACGTGCATAGGTGATCTCCAAATACTCTAGGCCAAGAATCAGGCCAAACCAGCAAAGGAATTGATCCAGAGAAATTTCACAGAAAACGAAACAAGAAAACACAAAACACAAAACGTTGCCAGAAGTCACAAATAAAGCTCAGGATTCATTCCTGGTTAAAACCCTACTGGTATATGGGAATATTGACATGTACGATCACAACAGGGTTAAACCAGAGCTCAATTTGCCTCAAACGGGGCTCAAAATAATTAAATACAACTTTCCCGCAGGCAAACCCCAGCGACAGAATAAAACAATTTTGGCCATCTAGGTATTTGGCGAAAATGGCTAATATGGCTCCTTGGGAATATCTTGACACATTACAGGAACTTTCTGGCAATAAAAACACAAAACGACCCATTATTTTAAAAGAACGAAATTTTTTAACATGGGGTAGTCTCAGATTTCAGGGTGAAATTTGGGGACACCATATTGGCTGGGCCTAATTCCTTGTAGACCTTCTCAGAAACATTTTGTACCATAATTTTCATTAGACACCTGATATTCAAGATCTAAAACCTGATCTAGATACCCATTTGGGCCCTTCAAGACATATGTAAAAATGGGCTATAGTTGTTTTGCACGGAACGAGAGAAACTTCACCTAGTCTTAGCCCAAATTAGGCCTATTTACAATGCTACCTTGTTGCAGCAGGGGTCTAAGAGATACAACTCACTATAATTTCTGTTGGATCACCTCATGCATGTCGTCAACATGCTCTAACATCATTCTTAAATCACCAACCTTTAGATCCACCTAACTTGCATGCAATTCCTCCTTCACTGTTTTTAATCCTAGATCTGAAAATTTATGTCATTAATAACTCCTTCCACACGTGCAACCAAGGGCTGAAATTTTACAGGCTTGTTCCACTAATAGGGGCAAACATATGTTCCACATTTGGGCGATATTCACCAAGTAGAAAAAATTTAATGTCTTGCCCTAGTTTGGTCCCTAAAACACTAAATCGCTTATGAAATCCTTAATATTCACTTTCAAGGCTCCTAATAAATTTTGTTGTGTTTGTTTAGACCTCCTCTAACTTTTAAGCTTACCAGCAAAAGGAAATAGGCCCCTTAATATTGACTGTTACTTTTCATGCTTACTGCCCTGTCTGGTTCTTCAATGTCAACATACACAATTTTTGCAAAAACAAGCATTATACTTTGAATTATCACCTGCAACTTCATACACTTCTGTTATTCATCTTATAGAATCATAATACAATCATATCACCATGAATTTCTTCACCCATATGTGGGTTTTCTTATTTTAGACCCCTAAACTAACTCCCAAAGTTGCTCAACAACCCCTAGTTTGACTCAACAACTTGTTAAACATGTAGATATGCTAAAATATCATCCTATCTCACTCATGATCTTGTTGAAGACATCTCTTACATGATGGCATGGCCTTATTTAGTCTGTAACAACTATTTACTAAGTCAAATTCACCCTTAACAACTCATTTACAAGCATTTTTATCTCCATCATGACATTTACACAAATAAGAAAGTTTGAATCACATATAATGGAGGGAAACACAATTGACCTATCTCCTAAAGTCACTTGATTTGCTTTGAGCCTATGCTCCTGCATCAACATTGAGTCACAAATGATCTATGGGAGTCGACCATTAAATTTAATAAAGAGACAAATGAATATTTGTCAATGTGGTGAGCCAATTTCCTAACGCAACGAGAAATTTTTCGGCATGAGATGAGTTTCCAAGAACCCAATATTTTCCATGGACATCAACATCTTCAGTGTGGATTCGCACCGGAAACTTGGCATCTTCCCGCATTTTCTACCCGCCTGCTTGTCTTACCGTCCTATCAACGGCCTTATAGATTGCTAGTTAGTCAAAATCCAAAAACAAATTCAGGCATGAGGCCCTTTTGATATTTTTTAGGGAGGGCCATTTGTCCCAAATATAGCTTATCGGCTAATTAATTAGTATTAATCACTACCATATTTCTTGCTAGATTTTGGTGATTTATTTTGAATGATCTCAAAAAAATTATAATTCGATTTGACTTATGTGTTGTGATTCTATGCCACCCATTTTTGTACAATCAGCATTTTATATTGTGTGATTAATATAAAGTTCCTTTCAATAAAAAAAAATTTTAAAAAAAAAAATTAAATTATAAAATTCATCAAAATGCAAGTCAAGGCCACAACTCTAGTCTAGAATAACTTGTCCAAAGGACTCAAGTCAGAGTGTATGATAGACTGTCATCTGGTTTCTCAGCGGAATATTCCTTCCCACAATAAAGATACAATCTTTCAAGGTGGGGGCTCTGCACCACTCGGACTTTCCCACCTCAAGATATTATAAATTCAACTTTGATGGGGCCTCAAAGAAAAACTTGGTGCCTTGAGGGATTGGGGGTATTATCCAGACATTTGCAATAATGTCCTTATATACTCTCAATACATTGGCATTCAGACCAATAACCAAGCCAAGCTCATGGCACTTGGATGCAATTAGAAAAGGCAAAAGGAAATTTTTTAATTCAAACTAAAGGATATTCCAAGGTCATTATCAATAGGATCCAAAGTCTTTGGGAGAATGGCCATAGTATGACAATTTTAAATTGGCGAATGAAAAAATGAGGTAGCCATTATTGTCCAAGACCTACATGTTCTTCCGTTTATATGACTAGTGCACCAAACAAGGACACACAACAATTGTAAACAAACTAACCAACCATGCCTACATGCCTAGACAAAGATCAGCTCTACAAGTTTGTCAACACACTTCTTCCCTGACAGTCCAAACACGTACCACGGTGGCCTTAGAAAAAACACCACTTAACCAACCAGGGTTACTCCTCCACATAAAAGTGTTTGAAGTTCTCACCTACTTCATGGTAGTGGAAGCTATAAATTTTACTTCTATGACATTTTTTATCAATCCATCCCAATTCATCCCCCTTTAGCCAGTATTCATACATTCATCTTGTCATTTAGGTCTTGCCTATTAAATTTTCCCATTCACCCCATGCAATTCCTATATTTCTTTATAATATCTTCAAAAGACCCTCACGTGAACACAAAGTTCACTTTCATAGTATTGCCATTCGCTTGAAGTTATTCATTATTGCATTAAGAACTTTATGTGGCATGCTCCGTACTTCAATGTTTTTAGTGGATGTTCGACCCACCTTCAATAGCATTAAACATCCTACTACAATAGATGATGCCCATACTCGGCAAATGGACTTGTCAACTGCACTCTATATACAAGCCTAAATAGACACTAATATAAGGATCCTCTAAAATAAGAAAAGGTAGAAGACCATTCTAGATCCAACATACACACAAGATGTCAGTCTACAATGTGATTTGGAGCTATAGACAAGGGACAGATGCTAAGGAGGTTGTAATGGATCTATAAGGGGAATCTACACATGCAATAATACAAGGCGAAGCCTTTACTAGATCTGGAATGCCATTAGGCAATAAACACGAGCTACCTAATCTAAAGGTTGTAAAAGATGCCACAAGGAAGTAAGAAAAATCTATGAATAACAAGAATGCAAAAAAATAGTAATTAAAGTAACAAGCACATGCTAATCCATCATATCGAATACATGAAGCATAGAACAATCACTAACCAAAGTACAAAAGAAAGGGTTTAGGGTTTGGGATATGTAATATCCCCAACTGGACATTTTTCAATCCCAAACGGATTTACCATAAATCCCACACCCAATTACAAATTATAGAAGATATACAATAATTTTTATATGCAGATTTGAATTTAACCCAGAAATGGTGACTTGGTATAGGAATGAAAATGCACATAATATAAAGCAAAACCATTGCATCTTTGATGGAATCAACTCAGAAAATTTTATAAAGATGGAAACAAGAGAGAAATAATAGATTTGACTTCCAAAACAATCTGGAATTATTTTATTAAAATCATGCGGACAGCTGCCTCAGACACAGCTGAAAATAAAATATCCTTGTGCCAAAAATTCTGAAAGTTCGCTGATTTAATCACTAAAAACCAGCTTCTAGACAGCTCCAAAATGCCATGAAACAACTCCCTGGATAGGTTGTTCCACCAAGAATACTGCTGGAAAGGAAGAAGAGACACAACAACAAATTCCCTTCTTCAAACCCTTGTAGAAATCTGCAGAATTACAACTTTCACACTGCTGGAAAATAATAAAAAATGCAGCTAACTCCTTGATCCCCAATGGAAACCCTTGTATGGAGAATCCTCTCAACTAGGAGAGTTTTCGTTCTTCTCCTAGATCTCTTAGAGAGTTTTCTTCCTCGAGAGATTATCTCTAAGGGTTTTCGTCCTTAGAAAATATTTTGTAAAGCCCTTGGCTCAGACAAAAATCATAAATTTATAAAATAGCAAGTGATGACTCTCACAAGCAAATCGACTTGCTTTTATAGAGGAACTTGGCCAAATAGCCACCCTCAACTTCCAATTAGCTTTCACCTTCTTCGTGTAATCCTTTTTTTTGTCTTGTACTTATCCCCACACGGGTCACATTTTTCCCTAGGGAGAATAAAAACATAAAGTGACCCTTTTTCTTTTTCTTTTTGTAATTTCACTTTATCTTTTTCTCTTCTCTTTTATTGTGTTATTTAGTCTTATAATAAATTAATATAAGTGTTTTATAGTATTTCTTTTTCTTATGCACTTTATAATAATTTATTATAACTAAAGTTCCCCTTTTATTCATTCCTTAGCTGTCGGGAAATGAAATTGGGCTAAGGGTCTTCGATCGGGAAGGAGATATTACAGGATACTTACCTTGGATTGACTTGTAGCACTTTACGAGAGAGTATTGTCAGTGAAATTGAGATGGATAGGTGAAAACGTAAGTAGACCAAATTTGGAAACTCCAAAGACCCTGAGTAGACCTCATTGGTACAACGTTGATCATTTATATCTTCAAGACCTTTATTATAACTTGTCTTTCTTTGTGTAGTCTCTTCTTAGCCCTAATTCCTTTTCTTCTTCCCAAGGTCGATTAAGAATGTTGGCAGAGTAGATTCAATGTTCTAAATTTGAGAAATGACAATCAAGAACCCTATAAATACAGATTTAAACCCTAGAAGTAAGACTCAATTTTAGTTGACATCATCAATTGGGATGTCGGCTAAAATAGGGGGTTTGTAAGATGACCTTATCCTAGGCGATGATGTTAGTTATGTATTGGAAAAGAGGAAAAAGAGGGTTGAAATGGGGGAATTGGAACCAAGGAGAACAAATATGTTGATGTCAAAATAATTTGAATGTAGTATATGAGTAGTGCAAGACAAATCTCTCAAAGTGCTAGATCTTTCCCAACCCCAACCCCAATGTACTCCTTAGGACATAGACTCTAGGAGATTAATGTACCTTCAATTCATTCAAGAAAAAAGTGTCAATGAATGAAAATAAGGTGTATAAATATACCCCACTCATATCTCATCACCGGTCACAATAATGTAATGTGTGACGGTGCTTTCAAAAAGAACAAAGTATGAAAACAACAATAAATGGCCATAATGAAATAGTTCAGAAGATTAAAATAAAATATGTGTACCTTGACTTCCCTTTCCACTAAATGGATGCATGCATATACATTGGTCTTGACCATGGCAATGCAAAATATGGTCATGTTAACCCTAATGATATAAGACTATATGGATTACTGCAATGCAAGCATACGTAAATGAGTTTAAATTGCAAGTATATAAAGTATGGTAGCTCTCAAGGAGGATGGTGCTACAACCGGTTTGGATAGCTCAAATGTAAAGGCCAAATTAAGTATGAAAGACCCAAAGAAAAAAAAAGTGTTAGGATGGATCCAGATAGCCAAAATGTAAAGGCTAAATTAGGCCCGGAATACCCAAAGATAAAATAAGGTGTTAGGACGAGTCCGTATAGCCAAAATGTAAAGGCTAAATTAGGTCCAAAGGACCCAAAGTATAACTAAGGAAGATCTTGGGATCTCAAACATAACAAAGATGAATCTAAGAAAGGTAAAGCAACAGCTAAGAGAGCATCTTAGGAGCCAAAGATGCAGCTGATACTTAGTTAGAGATGGTTCAAAGTGAAACCCTAGTTGATTTCCTAGGTCCTTACAATTTTAAACCTTGAACCCTTGTGATGTCATGATGCTAGCATGTCTGAAAGAGATGAAGAATAGGATGTAAAGGATATGGAGGAATATTTAGAAATAAGTATGTCCATCATGGGTAGATAATGACGAGAGGGGAAAGAGGTCACCACCAAGGGAAAGATGTATTCTTCATTGGAAACACGACACTCAAATCAATTTGGCAAGACTAAAAGTTTTCAACATCGAAAGCTATAGGAACCTCATTTTATAAATGTTATAAGACTTTTTCCCATCAAAATATATAAGGAACTAATATTCCTTAACATATATGGAAGGGTGAAAATCAAGTGATTGGAGAAAGTTAGAAAAATGCAAAAGCAAAGTGTAAAATAAACATCATAATAAAGAGAAAGGGGTTTTAATATTCTTATATTATACAAGAACTGATGAAACAAATAATCATTATGAACAGGTATGTTGGTTGTATAAATACCTTGGGAAACTATATAATATATTAAACTCCTTGGAAATCAGGGGCATTCAAAATCCCTTGAGTGACAGAGCAAGGTAGGAAATCGTGTTTCTTGGCACATTGCCAACTGCGGCATTGTTGACTTATGGGCGGACTCGTGGAATGACCACGCTCCTTTGGTTGACGTCCCCGGTCTCCAACCAGTTAGGGATTTTACTGAAATTTTCTAGGGAAATAAAGTTAGTGATTACGGTACCAAGGTTGGCGACGGAGCTCCTCTCTTAGACTATAATGATCTTGAAACCTATGGGCTTCCTAACACACTTAAGTTACTATATAAATCTGAATTGGATAAAGGGTGTGCCACCTGTGTCCCGGAAGGAGGATCGTATCATTTGGACTAGTTCTAAAAGTGGGAACAACAAAGTTTCTTCTAGTTATCAAACGCTCACCCGGGGTAAATCTCGTCATCCTTCCTGGATAGATTGCTAGAATTCCGCCTATCTTCTGAAAGCTCATGCTTTCAATTGGTTGGCTTTCAAGGGGAAAATTTTGTCCCAATGGAGAAGGCAGAAGTGAGGGTTTGTCGGTCCTACTCTATGCGTCATGTGCTACCAAGCGGAAGAGGATTACAATCATCTCCTCCTTCACTGTCCCTTCAATTCTCATTGTTGGTATTGGCTTTGTGATAAGCTTTAGTTAGCCTTGGCCCCTGATGAATCTCTAGTCACAACCATCTCCTCTTAGCCGAAACTCGGTTACAGTTCTGTTCTTGGTTCTGTTTGGCTCAGCGGCCCCATTCTTCTTCTCTGGCATATTTGGTGGGAACGCAATCTTTGCATCTTCTGCGAAAAATCTTCCTCTTTGTTCAGTGTACTCATCAAGCTAGAGGTGGGCATTTCTCTAGCAAGGATGTGACGATCCGACATGCCTAGCCCCTCATTCGCCTCCCTTCTCTCAGGGCCATTTTGTCTAAATGTACTTCCAAAATCACTAAATTGATGTTGCGTCAAAAGATTCGTTGGCATCCACTCCCTTGGGTTCTGCAAACTCAATTTTGACGGTTCTTCTAAAGGGAATCCTGGTCTTTTGGGGGGCGAGGTGTATTCACCGTGACGAAGAGGGGCATGCTCATCAAAGTTGGGGTCCTTTCGGCTGCCCCCTAGCTCTAGTAATGCAGCTAAGGCGCAAGCATTGTTGCATGGTATTAAGCTAGCCTTGAACAAATGGTTATCATAAGCTTTGCATCGAAGGGGACTCGCAAGTTATCGTTCTTTCCATTTGCAAGGGTAAGGCGGGTGGCTTGGTTTCTTAATATTTTCATTAATCAAATCATTCATTGGCTTTCCTTCCTTGACGAATGGACTATACACTATGTTTATCGTGAAAATAATCAAGTTGTGGATGTTTTAGCAAATATTGGGGTTAATCAACAAGAAGAGGCCATCATTCATAGTAAAATTGATGCTTGGGCGCTTCTTGATGCCACCCATCGTCATGATTGAGGACTCCCCTCACACGTGTCTGGGTGCATTTAAAGTTGGAAGGGTTTTCCGTCGCTCTCATTCTTGTCATTAGCTCCCTTTCTTCTTTTTGCCTCCCTTCCCTTTGTTCATGGCGTTTCCTTCACTCCCTCTCGTTCCTTTGTGAGGTGAAAGCCCAAAATGGCCTTTTTTCTGTGGTGTCCTCGACCCATCTACGACACATCTTTCGTATAGGTTCGGCCTCGGTTCAGAATGCAATCAAAAGGGTTCTGGGCTCTGAGTTTTTGCAAACTCAGGGAGGACACGGGTTAATTCGGAGATTGATGGTGTCTTGGTGTCAAATTCCCTCCTTTTGTGTGTTGACAAGGTTGTAGCGATGGCGGTTGCAAAACACTTCATCTTTCCTCGTTACCGTGTGGGTTTGGATGAAGCGGCAGCTAAAGTTTGCCTTCCTACAGCAATCAGCCCCTCTCCTTCCCCTCTATAGGTGGACAGAAGGGTCTGTGTTGAGTTGGAGCATAAGAACTGTGTCCTCAAATTCGTAAAATCTGTTCATCGAATTTGTCATTCTCATGGTGCTTTCGTTTCCAGGGTTCCTTCTCTGAATCTATCTGATCTCGCCGCCCCCATTGCACCTCCACCGGAGAGAGTGGTGGAATTGCAGGCCTCGGCGGGTTCGGCTTTTGCTTTCCTCAAAAAGGTGGCATCGCTCGGCTCTGCTGATCAGTTTCGCGACCGCAAATTCCCGGATCCAATCCATGTGAAGGAGGTGGAGACTCTCGAAATCTCTGATTGACTACTTATCTTTGTTCTTGTTTTCTTTTTGCTATGCGGTTTTTTGTTGGTCTCGAGGTTCTCGTCCTCGTTTGGCCTTCACCTGGTTTCGGCCCCTAGTCTTTGGGGACTGTTATTTTGGATGTTCCTTCACGTTGTCATCCTTTGCAAATTGTAGGGTGGGGTCCCATCAATCCTTCGGTTCATAGCTCCAGTCAAAAGCGTTTACCTATCTAAAAAAATTAATGAAAATAAATTGCACGAAGAAAATAAGTGTCTTAACAAGGAGCTGTTGTGGTTTCGGTTAAAACAAATTTTAAAATAATAAAATAAATCATCAAATAATCCAGAGAAGGAAATTCTATTAAATTTATCTACCTCTTAATATATTCAGGCTTGAGCCAAATCTTTTACCAAGAAGGAATTAATGAAACCTTCTTCCTTACAAATCAAGGGTTTGTTTTCCGATGACCCAATTAATGATAATCATCTTGGGTATGTGAATTTCATATACCATTAGAAATAAATATTGGAATCATATTGATCTAAGAACATTATTACATTTCATGGGCATGCTCCAGAGAAGATTAGGGTAAGGCCTAAGGAACCAGGTACATCTTGAAGAAACTGTGGTCCTTGTAGCCACATCTACATTCAGGTTGGACGGTCGACCAAGCAATACTGCCAAAGGAGGAGCAACTGGTTGCTCCATTCACCTCGGGCAAAAACTGGGACTTCCACACTTGAAAAAAATATGTAACGAGGTGCTTATCGATTTTTTTATAAACGACTCATAGAACCTTCAACACGTGATGAATAACTCATGGACATCACAGACCTTACTGCATGAATCTTATCCACACGTCATGCAAAAGCTCAAGCGATCTGTCTACGGTAATATTTACCCTCAAAGAACAAGCACATAATGCTAGATCTGGGCATACCATATAACAATAACATAAGTTTTATATGGGCCATTGGAAGGATATATCTGGAACTCATCGACATACAAAAAAACTGTCTACCATTTGGTCCTGACTCCATATGGTAGCGGGCCTGAAATTTTATTTTTACTACAAATTTCTCCCAAGGATTATCCCACAAAAACTAGTCTTCACTAAATAGGGAAAATCTTTCTCCATTTAGAAAGCTTAGCAACCATGATTGGATTAAACTATCCTAGAAATCTATAAAAACTTTAGGGCAAGAATACAGAGATTACAGAAATTACTTCATCACCTTATTTAGATAATTACATTCCCACAAACTGAAGATATTCAGAAACAAGCATTTATCAGAAATGGGGATCCAACTAATAAAGTGGACATAATGGCATGAATAGCACATTTCATGCGAAATATGGAAGAGTTTTGCTGCTACAACAT
Organism: Taxus chinensis; assembly: GCA_019776745.2. Classification (NCBI taxonomy): domain Eukaryota; kingdom Viridiplantae; phylum Streptophyta; class Pinopsida; order Cupressales; family Taxaceae; genus Taxus; species Taxus chinensis. The sequence goes on along the minus strand of CM034148.1, from coordinate 768,303,287 downwards.
CCAGGATCAAATCTACAATTTGGAAATAATTCTAATCAAGATAGGCTCCACCTATGACCAACTTTTTCTCCAAGTCACTTCTTAGCTAGGGTTTCAAAACAACTGTATACTCTCAACGATTGTTCATAAAAACCCTTAGACAATCAAACTACCTCATTATTTTTGGAAATATTGCATTACTACCTAAAATTATATTCCAAAGAGACCAGTTCTCCATACAAATCACACATCTGCACAACGAGCAGTAGAAGGTTCATCATTTGACATTCAAAAAAACACTCTGGAATTACCCGGTTTCATACAAACTGTAATATATCTTGCAAAATAATTCCCACAATGAAAGACTTAAAACTTGTCAAGAAGCATTAGGATTAAATAACTTATCTAACTATCTATACTCACAACATATCCCAAATAGGTTTTAAAATCTCCAACCATTAGGGAGGATAAAGTATTTTTATTTAATGATTTCCCTTTCCTAGGGATTTCGAATTTTGTGCCTCCTTGTTTATAAAAGTGGAGTTTGGGTTTATCGTGGGACTTATGTTGATTGATCATTTTGATTTCACTCCATGCTTAAAGTATTGGGATGTATGCCCTAGCTTCTTCATTGTGCTCTCTCTCATTGTAAGCTTCATTTGGATCTATTGTTGAAGACTCTCAAGTGAATTTCAGATCTGCCATTATTGCTTGAGCTATTTCAGTTTTGGCGCCAAGTTTAGAGTGTGAAAGTCATTGGTATTGCTCCTTTTTATTTCTGTTGTTATTGCTGAAATTATTTTAACCATAGCGATTTGGTTTGGTGATGATTTGTTCATGTTTTGATGTCGTAAATGTTAGATCTGCAATCTGCTATGTGTTGTTAATTATTTCAGAGCAAAGGGCTTATTTTTGGTGTATTTGGAGGCTAGAAAAGAGCTGGAAATTATTTAATTAATTTCCTCTACCCCTAGCAACTTGAAATCAGTTTTCTAGGGCTATTTTGGCTAAGTTTTAATGCTCAGAAAATTCAGATCCTTAATGCAGTGGAAAGCCCTAAATTTCTAGTTATTTTGCATCTTGTTTCATGGAAAAACTTTAAGTATTGAAGGAGTTATGAATTTTAGAAGATTTCAGCTCTCTGCAAGCTTTCTGGTTGTCATAAATTAATATTTATTTCAGATCTGCAGTTTTGGGATCAGATTAATATTGGTTTTGGTTGTAGATATTAGGAGAAATAAGGAGAAATCAATTTCATAATTTTTGGAGTTGATTTGATGCCCTAAATGTGTTGGGAGACCTATTTTTTAGGAAAAAATTAGGGTTTCATGTTAGCTGTGAGAAATCTGATTTTAGAATATTATTCTACATATTTTTGTGGCTCAACATCCAAAATTTCAACTCATTTGGACTTCTCTAGCCAAAGTAATGAATTTTTTAAAGATTGCAGCATTTGGGGTTTGAATATTAATTGTTTTCAGCTGAGTGTGATCAAATTTACGTTAATTCCTAACTTGTCCTAAAAGGGGACATTACAAAAAGCATTAAGTTGGAAGACTTGTTTGATAAGTCTAACATTACAAATACCATTGTGCCAAAGAAGCGAGAAGCTTTGGTTGATCCCAATGTTCAATATATCAAAAATGTTCAATGGATTGTTTCGTGCCTACTAAACAAGAGAATTCTATCCAAGGAAACAATGTAAGCAACTGGTTGACAAAAGGCGCCTAGAACTTTCAAGCAAAATGCAGATGGCAAATGTAAGGTTTGGGTACAGCTGCAACAAGCACCTGAACTGTTTTACAGATACCTAGGAGAAAGGTGGGTTTGAGACAGCCCTTAGTCATTCCCTTTGGCCATGAGGAGGCTACTCCTTTGCTTCGAGTTGGCTTTGTGCATTGTGACCCAATACGTTTGATTTTTGTGGGCTGTGGCATTCTCGAATTAGCGGTGGGCTCGACTGGTTTTGTTGAATCTTGGTAATATGAATTGGTCCCTAGCGGAGCTTGACATCATGAGATCGGTTCTCGACTCGACTTCTAACTCGATCTCTTTGTCTTTATGAGATGTTTGTAGTATGGTACAAGAACTTTTGATAAAAACTTGATGTTCGGACGGTCCCGAACTGAGCTCCGAGTGATCCTTGTACCTCGCCAATTCGATTATCAGGCATGGTCATCTTACTTTATCCTTGCATTATATTTTACGTTCTAGTTTCCCCTAAATTCTGATGGAGTTGTAATTCAACTAAAGAAAAATAAATTGTTTAGGTGAATTAAATGAAACGGGTTATTTCAATAGCAAATTGCACCTCTATTTGTACGCAACAAGACCTTTAACCATGAATGAAAACACTACTCTCTTTTACCTCGTAAGATGGATGGATAAATCACAATACTGGTTTTGGTTTTGGAAACCACGCGGTTGGCGTGTTAAACGGAAAACTTAGTAAAAACTAATTCTAGTATTGTCTCTTTTATAAAATGATTAAAAATAAAAAACTATAGTTATGGTTAGTTACCAAATGAGAATACAACGATTTCATGCAATTAAAAGCCAAAAAATGTGAACACGGGATTTTGACTGTGTAAAAATGTTTAATGATTCGGAGCTCATAACATTTACATGCGGACTAGAAATGAAATGATTTTTTTGAAATATTATAACTTTTCAAGAGGAATTTGGTGTCCCCAGATTTCATCCCGAAATCTGAGACTACCCTATTAAAATTTTCGTACTTTTAAAATAATTGGTCGTTTTGTGTTTTGATTGCCAGAAAGTTCTTGTATTGTGTCAAGATATTCCCAAAGAGCCGTATGAGCCATTTTCGCCAAATACCCAGATGCCCAAAATTGTTATATTTTGTCGTTGGGATTTCCCTGCAGGAAATTTGTGTTTAATTATTTTGAGCCCCGTTCGAGGCAAATTGTGCTCTGGTTCAACTCAGTTGTGATCGTACATATCATTATTTCCTATATATCAGTAGGGTTTTAACCAGGAATGCATTCTGGGCTTTATTTGTGACTTCTGGCAACGTTTTGTGTTTTTAGTGTTTTCCCCGTTTTGTTTTTTGTAAAATTTCTCTGGATCAATTTCTTTGCCGGTTTGGCCTGATTCTTGGCTTGGAGTATCTGGAGATCACATATGCACGTTGTGCCAGAAGGAATTCGCCATCGGAGGTCTGGTTCTCTTGGAAAAGATGAAGTCGTGCACCAAAAAGCCTCTTCTGGACTGGCCGCATTTTTGGAGAAAGAGGGTTTGAAGTGGATCATGAGATTTTTGGAAGCAGCAGGCAGGTGGAAAGTTTGTACCTGTCTAGCAGGGTACTTTTTCCCATGGAAGCAACGTCACTTAAGTCACAATGGGAAAATTAGAGGTAGCAGGCAGGGGGGAATTTCTTACCTGCCTTGCAGGGTAAAAATTCTCATTGTGAAATAAAAGAAAAATCACTTAAGGCATTGATGGGATTTTATTACCTGCCTTGCAGGGTAAATAATCCCATTATGAAAGTCAAACAACTTAAGTCGATCACGGGATTTTTGGTCGCAGCAGGCAGGGGGGATTTTTGTAACTGCCTTGCAGGGTATTTTTTTCCATGAAGTGAAAGTCACTTAAGTTATGATGGGAAAATTAGAGGCAGCAGGCAAGGGGGAATTTCTTATCGGCCTTGCAGGGTAAAAATTCTCATTGTGGAATAAAAGAAAAACAACTTAAGTGAATCATGGGATTTTATTGCCTGCTTGATAGGTTAAATAATCCCATTATGAAAGTCAAACGATTTAAGTGAATCATGGGATTTTCAGGGCTGCCTTGCAGGTAAATAATCCCATTGTCATGTGACTTTTAAAAATAGAAATTCCTTATTCCAAAAAATGCGACCCACCTTGGGTGAATAATAATGCATTAAATAAATATTTGTTAATATTTATTCACCCAATTTTGGTGCCCAGGCTAGTGGAAAAGTCAACAAAGGGAAGTGGACAAAAGAAATTTAAAAACAGAATTCCAAAATTAAATAAATTTAATTTATTTAATGCAGCCCCTTTTGGGAGAGAAATAATACTTTTTAAATTATTAAATGATTAAATTAATTCCTATTTTCAGTGGCTAATGTCAAAGCATACTGTGAGGCTTGAGTTAAGTGGAAGCAGAAGTCTAAAATTAAATAAATTTAATTTATTTAATGGCAGCCATAAACATGCACAAAATAGGCACCCCATTTGAAGAGTGAAGCTTATTAATTAATTAATTAATTACCAGGAATAGGAAAGGCATTAATTAATTACAGAATGGTGAGGATTATATAAGCAGGGGCTGCCATAAGGATGAATTAATTTATTCACAGACAAAGAAGTGCAGCCCAGAGGAAAAGTGCGCTCCATTTGGAGAGGATTTTTGCTCAGAAGAAGGTGAAATTAATACTAAAAGCTTCCAATTTTGGCGCATAGGTTGAAGGAGGTTGATTTGTGTCTGGATAATTATTTGCATAAGTGATACAGGTGTTCAGGTGAAGTTGGTAAAATTCATGACTTGCTTTACATGCAAATAAAACATCAAATTTGGGGCAGCAGGCTTGAATAATGTAGATTTTTATGATTAAAATCCACTGTTCATATTCCAGTTGCCATCTTTGTCTGAATTAATTACAGGAATTCATTACAGGTGCTTTTACAAAAGGAAGAGAGCTTAAATCAATGTCCAATACATTGAATATATCCTCTGAATCTGAAGAATTATCTAGATTTGCACGGGTTGTGAAGAATTCTGGCCGAATAAAGAGGAAAAGAATTGTTCAGACAAAGATTGCTCCAGCCATGGCAAAGCGCGATGAACGAGAAAGCTCAGCGGAATCATGCATTACTTCTAGATTTGCTGACAACGGAGACACTGATCCAGATCCAGATCCAGATCTCATAATTGCAAAAGCTTCCGGCACAAAGGCTTCATCCTCTTGTTTCGAATGCAGCTCGTGAAGAAGTCAGTGCGTGGAAAATTCCTTCCAGGATCTTGTGCACGTGCTTCCAATCTTCCAGTTGAAGCCTTCATTGAAGTTGCATTCACCCGGAGTGCTTTCCAGAATTTTTAATTGCTTATATGCAATTAAAAATAAAGAGTTATTTACGGCAAACATTGCACCGATGCATGTACAGGAGAAGAACTGCAAAAGCTTCAAGGATAAAAGGGAAGACAAGGCGAAGGCAACACCCGTAAGCAAAATTCCAGATCCAGCCGCTTTCAGATTTAGTTTGAATCAGCTGCATGCAGAATATGAAAAAGGACAAGACTGCAGCTTTCCTCTTTCTTCTTCTTTCTCTTATTTCCTCCGACAAAGTAATTGAGCGATCAATTAAATTATACAACTTAAGTGATTGGTTTAAAAGTCATTATTTGAAGAAGTCAACTACTTGGATATAGGTGGCAGACGTACAAAATAGAAGGTTCTATTTTTAGTTGCAAATCATGCATGTCATGCAAAGAGGAATTTCAGGAGGGAGATTGTCAGTTGTTTCCTTTCCGACTTCCACATGTGCCAGTTCAACTAAAAGCTTACGACTTGTAATTGCCCCTCTACATTCTATAAGTAAAGGAAGAACCTTTGGGTTAAGGATCAGAATTGGTAAGCAACAACCTTGTGTTCCAGACTTTGTGCTGAAACCCTTGAGAGCCACTTGAAGCAAAGGAATATACATGAGTAGATTTCCGGAGAACTTTGTGTCACAGTGTAATTTGTTTCTTGCTTTCTATCTTAGATCTTTGAATAGACTGTGTTATTTCAGATCTAGATCTAGAGCTGCCTTTGCTTATAATTCTGTGTTTATATCTATTGGTTTCTTCTACGTGCATGCAATCAACTTTGCTATTTATTGATTGGGATGCACATCTTCCCCATTTCTTCTCTGTGTTTATATAATTCCCTTCTATAAATATTTCCTTTCTTTAAATAGCTGCTTATTTGTTGCAGAACTGTACAGCTATGGTTCATGAGCTGAACAGTTAAAGTAAAACCCCATATAGATATTAGCATACTTTAATTGACAAATCTGACACGGGAGCCTCACCGGTAAATGAGGGAGATTTATCTCATGATTGCCAAGGTTTTATGCTATGCAAAAAATCTAGCTAACAGATATCACATAGTATGAATTGAAATCCCTTGTTATCCCTTCCAAATGACAAGGGATGAATTTCTAGGCTGGAATGCACGGAAGCGCCTAAGGGGTCCACGTCTTCAGCTTGGATTCATTTGGTCCCCCAACGTGTACGAAACGTTGTGTTGATCAACGTCTTTGAAAAATCGTTGGTGGAAACACCTTTATTAACTGAAGCGACACATGGTTCAATGATATTTCCAATTATATTACCTCCTTTTGACATCAAAATTCCACCCCTCAAAATTGCGACTAGGGTTTCACCCACTATCGTGTCTAGTATTTCCGTCAATGCACTGTGACGTATACCCTCAGGCTTGCCTTATTGAGTTCGAATATGCTACCATCTGTTTATTTGCGACTTGCAGTTAAGTTCGAAATCTCCACCATATGTTATTTGCAACTCTGAATCTTGGTTTGCCGTCATTATGCAATCATCATCTATCAATCTAGTCTCTTCAACCTCCATTTTCAAAGCTGTGTAATGGTTCCTTTCCTTCTCACGAGTCCTATTTATTTAAGATTGTGTCTTTAAAGAGTTGGTTAAAGAAGAAGGTATGCAAATTATATTTCCTTTAATAAGCTATTTTCTTTTGTTTGTGTTTTATTTTTTACTACCAGAAGACATACATGCTTTTATATATCTCGAAGTAAAAGGCTCTGCTTGTGAATCCATTAATTGCTTGTTTTTTGAAGTTCCAAGTATTATAGTATTAGTAGCATTCAAGTCTACTAAGCCATCTATGCATTTTAGCATTGAATTTGAGCTACTCATGAAGCTTACAACTCATGTGGCTTTAATTAGCCGCTTATTCAATAGTTTTTCCACTTCTCAAATAAATTGTCAATCCTGTAACTTCCAAATCTTGTAGCTGCCTTGTGGTGAACTGTTGTTTGATAGCTTCATATTTCATGTTTCCTTATATGTTGAATGAGTGAATCTTTAGAACTGTCAAGATTTGAACCAATGAAAAGGCTTTGTGTGTGTATGGATTTCTAGCCTATATTGAGCTGTTTAGATCTCTCTGTCAAATATCTCCATAGGTGAGATGTGAGCTATATATATGGGATATAGCTATACGTAGTATATATGCGGATATATATAGCAACGTCAGACTGAGCGAGGACCTTGTCAGCGGCTCACTCAATTATGGGGAACCAGGGAGGGGAAAGGATGCCGGGGATACTTCACATTTCACAACCCCATATATATTGGTATGGAGGGGGCTCAAGTGCCTACTACAATAGCGAACCAATGAGGAAACTCCATGCTACCCTCGCAGAGTCCCCTAGTCTAGTCTTTGCTACAATGCCTCTGTCAGTTTTCGTGATCCAAGGTGATGTGAAAATTGCACATAAATCGAGTAATATTTCCGTGCAATGTAGTGTAATTCCTAGGGAATCCTCCACACACATAGGGTTTTGTAAGATCCCTGCAAGATACTTGTCTCCAGTTAATTTGTGAATAACTCTAATCTCCCTGAAGCAGTTTCCATGTCAGTGCCATCGGAATTGCTTCAAAGCATGAAACTCTAAAAGACATTGTGTGATCCGATCTGTGCTCTGATACCACTAGGCAGCTCAAGCCTCATAGGGGGTTTTCTCCAACTCTTCTATTATACTCTGTATGGTCCATAGAAATGTGGCTTAAGCTTGCAGTCAGACTAAATACAAAACCAGCTTGAGGGAAGATTGTTTCCCATATGGCTGCAATGCTCAAAAAAAACCATAAAACTAGTACACCTCACCAAGTCCTCTCAATCCAATGCTGGTCTACATATAATATTATGAAAGTTTTGTGCATGCTTGAGATTTAACCAAAAATGACTGAAAATCACTACTACTGATAATGAAATACATATATGGAAATTGCAGCCACGAATCAATTATGAAATATAGATATAGAAGTCTCTAAAAATCATGCAACTCAAGATTTTGGTCTCAAAAAAATGGCCAAATAAGATTACAAAACCAGATTATCAAACAACCTTGCCAAATGAGTTCTTCAAAACAGAAACCCTAGGTAGAGTCGCTCCACCCTAGACAACAATAGTATAACTAAGGGAACCCGAATGCCAAAACCCCCACATGCGGGGGCAATGGAGCTTCCTTCGGGGGATGCCAAATGATGATGAAGGGTTTTCAACGAAGCCGGGAAACTGTTTTTGCTCTTTCGACAATCGAGGACCCATGGTCTAATCAGGAATGCGTACCCTACACCCCCTCCAAATGAAGGATTTTCGTCCGATGAACAAGAAGCCTCACATGAGGGTTTTTGTCCCCAAGTGGATGACTAAGGGGGCGAACAAGCTCCTTCCCTATTGCCAGATCTGAGACTAGATGCGAATACGACCAGGGGGATGAATGGAGTTGGACCTCCAAATCTGGTACGTGTCTGCATTCCCTTTTATCTGCTGGCGGTGATAGAGAGAAGTGTGAAGCACCAACCGGGGACGAATTGATCTAAGGTCGACTGTATCTTAATGTCAGAAAGGCTCTGTCATTATAATCTTTCCACTAGTGGGTAGAGCCTTATTAAGAAGGCATGTAACCCGTCACCTGGGGACCTCATTCGGAAGAGGGATGAAGAATCTGGTCTAAGAAATTAACAAATATTTGAAGAATAATGCAAATATAAGTTCAAGATTCACCGCTCCGTCTTTTTCACTATCCTTGTCATGGAGAAGGAATGAGAAGAAGACTGAATTAGTAGCTCTCAAATGGGAAAAAGAGACATTGACATATTGCCACTTCTAGTGTGCCTATATCTTATATGGGGCATCGGACCATCCCCCTTCAAAATGTTACAATCTTCTGTCTCCAACCTCATGAAGGCTACAGATTCCTACAAAGTCTATCCACCACTACCAATGTGGTGCCTAGTCTCGCATCGAAGTCTGGGGGAGTTGACTCGACAACATTGACCTACAAGCATATGGAGGGCATGCACCCAGTGCAGACTAAAGGTGTTACTATTAGAGCGAGATGATGTGTTTAGATCTCTGATTGTCATGAAAGTGCTCTGCATAAAAGGATTATCTTACTTCACATAATCCCTAGGGGGTTGCACCTAAAGTAGTATGAATGAAGCTCCTTTAGATATCCTCCTCGATGGACTTGTTCAACTCATGCTTGCTGGGTATATCTATGAACTGGGAGCATTCATGTTTTATACTGGAAGGGGGGAGACCGGTCGAGGGTTGGATACGAACTGGGATCAAACAAGGCAGAAGTCTCGGTAAACCAAATCTTGACTAAAAAAGTTAACCAAACACATTGGCCCCAAAACTCTACTATTAGATACGACTGAAATCAACCGAAAGATAGAGCGTGATAAGATTAGAAACCAATCTTTTCCAGGAGTCATGCTGATGGACATATGATATGAAGTGTTGCAAGCAATGTTCCTCTCATGTATAGCCATATGATAACATGTAAGAAAGGTGTTTATAGCAAAATGGACACATAAATTAGGGTTTAAATCAGCTTAAAAGTTGTACTCCATAACTAAAAACTAGTTTTTTTTGCAAAATTAGCGCCATTCTATTATGAGTGTTGATAACTAGCTACCGCTGAGTAGAGCGGAAATTCCAGTTAAGCGGAAAATTTGCTAAACCCAGCTGGTTCAATACCAAACCAGTCCACCGATCTGGTTATGATATACTTACCGGTAGCTCATGAAGCCTAGAAAAATTCTCTATTAAAAATATATCGAGCCACTGGACGGTGGTCCGCATTCGAACTTGGTTGAGACTGGTTTTAAAAAAGCACTGGGGTGAAGGGAGCTTGTCAACCGAGCAATATACCTTCAACTCTTTTCATGTTGCTTGCTCAAACCGTGCTTAGTCCATGACAAACTTCTCACAAAGCATTTCCCTAAAAACTATCAGGTCCCTTTTTGGAGGCTGAATTTCTAAAGACCTTAACACATTCTCCCCCCATGGGTCTAAGGAGAAAAGAAAGGAGAAGATCTCAATTATGTCTTTTATTGTTGATTAGATCATTGTTTTCATTTATTTTCATATATCCTATTAGAAGCATAGCACTCCAATAGAAGAACTCATGTAGTTAGGTAATTAAGGTATTATGAGCATGTAGGCTCCAAATACCATTTAAATGTGTACAAGCACTTACTTTAAGGGGTCGACCATCATTTCTTATGTTCATAAGAACTCTTTGTGGCTATTTAAGGAGGTCGTTTGGGCATTAATGATTCATGATTTTGGTGATTATTCTTATCTTGGTGAAAGTTGGCTAGTGTAGCCCTTTTACTCTCTCTCTCAAGGATGAAATCCCTTGGGTTGAGGACCTCATCCAAAGACAAAAACCCTTGGTTGGAAAACTTGTGAAGGACAAAAACCTTTCATGAGGTTTTTGGTGTGCAAGCTGGTTTGAAAAGAAACAAAGTATCTTTCTCTTGCATGTGTTGTCTCTTTGGTGCAATTTATATTTTATTTCAAGTGGAGCGACCTATATTGAGGTGATAATTTGGTATGTGTGGTGACATTTTGACAAATCTGAAATTATCATCTTATTCTCTATATTTTACTAAGCCAAGATTTCAAGTTTGGTGAATTTTGGTGTTCTACTATTTTTAGCAAGCTCGGGAATTTTCGCGAGTTAGGGTTCCAAAATTTATTGATTTCACATATAAATCTGATTTTTAACAGCTGCACGTGATTGCTAAGGGTTTCTAATTATTTTGACAGATGTTTGGAACGAATTTTGCAAGGTTTAACCCCATTTCGAAGGCTTGTTTTCACCTATGGAATTCGTTTCCCTAGGAAAGTTTTTGCAGGGTTATAACAGCAGTGCCCTAAATCTGATTTGGGAGCCTTTTTCCATTTTCTGAGGTCCCCCAAAAAGGAACATTACAAATGTGTTGCAGATAATTATCGTGCTCTTGAGGAAAGAAGCTAATTGAAAGAGGGAAAATATTATGAAATTTTTTGCTTGTTGAAAGATATAAGGAACTAATATTCCTTGATATATATTAAAGTGGGTAAAAATCAAGTGATTAGAGAAAGTATTAGAAAAAATACAAAAGCAAAGTGTATGATAAATATCATAATAAAGAGAAAGGGGTGTAATGAAACTTGTATTAAAGATTAATTGATGAAACAAATATTCATTATGAGTAGGTATATTGGTTGTACAACTATATTGGGAAACTATATAATGTATTAAACTCCTTGGAAATGAAGGGGCATTTGAAATCTTGGGTGACAAAGCAAGGTAGGCAGTGGGCGGGAGAAGGGGCATGCAGGGCATGTGCAACCAAGGATCGGGATATACCTTGGATGGCCCTAGCCAAGGCAAAGAGTATATGAAATTTTATATTCCTCCTTATTGCCATATCATAAGACTTGTGCTTCTTTTCACATGGGAGAGTGGGGCCTTTTCCAAGAAAAAACAAATATGCATTCAAACCCTTATTTAATGAAAAGATGTTTTTTGTGACTCTGTGTATATTTTTGGAACAATCTAAAAATTAACATTTGATCTTCTATATACGAATTCAAGTAATTGTATTTACATTTAAGTGGGTAATTTTTCATGTAACAGTAAAGTTGTGGTTTGGCAAAACTGGCGAACTATAAGATATAATATCCCATGAAGAGTATGCATGAAAAGGTAAATGTGTCTACCTTCCCACAACGTGTTCCCCATTCCTTAGGACCCCACTGGAGCTAGCGGCTAATTGTGAGGATTATGTGCTTGCATGAAAAGGATGGCAACACGAATGATAGATATAAGGCCTCATATCTCAGTCTATCGGCCTACCACACTCCAATGAACCTTCGACTCCATTATGAGGCCAATGGTGGAGCTTGAGCTTCAACTAACATAGGGGACGTGCCAATGATTTGATTATGTTTTTTACTTAGTGTGATTGACTTTTGAATTCTTTCCTTTTTGACTTTTCCTTTTGATTTTCATACATATGTTGGCTTTTGAATGTTGATATTTTCACTTTTCCTATGTTCCTCCATACAGATTTGGAAGGCCGAAAATGGATATTTAAGATGACATCACTAAAGAGCTTCGACCTAGCCACAATAGAAGAGAACCTACAAACCAAGATGCTTAGATACTACCATACTTGCACTGAGAAAAGAGAGTGATATTAAATCCAACCTTGGTGTGCCCAATAGAGAGTGAAATAGCTAATTTGTGTAAAAGAGAACAATGATAGGGTAGCCCCAGTCAATATGTATATAGGGTCATACAATGACAGACAAACTTGAGACTTTTGTCACAAGAGAGAGTAAGATTGGATGAGAAACATGTAGATAGACAGCAATAGTTGTGCTACAAGGAAAATTACTGACTTTGGGTGACAAGATGATACTCTCTAACATTGCCCTATCTTTATAGGAAACAATTTGTTGGAAGCAAAAGCTCAAAAATAGGTGTCACATGAGGTGAGCACTTTTGAGGAAAGCCAAGTTGATTCCCCAAGGACTCATAATCTTCAACTCACAAGCTAGAAGGCTAAAGGTGTGCTATACAAGGTAGAAGCCAAGAGGCATAGCAAAGAGGATAATAATGGATAGCATAGGAGCCAAGAGGCGTAGTAAAGAGGATAATAATGAGTAGCAACCAAGAGGCATAGAAAAGAGGGTAATAAAATGTAGGAACCAAGAGGCATAGTAAAGAGAAGGTAATTTGTGAAGTAAAATAAGAATGTTATAATGATAATGCAAGTAATTATAATATGAAATGCAGATTATGCCACATGCCTAAGCAAATGTAATACATGAAATAAATGAAATACATTGAAAAATATGAAGAATGTGAAGAACATATATCAAACATAATACTTTTTGGGGAACTAAGCATTTATTGGATTTTTGAAAATATATTTGTTGGTTTGTAATTGATAGGCACTTGGTCCGATGATGCCTTTGAATAGATGGACCCACTTTTGGGTGTATTTTCCCTCCTTGTGGGTGTAATTCATTTTTAACACTAAATCTCCGACATCGAATTTTCTGAACTTAATTTTTTAATGGTGTTGCACACCAAAAGACAAACTGCACTCACACTTGCAAGTGTTACCAGTGAGAGAAAGTGCTTCCAAGAGGTGAATAAACACATGGAATTGTACTAATAGAATAAATGGGATAATTACATAGAGGAAATAACCCTTATTTATAAAAAAGTGAGTAGCTTCTCACACAAGCTACCTACATAACCACATTGACTAGATACAATGAATTACTAGTAGCTTCTCACACAAGCCACCTACATAGCAATATTAAAAGTGGAAGTCACTTGATCCTATTAGATATCCAGCTAGCACCACTATCTATCACAACCTATATAAAAAAATATGAGCTTCGTAGCAAAATGACTCATTTACATTGTAAAATAATAAAAAATATGAGATAAAATGGATTGTGTTTTACCACACAACACATTGATGGATTATTTCTTTTCTATTAGAGAATGTACTAGCTACAAAATAGGATGAAAGTGTCCATATAATGGTTGTATACGCATTTCCATATACTATTGGGAAAGAGTGTAAATCAATGTAGATTGGAAACACATTTATCTATACAAAACTGTTCAGTATGAAAGAGACCAACTGAAATTGATGTTAAACCTAAATTTATAACAATGAACATATTCAAGGCTTCAACATTCTTTTTTTCTTTTAAAATGTCATAATATCAAATCAAACAAAGATAAATTTAACAAAAAAAATGTATTCAAAAGTTTGAACATTCTTTGTTTTGCTTTATAAATTCCATAATTTTAAAACCAACAAATATGGTTTTTGGCATATAAACAATCACCTGAAGGCATTGAATCTTGAACTCATGAGGAGTTTTTCGTATCACTGCAAAAAAAATGAATAGGAATCATTTAGCTGCAAATATGAGTTATTATTCATATAGTTATTTGCAATGTACTTATAATCAATAAAAAAATCATTACATATATATATAATTATTGCACACAATATAATAAGGCTTAAATTTGTTCAAATGACACTTTGTAGTTTTTATGGTTATTGGTCTATTTCGGGTGATCATGTAACAGATGCAATTGAAAAGAACTTTTGAGGTAGGAAAAAACATTTTTCTGGCATGATGGATTATTAATTTTATTCTTGGCCTTGGATATTGATGAAGACATGGAACTTTGAAACTTCTATATGCCAATGGAAGCAAACAAAATACCAATATTAAAAGCAACCTTCATGCAGAAATGACTCATCTTCGTTGAGATATCGAGAGATTGTGCATATATTGATCTCACCTACACAATAATGGAATTCCTATCTTCGCCTACATGTTAAAAAATACCTTAATGTATTCCACAGCAATAGAATGCTTTCTTTGCACTACACAACATTGGATGGTCTTACCTACAACGTAGCAGAGGGCTTGCTTCCACTTGCATTTCAAATGTTTAATCATCCTTGGAAGATGTGTATCATGTAAATCATTTTGTGAAACTTTGAACATTAGGATTATGTACATGAAGGATTCCCATATGTATCATCTTAAGTCATTGTCACAAAGGGAGTTGATTGGGGCCCTATTAACTATTTCCACTTATGTCCTATATGTGGCACCAAAGGGGTAAACGTGCATGAAGGTGCATGGAAATAAATAAAACAAATAAAAGAAACCTTCTATTGTTGGCGTAAGGGAAGATAAGATGCATGCATGGAGGGAATAAATAAATAAAAGAACCTACTACTTTTGGCGCCATGGAGAGATAAGATGGAGATGCATGTAAATAATTAAAAATAGAACTGTTGTTCTATTTTTGGCTCCATGGAGGGATAAAGATGGAATTAAAAGATAAAACTAGAAATAGAAGAAACTAAGAAAAAGCATGCTGCTGTTCTACTTCTAGAGATCAGTTCGCACCATGGAGGGATAAAGATGGAATTAAAAGATAAAAACAGAAATAGAAGAAAATAAGAAAAAGCATGTTGTTCTATTTTTAGAGATTGGCGCCAAGGATAGAATGAGTTATTTTTAATAAATAAATTGTTATTCCTATTTCTGGCGGAAAGAGGGTGCATGAATAGTCAAGGGAGAAATAAATAAAAATAGATGGCCCTGCATGAGTCAAACTACAGCTGACTGCACCAAATTTAGAAAGGATTAATTAACTAAAATAGCAGCTGCAGTTCTAAGCTTAGTGCCAAGGGTTGCATGAGGAAAATAAATAAAGGAAAGACTTTTGTTCCAGTTCTAAAGTTGGCGCCAGCAGAGATGCATGGAAAGAATAAATAAAATAAAACAAAAGCAGTTGTAGTTAAGAGGGGTTGGTGCCCAGGAGGATGAATAAAATAATAAAGATAACAGCAGTCTATTATTAGCAGGCAGCAGTCGACTCATGAGAATATTGGCCTATTTCTTATTGTAAAAAGATATACATGGAAGCTGATTTGCATGTGCATCTTTAGCTATTGTACTTGCACCTCTAAATAAAATAAAGCTTCGTTTTTACCCTCTCATATCGTTGTTTTCAGATTATTCATTGTGTTTGATATGATATTGTGTTTCCTTAGAGTGGAATTCACTCCCTCTACCATTGTCATTCTTCCTAAACCCTTGAATTTATTATGAAAAATAGTCTCGAGTTGTGCAGGTGTGTGAATCTTTGATTTCTCTATGTGCCTCATGCAAGTGTTAAACTTTTGGTGTAACACCCCAATTTCCCATTTCCCGCATTCCTTTTCCCTTTTCCTTGTCAAAGTTTTCGTTTTTAAGCTGATTCACAAGGGAACCAGCCCTCTCTAGAGGTTCACCTTGTTGGGGTGTTAATGTCAAGTGGGAATACCATTTGGTGGACCACCACTTAGACAGCGCCTTGTCTTAAAGATTATTTTAATAATCTTAGTCGGTCTTTTACAGCATTGAAAAAAGTGAAGCGGTATAACCGCTCACCCATCCTATATAAATAGGATGAGCCCTCACGGGATTGGGCTACTTCATGATCTTACTTTAGGCTAATAAGTTTATAGACCGATTGATCTAAGCTTAGCTACATATGCGAGTTGTTATACAACGAGACAGAAGTCTGCTACTGTTTACTGTGAGACCAAGGAGTGAAGTGGAAGTGTTGGGTGAAAAGCTGATAAATTCTTAATATAAGATAGTGTTTTTTCAGTATAATTTTTTCCTTTGGGTTTCTCCACTTAAATCTAGTATCTCTTGTCTCATTTACTTTCAGCTATTGTTATTTTCTTTCATTCATGATCTGTTAACTGTTATATGCATATGTAAACATTTGGTTAATAACTGCACATTATAATCTATAATCCTCAACTGCTAATTTGTGGATCTATAATTCTTCAATTATATCTTCCCGCATTTGTTCTAACATGGTATCAGAGCCGGTAATTATGTGTGTGCAAAGCTAGATCTGGATGTTTTCTGGATTATAAGAGCAAAGAAGCTTGAAGATCTTTTGATCTGCAAAACCATAAAAATTCAGCCGATAACTTCAAGCTAACCAGGTATAAATTTCCAATTCCGGCCTAATATTGTTTGAAATATTGGTTAAATATTGGCTAAATGGCTATTTAGATCGTGTTTGAGCTATTGTATGCTTAGATCTTTGCTTCTGCTTCTTGTTTCAGTCGTTTACGGTTTAAATCGTCTGCAAGCTTATTTTTAGTTTTCGCGTCGTTTATAGCCGTTAGGGTTATTTTTGTCTATGAATCCGAAAGGATTTCCTTAGATCTAGTTTGTTCGTGCATTTAAATCCATCATGTCTTTATAAACCTTTGTTTTTTCGCTAAATCTGCTTTTGTGAAGCCTGATCCAATCATTTTACACCATTTGGCTTCGCTTTGTCACTTTGTATTAAGATCCTATCGGTTTTGCGAAGCTTAGACCAATAAAATTGCTCAAAATAGCTTCGCTTTCCTTTTTTCATGTTTGTGCGCAGCCGTACCCACTCTTAGAGTGCCAAGTGGCTTCAATCTGACATCTTTCTTATTAGATCTTTAATTTTCTACAAATTTTTGTCTTTGCAAAGCTTGGGCCAATCATTTTGTGCCATCTGGCTTTGCTTTGTCAGTCTTATTTGACTTTTTTTGTTTATGCGAAGTTCTTTTGACTGCGAATCTTGAGCCAATCATTTTGCTCCAACTAGCTTCCCGTTGTCAGTCTTCTAAATAGACATTTATGTCTTTGCGAAGCCCAAGCCAATCAGAGGGCTCCATCTTGCTTCACTTTGTCAGTCATATTGTTTGTCTGATTGCCAATTGCGAAACGCGAGCCAATAAGGGCTTTACGCGTGTCTCCGCATTGTCAAACTTATCTTAGTTGTTCTGTCAGTTGCGAAATACGATCCAATAAGATAGCTCCAAGTAGCTCCGTATTTCACATTGTCGGTCTTCTTTTGCTTGCTTGTGTCGTATGCGAAGGGTGAACCAATAGAACTGCTCCAAGTATCGTTTATTTTGCATTTGTCAAATTTACGAAATCCGAGCCAATAGAATTGCTCCATATTTCACTTTTGTCAGTCGTTCATTTGTGGCAGTAGTTATCCAATAAGAATTTGCCACCTTTTTCGCATTCGTCGGTGTTCGTCAGTCTTGCGAAAAACGATCCATTTAAAAGGCTCCACGTGTTTTCAATTTGCTTTAATAAGTTTGGTTACACTGCGAAGTGCGAACCAATAGCATTTGGACACGTACATTTGTTTTTTCACATTTGAAAGCCTCTGTCATTTGTGAAATGCAAGCCATTTAAAAGGCTACACGTGTCTTTTTTTGGCTTAGTCTTTGTCAGATTTGCGAAGCACAAAACAATTGTTTTTTGACACGTATATTAATCTTTTAATTGTGTCAACCTTCGCAAGTGTCTGGTTGTCAATCTTTGCTTTGACTTAGCCACTTAGATTGCGACACTTGTCTTATGCCTATCTTATTTTAAGTTTGATTCATTTCGGGGACCTTAAGTCCGCCTAAGGCAATTTTTTTAAGGTTTGACGGAAAGCCGCCAAGTGTCAATTTTTTTTAGCCATTAACTTTTCAACAAGTGGCTCTGTTTGACTAAGAATTTGATTTCGCATTGTTTCAAAGTGCTAAAAAACGATCTAATTAATTTGAGACACATGTATACGTTTTTTTAATTAATTGTCTTCTAACTTATAAGTTGCATTCCGAAATGCGACCTAATTGAAAAGCGACACGTGTATTTGTTTTTCGTTGTTGTTAGTCTTGTCATAGTTTTTTTGTAACGTGTTTATTTTGTTTATTGTCGCGGACCCGAAAAGGCATTAACTTTAATTTTTAAAGATTTCGCATCCACCCGAGGATCTATTTTAAAGCCGACACGTGACTCTCTTGTTTTTATTTGTTAAGTAGCTTGTTTTTGAACTCGCCCTGTCGAGTTGCTAAATAACTCATCGAGCTCCCGTAGCTCAACTCCGACTAAGCTCTGTTAAATCGATCTTAATCTCGATCAAAACTAGTCATTTTTTATTAAATTTGAGTTGTTTGCATTCATATAGCAAATTAAAAGATCTGTAGCTAGTTTTTTGTCTTTGTTTAGCTTCCTTGTTTCGTTTTTTAGTTGTATTTGTCTCCATTGTTGTCTGAGCATTAAAATGGCTAGTTCTACCAGTTTTGCTTTAGATAAGTCTCAGCTCTTAAATGGAACAAATTATAGCATTTGGGGAGTGCGTTTAAAAGCTTGTTTCATGGCTAGAAAGCTTTGGGATCTTGTGACTGGTATAGAAAAACGTCCCACAGGAAGACAAGCTACCCCTGAAAACCTTACCTCCTCTCAGAAATCTCAGGAAGCTTTGTCCATCCTATTGCAAAGAATTAGAGATGAATTCTTAATGCATGTAGGCCATATGGACTCGCCTGCAGATGCATGGAAGCAATTAGAAACCATGCATGAAAGCAATAAGTTGTAAGTTGTCTAAGATCATTAAACTGGTTTTAGAGCTGTTTACAACACCCATGAAGGGGGATAAGAAAATAGTCAATTACCTAGCTAAAATTAAGGACATTAAAACTCAATTCGATGGTTGTAACTGTGAACTATTTCAAGATAAACTGTTATATTTCATTATACAAATCAATATACATAAAAAATTCAGAAATTACATCTCAATTCATAATTCCAAGTATCAGAATGAGAATGATCTGCCTAATCTGAACACTTTGTCTTCTTTGTTGATTTAAGAAGAGAGAGTCATGGAGAACGATTCAAAAGAGACTGCTTCTCGAGCTATGTTCTCACAGAATCATAAGTCTACTCGTAATAAAAATAGCAGCAATCATAATCAGAAGTCTAATATCAGATCTAGAGTTAAGTCAAATCCTAAGACTAATTCTACTCATAACAATCATAACTTTAAAGTCAAATTTAATGGAACTTGTAATAAGTGTAGAAAATTTGGGCATAAAGAGTCTAATTGTAGAGTGAAGACTAACAAATTAGCTAAGAATGCTAAGAACAACAAGCCTAATAATCATAAGAAAAATCAGAAGCAAAATAGCAAATGTAGTTGAGCAGTCTCTTGCCTTGTATATTGCCCTTTGAACTTCAAACAACAATGAATGGATTCTTGACAGTGGTGCCTCCAAGCACATGACTTGTACTCTTGGTATCCTCTCAGATGTAGTTGTTAATGCGAAATCACAGCACCCCCAAATGAGATCTACAGGTCTGCTTTTCTAAAGCAAACTCATTTGGTGTGATTTGCATAACATTGGACCATCTCTCAAGTTGTGGGACTTGCGGACTTGAGATGGCCCTCCGGAGAAAGCCGACTTCTTCTTCCTGATCCTAATGCTAAACTACTTCTAAGGAAGGAAATGCGACTATCTACTCCTAATCTAACAATTCCAAGGGACCAAGGAGAGAGAGAGAGCATGAAAATAAAGAAATCGTACACTACAGAGGTGATAGCACCAAGAAAAGGGAATTATTGGTCACAATCTCAGCTGCCTGAAGTGGAGAGAGGTGAGCAGAGGTGAGGGTGGACAAGATGCACCACGGACCAGAGATAAATTTCACACAGAACATCACTTCAAAACCCATTAAACACGGCTCCCAAGACCTGCAACAAACATCAGAATATGCACAATATACCCTGGAACGACGAGAGGCGAGGAGAGATAATAAAATAAGCAAAGGATGTACAGATGCATCACAAAACAGAATTTATTGCTCCAAAAGTTCACACAGTACATCGTTAGTGGGCAAGAGGCAAGAGAATGCCATTACAGAGCTGTGAAAGGAGGTTCAAACTCCATTTTCGACCCTGGGGAAGAAAAGAGAGAGGAGGGCAGGGAAGAAGAATGAACAACTTTTACAATGAATCTTGCCCCTGTATTTATAGATTTGATCGAAGAGAAGAAAGAGAGAGAGAGAGAAGCGAGAAAAGTAGGTCGAAACTCAACCACTGTTGTTAATGCCTCGAATAAAATATGCCCCCAAATCCGTCTTTACTGCATCGATCCTTGGTTCGGCACCTTGAAGGAAGAGGAAACGGAAAAACAGATCAAATCTGATCTGGTTGTTGAGGCGAGAAGATCCCGCACTGAAGGCCCGAAGACATTTCCTCCACTTTCCTTCACCTAACCTCCTCAAAATTAAAGTTAGATTTGCAATATTTCGAGCCCTGAGTCGAAAGATATGCCCCTTCGAAGTTTGTATCGGGTCCGTACAAATGGACGGGAAAACAGTTTGAAAATGGATCCCCCTTTTGAGATGGGACACGTGGCAGCCAGATTAGGGCAAAATCGGGTTTGCGTGTTCAGAATTTATCTTTTCCCCTTTTTCCGCGAGAATCACAAAATCCAAAAAACTCTCGCGGCCCCGTTGCTTTGCTTGGACACGTGGCACCCTTTTGTTGGCTGGGGAGGTGCGCTCCAGTCTTTTCCTTCGCCTCCCTGCTTTGGCTTTGACTCGGGTTCAAACTTTGACTTTTTCCTTTGCCTCGTTCTGGAATGCGAGCTCGTAGGTCCAAAACGTTTTCCCTTCATATTTTCTTTATGTGTAAGGCTTGTTCTAACCAAACTTTCCGAGGGGAAATTTGGGATAACAGTAGTTAAATGTGAAGAGAATATCTATCTAGAAGATAACTCAATCATTAGATCTGAAGGTTGTGGCAATGTTAAGCTATCAAATGGTGTAATTAGAAATGACTTGTATGTTCCTCAATTGAAAAAGAATCTTTTGTCTTGCTCTCAGCTAACTAAAGAAAACTGACAAGTTAACTCCTTTCAAATAATCCTTGGATACCCATCATTGGCTTCTTCCCTTAAAGGAATACATCATTAAATTCTATCAAAAAGGATATCTACGAGCAGTACATCCAAAGCACTTGGACCTTTCCTCATCAGTCACTTGGCCCAAGCTTTTCTTTTATGCTAATCCACCTATACCTAATAAGAAGTACATAACCACCTACAAATATATAGATAGGGAAGATGAACAATTCACCCTTCCTTACCCCACATTTGCAAATTACATTTCTTTTAGATTAAAGTACACCTTGAAGAACAAAGTAGCATGTTCTCACAATATTGACTACCGCAGTATTTCTCAAAGCGAGAGAAAATCATTCCTCTTCCTATAATAAAAGAGGAAACCTATAAGGAGATCTCCCCAAAGAGAAGACAAAAGAAAAGGTTTACTATCAAATCAAAATATACAGTGCAGAAACACAAGGAAATATATGTGAGATAATTGTGAAACCAATAAAAAAGAGGAAGCCAAGAAAGAATGTAATGAAGTTAGCATTTCCACTTTGAGGGGACAATCTTTGTCTACAATGCTTCAGCAGCAATTTCATAATGATGTCATACAAGTAAACTCTTACTACATCAATTAGGTTAAGGAAATCTATAAGTCATTAACTAGGCAGACCTAACATGGGATGAAAAATCTAAAATCTATTAGAAAACTACCTAGGGTTTTATGTGCCACAAGTCAGCCACTCCATAACCCAAACATGAACAATGAAGATAATAACATGAATAACGATTAGGGGAGTCACGACCATTGCAACTTTCTATTCTTAAAAAAATTGCATTTATGAAGTTTAAGAAAGATTAAAAGATTAAATGCCCCAATAAAAAATTTCTTTTATATTACTCTTAGGCAAATGGACAAGTCAGATCATTTAACAAAACCTTTTTGTCCATCTCTAAGAAGAGGTTATCACAGTTCAAGAATGATTGGCACTTAAATATTTTTCTTTGTCTTTCACACTATCATACCTCAATCTTAACTCCCAATAGACTCTCATCATATACCTTGGTGTATGTTGTGATGTAGGGGCATTCAAGGTGTATAAAGTTGCAATTTTGGTTTTGTAGGGACTAGTAGTCTTGTTTTGGCCTATTTTAGTTGTTCATGCCTCATTCCATCTTTGAAAAGCTTCTTAATCCTTCATTTTCCATTTTCCTGCAAAAATGCTCCATTTGAAAATTCAAATTCTGAGCCAGATCTTTAGAGCTTTTCTTGGTCTCAACTTCATGTTGGAGCATAAACTTTTAAGGGGAGCTTGAGGAGATGTGATGTAATGTTTTTGTGTATTCTACCACTTCCTTGCACCACCCCACATGTGCTAACTCAGCTTTGGTTACCATTTTGTATGGTTTCTTGACCTTGGTTACTTGAGGTAACTGACTTTTGATTGAAAAGAGATTGAGAAGGGAGATTCATTTGAGGGGATGGCAAGAGAGGCCTGAGGTAGAGCATGGAACATAAAAAGGAGCACGTTGGATGTCCAAAGGAGTGAGATTCTTCGAAATCTGTGTACACAGACCTAGAAATCAGGCAAACAGAGCTTTCTTCATTAATTACTTGTATTCCTAAGATTCCATGAGTTGAAAAAGGTGTCAGAGGTTGAATACAGATGAAGATTATTTCCTTAATCCAGTATTCCCTTCTTTGGTTAGCTTTATACTAAATATGTGATGACATTCTGTTTTCTCCATGTGTACAGGACTGTATTATGCATTGAACTGTATATTCTTGTGTTCTTGGCCTATGAGGACGTTAAAGGCCTGTCAAATCTTTCAAAACTGTGTAGAACCCCATGAAATTGATGAGAAGCCTATAGAAACCTTCATTGCATTGGAAGAAGCACGAAAACCCATTTCTCTATACTGTTATAGATTGTTACAATTCTAGCAAACCAAATAGTTGTTTTCCTGTTTTCCCTGTCACCCAGTCTCCTGAGCATGATAGGTAGGATTGGAGAACATATACTAATGAAGAGAAGATTGCTTTGGATGTGACTCAGGTGTTAAAGACCACATTACACTGTAAAATTTCATCTCTGTTCTATACAGACCCCTGACTCGGCTAAAACTAATGAAAATAACAAACTGTTGCTTGTACTTTCATCTAAGTCTTGTGAAGGAATTCCAAGAGAGTTCAATGAGAACGTTTAGAGAGTTGGATAATTGGTAAACCTCCTACCCAGCCGGTGAACAGTGATAGGTACTCTTCAAAATCCTGGAAATCAGTCCTTTGTCATAAGCATCAAAGATTGAGTTGGAATGACTATCCATGGTATGTGGAGGAAATGTACCTAGAGTCTAATATGGATGTGAAAATCTAACTTCATTATCGATAATTCTGCTCCATTGACCTGTACAGTAACCCTGTCCTAAGGTTATCAATCAACTTCAAGTAACTGTAGTAGATAAGATAGATAAGATAATTATATTAAATGTCCAACAAGTGACCACAAAGATAGGTCAATGGGACTGTACGATACAAAACAAAGCAGAAACAACAGGGAAGACCCAAGAGGGTCTCCGAAAATAACAAAAGAAGAAGAAGAAGAAGAGAGCACAAGGGATGAGAGGAAGGTGGAGGGAAAGGCCTCGACACCAACCCTCACGATTGTCGCCCAAGGTCAGCTAAAAAGAAATTGGTGATGTACTGTTGTCTGGTGTCAGGGACTGGAAACTGTTGGAGACGCACATGTTCCGTGGAATGTCGAGCTCTCTGGGTGGACCTAGTGGTCTGTCATCTAAAAGAGGGGGCTCTTGGTTGTGCACGAATCCGGAAATCTCTGGTCAAGGAAGAAGCTCCTCTAATCCTTCGTCCTTGGGTTGAGGGTCTTCAAGTCTTCAATTTCAACAATGTCCCAAGAAGGGGACATTACATTCCTTTAGGCTCCTCAAAAACATCATGATACACATCAAAAAAATATTTTATTTCTTCAAGTGGGAAGTTGTTAGCATTATCTTCCTTTACTTCTCAAATGATATAAAGTAAGAAATTTATACAAACTGATGTTTTTACCTATTGGCCTACTGGAAAGGAAAGGACTAACAAAGGAAGTAAGTTCACACTTTACCATCCTTATGTGGTCCATAGATCTTGTGGAAACCATTAGAGAAAACCTCATAGACGTATTGATAAGGTGCTCCAAGTATAATATTGTAATAATCAAGTGGACTAATATTATAATCAATCATATCCAGGAATGGCTCAGTAACAAATGTGACAGAAAATTTGCAGGACAATGGTGTGGAATGAGTGGGAATGCATTGTAGTTGACAGCTAAAGATCCTTTATCAACTTTTGTTAAGTTCAAGTTTCAATTATCTAGGATAAGCTCTACCAATCTATTCTATTCTTGATTTCACAATTATGAGTGAAACCTATTGTTGACATAATAGTCATTGACAGTTATAGTGAGCTTAGGATAGAAAGTGTTGAGATTAGTGACCTAAATCTTCGAATCTCCAAGTTGTGATGTTTGCTCACTAAAAATGGTCTTCTCCTCCATTAATTTGAGGAAAAAACATTCATTTGTAGAATGTTCAGTGTGCAGCAAGTGGTGTGCGGTATGCAGGCACTATGCAATTAGTTGAAAAGGGCAGAAGATGGAGAGTAACTCTTTCTCTGAACAAAAAAGATTGAAAAAGTTTCCACAGTCCCTTTTGTTGTTTAGCTTCTACCTTTAAAGCAAGTTGGGGAAAGCATGCTTTAAAGAAGTCAGGGTGAAGAGCTCTAATCCCTTTGAAAACAATCTTAAGACACATTCAATGCGAAGGAACTCATCAATGTCTTGTATTTTCAATTTGCTTGAGGTGATTGAACTACTCGATATATTGTCAGATCCATAGACTAGATGTCTTGGAAAGATGGAGTCAATGTGCCAAAAGCTCTTCTTTGTACCCGAGGGGGGTAAAATCATGCCCTAAGAGTCATTTTGAAATTTTTCCAATTATCAATTTCAAATTGTTCTCTCACTTTTCAAAGTTGGACATGAGATTACTACCACTACGTTAAGGCTTGATCATTCATGTGGACCTTAGATATCATGATTTGCTTTGGCTCTATGAGATTTGACTCTCTTGAAGTACACCTCCAAATTACAAATCCAAGCATCTAACTTGTCCCCATTAATTGCACCATCAAAATGGGGAATAGATATCGTGTTCCAACCTAAAAATAGATTGGCCAATCTGGTCGATCAAGGGAATAGAACAATGGCTTGACGTTGTCTGATGAGTTCCTAGAACATGCTTATCATTTGCCACATAATTCGGAGTTGAAATGCATTTTGTTATTTCCATTGGCCATAGAACTCTTGGGTGAGCAACCGGACCAAGTCTGGACTCTTAGTGAAGCTGCATGGGGAGACTATTTGCAACTATCAATGATTTTTTTTTTTTGGGGGGGGGGGGGGGGGTAAATAGAAATATAAAACTGTCAGCAACACATCAAGGTTGGAGACTACAAAAGGCACTTTTTTGCTTGGTATTTTAATGAAAATATTACAATGAATTCGGTCTAGAAGAAACCTCTATGTCATACTTCTAAAGAAACCAAAAGACTTGTAAATCCTCAAGATAAAGTTGTAAAACAAATTAACCCTTAGGATAATGGGCCCCAATGACATACCTCCTTGGCTAGAAAAGGAATTAAACAACTTCAAAACATGGCCTCGATGAGGTGCTTTCTATTCACAAAGCAAAAGGCAAACTTGAATGGAAGATTGTCCTGTAAGCGAGGTATGACGACTTGATAGGAAACTCCTCCTCAAGGCCATGATTTAAAAGAAGAGTATTCTAATAGATTATGCCAAAAAAAAATTGATACCTCTGTGTAAATGGCTAACAAAAAACCATGATTTTTGCAAGTCTTCAAAAAAGTGGTACTTGTCAGGAATTAGTCCTCACATGTGGGTGTTAGTGTGTTTAGGTTAGTGTTCCACATTATTATTTGTTAATTAGTGTGCAAGTGTAAGTAATATGTGGAGAGAATAATACATAATGTAAGTAATTGTTACTCACGTAACAGTTACATTATAAAGGGAGCGATTATGAGTGATTTAGGGAGTAGGTTGAGAGATTGTGGGAAATTCAAGATGAGATTTGACTCCCTAATTTTAGGAGATCAACTTTCAATATAGTGTACTATCTCTCATTGAATAATTCATGTTGATTGAATCTTATTGAGCATTTGCTCTCTCTAGGTGACAGGGGTAACCCCAAGATTTGGTATTAGAGCAGGTTTCAAAAGAGGCCCCTTTGACCTTCACTCCACTCATTTTTGTTTTTTCAAGTAGACTAAGGCAACAAGTGAACTGTGTGGGCTACATGTGCAACCCCGTTATCCAAAAGAATAGTTTGTGTGTTCACCCTTCTTGTCCTCTGTCAACCGTACTAGCAAATACCCTAAACCTCACAATGAACCCATTGATATTCGCCACTCATTTGCATCGTCTTTCTCTTTCCATTGTATTCACTCTATCTGCAGTTTCCATTCGACTTTGTTCATTGTGATCATACTTAGTTTAAGTTTTATTTGCCTAATTTTGTCTTTAGTTAGATATGTTTGTTGTTTTCCTAGTGTGTGTGAGCACCTATTGGAGTCAACTTTTTTTTGCAGCATTTTAGAGAGTTTCATACCTCAACTTCAAAAAGCCCAAAAACTCTAGGATTGGCTATAAATCAATGTTCCACGAAGTCTTGGAACAAGGGGATGGGTCTCAGAGACGGGGGAACCAAGGGCCTAGGTTTGGAAACGGCAAGGGTACGGTGGCGAGACAGCCGCACAAATAAATATAGTACTTGAAAAATTAGTCATAAAAAAATGTATAAGGAATAACAAATGAAACATTGAAATACTATACACATTGCATTGAACAACAAAAATATCGAATATCAAAATAATAATATTTATATTCAAAATGATGATTATATTCAAAATTCAAATACAATTGGCCAATGGCCCAATGGTTCTAATTAGGAGTCATCCCCAAATCCCACACCAAACTCGTCATCCCTTGAATTGTTGGATGAATGTTTTGAAACTGGAACAATTGATCAATGAAGACTTGGCACTCTCTTCAAGCTCTTGTTGTTTTCCCTCTTGTTAATGCTCCTAACCTCTTAACTCATGCAGTCTTGTGTGCTCTCACTCTTGCACTTGCAACCTTGCTCAATCTTTTCAAGCTTTAATAGTGGTTTGGAGTGAGGGTGTGAGGTTCATTTAGAGTTTTTTTGAGTTCTGAAAGTGTGGGTGCGGCTCCATAAACTATTAGGGTTAGGGTTGGGGGCACAAACATCCAAAAAAAGTATTTTTTTTAACTTTTTGACAGTCTTATGCCTCTGAGGATGGTTGGGAATCTCGGGAACGATTGGGAGTCTCGGGGACGGCTAAGAGTCTCCAAGACGGGTCAAGAGACTTTTGGAATTGTCTCAAGAACGTCCCCTCATTGAGAGAAACATTGTGAGGACGTCCTTGTACAGCTAGTGGTAGTGGCAAGACGGGGGGATGTTTCCCAGCCGTCCCCAAGTCTCAGTGACGTCCCGAGTCTTGGAGACATAAGTTTTTTTTTTTTTTTTTTTTTGAGGGGGGGGGGGAGGGGTCGCATCCCCATTGGTTTACCCTCAAATATTATCTCTAAACAATACAATGTTGGAGATCAATTATGTGTATGATGACAAGGGCAAGTTTTTCCCGAAAACGTAGGTTCCTTTGTCATTAGGGAAGATTTGGGAAATGGTGCATACATCCTCAAAACATTAGAGGGCATGCAGTTGCAATTTTTAGTAAAGAACGAGCATCTTAGGAACACAATATGGTTAGAAGAAATAAATTACACATACTTTAATGTGTTAAGAAAAACATCAAATAAGATTATATTTGACTCTAGAGATACATAACATGAATTATTCGCAGATGAACGCGTTTGGAACTTGATGCCATCTAGAATTACATAACAAAGTCTACACCAAGCAACATTTGAAAACATAATTTTCGTGAATTCGAACTTTCAAGCCTTTTATAACACTGAACTCTATGAAACTTTTAGGATGTTTGCTTGAGAACATACGTTGGCAAAAAATAGTACGTATTTTTCATGCTAAGCTTTCAATATCTGTAACTACTCCTCACAACCATTCTACACAATATTTTCTAAATAGCATAAATACAGGATTCTACAAAGGTAGACTAGACACATCGTGTTTGACCATAAGCATCCATGTACAGTGAATATAATATTATAAATTGTTTTGACAATTCAATCATCCTCTTTTTTTTATAGCACATTAAATCGCAATTATTTATTAAGCCAGTATCTCATTGTGTAAAAAGACATGAATCATTCTTTCAAGGAGAACTACATTATTATGTCTTACATGGTTGCTTGTATCATGGAGCTTAGTAACAAGAATCATCAATTCATATGGACCACATCCAAGAATTTTGTAATGTCCCCTTTCGGGAAGAAATAATAAAACCTAGATTTTTTGTAAAACCCCAATTGCAGAAATAAAATATTGTTGGAAAATGATTGGAATAAATTTTAACCCTTGGAAAAATACATATTTCGCAAATATAATAACAGTCGTACCAAATAACACTAAAATTAGATTTGTTCCACTGTAATGTCCCCTCTAGGGTAGAATTAATGAAATATGGATTTTTGTAGCAAACCCTAAGGCAGAATTAATAGAACTGATTTTTATTTCAAAAACCCTTTGGTAAAAATGCACAAACACTAGAAATGATGATAGCTTTAAATCCTAAGAAAATATTCAAACTTCTTGAATACAACACAGTTGTAAACAAATATTGGAAAAACAAACCCTGAAATGATGCCCTAGTTGTTGTGACTGATTCATGACTGCAAACAGCCCTTGAAAAGCCCAAGAATGTGCCCTAGTTGCTAGTTGTTGCCAAAAACATGCCCTAGCTGATGATAAAACTAATCTAACACCACAAATCATTGATTGAAGTGCAAACGCAATCTCTGTATGAGATCACCACAAGCGACCTTGAGGGGTTTCGTCCTCGGATCTGAAATCGGAAGATGGAGGTTTTCGTCCCCACAAACCTGGTTGCAATGAAGGGTATCCTCACTGCAGAAAAAGTTGGAGCAGCAACTCAAACACTCAATGTAACATTAGATTATGGCCAAAAGATATCCATGAACCCTCCCCTCACTTCCTTTTATAATCTTTTGTCTCCCTTTTCCAAGTGGGGCACTCCATGTGGGATATTGCACTTTAATTTTTAAAGTGGCTTTCTTATTTTCTATTTTAGCATTGACTTGCTTTATCAAAAAGTTAGTTTTTATAATAATAAAACATAGGTGTCTTTTATAAAGTTACTTTTTCAACACTTATATTATATTCTTAATTTATTTTACTTTATTCAAAAAGGGGACATGACAAATTTCCAGAAGTAGATTTGTTACCTTCTCGATATAGGGAAGGAAATAGTCCATCAGGAGAAATCACAATGGGACCATCTGGTAAAGCCTTTCCCTCCTGCAATATGCTTCCATGGACAGGAATCCTCAATCATATCTATCACATATCAAACTTCCTTCAAAAATAATCAATACACGTGTAACCTTTGAACTTTTCTATCAATTTCTGAATTAATAATACAAGACAATTAACTTCATTCCAAAATTACTACCTGTTTCAGATTAAGGAGGAATTGTCTTGTAACATGTGCCTGAGAAATTGCACGTGCACTAAGGAATAGCAACTGGTAACCATTATCCTGCAAGAGTACATTGTATTAGTAGATGTGCAAATTAACTGTTGATAATTTCCATTCAAAATAAGCATCATTGGAGTTATTTTAAATGTTACTTCATTATGATGAATTTTTTGATAGGATGATATAAAACAACCCTAAACAAATTTGCAATCATATGAACACATTAGATAAAAATGATAACTAAGGACAAACATGCCATGAAAAGGAATCTAGCACCATAGCAAAGAGCTGAAAATTGGACAAGAACGATGTGCCACATTCAGTTATGCTTAGGAACTTCATATCTCTAATGTCCTTAAATGATCCACATCCATATCAAACTCCCCTCAGCACTCAAAAATGAAACTGGGAGAGAATTTAAGTCACCAAGATAAAACAATGTGGAGTAAAACACTTTGGTTAAATTTTGTTCATCTATAGTTGCAATGAATTTTTCCAAAAAAAATTGTATAACATTTAGCATCTTTATTGGAGATATTAGAGAATTAAATTAAAGAACAATAGACATGTGATGCTGTGACTGTGAAGATTTATATCACTTCCAATTGATTTTGAAGTGTGGATGATGATTTGATGGCTCAGAAATTTGAGAATGGAAGCACTGTGTAAAACGTGACATTTTCACTATAATGTAACTCTTAAATCCAGAATTATACAGATGTGGATTACAACTGCCACTTTATCCTTGACACTAAGTTCTATTTCATGCTCATTGTTTAAATTTTTCAAAATTTATACATGATTCTTGTTTAAATTGCCCTAACAAAAACACAACTTACCTTCTTTCAATACACCCTTTACTTCCATGTGAATCACTAAATTGTGGAAGCACTTCTCTTCTTTAGATAGCTATTTCTTTGATTCGAGCAGGACCTTTTGTATGGTTCGTGTTTTAGAATCAGTTTTGTAATTTGCATGGAGGGAAGTTCGTTAAATGCAACTAAGCAACAATGGTATATCATGCCAAAAACACACATCAAATCCCCATTGTGAAAAAAGTTTGGTAGAGACAAAGGATATTATATCAATCTAACAAATCTTTCGTTTTCATTAGATGTCTCCAAAATTAACTCTTCACTCCTCACATAAAGAATGGAGGAGGCTACTTGTGACAAGATATAGAGAATGTATATCAATGACATGAATTACTGCTGGTCGTCTTCCATGCATGAGCATTTTAAATTCAATCAAATACAGAGTTATTTTAGAAAACTTAGGTCTTTGCTGTAATTTGGAATGGTGAGGAACATGTAAAAGGCAAACATAATTGAAAAGACAGTTTCTATTAGTGCATGCATAGTTAGGACTGCTGTTAGAAATACTAAAACCAGTGGTACATTTATGCAAACAGGTTTCTACTTTAGAACTAGAAAATACTTTAGTTAACATGTGTTATGTATCTTTTAAAAAGGACAGAGAGCAGAGAAGAAGAGAAGGAGGATCTTTTATTGTTATTGAATAAAGTGGAATATTTATGATGAAGAGGATTTCAGACGACGATCTTTGAATGGTTGAGTACCATGTGTTAGTGTTTTATATTGCTGTAATTGTGTAGTGTTGTTTCTTCAAACACTTCTCCCAAATCATGGATGGAATCATTACCTTTCTTGGCCGCCTTCAGAAAAATTGGTTGAAGCATCCAAAATTGGTCTTCAACCAACACAAAATGCTTTTTAGGAGATAATCCAGTGGCTAGCCAATATTTCCAAAGAGCAAATTTCCTACAAAGAATTCTGACATAGATATGATTTACAAATCTAGACCTTCGTTGACTTATTGATCAAACTAGACACCTACTTCTGTTAGAATGTTAATGATAATTTGATGAAGTGGCAAGAATGCCAAGTGGATGATGATGTGGAAAAGTTGCCACCAAGACCATGCACCTAGAAGATTCAAATATATGCTCGCACATGCGATAAAGTTTTATCTTATCAACCTCCCCCATGTTAAACAATGGCATATACCATTATTTATGGTATTGGGATATGATGGGATATGATTGTGAGCTATCATAGGCTTGAAGAGATTAAGTCAAGATCTTGCGGGTAAGGTAGATGAGCCAATCAAATGGCATTAAATGAGTGCATGGCCTTTTGTGATATAAGGCTAAACACATGTATAAAAAGGGATCCATCACTCTGTGAGACTAATGCAATACAAAGCAATCAGTAACGAAGAGTTTATTATTATAGGTGCTTAGTCTTCTTGATTTTGTTGTTTGTGTCTTATTATGCTTCCACTGTGTTAATATTTTCTATTTGCCGTTTTCATGAATTTGATGTTTATGTCTTGTTATGCTTCCATTGTGTACATATTTCTACAGTTGGTGTTAGAGTCCATGGAATGGTTCTAGGCCTAAAGGTGGCAAGTGCTGATGTGTCTGAGACATGTTAGTATTCCCTATCCTATGAGATCTTCATGTGAAGAAGGTTTGGCTATGGTGTTTTCCCATGACATGGTAGTTTCATGCGGAAGTTTCATGCACCTAGAACAATGTTCTTGAAGGCATAATGTGATGTCAGGCTTGTAAAATGTAAAACAAAGCTACAACAACCCACTTCGCAAAGAAAGGTTTTTTGAAGAGAAGAAATAAGAGAAGGGGTAGATATAATTTTTGAGTTCCAATTAAAAGGTCAGATTTTTGAATTTCTGCTTTTACTAATTCATTCAGAAGGCCCACATAGCCCAAAGTTTGGACTCATGTATTTACCATTCTCCAGCCTGAAAGTGACTCTGAAAGCAAAGTGATGCCCAACAAGATAATATAAGATATTATTAAGTACATTATCTGAGCCTGAGAGTCAACAAAGTAGATGTGTTGAAATCCATAAAATCAAAGGCCAAATAGAAAATTATTTTGCAGACATAAAGATGACAAAATTCCAGCATTGGGACATGAGATTGATAGAGGGATGGCAGATCTATTTTTGCAGCAGCAAAAGAAAAGGCTGTTTTCTTCAAAGTCTCACATTACCAGCAGATTACACACCTATTGCTACACCCATGGAGACGAGATTGTAGTTATCTTGTTCAGATCCATCTCCTCTTGTAAATGCAACTCTTTATCGGCAATTGATTAGGAGTCTCATTTACCTAACTTATACTAGACCGGATATCAGCTTTGTAGTGAGCTATCTTTCCAGGTTCATGCAGGAACCCAGAGTTTGCCATTGGAAAGCAGCAAGGCGGATCTTGAGGTATCTCAAGGGTACAGTGAATCTTGGTCTAGACTACAAGAAGAACGATAACTTCTTCTTGACTAGATATTCGGATTCAAATCATGCAGGTAACATTGATGACAAGAAATCCACTTCTGAATTTGTATTCTTTTTGGGATCTGGACCAATATCATGGGGAAGCAAGAAACAACACTTTGTTTCTCGCTCTTCTACAGAAGTCGAATATCATGTTGCAGGTGGAGCTATCTGGGAAGCGATATGGCTACATCGCATACTAGAAGGACTTGGAGTACCACAGGGAAAAACCTACCACCTTGTATGTAGACAATGAAGATGTTCTCAAACTTGTTTACAATCTAGTGTTTCACAAGAGAACTAAGCACATTGAGGTACAGGTTCATTTCATAAGCAAGCATGTCATGAAACGCAACATACAGCTTCGGTTTTGCCCAACAATTGAACAACGAGCAAATATCTTCAAGAAGTCACTTGCACGTGACAAGTTCGAGATGTTCAGAGAGTTCCTCTCCATCTCACTTGAGACATTGACAAATTAAGGGGGTGAATGTTAGGTAAAACTTAGTTTACTAGGTTAATTATGCATTGTATTTACATTTTTACTAACTTGTTAATGTGGTAACTACTTATTTTACCTTAGGTAATTAGTAGTTTAGTGGGGTAATTAGTTGTATAATTGTTAAATGGTTATGTTGTTATAACCATTATATTTGGTATGTTGTGCAGTCACGTATGTATATTGTTGCATAGTTGCAACATCAT
Organism: Taxus chinensis; assembly: GCA_019776745.2. NCBI lineage: Eukaryota > Viridiplantae > Streptophyta > Pinopsida > Cupressales > Taxaceae > Taxus > Taxus chinensis. The sequence goes on along the minus strand of CM034148.1, from coordinate 768,269,192 downwards.
ATTTGTTTTATTATTTCTCGTATGGTTTCTGGTTGCACCTATGCAACTTCATATTTGCTTGTACTCAATTGTGCAATATCTATAAATATTGCAGCCATCACTATTGTAAGTTGATGATTAAACATTAATATAATAGTGAGGCTTCCGTCCCTCTTCTATATTGATGACAGCAGGATTACAGCTCACAACAATGGTTGGAAATGGAGATTCCAAGCCCCAAAAATATCATGAAAGTGTGCAATCAACCTCTAAAATTATGAGAACTATGACTATCAACTCCAAATGAAGAAATGTGCCCTAGATGGAACCCAACTCCACTTCCAAGAAAGTCACCACCCTAGAAGAGGGCCTAAAAATGGTGATCAGACACTTGCACCCCTTCTTCAATCAAACCCTAGCTGGAATAGTTGTTGTAATGTCCCTTTTTGGGCTAAAAACGGAGAAAGGGGGTTTACCGGCTATCATGAATTGATCTGATTTGAAAACACCTTCAAGCACACACACAACAACTGAAAATAGCTGAGAATTCCTTAAAATGATCAACCAATACAAATTATGTAGTCTCCATGCCTATGAGATTTAAATCCACTTTTCACTATGCAAATCAATCTAGAATGCCACGAAATAATTTATCTAGCCACAATAATATTTATGTAAGAACCCTATCTAATTTTGATCCCAATTTCTGAGTTTTAGTGTATTGACTCTTCATCAAACACTTGTCATGCGACTTAGAGTTCTGAATTATGATTCTGGTATACCGTTGTTATAAACTTATCGCAAGAGATTTAGGTAAACAAATTGTAAAATAAAACATTCCCAATCGACCCACAATGATATTCTAACCGCAAGGATCTTTATTTACCAAATTAGGAACATTGAGAGCAATAATAATCAGGTCTGATATAAATAAATCAGACTGATGTCTTTTATATCAGCAAGTACAAATGTAATTCAAATTAAAGAATTTACCATACAAGCATCACAAAACTTACCCGGAATAGATAGTCCTCTTGTAGATACAATTATGGGTATAATAGGCAACCTCTAAACACTGAGATTAGGTATTAGAACCCTGTTGGTGTAGTTGTTGTAGCTGTCCCAAATGCTGATACAATTCAGACATGTGCATAAAAACCAACATGCAAACATACCCGGGAAACTCCCTACAAATGCCTTCAAACCTATGATGCCAGGAAACGCCTGGGGGGGTCTCATTTCCCCTTAGAAACGTTTCCGAAACATTTCAGGCAAAGGAAACGGGGGGGAAACGGCAAAAACGTTTCCGGAAACGCCTGTGCCGTTTCCGGAAACGGCACAGGCGTTTATGGAAATGTTTTTGCCGTTTCCTGCGCTTTTTGTCGTTTCCTCAAGTTAAGTCATTTTATATTCCTTAAGTGCATGATAATATACTCCCAGAGCATGATAAATAGGGTACACAAATCTAATTGTAAGCATTAGTGTGTGAGAGACAAGATTTGGTGTTCAGTTCGTTGTAGGAGGAAGAAAGCTGCGTATACGAGATGAGTGAGCAAAAAATAGAGAGTTTGTTGTATTTCTTCTAATTGATCGTCTTTTGCAATAAGAAGATCACAAAAGTTGAGATATTACCTCTTCCATCATGTTTTCCCCATACTAGGGTTTCCAAGCTGAAATCATTGTCCATTGTTGTTCATACTTCATGTTTTCTTGCTTGTGGTTGTTTACATTCATAGTTGCTGCAAGTTCTGATTATGTTTTCAGCACCACACTACACTAATTCTAGGTACTTCGGCCATTTGAAACTATCAATTACGAGTAGATTTTCGAGCAGGTCATCATATAGTGATTCTTTCTGCATATTCCATTAAGCAATTGCACTTAATAGTTCAAACATCACCAAGGGAAGACACCATATTGCAAGTCGAACTTTCTAAACTTGCTGCAACAAGTTCCATTGCTTTTCAAGGATGGGCAACACAATGGAAGTTTAATCGTGTAGTACACACCATTAGCTTTGTCATTGTCTCAAACATCCAAGGTCAAAAACACAGTATAACTCTCAATATGGAGTACCGCCAAGTGTCAACATTGTCATTGCATCTTTTGACACTCGTGTTAGGGTACTGCCAAAATAGTTATTCAAATTGAAATTGTAACCATGTTGAATGATGACTCTTTAGAACTTAGAGGTTCAAATTTCAATGACTTCAAAATATTTTGAGTGCTTTATCAATTATCTGTTATGGACTAAAATTTTGAAAATGAGTATTATGCATATATATATATATATATATATATATATATATATTGTACGGACGTTTCCGTCGATGTTTTGTACCCAATGTTTGTTTGAAAATTGGTCGTTCTTTGTGTTTCGGATCCATACCTGTACCTCTTTCCGTAGCAACTTAGCTTTCGTTTCCCCTTATAGGGACTTTGTACCCATCTTTCTTGTGTTAGAAGGCGTAGGTTCGAAATGCACAAAGACCAAAACCTCCCCCTTTTCCACTCCCAACTTAGCTTGCAAACCCTTATGACGATAGTGAGCTAATAGAAGTCTCAAAGGAAGAGGCCGACTCAACATTAAAGATAACTCATCAACCTAGTAAAATGCAAATCGCTGAAATGAAAGAATGCGCCTCTAATGGGAAATTGTAGAACAAGAACGATGTTAAAATATGATATACCAAGTCTTACTTGGCACAAGAATGAACTATTGCGAGTTTCTAGAGGCAAGGATATGCTTACCCATGAAGCATACAATCACCAAAAATAACCATCCATCATGCACTCGTCACAAAAAAGAGATAACGAGTTGTTCTTTGAAGGATATAAAATGCCTTCAAACTCCTTTCTATGACTAAAGTTATATACTTCTAACATGGGGAAGAGTCTAGTCAATGATGTAATTCATTGAATCACTAGATGCAAGAAACTCAAGACTAATATATCTCCAAATTATGTCATTGGAACAAAATAACCAACATGGTTATGAATATTATAGATACCTTGCACAACCAACTCTGAGAATCTAAAAAGGTAGGAATGACACTATTCTCCATGAAACTATATCACAACTGATGCCCTAAGAAACTATTGACTCCTAAGATGAATTCATCAATTGGGCTAATCTGGATTATTCGTCAAAAGATGCCAATTAACACACTAAAACTTTCGTCCTAATATTCTCCCTTAACCTGCAAGCCAAAGATCTCAAGCTGAACAAGGAGAAGATTCCTTTCCAAAATAACAAGTCATCAATGAATCTTCGTTCCGCACATGTGGCTTAGCGAAGACTACTACACATTGTTCCTTATGTTGAGATAGAAATACTTCATATGGATGTTGTGTTACAGAACTATGTTCGCATATCAAAAGTGTACTTGTACCTCATAATATGTCATTGGCATTATTAAAGAGTCACTTTATGAAACATAAAGTATGTGCGAACAATTAATGTGAACACCGTCATTATCAAGCTATGTAGCCGGTACGTTGATACGCTTCGGGTATGGGTACCTTTAATCCCTTAAGTATGCGTACGTAGCTAGATTGCTTCGCAGACAACGGGTACGGCTCTTGGGTATGGCAATATTATGCTTCATATTGAAGAGTGTAAAACAACACTTTGCTTCTTGCTCCCAAGAGAAGATCAAACATGTCCAGCCTTAGACATGCATAGATTAGACCGAGTCTAGTAGAGATGATACATCAGGTGGGGGTTGAGACAAAAGATCTTGGATCAAAGGTGATGACTTGACTCTTCGAGGGAGCTCGATGGCAAACTAGTACGATTGATGCAAATGAAAATGTTACAAGGGTAGTATGATTGGGTCGAGGACAGCTCTGTAAACTACAAATAGAGGGTAGCTAATCTAGGTTGGGAGCATCAACATGGGAATTAGTAATAGACTTCAATAGTCTGATGAGCTCTGCACTCTAACCTCCAATGACTGCAATTGTGAACATCACTATCTTGCACGTGGTTCATTAGAACCACAATCTAACCTGGAGTACAACACTGAACCATTAGCAATGCCGAAACCGCTAGGGCCACTTTGGAGCTGGGGCAAAGTGCTATCTAGTGCTCCGGGTCCATAGCCAATGATAATTTGGGCAATGGGAACATCCAACTTTCTTAGTCTCTGGGTCTCTCTCTCAACTCTCTCTTGGCCCTTTCTCTCTCAACTCCTCAATTAGTTGTTTGCATATCATGCTCTAGGTACCAAATGATGAACTGCACATAATTTGAATGCAAGATCCTCAAGTCTAATTATCATTATCATTCATAAATAAACAACATGGTTACAATATGTTACAGTTATTGCACAACTCAGTGGACTAAATGAATAGGAACAACACTAGTCCTCAAAACTGATATCACAACTATGTCGTAACAAACTATTGACTCAAGCCGCAATAGTCAATTACTTGCATTATATTATTTCAAATGATGAATTAACACATTATAACTATAAACTAACAATCAATGTCGCCTTGTACCCCTCGCTAACCTCCATATCCCTATATGGTGCGACCCTCTTGGAAAAAGAATTAAAGGATATGTGCTTGTGATAAAACTTTTATTGCAAGTATCACGAGGTATTCGTATGCATCTGTCTTCATGGAGATATCTACTTCGAATGATGTACACCAACATACTGTCATTTGTCAACGAACAAAGCTAATGGAGTGATCTCTGGAGTGAGCATGCCACTCACAAACCCTGCCTCTAACCATGTCTTGGTAAATTCTGGATCTGAAGTGAGGGAGACCCCAGAGGTTGCTAGGTTTCAAACCATTGATCTCTAACTTGGAAGCACTCAACTGCATGGTGGGATCATTCTAGGCAAAGAAAGCACCCCAATGCGTTATATTATTTTGGAGTCAAGAAAAAAGGAAGAATATGCAATGGATTAGTCATTTTATTATACCTATCAATGAGATGCGTCGTGCACTGGACTTGAATTGAAGGTCTCAATGTATTATATTGCTACCTATCAATGAGCATGTGTCTACACTGGACTTAATTGACTCAATTATTGAGTTGATTCCATCATAAATCTCACCTAAACACGGATGATCTACATCAACAAATCTAAATATACTCATGATGTGCTCAGACAAAACTAGGCAAGTAGTCCACATGATCCCATCATGTTTCATCGTCAAGGAACAAGCAATTTCACCTTTGTGGTCCTCTCACTGTTTGCATGCCTCCATACACCCCAATTGTCAGTCGATAACCATGTTACTCAATGCATCTTTTTCCTTCACAAGTCGTCTGAAGACAAAAGTGTGTGAGGTAAATCGTGTCTCAACAACCTAAAAAGAAATTAAAAGAAATAAATTTTAAAACACTTAAAACATTCAAACATTCAAAATTCCACAAACTACAAACTTACCTAAAAATTAATTTATTGAATTTTAAAAACTAATAATTATTTTTAAAAACAAAAAAGAATGATACGGGCTACCTTTAACAGCTCGCAATGTTCGAGAAGCTCCTAAAAATGGCATGGGACCTGTGGTGATTGCTCGATAAACATTTGAGATCCCACTTGCCTCCTCATGGACTTGTTTGATCCAAGCAACTTTGGGTGCCCAAGTTTTGTATCATTAAGATAGAAGAAATGAACCGCATGCAAGGTGCCCAAAAAATACGCCTCTATATTTTGCCTCAACCAACATTGTTGCAGCTATGCAATTTTTCGCATTGTCCATTATGACTTGAACAAAAAAATTGTGGCCCCATTACCTCAATAAACTCTATGAGGATGTTGGCAATGAATTATGCATCCTTCACCCACCCCTCAAAATCAACAACCCTGAGAAAGCATTGCCACTTTAGGAGCACATTGCAACCACATTGATCAATGGCCTATTTGCTGTATCTTTCCATCCGTCAGAAACGATGGACACTCCTGTTTCGAGCCATTGATTCTTGATGGGCAACAATGAGTCTTCAACTTTCTTTCTTTCTTTTGACAATAAGGTGGTGCGCACCTTTTCATACCCTGGGCTAATGTATCCGTTAGGGGCTTCATTAATACATCTCACCATATCATGCCAGTATGGTGATCTAACAACATTAAATGGGACACCACATGCATAAATAAAGCGTCCAACACTTTGGTTAGCTATGTCCCTGCTTTCATTCTGGAATGCCCTTTCCAATGGGCCTGCATCTTTTGTTCTTTTGCGAGAAAGAGGTGAATCCTCTTCCCCTTCAGTTGCAATAGGTGTAGACAAAAATGGGTGATCTGGAGCCACAACATCAACAGAAGGAGAAACAGGTGGCTTGCTAATGGTATGTGATCTTCCTTTTTTTGCCATAGGATGATTGGATTTTAATGCTATTGTTGCATCTGCTTCCTCTTGCTCTTTGATGTATGCAAGGGTCTTTGCACGTGGCAACCCCTTTCCATCCAACCCTCCACATGTTCTGATTCCGTGGCCAACAACCCCACACAAATGGGCTTTCACCCGACTGTAGGAGCTCTTAAATTGTATATTACATTGTGAGCAAACCCAAACAAAACCCCCTCCACCTGGTAATTGTTCTAGTTGTTTGACATGCCTCCAAAGTGGGGAGGATGGATCATTTTTGTGAAGGAGACCTTTACTACTTTGACCCACAGAACTAGAACTGGCAGCCATTTTAAGTTTTTAACTGCACAATGCATTTAAAAAAATAAAAACAAATTTAGTCTTGAGAAAATGTTGGAAGTTTAAAATTTAAATTTAAACGAAATCAAATGTAGAAAAATGAAGCTTAAAAGTTAAAACAATAACAAAAAACAAACTAAAAAAACAACTAAAAAATAATAAAATATTAAATACAACTAACAAACTAAAACACTCTAAAAAAATCACAAAATACTTACCTCAATACACCCAACACCAATAATGCAAGCTCCTTGAACTCCTTGTCACTTGTTGCAAGCTCCTTCAACTATATGGCACTTGAAATCAACCCTAAGCAATTGAAAATAGTGGAAAAATTGAAGGTGAGAGTCAAATATGCAAATAAGAGGCAAGAATGAAAATATGAGGTAAATGACTTGTTATTGTTGTTGTTATAGACTTTGGGCGCACAAATTAGGGTTGGAAAGAATATTTTAATGTTTAGAAAGTCGGTTTGACCTTTGTTTTGACCAAAAAACAAAAAAAAAAATTAAAAAACGCGTCAAAAAAGGGTCCGGTTCGGCTTGGGTTCGGCCAGGGTTCTCCCTGCAGGCCCCGGGTACGGCCGGGTACGTCCACAGACGTACCCGGCCGTACCCGGGGCCTGCAGGGAGAACCCTGGCCGAACCCAAGCCGAACCGGACCCGAACCCCGTGCCCGCGCCGAACCGGACCCGAACCTGCTGCCCTAGGGGGCCGAACCGGCTACCTAGAATATAAGTAATCTCATAGGACTTTGGGCTATTTATCATTTAATTAATTAATCAATTCCCTTTTCCAAAGAGCTATAACACTAAGGTGCCCGATAAATTATTTTAATTAAAATGGCAACCTTAATGAATTTAATTAGATATAGCTCCATATTACACCCAACTTGCAGGAATGGCCGAAAAGCATCGGAATCAAAATCTGATAGCACCAAAGTGATCCCGATGATAAAAGATGATAAACAAGCCTGACTACGTGACTTACTAAAAATAGACGCTCCCTCCAAGAATCTTGGAGCCCAAACCGGAAGCTGAAAATAACATCTGAAAGTGTCATTCAACTCCTCTAAACAAACTGAGTTCATTGGAAATATCAAAACACCCCTCGGATCATGCTGATACAAACCCAAAATGTCAGCAACAACTACACTGCTAGAGAACCTAAAAACAGGGACATTACAATTTATGCATCACAAATACATCAAATATTGAAGAGATATATGATAATCACAGCTGGTATTAAATATTTATGACAGCGACATTTCAGCCAAACCGAGGGCTAGGAAAAATAGTAAATCCTCACCAAGATTCTTCAAAGTTTAGATTACGGCCTTATAAATTATACCGAACAAGAATATTAAACCAAAATAGTGAAATCAGCCCTAGAACATACCAAACCTTCCACCCACGCACGTCGCCTAGGGTAAGAAGGGGTAAAACCCAGCAATAAACCACTTTGAAGGACTTCGGAAACCCCCGTATGGGATTCCCCTTAAGCTTGAGGAGTTTCGTTCCTCAATCTTCCAACAATGGAGATTTTTGTCCCCAAAGTTGGGCCACACTAAAGGTTTTCGTCTTTAGTGGAGAGTACAGCACACCATGCACAAACTCAAGATATCAATCTTCAAAATAACATGCATAACCCTTTTTAAATGAACCTTCATATCTTTATATATCCTCATAGAAGCCCAATGCATAGGTCGACCTTCAAGTAATTATATTTCATCATTAACATCTATATAGGCTCTCCAATCAAGGCCAACCCATAAGGATTAGAAGTCCTTCCACCATTTTCAAACCAAATAAGAGGCCTTCATGTCCAACTCGCCATTAAAGTATTTAAAAATACTTTTACACCATTACATCAAGTACAATTCATCATCCATTAAGCCATTATTGACACAAACAAAGACATAATGGCAACTAAAAGAAATACGAATGCAATTCTCATTATGTCTCATTTAGGCGACATTACAATCCTCCCTACTCAAAATTGCTTGTCCTCGCACAATTGCAAGTGCCCGGATCCCAAATAAATCTTAGTTACTCCTTTCGCTGCATGTTTGTACCTACACATGAAACAAACTCATTAAAGAAAACAAAAGGTTTCAACATCCTTGCTTCCTCATATCTCATGGACATGATGGCAAGTCTTCTTTCTTTTCTTGCAAAAAATTTGCAAACTCCCCCCAAGGGGTGAATTCTCATATTTTCCTTCTGGCTGTACCAAACACAGTTGTACCCATGTGTTTCTCTTTTGGAAATCACGATATTAGGGGATGGAAACCTTATTACAGCTGATAGCAACATGGAGAAGGGGCTGGAAATGTTTACGACAATCACATAAAAGCTTATGATAGCATGCTTGAAATCGCAAACTTTGGTATTCTCATTACTTCCATTCATACCAACAACTTCTAGCTGAGATAAAATATCTGGAACTATTAGATAGCATTCATCATGTTCAATTTGAGACACAAAATTTGTGAACTCAGCCTCTTCTCTTAGTGGAGTACTTACTTCAAGAGTACGCTTATCATATTTCCCTTTAGATACATCATCAATTCCTTCTGTGACTGATATATGTACAGCTACAAATTCATCATAATTGCTTCCCTTTTCCAACATTCCTTTCGGTTCTTTCATGGAACCATGGGTTAGCAATACATAGATCGAAAAATCAGAATTACAATTCTTATCTTGATGACCCAAACATAACAATTGCATGGCATAAAAATGCTGCAAACAATCTCCTCTATGAAGACGATCATATTGCTTTTGTTCCCCATAAGATTCATTTGATCTTTCCCTCATCCCGGCACTCATAATCATAAAATTATCAGTAGTACTGATCTTGAAATCAGAAGTTTCTCCTTTTCCAAGACTCGCAAAAACACCCATATCCCATATGCGGAAACAAACTTGAAATTGAATCAAATATTATTTGTATTCCTTGTCATATGCGGAAACAAACACGCTTATCTGTAATGCCCCCTCTTCAAAATTAATTCTGGAGAAGACCCTTAATATATTTGAATTTTCCTGTGGGCTAATGGAGTGGAAAATATAGGGAAAATAAATCAATAATTTAACTTAAGTGCTAAAATAATTATTATCATATACACTTATGTTTTATTATTAATTAAAAGTGGCTTTACTAAGAAAAACAAAAGGAGAAATAATAAAGTCACCGCTTAATTGGAATAGAGTATGAAATTGCTTCATTTCTAATTGTTTTAACATGCCAAAGTAGGACGTCCCATTTGGGACCTTTGCATCAAATTGTGTGCCACCAAAAAGCATAAAAGGAGGTCACCTGGGATGAGAAAGGAACTTTTTTTCCATTTTATTATCTTCTATTTAGGTAACTTGGAGCATTGTGCTTTTAGCTTTAGCTGTTGAGGACGAAATCTCTCATTAGCAAGCTATTGAGGACGAAAACCCTCATTAGTATTCAGATTCGTGGACGAAAACCCGATAATCTTTTGAGGTAGTTCCAATCAGGAGCTACAACTGGGTTTACAATCAACAAATTCGCAAGATCATAACAGAATTATTAGCCAGGGCACATTTTGGATCAGATTTCACATTTATTACAGCTAGGGCATCATCTACAAGTCTGATTTTCAGAAGGTTTTTTGTGTTGGGTTAGCCAACAATCAGTTGAGATTCACTTGTGACAGTTTTGGGTTGTATGTGGCAATCATTTTCATGGCTTTCACGTCCATTTCCAGCTTGATCTACACATTGGAGATTTCAGGATCATTTTTGGGGGTCTACCCGTGGGTGGAAAAATCTAAAGTTTGCTTTAATTGATAGCTGTTATTTTTGTGATAATTTTGGGCTATCATTTGCATTGTCATTCCAAGTATTCCGGGAGATATGAAATTTTAAAGTTTCAGCTATTTCCAGGTCTGAAATAAATTAAAATAAATTCATATCCTTGTTAGAAAAGTTATGTTCTTCCATGTTGATGTTACTAGAAGTCTCCTAGATGTTTTAAGCCTTTTGGGTATTGTGGGTTGTGGGTATTTCGCTAAATAAAGTGAGATTTCTTTTTTTTTGGTAAGGGTTTTAAATAAAAAACAAACTACTGTCATTTTTTTATAAAGGTTCTCTAGGAAATCCGGATTTCTTTATTTTATGCCCGAAGGGGACATTACATCCAAGTTGCATCCTCAAATGTTTTGGTCCTTCCGCTTGACCAAATATTATTTATATTCCTTGTCTTGTGCCCTCTTGCCAACACTTGTGTCAATTATTCTTTCCACCTCTTCTTAGTCTTCTCTAGCATATGCACTCTCCAATCAACCTTTGTATTTGAATCTAAATCTATGCTTTCTCCTTCATCTTGCACTTCATAATGTGGGTACAAATCCACCACATTAATAATCAGTGAGATGTCTACTCCTTCCGAAAACTCAATCTCATGTCCATTCTTTGCAAATTTCCACAACACTCTGCACAATCCAATCTTCTTTAATTTTAACTTGTTATATGTCTCTTTCAAAAATATTTCCTTCTACAAATATGCTAAGATCGTGCCTCAACTTGATATTCCACTTCTCTCTGCTTAATGTTTGTACATTGCTTTATTGTGTCGTACTCTTCTAAAAATGCTTTTGCACCTGTTTATGAACATCTCTCGTATGTTCTACAAAATCTTTTGTATCAGCAGTTATTTTGCACTCATGTCACACAATTCTACAATCCCTCTTGGACTCTAAACATATACAGTTTGAAATGGTGTCTTTCCTATGCTCTTGTTAACTGAATTATTATATGCAAACTCGGCTTTGTGCCAAAATATTAGCCCATGTTCCTAGCTTACCTTCAATCAAACATCTCAACAAATTTCCTAAGCGCCTGTTGACAACCTTTGTTTGTCCATCTATTTGTGGATGATATGTTGAACTAAACTGCAACTTGGTGTTCAATTTCTTCCACAATGTTCTCCAAAAATGTCTAGCAAATTTCATGTCCCTACCTGATACGATACTTCACGACAAACCGTGTAGCCTCACAATCTCATTGGAAAACAAATTCACAATGTTATTCACATCACTAGTTTTCTTGCAAGCCGTAGAATGCGCCATTTTTGAAAACTTGTCAACCACAAATATTGAATCATTCCCCCTATGTGTCTTAGGCAATCCTAGAACAAAATCCATAGTGATATCTTCCCATAGTCTCTCTGGAATGGGCAATAGTTGATATAACCTTGTGTTTTGACTCACTTTTGCTAGCTAACATACTCTATAATCCTAAACATACTTCTGCACATTTGAACTCATGCACAACCAATTTTTATTTTTTTTCCAATTGCACTTATGCTTTGTCATAAGCCAAAATGCCCTGCCAATCCACCACAATGTTTCTCTTTGACCATATTTTCGCAATCCACCACAGTGTTTCTCTTTAACCATATTTTCGCACATTGAATCTCTAGGTGTACACAACTACAATTTATGGAACAACAATCCTTCTTATACAAAATAGTATAACCATGTTGTTCTCTCTCCACTCATTGGTTTTTCATGCTTTCCATGCTTCAATGAAATCCTCGTCATCAACATATTGTTCCTTAATAGAATCAAATCATATGACTTCAACCCTCAACTCATTCAACAATAGAATTATTTTCCTCAAATCATTTGCAACTTTGTTTGAATTACCACTTCTATATCACAACACAAAAATACAACTCTTTAAGTACTCAACACAATTCATGTCTCTTGTTCAGTTTACCCTACCTATTAATAAACTTTGACGTTTGATGGTCCATATACAAAACAAACTCCTTAGGAAGTAAATAATATCTTTGTTTCTTGAGTGCTTCCACTATTGTGTAGAACTCTCGATCATACATAGAATACTTGCAATTCACATTATTGATCTATTCACTGAAAAATGTTATAGGCCTTCCTTTTTGAATTAGTACTGCAACACTTGCATCGTAATAAAATTGAAAAACTTTACCAAAATCCAATAATGCCAACATAAGTTGCTCTGTTACTTTCTTTTTCCACTATTAGAAACTGTGTTTTGCTTTCGCGGTCCATATAAGCTCCTTTTTATCTTTGTGAATTACATTTGTAGTTGATGCACATGCCTGATAAAATTCCAATAAAAACTCTCTAAGCCATGAAATCTTTGTGCTTCAAATGTATATAGGTGACGGCTAATCGACTATTTTGCGCATCTTTTTGGGATCCATCTTCAAGATTTCTTGAGAAATCATTAAACCCAAATATACCAACTCTTCTTTCAAAAAACTAAATTTCTTCAAGTTTAATAGCAACTTCTAATTTCACAATCTTATCAACACCTTGAGCAAATGTTGCAAGTGTTCCTCTCTTGACTTACTAAAAATCAAAATATCATCTAAATAGACAATGACAAACTTTTACCCAAATATGACTTCAAGACTTCATTCATCAAATGCATGAATGAACTCAGTGCCTGTGTCAGCCCAAATGGCATAACCAACCATTCATAAAGACCCTCTTGTGTTTTCAATGTTGTTTTCCATCATTTCCTTCTCTTATGTGTATCTAAGATATCCATTCTTCAAGTCAATCTTCGAAAAATATCTTGCACCATTCAAGCAATCCATGAGATCATCCATCCTAGGGAACGAAAATTTGTAATTGATTATGACCGTTTATTGCTCTATTGTTTTTATATATTCTCCATTTTGTTTTGGTGCTAATATTGTTGTTATTGTATTAGAATATATGACTTACCTTTGTGATTAAGTCGCTATCAGTTATGTATTAACTAATGTCTAGTTGTAACCTTCTCAACCATTTTGTATCTATCTCTTGCAAAACAAAATGACGGACACACAATCTACGAAGTGTGTATTCGGAATCCTCTTCATTATTTCTTTGTTCACATCTTCTAACATTGGTATTAGATCCATTAGTGCTCGGTAGGATTTGTAGTGCATGGAAGCTCGTGGAATCAAGTACAGACAAAGGAGGAGAAGGTTGTGAAGGTCAGAGAAGTCATTTCTAAAGGAGGAAGTCGTAAGGAGATATTTCAAGGGAGAAACCAAACATTTTCAGACCTCTGAGATCAAGAGGGCAACGTTGTTTGTGAAACACAAGAGTACGTTCAAAGCAAAATGCAAGTACAAAAGTCAATGAGGAGGACGGGGGTTCATGCAAAAATTACAAACAAAATGCATTTTGGTCATATACACGCAAATATAGTCAACGGCAAGGAATTTTGAAGGTCATTTATGACTGTTGAGGCAGAGTTGTGGGACATATGTAGTCGATGCATTAAGGAAAGACCATCGATCTAGGGCACATAGGACGTTATTAAAGCATGAAGGAATAAAAACATGATCGCGAGTTAAACCCTCTTGTTATAGTCGAAAGCCACATCCTTATGAAATCAATAAATATAAAGTCATTTACAAATTTTCACAGAAGAAAAACACGGTGGAGAGGAGAAGAAAATATAGACTCGAGGACACAAAATGTCATTCACCATCTGATTTTCGAGGGAAGTTCGCAAGCAGATGTCAAAGATTAATGTAAGGGCACATGGCGGTTTTTTACCCATTGTAGCGGCCCAAAATAAACCTATTTTTCGAGTTCGACGACTCATCATAGCAAAGAAATATTGCAAAAACGTGAGGGTATCTACCCAATTCAAGGAGAAGATATCAAGAATTTTCTTAGGGATTTTTCTGGTAGTTCGAACATCAAATTTACAACTAGTCATCTAGGGCAAATTTATTTTTTATTTGCTATAAAATCTTAAGATATTTTAAATCCCTATTCCGTAGATCTTTGTGTCTGAAATCAAAATTCAAGTATTCAAACTGTACTTTATTTATTGCATTAATTTGCGAGTCATTCTATTCTTCGGGAAAGGATTATTTTCTAGGTTTTTTTTTAGAATGGAAATTGTATTGGACAAATATTATGGCCTCAACTTTCACAAAGACAAGCCAAATGAAGTTGATATAGCCATTGTTGAAGATCCATTACACGCTGAAGGTGGTGAAGAATTTGCTAATGAAGAATATGTATTTTAAGAAGCCCACACTTCGAAGATAGGAAGGGATCTAGTGCAAAAGAAGCTCTGCATGAATGGCTGCCCAATTAGCTTACGAATTTGTGGATCTTGGGAATTATACCCTTATGAGGGTCATGGGACAACTTGATGGAGCACTATGGATGTAGCCCAACATGGATGGTTGTCGAATCATTCAAGGGGTTCATAATTCAGGAGTTGGGGAGGTGGAATACAGGAACTTGGGAACTATGTCCCTACAAGGGTTATGAGGCAACTTAAAGGAGTTCTACCTAATCCAAGAATTGTTTTTAAAGAGAGAAGATTCTGAAGAATGCGTAGTCCTATTTGGTTTTGTTGTTTTACTTTTCTGTTAGTGTGTTTTTGCTTTCTATATTGTAAGGCTTAAGAGGGGGAATTAGAATATAAAGCTTACCTTTGTGATTAAGTCACTATTATTTATATATTAACTAATGTTCGGTTGTAACCTCTCAACCATTTTGTAACCATCTCTTAGATGATAAAATGACGGACACACGATCTATAAAGTGTGTATTCCAATTCCTCTTCATTGGTTCTCTATTCACGTCTTTGAACATATTGTGCATGGACTCAAACTTGCATGAATCAATCCTTTGACTAACAACTCTTGAACCTGTTTCTACACCTCTGCAATTTCTTGCAATGTCAAATCGTATGTCACTTTGGTTGGTGGACTCGATCCCAGGATCAAATGCATTTGATGACTTATGCAACTCATCAATGGTAAACCATCTGGCACATTATTAGAAACAATCTCTACAAATTCACCAACCAAGTCCTTTGGTTCTTGCAGAAGTGCTTCTTTCTTGTCTTGTGCTTCTACGCGGGTTTTTTCACAAGCACAAAATAGTTAAATTCTCTCACCTCACTCAAGGAATTTCTTTCCCGACATTAACATAACCTTCATACTCGTCTCCACTTCTTCACCCTTATCCTTTAAAGGATTCAACGGTGTGCCACTCCATCTTTCACAAAAGTGTATGTATTTGCATGCAATCATGTCATGCGTTGCAATCAAACTACCAACGTCTCCTAAGCAAAAGATGACAAGTATCCATTGGCATAATATCAAACATTACCTCATCCTTGTAAGAATTTATCTAAAAACTTACCAAGCACTACTCATTCACTAGAATTTGAAGTCCTTTCACCAACCATGACACCTTGTAGGGATTTGAATGTGCTACCCTTTATAGCCCTAACTTATCGATCATCTCCAAGATGTTATCTATGTTGCCACTATCTACAATCATCTTGCAAACTTACCTCTTGATTTACAAAAGGTTTAAACAAATTATTTCTTTCCACGGGAATGCTTTCCTTTTCGCAGGCTTCAGCAACATCCTCTTCATCATGAGAGCTTCTCTTATTTCAAGTTCATTTATATTATGAATAGACACAACACTTCCTCATTTGCTTGTGCAATATGTGCACTAGCATTATTGTGCTTAGTTCCATCACTATGCGCACGTGGACATTCAAATGCCCTATGCTCAACTTCTTCACATTTGAAACATGTGCTAGAAAATACACGTTCGCAGGCCTCAATATTTTCCTCTGAAATTGCCTCTACCTCTTTGTGCAATATCATCATGATGTAAAATATTTTCCTCTCCTTGCACATATATTCCTTTTCTACTACCTTGTCCACAAATTCGGGCGATTTTGCCTTTTCCTCATGTTGCACCTTGTTTGCGCACTAGCTTTTCTTCTGCCTTCAGTGCACACTGATAGGCTTCCTCAACCAAATGCAATGTGATCATGCCAAACTCATCTTGAATTACCAAGCGCAATCCATTCACATAACGCAATATCTTTTCTTCATCATCCTCAACATGACCAACTCTAATGGTGATTTTATAGAACTCCTTTGTGTAAACACTTGCACTCATATCCCTTTATAATCCCTTTAGATCTCTTTGTCGCAAATTTTCAAGCTTCTTGAACAAACTCGTGTAACAATTTTGTGGAATGAACTTTTACTTTAGCTTCACAACGAATCTATTCTAAGTATTGATTTTTCTTTGCATTTGCCCAATCTTTAAGCTTGTGCATGCTCCCACCATAAAAATGTGTGGCCATTCAATTTTACACCAGTAATCTGATAATAATGGTATAGGTTAAATACCGAATGATAGAATAGAATAAGATTGCAATGACCAAAGAGGGACGGAAGCCTCACAAATATTATTGATCATGAAATCAGATTACATAACAATGCAAGAGCTGTAATATTTATAGATATTAGACAGCCTCATATGGATAGACATGACACCCTATCAGGCACCAACTACGAGATGATAAGACCCATCTCACATGCACATGTAATTACTACTAATACCAATATTGAATGTTATCCAACATAACAATATTGAATGCAAGTCACTAGACTAGAGTGCACATGTTGCACATTATTAAATAAAAGACAATGCAATAAAATGCAATAAATATGCCTATGCTAAATTATGCTAACATTCCCCCCCTTAATTTTGCATAGTTTCCAATGAAGTGGAGAGGAACTCTCTGAACAGTGTGAATTTGTCACGTGCAAGTGACTTAGTGAAAACATCTGCCTTCTGTTCAGCTGTAGGACAGAACTGGAGCTGTATGTTGTGCTTCAAGACATGCTCGCGTATGAAATGAACCTGTACTTCAATATGCTTGGTTCTCTCATGAAATACTGGATTGCGAACAAGCTTCAGAACTCCTTCATTATCAACATATACTGGAGTAGATTTCTGTTGTGGTAGACCAATTCCTTCCAGTATTCGGCGTAGCCATATTGCTTCACAAACAGCTTCACCTGCAGCTCGATACTCTGCTTCTGTAGAAGAGCGAGAAACAAAGTTTTGTTTCTTGCTTCCCCATGATATCGGTCCAGATCCCATAAAGAAGATGAAGCCTGATGTTGACTTCCTATCATCCATGTTTCCTACATGATCTGAATCTGAATATCCTGTCAAGAAGAAGTTGTCATTCTTCTTGTACTCTAGACCAAGGTCAACTGTACCCTTTAGATATCTCAGTATTCTCTTTGCTACTTTCCAATGACATATTTTTGGTTCTTGCATGAAGCGTGATAAATAGCTGACTGCAAAGCTGATATCTGGTCTAGTATATGTCAGGTAAATGAGACTCCCGATCAACTGCCGATAGAGAGTTGCATTCACCGGTGGTGATGGATCAGAACGAGATAACTGAAGTCTCGCTTCCATAGGTGTAGCAATAGGAGTGCAGTCCATCATCCTGAATTTCTCAAGCGTTGTCTTGGTGTATTTCAACTGTGACACAAAGATATGATTCTCTTTTTGCCATACTTCCAACCCAAGACAATAGTGCATGAGCCCGAGATCTGTCATGTCGAACGATCAATTAAAATCCTTCTTTGTTGCATCGATCATCTTCACAGAACTACCTGTAATGACTAGATCATCGACATAAACAACCACAATGACAATCTCCCCCCCTTGCTTTTTGAGGTAGAGATTGGGGTCATAAGGATTCCTTTCGAATCCATGACTTATGAGATGCTCATCAATTTTGATGTACCATGCCCGGGGTGCCTGTTTTAGGCCATATAGAGATTTTATGAGTCTGCATACCATCATCTCTTTTCCTGGTATTACATAACCCTCTGGCTGAGTCATATAGACTTCTTCTTGCAAATCTCCATTAAGAAAGGCACTTTTCACATCCATTTGGTGGACTTTCCAACCAAATTGTGTAGCTAGAGCAAAGATCATCCTGATTGTCTTGATCTTGGCTGTGGGAGCAAATGTCTCCTCATAATCAATGCCTTCTTGTTGTGCATACCCCTTTGCTACAAGCCTTGCTTTATACTTGTCAATAGTCCCATCTGATTTGTACTTAGTCTTGAATATCCATCTGCATCCAATGGGTTTCTTCCCTGGTGGAAGGTCGACAAGTTGCCATGTGTTGTTCTTCATCACTGACTGATACTCTAAATCCATGGCATCTTTCCAAGCTTTTGATTGTAGGGCTTCCTGAACTGTAGATGGCTCAACTGTTTCAACAACTCTGCTCATTAGGGCATAATTGACCTCTTCACAAGCTTGACTGCGAGTTCTAGGTCCAGGATTGGATGATGTGCTAGGTGCTTCATCCAAATTTGCATCTCTTATTAATTGAGTATACCATTTAGGTAACTTCTTAGCTGTTCCATTGGCTTGTGGTGGATCCAAGTTTTCACCATCATCCAATTCATCACTGTCATCTTCAGTGGGAACATCAAATTTTGTCTTCACAAGAGGTGTATTCTGCATGTTTGTTGAGTCGTTGAGTGGAGCATCTGCTTGTTTCTTCTCAAAGAACTCAACATCCCTACTTGTGTATACTTTCTTTGCTTTCGGATCCCATAATCTGTACCCAAGTGCTTCTTCACTGTATCCAATGAATATCAGTTTCTCAGCTTTCATATCCAACTTGTTCCTATTCTTCTTGGGTATGTGCATGCTAGCTTTACACCCAAATACTCTTAGGTGTGCAATTGATGGTTTCTGATTTGACCATGCTTCTTGAGGTGTCACTCCTTCAAGAGCTACTGTGGGCACTCTGTTCAACAAATAGACTGTAGTTCTTGCAGCTTCTGCCCAAAATGTCTTTGTTAAACCTGAGTCGTCAATCATACATCGCACCATTTCCATGATAGTATGATTCCTTCTCTCAACTATACCATTCTGCTGTGGTGTGTGAGTAGGAGGCATTTGTCGACGAATCCCATGAGCTTCTAGGTAAGTCTTGAACTCATTGCTTGTGAATTCCCCCCTCGATCTGAGCGGAGAGTTTTGATCTTGTGACCAACTTCATTCTCAACAAGTGCTTTGAACTTCTGAAATGTCTCAAAGGCTTGACTCTTGTTTCTTAGACAATATATCCACATCTTTCTTGAGTAGTCATCAACACAAAGCATGAAGTATTGACATCCAGAATGACTTGGTTGCATGGGCCCACAAAGATCGGTGTGCACCAAATCAAGCTTTCCCTTAGCTCTATATGTGTTCTTCTGGAAGGGTACTCTGTGTTGCTTTCCAGCTAGGCAATTGTGACACTTTTCAGTGTTGTGCTTGAGTGTAGGCAATCCTTTCACCATGTTGCCCTTTTGAAGTGTTTGGAGATAGCCAAAACTGATGTGACCATATCTGCGATGCCATAGTTCTGCAGATTGTGTGTCTTTGGCCACTAGAGCTTGATCATCCTTGTGGACAAAATCAAGTTGGAACATGCATCCCACATTGGAGGCTCTTGCTACAATCTTGGAACCTCTTGACTTATCTCTTATCAAGCACACTTTTTCTCCATTATTACTGTCAAAATCCAACTTCAAGTTGTGATCAAGGAGTTGACTAACTGATAGAAAATTCTTGGTCAACCCAGGTACATACAATACATCTGTGATTTTGCAGTCATGCTTTCCAAGAGGTAGTGAAATGTTTCCAATCCCCTTGACACTGTATGATGAGTCATCACCTAATGACACATGGTTCTTGTTAGGTGAGTCACGTAGTGTGTAGAACCAATCCTTGCGTCCAGTCATGTGTCGAGTTGCACCCGAGTCAACATACCAGATATCTTGTGTGGACTTGGTTTCTTCATCAAATTGAGCAGAATACATGTGGTGTCCTTCATCTGAATCATCCTCATGTTCGGCAATGTACCCTTGTTGTTTGGGTTTTCTTTGCCAATTACCATTTTTCTGCCCTTGATTGTTGTTGTTGTTGGACTTCCCTTGATTTGAATTGTTGTTACCCTGTTGGTTATTGGGTTTTGAATTGCTTGATGAACCCTTTTTGTAGGAATTGTACCAACAATCTTTGATGTC
This sequence comes from Taxus chinensis, assembly GCA_019776745.2. Taxonomy (NCBI): domain Eukaryota; kingdom Viridiplantae; phylum Streptophyta; class Pinopsida; order Cupressales; family Taxaceae; genus Taxus; species Taxus chinensis. The sequence continues at coordinate 768,248,625 of CM034148.1, read as the reverse complement.
ATGTCCCCCTCTATTGCAAATGGGACACTTCTTGGTGTTGTCTCGTTGACTTTGGTCCCTTTGTTGACTTTGATTTTGTTGGGACTTCTTGTGATTGGACTGAAATTTCCCCTTTCCTTTATGATTGGAAGATAGTGCTTGCTCATCTTCATGATCTTTGTTGTTCATTGCCTCTTCTTGTTGGAGTAGATTGACCAACTTCTCAAAGGTGACTGTGTGTTCACTCATATTGATAGTTGTCACAAAGATTCTGTAGGAAGGAGGAAGTGCTCGCAACACAATTGGTACGAGGTCTTCATCACTTATCTCTTTTTCCCAATGCCAATAGAGATGCCCTCAAAGTAGCAACTCGTCTCAAAAAAACTTCAACCTTCTCATTGTGCTTGAACTTGAGAGTATGCAGTTGTGATAGTAGGTTGAGGATGGCATTCTTGTTCTTTGCCTCATAGACTGTGCTCAACTTATCCCATGCATCCTTGGCCGATGTGGCATCTCTAATGTGGGGTTGCACATCATCCGTTACGCCAAACAAGATGATCAACTTGGCCTTTTGATTGGCCCTGTCAAATTGAACTTGTTGTCTTCCATCATCAAGTGATCTTGTTGTTTTTCCATCTACAACTGTCCATAGGTCTTCAAACTCAAGTAACATCTTGATCTTCGGTTTCCATGCAGCATAGTTGTCTCCTCTAAGTAGTTGTGAATCTGGCAAGAAGAACTTTGGTGCTTGTGCACCCATTTCTGCAATCTGAATTTCTAAAACTCTGAATTTCTGACAAAGGGTAAGGCTCTTATCACTCCAGGTTTATGGTCTCCCTCTCAATATACCGTCAGGCCGATATACCAAACCTTTCTATATACGCTCCCTTCCGATATACCCATCGGTACGTGGAAGAAGATCACCCTTTCAATATACCCGTCAGTACGGAAAGAGGTGTTAACGCACGTGAAAGAATTTAGTACGTGGTACGTAGACAGTACGGAGAGGGGTTTGTGCAAGCACAAACGGATGGGAGGGCTCAAATGTGTGTGTATTGTGTCCTTATTACTCCCCGTCAATTTTATAGGGTCGATGCCCAGACGACGTTTAGGCAGCTGTGTTAGGCGTTAAGTGCAGTAGTAGTCACGACGGCATCACCCGTAAGCACTTCCCAGAGGCACCGTATATACCGAACGCTGCTATGAGATCAAAGATCTCGTGTGATAGAACCAAACATAAAATAAAAAATTTGCACTTTTTTTTTTTCACTTTATGCACCAAGATTAGTACAAAATGCTCCAAAAGTACATCAAAATGAAGTTTTTGTGTCCCCCCTCTTTACAAAAAAGGGTCTAGAATCACAAAATACACAATTTAGGCCAAAAATATTTTTTACCCCCCAATAGGTGTTTTTCCGCTAAATTTAGCGGTGGCTCTAAATGTGTTTGGTGAGCTTCTAAATTTGGAAATCTCCCAAAATTTAGTAATTTCTCCAAATTTTCTAAAAAAAATAATTTAATAAAAAATATGGAGAGAGTGGGAATTGAACCGCTGACCTGTTTGTTCCCAAGATCCAAACAAACAATCTGAATATTGTTTTCACCTTTTCTCACAAACCGTGATCTGGGTTTTTCTAAAATTTTGACAGCAGCATCATACAATATTTTTCTTGAAACCCACAAAATTTCAGAAGAATTGGAATCTTGGTTTTTGAGATCTTACCAATTTACCAGCTAGATCTGATTTTTTTTCAGAAAAAAATGATCCAACTTGTACAGACTTTTCGTCACATGTAGAGGCCGAATCTGAAGATGATGTAAACTGCAAAGTTGTGTGTCTCCTTCTTATCTTTCCAGAAAAAAAAATAGCACATCAATCTGACATTGTATGAAAAATTTACGTCCTTTTTTCTAAGAGCTATCTGCTGGAATTTTGTTGACGGGACTGCTTCAACCTTTGCTCCCGAATTCTTCACACCTCCACTTTCAGATCTGATTTTTTTTTTTATTAGATCTGATTTTTTTTCACTTTTTTTTTTTTCAGATCTGCAATTTTTTTTCAAGATCTCTCTCCTTTTTTTTTAAGATCTTTTTTTTTTCAACAAGATCTTTTTTTTTTTCAAGATCCTTTATTTTTTTTTTTTGAAAAGATCTCCAAATCTGAAATATTCTGCCAATATGTTGGATCAATTGGCTATGCCAATGACTAATAAAAAAAAAATTACCTTCCAAATAAGTGGATAGGTCAAATTTTAGTTGAGGGATGCTTGGAAGGAATGGAGGCTGCGGGATGCTTCAATGGCTCTCCTTTGATGCAGATCTTCTTCTCCAATGGATCCTCTCCAATAGTGCTCCTCTTCAACCTTGCTTGGATAGAACCTGCTCTGATACCAAATGATAATAATGGTATAGCTCTGATACCAAATGATAGAATAGAATAAGATTGCAATGACCAAAGAGGGACGGAAGCCTCACAAATATTATTGATCATGAAATCAGATTACATAACAATGCAAGAGCTGTAATATTTATAGATATTAGACAGCCTCATATGGATAGACATGACACCCTATCAGGCACCAACTACGAGATGATAAGACCCATCTCACATGCACATGTAATTACTACTAATACCAATATTGAATGTTATCCAACATAACAATATTGAATGCAAGTCACTAGACTAGAGTGCACATGTTGCACATTATTAAATAAAAGACAATGCAATAAAATGCAATAAATATGCCTATGCTAAATTATGCTAACATACTTTTAAGAGTGGATCATGACCACCCGCCTTGTATATAACAAGGTGATCCTTTAGGGATTGGTTACACATGTTGTAACATTGTATGTGAGCTATATGTGCGAGCAGATTTGTAAGTCTCATGAGAAAATGTATGAGGCAGTTCATAATTCCTTATTGAAGGTGTAACTGCATGTGAAATAGTGGGAGTGTTGGGTAAAAGTATATTCTCAATAAAGATAAGTGATTTTCAGTGGGTTTTTACCTTCCATGGTTTTCCCACTTATATCTTGTGTCACTATGTTCATTTACTTTTTGTTCATGTTATTTACATTCTATGTAATATGCAAATATAAAACATCTTAATCTTTGTTTAATCATTGCACATCATAATCTATAATCTTCAGAAAAATTTATTCTGTGGATCTATAATTTGTTAATTATATATTCCCATAAATTTCCTAACATGGTATCAGAGTTGGTGATTATGCATGTGCAGGATCGATCTTGGATGTTTTTGATTTGCAGGAGTGAAGAAGCTTGAAGTTTATTTTTTGATCTGTGAAACCCTAGTTGTTTCGCCGTCGAATTCAAGCTAATCAGGTGAAAATTTCCAATTCCTATCCAAATATTTTTGAAATATTGGTTAATTGGCTTGTTTAGATCTTGTTTGTGCATTTGCGTGCATAGATATGTGTTTTTTCTGCGACCTGTTCTTGGTCTTTGTGGTTTAAATCCATCGTCTACAAGTTTTTTTAAATTTTTTCGTGCTTTTTATAGTCATTATAGCTGTTTTGGCTAATTTCATGGATCCCAAAAATTTTTTGGGCTTTAGATCTGGTTAGTTCGGTGCTTCTAAGTCCCCCCGACATTAAAAAGCTTTATTTTTTTTGAAGTTTTGTTGTTGTGAAGCTTCATCCAATAAGATAAGTCCATGTCTTTGTTGTGTCAGTATTTTATTAGATATTTTCATTTTTGTGAAGCTTTCATTAAGCTCCATCTAGCTTCGTTTTGTCAGTATTTTTAGATATTTTTGTCAGTTGCAAAGCATGAGCCAATAAGGGTAAGCTCCAAGTATTTCACATTGTTAGACTTGTTTAAGCTCGCTTCTATCTTTGCAAAATCCGATCCAATAGGAAACTCCAAGTTCTTCATATTTCAGTAAACAGTTAGTCTTGTGTTTGATTGCTTCTATCAATACTTTGTGAAAACCCTTTGAGCCAATAGAATTGCTCCAAGTCTCTTCGCATTTTGCATTGTCAATCTTTTTTAATCATGACAGTGGTTATCCAATAGGAATAAGCCACATTTTCACATTTTCAGTCTTTGTCAGAATTGCGAAAAGTGAGCCATTAAGAAGGCTCCACATGTGTTCAATTTTTCTTTGATCATTTAGGTTGTCACTGAAAATTGCAAACCAATAGCAAAACATCCATGTACATTTTTTTTTCGCAAGTGTTAGACTCAATACATAGCTTTTCATCGGTGTCAATCTTTGTTTGTGTTTAGCCAGTAAGATAATGACACTTGTCATTTTATTTCCGTTGGTTGTTTGGACCTGAAATTCTATTTTAATTTGGCTCTTTCTGGGAATTCAAGTCCGCCTAAGCTATATCTTAAAGTTTGGCAAAAAGTGCCATGTGTATCCACTTAATCGTTAGATTTTTACCAAGTGGCATCTTTGATTAGTTTTTTTGTTCTACTTTGCTTTTCATCTCCTTTTACTCGGAATCCGAAAAGGCATTTGTTTTAATTAATTTTGTGGACTTCACATCCACTAGGCTCATTTGTGTGGAAAGTTGTCTAAAAGGTGACACATGCCCCCTAGTATTTTTGATTAGCTCCATGTGTTGCCTCCTATGTTTTTCCACGTGTTTCTTTGTTTTCTAGCACATTATTCATGTTTTTTTGACTTTCAACTCTGTTATGGACCCAATAAGATATATTTTTTGATTAAATTTTGGGGACTTCACATCCACCAGGGGATCTGCGGTAGAATTTTTAAAAGAAAACACATGTCAAGTTTTTAAATATTGTTTGTCTTTGCATGTGTCATTTCAATCCATGGTTTTTAAAATTTTAGAACTTTGTTCCACATGGTTTTCAAATTCCTTTGTACTGTATTTTTCATTAATTTTTTCAATTTGTGTGTGTGTATCAACTGCTAAATTATTCTATAGCTTCTTTTTGTCTTAAACCTTGTTTGGCTCTCCCGTAAGGCTTGTTTTTTTAAAATTGTATTTGTCTTCATTATTTTTCAAATCATTTTCATTTAAAATGGCTAGTTCCTACTAGTTTTTCAATGGATAAATCTCAGTTATTAAATGGAATGAATTACAAGTATTTAGAGAGTTAGGTTAAAATCTTGTTTCATGGCTAGAAAATATGGGATCTTGTAACTAGTGTGGAAAAATGACCCACCGGAGGCAAGCAAATCCTGAAAACCTTAGCTCCTTCTCTCAAAGATCTCAGGAAGCCCTTTCCATCCTATTTCAAGAGCATAAGAGATGAATTTTTAATGCATATAGGTCATATGGATTCTCCTGTAGATGCATGGAAACAATTAGAAACTATGCATGAAGGCAATCATATCTCTCTAAAATAATTAAACTAATTTTGGAATTGTTTACAACTCCCATGAAGGGGGATGAGAAAATTGTTGATTATTGGCTAAAATCAAAAACATAAAAAGCACAGTTGGATGGATGTAATTGTGAATTGTTTTAGGATAAGCTTCTTTATTTTATCATTCAGATTAATATTCATGAAAAATTTAGGAACTATATCTCCATCCTTAACTCTAAATATCAGAATGAGTCTAATTTACCTGATCTGAACACTTTGTCCTCTCTTCTGATACAAGAAGAGTGTGTTATGGAAAATTTTGATTCTAAAGAGAATGCCACTCAGGACTTCTCACTCAAGAATCAAAAAGTAAACCTTCTAAATTCAAAAATCAAAAATCAACTCTTAAACCTCCTAGTAAAGATTTATTTAAGAGTAAGTTTTGATGGTAAATGTCATTACTGTGGAAAATTTGGCCATAAGAAAGAGGATTGTAAATCAAAAAAGAAGTCAAATTTCAAAATTAAATGGAATAAATCATATGAAAATCAAGATGAAATTGATGAGAATAATCATAGAGCTAATGTAATAACTCTATAAACTATATGAAAAGCATATATTTTATTTAAATATATTGCACTTGAATTTAAGTTTTTTCAAAATCATAAGTTAACTTAGAATGGTTTATTGAAAATAAACTAGAAGTAACTATAACTGAAAACATGCACAAAATGGATTTTATGTGTTTTAAGATTTTGTTCATTTTTTTAGTAGTCTATTCAAAATAGAACTATTGTTCATTTTTTGGCATATATGACATGTCTAGGCTTAAATTTTCCACCTATGAAATATATTAAAGGGTGCTTATATGGTCATTTTTTGAAGAAACTCCACATAAATCCATGGGAAGTATCCACAGTTAGTGGATCATGTTTTTCAGTGAGTACTTTGATTATTCTTGTATGATTTGATTATTTGTTTAGATCAAAATCTATCAAGTCTTATTTATTATTTAAAGGCTTAGAATAAGATATTGAAGGTATATATGTTTTTGATATAACATTCATTAAATCCTAACATGGTTAGTTGTTAAGCATATTGTTGTGATAGTTATACAACTAGTTGTTTAACTTTTACAGTTGGTTAAAAGTGAAATCATTATGATTTATATTATTCTTCTTGTGATAATGCATATGATATTATGACTCTAACCATGTTGATGTTGTGTTGGATATACATCTGGATTTGTGTTCAAGTGTTTTTTGGTGTAGGTGTCATCACTTGGAGTAGCAAGAAGCAACCAACAGTTTCTATCTCTTCTACTGAAGCAGAGTATAGAAGTGTTATGGAAGCAGCAAAGGAAAGTTATGTGGCTGAAAATACTGTTGGATGAACTACATATGGGTGTCAAAGGAAGCACTACTCTTCTATGTGATAGCCAGAGTTGCATTTATCTTGTAAATAATCTAGTTCAACATCAGAGGACAAAGCATATCGAAGTTCATATGCACTTTATTCGAGAGAAAAGTCCTGGATGGTGATATTGATCTCAAGTTTTGTTCGACTGAAGATCAAGTTGTAGATATTTTCACAAAGCCGTTGTGTGCTGTGAAGTTTTTGTAAAAGTTTCATGCCTTGTTGGGCCTTTCAAAGTTTCCATTGAGGGGGAGTGTGCATGACAATGCCACCTCTTAACGGCCTTGAATGTTTCAGAATGGATACTCCCAAGACTATTTCTATGTTGTTTAAGTAAATTGTCATGTATGTGAAGTTTACTTGTAATTCCCAGCGAAGCATTAGTTATGGGAATGCCTTGTTTTATAAAAGGCTCCATAATCTGATGTAAGTCTTCATCCTTAATCACTTTATCTTGAGAATTTGTGGATGTTCCTTTGTATTGCGGTTTTTATGGAATCCTTGGAACATTGTTTTGAACCACGGAAAAAACAATGTCTCATGGCTTTTCTAAAACCCGCAATGCAGGTTACAGTTGTTCGCGACTTGTATAAGTCTATGGGATACACTGTGGTAGTGTACTACAGAGTTGAAAAACTGCAGGACTCTACTTTAGTGCACCACACGGAAACTGCAAACCCATAGAACAAGTGTTTTTGGATGCTAGCCTAAATCACGAGTTGATTTATGGATTGTAAATCCTTTTGTACCAAAAGGTAACTTGGCATAAGGAACAAATGTTAACATGTTTTTGCATGTTTCCCCACTTAACATTAAGGGGGAGTGTTGGGGTTTATAATATTAAGTGGGAAACTTGCTTATTTATAAAACCCGCCAAATGACCCAGGTCAGCTTTTAAGAGTGGATCATGACCACCCACCTTGTATATAACAAGGTGATCCTTTAGGGATTGGTTACACATGTTGTAACATTGTATGCAAGCTATATGTGTGAGAAGATTTGTAAGTCTCATGAGAAAATGTATGAGGCAGTTCGTAATTCCTTATTGAAGGTGTAACTGCATGTGAAATAGTGGGAGTGTTGGGTAAAAGTATATTCTCAATAAAGATAAGTGATTTTCAGTGGGTTTTTTACCTTCCATGGTTTTCCCACTTATATCTTGTGTCACTTGTGTTCATTTACTTTTTGTTCATGTTATTTACATTCTGTAATATGCAAATATAAAACATTCTTAATCTTTGTTTAATCACTGCACATCATAATCTATAATCTTCATGAGCAGCACTAAGAACGGCTCTGACGACTACCACCTCTAGGACCACAAGCCGCTAGCACTGCCTGGCGGTAAGGAGCGGCAGGAAGGGGACGGTAACTCACGGACAACACAATGCAAGGGGCGTTGCCCCAATGCCGAAGAAGAGACTGAAGGTGCTCCACCTCGAGTGCCACCTTGTTCTCTTGAACTTGGATCTGCAGCAATACATTCGCGATAACCACAGACTTGTTATAAATAGAGAATTGCTTATCAGCTTCTACCTTAGCAAATAAACAAGAATTCCTTTCTTTCCAAAGCTAGAAGAGAATTTCCCCTCTGAAAGCATGCCAAATCTGGGAAAACTTGTGAGGCATCCGAGGATTGTCTCCTAGGAGAATTTGCTGCCAAGTGAAACATTCAGGACGGAAGGGGAGGAAAAGAGAGTGAATCCAGTTCCAGGCCTTTCCGGGCTTTGGGACAGTACAAGAAAAGATGAGCAATAGTTTCCAAGTGGCCACAGAAGGGACACTTGGGGGGCGGAACACCAAGGTGAACCAGAAGAGCACCAATTGGAAGGCCCTGGTGAAAAATGCACCACAAAAAGTGAGCAATTTTGGGTTCCACACAGGCGGACCTGACAATATCGAATCTCCTTCTCCAGTTTGATGGCGGAATGTAATCCCAACCTTGAATTAAGCTAGCCCACCATGGGCAAGTGGGGTGAAAAGCCAAGTATAGCCATGGTCAGCTGAGTAATTCTAAAAAGGGGTGTCCACATACCACCTCCATTCTGTCCACCAAGGACGAGATGGAAGCACAAAGATCTTATGGATCATGCAGTCTGGCACAAAGGAAATGATGTAGTTGATGATAGCACGATCCGACACACGACCAATTTGAATTGAACCTTGAGCCTCATGCCAAGGACGCCAAGACTAAGGCGAATTTGCAGAAGAGGTCTTGGATAGTGTGAATGCCTCGCTTGAAAAGGCGGAGCGCAGGAATCCAAGAAACCTCTGCAAGACAATGATCCTCGAATTAAATGACAGGAGACCACCATAAAGAGTGATGATTGAGTGAAAGTCCATCAAAGAAGCCATTGCCCTTCCACAGAAGCCATGGTTTGATCTACTACCGGGCTTTCTGTATACTTTTGAGCACAAAAGTGACAACCACTTTGATATGAACGGGGGCAATGAGGAAGGTTGGCAAAGCCAATGCCTTTCCAAGCCGACTGGCCATATGGGGAGCCTTCAGCAATGCCATGGCGTTGAAGAACCTTCCATGCTTCTTCCCCTTCTGTGCTGCAAATTATCCATTTGGCGCAGAGAGCTTGACCTTGTCGTAAAATGTCGATAAGACCTAACCCTCCAAAAGCTCTAGGAAGGCAACAAGTCTCCCATACAACTCTGTGGAAACCTTTGCCAGAAGAGGCCATTGGTTCAGAGGAAAGCTTTAAGCGGTCTTTCCAATTTTTGTATAGATTTTTTGGAGGGTACCCAACAAGAGGAGTAATAAACGTGTGTGGCTACCAACACCTTGGAACATATCTGGAATTTTCTCGCTAGAGACAAGGGCTTAGTAATCCAATAGATCTAGTTTTCGAGCCACCCGTTGAACGACATACTGCCAAAGATTTTGCAGGTGAAGCTTGAAAAGCAAAAGGAATACCAAGAAATTTAAACATTTCACCATGGCCTAGCATTTTCTAGTCATACCTGTCCATCTCAGGGGGCATGGGGAGGAAGGATTGTCTGTAGCATTGAGTTTTACACCATTGAATGGAAGAGCCTAAAGCTAAACATTAAGTTTCAAGGCACTGCATAGCATTGTGAATGTTGTTTTCTTCTTCAATGAGCATAAGGAGTCATCCGCGAAATGGCCACCAAGCAACTGGAAGTTATCAGGTGAAAGCAAGGTAATTCCCCTGAAAAGCCACTGAGATTGTGCTTTGGACAGCAGATACCCAAACCCTTCAGCCACAAGGACATAAAGGGCAAGAGCCAACAAGCATCCTTGCCAGATGCGCGGAAAAGGCCAAAAGGAGCCGAGTTGTGTCCATTAATGGTGATCTGAGCGCAAGCATGCACAAAAAAACATCTTAACAGATTGAATGAAATTGGGACCAAACCCAGGGCTTGAAGCATGACAATCATGAAAGGGCACTCTATCCGGTCATATGCTTTCTCGAAATCAATTTTATGAAAAGGACTTGTTGGTTGAATTTGAGTGCCCCATTCCATGCCTTCCCAGACTGCGATGATGTTGTCAAGGATATAACATCCTTGGATGAAATCATTTTGGTTCGGCAGGATAATGATAAGAAGAATGTGTCGCATTCGATGGCAAGAGCTTTGGCAATAATTTAATAAAAAAAACACTCTAAAAAATGCTATCAATCCTCCTAAAAATGTAAAAGTAATTAATTCAGAAGAAAAATCATCCTCCTTACATAAAAAACACTACTGATAAAATGGCAAAAAATTTTAAGCAAAAAAGGTATTGTTACTTCTTTCAAGCCTATCAACACCTTGCAAAATAATATAAATTCCCTTAAGGATAAGTTTGATGCTAATCTCAGTTGTGGTGTCTATATGATAAGTTGCGCGTGTGATAAACCATATAATGGTGAAACTGGTAGATCTATCAAAACGAGGATTGGCGAGCATGATAGAGACATTAAACATGATCGAACTAACCGATCGGCATTAGCTGGACATTCCCTCAAAACTAAGCATTCTATTTGTCTAAATTATTCCAAAGTCATTGCTTCCGAAGACAATTATGTAAAACGTCACCTTCGGGAAGTCGTTGAAATCATGCATTTTGACAATAATCTAAATAGGGACAAAGGTTGGTTCATCAGTGACACTTGGAAACCTGTTATTCCAAACCTCCCCAAATGATTTTTTTTCCTTTCCACTTTAATCTGGTGTTCCTTCTTGGACTTTTCTTTCCTTTTTGATTGTATTACCTTTATAGGAATTTTATCTTAATACTAATTTGTGGGTAATCTTTAACCGTATTTTGATATTAATAAAATCCTAATTAATATTTCTAATTCATTAATCATAAATAATTATTTTAGGCCATTAGTTGCATTTTATTGATTCCCTATAATATAATCTCCATCAAAAGGTTTTTGAAATTATCCATAGTTCTCCTACTCTTTAATTTTGTATGTCCTTTTTCAAAATTTTAATCTAATTTTAAAATAGAATTATGATTTCCTCTTGAGTATTATCCTTCTCTCTAATTCTAGGTTTTATTTATTTCTTGTTAACAATTTAAACCCCTTCAATTATTTTTGAAATATATCCAATCTTGTCTTTCCTCCCCCTTTTTGATTTTTAAATTTCTATAATTTATATTGTATAAAAACCTTGAATTTTATTATTAATAGGAAAAAAAAATTAATGTTGATTAATTTATCTTCTTCATTTTTTACGTAACCATCTTTCTTGTTAATTGTTATCCTTTTCCTTTCTTTCATTATCATTTTCCTCTCTTTGCTGACCATTGAAAAAAAATAATTGTAAAAATTCTATATAAACCTATGATCAACAATCGTATCTTTACTCACAATCTTTTCTCCCTAAAGATGAATCTAGTTTTTCAACCCAAAACATCAGATTTTTTAAAATTACTACACAATACTCCAAATAACTCTCTCAACTATGAACTGTGAAAATCTCATAAATTCTAAGGTTATGGGATGCCAGTTGCTTATCATCTCAAGATCTCCAGGCTTGGGGATGAACTTGATGTTCCCTTTGTTAACAAAGGGACCAAGCAATTGGCTATTGAATCCTTTCATGTAAACCTAAAGTAGGTCCGGGCCAGCCGTATCCCATAGCAATTTGTAAAATTCACAAGGGAAGTCATCACAGCCTGGAGCCTTATCGTTGGCCATTTGCATGGCCGCTTCCTATAAGTCTTCGAGAGAGAGTAAGCGATCACAAGCAATTTTTTGTGCTTGAGAGAGCTTGCATGGCACCGCAACCAAGTATTGATCCAAGGCAATTTGTTGCTCCTCCAAAGGTGTTTGGGCTTGGAAGACTTGCTTGTAATGATTGACAAAGGCTTGCAACATGAGCTGGGGATCAGTAAGCCAAGATTCGTTTTCACAAATAGCACGGATTTGCTGAAAGGATTGTTTGGCTTTGAGGGAATGAAAGAATTCATTTGCGACTCTATCCCCAACCTTGAGCCAGTGAAGGCGGGCACGAATTTGTGTGCCCCTAGCATTATAGTTGTCCGCAATTTCAATTTTCTATCGAAGTCTTGCCACCTGGAGTTGCAAGACTTCAAAGAAAGGATTTTCCTCCAACACCACCACCGCTCAGTTGAGAGTGGAGGAGGTAACGGAGTAAGAGCGACGCCAAATGTTGGCCAACTATCAACCATATATTCTAAGGAATCTGGTTGTCCTAGTCATTGCATCCTCCCACCATTTACTCCAGCTGGACAGCTAAGGTGGATGATAATTTTGCAGGTGACGTGACCGGGGCGATTATTTCCACACTCGCTTGATATGATTAAGTGTGGGTCCATGTTCCATCAAGGTCATGTTGAGAAAGAATTGGCCTTTATGATTAAAAGGCCTCTTAGCTTGCCAAGTGATACGAAATCTAATAAGGGAGTGGTCAGAAAGGACAAAATTTGGCATCACTTTCACGGGCAAGGAATAAATGTTGTCAAATTCCAAAAAATCTTGAGTAGACAACATGGCCCTGTCGAGTCATTTAAGAACCCAATCTGATCCACCTCGGAGATTGGACCAAGTAAACCATGCTTCAGAGGTGGGCCTACGCGAGACATTAGGGTCATAAAACTCAAATTTATTGCGCATATAAAACCACGCCTCTCTTTCGCTAGTTGTCCATCATAGAGGTAATGCCCACACTTATCTGTGGATAACTCAACCATATTGAAGTCACCGCACATGACCCAATAGGCATCAGGGATTTCATTGGCAATCCACCGCCAAAGATTGGCCCTTTCTGCCGCATCATTAGAAGCATAAATGTTAATGAAGCCAAAAGGGCGACTTTCAACATTAAAGAGGGCCCAGATGGCTCGATGGTCTGCACTATGATCCATAAAGAAGGGCCGTCATTTGGGGGAAAAAAAAGAAATTAAACCCCCACGACCTCCATCATGATTACTGGTAAAAGCCAGGTTGTCAAGCCAAATGGATTTGCAAACCATTGACAGCTGAAAGCCTGCAATTTTAACTTCTTGAAGACAAAAAACATCCAAGTTGGCAATTTTTTGGCAAGCATCGCGAACAATATACTTACTATTGGAGTCTGTAAGACCCCTCACATTCCACGACATACAATTCATGAGAAACGTGGATCAAGGGCCATACCATCAGCATCCAAGCCATCCAAGGCATCGAACTGGTTTTGCAAGAATTTAGCATTATTATGCTTCAAGAAATCCTGTAGCTCGACTTTCCTTCGTCCGGCATACTCAATGTTATACTCCTCTATTGACTCCACACTGCGAGCCGGGCTATGTTTGCAACTTGCCATGGGGTGTCGAGAGGGACTTCGGGCCTATCAATGAGTTATTTAAGATTAAATCCTTCAAAATAACTTGGAATATCCAACTTAGGTTTACTTATTATTCTCGTGACAACTTTTAGAAACTTGTCATGTTCTTCAACTATTTTAGGCACTTTTTCAATTGCTTTGGTATTGCTTGCATCGTCTACAACACCTCAAAATTGTGATGTCTTCATAGCCTCTAACTGGGCTTGTAAATATGCAAGTCTAGGTGCTCCACTGCAAGCTCCAACTATTCAAGCCCTTATAGCATTATTTCGTACATTTTTATCTCCTTTGATTGCCATTTCCTCATTAAAAAGTTCCTTTGTGCCACTTTTGTAATGTCCCCAATGGAAGATTTTTTAACACAAAGGGAACACCTGAGAATTCTGATTTATTGCAGTATGCTGGAAATAGAGATATTAGGACAGCAATGTGTTTTTTTTACAAAAAAATAGAAATCTAAAACAAACCCTAGGTATGGCGAGTTGTTATGGAGCCAAAAGAGCCGCAAAGTACCTTGAATCTGATCTCAAATTACCCAAATCTTATGCCAAAATATTAATAGTAAATTATGAATGCAAGATCACCAAACTACTGAATTTTTGGGACCCAAAACAAGAGATGGAATTTTATTTTTGGACTGCAGAAATACAGCTTACAAAAATGGTTGGAAAGAAGTGATCGCAAGCCCAAATCCTCCGAAACAAAGCTGAATATGGCCTCCAAAATTATGGCAAAGCAATTAGTGATGAGATCCGGAACAGCCGTGCCCTAGAATGCATCAAACTCCACCCACAAGGGTGTAGATAGCCCGAGATATGGCTGCCAATCGTGCCCTAGTTGTCCCTACTTGAAGTCTTGGCAGATGTCTCTCCATTGGCTGAATTTCTTCGCTTGAAATGCAGATCTGAAGCGGGAAATGTAGAAAATGTGCCCGAAAAGTGTACCCTAGCTCTAAAAATCTGATCTTTTCCTCTGAGAAACTGATATAAGCTCAAGTGTGATCTCCGTATGGGACCACCAAGGAGAAATTGAGGGTTTTCATCCCCAAAATCTGAATGCTAATGAGGGTTTTCGATGTTCCTCAACAACTAGCCAATGAGGGTTTTCGTCCCCAATAGCTGAAAGTGGGAGCAACAAGCCCAAACTCTCCAAAATGAAATGTAGAAATGCCAAAAAGTATGTCAAATGAAACCCCAACCCCTCCTTTTATAATTTTCCATTTCCTTTTCCCAAGTTGGGCGCTCCATGTGGGATTACTAAAGTGACTTTTCATCTTCTAATTTATTGTTGGCTTTAACTTTATTTGGAAAGTCACCTTTATTTTTGTTTTAATAATAAGGTTATATTAAGTTGTCACTTTTTTTATAAAAAGTGAGTCACTTCACAACTTAAAAACATTAACTTTATTATTTTTCTTTATTTGAAAAAGGGGACATGACAAATTTCCCTTACACTTTCTATCCAACTCATTTGCTAGAAGGTGTCTACAGTTATTTTCCACCCACACTCACAAATGTGAAAAGCAACAACACCGAATGATGTAGTTGGAGCGAACCTAAGGCTTGGATATCAAATGATGCAGTCGTGGTTAAGGGTCCCAATGAAGGGATAGCTTAGACCACAAAACCCTCATAATACATGAAAAAATTATGCATGAAGTGCATCAGAGCACAATGAAATGGAACTCAAAAAGGAAGTACATGGCAACAACACAACAATCTCACAAACTAAGATGTGTAACAACAATTAGATCCCATGATCTCTACTTGCTAGCTTACACTCTTTACAAGTATAGTTCACAAAACACACTAAAATGACTAGTTTAGATTACAATTCTCCTATTGTGTGGAATTCCTACATAACACAAGTGTAGTGGCATACTTGTATAGATGCAAGACTCGCCTACTTACGTCATTGCCTTGAATCCACAAGTGACCCATATGACATTAGATATGTCCCAATCCTCTATGCCAAATAGGCTCCAAATGACAACACAACACGATGCACCTGGGTCGACTCAACTGTCACAATTATGACTTAGGTTGAATCCATGTCAACTCTTTCAAAAAAGTTGTATTTTGAAATTCCAAAAATTACACATTGATTGCACCCTAGCACAAGAGACTATGCATTGGCTTCTTCCACTCAACTCTTGCACACTCTGACAAATACACAAATATTTCTTGCACATTAATCTTCATGCCTCATAAATGATGCTCAATCTAGAGTCCAAAAGACACTCTTGCACAAAACTTCGCAAGCATGACATCAAATTGAATTGTTATATACACTTGTGTACGTCTAAAGACTAAGCAGACCTTTCAGCATATAGGTGCACTACAAGGTGAGAACCAAACAATATTACATTACTTCAAAACACTATAAAACTCTTGCGCGTTCACGGGGTGTGCACTCATTTACAAAGACTAAGGCACATAACAAACCTTGCGCAATTTCAAAAAAAAGACAAATGTGGACACAAAAGAACAACACTTGCATGCTTATAGAAGGTGCACCACATTACACAGACTCTTGCATCCTCACAAGCTGCACAAAACATTACAAGAAATAGGTGCAAAACTTGTGTTCAACAAAACAAACAATGACTTGGCACAATCAAAACTTGTGCATTGCTAGACTTAGCTTATTTTCCTAACAAACATATTTTTTCGGTGATGCCAAATTGCTAGGGAATCCGCATATTTTTTCAATGATGCAAAATTGCAAGGGAATCCGGACGCTCCTGCATCACAAGCTATAAAATCCATATTCTTCTGTGAAAGGGCAACAAAAAAGAATGAAGAAGAAGAAGAAGATGAGAAAGAAAATGAGTAAAGGCTAGAATATTGATACATGTGATTGCAGAAGGACTAAAGCCTGTTATTTAAGAATAATCGTGATGAAGTGAACATTGTTGTCAATGTTAACAGTCCTGAAATAAGACATGCTACAGCTTACTGGCCCGAAACGGCCACATCATGGAAAAGGACATAAGGCCATTTTTATGATTGTTTTTGTTTATTTTTCAAGTTCTAATATTCAAATTTTGAATATTTAAAAATTAACAATTAAAAGTTGAAAATTAAAATATTAAAAGATGAAATATCCTTGAAAATATGGATTTCAAAACATTAAAATTAAAATTATATGTTATATTGAAAACCGTTTCTTATATGCAACCTTTACCCATTCCATTTCTCATAACATTTCTGTCGCAGTTACATTTCTCATTTCTTGCAACATTGATTAACAGCAATTGGCCGTTTCAAGCAAGCACATGTGTGTGTGCAGACCTCACAAGCAACACAAAAAGTTAAATATGACTACTTGCTGGTTAGTCACAGGTTCGAGCCATAGGCTGGCTCCCCAATAAATTTGGATGCACCCTAAAAAGCATTCACAATAAAAGATAAAAAAATAAATGTTTTTTTAAAGATAGAAGTCAAGCACTACTATTCACATTTCAATGGTTTTAGAATGCCAGTACCTTGATAGCAGAAAAAAGACGTGCTACACCTAGATGTGACCAATCCTTCCCAACCAAAGGCAGGACATGACCCAGGACATCTGATCTGCATTCAATAAAATAACAAAGAAACAACCTTCAAAAACCATCTTATGACTGTTTTTATTGATCTTTCCAACTAAGATGATATTTTTGATCTATAAAAAAGTACCACACAAACAATTGGGTGAAAAAATTGGGTGAAAAATTTGGATGAAAAATATCATCAATTTTAATCTGCAATTGCTTATTATTTGTTTCTATTATATATTGTTTATTGCTGATACATATTTCTTCCTCTGGTAATGCTGAATGATTTTACTGCTGTGAAAGAATGCATTCAGTCCCTCTGTGTATTATCATTGCTGAACCTGACAAAGCAAAGTGAGAAGAGTTTGAGTCAGTACACATAGCAGTTTTGAGTTTCAAAGCCAGTGGTGATTGAAACAAAGGCCAAAACAGAAACTCATCTCCATTCAAATGGAGTCAAAGTTTGACCACTTCCAAAGCTTTCCAAATATGTTGCACTATAAAATGCCTCAAATTTTGACATGAACTGAGGTAAGAATAATATTTTACAAGCCAAATCTTTTCTATAGAATTTTCCATAAGTTGGGCTAGACGTAATACAATGCTCGAGGAGAGTTCTTCCGGTTTTTGTTCCTTTGAGAGCCCAAATAATCTATTGCACACCCCAAGCCCATGCCACTGAATGCCAATGATGCACATCCCTCCTTTGTCTCTGGAAAGTGTATAGGAATTACTTCATATAAATGGAAAATAGCATAATACTGAATATATAATAAGCCCACTTCAAGGTAGCAACCTGCACAATCTTACAATAAGACAATAGTTCACAATATGATGCTAATGGAAGAGATTTACTCATCCATATATAAAGGCATAACTAGGTAGGGTCACACCCCTTCATCCTAATTAAGTTGGCCTAAAGTAATCACTAGTAAATGCAAAGATAAATGGTAAGTGTGCCATAGGCTGGCCCACACATATCTCTATACATGATATAGGTTAAGGGCGCAGCATGCCCCTCCCCTTTAAACCGATGTTGTCATCAACATTGACTATCTCAGGATCCTGCTGCAGGAATGCTTCGGCCTCCCAAGTTGCATCCTCATTGGGTAAACTCCTCCACTTGATGAGATACTCTGTAATCTCCCACTATCACCACCACTTAGTACATGTCTAAAGTATTCCCTCAGTTTCCAAAATGATTCTGCCCTCTTCATCGAACTCAGGAAACTCTGTCTAGGCTGAAACTCTTTGTCCAATGACCTTCTTCAAGCATGAAACATGGAATACAGGATGTTTCTCACTGAGTGAGGTAGCTCAAGTTTGTATGCAGCACTGCCAATCTTCTACAAGACTTTATAGTGACCATAATACTTAGGTGAAAGTTTGTTATCCTTCTATTATCTCAAGTACATTTGTTTATATGGCTGCAGACATACAAAAACCCAATCTTTGACTTCAAACTTCCTTTCACAATGATGTTAATCAGCTTGTTGCTTCATGCAGTTCTGTGCCACTGCCAAGTTCTTCTTGAGGTTAGAGAGTACCTCATGTTGGTGTTGAATGTGCTCTTCAACTGCTCAAACTTTCGATTGGATCCTTAATGATAAGGTGGAGGAGGGAGGATGGTACCCGTATAATGCCATAAAAGGAAACATTTGGATGAAGTATCGAAAGAAAATGTCATACCACCATTCTATGAGTGGCACTGGCAACCATTGAACCCGCCTCTCTTGCTTATCCAAAGCAAAACAATGAAGATAACCCTGCAAGCACTTGTTGACCACCTCAGTTTGCCCATCAGATTGTGCATGATGAGCTAAGAGCCAACTCCATATTCTTCCCCATATAGATCCTATTCTTCGGCAACTCCAAGTGCTTGTGGTCGTTCTAACTCTGCTTATGGCTCTTCTCTTTGTCGGAAATTCGCACGGAAGAATTTAGAGGGGGTCTTGCTTGACACCCTTTCTCCATGATTGGTAGAAGAGCTTCCTTCACCATGATGACCTTGGGCGTTTAGTCAGGTAGTGCTTAGCCCATGTATAGATCGACTCAAATCAGTAATAGCTCCTACAAAGGAGTCTCCTAGATCCCTCTAAGCTTCCAACAAATGGTTTTGCAATTCTTTGTTACCTCTAGTGAACATTTCATTCAAATAGCTCATCTCATTTATTGGTGGAGGTCTTTCTCTGTCACCCATACCTCCCTTTCCTGGAGTTTTTTCTTGAGTAGTGATATCTAAAACCCTCTTCACCTGCATCCATGCAAAACTGATTTTTTTTCTTTATAGGCTGGAAGAATCACAGCTCTGATACCACTGTAATATCCCTCTTTCTAAATCTGAATTATATAAACTGAAAATTTCACAAAAACTAAATTCCAAGATGATGTCAAATTACCAATATAAACAATAATGAACAGCTGACTGAAAAAGGCTTTTATTTATTCAAATAATCACTTTCTAATATACCCGCAAGGCCAAAAATGGCAATTTGGAACCTAAGAACAACTTAGAAAAGAAATCTGAATTGTTCTACACTTGTATGAATTTATAAAAATAGAACAAGGGCTGAAACAGTGTAGAAATTAACAGCAGTGATTATTATTAAAATTGTACCAATAGAGGGCTGAAAAATAATGTTAAAATTGTTTGTGTCGATACCAAAGAGTCCTCAACCATCCACAGACCGAACAACGACCAAAAAACCCTTCCAAAGGGGTTGCACCAGTCTCCCAAGAGGTAGCTTTTGGCCTAAAAGTGCCCAAAAATTCCCAGCTGCAAATTCCTTGAAGTCTACTATGGTTTGGCTGATCCAAACCCCACAAAATTCACAAAAATCAGATCTGAAATGAATCCCAACTGATATGAAGTGAAAACAGCCCCAAAACGTGTCCTAGATCTGAAAACAACCTTCCAAAAATCTGAAAATTTTAACTGTAGCACAATAGTGAATCCCAAGTGGATCCACCTCACAAAGTTGAGGAGCTTTCGTTCCCCAACCTTGAAACCTTGGAGGTTTTCATCCCCAAAGCTTCTTCTCCTTAAGGGTTTTCGTCCTTAGAAGATTTGATGCAAGCACATAACTTAACATGCAATGATAGAAAATAGATTGGCAAAAGATATCCTTAAATGAATACCCCAAACCTTCTTTTATAACCTTTCCTTGCCTTTTTCCAAGTTGGGTGCTCCATGTGGGACTAAAAGTGACTTTTTAATTTATAAAGTAACTTCCTTATTTCTATTTTATCTTTATAAATACACTTTATCATAAAGTCGCTTTAATAATAGAAAGTCCCTCTTCTAATTAATCCTTATAACTTAAAGTTGTTTTTTCTATAATATTACAAGGCTTAATAAAACAACTTATAAATATTACAAGGCTTAATAAAACAACTTAAAAATATAACGATAAACTACTTCCCTTGCATTTCCCTTTAAGGTCCTCGGGAAGAGAATTGGGCAAAGGGTCTTCGTAGGATTAATATCGAGAAAGGGACATTACAGAAATAGCTGCCCCTGCAAGTCACTTATTTTTCCATTACTGGACCCAAACTAAGGACTGCTTTGGTACCAAATGTAAATTTGGCTCAAAATTTACACACTACAAGAATTTGGTCAGAGATCTCACAATTGCACAAGGTAAACACCACAAAATAAACTTGAGATGTTGATTCATCATTCACAAAGAGAGAAGCATATATATATGGTGTAATGATCTCCTACAAAGGAGTCAACACTTAAGACATTTTACCACTCAAGAATAGTGTGAGTTACATACTCATCCAGAATCGTTACATTCTAACTATAGAATGTAACTTACCCAAGTATCTCTCTCACACCTCATTATCATTTACCAACTATTACAACACATAATATCTATGTGTTGTTATTAAATCTCAAATCACACCACGTACAATATACTGCAAACCACCAACTCTTCAATGCTCTAATCAAATACAAATAGTCCAATCCAGTCAGAAATATTTGAACCGATCAAATAGATGAACTCAATAAACATCGAGGACATGGGTTTAATGGCCTCTAGTCTACAATATGTTTTTCAATATCTCACATGAACACCTACAAACGTCAGAACAAGCTTCTTTCCTAATTAATTCAAATGGACTGTCATTGAGATTTTCACCAATAGATCTGCAATGACATACCATAATTGTTGAGCTATCTTTCAATAACATGATGTTGCATAGGATCTTACCAACTAATTGATATACAAGTTCCACCAAAAAAAATTGTAAATATATGCTCTCTGAAATTTGATCTATTTCCAGATAGTGGTTTATTGCAACCATAAAACATGACCAACACACAATAAAATAAAACATTTGGCTACTACATCAGAACTGTCAGCCCTGTCATTAACATGCAATCTCCTAGCCACAAGATGATTTTCAAGCCAACCTCTACGATTCGTTGCCTCAAAATGGGGGATATTCTCTCACTTAGTAGATGAGACCTTGAGTCAATTTCTCAATCCCCTATGACATCTTTTTCTCTATGTCACAATTCAAAACTGTACATCGCTGCCAAACATCAATAATGTCATGCAACTACAGGCTGCAAAATATGACTGAATGTAATTCGCCTGATTATGTGGTTTTTATTTGTCAAAACAGGCATTAAAACATTAAATATGCTTCTCCCATATGAGGTCGTTAGGATCAGGGAAAATAGCAGTTATCCTTTCCATACTAATGTCAGATCATGGAACACACAAATCCAATGCTAAACTTCACCATTACTATATATGTAACCCCCCACAAGTACCACTCAGCTCAAGTTAGACATCAGTATTCAACCATAGACGTCTATTTCAAAAATATAATCTTAAGCACCCACGGTTACAAAATAAAATTCACCTACTGACACACAAGAATCTAACATAGCAATCTTACATTTATATATAAAATTAACTTTATCCTGACATAACACCAATAAACTAGATCAATATCCCTATGGAAAATTAGTTGTAACCAAGAGCTCAAGATTGGACATTAACTAAAAATCGACTCGTTCAGATTCAACAAAAATGCACTGATATCAGATCACAACACCTATGAAGATTTTAATTTGAATGATGGCCAAAATCAAAAGGAGTCGCTGCACATTATAACATATAATTAGACATGCATTAAAC